>OX439485.1:11966581-13254799 GCA_949320155.1 Melangyna quadrimaculata
TTATAACTACTTGCATCAACTTTGACAGATGACAGCTCAAAATAAAGAACAACGAAAGAAGAGAATTAAAGAAACGCGAAAGAAAAAGGCAAACTGTAGCACGATAAAAAGCTACCACCACGACTGCTCAGCAGGGCTGGGTTTTTTTTGTATGTAAAACAAAAATTGATTCGCTTAAATCAAAGTGATAAAACGATCGAAGGGTTTTATAACAAGTACAGTGGGGTACTTGTATAAAAGGTGGGCGCGAGAAATTTTAATTAAGCTAAATTAGCAAAATTCCAAATCGAATTTTATTTTGTAATTTTTGAATATGAAACCGAACGAAATGAAACACCAAGTTTGTTTTATGCTCAGAAGGGGACTTCAAATTATTTTATTTGGGAAACCTTGGACAAACCAGGATAAAAACCCAAAATTTTTTCGAATATAAAAGAAGTTACAATAAAAGAAATTTTGAAATTTTTTGTATGCACACTAAGAAACACGATTTGGAACAACAAGACCAGGATTTTCACCAAGAAGACCACGTTTTCAACAAATATCTATGCATTGTCAGTTCTAATTTCGTACATGTCGGGCACGTTACATAATTGTCGGGCACGTTACGGCAACTATAATGCTAAAATTCAGATTAAGTACATTGTTTTCAAAAGTCCTTATTTGTTAATTATTTTGAAGAAAATGCTATTTTGCTATAAATACTCAAAGTTTAGCTAAAATAAACCAATGATAAATGAAGTTCTGAACTTTAGTAGTTTTAATGTCGGTCACGTGACGCAAACTACTCTTAGTATAATTACCAGATTTTTTAACTACAAATCCTTTGCCACATCAAAGCAAGGATTTCAAACGATCTAAAAATGTATGAAAATAATCTAGATTCTAGTATTAAGTTGTTTTACATTTACTTTAAATAGTAAAAACTACGTAAGAATGTCGGGTACGTGACAATGGAATGCCCTCTTAGATGTTGCATCCACAAAGGACTTTGAAAAAAAAATTGTGACCACATTGAATTAATTGCTGTCTTGGCTAAGACCATTATATAAAACCCATAAATTAAAAAAAAATTATTTTTATAAAAATCACCTAGGCAAAACCAAAACTTAAATCAAAAATTCTGTAGATGCCTATGATTTTTTTTATCAGCTTTATAACAACATAAGATGTATTTCAATGGAGCCTCACACTGATTTAAACTAAATTTTTTATCACACATCTATTTCGCCATTTTTGACTTTCAAACGTTCATATCTCGAGTTGTAGATTTTGGATAGGATTTGTTTGCCATGTATAACTTTCATGCATTTAATAAAATCTATGGATTGCCAAACAATCTTTGCGATTGAAGAGCTAATGTTTACCTACATTAGAAAAATAAATTTCATTTAAATATTTTCAAGTTTAGAAATTTACTTAAAAAAATGTAACCGAGTGAAATTGAGTGCTTTTGTTTTGTCCGACACTATATATTTAATTTCCTTACATATTACAGTTTTTTATATACTTTTGGGTCAGCACATAGTTGAATAAAGCGTGGCAACACTATGACAGGCCCACTTTTTTCTAGACCCAAGCGGAAACCTTTTGTTTTGACATATGTATATCTAAAAACCTGAACACTACTCATCTGGTAAAGGATGGGGTTAGGTCGTCCTAGGGCGGGCTTCCAGGTTTCTTAGAAAAAAAGGAGTGTAAATGAACTTACGAAATACATACAAAGTTTAATTTCAAAAAAAATATTTAAAGGGAAAGTTGACTTTGAAATTTTACTTGGAATATATGAATATCTTTTAAAGCAAATATTTTCTGTTAGATAGTTTTATATATTTATTATATATATATATTTATATATATTATACCTATATTTTTTGTAAAGCATTTTTGCCGATAATGATATCATTCTTATTGCTTCATTGCCATAGCTACTCGCAACACAAAAATTAAATAAAAGAATTTGCAAATTTTCCAAAAAACTTAACCAACAAAAAACGGTTAACATAACATGATTGATTGTTATCTCTTTTAGTAGATATATATGCGTACCGTACTTTAAAGTAGCAATCATGACCAAACAGAAAAATCCTTACATTATACTTTGGTCTCCCTATATAGCTTACACACAGTGTGTAACACATCACCCCCAAAAGCATAGATGTGTAATCTTTAAAATTGCCGCAATTTATTTAAATTCCCTTGTAAATTCATTGAGTAATACGAATGTTCGTCCTTTTTTTATTTTACTTTTTTGTTGGTTAAAAAATAAAAAACAATCTCCATCATGAGAAAATCTCGGATTATTCAACAGAGAGAGAAAGACAAAAAAAAGGACTTCCATCAGAATATCTATCCATGTCCATTTTGTCAGTACCTAACCTATATATGTATATCATGGGAATTTGGGGATCCATATGCGGGAATGGGCTATTCAAAGGCGCCTACCAAGCATGTAAAATTTCCCTAAAATGGCTAAAATGGCAAATGAAACAACTCTTTGTCGCACACCAAACCAAAAATACATTTCTATGGTAAGCGCCGGATGGCTCCGACCATTTATATAGATAAACATCCCTCCGACCACCACCACCGCCTTAATGGTTAACCCAGAAAAATCAGCAGCTCCTCAGAAAGCCATTCAAACATACCAACCACCCGACCGACCGAACGAACCCTTCATCTTTACACCAACATACACATCCTCATCCCTATAATGCACACAATGAACGGAAGGTTCCTTTTTGGACATTTGATTTTTGAAGTTTTTGTTACTTTCATTTTGGCGAAATCGTGCTCCTTTACTCTGACTCTGGCTGGCTACAAGACCATTATCTCTAATCAAAGGTATTTCATCGCCGCAGTTCTATACAATAATATAATTCTCCTTCTACAACAGAAACGGAGGAGTCCTGGATGTCAATGGCAAGGATTTCCGGAATTTTTCTCTGCGACACAATTCCATTGTGTGCGGGTGTGGTGTTGCTTCTTGGTTCGAATTTTATATGATGCTTCTTTTTTTTATTATATTTTTTTCTGCTCATCGACCACCGCTAACCAACATCGAATCAAGGATATGATCTCGAATTTTATCCGCAAATTCAATGGTCAAGCAAAAAAGAAGGAGAGAAGCAGCGTTATAGCCATATACACATCACACAGTAAGGGTAAGGTAGCGTTCAAATGTTGTATGTATGTAGCTAGGTATATCGTTTTTATGGCTATGTCTCCAACAGAATAGGTACTGTTTAGTTATAGAGGTGCGGTTGGAGCGGGGCGGGAAAGTACTACGTGTAACAATAAAGAGACAAATTTCAATGGGTTACGCTTGAATGATTTTTATTTTTCAATCGACCTTTCGTCTGCAAGTCTTTGATTCTTTAATCTTACACTCTGAAAAAAAGTTCGATAAACATTTCTGTTAAAGTTTTTCAACCACAATCGCTGTGCTAATTTTATTGCAGATCGATTTTGTAACAACCAGTTTATTTTTTATTTTTAAATGCTTGAATGAAGCAAACCACAAAGTATGTAGCGCAGAGCCAACATACAAAATTAATAAAAGTGTTAGATACCTATTTAAATTAAAAAAAAAAATTAATGACGTAAAATTATCAAAAAAAAACTGAAATTGACAAAAAAAAACTTAAAAATACACAATTAATTATTATTCAAAAGCTATACATAAAAACAGATTAATTTAAAAATAAAATAATTTTTTCTTTAACAACAATGAATTGAAGAAACAAAAATTAAAAATTATTTTTGTATACATATGTATATATTATGTACATTGTACATACACGAAATATCTTGATAATTTTTGGTACGCCAATTTTAAATATTTAATAAAAACCACTTCTTAACAAACATTTCAAAAAAATAACGTTAATTTGACTAACTAGATCTATTCGTTCGAATCAACTTTGTTTGACATTCGAATAAAAAATATTTATTGCAGAAATGAACCTCAGTGAACCTTATTTTAGAGATCAGCTGTTTGAAATGATTTGACATTTCTATTTGATTTGGTGTACACTGTTCTTTTTCGAAGAATTTTATTTTCAATTCAAAGTTTGTCACAAGGTTAACAGCTAACTGATACAAAAACACCCAAGACATGAAATTTAAAATTTTGTAAACCAAGGTAACAATTTTTGTTTATATTTCCATGTCATCTGGATAACCTTTAACATTTTATATATATTTGACACACTGAACTATAGAAAACTAAGGAACCAAGAATCTCAAATCGGTGCAATTTAGCATATTTTGGTAATACCCAACGTTTTTAAGAAATGGTAGGTAGCACCGTCCTTAGATTGAGGCTCATAGCTATTGAGCTTCACGGCAGCATCTCTCCAAAACCGGTCAGTATCAGTTCGGTTTACAGAAAAACCCTTAGCTGCACTGAGAAAAAAGTGCGCTTTAAAATCAAAAGTTCGCATATTTAAAATTAAATTGTTCAAATCTAAAGTGTTTCATGTCCAAAATAAAAAAAATGTTTCAGTTTAAAGGAAATGTGTCTGTTTTGCTACCTTTAGCTTTAAAATTAAAAGAAATCAATTTTAATTTGCCAAAGTTAAAATGAAAACTTCCTGTTTTCAAACCGTTAGCTTTAAAAGTAAGAGAAATCACTTTAAATTTGCATTCGAGCATTATAATTTTAAAATGTAATACGAACTTATTTTTTTTTTTTTTAATTTAATTTTTTTAAATTTATTAATTAATTAAATTTTCTTTTAAATTAGTTATAAGTATTAATATAAAAATTAAATTAAAAGTTACGCCTTAATCATCTGTTTTACTCGAATTTGGTTCATTTTAATCCTAATACTTATAATTAATTTTAATTGAAGCAAATGTGAACTATATAAATACAAAAATTATATTAATAAAATTAATCAATTTTAAAAATTTAAATTTAAAAACTAAATTAGTTCGTATTACATTTTAGAATTATTATGTTCGAATGCAAATTTATAGTTTAAACTTTAAAAACACCTTAAATTCCAGATTGAATGCTTTTAAATGGCCTTTAATATAGTTTTCAATTTTAAAGTGTTTACTTTTAAGCAGAGCTGTAAAGTAATTAAATATATTGTGACTTAAGTACTACTTATTCACAATTCCTTGGTACTTAAAATTTGTAAGTACAAGTATAATTCCTCGGTACTTGTACTAAAAAATGTTAAGTAATAGTACTTGTACTTAAATTCCACAAAGGAATTTAAAAAATTTGTATTCATTACTTTAGTTATAATTGAATACTGTACTTAAATAATTTTTAAAATACTTTTAATTCCTTTAGTACTTCAAATTCCTTTTAAATTCCTTAAAAAAAATATATAAGAAAAACAAAAATAATTAAAAGGAATCAAAAGGGATTAAAAGTACTTAAGGAATTAAAAGTATTTAATTTCTAAAGTAATGAATACAATTTTTTTTAAATTCCTGGTAATGCTACTTTAATTTTTTTAAGTACAAGTACTGATGAATTTTATCAAGGAATTGTACTTGTACTTACTTTTAAGTTTAGAACGATTTGCGTTAAAGTTGAAAAAGTTTACAGTGTAACTTTTAATGTAAGTACGTTGACTATTGGTTGTCTTTCATACATGTTAGCTTTTAATTTTAAAGTGGTTTGTTCAGGAGTTGAAAGTGTTTTTTCTTCTCCATTAACTTGACTTCTATTTGTTCCCTGTTAGTCCAATTGGAATGCAATTGCGCCCTTTATAAAATTACAAGAAAAAAATCTTGTAAATACCTATAACTTATTTTATTTAATTATCTTATACAAATTGCTTAAACTTACATGTTTGCTTATCTATTCAAAATTTGATCGACAGAAATATGACATTTAACTCAAATCGTTCGAAAGTTAAAGTTTACATTGCGACGGAAAGCGAATATCGAAATAAGCATGATTGTATTAAAAAAAAATAATAAATATATTTTTTTAAATCAATGGCGCAAAACTTTAAACAACCAATTCTTAAGGGCTTAACATTTTAATAGATAACAATTTCCTAAGTATTTAGCAATTTACTATCTATTCCAAAATTTTAAACCTATTAACTAGTAAGTTGTATTTGCGTTGTAAATTAATTAATTAATTGATGGAAACCCATCATATGCTTGAAATAAGTATTCGATATTTATATTTTTATCATTTAAAAAAAGGAAAAAAAGAAAAAACAGTTGGGTACCAGCAGGATTCGAACCTGGAACATTCGGATCTTCTCATATGGATTTAGTAAGAAACTAAAAATATAAAATAGCCAGTTGGTGATTTTAACTTTAGTAAAATGTTAGGGAATAGTACGATGCTAAACTCGTTTAAAATAAGCAAAACACAATTTTTAACCGTCTAAAATTTTGCGCCGATGAAATTATTTTTTTAAAATTTTATATGCTAAATTATTTATATTTCAAAGAATCTCTTAATGCTATACAAAATTTGATTGAAATATGGAAGCCGTTAAAAAGACTTTCGGTCAATTATCTGGATGGTTCAATTGACGAAATTCCGCTTTATTGACCGACCTGTTCAATTAAGCGAAACCCGTATCATTTCACGAGTCGGTCAGTTAAAAGATAAGTATTCATCTAAAGAATTCACTATTTGGTGCATTTTGTTTAAGATCAATTAAGCGGGGTTCAATTAACCATTTTAAAGGGTATTCAACTTATACGGGAAATTTTCAAATGCAATTTTGTCGTTCAAGTAATTAGCGGGATTTACAAAAAAAAAATTACTAATAACAGGTACCTACCGTAAGTAACCATTACTTAAATTTTGTTTGGCAAAATACTTAACATACCTTAATAGTAATTTGTTATTTTTGTATCAAAAGCCTTAGAGTCGTTTTTGATATTGTGGTGAATATGCCCATTTATGCAAATAACGACATCTTTTATTCTTTTATAACAGAATAAATTAGTACTGGGTTGCGCGCCATCTTTGAACAAAAGATTAATTAATGTTATCCAATACATAAACCACTCTCAGCATTATCCAATACCTAAACCACTGTCATCTTTATCCAATCGTTATCCAATACCTAAACCACTGCAACTACTATAATTTATAATTGGTCGAAAGCTTATGAGCTACTTTTGGAGACTTGTGGAGGAGAAGCACATTCCAGAACCCTTAGAAGATTCTAGTAGCATTTTCTCGGATATAAATACACCGCCGACAGTCCAAAAACCTTAGTTTGATTTTAAAAGTGAACGAATAAACGTCGGGGTAAAAGAGTGAATTAAGAGTTTTTGTTCAGTTTGAATAAAAAGAAATAATTTTAATTTGCGAACCTTTGGCAAAATATTACAATATAAACAACTTTTTTCATAACTTATTTTCAAAGATTAAGAAATAAATGTCTCTATCGTAGTACAATACGTACCTAGTTCATGTCAAGTAAAAATTGTGGGACGATAAATGTTTTATTTTTACTTGCTCTTACGGTAAGTATTAGTTTCGTTACAAGAAAGTTCGAGGTTTTAATCAAAACTCACATTATAAAACGGAACGAAGAAGAGTCCAAGAAAGTGATTTTCGTCACGACGTCCGTCAGCCTGTTTGTCTATGTATCTGATGTACATACATCGTATAGCGAATGGACGGATTTACTTCAAATTTGGTGTGAAGCATTTCAATGTGTATCTTAGCTCATCTAGGACGGGTAGCTGCCATACACCAATTTCGGTTGTATAAAGTTTTCTCGAAAACGGCTATAACGATTTTGATTAAGCTTTGTACATTTCATCTTTAGACCAGTTCTAATAATGCTGCATACCAATTTCTTACCAAAAAATACGAATAATCGAAATAAAAATAAGGTTTTTTTTTATTTCTTTTTTTTTTTTGTACTTATTTTCCTCTTATCTCGTTATTGGCTTGGTTGATTTTATCATTATTTTGCAATTCAGTACTTCCAAGTTATTCCACAAATATTGCATTTGAAATTTGTATAAATCATTTTTTTAAGAAAAAATAAAATCAAAAAAAAAAAACTATTTATTTCTAACTCTTTTTCCAAAGGAGAATGGGCCTTTTGTTCTACCTATTGCCCACGAATGAGATATATGTATGTCATTGGAAAGCTTAGCTCTATGGCACATCATTTTCTTGTATGGACACACAGCTGTAAACCATGGTGTTTAGGCAGTATATGGCAACCAACATTATAATTAGAGCAACAATTAATATGGTTGGCAAATAATTCGCTTAACAGTATGAAAATTCTATTATTTTTTATTCGATTAGCGAATTAAATGAATGGGAATAATTGTGCGTCTAGTGACCACATTTGAGATATACAACTTTTGAAAGCTTAGTTCAAGAGCATAATTTTTGGATATAGACACAGAAATGTAAACCATGGGGCTTAGGCAGTATATTACAAAAAATAAAACAATTCGTATTATTAAACTATTTTTCTTATATTTTTGATCACTTATTTTAGCCAACTCCCATTGTTTAGGACAAAAAAAAGGCTCGTACGTTGCTGCACTCCATAGTACCTAATCATTTTCATTGGTCTTGGTTCTGGGCACTAGGTAGAACAGGTCCCATATATTTTCGCCCATTCGCCTTTGTTTGTAAAAATCAAAATTGCTATTTTAACATGTTTTTATGTGATTATTTTATACGACCTATTATTATTCTATAATTTTTTAAATTGTTTTTATCAGGCTTTTTTGGTCAATTTAAGGTTTTTAATGCAAATAAAACTACTTTATTTCATTGTTGGGTAAACAACGTTTCGTCGCTATCCACGACTTCTTCAGGGGTTTATTAAAATAGTGCCAGTTTTAAAGTATATATAAAAAATATTTTTTATTTATTTAAACAAAATTTTCGATGTAGACAAAACAAAATTTTAAATAAGTAAGTTTTTTTGTACATAAAATTAATACAAACTAAATTAAAATTGTACATACATATTATTTTTACACACATTAAAGATATCAAAAAACCGCTGAAGATGTCGTGGATAGCGACGTAACGTTGGGTAAAAGATGAAATAAAGTAGTTTTATTTGCATTAAAAACCATAATTTGACCAAAATAAAATCCTGATAAAAACAATTTAAAAAATAAACTGTTTTTATTTATTTTTTTTCCATAAAGACATTTAAAATAGCAAATTAGCAAGCCATAGTTATATCCACACCGTCAATGTCTTAGCTACATTCTAGTTGTTAGGTCCGAGAGCAAGTTCTTGCGATCCCAGTCGTGCATATTTTTATTTTTTAGTGGGATCTCAAGTATTATTTTTTATCGAAGAAGGAATTGTTACTGTTTTACAGTTTCACCTTACTATACTGTCATACTTTTAATAGATTCTAACGGTAGCGGGTCGAAATACTAGTTTTGAAATTCTGCCTAGATATCGTTACAAAAATTCAACTTTTCAAAATTCTGCTTTTTTTCGGTCCTGTTTTACAAAATTCTGCTTTTCAAAACTCTGATAAGCTATGTAGAAAAATTAAATTCTGCTTGTTCTGATTTTTTTTTTTCAAGAAATATTTAGTAGATGTAACAACATAGATAACAACAAATAGTAATACATATAGTCTAATAAACAAGTTAAAAATAATTTTATCGGGCGCTATATGAATCTCTTAAATTCTGTTCACAAAATTCTACAAGTACTGAAAAAAAATTCAAAAATGTAAAAGAGGGCGCGATTTTTTACATTTTTGAAACTTTTTTTTTATTATTATAAAAATTGCTTAAAACAGATTTTTTAAATTCAGATATTTGAAAAAAGAATTTTGACCTCGGCAGAATTTCGACCCCAACCCGATTATAACCATTGAACCATATTTTTATTATTGCTATTTGTTACGTTCAATCCAGTCTTATACTCTATTTTTATTATAAAATCTACATTATCTTTTTTCTTAAAGTGTAGATCGGCATTTGCATTATCGTATGTGTGTGTGGTAAGTGACATGACAATAGAAATGTAAATTCATACAATTTACGAGTTTACACACAGAACGAAGAAGAATCTTTATACTCTGAGATTTATATAGTAGGTAGGTAAGCGATGTGTATACCATTGAATTCAAGGAAGAATCCAGCACAGAACATAGATGAAAAGAAATACATTGACCTGAGAAAATATTATCCCACGTCGTCGCCACCACCATCGGCCGGCCGTTTTGAATCCTTTTTCTTTTTATTGAACAAAAAAATAAAGTTTATGTATGTCCTTGAGCATAGTCGCCAACTGTCGTTGGAATTGCTCAATTGTACGTGATGAGGCGTACAGAATGATCTGTTAGTACGATAAAATAGGTATACCGTATGCATATAATAGCAGTTATAAAAAAAAATATATTCTGGAACAGTACTATCGCTCCTTCATTGTAAACGTAAACGATTAAATGAAAGCGATGCCAAGGCATTTCTTTATACCAACATTTTTGTTCTGTTTTCCAAAACTCATCCCACGCACTTTGTTTGAATTCGGATTGAATGATTCTGTCTGTGTCCATTAAAGCGAGAACAACAACCTCCAGCCGAAATGAACATAGCTGAGAGTATCTAGTACATATAGATGTGTAGGTATACATAAAAAATCCCAGCCATGGTAGTTAATGCAAACAATGTGTTGGACAACATTTCGCTGTCGCAAAACATTGCTGATGATGATCCTATGGATCACTGATGCTCGTCCCTATATTCTCGTCATCGACACGGCCATCCTCGCCTAGCGCGTCATATCAGATGGGTAGAGGGCTATACATTTCACATGCAACCTTTCTGCCACAAATTCGCACACCCCCTTCATCAGAGACAGAATCGATTTTTAATAAATTTGTATAAGATGGACACAATGTCACTTGGAATGGGTATTTATTTATGCTTTTCTCCTGTTGAAGCTATGCATCCTTAAGGCCCCCATATACCTACCTACCGCACATAGAACGGTGATGGACGATGGAATTCGAAGTTTCGAAGGGTTGGAGGTGTGTGTGTGACATTTTATGAAAAGGATGTCCCTTCCGGATGAGTTGGTTTACCCCAAACCAAAATAATATCCTCATTAGGGAAAGTGGATTTTGATACGAGTTGAATTGAAAACGTTGTCGTCCCTCACCATCATCCTATATCCCTATAGTGTTGAAAGGTTTAGATTTTTAGGATTTAAAAGAGATGCTTTATGGCGGATTTTTTTCGATTAAGTAACTTAAAAAATCATTTGTTAATTTTAAATATATTTTCTACAGAACATGCATATATATTCAGAAAAATTAGTTAGGAGGTGCTTACCTACCTTCTTTCCTTAATTGTATTTTAAAGATTTTTAATTAAACAATATTGTACTTACGTGCACAAAAAGACAGAGTTTGTATGTCAGGTTAGGACAAGGATATATATAAGGGGGTACTTATCATACCACACCGTTAAATCATTTAACGTAATTAAGAAATATTTTGGATTTAAATATTCAATTCTTCTATGAATTCTAAGTCAAACATACTGGAAAACAAAGAAATATCGATCAGGACCTTTTCAAATTAAAAAAAAAAGTTAAATTTCCAACCGTTTTGACAAATAACAACCTAATAATTTCTAAGTAATTTTTTCTATGAGTGAACAGCTATAGCACGAATTTACACCATCTCTGTATCTGTTTATTAGTTTTATATTACTCCTTAACTTTAAGTTAATTAATTAAATACAAATTTCGAATATCACTTTATAGTACAATACCTATATACAGTCATCGCCACCTAATTACGAACGATATTTTTATAAATTTATAAAATGCATAACTTTTGTTTGGGAAATCTGTTGAGGTTGAGTAGTGGTTTTAATAATAGCCCATGAACTACGTTACACTTTGAGTAATGTTTAAAAAAGATAAGCATGCGAATATTAGTAGGAAAAAATAAACAATAATTTAACTCTTATTTCGTCTGATGGCAATATAATTAAGAACGGAAACAAAGGTTGTCATAACATTAAAAATCTTTGACATTTCAATATTTTAATGTGAACATATTGTAGTTAAACCTTAATAATTTCAGACAGAATTCCTTGCAAATTTTCGCGTAAGGCATGGAATCTTGATAGTGGTGTACTCTATCAGATTTCCTCAATATTTAGAACATTCTGATCAAAA
Organism: Melangyna quadrimaculata; assembly: GCA_949320155.1. NCBI lineage: Eukaryota > Metazoa > Arthropoda > Insecta > Diptera > Syrphidae > Melangyna > Melangyna quadrimaculata. The sequence continues at coordinate 11,978,727 of OX439485.1, forward strand.
TGTTTTTTTTTTTACTTTAATCCTTTGATGTCTCCCCTTAAGTTCTCGAAAGAATTTAGGCCCGAGCTTTGGACGGTCTAATCTAAAAAATGACTTCTTGACTACGCAAACACCTCCTTAGAAATCCGTTTAGGACTTCTTGGATCATTATCGTCCTTAAAATCAAATTTTATGGGCATGATTTCAAATGAATAAGACTCCATAACATGTTCCTCAATGTCATTATAAACTTTCTGGTCAATTCGAGCATTTATTTCTAACTTATCGATTATACTATGACAAGTCAATGCAACCCAAATTAAATTAAGTTTTATCCTGTACTCTGTATCGTCTTAAGAGTGTATTTTTGATTCAATTTCTTTTTCTGAGGATGTCTTATTTTGTAGGTCAAAAAGAAATTTGATGTAAGAAGACCTTAGAATAAGAAATTGAATCAAAAACACACTCTTAAGAAATAAGAGTTAAATTAATATTTATTTTTTTCCTACGAATATTCTCATGCTCATATTTTTTAAACATTACTCAAAGTGTACCGTAGTTCATGGGCTATTATTAAAATCACTACTCAACCTCAATAGATTTCCCAAACAAAAGTTATGCATTTTATAAATTTATTAAAATATCGTTCTTAATTAGGTGGCCACGACTGTGCATACATTCACGTATGCGTCAAATCCGATATTTCTGATTTTTTGCTGAGTTGTTCAGAACATTGACCTAGTAAATAACCTAAGTTTTCGACCTCGAGCGTCGACCGCTTCATTGTCAAAAATCGAAAAAACGCGATATTGTCGCGCTTTTTTCAGTTATTGGCGATTTTAGTCCTAAAGAAGTAATTTTGAATAAAAACATTGTTTTACGATTTCAAAGTAACCTACTTTGCTCCAATTTGAGCCCAAAACCATCTATGTAGACATTTCAAAATTAAGCGCTAGAAAAAAAAATATAACAAGTATTGTTAGGTATTGTAAGGGGTTTTAAAAATTTTATAAAAATCGAAAAATAATTGATTTTAATTTTGTTTATTGCTCCGGTGGTGCTCAGAGGACCAAAAGCACTTTTTATGCATTTTTAATTTAAAACAAAAAAATTTCGATAGCAATATCTATTTAACGTTAACACCTTAAGGTGTTTCTTTCTTCAAGTGGTCCTCCGTACCCTGTACTTCGCTTCCGCACACATATTTATAAAATGAAATAAAAAATAGGTACATCAACCAATTTCGAATGCATTTCGAAACCTGATTTGTTTCATCATCAGCTGTGAATGTGGCTGATTTTTTTTTTTTTTTTTTGTTTTAACTTCTTTGTAATTTCGGAAGCAAAAAACACATGGACACATGCTGGACTTTAGCTTTTTCTTATTTTGAGTAAAAATCTTATTTATTCAATGGAATTCGAAAATAACTACTAGCCTTTAACAATTTCCGTTTGAAATAAAGAATAATGGCATCTCAATTACATTTCCGACTGTACTTTCAATGTTCTACACAATAATCAACTCTGCCATCTACCGTCCAGCGCTGGATGCATTTTGACATTTGAAAGGTTTTGTTTGATAGCTCAGACAACAATCAACTGCAATAATTTTCTGGCAAATAATTGGACAAAAGTTTCAATGGTTCGTGCAGTAACTATTGTGAGTGTTGTGCCACCTAGAGGTAAATAGAACAAAAAGTAACGTTCAGCTTCCTACTTTGGTTGCAAGATGTCTTTTTGTCAAGGGGTATCATTTTCATTTTATTGGTGTGACGTCATCTAAGATATTGAGTGTGGATTTTGACCTGCTTTAATAGGGAACGTATGTATTGGTTTCGTTTCAAATTTTTAATCAAAACTAACATGACGATAAGGGAGAAGTCCGAAGAAGGGATTTTCGTCAAAAAGTTCTTCGGTCTGTTAGTTAGGCTGTGCGTCTGTGCTGATGTGCATAGGTACATCGAGCTAGAGCCTAAACGGATTCGATTCAAATTTGGTGTGAAGCAATTTTATGTGATTTTTTAAAGGAGAAATTAGATAATTAGAATTAGAGAAATTGTTTTAGTTTAAGCTCGTCTAGAACGGTTAGATGCCATACAACTATTTAGGTTTTATCAAGTTTTCTCAAAAACGTAGGTATGTTTAGGGTGACATTTTGTTTGATAGCACACCTCGTCAATCAAAAGTTTATGCCGAAAAAAAAAATGTGAAAAGAAAAAACCTGTGCCTCTAAGGTCATACTTTTCCCATACAAATTTGTAAGTTAATTTTACACTCTTCAAATTTTATTTTTTTTTCTCTCAAACTACGAGTACAACAATTATTTTAGATTTAGGGAATTTTACACTCTTCACATTTTATTTTTTTTTGGGAATTCTGATAGATTTATTGGTTCTTTAAAAAACTGCATTTTAAAATATATTAAAAAAAAACTTTAATTATAATTTATTTCGATTTTTTATGTTAATTAATACTTTAATATTATATATAACTCTCTTGTTTTTTCAAATCATGTTTTTTTTGAATGATTTGTTTTGAACAATATATTTTTTAAAAAGCACTTTTAACTATTAAAAGAAAAAAACTTTATTCATTAAAAAAAAAAAATAAAATCGTTAAAAAATAAAAATATTTAATATTTTGAAAAATCGAAATAAATTATTTATTTATTTATTCAATAAGAAAAAAAAATTAAAAAGTTTCAAAAATAAAAATATTTAATGTTTTGAAAAATCGAAATAAATTATTTTTGATTTGTTTTCATTATTTTTTTAATGCAAAAATTATAACTTAATGATAATCAATACAAAAAAAAACAACAAAATCTGCTAAAGATTAAGAGAGAAAAAATAAGAGAGAAATATATAACATTAAAGTACTCATTTGTTAACATAAAAAATCGAAATAAATAATAATTCAATTTTTTTTAATACATTTTTAGTTCAATTTCTTTTCAAACTTGTTTTCATTATTTTCTCGTTAACGATATAAAAACATTAGCAAACCATTGAAATATAAGAAAGAACAAAATAACTATATCTTTTGTATTCAATTTTGAATAATAATGGTTGTGATGCTATTTAAAATTTAAAACTTAATTCTTTTTTCTCACTGAGGGAGAAATGTAGGTATTGAGACAAGTAAATACCGATGGCGGCGCTAGCGTCCATGGCTGCTACCAGGGACATTGACAATAGATAAATCATTATACATATGAGAATCCTCGGTTTATCTGTGGTAGCGGCCATTTTGTGTAGTTGTTACATGCTAATTTGCTGCTGCTTATACATATACTCAGCACATAAAAGTGTTGACTCATCCCATAACTTTCTGTACGCACATAACTTTATTTACTAATTTCATCATGAAATCTGTACTAAATGCATTATGAGCATGATGTTGTCATTAAAGAATTGTATGGACCCATCGCTAAAGGATGTCTTGGCTATCTGTGAAAAAACTTATAATCACGTAGTGAAAAAATAAATAAATATAAATGTTCAATAGAATCATTTCATAAATGCATATAATATGCCGTTTATGGAGTGAGTGGACCTTCATTGTATACCTACCTACTTTCCGAACTCGTTCTATAAACATAAAGATTCAATGTAATAATCACATAAATAAGTATCCATTAGTTATATGTTAAATTTTGAATATAACAATACATACAAGTCAAAAATAAATTGACGCCCGGGCGTCAAAAATTAAATGATGCCATGGCTTCAAAAATAGATTGGCGTCAAAAATAAAACGACAATGTATTTTTGACGACCGGGCGTCAATTAATATTTGAAGCCCGGGCGTAATGTTTTTTTTGACCTTCGGGCGTCTTTTTATTTTTGACGCCCGGGCGTCAATTTATTTTTGACCTTCCGTCGTCCTTTAATTTTTGACACCCGGGCGTCAATTTATTTTTGACGCCCAGGCGTCTTTTCATTTTTGACGCCCAGGCGTCAATTTATTTTCGACGCCGGTTTCATTTTATTTTTGACGCCCGGGCGTCAGAAATAAAATGACACCATGGCGTCAAAAATAAAATTAATTGACGCCCGGGCTCCAAAAACAAATTGACACCCGGGCGTCAAAATAAAGTTGGCGCCTGGGTGTCAAAAATAAAATGACGCCCGGGCGTCAAAATTAAATTGACGCCCGGGCACCAAAAAAAGAATGACGCCCGGGTTTCACAAATAAAATTAATTGATGCCCGGGTGTCAAAAATTATCTGACGCTCGGGCGCAAAAATAGATTGACGCCCGGGTGTCAAAAATAAATTGACGCCCGGGCACCAAAAATAGAATGACGCCCGGGTTTCACAAATAAAATTAATTGATGCCCGGGCGTCGAAAACAAATTGACGCACGGGCGCAAAAATAAAATGACCCCCGGGCGTCTAAGATAAATTGACGCCCGGGTCACCAAAAAAATGACGCCTGGGCGTCAGAAATATATTAAATTCCGGGCGTCAAAACTAAAATTAATTGATGCCCGGGCGTCAAAAACTAACTGACGCTTGGGCGTCAAAAATAGATTGACGCCCGGCCTTCAAAACTAAAATGACGCCCGGGCGTCGAAAATAAATTGACGCCCGGACGCAAAAATAAAACGAGGATCGGTCGTCAAAAATAAATTGACGCCCGGGCACCAAAAATAGAATGACGTCCGGGCGTCAAAATTAAATTGACGCCCGGGCGTCAAATATAAAATTAATTAATGCCCGGGCGTCAAAATTAAATTGACGCCCGGGCGTCAAAAATAAAATTAATTGATTCCCGGGTGTCAAAAATTAAATGACGCCTGGGCGTCAAAAATAGATTGACACCCGGGCGTCAAAAATAAATTTAATTGATGCCCGGGCGTCAAAAATTAACTGACACTTGGGCGTCAAAAATAGATTGACACCCGGGTGTCAAAAATAAATTGACGCCCGGGCACAAAAATAAAATGACGCCCGGGCGTGAAAAATAAAATGACACTCGTACGTCAAAAATTAATTGACGCCTGGGCGTCAAAAATAAAATGAAGCCCGGGCGTCAAAAATAAATTGACGGCCTGGGGTCAAAAATAGATTGACCAACATCATTACGAGAATTTAATTATAATAACGCTTTGAATAAGATTGCTAAAAGAATAGATTTTAGAAGCGAAGAATTAAATTTTATTTATGAAATTAAAAAATTTCTTATGAGATCTCAAATGTTTTTTTATGTGTTAGATTTGACAGAATTGTAGGCAAACCATAAACGGTGCGTTGTGGTCGAAAAAGGCAAATTTCGTGGCAAAAGTACTTATTTCGATGTTTTATTTTTAAACTATTATTTTTTATTTATAATTGGAATATAAATGCAGCTTCAAAAACAGCAAACAAAATAAATTCCGCTGACAAGTTTGACTTTTAGAGCTTTTCAAAGCTGGTTTTAGCAGCTTTTTTGGTTTGAATGTTCGAAGAGATTGTAATTTGTTTTAAAAAAAAGTCGTGTTCCCAGTGCTGAAATTTTGGTGTTAAAAGAAAATTTCCTTATGGAATATTTAAATTATTTTTTGAATTGCAATAGTTGAACGTGTGAAATTTTCTTCTTATATCAGTTTAAAATTGTTCTGTTATTATTCATTCTTAAAAAAATCCGCCCACTTCCACGCCACTTTTTATACGAATGCCAATTTTTACAAAAAAAAATTATAAAAATTGTAAACAAATTATTGATTTTGAATAAGTTCCTCTTTAACCAAATGTTTTTTTGAGGTTTGATGTAACTGAGTTTCTTCGAATTGCTTAAATTATCGTAAATCATTATTTTTCTTATTCTTAAAGTATGTATATACCTAAACACGTTCATAAGTTATGATTTTTGCAACAAAAAAGGCATTTTGGACCATAAAAAAGAACAATTCCTATTACATGATTTTAAACATGAGGGATCTTATTAGCATCCTATTGCAAAACTTTTGTTATTTGAAAACCAGATAGTTATTTGGTAAAGGAGGTTTTGAACTTAAATCTCGTAAGAGTTCTTATAGAAGTATAAAATGATTCAAACTCTCAAATATGTGTTGTTATGAGATTAGAAAGACTACAAAACTACGTTTATAGTCGAATTTTCACAAATAGTTAGGGCGTTAAGGCCATATTTTAGGTCCAACCTTGCTATTCATTCTGACGGGATAAGCTTAAGTACACTAATAGTCCACATCCTAAGTTTACTTTTAAGAGGTCTTTCCACGGTGGCAACACTGGCAGACCGCAGATATAAGTGTTGCCTTCTGACCGCGCTTTAGCACGAAATTTCGGATAAATTAGCCTATAAATCGGTAACCAGTCATCGGTTGATATCGTGGAATATCTCGTTGGATTTAGAATACTTAAAGCCATATGAATATGTTGATTTTTTTAACCCTTCCCCCACCCTTGTACGCGGGGGGAATATTCATGTTATAACCATTATTTTCTAACAAATAAAAACCCTTATCCACTGAGGGTATTTTACTGCCCCCGCGTACAAGGGTGGGGGGGGGTAAAAGATGAACATATTCATATGGCTTCAATACGATTTTGTTAAAAACTATGAGTTACTTTAAGCTTCTTAATACAAAAAAAAAACATTTTCAACTTTCTCTCACTTACTCAGTGACAAGGATTTGTCAATTCCTTGCAAGAGCCAGTAGACCTGAAAAAAAACTTTTTAGATTTTAGTATAAGGTAAGCATGGTCGTTATAAGTGAATTTATACCTGAAACCAGAAAAAATTGTGAGTAAATTAATGGAAATGACCAAAAAAAAAAATAAATGACAAACATGATATTCCCATCAGATACCTTCTAACAACTATGAATTTCCCCCAACAACATAGAAGATATTTCTATTGTTCACCACTGCCATAGTCAACAGGAAACAAAAAATATATACAAAAATAATAAAATATCACAAGCTCAAAGTAAGCTAAGGTAGTAACATTTTTCTTAATGAGTTGCCGTCGAATTTATTATCTCTTGCTCGTCACACAAAAGACACCCTGAAGCGGAAAGAATGAACGCAAATATACCAAAGGCAACATTAAAATGAATAAACTACTTCAGAACCAACAATTTTATATTATATTTTTTTTTTCCCGTCCGCCTTTGTAGTCCGGAACGCGTAAAAGCCTCATTAGGGCGGAAATTCAACACTCATTTGCTTCACCCACCCCCTTTCAGCGAACAAATGATTTTTATATCAACTCTTTGTCTATGTTCTACGACTACGATACCAAACAAGCAAAAGAGGGTAGTTTTATATTTCGTGTCTGCGATGGATCTTGAGTGCACTCGTTTCGTCGTTTCGTTAGCTAGAGCTGGAGCATGAATAATGGAAAATGCTTATTTTGAGAAATTCCATACAAGCTGTAATATAAAAATCATCCCTTGAAGAAAATAAAAATATTTTCCATCCCTTATACAGTTGGCAATGAAAATGTACAAAAAGTATTAAAGCTGATTCTGGTGGAAAAAGAGAAAATAAAAAGAAAACGATCAAAGCGCCCTCTTTATATTGAAAGAAGACCTTATTTTTTCCTTTATGTTTTGTTGGTTTATGGCTGGTTTTGCCCAAATCAGTTATCTGCAGGAAATTACAACCCAAAAGGAAACTGGATGGGTGGACGTTTTTTTGATGTGCGATGCTATGAAACTTTTGCTATCGTTTTAGGAATATTTCTGACTTTTAAATTAACAAAAATGGGAAGATATTTATAAGCTTTTTTATGGATAATCCCAAAAATTTTTTGGTGTTTGAAAAAGTTTCATAGAGCAAGAGCAGGAATGTAACTAACTGGGTGTAAATTATGTCTATAATGACTCATCCTGGGAAATAAATTGATGTTTTAATAAACAATTACTCATACACGGGTGGGGAAATGGTAGATTTAGAATGTTGATGTAGTGCTTTATAGCTTACTAAGAAGTTAAAGTTTCGTGGGTTAGTCTTTTTGGCGGCCTTATGTTCTGAATGTCCCGGCTTCTAGATTTGAACACCTTATTCTCAATTCACTGTTCCAATAAAAACTCATTTAAAAGACCTTAGGTCTTATCGACATTTTACCTAATTTAGAACCGACTTTTCCATCACCACCTAAACTATCAGGGGCATAAATACTATAGCAAAAGGAACACATTTTTGTTTTAATCAAGTAGGTAATATCGGGGGGTTTAACTAACTATTGAAAAATTGATCCTTTATTTCCTTTTGATTTTGATACCATCCAAAATTCTAGACCCGAAGATTGCACTTATTGAATAATAACACACATTTTTCGTGGTTGGGGTCATAATTCTGTATGTGCCAAAATTCGGTTTCCAAAATTCTGTAATCCAAAATTCTGTATTTTAAAAATCTGTAAATCCGAAATTCTGTATTTCAAAATTCTGGAAATCCAATATTCTGTTTTTCCATAATCCTGTTTTTCAGAATTCTGTATTCGAAAATTCTGCATTTCAAAATTCTGTAAATGATAACAAAATTGTTTTGATTATAAAAAAGTGCGCCCTTTTTTTCATTATCAAAACAATTTTGTTATCATTTACAGAATTTTGAAATGCAGAATTTTGTATTAGATAAAGAATACAAAAAACATTTCAAACAAATTACGGATTTAATAGAATCGAATTGAAGTAATTTTTAAAATTGGCGAAAAAGTATTTTTATATCAAGTTGGTGATTTTGTTTAAAAGGTCGTTTGTTATATTCCCAAAATAGTTTTGAAATAAATGACTTTAGTTATACTGTTGCTAATTATGTTTAGTTTTCTAAAACCTTTTCTTAATTTTGAAAATAAGCTATTAAATTGTGTTTTAATAAGACTTGTTTATCTGTTATGCATAATTTAAAACTTGGGCACTTTCTTGAAATTCATTAAAAGTTTATCATTTAATGTTTAGAGATATTAATTTGTGTCAGTTTGATCTACTAGCTGTTGATAATTACAAACCCACTCTTTTTTTTTGTATTTCGCACTCACCATCTACGCATATAAAGTAAAAGCAGTTTTCAAAAGATGTTTTTTGTTGCAATATATATTTGGATAGGAAAATAAACGTTACATATCGCTTCAACGGTCCTATATTTTACTATGCAGGATTTTCCAACACTTGTCGAACTTTTTTTTTTTTATTTTGTTGATTAAAAATGTGTGCAGCATTGCAATACAGTATTTTAAAATTTCCAGAATTTTAATACAGAATTTTGATATACAGAATTCTGAAAATACATAATTTTGCATTACAGAATATTGAATTTACAGAATAATGAAATACTGAATTATAGTCACACAGAGAATTTTTTAGTCATTTACAGAATTTTGGTCATACAAAATTTTGGAATACAGAATAACGAACCGTTCCCGATTTTTCTTACCCCCAGTTTCACGGTGGAAGTTTAAACTCTACTTTTGGGTTTAACTTCAGGTTCAACAATTTATTCGGTTTCACAGTTTCGTTTAACCTTGATCTGAGTTCAATTTTTAGTTTAAGTTAACCGAGGTCATTCTGCTGTTTAAACCTAAGTTCAACGTTTGAGCTTTGGGATCACTATACATAATACATTAAGGAATTTATTTACTTATTTTTCATAACCAATTCCATCAGTAAATCTATGTCTGCTGTTGGTTTATTTTCCATTTTTTTTTTTAAATTAAGTTCGTGTCACTTCAAAAAAAAATGTCGACCGATTATCAGCAACCCAAAATAATTGTTGCTGTTTCGCGTATTCTTTGCTTCAGAAAGAGAAAGAAGAGACAAGGACTGTATGTATGTAAAACGTCACTTGGCGAGGCAAAAACAAACAATGCTGCCAACTTTTTTTTCATAAAATCTAGTTAAATGAACTTCAACTGATCTGAAGATCAGATTTCACTGTGAAACCGGAAGATTTAAACCAAAAATTTAAACTTAGTTCAAGGTTCAGCTGATCTTAAGTTTAAACTCCCACTCTGAAACGGGGGTTAGTGTTTTTTCAACATACACATGACACGAACAATTGTTTTATTAAAAAATCTTTTGTACCAAGTTTAAAAAAAAAATGTCTTGGTCATTTTCGAAATAAATTATAGAATATTTTATTCTAATTTCAAGAAAAAGTTTACAAAAAACTTTGGTATACGATGGTATTGAAACATTTTAAAAGCTTCTCTATAAAACATATTAAAACAATCGAGTGAACTGTTATCAAGCAAATTAAAATCCAAAAAAAATGTTCTGATGGAGGTAGGCACCTTTCAAAAATTACAATTTTTTGAAAATACAATTACCAAAAAGTAGCTTTTCCCTATAGTAAACCAAACTGCTATCAATAAGGATTAACGCTATAGCGTAATGGTATCTCACATAGTAAAGTTAATTTAAGCATTTGAATTAAATAAATAAAAGTTATTTTTTAAATATTTTATACAAAAACAATAATAATAAGTCTTATTTGTTCGCGATTATTACCACGACATGACAACACAACAGTATTTTATTATTTAGTAAAATTGGCATACCAAATTCAATTTTTAAAAATATTCAAGAAATTCTATGCTGGGTGTCCCTTAATTCGTCAATAGTATTTTAAAGCATGATTTTCTGGGGTATATTCTAAGAATAAAAATCGTTTCACAGTAAGGGCCTATCTCCAATTTTGATATCATTTATCAGAGATTTAAGAAAAGTCTTACTTTAGTGTACCCTGACCAATGTTATAGCTTTTCGAGCTTAAAGCTAAAAAAAACATTTTTTTTTTTTTAATTTTACTTGCCGCTGGTTTTCCAAATTATCATAAAATCTATGGGTTTTTCGGCAAATGTGTTATTAATTTTTGTTTAAATTATTGTTACATTCATTCAATATTATATTATGTTTATTACGCATTTTATGGAGAAAATTGCCCCCAAAGTCAAAAAATTAGCATGGGCAGAAAAAATGGAACAGGCAAAAACTGGATATCTTAGAACTGAGATAAAATATCAAACTTATACGCAATTACAAAGGCTGGTTTTTCTTCGAAATATAAAGGTCTAAACAAAGTTCATACAGCATACATAAGTACTAACAGCGCAATTACCGTTAACATGGGTCAGGGTACACGAAAGTAAGACTTTTATTAAATCCCTGATAAATGATATCGAAATTGGAGTTAGGCCCTTGTTGTAAAACGATTTTTTTCTTACAATACTCCCCCGAATTATGGGACACCCCGTATTCAAAAAAAATTATTTTTAAGAACACCGCTCTAAATATTTTGCATTTTTCTTAGCAAATTTATATTTATGAAAAGAAAGCAGATGGCATTAAATTTTTTTTTTTTAACGATAGGATGATATCACCTAATGAGAGGAATATCGTGCGATTCAGTCGTGTATTTTATTTTATTCGCATTTTAACTAAGAAGTTTGATTTATTTATTTCTAAATATTTTGAAAAATCGGTCAATTCGTTTATCGATGTCGATGTAAAGTGACCGTCAAAAGGCATTTTTGTATATAGCTATCAAGTTTATACTTAACACCACTAAATTTTATTTAAAAAGAAAATAAATTAAATTAAGAGGTTATGGCCATACAAAAAGGTATAACATGGCATTGTCAGTGTAGCCGTTGTTTTTAAATATTTTGTTTCTGTATTAATTTTTTTTTTGAAATTTGGCAACCCACCTAAAGGGGGCGGATAGGAGACCACTCTTCCTGTAAGATTTTTTTTTCGTATCGATGCAAGATACACGCTCTAGCTTTTTGTCACACCTTATGCCCATATAATCGGGAGTATTATATGGTACACTATGGCGTATACGTAATTTTTTTTTGACATTTTCTTCGTATAAATTCGTAAAGCTTACTACGAGTATTTACATGTATATTTGTTTGTCACGGAAGCCAGTTTTGACTTATCTGAAGTATTTTGATGCCTAGATTTCGAGTCATCCATACTAAAAATGTATACTCTAATTTAAAAAAAAAAAAACATTGGAAATTAGTTTTTGAGTGTGTTTTATTGGTTGCTATTCCTTTAAATAATGATCTATTTGCAATTATAACTAGGCTTTTTATTTAAGTATTACTATTCCTCAGTAAGAGCGTAGTAACCCGTAGCGTTATAGTGGGTTGGACTGTCACGCTGGGTTCAATTCTCAGCCTCGTCCATAAAACTTAGAAAGTTTTATTCTGGAAGTGCCTCTTGCGAAGAATTGACAAATCCTCCAAGAGTATCACTTCTCATGAATAAAAGTGCTTCTCGTCTATCCGTACTGATTTGGCGTACATTCCTGTTGACACGCGCAGAAAGGAATAGTTGCGAGCTGTAAGTCACTAGGCCCTGGTTCTTCACGAGCTGTTGCGCCACCCAATTTATTTATTTTTATTGCTCAGTAAGATAATATAAAAGTTAAATGTATAAAGCCAAAGATTTTTCGATAAAAATTTTTCTTGGTACAAATGAATATCAAAACACTTCGGTCGAAACGGTACATCGAAATGGACCCAACGAAATAAAGCCAAATATCAAAAATTTGGCCTTATTTCGTTTTTAATATTGAAATAACGCCAAATTTTTGTTTTGGCTTTATTTCGTTTAAGAAAACGAAACGATATATTGTTTTCATTCCTCGACTACGGATCTTTGTTCCAACGTGCAGTGCAATAACGCTCACAGAACGATTCCACGTGGGTCTTACTCCCCAAAAAACGAAAAAAAAAAAAGGAATTCCTTTGTAAATATGTATTAAGGCCCACCACAAAAAACAATTGTCATTTAAGCCCCACACTTCACGTATATGATTCATAAATGCTTTTATCTAAATCACTGCACAAGAACTTTGAAAGCAGATTGACATTCAACATAGGTGCCTGCCAGCCAATTGTACATACACTTAAGCAGAGGGGTGAATTCGAGTGAGCGGGACAGAGGCCCCAAAAATGGAATTAGAATCATTGAACCCGAGAAGCATTTTTCAACTTTCATTTCAACTACGGGTTTAAAGTCAACCTGTTAGTTGGCCAACTTTGAAATTTTCAGAAAGTTGAGAAATAGTGAATAAATTCAACCTAAATCCATTCTACTTCTGCTTCGATTTTCTCCCGAAAGGATATTTATACTGCTTCTGCACAACATCGAAATTGGTAACGTTAACACTGTTTTAAATAATAACATACCTGGCCTATCCTGCCAAATGTAATTACATGCATTACCTACTTGCTACTCCTTACCAAAAACTTACAAATTATTTTAGATTTCAATTTAGATGTCATTTAGTCTGCATTTACCGACTGGCCTATCTTTAATGGCAAGTATTAAGTATAGCTATTATTTCGAATGACCTTTTTACCATAAATTAAGTACACACGTAGGAAAGTACGTATATATCATCATCAATCACTAATGTTACACAATAACTTTTAAACATCGCATGAGCCTAACTCATGAAAATTTGATTTTATACTTCCACATCATGTCGAATTTTAAAACAACTTAATCGATTGAGTCACGACACACACTTTATATATATGCGAACCGAACTGAGTCGAGGTCTTTATGTGCGGCCTGCTGATGGAATCAGCAATTCGTCATAAGGTATTAGGCAATAGGCATAATCCCAAGACGCAGCTCTTTGGTAGATAGAGTGAATTACCTTCCCAATTAGTCAATACTTCATTATTCAATTTGCAAGTTCTCTATGGCATCGTTATTTCGAGCCCGAACAAAATCAACCATTCATAGGCTGGAATCTCTAACTAAGTATTCTAATATATTTCTGTACACTCGAACAGAGTGCTGCATGAACTCATACTCAATCATAACCTTAGAACGTATAATAATGAGCACATTCTTCGGACCAAATGAATCAGAACCGTAGAAGCAAAAACCTAACGTCGTGTCAGCACAAGAGCCCCAAGAGCCGCCGCAAGAGCCACTATATTGGAGATGAGATTCTTGGTGCAGATAGTCGGGTCGAAGAAATTCAACACCTTGTTCGCGATCGAGCTGCGGAACCTCAAACCGCTCCCACCACTTCCCCTCTCCTCATGATAATATGGCAATACAGCGAAGATACATAATTATATTATTGTGTCATGTCAGTTAGACAAGACACACAACGCGACGACCGACGAAATCGACTTGAGCAGAGACCAAAGAATGAGAAATCGTCAGAAGGGGCTTTGGCTTCGCTCCAAGCGCCTATATAGATAGACAATCATTGACCGGAACGGCTACAGTGAAACTATACTCAACCACACACAGCCACAGAAAAAAAAAATAATACAAACATGTATCTGCAAATACGATTCCATTTATCTTAATTCTGGTTGTGTATCGCTAATGAGATAAATTTTCGTTTGGGTTTTTGGTAATTTTGTTCAAGTAGCAATATAAGGGGGAGCAATATATACACAATAAACGATAAGCGACAAGGGTGAAGCCGAAGGCATTCTAGAACTACAGACACTGTACCTATTTCAGGAAATTAAAATATCAGCTTTACAAACAATAGAAACACGTAGATATAGCTTAAGAAATCTTGAAATAATTCCACTATTCCACAAGAAATGGGGAGCGGAAAGGCTGAGTGTGACGTGGAAATCCAAAAGGCCAAACAAGAAATATGGATACTTCACACGCAATTAAGATGTTAACAATTAATAGAAACACGCTTACTAACAATTTTTCCCCATGGCCAACTACAACAACTGCTAATGCTAATACATCGAACAAAAAGAACATTTTGCTGAATGGATAATTAACACTTACCCACCTTGTATGTTTTGTGCGGAGTGGGTAATTGAAAGTTATGAAATTATGAGGCTTATTATATTAAGCGATATATTAAATGAATATCTACTGGTTAGCGATGTAGCATACACAACACACTGACATAAATCACGTCCGTCGTCATCGTAAATAGCTATTTTTATACATATAAGAAAAGTGATGATTATGAAGCTGATAAGTGTAGGTTTATCTTTTTAATTAATCATGTTTAGATTTCTAAATAAGTTTGGAGAGTCGGAGTGTAAAGGTGTTGATTATTATATTAGGTACCTAGCAGGCGCGAATGCAGGTATGGGTTTTGGGGGTTCAAACCCCTCTGACTAACTTTTATCTGCGAAGTTTGTGTTCGTAATCAAAAATTGAAATATGACTTATGCAGGCCTGCAAAACAAATTACGTTCGTAAACATCAAAAGTGTGTAGAAATGAAGTCGACGTCGGCAGTTTGTGTCGAAAAAAAAATTCTGCTGAAAAGGAGTAAATTCTGCTGCAAAAAAAAAAATAAAAGAGGAAAACTGAAGGTATGTAGATATGTATATCTATAAGTAAATGAAATGGCTTCGAAATACATATATTATCAGGGGCCTTACTATGAAACTCGATTCTAAAGTGAAACTTTTCGAATTCGCAAAATCGGAACTCTGTTATACTATAAGTAAGTTCTAAAAACGAAAATCGAATTGCGACGAATTTTCTTTTTATTTTCTTAGAGCAAAATTGGTACTACGTTTTGCTAAAGTTAATGTCAAATTCGTGCGAAATCGCAAATAATCATTCAACATCAAATGTGTTTGCAAGAAGGTCGATTGAAGACGTTTTTTTTAGAATGTAAGGAAAAAAATTAGTTATAAACTAAAAATTCATAAATATTTCATAAACATTTTAATATGTATGTATAATTTGTATGTTTTTTGTACCAGGGCATCATCTAAAAGTGCATACAAAAAAGTCTCACAGTTTCATATTGTGGTGCAGTATATGACCAAGCATCTAGATTTGTCGAAGGGGTATTTAAAAACACCCGAAGCCAGACAAAAATCCAAACATTTAAACAAATAAATGCACCATATGTACCATAAGTTTTTATCAAAGCTGAAATAAAGTTATTTTATTGGATTAAAAATGCCTTTAAATAGATACCCAATAGGTAAACCTTTTCTCGAATATATATCTATATACTTACACATGAACATGTTTTTCTTTCCCGCATAAGCTTTCAAAGAAAAAATCCACTTGATCACATCCTCCTAAATTCTGAAACTCACTGTGAATCATCAGCTTTATCATTTAAAAAGTTGCGTCAGAACCGATAATTATTCATGGTAATTCTTTGGACACAAATATTGGAGAGAATCAATGCGACGAATAAATCATAGCAATCCGTCGATCTCGATCTCAAAACAGCTGCTGATTTATACTTCTGATATTTATAAAGCAGTGCCTAAAGTTATGGGTACAAATTGGAAGGATGAAGATGAGTCCCAGAGAATAAGAATGAGGAAAAGGCAATTCGATGAGGACACTACTCCAGATGTTCGATTCAAAATTAGACAGAAAAAAGAGTATGATAGATTCAATCCAATACTAGATATATAACGCGTTTTTATTGAGCAATTTTATAGGCAGCGCAGCAAATTTCAAATGAAAGATAATAGTTTGGATAAATAAGGCAGTAAAAATAGTGCAGATTAAGTGTGTATAAAGATTTTGAATGTTTGGAATGGAACGAAACTCGTTTGGGCTGCGAGATGTAAAATAAGAGTGTATACAAATAAATAGTGCATATATGTTTTATTCGTTACTCATATTCATATCTATACACTAGCTATAGAGTACCAATAAAAAAAACCTGTATAATGTGATATCTGAGCTCAAAAGACGGGAGAGCGCATATTCACATATTTATAACTCATTTGGTTTTTGTGCTCTAGTTGGGGAATACTGATAGTAAACAAATAATAGACGCAGAACTTGCGTTGGCAAACAGTTTATCCTAACGACTTGGATGAACAACTTAACTTGAAGAAGAATGTCTTAAGTTCAAGAAATGTTTGCACATCAACAATATTAAAACAAAAACAATCATGCCTGCTAAAATTATTTTGGAGGAATTAATTGTTGCCAAAAATCCAATTTCCTCATTTCCAAATATTTAGACTGCATTGAAAATGTTCCTATCCATATCCGTCGTATTAAAAATTAATTAAAAACCAATGGAATCTCAATAGCCTACTGTCATTGGAATTGAAATGATATTGCAAAAACCATCGATGTTGATGCAATAGCAGATCGATTTTCATCTTTTAAAGCACGCCGTAAAATTATATTAAAAAAAATATTACCTCCTATACATATCAATACGGCTGGCCACGAGACGATAAAAGTCTCGGTCTCGATCTTGGCCTCGTTATGCGAGACGAGACTGCCTTTTAAGCAACCGAGACGAGACCGAGACGAGACTGTATATTTGGACCGAAATTTACAGAGAGTCTTATAAATTAAAAAAATCTAATTTCAGTTAAATATTTATTTTCTTGTGCACATATTCAAACAATAATCGAAAATATTTCGTTTCAATTATCAGCAGTTTGTCCGGAAATCGTAGTTTTCGACGAGACCGAGACGGGACTGAAAATTTTCGATTTCAACGAGACCGAGAAGAGACTTACAAAAGTGTCGCAGAGTCTCCTCTTGTGGCCAGCCATACATACCTATAAAAAAAAAATAATAATAATACCGCGTTAAATTGAATACTACAAAAATACAAAAATTTCCTACTATTTCTTATTTATTATTTTTTTTTTCTGACAAATTTAGGTGCTATCATTACAATCATTGATTAGTTTGCTGCTGCACTTGGCCAACTATTATTTAAACATTTAAGGGGCGGCAGAAACAAGTGCCCAGGGCGGCAAATTATGTAAAAAAATGCCTTTTTTAATTTCGATCACTTAAGCTTCAGTATAATGGTTTCTGCGACACTAAATTCGTTGATTTAAAAAAATTTGATTAAATTCATATTTGGCATGTTTTATTTTGAAAAGTTTTACATAGCGCAGTAAATTTTCCCGCATCGAATAAACTAGTTAACTGTTAGTTTTGTTATTGTTTACCAATTCTACTGTGCTTGTTGTAAATTTCCCAATAAAACACAAATAAAATTGTTATTGGCGCAGCGCTTATAAATGGCACTAATTCATTCTTTGATACATACCCATCAATAAATTAAAAAAGACCTAACAAATGTAAGCCCTTTATTTTAGCACTTAATCATAATAAAAATATAAATTTGGGAAAAAATGTACAGTCACATACATAAATGTAATAATGGGAACATTGGAAAATTTTGTAGAAAGTCATTTTCTTATCTTTATAATGGAGAATGGAGCAAACGTTTTTTTTGGTTTATTTAAGATTATATGTTTTAATTCACCCTCTTATACATTATGACAACATTTTACTCATCTGGTGTGCAGGTTTACTGTTAACATAAAAAAGCTCGAATCTTACAGTATTATTTTGTAAGCACCTCCCTTATAATTATTTATTTCGACCTCTAGTAAAAGAGTCTTTAAATTCAAAGGAACATTTTCTGCAAAATTATATTTAATAATGCGATTTATTTCTGATTTTTTCTTAAAAAAGTCCCTGATGGGGTACACCATCGAACTGAAGTGCCCATCACCGTTATATCTAAGTGAAGTACGATTTTAGCGCTAAAGCCATTTTTGTACCTTTAATAAAATTATACTCAGTTACCTACTTCACTAAAGACCAGAGGTGGACTTGGCCAATCGGCATTTTGCCTGCGGTAGGCTCTCTGATGCAGTACTTTTTGTTATTTAAAGGAAAAAGTTTAGAACTCTTTTTGTTGCCTATTGGCCTAGAGTTCTGTTGGAGGCCGCTACAGCTATTGAGCTATCTTGTTTGATGCCTCTCCAACTCGGTTGGAGACCCAACAGCTCTGTTGCAGGCCCCAACTTTACTAATGAGATAACTTCTTATACTCAAATCCAGTATCATAACCATCAATTCCAAAACAATCCATACAAATCTACCAGTACAAATTTGTGTGGCGCCTAGTTTAGATTTTTTGGAGTTTATGAATTGAAACATATGGTCTTCAATGCTCAAAAATAGTCTTACATAAATACTCGAATTCAAATGAGTTGGTTCATTTTTGTTACTTTTGCGAGTGAAGTCCGTTATATTGCACTGATGTGAATACGTCTTAAAAATTAATGTTTACATTTTAAGGTCCAAGGAAGTCATAGTCAGGTTAATCCAGCATAAATGGCGAAATTATTGCATAAACAATAGTTAGGATTTTTCCAAAAAGAGCAAAGAAATTATGAGGTAGGTTCTGGTACATACAACAACAAAGTTTTTTTTTTTAATAAAAGAATTATGTAAACCAGAGTGTGTTTAAAAGTAGATTTTAAAAGAAAGAAAGAATTTTGACTCAGGCAGAACTTCGACCTCAATAACACAACATCAAAACTCTAAACTTTTGCAAACATCTGAACTGTATCTACTTCTTATTGCATAAATGTTTAAAATCGTAATACTATGCATATCTAGATATAAAATTTATTAATAAATCAATCACAGCACCTCAATTGTTTGACTTACATCATCAATTTAACTTGCAGAAATGTATTAATTTTTTTTTTTAATTTAATTGAAAAAAGGACGTATACGCCCTAGTGTACCTGCCACGTTTATATTTTTTGTTTTTAGATTAAAATAAAAATGCGGCAATCTAACGGCTTAGTTCTGTTTGTTCCTCTAACGTGAATCAGTTCATTGTTATTGACAATTGACCAACATTATACCTATTGCAATTTGCTGCGTAGGTAAATATTGAATTCGTTTATATCTGGGTCAGATTTAATTATTTTGTTTTTGGCACAAAACGTAATTATTTTGTGAAAGGCTATTCACCCCGATTACAGAATCCGATGAATGATCTGCGGATGGCTTCTAACAATTTTGTTCAATTTTTTTCTATTAGAATCCACTGTAAAAAAAAATTTCAGAAATCTCGGTAACGTAGTTTGAGAACCCCATCCACATTCCAAATAACTTTTGAGATTTAAAATCCGCCCAAAGTTAGTGCAGATCGAATCAGCTTCCCGGGAATAAAATTTCGCGGATTCTGAAATCGACTCGATTATGATCTACATACATATATATCAAAATGGAGTTCATTTATTATTTGACTCAAAAATGACACCTATCGGAACTAATTTAAACTGCAAAGAGAAACGTACAAACGATTTCTACAATATTTAAAAAGATATTTGGATATATGATATGGTTTTGATTTTTAAAGAAACTAGAAAAAGTAATTTTGTTTTCGTAGTTTTTTTGTTCAAACCAATAGATATAGTAAGAAAAATATGTATAGTTTTTTTCGAGAAAAAACCTATGACCTCGTTCTGCAATTTAATCATTTCGCAATTTATTTTTTGGCAAGTTTTTATTTTCCTGTTATGGCTTCGCAAAATAATCATTTCGCATATTTTACATCGCAATTTTTAACTCGCATTTTATTGCAACGCATTTTATCACCTCGCAAATTTTTATTTAGCATTTTATTAATTCGCGCGAAATTCATAAACATGTACCTCAAATATCGAAAGGCAAAACAATTTAAAAACTAAATAATACTAAGCGAAATAATAAAATGCTAAATATAAAAAGCGAAATTGATCATATTCGGTATAAACATCAATTTTGTGAATCCTCTTTTCTTACTAAGATGAAATTAAAAAAAACCAACACTGTTTTCAATTAATTTATTTAAGGAACCCTTATTTGAACTCATTATACATTTTGAAAAAAAAAAAAAATTAATAAAATTAATGCGAGACATCGAAATGGCGAGGCAACGAAATGGCGAAACAACAAAACGGCCAGATGATGAAACAGCCAAATAACGAAATAATCGGGTTGGGGTCGAAATACTGTATGTGGCAAAATACTGTATTTAAAATACTGTATGCCAAAATAATGTGTGTCAAAATTCTGTATGTGTAAAATGCTGTATGAGCAAAATACTGGATGTCAGAGTTCTGTATAGAAAAATTCTGGTTGGTCAAAATACTGTATTTCAAAATTCTGTACATCAAAATTCTGTAAAAATACTGTAAAAGAAATATCGTTTTGATAATGTAAAAAAGTGCGCGCGCACTTTTTTACATTATCAAAACGATATTTCTTTTACAGCATTTTTCTAGAACTTTGAAATACAGATTAGATACTTTCTAACTTACATAACTATATTTGTATAAAATTATGACTTGATTGTCAGTAAACACAACACAATTATATTCAAAACTAGTAGATATTATATTATGTGTTTTATTTTTTTTAAGGAAATTTCTTCCAAAAAAAAGACAGTATTGAAAATACAGTATTTTGCCGTAGGTAGACCATTTTACAAAACAAAATTTTGCAAGTCAGTATTTGGTTTATACAGTATTTTGACATACAGAATTTTGTATTTACAGTATAATGACATACAGAATTATGGTCTTACAGTATTTTGACCACACAGAATTTTGTAATACAGAATTTTGAAAAACAGTATTATGACCCGCTCCCACAATAATCATATTAGTATCGGCCAGTGGCCGAAAATTCGGCCAACAAAAAATAATTTAAACACTTTTTGTAGAAATAAGAGAAATTAAAAATAACCAATAAGTTGGATTTTTGTATTGTTTAAGGCTTAGCTACAATATTAAGAAGACAAAACTACAAAAGATCCACTTTTTGCAAAAAGTGCAAAAGTGAGAAAAACACGTAAGAAAACACGATATATATATATTTCTACAGAAAACTACTTCCAAAAAAAACATACGAAAATTGTTCTGACAGATAAATTTAACCACCATACATAATTTTTAATTGTTTGTTGTCTTCAGCAAAGATATTAATTTCTTACTTTTGTATCGGGTTTTTCAATAAGAGCGCTACAAAAGCTAAAAAAAAAATCAATGAAATTCTTTATTCCTGTGAAAGTACGTTTGATGCCATTATGTATGGAACTCGATTTCTTTTGCATGGCCACCACGGGCACGCTTGCAGAAGTTCAGACGCTGAACCCAATTTTCGACGGTTGTCAAGCATAAATCGGCCGATACTGCTGCAATTTCACGTTCGATATTCGTACGAAGTTCATCAATCGTCGCTGGCTTGGTGGCATAGACCATGGACTTGACGTTGCCCCACAGGAAATAGTCTAACGGCGTCAAATCGCACGACCGAGGCGGCCCAGCGACTGGACCATTTCCTGAGATAACACGTTCTCCAAACTTGGTTTTCAATAAATTGATTGTGACATTCGCTGTGTGGCTTGTGGCTTGTCCTGTTGGAACCACATGTCCTCCAAGTCCATATCATCCAATTGGGGCCAAAAATATTCGGTTATCATTGAACGGTAGCGATCCCCATTCACAGTAACGTGCCGGTCTTGATCATCACGGAAGAAGTACGGCCCAATGATGCCGCCGGCTCATAAACCACACCAAACCGTAATTTTTTTCGGGATGCAATGATGACTCATGGAGTATGTGTGGATTGCTGCCTGACCAATACCGCATATTTTATTTATTGACGAAGCCATTCAGCCAGAAATGAGCGTCATCGCTGAAGATGATTTTTCGATGAAAATCTGAATCATTTTCAAGTTGTTGCTCAGCCCAACTCACGAACATACGACGCTTCCGATGGTCAAGCGGCTTCAGTTCTTGCGTCAATTTAATCTTGTAAGGATGTAGGCCAAGATCTTTTCTTAAAATTCGCCACAACGACGTCACAGAGATGCCCAACGCTTGAGAACGACGTGTGAGAGACACATTTGGGCTTTCTGCAACTGAAGCCTCAGCGGCAGCAATATTCTCGACACTACGGGCACTTCTTTGTCTCACTGGCACGGGTAAATTTTGTGCTGTACCTGTGGATTCAAATTTGTCCACTAGACACTCAATTGTTGATCTGCTAAGACGATTATGACGACCATAAATTGGACGTAGTGCTCTTAACGTTGAGGCCACTGACTCCGAATTTCGGTAGTAAATTTTAATAATTTCGACTCGTTGTTGGCCTTATTGAAGAGAAATGTCAAAAGAGCGGCAAAAAATATGGCGTCGTTTGCTGTCACTGTTGCTCCACTTTTGTAGCGTCCTTGTTGAAAAACCCTTTACTTTTTGCCAAAAAATAGGTCAATGTCGTTAAGTCTTTACCATACAGAATTCAAAAATTTTTTATTTGAAGAATACCTTATTGTAACTTATTTTTTATCTGCAACTTTCACAAAAACATGAAAATATTTTGCCGGTCAATTAGAAAAAAAAATATTTCTTTTTCATAACATACCTAAAATAAATCAACCAAAAATTACCCTTCATCACTAAAAACAAACTTTGCCCTACTAAAATTATGAATTACTTTGTGGATACAACAGTTACTTTGGTAAACCTAAAACCGCCAATTTGTTTGATTTTTGCGTTGTTTCACTATGCCAAAACTCAAGATATTAGCTTTTTATGCGAACCTTAATGGGTTTTTTTTTATTTTTGAGACTTTTGTTTTACTGATTTTTTGCGTATTATAAATCTTCAAGAAAAATCCAATAAGGTCCTCTTAAGAACCCAATATCTTGAGTTAAATTTGTGGGTTTGTCAAAGACTTAGATGATTGGACTTAAGAAAAATGACAGAGCATCAGAACATATATTTTTAAAATTTATTGAAGTGGCAATACCTCTGAGAAACAAATTGGAGCAGCATTCCTGCATTTTTGAACTCATCCTATCTATCCATTCTCGGGTACTTTATCTCAAATTTTTGAGAAAGTTGACCTGATGGCTGTACTGACGACGCGACGTTAAGTTAAAGGGTTACCCTGTATCTCAAAAACAACGCTGTAAATTTTTGTTTGGGTAATACATTAACAATTTCAGTAGCAACTCAATAATCATGTGTATTATCGGAAATACCCTGCTTACTTTATACAAATCTATTTTTCGCTTTTCATGTCTATTCTTATGCAAGACACGGATTTTAATATCTGACAGCAATTTATTTTTTTTTCGAGTACCTAGGTAGGTACACTATTTTCCAATATTCCACGTCACAGCTTGAAAAAAAGGTGAAGGTATTTTTCAGGTAGGTCTACGTACTTTCTTAACTTACCTACCATTTATGTAACTGTGATTAAACTAATTTTTGCCTCGATTATATTGTTATTTTTTTTATCGTTACTCAATAAAATGTCTCCTTCAATGTGTTGGTATCTTTTCTGTTCTGTCGTCTGTCCCGCTCCATTGCCTTGTTCGGATTTCTTTTATCAGTCAATATTTTTTTTCTGTCGTTTTCCTTTCTCCACTTTTTCGTTGATATTAAAATTATAACTTCCACACATTACGCTACGTTTTAAGTAAACGTAAACTCTTTTACTCTTATATTCCAGTTATCTCTCCTCTCTCACTACATCCAGTCTCCAAAATCCATCCAAAGCAACGAAATGACGCATGGCGGATGAAATATGGAAAAGATGTATAGGTAAAATTTCCCAAAATGACCAAATCGTTTTCCACTTCCAGTTTCCAAAATGAGGCAAGAATTGTCTCTTTCAACTTCGGATAACTTCGTTTAGCTCACCAAACCACATCTTAACCAATCACAAGCTAATACTGCAACTTCGTCAATACTCGGCTCTGATGGGCTGGGCGTAGTCGTAGTTTATTTTAAGGGGTGAGAACGAACCAGTGTTTATTTTAAAGAGGGGAAATACGAAACTCAAAGGGATAAGGAAACAGAGAAGCTGATTTCTTCGATTGGTTTACACTTTTACAGTTAAGTTAGTGTGTTGACAGCTGCCTGTAACGGTTGAACTGCACGAGGGCGGAAAGACGACACGATGCCGACGGTTGTTGGTTGGGAATTGTATGATGATGTTTTTTTTCGTAGATTAGTGATGAAGTTTACTCCATTTTTTTTTTTAAATGGAGAAAATTAGAAATTTTTTTCATTGAATAAAATGATTACTACTTTACTCTACTACTTTTAGGAAATTTGTGTTGAACTATAAAGCAATAAATGAAGTTCATGGAAGTCGACTCTGTATGAGTGAATCAGTTGTTTGGATGAAAAATATAGAGAAATGTACAGGGAAGGGGCCTCAAGTTCTCTACATGCCGTGGTTTATAACAGGCTAGATCATTACCTGAACCAAAATAATTATTTTCGAGATGATTATACCTTCGAACAAATCTCAAATATATTGCGACTATGAGGGGAGCTTCTAAATTTGATACCTCATCATCAAGAAAAATTTTGTAAACGTAACCAAGAAAAAAAAGTGATGAATTCTTAGATTCCACGATCACAGCGATTTCACGCGTATCTTTCCTTTTTCATCATCATATCTCAAGAATCATCAGCGATTTGATGTATCCTTTTTCTTGGACTAAATCATCACCCCTCAATTAGTAACAGTCTTTTCATCAAAAAAAATAACTCATTCCATGTAGCCGGTGATACAAAACCTTCATCGAGAATGGGTGTACCGCGCACCAACTTACCTCCTAGAGGCCAAGCCCATGTTAAATTTATTAAAAGATTCCCCAGAAAATTTTTAGTTGATACTTCTTTTCCTTGAGAAAAAAGCTACTTTTACAGAAGCTAAGTTTTGAACATTTCCCACACTGGAGAGAGGATATTTTTCGCACTTTGTTGGAAGGTGCCCGAGGGAAACAAGAAGACACACATTAGGCCATGATTTTCTAGAAGATGACGAAATAGTAGTCCGGATTAATGGAATGGATGTACCTACCAAAGATGTTCAAATTTCTCGCCCAGTAAAACTACTAATCATCATTATACTTAGTAGATATAGTGGGATACCTGGTGCATTAAGGGTGGGTAAGAGTAAAATAATTTGCTTTGTTTTTAATATCTTATATATACGATGAAAAATTTGTTGCTTGTGGCGCACCAAACCAACAATTATTCTACCTATAAAAAAAAAATGAATTCAAAATATTGAAGTTTAGAGGTCCTTAATCGCTATTTTTTCTTTTTCCATACAAATTGTATCGGAAGAACTTCGGAACCTACATACATAATTTCCTAACCGTTAAACCTGGAAGAAATTGGTTGAAATATTTAAATATAAAATTTAATTTTCTAAAAAAATTAACTTATAGGCTTTTAATTGATAAACAAATGATGGATAAGCTTTACAGATTTTGCTCAAAAACCGTCAATCCGGTTTGTTTAAAAATACAGGGTGATACTTTAAATATGTAGATACATTCAAAAAGGTAGAGCTTGTGGTAGGTTTGTTGAAAACAAGGAATAAACTTATTTTTTCCATGTTCAACGGTAATAGGAAATTAAGGGATTCCAAAGTTTTTCGAACTTTTTTTTCCATAGAATCTACAATTTGTCTGGAACAAACAAATTATCGATGAACCTCTAAACGCTAGGACTATCGTAATCCTTAAACGCTAATATTTTGTGCCAATTTTTCTTTACAGAATTTTAGTTGAGCCAAAACAACCAATTTTGCATGTTATGTTGGTAGATACATATTATCTTCGATCAATTTTAGTAATGGTGTTGGTAGGCAGGTATAGCCTCATTTACCCATCTATCCATCTACTTTAACATAGCTTATCATTATTTAAAGCTTTTATTTTGACTGCTTTTTCTGACTGGGTGAGCAAAAGTTGTCCCATACCCTGCAACCAGCTTCAATTATTGCGAAATCAAGCGCATGCTCTGTAATGACATAGGTTACACTCTATTCTAACTTGCTTATATCTAAACAAATAAATGTAGATAGGTGCATCGTATAGGTCGATATCTTATATATCTACCTATAAGGCAAGTAATCATCTTTTAATTAAATACCTATCTACAAATAAATTACCTACTTTTAGGTAGATAGGTAAAATAGGTACACTATATGTTAGTATCTAGATAACTCCAACTAGATTAAGTACCTGGACCATGACAAATTGATAGATACAAAATGGGGATGAAAGAAATTCAGTTTTGTGGAAAAACGCGAAGTAAGAATAGGTCCTTGGCCCCCATCGAAATCAATTTCTTACCGGGCTAGGTTACCGTGGGCAGGTTGAAAAGCTTCGTTGCTCTTAAATAATTCTTAAATTTTAAAGGGACCTACGCAGAAACAAAACTTTATGCATTGTTTAAGAGTCGACAGCAAATATTTAGCTTTGGAATTATAGGTAGGCGCATAACTAGGTATAAGTACCTAGTACCTTACGCCTATTCAAGTAAGGTTATGTCATCAAAAAGCTTTTCTATGTATCTAGAGCAGTGGCGGATCCACGGGGTGGCTGTAGGGACTAAGGCCCCCCCCCCACAGCCGATTACTAAAATTATTTGAAATAAGGAAAGCAAAGTGTGGAGTTTTATTTTCGTCTAAAATATTGTTAAGGTGTGAATTTTGATGGACAAAATAACGTGGTTGGGGCTGAACAATTTACAAGTTGTAATTTGTTCCTAAGCCTTAAGACCTAAGCCAAAGCCTGAAGCGAATTCGACAAAAAGCAAGTGGGGGGCTATAAATAATGGAAATGTTTCATGCAATGACAGCTTGTGGTTAATATGGTCTGAGAATATTGGACAAAAAACGTAGTCAGGGTTAAACAAATAACTCCCTAAAAACTAACCTTATTCCAGAGGGCTTCAGTCTAGGGACTGTCAGTCCGAAGTTGGGACTAAAGCTTGAAGATATAATTTAAAAAAAAACGTGGGGCTTAACATAAACATGTCAAATTCAACAAAATTTTACACTTAAAACTTAGGTACCTTGACGAAAGAAACGCAATTGAGGCTAAAACAATTGTAGAGCAACGGGGTTTAGAGCTTAGTGTAAATGTTTAATGCAACAGAAATTGCTTCTTACGGCTTTGGCTGGGGTTAGATAATTTTGCGACTTAGTTTTCAAAATTTCAAAGGTCCAAGGCAATTGTACATACAAAATATTTTTGGACTAAGCAATTCTGTAGCCTACTTCAAAAAGCGTGAGAAACTATGTGAACTCAGAAAAATCTGGCAGGTGGACAATGGACATGAATATTTACCATCCCTATAGACTCTAGAGTGACTTGCAAATTTATCGACACATTTATTTAGCAGGAATAAAATCTAACGGTTTGCAGCGTACACAAACATTTATTCACACTTGCAGAATTGGGCCTTGAAGGTTATTTTTATTTTTAGAGCAGCTGTTTCTTACGCCAGGATAAAAGACTTGAAGTTTTAATATTAATTTTTCGATCCGCAAAATATTATCCGCAATATAATATTAAATATTATAAATATAATTTTTCTGAACTACCCAATTACAAACAGTTTTAATCAAAAATGTGAAGTTCAAAGCAACTTTCAGCTAATTTAAACAAACACTTACATAATGTACGTAGCTACCTACTACCTTATCAGTTATTACTAAGCAATATAAATAAACGAATTTGTCTAAAAATGTAAGTTATAAAATTAGTTATACTGCCGTGTTTTACTGAGCCTTTATATTGGCTTCTAGCTTTGCTTATAAATAATTCCCATGTTTAACACATATCTATATCAAAAACTTGTTATTCTTCTTTATATTGAAAATATTTTAAGGCGCGGATATTAATAGGAGCGGATATAAAGGCACAAAAACACGGCTATTATTAAAGAAGGAAAGTGATAATGTCAAAATTCATTTCCTGTTATACATATAACTTCATATGTACAAACTAGATCTCCAAACTCCAAGCCCCCCCACAGCCAATCCTAGATCCGCTATTGATCTAGAGTGTATGTACAAACTAGATCTCCAAACTCCAAGCCCCCCCACAGCCAAATCCTAGATCCGCTACTGATCTAGAGTGTACTTAGATTTGGTAAAAACAATAATTAAAAAAATCGGATAGATGGGGGTCCAATAGCCACGCTCAGGCAAAAGAAGCAATTTTCTTTAAAAAAAAATGGTTAAAACTCGAACAAAAATAAAAAAAAAACAACAACGCTATCTATGAGTAACTTTTAATTAAGTAGATTTTTAAATAAAGTTGTTTCAGTGAACAGGTGGATAAAAGTAAGTATATCTACCTACTATAGGTAAGTATTAACAAAATAAAAACTTTTTTCTAAAAAGCTTCTTCTGTTTCCAAAATGCAATGTATCTATCAATTTGTAATCAAAAACTGAAAACTGGATGGTTCTAGCTGTTTTACCTATTAAAATATCTATGTATTAAAAAAAAATGGGAACGACTGGATCACACAAACTTGCTCTCGTAGCTAACAACTTGAACGTAGCTTAAAATTGACAATGTGCGTATGTAGTATAGTTCTATAACATTATGATATCATAAAAAAAAAGTATTAAAAACTATTTAAAATATAAATTAGGGTAACTTCGGGCATTATGGCGCACTTAACTTCATTTTGAAATAACTTTACTACAGATAACATTTTTTGATTCAATCAACAATGTTTATTAAATTTAAGAAAACGGAACTTACAAAAAATAAAAAAAGATAGCAAATCATATTTAAAAAAAAAAATGTATTAAAAAAAAAAATTTAAAAAAAACATAATGCCCTACCTGTGGGTAATATGGCGAACCCCTAAGGGCAATATGGCCATCAGCTTTTTTTTTCTGATTCGAACGTCCACATCCATCACAATGGTTTCAAATGTAGAACATGAACGGTGGGACCACTGACCATAAAGGACACACTGCATCCATTCGTCTTTTGTTGTCGTTGTATAGTCTGCACCACACTCGACGGCGGAAACATTTGCGCCAAAATATTCGGGCCCATCAGACGCGTCGGCTAGCTGGATTTTAACATGTTAACGCGCCGCCGTTTTTTCCTTTGTTTAGCGATCTTATAGCCTCTTGGTTTTTAATGTTCAATTTCGCAGCCTATAGTTAGTATTAAACTAATTTTACATGTTAGCTTCATAAGGGCACTATGGCTCAGCCGCGCCATAATGTCCTAACATCATGTGCGCCATATTACACAAAGCACACAATATTTACAACAAATTACACCAAAAACTAAGTTCTGTTTACTTTTTAAATGTTTACCGTTACACACGAAAGGCAAAACTGTATTCTGCGTTCTACTATTCACGTCAAACATGTGCGCTGTATGGTTACACACAATCAAAAACAAAGCAAAATTAAAGTGCCACCCAGATCCGCTTTATTTTTTTTTTTTGTTTACTCTTTTTTCGTTGTACTAAACTAGTCCTATCAATTTACAATCTTAACCCGGCACGTGTTCGGTGAAGACGCAAGTTTTTGCATCGTTCTTATTTTAATTGGTCTTTTGGAAGTGAGGTATTTGCGAGGTGCGCCATAACGCCCACTTCGCCATAATACCCGAACTTACGCTATTATAAATTCATTTTTTTAATTGCTAGAACAGATATAGCTCAAAAACAGTATGCCAAATGATTTCTTTGATAAAAAAAATTCAAAAATCGTTGGAACGGTTTTGTTTTAAATAATTTTTTAAATATATATAAAAATTCTTGAAAATTTAAAAAAAAATAAATTTGTAATTCCAAATTTTAGTATTCAATAAAATACAATTTTTCACAGAATTTAAACAAAAATCATTAACCCGTTTTCAAGATATTGAATTTTCAGGAAAAAAAAAATCAATATTGTTTTAAAAATAAAAAAATATTTTTTAGAAAAATTTCTATACCTATGCAAAATTGCAAAGGATCTATTACGTAAGAAATTTGGTTGCAATCGATGAGAAATTTGAAAACAAAAAAATAAAAAAAAAAAATATTAAAAATATAGTAGGTACCGATATGCAATATATTTTTAAAATAAACCGAGCTAATGTAGAGATATGCGGGAACATATGTACCTAAGCAAGAATATAAAAAGGCAATTTTTTTTTAAATATTTAAATTTGTTGATGCCAACTTGGTACACCAGTATTATTAAAACTTTTTTATAGATCACATGCACGAAATTTAATCAATATCGTAAGGGCTGTTTTCGAGAAAACTTTATAAAACCAACATCGTTGTACCTATGGCAGCTAATTCGAATTTGTCCTCTAGGGAATAAGATATAAATGCTCTGCAGACCAAATTTGAAGCCATTATCTATCCGTTCAACCGTAACTTTAGACTCTAGCTCGATGCACCATTATCAGGACGCATCAGAGACGTATAGACAAACAGACTGGCCGACGGAAGTCTTGACGAAAAAAACCTTTTTTCGTCTTCTCCACCAACGTAGTGTTAGTTTTGATTAAATAAGATTTCTCTCTAGTGAGATTTAGGTCAGTGTTTTGTTATTTCAAGTGACGTTTCGGTCGAGCTTACGACCTTCTTCAGTAAGATTTGGTATTTAAAAATTATCTGTACATTTTGATGATTAGTTTGTTTTATATTTTTGATACAATTTAGTTAAAATGTTGAAAAGACTTATTTAGCAATCAAATAAGGTCAGAAAAAAGGATTTAGTTTTGATTAAAAATTCTAATTTTGTTTTTATCACGAAACCTATAGATACTTGCCTTAGAGCCAATTAAAATGGTTAAGATTGATCCCATATTTGATACTTCGGATGAAAGGTTTCTAAGGATAGAGTCCTTTCATCGGAGTACGAATTGGAAAAGGCGTATTTTTGCCACTTGCCCCTGTTGCCATTAGGGCTAGACATGGTGCTGATATATAGATACCTTACCTATATAAGGTTATGAAGGTACCTACACCTATAGGACGGATGAAACCCAGAAGCTTCTTAATAAATTCTTAACCAAGTAAGGTAGACATGTCGTACCTATGTAGGTATATCTAAGTACTGAAGTAAGAACTTCTGGGAAGGTATGGATGGATACGTATCTTTTTTTTATTTTGTTCCCATTTTAAGCGCATGCCCTAGTCATTTCCAATTCTCATTTTCCTACATACCTATACCTAGTATCCATAATTGTTCTTCTTATGAATCGTCTTTTACCTATTTGCAGTTGGATAAATAAAAGATACCTATGCTTCGTATATACCTAGTATCTTTCTACGTAGAGTTGGTAGATACCTACCTAACTTACCTACGATCTACGAACCTACGTATAAACTCAGAGGTAGATAGATACTACATCTAATTCTAAGGATACCTAGAGGTATCCTATAACTATAGGCACATCTAAACTATTTGTACATAAGTTAAATGCGTTCGTCTACCAACATTTAACCTACCTATTAGAGTAAGGAACCTAAACCTACCTACCTATCTGATGGATTTTCGTTTGAAAATATTGAGGAAAGCATAGGTACCTATGTATATTTTTTTTTTTTTTTTGTTTTGAGAAAAAAGATGAGAATACAAAAAACAAGAAAAATAATGGAGACGGACATAGGAATATATATGGATGCCTACAAGCTACGACTCTATTAAATGTTAAAAAACAATCCATTCCAGAAATTGGAATGAATCCAAAATCATGAAAAAAACAAAATAAAAAATAACCGCTTCGGGTTTTTGTCGTGTAAATCCCGAACATTTATCGATTTGGAGAGATTTCACAGCAAAATTGTTGTTGTTTCAGTCCGTTCACATTTTATCTAGTATCGTTTTTCTTTCTTCTCGTTATTCTTTTTGATTTCGATTCCGCGCGCTGGTACCTACTGCTTGCGCTCCACTTTGCCGTATTTGGCAATCTCCATTTAAAAATGAGTTCATATTCATATGGGCTGTGTTGGTGTGAGTTTGTGTGTGTATAATACGTTGCGTAGAATTATTTTTATTTTACACAATTCCACGTAACGTTTACGTACTTATTACGTTATTCCAAACAAACACAAATAAAGCTTGAATACATGTAAGTCTGGTGGTATTGGGTTTTACGTGAATACACTAAATACACACACCGTCACAACTTATATTGCTATAAGAACCAATAAAGATAATAGGAAAAGAGAAATTAAAAATGTACCTATATTTTTTTTTCGTATTCTCAAGGTAGCAACAACTGAAAACAGCGATGAATGTGCCCGTTCGACATTTTTGTTTTATTACTTTTTTGTGTGATTTTTTTCTTTTTGTTCATGCGAGTTTGTGAATTCTGTTTTGCCATTTTTGTAATGGCTTTTGGGCATATTACGTGATACGTTGCCAGATTTCGGTTTATTTGTTTAAATAACGCTAACAGAAAAAGTAATTATTATTAGATAGATACATATCTACATATGTAGGTAATTTAGATTTGCTTAGGTAACAGATAGAAACAGATGTTTGAGAGCATACGAGTAGATAGGTTTAGGTTCCTAATTAGATACCTAGGTATTTTACAATACCTACCAAGGTAGGTATCTACCTATTAGGTTTTTAAACGTAAAAATATAGATAGGTAAGCAGAAACATATGTATGTAGGTTGTAGGTACCTTTACCTACCTATGTATATCTAGGTACAAAATGATAAAAATTGTTCTCTTAGATCTAAGCTAAGCTAATGAAATTAACAGTGAAGCCTTGCGACCATTTGACCATTTGCAATATCTAGCGTAGCAAGCGATTTCTTCGTTTCGATATTTTGATCAGTCGGTCTTTTTTCGAGGTTATGAAAGTCGTTCTTATTGAGTCGGTATTTTAAAATTCAGTCGAAATATCGTAACCAATCATTACAGATAGGTTTCTTAACTCCCAATTGAATACGGCGAATCTTCCGAATCAGAAAAATACTTCAATTGATAAGTTTCTCAATCAACAAAACGGTATTATATATATAGGTAACAAAGCTAGAAAAAGCGGGGGAGAAGGTAACTACCTATTCTGGGCAAAATTTTCGTGGTGAGAGGCGATTCGACAGGCTTATGAGGTGAAAGAAATCTTCTTGGAAAACCATCATATCAAACCCTTACGACATGGTTCCTATTTTGCGAGCGCTTAGAAAAACAAAAAGTAAGACTTACAAAACAGAAGAACACAGGTACACGTATATACACATCTATATATGCATATACACTCCCTGTCACTTGTTTGAGGTCACTATTTTCACCACAATTTTTTCTCGATAAATACCTGTAGAGAATATTTTTCCTGGGAATTTTTGATACCTGTGAGTAGGTAAATATATTTTGCAATAAAAAAGTATAAATTCAAAGGGGTTACTTCGAAATTCTATAGAAATTTCACAAATTATAAGAATGGACTGCAAAAATGGGTATAAAAAATGCGTCACTTGATTGAGGCCACTTGAAAAATCTTATAAAAAAGGAACAAAACTATAAATTTTTTTGTTGGTTTTTGTTTTTAAACATTAATGTATTATGTTTTCGTCAATTAATAATGAGTATGCCCGCCATTTTTTGAAATTAGCTCTATTAGACGGTTTGGAATTAAATCATACAGTTTTTTGGAATAATCCAGTGAAATCTGGCTCCAGGCATCAAAGTTAGCTTCGACCACGACGTCCTTATCAGAAACTTCTCGAGATAGCCAGGCCCAAACGTTTTCGATGGTGTTTGAGTCCGGTGAATAGGGTGGCAATGGTAAAAGTCCAACGTTTTCCAACTGGATTCAGCTACTTGCTACCCAGGAAGTATGGATAGGGGGTTTGTCTTGTTGGAATATCCAAGGTAGAGGTTTTAGAATATTCTTTAGCTTTGGAAATACACGGTACAGCAGTCATTTGTAACTATTTCCGTTCATTTTGTTATAGTTATAAATTTCAATTCAAATGTTCCATAATAGGTGATTTTTTTTAAATAAGCGCGCACTAAAGGGGTTCTTACTACACTTCAAATGATTAAACACAGTCCGAGCGTTAGGAAAATAGGAAAGGATTTAAGAGGAGATGCCGGTGCACATTGGTTTTGAACCTTTGAATATCAAAATGGTAGGGAAAAATAGTGCCGGGTAATGCATTTCACATTCTTGTAGTGCGATTAAAGAAAGAATCTCTATACTTAACAGTACGTCCGAAGTTGGGCTCAAGGGTAAACTGATGTGCATTCCTAGAAATACGAGTATTACGGTTGAATTGTTTTAGGGGAGGAATGCAACTGGCTATTTCGCTAGAGCACTGGTTATGAAAATAACGGTAAAATGATAGATCCCAACACCATAATACCTGATGTTTGACTGTGAAGTCTTGACAAAATAAGTTCTTCTTTTCTTTAATCGTGAAAATAAAAGTTGTTACCATCGCGTCCGTCATTTTTTTTTTCATCTGAAAAGACAACCCTCTTCCATGCATTGGTACAGGCAACATGCTCCCTGGCGAAATTCATCCATAATTCCTTGTGAAGCTGCCGTAGAACCGGTTTCTTTTTGATTTTTATACTCTTGATGTTACCACTGGTTTTAATAATCCTTAAAACCGTCGACATACTGGCTGATACCCCACTTTTTGACCGTATTTAAGGCTCTGATAGCGTGGAATTTGAAGCTAGCCGCTGAATGAGTCGCTTTTATCAGATTGTTGTTGCTTGAGCTGTGAGTCCTTTTTGTTTTGTTCCATAGTTTTCAGTGTCTGCTTGATAGTTGTTGACAATGGTCTTACTTCTGTTCTGTCTTCTAGCTTTTTCTCGGCCTTTTTCTCCCAGTTCCTTTAAAGCATGTATTGATCCTCTTTCTGCTATTGTCGACGTGGTTCCAGAGCCCATTTTAACTTGAAATTTAATATAAAATATAGTTTTCTATTCTTTCTTAAATATTTTTATCTTTTGTCTGAAAAAATCGGCGATGTTAGCTTTTGCCAAGCAATTTTTGGAATGGCCTCAATCAAGTGACGCAACTTTGTATATCCATTTTTTGCAGTCCATTCACGTAATTTTGGAAATTGAATATGAACTTTCCAAGTTAACTCTTTAACTTTTTCCTTTTTTATTGCAAAATATATGTATATACCAACTCACACGTATCAAACATTTCCAGGAAAAGTATTGTTTACAGGTATTTATCGAGAAAAAACTTTTATGAAAATAGTGGCCTCAAACAAGTGGCAGGCAGTGTACCTATCAGTCGAGATACAAAACGAATTCAGCAGAAAATTTGTACACAACTTCAAATTCAAATCAGAGAAATAAGTTTCACTATTATATAGTCGATGCCATAGGTAACTCAAACTCAATTCGAGTCATGCTATGGTTGTGGAACAAAAGGGGTATTCCGGCAAACGCGGAAAACCCATAAAAAGCTTAAAAACCATAGAATTTTATATCAGTAGAAATGAACTGTCAAAATTTGTATGGGAAAAATAGTCTACAAAACAGAGAGTTTTATCTCACAAATTTTAAACGGAAAGCCTAGAAAAGAACCTGATGCACTGCGATAAGCCAAATGTGACGTTTAATTTGGTGATTTCCCATGTTTTAAGCAAGTATTTTTAATGGGGTGTTCATGTCAGGCGCGAACGCAGGAAAAAATTCGGGGGGGGGGGGGGGATGAACAAATTTCGGGGGGGGGGGGGTTAAATTGAAAACTCAAAATGAATATTGAAATTGTATGGCGAGAAAGTTAAATTCATTAATTTCGGGGGGGTGGGGTGTTGGGTTGACTTAACAACTTAACACTTAACTGCTGAAGCTTTTAGCGACGCGACACGTCCCTTTTTTTGCCGGACATTTTGTGGCGGAATCGAAAAATGTTGGTATCTAGTTTTGAAGTTAATTAAATGCTAATTTGTTGCGCACACCTTAAGTTTGTAGCTCGCTATGTTTTTAAGTTATTGAAAATCACGCTTAAATAATTCTGAAGTTAGCGGACGAAATCTTAAATAATGAGAATTTTGAAATAAAATTGGTGGGTACCTAGGTACCTAGGTACCCAAATTTGTAGCTTTCTAAATGCTCTTCAGTTCTGAAAAAATAAATTCTGTAGCTTAAATATTCAAATTTCCGCTGACGAACATTCAAAAATAATAATTTTTTGATGTCCAAAATTGAAGCTTTTTAAATGCTAAATTTGTGCGCAAAAATAAATTTCTTATCTTTTAAGGGTATTGGAATTTTAAGTTTAAAAAGTGCACTTCCGGTCCGCTGAAGCTGGCAGACAACTTTTGAAGCTTTTGAAATGCTGATTGGTTGCGCGAACCCGAAATGTATAGCTCTATAAGGCTAACATGCAACTCTTACCAAAATTAAATAGTTTAATCACTAGTTGATCAATGATCGCGCACATAAGCAACTTTTTTACCAACTTTTAAATTGTATAATGCCAACAATCGAATTTATTTTTCACTAAATCACGTTTTTATTATGATTTTATGCATAACTAATGATAAATATAACTCAAGTATAAGCCTCATAAAGTTGCCAAATCGGATTTTTTTAAAGGTTTAATGTATTTTAATAACATTTAGTGTGAAATTTGTTGCTCGTTCCCAATAATTTGTATACAGAATATAGCCTGACCTTTCATCTTTATTTAAAGACCCTAACATTGAAGATGTGATCATTATAATCAAAGTTATAATTTTTTAAATGAAGCCATCTCGGTTGAAAAATTATTTTTTAAAATTCGGATAACTGTGCTTCCTTGCCGCAGACGAGCGGCGATAAATATCTAATCTACCCCACGAGCAGAGCAAGTCATTTGGGGTGATCGTTTAGTTTGTGTCAAAGCACAAACTGTTTAGTTGCTCCAATCGGTGACTGAATAGATTTTGCATGTGCGCGCACTCTCATACTGGAGCATTAGCTTAACGGTTTATTTAGTATGTAAGTTCCCACTGGAAAAAGTTACAAAAAATGAGCCTTTTAAAATTAAAAAAATCAAAATTTTTTGCCGCTCAATTTGAAGCTTCTCTGAACTAGATTAACCGCGTAAATCGCAATTTTGTAGCTCGCATGGATTTTTTGTTGTATAACATTCCACTAAAATAAGATTTTAACGGTCAAAATTAAAAAAAAAAAATTGAATTTTTAAACTTTTCATCTGCACAGAATTTGTAGCTTTTGAAATTTGAACTTTGTTGCAAAAAAATTATTTTTGTTGATTTGCTCCTCCATTTTATGTAGAATTAATTTAGATAAGCAGATCTTTTATTGTGTCAGATTGGCAACTTGACAAAGCCCGAAGTTTGAAGCTATGTATGCATTCCGTTTTGAAAATTTAAGAGTCACGATTATTGACACATGATAAGGCTAAGTCGGTAAAAAGCCTTTCAAAGTCGGAGCGACCGAACATGTGATTGTGATTTATGGCCATAAGGCTTAGTAGGTATGCACCTATTTAATAAATAATTTTTATACCTACGAGTATGAGGTATTTTTTCTAAAGCAACTAGGTAAGACCGACTTATTTTTATAATAAAATAAAACAATAGACACAAATAATTTCACTTTCCTAGGAATTCGGTATCCCTCCGTTGTCACTTGGATTACCCCACCAGCAAAATGAAAATATAATTTCAACTCAGAAATGGTAAGAACAACATGTTTGAAATTAAATTGAAATAATACCGAAATAATGAACTATCAAACACGAACACTATCTAATAAGTTTATCAGCGAAATCTAATAAAATAACGACTGGATCGCATAGACTTGTTCTCGTAGCTTACAACTTTAACGTAGCTAGAAATTGACGATGGACCTATGCGTTGGTTTCATAATATTTTGATATCACTAAAAAAAGCTTTAAAAACAATTTAAAATAGGTATAAATAATTATTTACTATAGATAAATTTGTTAAATTGGCTAAAAAATCTAGAGCTCAAAATAAAGTACCACCTAATTTTTAATAAATATAAATTATGAAAAAAAAAAAAATCAAAAATCATTGGTTTCCTTAAAAATTAATTCTTGAATAGTGAAAAAAAAAACAGAAATAAAATTTTGTATGTCAATTTTGAGTATGTACTTCAAAAAATACAATTATGCACATCACTAAAACTAGGGCTGGCCACGATATGAGACTCTGCGAGACTTTTGTAAGTCTGGTCTCGGTCTCGTTAAAACCTAAAATGTTCAGTCTCGTCTCGGTCTCGTATAATTAATTCTCGTCTCGGTCTCGTCTCCGAAAAATATAATTTCCGGACGAACTGTTGATTATTGGAACGAAATATTTTCGATTATCGTTTCAATATGTGCAGAAGAAAATAAATATTTAACTGAAATTGGATTTTTTAATTTATTAGACTCTCTGTAAATTTCACCCCCTCACGGTTTTCCCTTTGACGTTGGCGAGGGGGCTTACGCCTGACCCTTCAGCAATCCAGCTGCAGGGTCATGCAACTAAGAAAAACCAACAGGGATGTTATCCAACAATAAAAACATGGCCAAAAGCTTGCAAATAGATAAAATTCGAGTGGGGATATCCACTCAAGTGTCGGCAGAAGTCACAGCTGTCGGCGAGGGCTTGGCTTCGCAAGAAGCTAAGTCGCCAATGACCAAAACAATTAAACCCAAGTTAAAGCGACAAGAAAACACACTCAACCTTGCAGCAGCTCTTCTTCCTGCTCTATATAGCCTGGCTATCGATGGTAGGGAGACCTTGGACATACCTCCCTCTATAGGAAGTCAAACCGAGGACGAGTTACTGGAAGACTCGAGTCATGAAGAGACCATGCTGAAGTCTACTGCACCCCTCAAAGCTTCGAGGCAACGCAGTAACTACAAATCCTCTAAACGATTCGTAAG
This sequence comes from Melangyna quadrimaculata, assembly GCA_949320155.1. Classification (NCBI taxonomy): domain Eukaryota; kingdom Metazoa; phylum Arthropoda; class Insecta; order Diptera; family Syrphidae; genus Melangyna; species Melangyna quadrimaculata. The sequence goes on from OX439485.1 coordinate 12,018,133, forward strand.
TGCTACGGAGAAAAAGGACCCAACAACTCTCAGCTCGAGAGACAAGGCCCTTTTGAAGAAACATAGAAAGTTGGTGAAGAACTTTGAACGTCAGTTGACATTGACTGCAACTGAAACCATTAACTCCGCCCAAAATCTGAATTCTAAAAAGCCAGGCAGCGAAAGAGTAGACGCAGCTACATCTAGATCTATCCCTAAAATGATAAACCGTGAACAGGCCAGCAACAACTTTTCTGCTCGTTCCGGCTCAAATGCGAATTTGGCGACCTCCAGCAAGAAACAGCAGACCAACGCCACATCGAACCTGAAAAGGAACGAGAAAGCACAGGTAGGCAACTCTAGTGTGACGAAGCCAGGTTCTGCCAAGAGAGCAAGATCGGAGGAGGCAGCTAAGACAGAAGGTTCTAAAAAACTTAAAACCAACAGTTTTGACACCACACCGATCGATCTGCAGGTGGCCATAATAAGTCGTGAACATCCGGATGGGAGAATAACGGCAAAAAATTGGTTACTTGTGGAAAACGAAATCCTCAAAGCCATGATGGCGACATCCGAGAATGATAGTTCTGAGGAATATATTTTCGATGGAGCTGGAGGGCGGAAAGGAGTAAAAGTGGTCTGCTGTGGGGACCGGAAATCCCTGGAGTTCCTCACTCACACAATCGCCAATATTGGCGAACTGTGGGAGGGTTCTTCTCTTGAGGTACTACCCGTCACAGCTCTACCACTTCGACAGCAAATCAAAATATGGATTCCCCCTCCTGGCACGCATGAGGACTCATCTATAATTAAACTAATGGCGAAGGAGAATAAGGAGTTCTCCTTAGTAGAATGGAAGCTCCAACAATCCAAGAAATGTTTCAGCGGGGAAGGGAAGGACCTCCTGTTCTCGTAATCGACAAGAAATCTAACCTTCTCCTGAAAGAGAAAGCGGACGTGTTGAGATATGGTCTCGGAACCGTATAGGTAAAGAGGCATGATGGCAAAAGGGAGTCAAAAGCTGACCGTGGATGTGGCCTTAATCCAAGAACCATGGGTTCGAAAGAATCAGGTATGAGGATTGAGGTCAAAAGACTACAACCTTTTCCAGAAGTTGTATTCAAGCTAAGAAATCCATTAATGCTTTCTTTTTATCTAGGAACAGCAACTTCGTCTTGGCGTCATCGTACATGCCGGGCGATGAAGAAGACCCTCCATCAAAAACAGTCCGCGATTTTGTGGATTACACCACAGCAAGAGGGATACCTTTGGTGTTGGGATGCGATGCCAATGCCCACCACACACAATGGGGTGGCAAAGATATCAACAAAAGAGAGGAGTTAATTTTTGAATATATTCTTTGTTCCAAGCTTTCGTTATGTAATAGAGGTAATCACCCTACATTTCGGACCAAAAATAGGGAAGAAATTCTAGACCTCACTCTTATGAGTAATACTGATAAAATTTCTGTAGGCAATTGGAGAGTCTCTCCTGATTCCTGAATCCTTCTCGGACCACTTAAGGATACTCTTCACCTTAGATAGAAACCAAAAAGACATAAAGCCTTTTAGAAACCCAACTAGAACAAATTGGACAGAGTACACAAAATGGTTGAACGAACGTATCGACCCACCAGAGGTGGAAACGCTTTCGACAACCTCAACCATTGACAATTCTGTTCAAAACCTTACTAGTAAAATGAAAACGGCCTTCGAAAAACACTGCCCCATATCTCGTAATACTAAACCCACTAACCCACCATGGTGGAGCAGTGAACTTAAGAAACGAAGAACAGGGGTCAGAAAACTTTTCAATAAAGCCAGACTGAGCAAAGATGAGGAAGACTGGAACTCATACAGAGCCGCACTTATGTAACTCATACACCAAAGAGTTAAGAAGGGCCAACAAGGATACATGGGCTAGACACTGCGAATCCATTGAGAACACAAGTGAGGCAGCGAGGCTTCGAAAGATCCCTGCATTCAATCCCACGATGCCGGGATATATTAAACATCCCGATGGATCATGGTTGAGCTCGAGCCAAGAAACACTTGAACTCTTTATGGAAACGCATTTCCCTGGCTGTAAGAGCCGTGAAGACCCAGGTTATACACAACCAGTCTCTTTAGACTTTATTCAAACAGCACCAGAATTGGAACAGGTTATCACAGAGCAGAAGATTATGTGGGCAATAAATTCTATAAATCAGCTGGACCAGATGAGATTATACTAGCATTTCTTCAACATGCTCTACAGATAATTACCCCATGGCTAAGGGTAATCTTCAAAAGTTGAATTAGACTTAGATACGTCCCTACCAACTGAAGAAAGGTAAAAGTGGTCTTTATTCCAAAAGCTGGAAAACCGACACACTCGACTGCAAAAGTTTATAGGCCGATCAGTCTCTCTTCATTCATCCTCAAGACGTTGGAGAGAATCATTGATCTGCATGTTAGGGACCTTCTCAACCCAAACAATCTGTGCAACTTACAACACGCTTACCTTAAAGGTAAGTCAGTGGAGACTGCGTTGCACGAGGTCGTCTCCCAAATTGAGAAAAGTGTCGAATACAAAGAACACACCTTGGCAGCATTTTTGGACATCGAAGGAGCGTTCAACAACGTAAAAACGGACTCCATTAAATCTGCCCTGCAAGAAGTTGGAGTTGAATCTGCCATTGTGGACTGGATTTATACCATGCTCAATGGCAGAATCATTAACTCGCAACTTGGAGACATTATTGTCGAGAAAACAGTTACAAGAGGCACATCACAGGGAGGGGTTATCTCGGCTCTCCTCTGGGTCCTCGTTGTAAACAAAATTCTAACAAGACTTAGGAATCAAGGCATTAAAATTGTAGCCTATGCAGATATTATGGAATCTGCACCTCAAGAACTACATTCTTGGGCAGCACAAAACGGTCTGGCGGTTAACCCTACAAAAACTGAACTAGTTCTGTTCACCAAGAAAAGGAAATTAGAGGATTTTACCCCTCCCAAGCTAAATGGTATTCCACTGAAACTTTCCAAAGAAGCTAAATATCTGGGAGTAATCCTTGATTCCAAGCTAACATGGAAGCACAGTGGAAAGAATGAAAAGAGCACTCTGTGCTTTCTACACATGCAAGAAAACCTTTGGTACGCGTTGGGGTATGCAACCACAAGTCATACAGTGGATGTACACAGCAATTGTTCATCCCATACTTACCTATGGTATGTGGAAGGCTGTAGAAAAAGTAAGCTATCTCAAAAACCTGAACAAGGTAGTGAGACAAGCTTGTTCGTTCTACGCCACAAGCAGCGCTGGAAATTATTCTAAATCTTCCAGCACTGGACGAGTACATAAGATGCACAGCAGCCAAAAGTGCACTTCGACTTAAAGAAATGAGCTCTTGGAAGCACAGCACCTTTCGTCACGGGTCTATCTTGCAAAGGTATGACACAGTGGCCGAACTTGATATGACGACTGACTACGTACCACCCATAATAGATTTTAAAATACACTTCTCCATTTTAATTCCCGAAAGGCATGGATGGGAACCAAACTCACTAATCAGTGAACAAGGTATCCCGTTCTACCCCGATGGGTCAAAAATGGAAGAAGGAACAGGGGCAGGGGTGTTCTGTGAACCTCTCAATATTAGAGAATCATTTAAACTCCCAGATAAGTGTAGTGTCTTTCAATCTGAGATTTACGCTATTGGAAAAGCGGCAGAAATGGTACACAAGAAAAAACTGACCTCGTCAGAGATCACATTTTTCGTGGACAGCCAAGCTGCTATCAAAGCATTAGCTAGTGAGACTATAAGATCCAAGACAGTGGCAAAATGCCGAGGCTTACTGGAGAAAATTTGTTACTCCAACCAAGTCAAACTCTGCTGGGTTTTGGACATAGTACAATATAGAAGGGAATGATATAGCAGATGAACTGGCAAGGAAAGGGTCATAAGCAAATAGGAACAATAGTAGCCAATTATTTACGGGGCCTGAAATCACGATCGGCGTCATTAAAAGGAAAATTGACCTAGTAACGAAAAAGCAAATCAATAACTCCTGGATTTCCAGGAACGATGCGTTATCTCTAGAAGTCTATGGCCTAGAATTAATGAAAAGGAAACTCAGTAAATTTTATCGCTGAGTAAAAAGAAATTAAGAATCTTGATAGGTGAACTAACGGGTCATTGCGCCATTGGCACAATGGCCACCAGAATAGGCGCTTTCGCACCCGACTTCTGTAGGAGCTGTCAGGATGTTGAGGAAATTGAAGCCATTAAGTACCTGCTGTGTGCTTTTCCAAACCTCCAAACAAATCGCCTCCGGTACTTCGGAAACAGATTTGTTGGAGAACTGGACGATCTAGCGCAGGTTTCGATGGCAAATATGCGAAAATTCATATATATATATAAAATTCAGGCTGGTTCACAAACGAACCAGTCTATGTGAATATAAGTAAGGAACATCTCTGTATTTCATTTATAAGGGAATCACAATGGACCAATAGGCCCCCGTGTTACGCAACAGCTTAGGCTGTGCACACCCCTCCTAACCTAACCTAGCCTGTAAATTTCGGTACAAATATACAGTCTCGTCTCGGTCTCGTCTCAGTTGCTTAAAAGGCAGTCTCGTTGCTTCTCGGTCTCGTCATGCCAGACCGAGATCGAGACCGAGACTTTTCTCTTCTCGTGGCCAGCCCTTACTAAAACAAAAAACCATTAAGCCGTTTCCAAGATATTGAATTTTCAAAAAAAAAAAAAAAAAAATATTTTTTTTTAATACAAAAATATTTTTTTTTTTTAACTTTGTATATATGAAAACGTTTTTAAATGGTAAAGGACTTCCTGTATAAAAATGTTGGTTGATATCTGTGTAGCTGATATTTGCAAAACAAAAGAGATACCTACCTACAAGGAAACAAACACATGTGAAATGAGACGGCATATTGGCAATTATCACAAAAGTTGGAATTTACAAGTTCAAAGGAGAGAAAGTGTCTATTTAATGTTTAACGAGAATGTTTGTGTGCAAAAATTTCGTTATAAGTGTGTATGCCTGTGCGTGCAGTGAGTGATGTCTGAATAATAATCTTTATTTACCAACATTTTTCTTGTTCATTTCAGTACATTTTTAAACGGACTTTTGGTACTTTACTGGTTAAGTGTATAGGTAGGAATCTTAGGTATAGGTACTGTCGTTTTTATCCGCGCCAAACAATTACAAAATAATTAGATATTGTTCTTTCAATTAACCTTGCTAAAAAAGAGTGGAAACTTCTTAAAACAATCTGGTATGACCAGTGGCGTAGCTAGCCCTCGAGGGGCCCGTATCAAGAATTAGTTGGGGGGCCCCTACAAAATTGTAAATTAAACAAAAAACAATTTTTACCAAAACAAACAAAAACACTCACAATAACAAATACAGAATCCGATATATTTAATGGTACAAACATATGGTCTTTAAATGGGTACATACATAAATGTAGGTGGTATTAAACTTAAACTAACAGTCAAAAAAAAATCAAACAAAAACTTTTCTTGCCTTTGGTTCCGCAAATTTTTTAATTAAACCATCCATTTCTGACGATGATTTTAATTTTTCAAGCTTTTCAACTTCTATGGACATGATCGCTAAGGGCAGTTTGTTCACAGCTGATTATCTTATCATGGAGATTAGTGGAGCTGGGAAATCCTCATAAATTCAAAGTATAATTTGCTGATCAGCCAATTTTAGTTGATTAGCGTTAGTTAATTAAAGCCTATGAAAGTCACATACTAAATTTCACCCACTGTGAACAAACTGGCCCTAAGTCCAATAACCGTCCCTGTCCCATAGAAGTTCTTAAATAATTTTTTATTATTTTTAGCTTAGAGAATGTTCTCTCAGCTGTTGCTGTCGTTACCGAAAGCTTCAAAAATATAAAGCATGCCGTTATTACTTCCGCAAAACTGGATACAAGGCTATTGTATTTAATTAGCAATAAATCTGTGAGTTCTTTTTGACTGAATTTTCAGGGTTTTAAAGCAATTAGTTATTCAAAAAGATCAACTGACTGGTCCTCATTGTATTTAGCAACCAATTTTCCTGCTTTCTTTTAAATTTTTCATTTGACAAGGATAAACTGGTTGTAAAACTTCAAATAAATTACTTAGATAACGGAGGCTCTGAAATCTTTGTTCAGTTTGAGAAATCAATATATCTAAGCATCAATAGTAAACATTGACTTTGAAGTAAGATTCCGGGTCTGATATTCTCTCATCTTCTGATAATTCGTCAAAAAAGCGTTTCGTTATTTTCCTTCTTCTATTTTTAAAAACAGTTGTTACCCTCCAATCTTTTCCTAAATCTCTGGACTCCATAAGCAAACTAAAGAATTATTTTTGATTTCTTAATTCTCTTAATCTATTAAAAAGATTACTTAGTAAAATACTTGCTTTTCGTAAAAGACAATTTATGCTGTAAGGCTTTGGACACAGGGTTAATGATTTCGAATAAAGAAGAAAAAAACTAAGCATCAACGACTGCTGCAGTGCATCGAAAAAAAAACACATTTTTAAGATTCGTCTATGAGAATTTTATGCAGAAAATTTTCACTTGCGTTGGTCTAAGTAGGAAGGTATATGAAAAAAAGAAAGGAAACAAATTGTTTTGTATAGGGTGTATCAAAAAATGCCTTTCAAAGAAAGACATTTTTTTGTATTTATTATTTTTTTTCAAATGTATTTCAGTTTCTTACAATCTTATCTAGGTTCGGGGGCGCCTATATCTTGGGGGCCCCGTATAATTGATACGACTGATACCGCGGTAGCTACGCCCCTGGGTATGACCATCAATTTCGCTGGTCGAACAGTGTGTAGAGTCAGTTGGGGTAAGTGCGCGCACTTTTAACTTTTAGCTCAAATTGTAAAAAGGCTATAAGAGATATTTTACACAGCCAGAAAAATTAGCAGTTCGGGCTATTACCCACAGCGCGGTCTTACCCCAAATGAATCTATATAGGTACCGCAGAACGAAAAGCACAACGATATATTTCGTTTTTGATTTCGCTATGTCATTTTTGAATGGGATTTTTCGTTCCACATCAAAAGCGTACCTATGCTATGACAGTCTAACTGAAGAGCTCACTGTTAAAGGTATTTGGGTGAAACACATTCATTTCTGGTCGTAATGTTGTACTACTTTCATTCGTGAATATTTTAAAAAAAGATATAAGTATTAAGTAGGTAGGTTAGATATCCAAGTTAGAAGATTTCGCATACGAATAAATTTTATTTGTTCGTTCTTTTTTAAAATAAAAGCTATGTTATAGATATAGATATTGTGCTGCCATTTGAGGAACAGGCAACGACAAAAATTGCATTGGAGAGTACGATATGCCCAACACCCCCCCCCCCCCCCCCACCCCCAAAAAAAAAAATATAAATTATTCTAACAAGATATATACCATGCAGCACTAAATGCAAGAGGATGGGAAGGGAGTATATCCTTCTCACTCAACGTTATAGGAACAATTTTAAAAAAAAATATCTTCAATTAAAACAAAATCTAACTATAATAGAAAAATATAATGTGCGTGAAGTTAGCCCCACCATTTTGGATTTTCGTAAAAAAAATATTGTGCTGCAATGTGCCCAACTTGTGCTGCCATGTAACGTAAATATTAAGAAAAAATTCGCAAATTTGCAGATTTTGCGAACGTACTTTTTTTGGTTTTTGCGATTTTGCAAAAAATAAAACTTGTGCTGCATTGTGCTCAACTTGTGCTGCCATTATCCGAAGAGGTAATGAAATCATGATTTTTTATTTTCAATACAGCAAAAGTTTTATTTTTTTCAAAATCGCAAAAAAACAAAAAAAGTACGTTCGCAAAATCTGCAAATTTGCGATTTTTTTCTTAATATTTACGGCACATGGCAGCAAAAGTTGAGCACTATACAGCACAACATTTTTTTTGTTTGAAAATCCAAAATGGCGGTGCTAAGGACTAACGTGCAAAAATTCTATTAACAAATAATTTAAAACTATGAACATAATAATTTTTTGTATTCATTTTTTATACGTTTTTTAAATGAATGCATGACAAAGAATGTCAACTGCCGAAGTAACAATATAATTTTACTTCGTTTTCTTCTTATATTAAATTTTTAGACTTTTAGTTATTGCAATCCTGGAAGAAGAGCTTGATACGATAGCAGGATGTCTTCGTTCACCATGAATCTGCAGATAGATTTTGTATTAATGAATAAGGATAGAAACCCTTAAATATGCCTCAGTATATAGCGCTACAAGGGAAATAATACTTTCGTCCTTTCATTGAACTTCGTTTCACAATGGCGCAGTATTCGTTTTTTCTGCTATCCTGTGCATGTTTTTTATTACATTTTGAAATGTGTTGTTTATATATGAGTGGTTTCGGAAACAATTAGCAATTTCACTTAGTATCTCCACCAAGACAATTTCGTATTGCATTAGACCGAATATATTTCGTTTTTGGATAATTTTGCCTAATCCTGCTGTGCACTTCACTTAAATGACCTGCTTGTGTGGCCTCAGGGTAAGACAAATATGAATCGATTTTCGAATCCACTTCACTCACGGAAGGATCGGATTTTCGACTGATTTTCATTACGTGAGTTGAGATTTCGATTTTGAGTTGTGTTTAAATGGTGTTGAGATTATAGAAGAAGGATTTTGGTCAAATCATCAAATAAAATTGAATACACAAATATGCAAAATTGAATACCAAAAAAAGTTCATATTTTTAAACAAGCATGCAAAAAAATCAGTTCATTATACATAACTTTGACAGGACTATACTTTTTAAGTAGGATTGAGTCCAACGAATCTAATTTCTACTCAACAATAGTATACAAACGTTCGAATCAGCTTCGAGTTTCGGTGGAGGGGGGAAGGTGTTTCAGCCCCTCAAGCCCTACTTGGCTGTGTGCCTGAGGAACATACTAAAGAGGCTATACGTCTACCCCCTTTATAATATTTTAACACAGCACAATCTAGGGAAAACGTAGCCGGGAAAAGCATTCCACATTCGTGTAGTGCGACTGAAGAAAGAATTTCTGTACTCACTTAAAAGTATCTATGTACGTCCGAAGTTCAACTCAAAGGTAAACTGATGGGCAATCCTAGAAGTACAAGAATAACGGTTGAATTGTTTTAGCGGAGAAATGCAAATGGGCTATTTCTTAAGAACACTGTTCATACTTTATAGTAACAACGATAAAATAATAAATATTTAATTTTATAACTGGTTATTAAACACTGAAAACCAGATAGATATACTATGTTTTCCAGCATCTGCCTATGCTATAGGCTGTATACCTATTTGAGAAAAAGGAACATTACAAGACCGATTTTCATGTTAAAGTTCCTTCGCAAATTATTTGCGAGTTATTAATATCTAGGTAGATATTTAAAGCATGAAACAGTACCTACCTATGTACAAATCGAGCAATATTAGGAACTACCTATAGAATTATTTCTCTTACAAAATCAAAAATATCGGTGATGCTGACTTCATGCAATTAAAAATGAAATTAGATACCTTAGCACATATACCTATCTTCGTTGGACTCATTTTTAACTAGGTCATACCTATTCATATAATATGTAGGTAGGAGGTACCAGTACCTACCACATAAAGCCATTAAATAACCTCATCAGCTGAAGGACTCAGATTAAAGCTGTCAAAAAACTGAGCATGAACTTAATACAGCTGTCAACGAAATTTCAAAAGGGCTTGAAGCGTAGGAAGGAGAGGTTGAATAAGTACATTAAGTAGCTGCATTCTACCTTTAGTAACATACCTACCTAGGTGTCTATCTACCAGCAACCTACACTCATTCACCTTCTCCTCTAAATAACTTGTACATACAATTTGGCCTCATATATTTGTGTACCTATAGTATATGTACCTATTTTATCGGCATTCCTTTGAATGAATTTATGCAAAATCATTCACTGTCCAACCACAATTCCGATTGTGATATGTGTACGACAGCATTTGCATTGTTTGTTTTCGACATTGAAAAACCTACGGCCATTTTGTTGTCCATCGACAGCGACGACGGCAAAACACGACGACCAACCGTACAACAAAATTTTGATTCCCAACCAACGTCAAAGCGAAATGCCGCCGCCAGCGAGGATACCACAAAAGGCAATGCCAGAGCCACAAAGGTAGAAAACACCAATACCACGATAAAATCCAACAACAACATCAAAATTCAACGCAAAAACCACACGAAGAAGAAAAAAACCAAAGGAACAATGAAAAATTATACACGAACGAAGGGTTCACATGAGGTTAGAGTTCCCCCCGGTCTCGTTCCCGGGCCATCATCCTTCATCCATGTTCCAGGGCATCGTCAGAGTCAGAAACAGAATCTCGTTCGCCGCCTGATGCATGTGGGAGAGCAAGTCGACGTCATGGAGTGGCTGATGTTCGTTTCCCTTTCTCGCCTTCGTGTTCATTTTCTTCTGCCGCACTGAAACAGCAAAGCAAAGTGAAGAACGAAACCTAGATTTTACAGGCAGCCACAGAGAGGCCGACCGACAGGAATAGCTTATCAAAAGGGCGAACATGGAAGTCGTAGGCAAAGCACGTCACTACGTAAGCCGAGATGGTGAGAGTTCTGCAGGGGATAGCAATCAACTACATTCCTGTAATAGCACTTTGTCCTGCTGCTCCGTGCGCAATTTATATGATAAGCATATACTCGACGGCGTTTTCCGTTTCCCTTCCACACCCTTCCCCGTTCCTAATCGACATCCCATCGAAATTGCTTAGCCAAAGGCTTTTTCAAACATCCTTTTTGATAAGAGCGAAAAGAAGTACAAAAGAAACAACATCCCGTTGCTTTGAAAGTTTATCATGATTGTACCTTTTTATAGAGCAACCCAAGATAGCATAGAAGTCCTTGCTACATCTAGGACCGATTTTTTTGTTTGTCAAATAAAATAAAAAGCACAAAATTCAAAGCTCCAACCTAAGGGACATAGAAATAGAAAGAGGTTGATGGTTAGATGTTTTAGTATTTGTTCAATGAATCAGTCTCAGGGGGTGGAACCCATAAGGGTTGATATATGTTTATTTTTTCACCCCATCTAACGCGACAATCTGGATAAATCGAAATGAAGTTCGATTAGGATTAAAGCGACTATGTATGACAGAGTGTAAGGGAGAGTGAGATGAAATGAAGTGAGTAGGTATAGAGTAAATTTTTGCAATTGGTAGGATGTGAAATTGATACGCGCGGATAAGGGTATCTATAGTAAACAATTTCCGCCCTGCAAGGGACTGGCAATCAATTATACACAAGGCTGGCGGGGTTTAACAGGCAATAATTATTGTACTCGGCAGAAATAAAAATGTGTTGATAGACATGAGCCATACACGCCGAAACGTTGGGAATGGGGAAGTTTAAATACACCCCGTGTTTTCCCGATGTGTTAATCATCAACAAGCTTTAATCAGATTAAATTACCTATGTATTAATATTCAAGAAGACTCAGACAACAACTGTTAAAGTTTTGTATAAGTACATAGGGCGTATATAACAGAGGCGACAGTGATAGGGAACGTTGTACCAAAGAAATATGAAATACGAGTTACATCTAGATATTCAAAAACCCGATAACACATAATTCAGTGCCTCAAAATTTCCCAATCCCTCAGGCCTGCATGTATCCTGGAAATGTCATTTAATATCTAACTACTACCTAAAGTATTTTTTTTTTGTTTCTTTTTTTTGTAAGAAATTTGTATCTTGATTTTTCCCAATTATCTCCGCAAAGACCTCTACCTACGACCTAAGCCTATATCTTGTCCTTCCTAACTAAAGGCAAACTATTTATACCTACTTACAACTTGCGTTTAAAAAATCAGAAGTTAGTTTCATCAAGAGTAAGCTAGTGTTAAACCTAGTACGCACCTAAAGTGAAAAGAAAAATTATATGGTCCCCAAAACGATAACGAAAACGTAGACGAAAAGTCTGTGGAAAAATTTATATGGAGAGCTCTATAACCATTATGTCGAAAAAAATAACAAAAAACAAGCCGAAAGAATTTAAAATTTTTCATACAAAAAATATTTTTCTTTTTCGTGCTTTACTTTGTGGTGATACAGTTTTTAAGGGTGCTGCTTATTTTATAAAGAAATTAATTTTATACAAAATTTATAAAAAAATAAAATTTTTTTTTGAAATTAATTATTATAATTTTCATCCATTTTTTTGTTTCGATGGCAGCCTAGCCTAGTACGCAGCTCAAGCGAAACGAAAATTTCTATTTTCTCCACATCAATAGCGGAAACATAAACTAAAAGGCTACGAAAAATATTTATGGAGAGCTCTATCAGATGTCATATGTCAAAAAATAAAAAAAAAAAAATATTGAAAGATATTTTAAATTATTCATACAAAAAACATTTTTCAATTTCTTTTTCTGTTCTATTAATAGTTTTAAAGAATGGTGTGGCTCATTATCTACTTATTTCTTCTTTAGAAAATTGAATTTTAAACTAATTATAATTTTGTCCGTTTTGTTTGTAAAAAAATACAAAAGCTGTCACATTTTCACCAGCAATAATGTTCCGGACAATAAATACTATGCGGAAAAAAGAGGAGACTTGACTATAGTAATCTACTACGATTTTCAATTTTCGCTATCAAACTGCATATACTGCTGAACAAAACGAGAACAAAATTTTTCATTTCTGATTTCGTTGTGTCAATTTTTGTATGAAAATTTTTGTTTCACTTCAGCTTTAACACCGAAACTGTGATGATATTGTGTGAAAAATCAATATTTTGATTTTTTCATGCCTTAAAATGAGCATGAATACCGGTTTTCGGGATTTCATGGCTCTAGTGCACCATATTGGAAGACTGAGGTCAATCTACTGTATCCCCGAAACTATTGGCTTTGAAAAAAATGTTTGACCACAGTTTTAAGCAATAAATCCAACTTTTTTTCATTTATACATTGTTTTTTTGCGGAGGCAGTATTTTCGACATTAAACCTAGCACGCTGCTAATGTGAAACGAAAAATTTCGTTGTGCTTTTTGTTCTGTGGTACGCTGTTCGACCAACGAAATTGATGATAATTCCAGCTCGCTTTGACATGTATCCACTCTATTTTCGCACATATTTAATTGCCCGGACAATTAATTGTGTGCGGAAAACGACATTTGGGTTTGTTCGCGTTTTTATTTGTTGTTACTTTCATAACATCATGGCTGTTGTTTGAGTTTTTCGTTAAATATAGTTTAATTTATTTGCAAGTTGTGAAACTCTCCGTGAATATTTTTCCGCCGTGTTTTCGTAAGCATTATTCGTTGTGTTTTTGGAGACCACAGGAAAATTTCGTTTCGCATCAGCAGCGTAGGCTTTATGAAAGAAATTGACGTAGGTAAATAATTATGTACATAATATACTTATTTTGATTTGCAATACATATTTCGATATACAATTGATGATGGAGTGATTTTGCAGTCTAAAGTTATAGCTCTTGGGTCAAAAGAATTTTGTATCTAAAGCCATAATATTTTCGAAGATATTGATTGATTCGAGTTTTCCAATAATGTGGAGGTCCTGAAAACCAGTATTTAAGCTTCTTCTCAAATCCCAGACTTTAATATAATACAGAATGTGTGGGCGTATATAAAGCGACAAAAGAAGACTATGTTTGACAAGAACGCGCGAAGAGTCAATAACTGAGGTCGAAAGACTGTGGAAGGAATTTTCTCTGCGTAAGCTCTCCAAAATTTGATAAAAACAATACCAAGCCGATTACAAAAACTATCAGAGGGCAACCTGTCCATTTTTTTAAAACAATAGCCGTGTTTTTTGAGAGAGTGAATAGCAACTCAAAATTTTTTTTTTTAATAATTTGTTTTGCGTACAAAATGTTTCCTGAGTTGCTATTATACACTTTAAAAAACACGACCATATAGTAATATTTTGCCAAAATACTACTTTTTTCCTCATACATTTTTAAAAAATAATTTGTAGTTAAAAACCTATTAATATTGATTTCAAAATCGAACTATTTACTTTTTTGGTTATGACATAAAACAAAAACAAAGAAACGTCACGTTCGGAATGGGCAGGCGTGGGCGGGTCAAATCAACCAAATATTCAGACGCTTGTCGAAAATTACATTTTTCAGCGAATTTATAATTTTGGGGTTGTGGTGTCTCAAGATTGAGTATCTACGCCTAAACTCCATCCTAAAATAATTAAGAAATAGGTAGGTAAATCATGTGGTAAGGACACAAAAAGTCACGTGTGATAAAATTAATTAAAAATTATCTTTAAGAAATAACAGATTTCTCCTTGGAAATACACATTCTGCTTGCATTCCACAGTTTTGCCTTCCGAAGTCCATTAAGTGGAAGCTTGAAATTCCTGCTGCCGCCTTAACAATATCCAGTTAAAACTTTGTTTCTCGTTTAAAAAACTTCCGTATTTTCATGGAATGCACCATAAATCACAAACGACGTCCTCATTTCTCTTTAAATATTTCACGTTAGACAGGAAAATAAAAAAATTACTCCGCATTCCACTGTTTACACCAAAGAGGTGCGAAAGCTGTATACTTACCGATATACACCGTGGTTAATTTTTTTTTTTTTTTATTTTCTTTTTTTTTTTTGCATAGGTAAGTAGGTAGTACCTACCCAGGTAGGGCAAGTTTTGGACTCGTAAAAAAATCGAAATCGAAAATTTTTATAGAAGAGCTTCCTCACAACACAAACAATTTTGCGTGGCTAAATTTTAGAAAAAAATTTTTTTTTTTGATTTTTAATAAAATATTGAAAATTTTTTTTGAAAATTCAATATCTTGAATAGCTACGAATTAATAACATTTTTTTTTATTCTGTGCAAAATTGTATTTTATTAATTAACAAATTTTATTTTTAAAAATGTTCAAGATTTTTGTATGTAAAATATTAATTTTTAAGACAAACGCTCAAACGATTTTTGAATTTTTTTCGTCCATAAATTTATTATTAAACAAATAAATGGGCAAAGTTATTTTTTAGCCTTATCTAATTTAGCTACTAAAATAACAAATTTATAGTAATTTAAAGTAATTTTTAGTACTTATTTATGTTTTTAAAACTTTTTTAATGATATCATAATGTTATGGAACCAATACGTATGGTCATTGTCAATTTCAAGCTAAGTTAAAGTTGTTAGATACGAGAGCACGTTTAGTGAAATCCAAAGTCGTGCCCATTTTCTTATGGCACAAAACTAGTCGTATCAACTACGTTCGTAACTCGGACCGTGGTCGGTAAAGAGTGAAGTTTTTGCATCATTCTTATTTTAATTGGAATTTCGGAAGTGTAGTATTTCAGAGGTGCCATAAATACCTATACTGCGCCATAATGCCCGAACTGACCCTATGTGGGTATTCTCATATAATACGCATACATGTACATATATCTTAAATGTATACGTATATACATACATACATATATTGATTGATAAAGTCCCAGAGATGATGCATATATGTGAGTTTATAAGTGGAATAAGATATAAATAAAAATGTATGATCATTTTAACTATACCTAATTATAAAAAAAAAATATAAAACATTTCCACAATTTAAATTTAAATTGTTGAACAAAAATATTCCACATACGCCACCGCACACCGTCAGTAAACTTCACAAAAACTATTATTATCTATCACTTTTAAGAAAACTGAAAAAACAGCAATTTTGTTTAGTAAATTTACGGTAAGTTCTACTAAAGTTTAATTTCCCCGCGGTTTTTGGCTGTCAACAATATAAATATGAACATTATGGAATAACAGAAATTCAAATTTTTAATGTAGGGCCTTTTGTGTTCCGCTGTCGTTAAGTGTTATTGTTTGATTGATACAAAATTCTGTTGGAAGCTGTGTTTGTGGCAAACTACAAGAACTCCACAAAACATTGAAATTGTGAAATTTAACTACAAAAATAGTGAAATTTTTCTGCAGGGAATGGTTTGAAAATGTGAAATTGTAGGTCGTCATATCATAATGTACCTATACACTTCTACTTCATCTCCGTGTGTTAACGTGGTCCGATTATTCGAGAAATTTGGGGCGATTAGTCTTAGTTCAACACAGAAGAGATCTGGGCGTGTTTGTGAAGCTTGGTCTACTGAAATTATTACAAAACTTTGAAAGGCAGCATAATGGTTATGTGCTGGTCTGGTACCGGTATCAAAATGTCATGAAACATTTTGTAGAAGAGATCAAACAATGTTATCATTCACATGGCGGTTATATTTATCGAATATTGTGTTCCACTTATACATAAAATAATTTTAACACCCTACTGAAAAGATTAACATGTGTGTAAGTAGGTTGTTATGGCTATAACACGAAACTTGATGCATCTGTGCGTTATCTTTCAAGCTAGGACCTTATGGGTTCAAACCAATCTTTAAATGATTCCCTAGAAGAACTGAGCGGCATTGGACTGTTTTTTTTTTAATTTCCCTGAAACGGCTTTTAAAGATTTTGATACAAATTAGTTATTTTCCTTTATCTCATCTGAGAGCGGGTAGCTGCCATGCAACAATATTTCCCGAAAACGGTTCAACAGATTTTGATTAAACTTCGTGTCAGTAATAAATAAATTAATTCTAATTAAACTGCATTGAAAATGACTCAATTAAAACGTGGTTTTGACGATTTTTTGTTGTTGTTGACGAAATTGCCTCATTTTTTGGATTATTCCCGGCCGCATTCCTTGAAAGCAGCTAGGATTATTTTGCACACAGGTAATTCAAAGAAGAAGGTACCTACATACATAGAGAAAAAACAACGTAAAATAAAAGGAAAACACTTTGATTCTAAGATTTTTCGGAACGATTTGGCGCCACGCTGAAAATTCTTAAAATAATTATATGGACTGCCAAAAATCCACAAGCCAAATTTACCACTGAGACCCATTGTATCGTCTTTGAAGGCCCGTGTTATGAACTATCAAAATACATAGGGAGAATCTTACATTGTGTTACTCGCAACTCAGAGTACACTGTAAAAAATTCATTCGAGTTCATTGAAAAAACAAAAAAAAATTAAATTAAGTGAACATGACGTCTTAGTTTCCTTCGACCCGGTGTCACTTTTTACCAATATTCCAGTGCATGTTGCCATCAACATTATTAAGAAAAAGTGGAATATTATCAGTGAAAATACAAGTTTTAGATTAAAGAAGTTTTTAGAAATGTTTGACTTTTGTTTGAAAGATAACAACCTTTTTCAATACAACGGCAACATATACAAACAAATACATGGAGTACCAATGAACAATCCACTTTCACCCACCATCGCCGACCTTGTGTTAAATTTTTTGTTAGAAGAATCGTTTAAATCAATAAATCCGCCAAAATTCATCACCAAATACGTTGATGACGTATTTGCGATAATGGAAAAGGGAGAGATTAAAAAAGTTTTCGAATGCCTTAATGCATTCAACCCCAAAATCCAATTTACGGTGGAAAACGAAGAAAATAGGACGATTGCATTCTTGGACGTGAAAATACACCGTGAGAGAAATCATCTTTTCTTTGACTGGCATCAAAAAGAGACGTCATCCGGCAGAATTGTCAATTTCCGTTCAAATCAAGCAAAACACATTATAGTGAATACGGCTTCTAACCTTGTCAATAAAGTTTTCACAATCAGTGACAAAAAATTCCATCCCGCCAATAAAGATAAAGTCACCAAGATTCTGATGGATAATGGATATCCACCAAATATGATCCGAGAATTCATTTAACAACACCATACTAATCACCAACAAAACAATAAAAACGAGAGAACAGGCTGCTTTAAAAGTTTGGTTTACGTGCCGAAGCTTGCTGAAAGTTTTAAGAAAACCATTGGTGATAAAGCTAAAGATGTCAACATTGCTTTTAAATCCAACCAAACACTCAACACTCTGTTCACAAACCTGACCAAAAAAAGTGAAAAGGATCAATGCACAGACGTCGTTTATAAGATCGATTGTCTAGGCAACGAAACAGAAAACTGTGGGCTTTGTTATATTGGCACAACAAAACAACTTTTAAAACAGAGGATCTCAAATCACAAATCGGATATAAAATCGAAAAATTCCCAAAAAACAGCTCTTGCCAGTCATAGTATAGAAAAAAACCATGCTCCAGATTTTAAAAATACACAAATACTTCAAACTGAAAAACAAACATCAAAACGATACACTTTAGAAACATTACACATTTTAAATAACAAAAATAATATGAACAGGAAGCAAGACACACAACGTATTTCATCGGTTTATTGTTCTCTAGTCTCTACATAACCACTATAAATTTACACATACATACTAAAATAATTTTCTTCTTTTCCGTGTATATCTTTCTTTTATCTTTAAATTATAAGCAGTTGTGTTGACTAAACTTCTTACTAAGAAGTGGTAATTATACCTACTTAAACAATTTTATTTTTTTTTAATTTTTTTTTTTTTTTTAATTTTGTATTTAAATGTAAAAATTAAAAATAATTTTGTTGATAATACCTGTAAGTGTAAAACCATAATAACCAAATGTATACACAGAGAAAAAAACAACGTAAAATCAAAGCAAAAAACTTTGATTCTAATATTTTTCGGAACGATTTGGCGCCAACGCCGAAAATTCTTAAATCAAAGTGGAGCGACTTTATTTCAAAGTGATTCCATACTTAATAACGAACTAGATTTTAATATGTTAACATGTTGATTTAAAGTGGAATCATAGGTAAATCAAATTCATCCATCTTTTAAAACAACATTTTTCTACTTCGAATCAACGTAGATTGAACTTCGCTCAACAAGGTATTAATTCAAAATGGCTACCCACGCCACGTTTCTTTGTTTGAATTTATGTAAGACAAAGACAAATGTATATACATGATCTTCGCATTTCATTTTTGTGGTGAATCATTTATTTGTGACGACTTAAGTGTATTGTTTGATGCTATGAGTATTTCATAGTAATATAAATATAGGAAAAGTAATTAAATATTGTTTTTCGATAATATGAAAGTGAATTTCCAGTGCGCGTTTAATTTGTTCACAAATGTAAGGGAGCTACTTCGAAAAACAACAACGCGCTCTCGAAATTCTTTATATTAAGCTTACAAATACAAACAAATTGAGGTTTACTTTACTATGCAACACTTTGAAATTACGTTGATGGCACTTTAAGTGCCATAAAAGTGGATCGCAAAGTAAAATGTGGATTTCAATGTAAAAATGAATACGTTTCACTTTGAACCAAGGTTGGGCGCACGTTAAATTTGGATCTCAATTTAAAAATGAAAACGTTTCACTTTAAAACAACGTTGAACGAAATGTAAATGTACAAAAGTTGATTTTGATGTATAAATAAATACGTTTTACTTTAAAACTAGGTTGAAACTCTTAAAATTACGTCGCATATTCAAATTAACATTGTTTCAACGTAAAAATGAAAATGCTCCACTTCATTTAAAAAACTTTAGATCAAATACGCTCGTATTTAACTTTAGAAAGCATTTTTTCCCTCAGTGATACATACAAATGTTTTTTCTTATTTTTAATTTCATTGTTTAATAAAGTGCCCCTGAATAAGACTGAAAATTCAGTCGAAACGTTGGGAAATCTAATGAACATCTTTCATTAACTATAATGACCAAAAAAGCCGAAGAAGTGAAAACTTCAAATTTTAAATTTGAAAATTCTAAAATCAAAGTGAAGCGACTTTATTTCAAAGTGATTCCATACTTAAAAACGAACTAGATTTTAATACGTTTATATGTTGATTTAAAGTGGAATCATAGGTAAATCGAATTCATCCATCTTTTAAAACAACATTTATCAACTTCGAATAAACGTAGATTGAACTTCGCTTGGCTTGGTGTTGATTCAAAATGGCCACGCTTCTTTGTTTAAATTTATGTAAGACAAAGACAAATGTATATTCATGCTCGACGCATTTCATTTTTGTGGTGAATTATTTATTTGTGACCACTTAAGTGAATCGTTTAATGCTATGAGTTTATGCAAATTAAAACATATAGGAAAAGTAATTAAATATTTTTCCTCGATTATATGAAAGTGAATTTTAAGTGCGCGTTTAATTTGTTCACAAATGTAAGAGAGCTACTTCGAAAAACTACAACGCGATCTCGAAATTCTTTGTCTTAAGCTTACAAATTGAGGTTTACTTAACTATGCAACTCTTTGAAACTACGCGTTAATGGCACTTCAAATGTCACAAAAGTGGATTGCAATGTAAAATGTGGATTTCAATGTAAAAATGAATACGTTTCACTTTGAAATAATGTTGAGCGCACTTTAAATGTGGATCTCAATGTAAAAATTATATCGTTTCACTTTAAAACAACGTTGAACAGAATGTAAATTTACAAAAGCATGGCTTAAAATACTTTAAATCAAATAGGTACCTACGATCGTATTTAATTTTAGATCGCATTTGTTCCCTCAGTGTATGTACTTCTTACACCTATTTCATTCCAAATTGTGCAAAAATACTTTTTTTTTATAAAAAAAAACTCAATGAGAGAGAACAAATAATTTATTAATACTTTTGACTTCATTCACACTTTTACATACAATTTCAAATACAATTGTATTTTGATGCAAATTGTATATCTTTTCGTCTGAAATGCCATCCAATCGTGCATTTTATTTTCGAAAAACTTGTTTTACCTACACGGTACATTTCATAGAACTGTTTTTTTTTTTTAATCTTCGAGACACCTCTGGAAAGAATCCGTAGCATTCCGAATCAATATCTACCTAGGTATTTTAAAAGCGAATATTATTTGATTTTTTTAATAAATAGGTACGTAGGTATACCTACCTACCTACCTACACCTCCTCCATAAATTCTACATTATTATGTATAGGGACATAGGTAGGTATACTAATCTAACTAAAGGTGCCTTTCTGCGTTTAAAAACCATAATTAATAGATAAATTAAATTACATAGGTAGGTGATTAATTAAATGTTCGAAAGTTAGACCTAACAGGGCCTATGCGGGAACCTACCTGCCTACCAACTTTAGAAATTTACATAGAGAGAATGCCTAGGTACAAACAGAAAACTATATTGTTTCATAACTTATGTAAGTTTTTAGCACGGGTTAGGAAGGTAGGTAGATATATTTTTTTAAATGTCATCGTTAAACAGACAAAAACTGAAAAACCAAAAACTTTTCATCGTATCCATGCGCTTAATCTTAACAAGCAGTCACCGTTGCTATTGTCGTTGGCGTTGCCGCTGCTGTCGCTTTGAAAACTTGACACATTAATTAATTCCTAGTTCCCTCTTTCGCTCTTCATGACGGTGATGACGACGGCAGCAAACACCAACCACATCTTTCTCTAAACCAAAGGCAAAACCATGCCAAAACCACCCGCTCAATACAGAAACTTACTTCCATAATCCAACAATAAAAACCACTAGAAATTCCTACAAACATTCGTACCTACATACATTCAACTTTCTGCTATATTATTCCAACGCAACGAAGCGCTTTCGCAATCCAAATCCAAAACAAAAAAAGCAACAAAATATTAAAACGAACACAAAAAAAGACGAAAAACAGAAAGTAAACGTTGCAAACAAAAACAATTTCACCCAGAAAACTTTTTTTTGCCAACAGTAAAAAAGTTTGCCATCATCGTCGACCGTTCGTTGTTGCCTCGACCCTAGGGGGGGTAATGGGTGGCAGCGGGTGGGCCATGCCATGCCACCCAAATAAAAAAGCTACATTTTCATATTATTATTTCTCTATGCTTTGCCTACACACACATGCACACAGCATACACCCACACATTCAAAACTATAAGTAGCCGTTAGCAAGCAGTGGCAAAATCCGAAAGCAGAAACTCAAAAGCAAAACGCTGAAAATAATATTGCGACGCTGCCAATTTTCAAATTACTAAACATCATCGTCAGCAACGTAAAAATTTATTCTTCTCACTCACACATTTACCGAAAATTATTTTTATTTTAAGAAAATTCAACACATCCAAAAAATTATTCGTGGAATGGGTGTTTGACTGTGTGTACCCCGAGTTAAATGTGTGTATGGGAGTGTGAGTGAGTATGATAAAATTGAGTGAGTGTGTGTAAGGAGAGACACACACTGCTAAAAATCGTAATGAAAAAGGTCAAAGCGATGTTGCCCCGTTTACCTCAATCTGAAATCAAATTATTGCAAACGCACACAACTAAACCCAACTGCTGGCGCACTTGTTTTTTTTTTTTTACTCAGTGAATTAAGCTCTTTTTCAAGTTAATGTTTGTTTTTGTTTGGCGCGCTGAAATCTGAAAATAGAAAAATAAAAAAAAACAACAAATTAGAGAAAGTTTGAGTTTAATTTTTTTTTCCATTTTTTTTAGGTTATGCACGAAGTTGTTGTAAGGGAAAAGTAGGTACCTCTACCTAGATAGAGTCAGTATGCAGTACAGTAAAGTCAGTACCAGAAAGCGAGTGTAATTTATTATTGCAGATATGAACCTACATATGTTTGTATCCAGTGGAATACTGGAATGAAGAATGGGAGTTGGGAGATTGTGTTGCTTTTGATGGCGCAAGGCATTCTCTTGATGAAAAGTTTCCACATTTTTATACCTATTCGTCTTTACTTCACGTTTCTTCACATTGTGTAGATTTTTTTTATTTTTGTTATTTATTTTTTTTTTTTTCCTTCTTTCGTATTGATATCGATAGGTGGCATGAATTATGCATGGGCTGCGCTACGAGATGGGTCTCTAACTACATACATGTATCTAGAGATAGGTATACCTAGCTACCTGCTATAGATCTTTGTGGTTGGCAGCTTTTGTTCCTTTTGTTGGCTTGCGTGGTTTTGATGTGATGTTGAATATACAATTTACTATGACGGCTTTGGATTTTTTTTTTAAGTTTTCTTATCTCATTGCTGTTGATTTAATTAATTATTATCTATAGGTATGCTAATGCTAAGCTTAGGAACAATTGATTCAAGACACGCATTACATAACAAATTTAATGTGTAAGTCAATAGGTAGCTAATATTGTTCAGAAATCTTAATACGCACCTAGATTGCAGTTGGATGTTGTGGCATTTTATCTTTGAAAAACCAAAGTGGCAGAAATTCCAAGGGATGTGTTTGAAATCAAAATGGTGTCATCTATATATTAAATATACCCATGATTGTATAATTTTTAACGGTTGTAGGTACCTACTAAATGGTAATACTGAAGGTTACTAGATAGGTGAATATATGCACCTAACCTACCTACTTTTATAAGCAAATCGTTCATTGATTATTATTGTATTGCGCAGTAAATTATGTTAAGATTTTTTAACTAGCGCTGGCCACGAGACGAGAGAAGTCTCGGTCGCGCATGACGAGACCGACACGACACGAGACGAGACTGCCTTTTAAGCAATCGAGACGAGACCGAGACGAGACTGTATATTTGGACCGAAATTTAGTGAAAGTCTAATAAATTAAAAAATCCAATTTCAGTTAAATATTTATTTTGTTCTGCACATGTTCAAACTATAATTGAAAATATTTCGTTCCAATAATCAACAGGTTGTCCGGAAATCGAATTTTTACGGAGACGAGACCGAGACGAACCTTAATTATACGAGGCCGACACCAGACCGAGACGAGACTGAACATTTTTGATTTTAACGAGACCGAGACGAGACTTACAAAAGTCTCTCAGAGTCTCGTCTCGTGGCCAGCCCTACTTTTAACAAAATTGAAATAGAAAGCTAAATTCCTTAAAAAAACTTGCCAATAATTGTTCTTGAATAGTTCAGAAGAAATAACATCAATTAAAAAAATATGGAAGCAGAATGACATTTTGAGGTACCAAAATCTCAAAGTCTGCTGGCACCAACCTACCTAACTAAATTTGGTGACTGCTTCAGCTGATCAAAGCTCAAACCACTATTTATGTATCTTGTAGGAAATTCTGTAACGTATCCTTAAACAAAATCACCTTAGGTAGTCGATGTTCATTGTACAAGTTGTTATATCATTGAAGTGAAAAATGGAAAGGCTCCTGGAGAAGAAAAGATATTTCTACATCATTCGAAAAGCCAGTTTTCCGATACTCAAAAAGGGAATAACGAATAAAAGACAAATTGTCAATTATCTCAATTTTTATTTAATTTAGCCCTCCATATTGTTGTTTGAAATTATATCGCCTAGGTTTACAATAAAACTTTTTTTTCGTCCACAATTTCACTTCTGACAACAATTCCAGTTGTTATATGTAATACGTATAAAATGATGGTGCAAAGTGATTTGCAGTATTGGATCTTCGGAGCCAGAGAAGATAATTTACTTCATTATGTAATAGATCTACTTTATTTTCTAATTATCGTTCATCTGCTGTGTAGCAACTTATGTCCACTTCCTGTATTTGACGGTCAATGACATATTTAAGTCAACTCAGAATAAGAGTAAAGGATCCTCAAAATACCTAAGTTGGTTTATTTTACACTAAAATTATTTTAGCTTATCTTTATGTCGAATTCTGTAATCAATTTGAATTTAGACTTAATAAATAATGACAATCGATAGATTCGATAAACTTATCATGCAAGCATCAATTTGCGTTTCAATTTTATAATTTTGGTTACAGTTACAATTACTTGGTGAATGATTCGTATACTACACACTGTCCAATTGACTTTAGACTTTTGTTGGGCAAATTAAAATCATCCTGAATATTGACCGTCACAAAAAGTCTAAAAAATAAAATACAATAAATTAATACGTATACGCCACAGGGCCCAAACAATTAAATTATTGAAAATTACAAGTATAGAGTGCTTAGTCGTTTAATTAATTATTAGATATATATAGAATTTGTATTATAAACCTAATCAATCTGGTTTCAGGCATAAAATCACTAAATGATGCAGCTTATCGGCAATAAATACCAACAAGGGTCGCTCAATAATACATTCCATCTTTATTTCACTATCTTATATACACTTCTTTCAAATCTACTTGCAGAAATAGACAACACCGGCTATATAGAAACAACCATACCCCAAAACGACGACAATTACTATGACTGTTACTAAAACGACCAAATAGTGATATTGAGGTGAACTAAAAAACACATAGGTAGATATTCCAAATTCACGCACCGAAATATGCTTTTTAAACTTAAAATTAAAACAAAGTGATACATAAAAGATACAAAATTAATTAAGTATATATGAACCTACATACATACATAAATTGCTATAATTTTTGGCAAATAATAAGTAGGTATTTGAAAATTTCGATTTTTTAGATGGATGCGTCCACCAGATTTAGCGTGTTCGGAAGTGCACTTTTTAAATTTGAAATTCAAATAAATTAAACTGCACGACAGGGTCGCAACAATAGGATTGTTCAGTGAGGTTTTTTTCAGATCAGAACAGAAAAGAACAGAACAGGATAGAACAGAAATGTCAGACAAGATAGAACAGGCAGCTGCCTGACAGTTGTCAAAAACCTGTTCTAAGTTGTTCTACCTAAAAAGTAAGAACAGAAAATCCTGTTCTGTTCTGTTCAAAACTGTTCGGAACAGACTCACTGAACAGCAAATCAGAACAGTTTGGAACAGAAATTTCTCATTGAACTGCAAAAACTTGTACTTTTCTGTTCTAAACTGTTAAAACTGTTCGGAACAACGTCACTGAACAAAGCTAATAACTTTAACGTAGCTAGAAACTGACAACGTATTTTATAAGTTCAATAATACAATGGTGTCGCATTTTTTTTGAAAAAAAGCATTTTTAATTTTTATAAAATCTCAAAAATAGGTGAAAAAATGGTTATATTCCATTTTCAGACTGGAATATCTCAAAAACTAGTGCTGATGGCGAAAAACAAAAACGGATGAAAGATTTGAGTTCAGCACACGAAATTACATATGTTACGAGTCTTACTTGCTCGTTCCTGAACCCATGGAGGTCTTTAAAATCGAGAAAAGGGGGGTTTTCAGCCATTTATCGAGTAAAAAGGCATATTTTGAAATTTTAAGGGGCAGTTACTTGTGCTCTTTTATTATTAGCATACCTAGAGAGTGTAGTAGCCCGTAGGGTTAGTGCGTTCGACTGTCTTCTATAAGTCTTCTTCCGAGTATCAGTAAATTATTTGAGAAAGTTATAAATAGAGCTCTGTCCAATTGGGCGGAGGACAACAACATCATACCGGACAATCAGTTCGGCTTTAAGGCGGGACATGACACCATTTATGCCGCGTCTAAGCTCGTTTCCAATGGAACAAATCTAAAAGACAATGTACGGATGCTTGTCTGGTTGACTTGGAGAAAGCTTTAGACACCGTATGGTTAGAAGGTCTCTATCTAAAGCTAGCCAGAGTTGGCATAAGTAAACCACTTTTATATATGCTTTATGATATGCTCTATGGTAGAAAGTTTGTTGTCAAAAGTGGCAATGTAACTTCTACCGCAACCTTCGAAATTAAAAATGGTCTTCAGCAGGGAGCGGTGAACTCACCGATTCTCTTCAGTATTTACACCAGCGATCTAATAGGTAGTCTAGCCCTTGCCAAAGCGTATGCCGACGATCTAATTGCGTACAGAACAGCTCCAACAGTTGAGGTCATCAGTATTCTCTTGCAGCGTGACTTCGACAAGATTCAGCGATATTGCGATGACTGGAAGTTGAAAATTAACTTTCAGAAATCCGAAACTATTCTGTTCAGGACTCCATTGCATGGAGCCTCTAGGGATACAAGAAAGAACTGGCGCAAGCTGGTGATCGTAGGGCTACATGGACAGTGTAGGAAAGTACCTTGGCATCTGGATGGATCAGTATTTGTATTTCGACAGACATATAAATGCTGCTCTGACAAAATGGTTGTTTTAGAGCAGCCGTCTTGACAGCAGGGTTAAGGTGATTTGCTACATGGCCCTTATCCGGCCAATGATTGCCTATGGATGCCCGGTGTGGTTCAACGTTGCCCTATCTCAAATGGAAAAGATTCGGGTGTTTGAGAGGCAGTTTCTTCGACGCTGCCTTGGATTACACAGAACACCAGAGTCGGAATACAAACATTATTATTCCAACGAGGTTCTATACAATGGAGCCAACATTAACAGAATCGATAATTTTATAATCAAGCTGATTCGGGTCACATTGCAAGAGCGATGTCTTCGGCCAACAGCTTAATTTTTGGGGCTTACTACCCCAACACTGATTACTACTAGAGTGTGCGTTTAAGTGGATGTATCCCACCCGATGCTTTCCTCTATTTAGACAGTCGAGGGCTGATACAGGATAGAGCGGCGGTTCCGCTAATCTACCACGTCGGCCGTAGAACTGTAGATAGGTCGAGACGTCCTCGCACAGGACGGAGCAGAGCGCCTTCGGTTCAGTAGGACTGTGTCCGATCGGGACCGGAGAGAGAGAGTAAAACAGGAGAACCAGTTTTGGTGGTTGAATTACAATGATACATGATAATTTAGTTGACTTAGCCTTCTCGTCTTGGCCGACTTACATAGTTTGTAGGTGTTTAAGTATTAAGTAGAGACAGTCAGGGTGGCACCAAAAAAAAAAAAACAAAAAAAAAAAAAATTATAAAATCAAAAAATCAACAATTGAGAATGCTTGCTGTGGCTGTTCTAGTTTTAAGGTAGTTTAAGTAATTTTATAGTAGTTTTAAGTAGTTTTAGTTAGTTTTAATTAGTTTTAATTTAAAGAAAAATAAAAAAATGATATAGTTGTCAAGTTTTTTTTAAATCTAAATAAAGAGCGCCCGCTTAGGGCCAGTAAGTTATTTTTAAGACATTGATAAGTAGGCTAGTTTTTCATGAACTTTTGTCTAGCTTTAGATAGTTATAAGAAAAATGAAAAATAAAAATGAATTAAAAAAAAAGAAAAGTGCGTTCGACTGTCACGCTGTAGGTCTGGGTTCGCTTCCCAGCCTCGTCCACCTAAAAACTAAAAAGTTTTTTTTCAGGGCTACTGCCTCTTGCGAGGAATTGACAAATTCTCCAAGAGTATCACTTGTCACGAATAAGTGTTTCTCGTTTAGCCGTTCGGATTCGGCATAAAATTGTAGGTCCCTTCCATTCCTGTCGACAGGCGCACACAGGAATGGTTGCGAGTTGTTAGTCACTAGGCCCTGGTTCTTCACGAGCCGTTGTGCCACCCAATTTATTTAATTAATTTATTATACCTAGAGAGTTAAAAGAAACCTTTTAAAGTCGGTAAAACCACGTTTGATACGCAAAATTCTCGATCATTTGTTGACATTGAAAAAAACGTGTTTTTTACATAAAAAACGGCCGCGGGGTCTGGAAGTACCATTTTAAAAAAATTCCGGGACGTAGAAATACTTGTGTGGGTATCCTCTATAAGATCCACGATACCCATTTTGAATATCTGACAAAAAAAAATTATTAGACACCCCTAAGGTGCCTACGTTATTAACAGTTGTCAATAGTTATTTCGTACCAAAATAATTATCTTACTTCAAAAAGAAATCGATTTTTTTTATCAAAATCGTAATAGCCATTTTTAAGATAAATAACTCTTTGTATTTTGGTTGTACGGCAGGTACCTACCTATGTACAGTTATTTTTTGAGCTAAACAAATTTTTCAATTTCACCTCTAGCGAATCCCCTGAAAATCTTAACTCCAAAGTAATGTTAGAGAAAATTATTATCTTGAGTTCGATTTTTTTTACAAATCCAAAACTTGCCCTATAGTCCCTTTATCGCAAGTAAATTCGCCCGTAAGGCTAGGCGCATATTGAAACGCGTTTGGCGCGAGTGGCGCGACACAGCACACCACGAGTTTTTGTAAACAATATAAATCAATACAACAACGCATATTGATAGAGCGGCACGAGATGTGATCGAAACACATCTGTGTTCTTGCGAAACCGCTGCGTGTTTGTTTTTTTTTTTAAGTCAAAAAATTAAATAAAAAACTGTCGTTGGATTTGGAAATAAAAATTGGTTTGCTTTTAAAGAAATTACTTTTTTTTTTTTGGTTTAAGTTTATTTCAATTATCAGGATATATCATACGATTTTTGCTTCAAGTAATATGTATTTTGACACGAGACACGTGAATAAGCGGAGAACGGCATGACACGTTTCTAATCGTGTCGTGCGACACTCGTCAGGTCACGTCACACGCTTCGGACGCGGCTTAGCGTAAAAGCTACAAATTTATTTCTTGGGCAATAAATTCACATCTCAAAAGCTACAATTTTGGTGCCAAAAATATTTGAAAGTTATTATTATTTAACCTTTGGTCTGCTTACCTCAGACTTATATTTTAGCGGAATTTAAAATAACTTAAACAATAGGCTAGCTATAAATTTTCGGTCTTCACAATAAATTAGCATTTCATAAGCTACAAAGGCAGATAACAATTTTGTTTGATTGCGCCACAAAGTGCGCGCGAAAATATAAGGGACGTTATTTAAATGTTGGGTTTCAAATGACAGCTATAACTTAGGTTTAAATTGAAAAAAATAACCATAATTTTTATTTTAAATAAAGTACCCTTCAATAAATGTGTTTATTTCCAACTAAGTAAGAATTAATACTCACAGTGACTACTTGCCCGTATAAGTTACACTTATGTTTTGCATTTTGATACTTTTTGTTGTAAGTGACACTTAAGGGTAAGCGCGCACATGCAACTCTCACCAAAATTAAATAGTTTTATCACTAGCTTATCGATGACCGCGTACATAAGCAACTTTTTTACCAACTTTTTAATTTTATAATGCTGTTTCGCCGACGATAGTACTCTCAGCTTCTCATATTCGTTTACAGATTCACATCCATGTCCTTCGGATGTGGTACTTGAACGGCAGCGTATGATAAGCTCATTAAATTCTGATCTCGACCGCATTGTCCAATGGTGAATAGAATTTAATGCTTCAAAAACTCAATGCTGTCTCCTGTCGTTAAAGCGAAATCCACCCCCAATACCGCTATCCATGGATGGCACTTGCATCGAGGAAACCGAACAGCTCTCAGTTCTCGGTATGTGTGTCACAGATCACCTTTTGTGGAATGACCACATATTTGACGTCGCCAAAAAAACACTGCTAAATGTTTAGGTTTTCTCCGTAGATGCAAGCAATTTTTCATCCCTTCTGATCTGGCTATGATCTACAAAGCCTTTATTCGTCCAAAACTTGAGTACAATTCTCATGTTTGGGCAGGAGCTCCAAAAACTCACTAAAGTTTATTGGACCGAATACAAAAGAGAGCTTTAAAAATGATAGGAGAAAGATCTATAACAGAAACAATAACAACTCTCGAACACCGCCGTAATGTTTCATGTCTTTCTCTATTTTACCGCTATTTTTATAGTGAGTGTTCTCGTGAAATATCCAGTTGCATTCCTCCCCTTAAACAATTCAACCGTAATACTCGCGCTTCTAGGAATGCCCATCAGTTTACCCTTGAGCCCAACTTCGGACGTACTGTAAAATAAAGAGATTCTTTCTTCAGTCGCACCACACGAATGTGGAATGCTTTACCCGGCCCGACTTTCCCCTCTCATTTCGATGTGCAAACATTCAAAACCAATGTACATCGGTATCTCCTTTTAATTCCTCTCCTACTTACCTTATCGCTCGTGCTGTGCTAAAAACATTTTAAGGGTATTCATATCCCCTTTTGTGCGCGCGGAATATATATAAAAAAAAAAAAAAAAATAATGCCAGGAATCGAATGAATTTTTCACTCAATCACCTTTTTAGTATAATTTTCTGCATAATTTTGCAAATATTTTTACAAACAAATACAGCCTGATATTTTAAATTTAATTGAGTACTTCGATGATTTTAAATATCCAACAAATATAACTCAAGTTATAAGCCTCATAAAGGCTTTTTTTCAAGGTTTAATGCAAAAATGTAATGGAAAATCAAATAATGAGGTCTTTTAACACTATTTTAGTATGAGATTTGTTGCCGCTTCCCAATAATTTGTATACATAATGTAGCCTGAAATTTCATCTTTATTTAATGACCTTAATTAACATTGAAGATCTGATTATTATAATTGAAATGTTGAAATGTTATTTTTTTTAAATTAGGATAACTGTGCTTCCTCACTAAAGCTTGTCTGCGGCGATGAATATCTACCGCACAAGCAGAGCAACTCATTTGGGGTTATCGTTTACTTTGTGTCAAAACACCAACAACCGTATTAATAAAAAACGCTTATTCCACCTTTATTCCGTTAGTTTACAAAACCATGGAATAAGAGTTAGCCCATGGAATAAAATTTCCTATCAATAAAAACAAAATGAAAATCTACTACAATAAGTCAAAAATCTGTCAAAGTTATCATCATTTGTTTGACACGTCTGATTTGTATTCCTTCGCTAAACCACCATGTTCAGTGGTTTAACTTAGTAAACGTAACTTAGACGAAATTTTGTTTTTTTAAATAACATTTTGTACTTTTTCCATGGAATAAGGTTAACGCTTCCCTAATCCACGTTTATAAATTTTGCTGAAACTGTTTAGTTGCTCCAATCTGTGACTGAATAGTTTTTGCATGTGCGGGAGTTACATACCTCAGACGACACATGCCTCAACCCAGGTCATCGGCACCAACGGCACCAACAACCATCATCAGCAGTTTCCCACAATTAATTTATAAAAGCATTTCATAAGATCTTATTTCATTTTATTTCATATTTGCAATTCTATTTCACATTTTCCTTAAACGTATTTCTGTTTGTAAAATAGCCGATTCATCATTTGATTGATATAAAAATTGTAATGCATAGCATAAGAGTTTGAGTTTGATAATAAACACAGCACTGAGCTGTTCATAAAACAAAGGTTGATTTTTTTTATTAAGCGCTACACTTCCTACCTTAACTGGCGCAGTCGAACGGAACGAGTTAAGATTATATCGACGGTTAATCGGAAAATCCAACTCGTAAAAGAACTCTAATATAATACAAGTGTATACGGAAGAAAAATTCGAAGGTTCATCGGAAAAATATACCATAGCTAAAAAAAAAAAAAAAAAAAAAAAAAAATATAGTCAATCTTTCAACAGTTCAGTGCAAGTGATAAAAACACTGTCGAAGGCAAATCGAAATAAGTGTGACGGGATAACTTTTTTGAGAGCAAATTCGAAGGCAAATCGAAATAAGTGTAACGGGATAACTTTTTTGAGAGCAAATCGAGATAATAAACACTAATATACGAGGAAAATTTTTTTTTTCTCCGAGAGTGAATCTAAAACGTCAACGAGATAAAAGATAATATTTTTTTTTTTCGGGAGCAAACCGAATATTGTGAAAATAATATCAGTGTGATACATAGACACTCATCGAGACATCTAAAAGTGCAAACAAAAACCTGGAGGAGCAGCTCAACAGTATGAACAATAAGAAATTTTATATCACGTAAGTCGAAACAACGAATTTCATCCCATGCTCCCATTTAAAATCCCAAAAATTAAAAATAATCCTTATCCACCTCAAAGGAAAAAGTTAGTCAACTCCAATAATTTAAGCATAGGAATAAATAAAGAATTTAACTTTGAAAATATAAATTTAAATATTGAAAAATCTGAAAGAGATAATTTAACTAAAAACATTAGCAAGCATTTAGATAGTGATAGTGAAACTTATTTAGAAAGTAGAATTAATCTAAACATAAAGAGAACTATAATGTTGAATGGTCAACAAGAAGACCCAGCAGCAGCAGCAGCCGCTGCAGCAGCAGCAGCCGTCGCTGCATCAGCAGCAATAGAACTCATGAACTCACTTAGAGTTCCAGAGATAGTCAAGGACATTCCAACCTTCGATGGAAATCCAAGACTTCTCTTCGATTTTATTAAAAACGTTGAAGAGATATTATCTCTTCTCGAGGGTATCGATGGCACAAATTTGTGCAGGGTCATACTCCGAGCCATAAGGAATAAAATCGTTGGCCCAGCCAACGAAGTCCTCAACGTGTACGGGACAACGTTATCTTGGGTCTCTATTAAAACGAACCTCATAAATCACTATTCGGACAAACGGAACGAAACGTCGCTCATACGCGACCTTCACAATTTAAAACAAAATAGCAAAACCTTAGAAAATTTTTTCAGCGAAGTTATGGAAATACAAGCATCCATGAATAATCATATACAGATACACGAAAAAGAACTCAACGTGATAATTGCAAAAAATAAACTATACCAAGAAATGTGTTTAAATACCTTCCTTGCAGGACTTAGAGAACCTCTCGGTTCCACAGTGAGGGCAATGAAACCTTCAACCCTATCAGAAGCCTTTGCTTATTGCATAAAGGAACAGAACATTTCATATATGAAACACGAACCATTATATTTCCAACAACAAAAGAAATTTGTGCCCCCCGTTTACCAATTCAATCCACAACCTCAAGTCTTTCTCAGAAAACCACAGACACCAAACCACACCGTTAACTTCAACTCACGTTATAGACCAGGGCAACAAATGTATAATTCTCTTAACCCTTTTAACCCACAAACAAGACAAAATCAACATCACTTAAATCCTATACCAGGACAAGGTAACCACCATTTTAACAGACCTTTTAAAACGAACCCCGGCTCTGGCCAATTCTCACATAGACAACATATAGCTCCACAAGAACCTATGGAGGCAAGTACCACGTACTCCAAACTCCAATCCCCAACACAACACAGTTTAGGTCTACAAAACACCAGAACACCCAGCAACTTTTTCAAACAAGCAGGTCCTTCTAGAGAACTGCATAACATCGACATAGAACACCCAGGTACTTCAATACATCCTGAATATGGGAACCCGTACGAGCCCTTTGACAACCTGGACCTGGAGATCGAAAACCCATACCAAAATCTGGACAGGTATTATAACGAACAGTTTCAACAAGACCTCGAGACGTTCCAAGAAATTAACCACCCAGAAGATACCGAAAATTTTCACGAACCAGCCTCTGGGAACCAATCGGATATATAAACATCAATAAACATGGAAATATTTTACCATATGTAAATATTTCTTCACCTTTTGGAAGACCACTCAGATTCCTAATAGATACCGGTGCGTCTTCATCTTTCATTAATCCTGAGTTTGCAGACCCTCAACTTCAAATCCCCATCAATAATACAGTTATAAAAACAATTTTTAAAGAACACACAATAAATAGAGCGATAACATTTAACTCTTTTTCAGAATTCCAAACACATGGTACATTTAGATTCTTAATATTCAAATTCCATGGATACTTCGATGGCCTTATCGGTTTAGACATTTTGACACAAATTAAAGCAAAAATAGACTTGGAAAAACGAAAATTGATAACAGAAAATTCCAGTATTTCTCTACTCTTTAAACCAAATTCTACATCATCGCAATACATTATTCCCCCATACTCAAAAATGATATGTCGCCTCCCAGTAAGCATACGAAATGGTGATATTTTCATAAGACCAACAGAAATCAAACCAGGCGTTTCCATTTCAGAGGGAATATATGTCGCTAAAGATTGGTATAGCATCCTTGAAGTAATTAATACTTCAAACCAAGAACAGACTATTTTTCTGGAGCGACCCATGAAAGTCTGTCCATATTCAAATACTGAATTTTGCGAGATTAATATAACAGAAACATACTCACAATCGCATGACAGGAAAATACCCGATACTGAAATAGTAAATTCATTAAAACTTAACCACCTGAACTCTGAAGAAAAGAGATCCATAATCAAATTGTGCAAACAATTTGAAGATATTTTTTTTCAAAAAACCCAACCTCTTACTTTCACTACCGCTGTCAAACATAAAATACCAACTAACGACGATGTCCCTATATATACCAGGTCATACAGATACCCATTTGTACATAAAATGGAAGTTCAAAAACAGATACAAGAACTACTCAGACAAGGAATAATTCGTCCAAGCCATTCGCCGTGGAGTTCCCCGGTATGGGTGGTTCCGAAAGGAAAAGATATACCCACGAAAAAGTGGCGCCTTGTCATTGATTTTCGTCGTCTAAATGAAAAGACAATTAGCGACAAATATCCACTCCCGAACATAACGGAGATCCTGGATAAATTAGGGAAATGCATGTATTTCTCCACTCTAGATTTAGCGAGTGGGTTTCACCAAATAGAGATGGACCCAAAAGATATACCTAAAACGGCATTTACAGTCGAAGGAGGTCACTTCGAGTTCGTACGAATGCCGTTCGGACTTAAAAATGCTCCATCCACTTTTCAACGAGTGATGGACCATGTACTAAGTGGTCTCGTGGGAAAAGTCTGTTTGGTATATTTAGATGACATAGTCATCTTTTCAACCTCTCTACAAGAACATCTTGAAAACTTGAAGAAAGTTTTTTTAAGATTACAAGAATTCAATTTTAAAGTGCAGCTAGAAAAAACTGAATTCCTTCACAAAGAAACAGCATTTCTTGGACATATAATTTCCAGGGACGGAGTAAAACCCAATCCCGACAAGATCAAAGCTGTAAAAAATTTCCCTATCCCAAAGACGCAAAAAGAAATAAAATCGTTTCTAGGCCTCCTTGGATACTACCGCAAGTTCATTAAGGACTTTGCAAGGCTAACAAAACCACTTACAGAGTGCTTGAAGAAAGGAAAATCAATAACACTCGACAAAAAGTACGTCACAGCTTTCGAGATGTGTAAAGATCTCTTGATTAACGACCCAATTCTTCAATACCCCGATTTCTCTCGACCGTTCGTACTAACTACGGATGCAAGTAACTACGCAATAGGTGCAGTCCTATCTCAAGGCACCATAGGTAGCGACAAACCAATCTGCTATGCTAGTAGAACCCTAACTGATTCGGAATGTGGTTACTCTACCATTGAAAAAGAGCTTTTAGCGATTGTTTGGGCAACGAAATATTTCCGCCCCTACCTGTTTGGTCACAAATTCAAAATCGTGACCGATCACAGACCATTGCAATGGATGATGAATCTTAAAGATCCGAATTCAAAACTAGTTAGATGGCGACTCAAGTTAGAAGAGTTCGACTATGAAATCGTTTACAAAAAAGGAACGTTAAACCTGAATGCTGATGCACTCAGCAGAATAAAAACCGAAAGTCAAAATGAGAAAATTGAATTAAATATAAACGAGGTTAACCACACAAATCCCAGTTCTAGTGGATCTACAATCCACTCTGCTCTTGAAAATATGAACGATCACATATATATATCTGAACGTCCCTTAAATGAATTTAGCATACAGCTCGTACTTAAGAAAACTGAAAGAGACAAACCAGTACAATTACAAATGCCATTTAAAAACAAACAAAGACGAACTTTAGAAAAACAATGTTTTTCAGAGAATGATATTATTACCATTTTCAAAAATTATGTTCCTCCAAATAAATATTGCGCTATTTATACCGATGACGATACATTCAAGACCATCCAAAGTGTCTACTCAAATTACTTTTCAAATAACAAAGCCTTCAAAGTAATTCGTTGCACAGAAATATTAAAAGATATACTTGAGAACGATGATCAAGATAAACTGATAAACGATTACCATTTAAAAAACAACCACAGAGGCATAAACGAGACACTTCTTCACCTTAAGCGTGAATTCTTTTTCCCATTTATGAAAAACAAAATCACTACAGTTATAAATAACTGCGAACTGTGCCAGAAACTCAAATACGACAGGAAACCCCAAAAAATTGAATTTCGAATCCCAGAAAATCCTGAAAAACCTTTAGATATCGTACATATCGACATCTATAGTATTAATAATCAAAAAATCCTCACGATTATAGACAAATTCTCTAAATTCGCAGCAGCGTACACAGTTCCAGTTAGAAATAGCCTAACAATAATAAAATCCCTTCTGCATTTTATGAGCCTCCACGGCATTCCAACCAAAATTATATCAGACCAAGGCGCAGAATTTACTTCTTCTATGTTCAAAGACTTCGTTAAACAATACAATATAAACCAACACATAACATCGCTTCAACAATCAAGTAGCAATTCTCCCGTTGAAAGACTCCACTCCACACTAACTGAAACATACAGAATCATTTTTACAAAACATAACGACCGAGATCATGACGACATACTCAATGAAACTATGATAACCTATAATAACTCTATACACTCTGCTACGAAATTAACACCTTACGAACTTTTTTACGGTAGAACCTACAAATTTAAGAATATTAGCTATAGCAACGTGCATGACTATCTCAATAGACTAAATGAGTTTCAGGCAGAATTATTCCCATCCATTAAAAACAAAACAGGAAACCAGATACAAAAAAATTTAAGCAAATTAAATCAGAACAGGGAAAAACCATGTAGTATAAAGACAGGATCATTTATTTATAGAAAAGAAAATAGAAGAAATAAATTAACACCAAGATTCAGTAAACATAAAGTTAAAATTAATAGGGATATAACAGTCCTTACTACTAACAATCAAAAACTTCATAAATCAAAAATAAAAAGAAGACGTAAATTTCAGGTTCACAACTCTCACCCTTCTAATAACAATGACCACAGAACAGACGATCGAAGTACACGATCTGACGAATAATCATGGCCTCCTAACATTGAAACTGGGAACGGGCAGGATGATTAAGGCATACAAAAGCCTGATTCACATCATAAGATTAGAAAAATACCAAGAAAATGTAAACGCTATAGGTAACTCTTTGGCAATTTTCAATAAAATAGACGGTTTTAATGACTCCCTTAAAATCATTAAAATAAAATATGAACAGCTGCAAGACAAACTCCAAACGCTAACACCTAATTTCAGACAAAAAAGAGGACTTATCAACGGTTTAGGAACAGTTGTAAAGAGCATAACAGGAAATTTGGATGCTGACGATGCTCTGGATATAAATAAAAAAATAGAAATGCTATCAGAAAGACAAAATGACATCGAGACACAGGAAGACGACCAGGTTAGACTTAACAAACAAATGATAGCAAGATTCGACAATATAACAAACCACATAAACACGCAGCAGAAGATTATTGAAAAATATTTAATTAATACTGAAAAGACATTAGGAAACAGAATCAGATCAGAGGAAAACTCAATCAGATATATTCAATATTTAAACCAAATAAACTTCAATATAGAACTTTTAAACAACCATTTGACCAATATCGCGGAATCTATTATTCTTGCCAAATTAAATATCATCTCAAAACACATTTTAAACTCTGATGAATTAACATTCATTTACAGTTCCTTAAAAAATCAGTCTGTAGAAATTAATTCAAACGAAAACATATACGAATTATTGGAGCTTCAGGCTTACTATAACCATTCAGATATAATATTTAATATACAAATTCCTTCCTTAAAAAATGAATCATTTTCCTTTTTCCATTTATTACCCATCCCACTCAAAAGTAAATTACTTCACATTAAACCCTTTTGTATCCTTAACCAAAACGAAATTCAATGTTTTGACAAGAAATGTGAACAAATAGAAAAAACATTCTACTGCAAAGAAGAAACGAGCCAAAACTCTTACATGGAAACAAGCTGCATCGCCAATTTAATGAACAACAAACCGGCACAATGTAAAACTTCAGATGTAACCCAAGAACAACAAAATTAACATATCTTCGATCCAAACAATCAACCTCCAATCGCTACAAAACTTCCACTTTGAAAACAAAGAGGCAATACGTTATCTGGAAAGACGCACCAACAAACATATAATCCTTAACTACACCATCATCTCGACAATATCAACGCTAATCGGACTTGTCATCATAATATACCTCACACACCTACATAGAAGGGCCAACCAACCCCAACAACAACACTCAATACTCGATAACAATAGTCAACATACCCCAGCAATAAACCTAATGATAGCTCCGGCTAAAGACGCATACAGCCTCTTCGACCGTAGCTCTCTCCAGGGCGGGAGGAGTTACATACCTCAGACGACACATGCCTCAACCCAGGTCATCGGCACCAACGGCACCAACAACCATCATCAGCAGTTTCCCACAATTAATTTATAAAAGCATTTCATAAGATCTTATTTCACATTTTCCTTAAACGTATTTCTGTTTGTAAAATAGCCGATTCATCATTTGATTGATATAAAAATTGTAATGCATAGCATAAGAGTTTGAGTTTGATAATAAACACAGCACTGAGCTGTTCATAAAACAAAGGTTGATTTTTTTTATTAAGCGCTACACTTCCTACCTTAACTCGGGCACTCTCATATATGTAAGAGCATGGGATTCATTTTAGCAACCAAACTGTTTCGTGACTGAAAGTTGCATAATGCTCGCCTAGCCTAAGTGCCCAACACGGGATACAAAAAGTGCACTGCGAAAATTGGCAATTTGTGTCCTTATTTCGAACTTGTAAGTGATACACTACTATTACTGTGAAACTGGTCCTAAGGCCCAGTTTTTTAGTTTTGATTTAAATCAGCGTTAATTTACTCTGGAAATAAATTTTGTTAGATATAAGTTAACAAGCAGTTTTTCAGTGGAGTTTGAAATGTAAAGAGACTTACAAAACTCGAAAGAAAAAACAGCAAAAGCATCTGCTGAGTTAATCATGGGAGAACAAATTTAGTGAGTTAACTCGGATTTAACTTTGATGAAAAACAGGTTCTTTTTGATTAATTTAGTCAAAATATTAGTTTTTTATTTAAAGGTAATGGGTATAACACGCTGCTTTAAGTTTATAAGAGGTAAATACAGCTTACATATTTATATACACATAATCTATAGACCTAGGTACAACAGAAAGTGGATAAATCTCCACCAGAAGTAAGCACCTAAACCATTACCACAAGATTTTGCTTGCAAATTCACTGATACCTTAATTTTTCTTTGAAGAGGGTCCCAGAAAGTTATTGGTTTTATCGTTTTATCGTCAGCCGGTAGTGATTTCAACAACATATTTTCCGGTTTAATGCTGATGCCGTCAATATCGGAGAACTTTAACAACTATCAAAAAGCGGTATTACTTTAGTTATCGCAAGCTCCATCAGCTAACAAAAAAAATAGAACATTTCCCGCAACGGCTCGATCACAGCTTGAAGATCTCATCATTTGTAGACGAAATCGATTTTCTGTCTTGGATTCTGCTTTCTCCCAGAAAAGTTAATTTTACATTTTAACTTTTAAGAAACTTATTTACGAAAACAAATATTTGTTCAATAACAATGAGGATCGGGATAAAGTTAGGTATCTTCTTCTTCATTTTACCGGCTATTGTCATGATCACGGGGGGACCACAACTTTCCCCACTCAACTGCTTCACCTAAGGTTCCACTTGTGGGGTTCGCCGGGTTGACCTCAGAAAACGTCGACACGCCTCCCGGTTTTGGATTGTTCCATGTCTGAGACCAACTAAATGCAGGTGTCGTTGCATTTGTTTGATCTAGGAATTTTTACGCCTGCCTTTCTTCCACGATAGCTTTGGAACGTCTTGTGCTATTGCCTTTTGAACTGCGTTCTCATGGCATCTTCTTTGTACATGACAGTACCAGCTAAGTTGGCATTGCTGTATTTTGTCCAAGATGATATTTTTGACGTGTAGGCTTCCTGGGCTTCCCTTGGGATAAAGTTAGGCATATCTACTCAAGAGAATGATAATAGTTTAAATTTTAAAGAAATAAAGATGTGTTATATTAATATTTATTTTTCAAAGAATGAAAAGTCACGACAAGATAGATGTACCTGTACCTATACAGTATACACACATATCTCGTTGAGGTTTATACCTATTTAATTAAAATTTCAAATGAGTCTTTAGATTACAAGACAAATTTCAACAGGTCACGCACTAACTTATATAAATTACGTCCCCTTATGCACATTTTATACAAAGAACAAAAACTTAACCAGACTCGAACATGAACAACAAAAACATGCATAATCCATTCCTTGTATAGAAGGCGTGGCAAGTGACTGTGAAATTGAGTTTAAAATGTCGGACAAGGATGAAGTATGCTACTTTTTGATCCGCTAAAAGCAATTAATTATGGGTTGGGTTCTTTTTTGATGTAGAGATAAGCTTGCAACATGCACCTTGCGAAGGTATCTTTTAACACATAAGAGAAATTTCAAGATGATTGATATGAAGTGAATTTGACGTGTTTTTTATATGGTGGATGGAAACTTATATAGGTATACCTTGAAGTCGTTTCTTATATCTATATAGGCATTGAAGATTTAAGGTAGGTAGGTAAGAAGGTATACATTTTAAATAATATAGAATCAAACCTGCCACAGGTTGGATAAGGAGTACGGCATCTGTTGGATAATATCTTTTAAGTTTAGCATTCACTGATGATGTGATATACTATAGTGAAAGAAATATTATGTCAGGTGTCACTGTAAAACCCTGAAATCGGTAAATTCTTGAATTTTTTAGAATAAAGGTCGCTAAAAGTCTGATAAAATAATGGTAAGTCTTCTACTTGGCTGATTGATTTCAGCAGTAGGTACCTACCACCTAGACAGAATTAAAACATTTTTTGTTTTATCAAAAACTTTGAATTTTTCAACGACATTGCTAAAAGATCAAAACTGATTTTTTCACAATTAATTTCGCTCATTTTTTCAACAATTTTTGTACAACCAGTATTCCTTGGGTGACCGACTTCGCGGGTTCTTAGAATTTAAACTCCATTTTTGGGCCCTCTGTCCAGCTCCACGAAATTTCGATACTCCGCTGAATTATTTTACATTTAAAAATGTTGCTGACAAATTCTATTTTTTTAAGCTAAATTATTATATTCGGAGTTTTATAGTGACGTACCAAACGTAACTAAAAACTCTTTGAAATGCGCATATTTAAAAAAATAATTCTTTTAAAATTTTAATAGTTTGTTCTAAACTGAAAATAAAAAAGTGGTTTGATTTGAAGTAGGTATCTATTACCGTAAAAAATAGTTTTTTTTTTTGAATATCATCGACACATGAATTGTTCTTAGCAATATCGTCGTAATGGTCTTAAAATTTATAGGTCTTTGAAAAGTTTTAAAAAAAGTTCTGCGTACTGAATTTAAAAAAAATTAACCTAGTCATTTTTAGACAATTCAAATCAAAAAATGATCTGCCACAGGATTTTGACGTTTTTTAAAAAAAGAATTGCCTTATTGATGGCGTGCTGTGAAATAACGCCCACTTTAATGTTCGACCTTCCTTCGCTGTGACAAAGTGAAAAAGAGCCCAAAGTTGAACATAATGCCGAAATGAAAAAACGGATGCTTTCATACGTTAAGTTAAAGCAGACAGTACGTTAACAATAACGACGAAAAACACCTGAACTTCGAAACGTTGTCCAAGTGTTTGATTTTCAACAAAGTCGTCGAGTATAGTAGATCCGCTAAAATGGTATCGTGGAAGGAACCTTTTATACCAACACCTACCTATAGTAATTTAAAAAAAATTTTAAAATCCAAAATATTCAAATGTGCATACCTTAAGCACTTATTTTATAGTAAAGATATTCAAAGAAATTAAATGTCAACGAACCCATAAAATGTGTAATTTTTAATTGAATAACTTTTTGTTTATAATTTGAATAGTTCATTTTTAAATTACCCGCATTTTTACTTGAGACTATGAAACACCTTGCTCTATACCGTCACTATCTTTCAATAATCTCGAAACATGATCGATATGATAATCGATTCAAAAAAAGGTCAGCTATATTCACTCATAAAATTAATCTATATTTTATAATAAATCAACCAACCACAGTAGATTGCATCGTGACTGAGTTAATAAAATTTAAATAGTTCGCCTGTTTTCTCGAAATACTTATAATCGATATTATATTAAAATCGATTAAAAAAGTATAATCTCGGCTACGTAAATTCGCAAAATAAATGTATACTTATATGAAAAACTAAAAAACTGACCGCTTTGAATGGTAGAAATGTGGTATAGATGCTAGTCTAAATATATTTTTAGTTTTAGATTTTCACGTGGAAGTGAAATAGCCTAAGGTCAGACAGGCGTTGGAGCGTGGGCCCCCAAATTCGCGAGGCCGGTAGAATTTGCTACGTGGCCAGTGGTGTACGCAGGGGGGGCTTAGGGGGCTTAAACCCCCCCCCCTCCAAGCAATATGGTATACTGTGCTAAGATTTCATATATCATCGAAGAAAGTTTTGTATTATTTTTTAGTTCGAATTTTATTTTTGTTACTTTTAAACTTTAGCAGTAGGTATTTTCAATTTTAATTAAAAAGAAAACTATAGACATGGATGTCGTATTAAAATCATTAGTTCATACCACACGTAATATAGATTTTGTTTGACATTTCAAACGTATCTCAGTATTATTTATAGAAACCCAAACAAAATTCCTTGCAATCTGTCAAAATTCGTAAAATATGATTTCACACATTTTATTTTATCCTTATTTTCCTATTAAAAAAAAATCCGGAATGAAATAACGAATGCAGTGCACTTATTAAAATAAATAATTGTCTTACAACCTTCTCTTTTGGTATTTCTTTTTAGTGTGGTGATGCTTTGGTTATGCTTTAACCAGTATCTTCGCGCTCAGTATCAAATATTCAAAAAATATTTTTAAATATCTGTAAACTGCATACTTTTTTTGCCGAATGTTATTTCTAATGCTACGACACAACGGCGTATACAGGGGGGGGTCACGGGGTCATGCCCCCCCCCCCCCCCGAGAACTCAAGATTATTTTGTTGATCTGAAATAATTATTTAGTAACCACATAGAAAAAAAAAAGAAAGTTGGTTACTTAGAAAGCTAGTAGGATTTTCGATTGATAATTTAGAATTCAATAGAGAATTTGAATGTTGGTAATTTCGATTCAATAAGAAATTTAATTTTCGTGGCAATGGAATACCTACGTTATTTTGTAGTCAATCGATGATACTTTGATTTTCTTCCTCGTACCTCAAATTTAACATAACAACAAACTTCTCATAATATGATAATACATTCAAATCTTAAAATATATGCATATGCTAGCTTCCGTTTTGAAATGACAGTCAAAACCTGTTAAACCAATAGAAATCAAAGTGCGGAGTTGTTACCAAATTTTCACTCAGTAAAGTAAAAACTAATAGGATTTTCAAAAAATATATATTATATCTTTAAACACACATACAGAAATTGTTTTGTTTGTATGACAGATTTTTTTTTAAAGCAAAAAAAGTGATAACTTTCGATTTATAGTTATTCTAACCAAAAAATATTAATGTTAACGATAAAAGACATAAATATATAAAACTGTGATGAAAACCTGTTATGAAAGGATTTTGTTTGCACTTATTCAACAATTACGATCGAAAAATATTGTTATTGATTTGGATGTGGATTACGTTTACAAAGTAACCTATGAATCCCATAATGCAAAAGCCAATAGGCATGGTAAAGGAGATTTTTTGGAACTCCTGGCGGTGAACCATTTGACCAGTCGGATGGAATTATTGACGAAAAGCGACTAAGCTCGTAGAATTTAACAACTTTGTCCACTATTTTTATCAGAAAGGCTTACAGGTAAGAAAGATAAAAAGATTAGGTATATTTGATGTACATATTTATTTTGTAAGGTGCCTTTCACTTTTCCATCGGTAGCAGTCTTAGAGACATACATTTTTTTCAAATCAGAGGCATATCAAAATAACTCGTGAACTTTGTTCACACTTTTCTTGAAACGCAACGAAAACGAATCTTTGTATTTTATTATAATATGAATATGTAATGTATTTTAGTTTTTCCACTATTGTAAAAAGAGCAATTTACACAAGTGGTCATTTTTGAAA
Source organism: Melangyna quadrimaculata (assembly GCA_949320155.1). NCBI lineage: Eukaryota > Metazoa > Arthropoda > Insecta > Diptera > Syrphidae > Melangyna > Melangyna quadrimaculata. The sequence goes on from OX439485.1 coordinate 12,062,956, forward strand.
ATGAGAGCTATTGTTTTCATTTTCAGTAGTAAATATTTATATATATATACTAAAATTAAGAAACAGAAAACAGTGCACAGTACCCTATGATATTTTACTAATTTTTCCTGCAACTTCAATTCGCTGAAATAAAAACTTTGATAGGATTAAAATAAATTCTGAATAAAATTCAAATCAAATGATCAAGCGAATCCAAAAATTTTTTTCCTCAGTATTTTGACAGCTAGCTAAACTGATTTTCAGGCAACTGGAGATTGCTGTATGCTGTTGCTGAGGCCCTCCGAAATAAAAAATGTAACAGTCAGGAATAAAAACGAAGAGCGCGGTCACTGGTCCAGCTAATAAAGGTTCGTTCGACTCAGTTGTTTATTTTAATTTTCTTTGGAACCAAAAATGAGTTAACTTTGCAAATACCATAAAAGTGTTGTCGTCTTAAATTTGTTAATTTTTTTGTATAGGTAGCTCATTTCATTTTGAATTGGCTTTGGCAGTTCGAAATATATATTTTCAACGAAATTGCCTAACTTTGCGTAGTGAAAATTTAGTATTACATTCGTAGTCTGCTATTTCACGCCGACTTTTGATTCTTAACTGTCTTGAAATTAAATGAGTTAAGGTACGATATATTTTTCCAGGATATGAACGATTTGAAATTATTTTGACTTATTTTTAACAAAGGTAATGTATTATAGGGTTTCCCATTAAGGGCGGGTCGATTTTAAAATTGAATAAAACAAGATATCAATAAGGTTTTATCTTTATTTGAGAGCCCTATTATAATAATATAACATCGTTCAAATGGCCGCCCCGTCTTCGCTGGGTGGCGCGGATTCGAAAGGTCCAGTTTTCGATGACTTTGGCGCATAAATCAGGCTGAATTTGACCGATGGCATCGATTATGTTGTCTTTGAGGGTCGAGGTGGTTTGCAACTTATTCGCAACGACCTGCGACTTAAGAAATCCCCACAAGAAAAAGTCCAAAGGGGTCAAATCACACGATCTTGGTGGCCAATTCACGTCGCCTCGGCGCGAGATAACCATGCCATGAAACCGCTCGTGCAGAATATCGATTGTGTCTTAAGCTGTGTGGCACGAAGCGCCATCCTGTTGAAACCATATATCTTCAGTGTCCATACCATCCAATTTAGGCCACAAGAAGTTGGTGATCATCGACCTATAGCGATCGCCGTTGATGGTGATGGCCTGGCCAGCATCATTTTCGAAGAAGTACGGACCGATGACGCCACCAGGCATCCAGCTCAAAATCCACACAAAACAGAAACTTTATTTAGATGCATTGGCACCTCGTGAATCTATGGCGTGGATTTGTGTCGTCCCGAATCCGGCAATTTTGCTTCACGTACCCATTCGTCCAAAGATGGGCCTCATCGCTAAAGAAGATTTTTCGACCAAAATTGGAAAAAACTTCTAACTGCTCTAAAACATCATTTGCACGTATTGCTCGACACTGTAACTCACCATGATGATTTGTCTGTAGTAACTGATTAAAAGAGGATATTTTGACCGAAAGTAAAAGAAACTATATGGCCGCCACAAGCTGTCAAAATCAACCCTATTGGAAAACCCTTTAGTATAGTTAATTAAGATTTTTTCCCTTTTCTTTTATATAGCTACGCACAGTAAAATATGAAAAAAAAAATATAAGGCACTCGACTTTTAACAAATATTAGTTTGTGTTATTTTTTTTTGGCATGACCCCCCCCCCAAGAACTAAAGCTGTATACGCCCCTGCTACGACATATGCATTTAGAAAGCTGTAGAGTCAATTGATGACATTTCGAAAAACTGCCTTTAACTTGTATCAGATGTAGACAATCTTCTCAAAAAGGTTTTGTCAATGCACTATTTTTGACGTTCAATAATTTAGTAAGCTTCTATATTGATAAGTACAGAAATCGAATTGGAATAAATTGCTATAATTTATTTTATTTAAACTGTACTTAAGTAAAAAATAAGTTTAGTGAAACCAATATGAAAATGCCCCAATAATAATTTCTATTATGAGAATTCTCTTGGAAAATGTTACCATTTTTTTCATTGTATAGCAACTGTTCCTTTATTCTGAATTTTTGTGATTTTCTGTGCATTTTCTGTCAATTTCATTACTTTATATGAACTTGACAGGATTTGGACTAAAAATCACAGAAACTTTAAGTAAAGAAACAGATCTAATAAATGTTATTAGCCGTGTTTTTTGAGAGAGTGACTATAGCAACTCCGTAAAAGTTTTACACGGAAAACACAAACAAAATTCTCTATAATAATTTGTTTCGTTATTGTTTTGCGTGTAAACATTTTGCTGAGTTGCTATAGCTATGAGCTTATTTAAAGAAAAAACGGAAATTTTATTTATTAAAATGTGAATACACTTTTCACATACCTCTATTAACGTTGACGTTAACCGAGTCTGTTGTCCAGTCCATAAAGTGGATTTTTGTCAAAGTGGATTTTTACAAAAAATATTTTTTAAAAAGAAAGGTAAAATTCATTTCATAACTAGGGAATATTTTGTGTATTTTTCCTTTTGTTTTTTATTGAATCTAACTTCTGGTGGTTGATAATACGAAAGCCTTTAATTTTGTTTGCTGTTTTGTGATACCTTAAAAAATTCAAACAAAATAAAGACTGAGCCCCCCCCCCAAACAAAATCCTGCGTACGCTACTGTACGTGGCTTATTCGGCACTGGTTCTTATAATATTCTCAACACGAAATAGTGCTCCGGATTTCATAAGCGCCATGAATTATTTTGATGGGATGTAAAAATATGCATAATCAAAGTAAAGGGTTTTTCAACAGGGACACTACAAAAGTAGAGCAACAGGGACAGCAAACAACGCCATATTTCTTGCCGCTCTTTTGACATTTCAGTAAGGTTTGCCATTTCATGATGGAAAGATATACGAGCCAACAACGAGTCGAAATTATTAAAATTTACTACCGAAATTCGGAGTCAGTGGCCTCAACGTTAAGAGCGCTACGTCCAATTTATGGTCGTCATAATCGTCCTAGCAGATCAACAATTGAGCGTCTAGTGGAAAAATTTGAATCCACAGGCACAGTACAAAATGTTCCCATGCCAGTGAGACGAAGAAGTGCCCATAGTGTCGAGAATATTGCTGCCACTGAGACTTCAGTTGCAGAAAGCCCCAATGTGTCTCTCACACGTCGTTCTCAAGCGTTGGGCATCTCTGTGACGTCGTTGTGGCGAATTTTGCGAAAAGATCTTGGCCTACATCCTTACAAGATTAAATTGACGCAAGAACTGAAGCCGCTTGACCACCAGAAGCTTCGTATGTTCGTGAATTGGGCTGAACAACAACTTGAAAATGGTTCGGATTTTCATCGAAAAATCATCTTCAGCGATGAGGCTCATTTCTGGCTGAATGGCTTCGTCAATAAACAAAATATGTGGTATTGGTCAGGCAGCAATCCACACGCACCCTATGAGTCATTATTTCATCCCGAAAAAATTACGGTTTGGTGTGGTTTATGGGCCGGCGGCGTCATTGGGCCGTACTTCTTCCGTGATGATCAAGACCGGCACGTTACAGTGAATGGGGATCGCTACCGTTCAATGATAGCCGAATATTTTTGGCCCCAATTGGATAATATGGACTAGGAGGACATGTGGTTCCAACAGGATGGCGCCACAAGCCACACAGCGAATGCCACAATCAATTTATTGGAAACCAAGTTTGTAGAACGTGTTATCTCACGAAATGGTCCAGTCGCTTGGCCGCCTTGGTCGTGCGATTTGACGTCGTTAGACTATTTCCTGTGGGGCTACGTCAAGTCTATGGTCTATGCCACCAAGCCAGCGACGATTGATGAACTTCGTACGAATATCGAACGTGAAATTGCAGCAGTATCGGCCGATTCATGCTTGAAAACCGTCGAAAATTGGGTTCAGCGTCTGGATTCTGCAAGCGTGCCCGTGGTGGCCATACAAAAGAAATCGAGTTCCATACATAATGGCATCAAACGTATCAAACGAATTTCATTGATATCCAAAACCATTTTTGTAGGAATTTTTTATGTGACCAATTATTTTGAATTATATTTTTAAATTATTTTTTTGTAGGCTTTTTTGGTCAATTTTTTCTTGAATGAAAATAAAACTAGTCTATTTCATCTTTTCCCGACGTTTCGTCGTTATTCACGACTTCTTCAGGGGTGTTTTGTAGATCTTTCTTAAATTATTTAAATTTTTACAATTAATTATTTCTATTTCTTTTAAAAGTTGGAAAAAACTAACTTATTTCAAACTTTGTTGATTTTACATAATTTAATTTAATTTTCTGTTTTTTTAATTTTTATATAATGAACTCCGTAAATAAATTCATTTGAAACAGCACAAAATAAATTAACATTAAGTAGACTTATAACTTTAAAGAACAAACTAAAATTATCACAGTAGTGTTGACTATCAGGTACTTTATTTAATTGCCAAAGCATAGCTCACGATGAAGACTGGTTTATCAACAAATTCAACATAGAGTTTCCGCTAGAGAGTAAATGGCTGCTCTCATTAGGAGAAAAATTTGCATTATCACAGATGTAGAACAAAGTATTCGGGCAATGGAAGATGACAGAGAAAGGGAAGTTGCCAGATCAGCAATATCACACAAAATTATTGAATACAAACGAAAACTAAAAATTTCAACAATAGAAAAATTTATTTGAAAAACTTATCAAAAAACTCAAAAATTTCTGCATTCGTATAAAAACAATATAGTAGTAACAAAAGCCGATAAAGGTAGCAAAACTGTTATAATGTACAGAGATGAATACAATGAAAAAATGGCTGAACTATTGGGAGATAGAAATACCTACAAAACAATACGAACAGATCCTACTCAAAAACTTCAAAAAATTAACAATGAAATAGTAAACGATTTATTCAAGAACAAATATACAGGGTGTCCCGTAAGTAATGGATAACCCTGAAATGCCGCATAGTAGACTTTATGACCGTCCTGAAAACTGATAAAAAAAAGTTCTATCCCAACCACAAGAAAAGTTATATGCATTTTTTTGTTCAGTGCATTATTTTTTTTCTTACTTTACATTTTTGAATACCACGACTACAAGTGAATGAGTTCCATCATTTTTTTTTTTGCAGGAATATTTTACATTACTTGTGCCAACACATAAGTAGAAGAAAATTATTATAACTGTTGGACTTCTTAGAGAAAAAAATTATTTAACATTGAATTTCAATGCAAAATGTGAAAACAAATAATTTTTGAAAAAGTTAAATCATAGCTGGTATAAAAAAAATGCATGAATACCTGAGTGGCCAACTATTTTAAAAATATGCGCGTTAAATCCAGATTTCAAAATGGTATTACTTATTATTATATCTAGAGTCAATAGCAAGTTATTGGTAAAAATCTGCAATACTAGAGTAAATTTAGCAAAAACAAAAGTTTTCAAAATTAGCACAGTAAACGTGAAAATAATACCAAGCGTTGAACATAGCAGATTTTTGATTTATTGGCTGTTTCTACGATGTTGTCCTAATGATAAATCCAAGCTTTCAACTTCTAGGGCCGAATGCATTATTGATAAAAATGTCAAAAAAGTGCAAAAAACGGTTACATTTTCGAGCTTGTTTTGAATTTTACCTGTTCTATTGGGCATAAACAAACCCATCAAATATTTTGTTGGTTGCTTTTAGTTTATTTGTTATTTTCTCTAAACAAAAAGTTTTTGAGCCAGCTTTTAATCACATGATCGCTTAGTTAGAAAACAAAAACAAAAATAGATAATTTTTTAATTTTTTTTTTATTTAAAGCAAATGCTCAAACTGTTTTCCACCCACTCTTATACAGGTTCTGCACCTCCGAATAAATGAACGTCTTAGTGAACGTGCAAGGTTTTGCTCAGAAATTTGTAATGCAGCTGCCTCCACAAAATTTCTTAGCTCCTCTAAAGACCTGATTGGCTTGCTGTATATGATTTCCTTAATGCATCCCCAATAAAAAAAATCAAGTGGATTTAGGTCTGGTGAACGGGGTGGCCATAAAATTGGTCCCAGACGTCCTATCCATCTGCCTGGATATCTGGCATTTAAATATGCCCGCACAGGCACAGCATAGTCTGCTGGACAACCATCATTTTGAAGCCAATGGGATTCCTTTAGTTCTTGAGGCACTTCTTCCAGCAAGGTTGGGAGATCATTTTGGAGGAACTCCAAATAACCTTGGCCAGTTAAAATCCCCGGCAACTCAAAGGGTCCAATTATTTTCCCATTGAGAATCCCAGTCCAATAGTTTATTTTGAATTGGTACTGGGACCTGTCTTCCCTCATGATGTTTGGGTTTTGTAGTGCCCAGAAGTGGAGATTATGGAGATTAGTGTAGCCATCTCTTTTAAATGTCGACTCATCGCTCCAAAGAATTTTGTCAAAAAACTGCGGATCTTCTTCAATTTTCATTATCATTTGTCGACAAAAACTCATTCTCGTTTCATAATCTTGCGGCTGGAGAGTTTGCACCCGTGTTAGGTGAAAGGGATGATATTTATATTTACTTAGCACATTATGCGCAGTCGTCTTTCCGATCCCAGTGCGTCGTGCTTTTGCTCGGATTGATACTGTAGGATCTCGGTCAAGTTCCGCAAGCACTAAGTCTTCGGTATCTCCTCGAGGGGGTCGTCCCACGCCAGCACCACCAACACCACTACCAGGCAGCCTTCCTTCCGATAAACAGCTATGGACTCTAATAAACACTCGATAATTCGGGTGACGTGCGTTAGGGTACCTTTCCCTATACAGAGTCACAGCTTCGTTTGCGTTGCCTCTGCACTCTCCATAAATGAAATGCATGTTTGCATATTCTTGTGCAGAATACAGATTACGTGGCATCGAAAAAGTTCAATCAAATGTCTTAATTATCAAAAAGCAGATTCAGGAAAACAGTTATTTAGACCGTTAATTTTTCTGAAGAATGAACAATAAAAACGATATAAATAAGTGTTTGTCGTGGTCTTAATCTTATGAATTAAGATCAAATTACAAAAACTTTAATTCAAAATTTAAAAAACTTACGATTTTATGCGTTCTCACTTTCTCAGGATCTTACAATTTACTATTCAAAAAACACAATTAAAATTGAAATTGAAAATAGCAACCAACAAAATATTTGATGGGTTTGTTAAAGCCCAATAGAACAGGTAAAATTCAAAACAAGCTCGAAAATGTAACCGTTTTTTGCACTTTTTTGACATTTTTATCAATAATGCATTCGGCCCTAGAAGTTGAAAGCTTGGATTTATCATTAGGACAACATCGTAGAAACAGCCAATAAATCAAAAATCTGCTATGTTCAACGCTTGGTATTATTTTCACGTTTACTGTGCTAATTTTGAAAACTTTTGTTTTTGCTAAATTTACTCTAGTATTGCAGATTTTTACCAATAACTTGCTATTGACTCTAGATATAATAATAAGTAATACCATTTTGAAATCTGGATTTAACGCGCATATTTTTAAAATAGTTGGCCACTCAGGTATTCATGCATTTTTTTTATACCAGCTATGATTTAACTTTTTCAAAAATTATTTGTTTTCACATTTTGCATTGAAATTCAATGTTAAATAATTTTTTTCTCTAAGAAGTCCAACAGTTATAATAATTTTCTTCTACTTATGTGTTGGCACAAGTAATGTAAAATATTCCTGCAAAAAAAAAATGATGGAACTCATTCACTTGTAGTCGTGGTATTCAAAAATGTAAAGTAAGAAAAAAAATAATGCACTGAACAAAAAAATGCATATAACTTTTCTTGTGGTTGGGATAGAACTTTTTTTTATCAGTTTTCAGGACGGTCATAAAGTCTACTATGCGGCATTTCAGGGTTATCCATTACTTACGGGACACCCTGTATAGACCAGTGGCAAAAACAAAACTCTACTATTCAGCAGCAAACGCACCAAGACTTTATGGATTGCCTAAAATACATAAAATAAATATTCCGCTCAGATCAATCTCTTTATCTTGTAATGTACCCTGTTACCAAATGTCGAAACATATTGGTGATATTCTTAAGAATATTATTTCTGACAAGTATAACGTACAAAATTACTACAAGCTTAGAGAATACTTGAAGACACTACGGTAGATCAAGATGAAAAGTTAGTCTCATTTGATTTTGTATCGCTTTTTACCAACATACCCACCTATCTTGCTATAAAGATTATTATGAAACAATGGTCAACAATAGAAAAATTTACAAGAATACCGAAAAAGCAGTTCTTACGCATGTTAGAATTTTGTCTAAAAGAAAATAATTATTTCCAATATGAAGATAAGCTTTTTAACCAAACATTTGGAGTGCCTATGGGGAATCCATTATCCCAATTAAACAATAGCAGATATCATACTTGACGACCTACTTGACAATATAACAAATAGCTTAAATGCAATAAACATAAATATCAAAAGGCTCTCCCAAACCAATGCGAAACATTCGTTGCGGCGAAGAAACATTCGCATGTCAAAACATATTTACATGGTGATATATGAGAGTGCCCACACCAACGCCATATGAATACTATAGCATTAGATATATACCTAATTTAACTGACAGCAAGGGCTTACACCAGCAATCAAACAAGAGAGTGCATCATATGCACATAAATCAAACAGAACACTAAGAACAATTTTTACCAACACAAAAGCTAAAATAGACAAAAACCAACAATATAACGTGCGTCGTTTATGAGGTCGGCTGCAATGGAAAGGAGGGGGAAACCTGCAATTTGGTATATATTGGAACAACTAAAAGACTATTAGGTATAAGAATGATAGAGCTCAAAACCATTTTTGTTTTATTTAAAAAAAAACTTTTGTAGCGCTCTTATTGAAAACCCCGATACTTGTTTTAAATCCACTGTACCTATAGTTTAAGTTCAAAGCTTCAAAGTAGAATTTGAATAAGTTATAAATAATAATTACTTTTTTTTCTACAATTTTACCCTCTCCCTATTAAAAAGTATAGTGTTTCAATATATCCGCATTGCAATTATGGTTAGTTTATATATGCACAATAAATCCTCGGTCATAGTCAATCGATATCAATTTATGTCTAAGACTCTTTAACTTGTGCCAAATACTCCCAAGGACCTTATAAGAGTAGGTATAGTGAACCACGTGGGCATGACAGTTTTTGTTTTCTATATTAATATCTCAATTTCTTCCAGCAGATAATCCTCATTGACGTTGAATTGTTTATTACTCTTCTATACCTATAGATACTTTATACGTATAGGTACGGTACACACAGAGAAGTATATAATCGTAGCTCCTCGTATCGTCGTATCTATAGATACTTGAAAACAAAGAGAATTTTATTTTTTTCTTTGTCACCCTTATACACTCGTACACAGAGCTGTAGCCGATAACACTGTCTTAATCCTAAATTGATGTCACTTTTATTTTGTCCTTTCTACCCTATAAATCGCTTGAACAAAATTGATTCTCAGACCTCTCTGGGCTACTTTACGGATTAAGAGTAAAAAGGAATGATATTTCCAAGGTGGGCATTGAACAATGAGCCAATTTATGTAACTTTATTATTAGCAACCACTAGGGAAACATAACTATTTACAAAAAAAAAGCATGAAAAAGGTAAAAGCTTTCATGAGGCTATAATGCACGTTATGTCGTGTCCAGTCACAAGGACTTTAAAGTACGAATATACAGAGAAAATCAATTTTTATTTATACATTTATATGTTTCGCAATTTAAAGAAGAAAAAGCGCATTTGTGTAGACTTAGACTCCATTTTATATTTGTATATGTGAACTTAATAATGGCAGATTTATTTTAAAAGCTATCACAGACCATTTGATATCCCACTTAAAGGATATCTAAGAACAGTGTATTTTCATTTCTTATACCTACCTCAAGTCGTATAACTTTAACTTCGTCTAAGCGAAATTGAATTTGATAAAGTCGTCTTAAAATATAATAGAATTTTGTTCGCTTAGTAAGTTTCTTGGGATGCTAACTTCACTCATGTTATGAAAATGACCAACCAGAATTTAATAAAATATGATCTTTAACTCTATAAAATGTTACCGATAGTAATCTATAAAATAGTTCGGGTCGAACTGATAAAGCAAATAAAATTCAGCTAAAAATTCAATAAATCCCTGGAAATTCTCTTGATTTCATTAACTTAGTTATAAAAATTAGGGTATTTTTAATTTTTTGATTTATTATTTGGGTTGAGCAGTGTTGAAAAATTCAAATTTTGTTCAATCCCCTCTACCACTACAAGCTCCGCCAGCTAAAAAATAAAAAAAAAACGTTTGTATTTTATTCTGTTTTCACAAAAAAGTACCTAAAGTATTAATCTGACATTTTTATAAACATAATTTTAAGACAACTTTTTAAAATATTAACACACATTTAAGTTAAAAGTTAGTTAAATGATTTAACTAATTTAAATTATCTAATTTTCCAGAACAATACGAAAATTGTAACAGTTAAACTTTCCACGATAGAGGTCTGTGAAAATTTTAACATTTGAATAATGAATTCAAAGGAAATTGTGAAGGGCTTATCAAGCTAAAAACAACTAATAAACTAATTTTTTGACGAAAAGAAAAAAAAATCGTTTTTGCAATATAAATTGAGATTTGTAGAGGAAAATTAGTTTGCTTTTTATATGAACCTCAAATAAGGGGCCAGTTATAGCTATCATTGAAACCCATCATTGAAAATATTAATTGCCAATTTTGAGAGATTTTGAAGAAAAAATAAATTATTATTTTGATGCCAAACTAAAGCTTACTAACTTAATAATTATTTCTAGGTAAAACAAAATTCCATTTGGTACAACTTTTTTCATAAATTACTTTTATTTTTTCAATGATGAACTACCTTACCAATGATCATTGAAAAATTAAAAGTTACATTATGGGAAAAATATAAGTCAAAGTGATTTTTTTTTTTTGGAGGAGAAATAATTTTGAAGTCGTAAGCTATATTTCTGCATTAAAATATTCAATGATTTAACCTTCGAAGGGTCTACAAGTCAACAGCTAATTTTTTCAATGATGGTTTCCAATGATAGCTATAACTGGGGCCTTAGCAAAAGAGAGTTTTTTCTATTTTGTTTATGTCTCAAAAGTCGAAAACCACGCAATTGACACGATAAAATCAGGCAAAGAACACAACGTACTCGAAAACATATTAGTTACTTCCAGCAATAACATCACTTAAATCTAAGGCGCAAAATTTGGTCATTAAAACTGAAAAGTAAAATAAATATTTTTCAAATTGCCAACCAATAAGTTAGATTTCCAAACTTAGTTGCTTAGGAATCTACCTTTTTATAGACTTTGCTGTGGAAAACAATTTAACATCGAATTTGATAATATAAGATGAGTTTATACATTTTCAAGAGGAAATTAGGAGCAAGAAACACATTACCTGTGTTCCCCCCTGGATATGGCCTTGAGAAGTTGTTATTAGTTCTATGGTAGTTTTAAATAGTTTAATTAGTTTTATATTCTTATTATTAGGGTTTGATTCACAATGGGCGAATTCGTAATCGTCTGACTAACTTAGATCTGCAAAGTTTGTGTTCGTAAACAAAAATTGAAATCTGACTTTAGCAGTCCTACAAAACAAATAACGTTCGTAAACATCAAAATTACGCAGAAATCAAGTTGGCGTCGGACAGTTTGTGCAAAAATAAAACAGTCTGCAGAAAAAAAAAATTGAAATTAACACAGGAAAACATTTACATACGTAGAGGGTGGGTCTTCATTGGACCATTTTTCTTCGAAAATGAGGCTGGGAACAACGTTTCAGTCAACAATGGTCGTTACAGAGCCATGTTAACCAACTTCTTTTTTACTAAAATTAAAGACATGGATTTGGACAACCACTGTTTCATGCAGAATGGTTTGCCATGCCACATAGCCCATACCACAATCGATCGCACCAAATTTCAAAATCGTGCTATCAGCCGTCTTTGCGATGTCAATTGGCCGCCTCGGAACTGCGATTTGACCCCTTTGAACGCGAAAATTTAATCTCAAAAAAAAAGAATAATTTTCTGCGCTGCGATGTTTACGAATACAATTTTTTTTCAAAAACTACCGCTTGCTTACTTTCTGCGGGCAGAAGAAAAATAAAATCGATACGCAGAAGCTAAGCAGACATGCGGCAGATCTGTCGCAGATTTCTGCGATTACGAACTCGCCCAATGTCTGAGTAAAGTTATAATTAGTAACTTGACAATTAAATTATCCGTAAAGTAAATTCTCCCAGTAATAAACTTTGCGTTTCACAATTATCAAAATTATTAATTTGTGGCTCAATTAGCTACTCGTAAGTTATTCCAGTTTTCCAAACAATATTATTGTTTTGGCAGATTGAAAATGAAGTTATTAAAAAATAATCTATAATAGTTGTCGGAGTGTTGATATTTAAGTGTCGTTGTCCTATGTTAAAGTGTTTTTGATATGGTATCTTTTCAAATATGTAGACGGACATACATACGTGGTTTCAAAAAAAAAATTCTGTGATAAGCGTTAACGCGAAAGTATGGTATTACAACCGTTTACCGAAGGTTTGGTGTGTTAATTTTGTTTTGTCAGCTCGTTGACCATCCGCGTTGCGTACAAATTAAAATTTGCTGGTACCAAAATTGTTATAGACCGTAAACCATACCACCTATTTATATGTATGCATGTATAATCTGGGTACCTCCCTACTTTTAGCTTAGTTAAATGCAGCAAATTTTATTTTGGATTGTGATATGATATAATATGTTATGGACTGTGATAATGTCAAGAGCTCAAAATGGTAAGCGGCACTATTGAGATACGATTATTAATAAAATAAAAACATAGGTATACACAACACAACTTCATTCAAAAATTGCATTACAACTTTTAAAAAATTATGAAATCTGTCATTAACACAACTTTCAAGCCCATTACATTATATTTATTTGTTTCATTGGTCGCAATAACAGCTGAAAATATTTTAATTGCCAGTTTAGTTTTTTAGTCAGTACTTCATCTGCCCAGTAAAATACTCAGAACTTTAATTATTAATTAAGACTATTCGGATATTGTGAAACGTAAGTAAGCTTAATTGAAACTTTACTCAGATGTTGTGAAACAAGCCCTTAGTCTAGGAAAGATAGGAAATTTAATATGGGCAACCGGGGACAATGTTATTGCTGGTATCGACGCGGGATTTTATCCTCAACAACATATCCAAAGTCCTCCAAAATCCCTGTGTAGACGCATTTTAAGAGGTAGAGAGGGGAGGGAGGCGGGAGTTTGTCAAGCTGAAAAATTTGTTGTAATACAATATAATCATATGACACATGTTTTGAGGGTGCTTTTCAACGCTGATTCTAAAGAGACCAAAACTGAAAAGATACATGTATCCTGTGCAAATTTAATGTCTTTTGTAGGTAATCATCATTTTTTTTAAAATACAACAAGTAATATACCAAAACCGCTTAAAAATAAAAAAAAAACATTTAAAAATAATGGAATATTAATGAAATTTAGTACAAATGTTTCATTTGGCATGGATACCAAGAATCAAAAGAGTCCCCAAAAATATCTTTGGTTAAAGGGTGTTTTTTTGACGGAGAGATGCAAGTGAGTGATTATTACCATAACATCCATGAACAAATTCTGACACTTATGAACTTTGCTAAAAATATTAAATTTATATTGGCCCCCAAGGATCAAAAGAGTCTGTACAAATATTTAAGGTCCAAGTGTGTTTTTTGCGGGTGTAATGTCTAACCTGGAAAAAACAGTCATTTCTGTTTCAAAATTCATCCAACTTTTTTTAGGATGCTTGTATCATATTGGTTTTTCTTTTATTAGATTCGGCGTTAAAAAATACCTTTACATCATATATCATATTTCATTATGTACTATCTCGATTACACGAAAATACAATTTTTCATTAGACCTAATAGTTTGCTCCGCATAGGGCAGGTCAAACATAAACTCTCTAAAAAAACTCTTTCCATCAAGTTATTTTCATGGACTCTTTTGATACTTGGAAACCATGAAATATTTAATATTTTTAGCAAATTTCATCAGTGTCAAAATTTATTCATAGATGTTATGGTAATAATGACGCACTAATATCTCGCCCCCAAAAAAAACACCCTTTCACCACATATATTGTTGGGGAATCTTTTGATTCTTAGTAAACATGTCAAATGAAACATTTATACCAAATTTCATTAAAAGCCATTATTTTAAAATGGTTTTGGGTAATATATTACTTGTTGTACTTTAAAAAATGTGATCATTTTATAAAAATGAAATTAAATTTCCACAGGATGCATGTATCTTTTCAGTTTCGGTCTCTTTAGAATCAGCGTTGAAAAGCACCTTAAAAACATGTGTCATATGATCAGATTGTATTACAACAAATTTTTCAGCTTGACAAACTCCCGCCTCACTCCTCTCTCCACCTCTTAAAATGCGCCTATACAAAAAGCCAATGCGGGGATTTTGGGAGACTTTGGATATGTTGTTGAGGATAAGATTCAGCGTCGATACCAGAAGTAAAATTTCACGAATTAATTTGTCCCTGGTCCGATCCTATCTCTCTTAGACTAATTGTGAAACGTAAATAAGGAACTTACTTGGCGAGTAAGTTCAAAGTAGCTTAATTGAAACCTTACTCAGATATTGTGAAACAAGCCCTTAGTCTTATAGAAAATATTATGAACAAAAATGATATAGCCTTTCTAGATTTTATGTTTTCGGGATTTTGGGTTTTTGGGATTCTGCGTTTTCGGGATTCTGGGTTTTCGGGATGTTGCGAGTATTCGGGGTTTTGGGTTTTCGGGTTTCTGGGTACTCGAGATTCTGGATTTTCGGTATCTTCGGGATTCTGGATTAAGAATTTCGGGTTGTGTCTGTCTCCCGTAAGTAAATGATAAACAATATTTTATATCAAAAGTTTTATGAAAAGTTTTCTTAAAAACTAAGATGTTTCTAGACGGTTTTTCTTTTTTAACATTTTGTATGGTAGAACATTTATGTAAGTACCTATCGTTATTTTAGATTTATATTATATCAGATTAGATTCTTTATTAGAAATAAAAATAAGTCATTGAGAAAATAAAAAAGAATAAGATAAGGCATGACATTTATGTCGATTGCCAGAGTAACAACTTTTCGATATTCTTTACAACAATTTTTAATTATCACATGAATTGGAATGATTGAATGTTTTCAAATAAGGGCAATAGCATTAATTTTAAAAGCTTTTAGTTTAGGTAAAACAAAAATTAATATGTAGGTTCATATGTTTGTACATAAAAACGGAACTTTTAGTTTATTTAAAAAGATAATAATAGTTTTTTTAAAGCAATTTCTATTAATTTTATGAAAATTAATTTGTAAAAAAAAAAAAATGTTTTAATATATATCAGAAGATATCAGAAGTTTTCGGTAACTATTCTCGTTCTGTAAACGTTGGCTGTGATAAAGTACTAATATAGATGTTGAGTTGATTATTTCCAAGGTAGAAACGTCTTAACTCTTTTAGCATCGGACACACGCCAATGAAGTGTAGCACATCTTGCTTTACATGCAAATTGTGCAGTTACTAGATCCTTCGCTTCGATGTGGTACAAAGCTTAATTTTAACATTTCTCCTCAAATTTTGAAAATTGTTCCAATCATAGCACAGGAATAGCTGCCATTGAAATAATTATGTTGGTTAAGATTTTAGTTAACGTTCGAGTAGTACTGCCTCTGTGTTGACTCTCGAGCTCTTTCTATGAAGGTATACCTTTCGTTCTCATCTGTTAGTCTTATAATCTCGTAAAAACACATATTCAACTGTTCTGCGTTACTTTCAGTTAAGTTTAAAGTAACCCCGCAGTCCGCTGCTAATTTTGTCCAGTCTTTTACAAAAAGAGTTTTTTTTTCCGCAAAATCAACTTAGGGGCCAGTTATAGCTATCATTGAAAATATTAATTGTCAATTTTGAGAGATTTTGCGGAAAAAAAATGATTATTTTGATGCCAAAGTAAAGCTAATTGACATTATATTTATTTCTAGCTAAAACAAAATTGAATTTGGCACAACTTTTCTCATAAAATTACTTTTATTTTTTCAATGATGAACTACCCTACCAATTATTGAAAAAATTAAAAGTTACGTTTTGGGGAGGTCAAAATTAATTTTTTTGAGGAGAAATAATTTCGAAGTCCTAAGCTATATTTCTGCATTAAAATAATCAATGATTAAACTTTCGAAGGGTCTCAAAATCAACACCTAACTCTTTCAATGATGGTTTTCAATGATAGCTATAACTGGCCCCTTAGGTAGTCTAGAGATACTCATTTTTACTACTCTTAGTTAATGAACATAGTTGGCAGTCCCCATTCCAAGTAGTTATTTTAGATTAAAGGCACAAATTTTTCTTTATTTTTCTAGAATTCTTAAAATCCGCTCTAAGGTTTTAATAATTGACGATTTGAAATTAGTACTGTGTTTTCAACAACCAATTTTTTTGTTATTTCATAAAATAGGTACTATTGACAGTGGCGTGGCATGAGGGTAGCAGGGGGCACAGGCCCCGGGCGGCACTTTGCCAATGGCGCCAAATCGGGCAACAAGAAATTAAAAAAAAAAAATTACACACTAGCTCACTTTTTCATATATTGTTATTAATTATGATTCTTCAAATTAATTAATTTTTTGTGCCCAAAGAATTCAATCAAAAACTGTCTAGGTGGTAAAAATGCTTCAAAGTCATAGTCACTAATCGGACCACAAACCACATCACATTTGGTGAACTGTAAAATCGGGAATATAAATGCAAAAACAATGCGAAAAAAAACTGCAAATTACTGGGTTGGTACTGTTCCTCTAGCTGGATGTCACCCTGTTTTTTTATAATTTTTTTTAAATTTTGTTATTAATTTCTTATTTGATTGACGCTGGAAAAAAATGGGCGCATCAAAAATGGACTCTGGTCCGGGCGCCAAAAAGCCAATCTTTGCCACTGACTGTTGAAACGTTGTGTTTCAAATCAAACACAAGTTTACCAGAGTTACCGCATTATTATCCAGTTTTCAAAAAAAAAAAATTGTTTTCCAAAAAGGAACTTTCTACCCATACCCAGATATTTTTTAATATCTCGAATAAGAAACATTGATGTATTCCGCAGGGGACAAACTAGAAGAATAAAGAATTCATTCTATTTTACCATTGATGCTAGTATAGAAAGTTACAATTTTGCATCATTAATTTCCGTTTCAAAGCCCAAAGAGAAAAGAAGAAGATTAATCGCCGCAGCAAAGTACCGAAAGTTCACAAACATTTCGTCTGGCACATAATTTTCTGTCTGATGGGTTAATTTGCTCAAACAAAATAAATTGACACAAAAAAATCAGCACCACAAAAAAAGTACATACGCTTACGCTTCAGTTGAACTAATTAGCCATACGTTGTGAATCCGGCTTTGAATGCACGTTCACGTTCGACTTGTTCGTTTTTCCATGCCGTTGTCGTTGTAGTCGTCGTCGTTGAGTCTGTCATTTAGTCTTGTCAGTCCACAGTCCGCTTCCCCATCTATAAATTCCAAATCACGCGCTCTGCATTCACACAGCTCGCGCGCATTTCGAGCGAGAAAGAAAGATCTTATCACCAGAATCGATCTGAAATATGGGCATTCCGATTCCGAGAGACTTAGCTTGGAAGTACGGAGCGACGGACGCGACGAGCGAGAAGCATTCATGCCCGCACATGAGTTATGTGTGCCCACGTCCGTGATTGCCCCAAGTATCGAAGACTCTGTGCAGCGGTCGCGGTGATGATTATGTGGTGGCGACGACGATCGACGATCAACGCTGCTGTTGTCGTGTCGTCGTTGTGGATATGTGAATGTGACAGCGCAATGAAACTGGTTCGCTTTCTGAATGACACGACAACGACGAGTTCGTCGAGACGTCCTTGTGACAGACGCGCTCATAAAACACTTAAATTATTGACTCTTTTTAGAATAAAATTTGTTAAAATAAACAAATGCATTTCACATCATTAACATTATTATCGGTCCCACAATCCCAAAAGTTATAATACCTTATTTGGATTTGGTCATAATAATGGAAGGATTTATGCGATCATTGCATCCTCTTTAAGTCAGGTCAGCGAGGTTATAAAAAGGTTGACACTTCCTCCGAGCGAGCTGTTAACTGCCCTCAGCATGATTCAGGTAGGTAGCTTCCCAAAATCGAGCCAATTAGCTGCCTTTCTCCTTGAGTCCTATTAAAAGGTGTTCGTATTCGGTCAGGTCGGTTGTTTTGTGACCGATTGATGGATCACCACAAGCCAAGCATCGTCGCAGTCGGTCGTCGTCCATTGTTGTTCTTTTCTGGAGTTCTGATGAAGTAGGAGGACTAAATATTGCGGTCTAGCTGAAAGATGCAGTGTGTTGAAAGAGAGTGGGTGTTGTTCAAACATGACACACAGGTAGTTTCTCATTTCGTTTTATATTACCAATAAAATTTATTATCGATTGAAATACTTGCCGCACCGTAACATCAATTGGTTGGTTCCTTACCTACATGCTACAGTACCACTTAAAATACCGGCTTTCTGAAAACAGAACTTAATTTACATTATGAATTGGATAATTAAATACGATTTTTATAGGCATTTTTTTTTGCGCGCGCGGTTGATGAAGGTATTTTGCTTATCTTTTGATTGAATCTTAATTGGAATTTTTAAAATAAATCTGGTAAGGTGCTGTTTAAAAATGTAAAAGTTGTATAACACACGCTGCGTAACACAACAAATTAATTGGCTGATTATTATTTCCAAAAAAGAAGAAAACTCTGAAGTTGGCTTTATTTTTATACGGAGATTACAAGATTTTACATGATCATTCATTCAAAATATTAAATGCTATCTAAATCTAACACGTCTTGCGTCACTACGGATTCTTATGTAAATTTCTTATGTTGCTACCTTTTCTAATCTATTTCCTGATGTGTGTAAATAAAAGTTATCAGGGCATTTTAGGAAACTCATATTAAAATGTACATAGTTATTATTTGCTAATTTATTACTAATTTTGTAAACAAAAAAAAAATTATTGCGCTGTTGGAATTCGAGAAACAGGGTTATACCTGTGCTAACTCGACGTAAACTTAGCTAGCAGGTAAGCCTGCATCTCGCAAACGAAACAATAAAAGTAATATTTTTCTCCGTAATAAATTAAAAAATAATTATCTTAAAATATTTATCCACTCTCGGGTCGTTTATCTTCCTTTTTTTTGAAAGTTGACCTGCTAAATTTGATGTCAAGTTAGGAGGTAGCCCTGTGTCTCGAATTTCAGCAGCGCAATACATTTTTTTGGCGTAAAAAATTAGCAAAAAAAAGCAAATCATTGCGGTGTGTATATTTTAATATGAATTTTCGGATATGCCCTGTTAACTTTATACACATTGTTTCCTGTCTATTAGGTAAACGAATAGAAAAACGAACGGTAATTTTTATGTTTGCAATTTCGTACTGTTTTCAAAATTAATAAGGAAATATTTCATTTGCGAAATTCAATTCACTGATAACTTACACTTGTTTCTTTAATAGAAGCACTTAACCAGTGACTATACATTCGGGCATATTCATAGTCTTTTTAGACCTGAGTTAAACATAGCTTTGGTTGAATTTTCGGACGGTGATTCTATTTTGTTAAGGTTATCATTTCAAAATATTTGAAGCTATTTGTGTAGTATACCAAGTTTATTATTTTATAAAAATATAAAACCAACAATTTGTAATTAAAATCGGTCTGTATTCATTGAGCCAAAATTGTCTTAAACTGTAGTTTAGTTAAACCTGTGTCTATCTGCGACTATGAATATGCCCCATTATGTATTGTTAGTATTCTGCAGGCAATAAATTGCCTTTGCCACCCATTCCCATTATACTAAGGTACTTAGCTATAATTTATTAAATCTAACAATTAACAACAATTTATTGCTTTCCACCGTGAAGGCAAATGCCTTATTTTTCATATTTCGCTATAACATGATGCAGATGTAAATCAAAGCAAAAACATGAAAGGATACAATGTTATTTTGTTTAACATATATCTTTGCTGTTCCTGAATTTCACAATGGAAATTGTCATTAAATACATTTACATTTATTCAGTAAGTTGGCAGATTTTGAATTTTATCTTCCAAAATTGTCAGCCAATGTTGAAACAATTTTCTAACAAAAAATTGGTCGTATTTTTGCAATCGTATTAACACTTGGGTTGAGCGATCTTATATGGGGAACAAATTAAATGGAATATCAAAAACATACCCCACGCTTAGCTTGAGCAAAAATCGTCAAAAAAGTTGCGTGGAGTCCTTTTAGCGTGATTTAGATGTCGCAACTGAAAGTTTTCTATTAGTTTAGCATACGTATGCAATTATTGAGATCAAAAGGTTTACCAGCCTTTATATGGCTTTAAGACTATGAAAACCAGTTTGAGAATTAATAAACTATTATGGTTACTATAATAAAATTTAAAAACGATTTTCTTCTCAAAAAATCAAAGTACCTGCTTAATAATTGTATAATTAATTCGTCTTTGTTTTTAAATCCATGGCATGTTGCGGCATGGAATAAATAAGAATTTGAGCGAAGGTCTTCTTGAGTAAGTTCCATGATTAATAGAGGTTCGGTCAATAGACTTTTTCGATCTGATGCCAACCTTTTTGCTCTAGATATTTTCGGATTCAAAAAAAAAGTTTTGAAGTTGAAAGCTTCGAGCAACTAAGTAACTTACTAGTATTTATTGTTGCTCTTGTTTAAGGTACTTGAAGTCAGGTTCTAATGAAATTTGGCTTAAATCTTTGTGACCGTTAAGATAGAGCCCCAATAGATTCCGGTCTGGGACCTGAGGCAATTATGTCCTTGTTTTTCTACCTGCTGCTAATATAACTTCTATCAGCAATATTTGACTTATCTATACCATCGATAACATCAAGACGGCTGTAACAATTGTAGAAGTTACCGAAACTGAACTTACAAACTGTTAGGACTGAAAAATATGGTATAGGTGTATGATTTGTTTTTCAGCTACATATATTCGACAGGTAATTTGGTCAAAATCAAAATATCTACTTAAGTCGGTAACATATAATCGATAACATAATAATTTTTTATTTGGCAAATTTTTGTTGATGGAGTATCCATTTTGATTTAAATTATGGAAACAAAAATCCCAGGAGATGTTTGAAGTTTGGTAGTTACAAATCGGGTCTGAATGTTTTTATATCACTTGCACACAAAAATACTAAATTAAACTAAACTTTTTTTTCAAAACAAAGAGCTATTCAAATACCCTTTGGTACATACATTAATATACATATAAATGAGTGAAACGCAATTAGATTTTCTTTGAATTAAGGCTTAACTACATAGACCTACTTTTTTCAAAAAGTACAAAAGTGAGAGATAAATATCTGTGCTGAAGACACATGCTTGCAAAAAAAAAACAATTGAAAATGGGGCATGGTGGTTAAGCTTATCTATCAGAACAATTTTCACTAGTCCCCGCAGGTTTCTTTAGCGAACGTTTTAATTACTCGCTTTTGTACTTTTTGGCAAAAGTAGGTCTATGTAGTTAAGCCGTTACATAAAAAAACATTGAAAAGAGAAAACTACCTTACCCAAAATGGCCCCTTGAAATATTTGTATGTAAAAAAAACAGTTTATTTAATATTGCCAAATACAACATTTTTGAAAAAAATGACCTCGCACATTTAAGTGAGTTCTTGTTTCGCACTGTGTGACCGCTAGCGGTCAAAATAAAAAAAAAAAATAAAATATCTTAAAATGTATTTAAGAACCATATGAAACTTTTGCGGGAGTATGTTTTTGAATTTTCAAGAAAAAATTATCACTCCACCACAAAACACAATTTTTACTTGCTAATACGTTACGTAGTATTGGGCAAGTTTAGGATTCGTGCAAAAAAAAAATTCGAGATAATAATTTTCCCAACATTACGATGATATAGAGAAAGCGAAAAAAGTGGGTCTCGCAATTCTGTCTATCTGTCCGTCGGTTGTCAGTACCACGACCTGCAGCCTAAACGGCTGAAGCGATTTTCTTCCAACTTTGGACTTAAGGTTCTTATCATGGGATTCCCTAGAGGGGAAATTGAAATTTAGTTTGGATCTCAAAAAATAACGGTACCTGCCATACAACCAATATACAAAAATGTATTTATTTCAAAAACGGCTGTTACGATTTTGAAAAAAAAAATTACGAGCTACTATAATTACTAAAATAAATATTTTTGTAGAAAAAACATTTTTGTAACTGTTATTAACGGTATCTGTCATAGAACCGATTTTTTGGTTTTCAAATTTGTCGTTAACGGCTACACCGATTTCAACCTAATGTCTTACGTAAGTGGTCCTTTAAAATTTTAACAATTTAGCATATAAAAGTTTTTGAAAAAATATTTTTTGGATTTTAAAAGTTTTTGATTTTTTTTTTTGAAAATTCAATATCTTGAAAACGGGTCAATGAATATTTTTTAAATTTTGTGTAAAATTCTAAATTATTTAATTCTAAAAGTCTGCATACCACATTTTATTTTTAAAAATTTTCAAGAATTTTTATATATACAAAATTTTATTTTTAAGAAAACCGCTCAAACGATTTTTGAATTTTTTTCTCGTAAATTCACATTTATCAAAAAAATCAGATGTCATACTTTTTTTGAACTCTATCTGTTTAAGCTATTAAAAAAAAATTTATAGTAAATTATAGTAATAATTTATATTTTAAATTGTTTTTAAAACTTTTTTTAATGATATCATAATGTTATGGAACCACATATGCACATTGACAATTTTAAGCTACGTTCAAGTTGTTAGCTACGAGAGCAAGTTTGTGCGATCCAGTCGTGCCCATTTTTTTAATTGTGAGAGAATTGAACGATTTTTAGCGTAATATATGTATATATAGCGTAATAATAATTTTCCCTAACATTACGATGATAGATAACGCAAAAAAATTGCCCTAGAGTGGACATTGAAATTTTTTTAGCTCAAAAAGTAAATGTACCTGCTTTACAACTATTATGAAAAAAGGAGTTTATCTCAAAAACGTCTCTAACGATTTATAAAAAAAAATTTGGAATTACTATTTAGGTATGGTCAATATTTTAACAAATACAAATTACTAATAACGGTTATTAACTGTAATCACCAAAGAACCGATATTTGGTTTTCAAATTTCTTTATATGAGAATTTTAACAATTTCGCACATACAAATTTTCGAAAAAATAATTGTTGGATTCTTAAAAATATATTGAATTTTTTTTTTGAAAATTCAAAATCTTGAAAACGGGTTAATGAATATTTTTTTAAATTATTGTAAAATTGTATTTTATTAAAAACTAAATGTTGCCATATCGGAAATTATTTTCAAAAATATTAAAACAAATAATTTTTATGAAACCCGCTGTAACGATTTTTGTTTTCATAAATTCATATTTATCAAACAAATAACAAACAGAAATAAATAAGATAAATTATATTTTTTTTAATTAAAATTTTGTTTAGAATCCAAATTTTTGTATGCAACATTACTAAGATTATTTAAAATTTTAATTATGATAAAAATTCATTACGTTTGGTAACGCGGCTAGCTTTTTGGTCTTAAAAGAAAAAAATTCAATAATCTTTATAAAACATACTTAAAAAGTAGATAGTACCCAGTTTTATATAAATCGATACATCCGTTCAGTCTGCAAGCCTAGGTGTTACAAACTAACAGACGGACAGATAAAATTGCGGTACCCATTATTTAGGGATTCTTTAATATCGTTAAGACATATTTGATCAAAATCTGGACTTCTAGTTATTTCAAAAACTTGAAACTTTGCGTATAAATGTTTACGAGCAAAACCTGCAAAAAAAAAATATGAAAAAAGGTTATTTTTAAAAGAATACATTTGCGCCTATTTTCAAACTTTAGCATCTTCTTTGTTTTATTTTGATATGTCTTGCGCAAACCTTTGCTCAAAAACAATTTAAGATCAATTTAGTAAACAAAAACTAATATCAGTGATTTTTCGATTCAAGTCAGTTTTTTGTTAAATTGTACTGCTTTAATTTGTTTGTTAATTTTTTTAAACTACCAATTTTGATAGCAAACCTAATTTCCTACAAAAGGCGTATTAAGTTATTTTTTTTTAATTCGGCTTAGTTGTCGAGTTATACCAACCATATTATATAAAATGACCATTCTCTCAGAAATTCATGGACAAATTTAGTGTTTTAAGTAAGCTTAAGTTCCACATAAACATATTCGATAGTAAAAACCTGTTTCTATTCCTTCTTCCCTTAAAATTCCGGTACATTCAATAGCTTATTTCATTGTTAACAAAATTTAAAAAGTTTTTTTTTTTTAAGGGAAAATGGATGCAAAAATGTATAAGAAATTACTGAAGTGACGCACGATCAAACTTCGCAGCTCATCCATCAGAAATCGAGACCATCAACGAGTCCGTTTACGACTGCAAAGCCAAATGGTCGAACCACCACCCGCCGCACAACCTTCAACTATAACCTTCAGAAGATGCGAAAAGAAAGGCAAGTGAATCAGCGATAACGTCTCGATCTCATTGAAGTTCGTTAAGCCAATTCTGTTCTTATCACTCAAGAAAGAAGGTGATCAACTTGTTTGGAGTCCATGCGCAAGAAATCTTGAGACAGTTCCAGCTTCCAGTTCTCCACTTCGCAATTCGACTAGCAATTTTGTATAGAACCCTTCCTACTTACGACGCCCTATCCAACCTTTCGTTCAAACTTTACGACGTCTCTTCTGCAACAAATTCATCTTCCTTTTCGCTGATCTCCAAAAAATATGCATCAATTGGCAATTGGAAGCTATTGAAAGATTTTTGACAGGTCCGCCAATATTGTAAGATCTTTGAATCGAACTTAGCTTAGATTCACTTTAGTAAAAAAACACACTGGGTTAGTTTTAAACCAAATACATATTTGGTAAAATAATGTACATACATACAAATAAACTACATAATTTAATAATTATTAATGTTTTAAAAAAAAAAAAAAAAAAAAATTATGTGTATGTCGTCCCCTGAGAATACTTCTTAAAATGAAGGCGTGAGGGCCATAGTGCCGTTTTGCATTTAAGATAACATCCCTGATTCATCAGTAAAATGACATGTTCATGCTCAATTTCATGGCAGTCTTCATTGTAATTTGTCGTGTTGTTTGGCGCATACAAAGTTCTAATCCTAAAATGTCAGACTATACTGAAACGAAAAGGTAGGTTTTCTATTTTATTTTCGACACTTTTTAACTTGTGACACTTATCTCCAAAAAATATAATTGAAGTATAAAAATTAAGTTTTAGGAAAAGTGACACTTTTATGTCATTTATCGTCAATTGTTTTACAATTATTTTAGTGCTCAAACGTTTTATTCACGTTAAAATATGCCTTAATTTGTTTTTTAAGTGATTTTTTAAAAATTAAGTATACCATTTAATAGAGGACAAAATAGTATTTTTTTTTGTTCTACGACTTTAGGCTCCTCGCATAAGCTCAAGATGAAAAATCAAAGTATTTCAAATCGCTTTTCTGAAAAACTTCAAATTTTGAGATGAGCCACTTTGCTTCTGAGGGGACGATGTGTAGTATTCCTCCAGTTAAATGGCCCCAGTATGCCATAGACTATTGAAAACCTTATAGTTAGGGGTATTTTCCTTTTGTAGTTAATCTTGTTAAAATTTATGAACGGAGAAACTGTCTCAATTGATTCTTTATCGAGTCCAATCAAAGTTCTCTTACATGGAGTTCAGCAAAATTGTTTTCTAGTTAATTGTGTAAATATACGTTGTATTCCAGAATTCAAA
The DNA here is from genome assembly GCA_949320155.1 of Melangyna quadrimaculata. Lineage (NCBI taxonomy): Eukaryota > Metazoa > Arthropoda > Insecta > Diptera > Syrphidae > Melangyna > Melangyna quadrimaculata. The sequence goes on from OX439485.1 coordinate 12,088,909, forward strand.
ATTATATCCAGTCTTAGCATATTTCGGTAATTTTAATGCCCCCCAATATTTGAGAAGTCCAATGTGTTCAGGTGGTAAGCGCACTTGTTTTTTGAAAACTTATTTATTTCTGAAAATAACAACTGCAGAAATGCATATATTAATTTAAGAACTGTTAAACATCTTAGAACAGCAGATCCTTATATCAGTAAATGCCAAAAATACTTTCTTCAGGTTTTATTTAGATAATAAAACTGGTAGCGACCAGTAGTTTTTTATTTATTTCACTTAAAATCAGATTTGCTCGAAAACGTAATTTTTTAAGGTTGACACCATATGAGATTTTTAAGATTTCTGGATTAGCCGGAATGCAATGCTGTACTCACCCCGAATATTTCCATTTAAATTTGCTTTGAGTGTGGTCACCAGGACCGCACTCTATGCAATTTGAAGCGAAACGTTCAGGGTGAGACCAGCATCGCACACGCTAAATATTAACTATTTATTAATGTGGCTGATCCGGAAATCTTGTGCGGAAATACATGAGGAATAAAAGCGGAGCAAACTAAAACTGGTCCTATGGACGGGGTAAAGCGGTTTCAATATCGTGTGAAAATTATCCAATTTTTGTTATACCTTCTTGTTCCGAAGTCAAAATGGGTAGTTAAAATATTTTGCATTATAAATGATATAAATTCCCGACACACTTTCAGTGCCAGAAATAGAAGGTTAGAGCAGTACAAAACTCGTTTTAATCCAATGACAATGAGGGATTTAGATTTTTGCTCGAAGTACCGATTTTAATACCTTAAGTTTTAAGAACATTTTCTTAACCAAAATTTCACCAATAGTAATTAATAAAAATGAATAATTGTAGAAATCACCTGGAGTTTGTTTATGTTTATTATAACCAGGGCCCAGATCAGGTAAGACTAAAACCATTGTGCGATTGAACGATCGTCGTTTTGACTGTTGTTCTCTCTATATTTTCTCATATGTTTGTATACAGCCAGCTATCGTCAAAACGACGAACGTTCAATCGAACAATCGTTTTAGTCTTACGCGATGTGGGGCTAGAGTCTTAGATTGGTCATTTATTTGCCTTATAGGTTTTATATTTTAAATTTATTCATCTCATATTTGATTAAAAGTTGTACAGTCAACTCCGCTTAATTGCACTCCACTTAACTGAAAACATCGGTTATCTGAAGCAAGAAATTTATTCCGGAGCATTCTTGAGAATTTTTCACCCAAACTCCTTCGCATAATTGAACTCAGCCTAATTGCAAACTGCGGATAATTGAAACAAATTTTTTAACATTGAAAATGTTTATAGGCTCATTTTACACAAATTATGGTGTTACCAAAATGAATAAAGTACAAATGAATACAAATGAAAATGAACTTAAGCGTAGTAGGGGCATTTTGCGAAAAATTTGGTTGGTGTTACCACAGAAGTTACCTACAAAAATAAAATTAACATATCTTCGTAAGCGATGAACATCGCAGCGTATCGAGTTGTTGGTTGCGCGATGTTTCGTGCTTGTGCAATTTGCTTGTGCTACCAAAGAAGTAAGAAGAGAATGAAAGAATGAAAAATAAACGATGACATAAATAATGAGCTACATGTTTGTAGGTGTTTTATTGGCAGGTGCAGACTGCAGAACACAACTACAGCAGAGTATCGAATTGTTGTGTTGTGTACAGTCCCACTCACAGTGCGTGCTTACAGAGGTTGTTGGGTAGAAAAGGAACGGAGGATAAGGGGATACATGCAAAATTTACCACAGTAGAATTTAAAAAAGTTTTGAACATATTTATTATAAAGAGTCCAAGTGAGAACGCCGCGCCGGGACGAAACGCCAATTTGTATGGACTAAAGGCCGTCAAAAGCTATATTGAATCCATATTTATTATTTGTATATAATAATAAATTTAAAATAACTTTTTAACAAAAAAATGTAACTTTTCTACAAAAAAAAAAAATAACTTTTTTACATAAAAAAAACTAAATTTCTTGTAAAAATAAATATCTTTGGTTACTTGCTCAAACAAAAATGATGATACATTATTCAAATACGTTATATATTTTTATTATAAATTATACATACAAAATATGCATATATTAACGCCCTTTTCTGACTCGCTGCTATGATGGTTAAATCGAAAAAACAGTCTTGCTCCTAAACGAGAATGTTTAGGGTTGTCAATTTGCTGGAATTAACTTTTTTATGAAAGTGAACGGTGAGTTTGTCAACTAAATTTTATACATATTTGCGCTCAGCCCTAGCTAACATAATTATGTTCGACGAGCGCCTTTGGGGTCCTGCAACCAACTAGTCTCCGATATTAAGATTTTAAAATACTTCTTTAAGCAAGACATAAAAGATTGATTGAAAAAAAAACAATCTACAATTGCATAATAACTTTGAAAAAAAAAAAATGAAAATCAATTTGAGTTAATGTTCTTGTACCTTGCTAATTGACTTAAATATTCAAAACTTTATACAGAAAATTGATGTGGTACAAAAGTTGTAATTTAAGATTCTTGGTAGCATATTCTCTACTCATAGTTGAGGATTAAATAATTGTAGATATAATAGAAAATTTAAAATTTAGTACTTTTTGAATTATGATTAAAAAGGATGAGCATATTGTGACACCGCAACGGACAGGTTCAATCGTTCCTAACTTTATTTTTTCTTGGATTTCAATGTAATAATATACAGTAGAGGCCACTTGTAGTGGCTGTTCTTGTACAAACTTAATCGGAAAATGTTGTACAAATTCATTCTAAAAATGTGATTGAGTAACTAGTCGTTTCGATTTTTGGCGCATAAAATTGAAAAGATGATACAAAATTTTAGAAATTTGTAAAACAAAACCCACGCACATATTGACTTATTGACTTTAATCTCCTACGATTAGGTATAAGATAATGTTAAAAAAAATTTGTTGATTAATTTAACAAGAGCAAAATGAATTAATATAGGTTGCATTCTTTTCTATATTCCCCAGTTTTCAACTGGATCCCACCCGTGGAATTTCATGAGATAATTAACATCTAATTCTTAATCCACTGTGCCAACAAAAATCTTTCCTTTCCTTCTATTCCTTCTAACTAGTGCCGTGCATTGCATTTAAAAGACCCTGACCTTGAGGTCTTACAGGCATTTAGTTAAAATAATTATTAATATTATAATAAATTCGTAAACTACTAAACGGATTCTCCAGATTAAGGTTTAATACTGCCCTTAAGATTAACACAAAAAAAAAAAACTATCTACAAATTCTTGAAAACTTCGAAAAAATTTAAAACAATTTTAGTTAATGTTTTTTTTTTCACCTACCTAATTTACTTAATTATTCAGAAATTATTAATTCAAATTCGTTGGTTGCCATATTCTTTACATAAACAAGAGATTACGAAGTTGGAAATCTAATACAAAATTCAAACTTAATGCTTTTTGAATTATGGTTATTAAAGACAAGCTGTTGTGACACTCAAACGGACAGATAAATGATAAAATCGTTCCTTACTTTATATTTTACTGAAGTATTTCAATCTTCTGTTTCTCTTGTCAGCAATTAAGCGCTTATGTTAATCAAACATAGCTGTGCACTTATTGAAAGCTCCTAACGTTCTGAAACAAACAACAAAAACTATTCCTGTCTAGTCTATCAATAGCAAATAGGTTCACTTGTAGTTGAAGATAGCTAGTACAATTGACGAAGTCGAAAGGAAGAAAACATTATACAGTCGAGCCCGTTCATAGCCATATGAAATGCAATAAAAAAATGTGCTTTTATCCGACTGCAAAGTTGGTTTGGCGCACAGAAAAAAAGATTAAATGACGATAACAAACAAGAAAAAGTTCCAGTCTTACTTGAAAGTGTTAATTGTCAAACAAAATTCGGTGCAGTATAAAATTGAGAAAATTTCAACTTTTTGCTACAGGTAGGTTAGGCAGTCAATTAAGTCAGAAAAAGTCATTAGTCAGTAAAAGAAGAATAACAGATGCAGGCAAGATGAAATTTGCCAAAATTTTTAGTAATGATAGGAAGAGTAGGTACCTAATTCGCTTGGAACTTCAACCTTCCAAGCACATTGAGAAATGGTTAAGCCTTATGGTGTAGGTAGCTGTGGATGAAGCTTGTATATCACTGTCAAAATAAAAAGATACGGAAACAGTCAAGAGTGAATGTACCTCATTGCATCACGATATGTTGCCAACATCACCTCCTTACAGGAATTTCAAAATTCAAAAACATATGGAATTATTTATTTGCGAAACGTACGAATGGTCGACAAAAAAAATGTCGACTGGACAAATGAAAATTTCCTCGACTGTTAAAATGTCGACTGAAGTTTAACCGACAAAAAAAAGTTGACATTTTAAATGCAGACTATCTAAATGTCGATTGTAAGTTTGTCGGTAAAAATGTCGACTGCTATCCAAAATACAGTAAAATAAAACAAGAATGATCTCTTTTGTGTGGAAACTAAATTTTCTTATTAATTCAATGATATAAATTGACCGTTGATTGCTCCCACCAAATTTTAAATTGAACACCACCCTTTGAATTTGGAATGTCAAATCTGAAATGTCAAAACCTAATCTCTTGTTTAAACCTCCTGGTGTCAGTCGTTTATTTTAAATTTGTTTATTTTTTAGCTTATCCTCAAAAATTTTCGACAGAAAACGTGTGGCTGACGCAATAATTGTGATTTAAAATTTAAATTAATACCTCTGTTGCTTGAATTGTTTCATATGGAAATGTAACTATTTTGAAACAATACAAAAAATCAAACCTACATTTTTTATTTTATTTTCAGTTTTAATGAAATTTTATTAGTTTTGATAAAAATCCGCTTATTTGAAACAAGTTTCAGTTATCCGAAGCAATTTTGACGTTCCAGTTAAGCGGAGTGGACAGTACCTTAGCATTTTAATAGACCGTTTATTTAATAAACCAACAAAAATTAATTGTAATTAAAACAGAATAACTTGCTTTTTGAACATACCTAACTGATTTATTGATATTTTTTCAGAAATATCTTGTATTGGATTCAAAAGCTTATAACTTTTGATCTACGAAGATTTGAGATTAATACCTTTAAATTAGTTAAAATCCATCAGTAAGCTGAAAAGCTTGCATCTGGTAGATGATGGTATAGGTACCTATATATTAATTTCATATTTAATGATAACCTTAACTATTATACGAGTAATCGATATGAAATGAAAAATGACCTTTATAAAACAAGTTTTTTTTTTTTTTTTTTTTTTTTTAATTCATCTAGACAATTTCAATCAATATCATGTCTACCTACCCGTATAGATACCTATTCACAAAAATTAACAAAACATTTACTCAGATTAAATACATTAATTAACTGTTCACTGAAATCAAGTAGTTTCTCAATACAAATAAAAAAAAAGAAACAATTTGTTATCAGCATAAAAAAGCCAGATAATGATTTCCAAAAAAACTCATTCAAATCCCAAACGAACAGCACAATCAACTCAATTCAACACACACATACCTAAATACATACAAACACACCATCCATTCACTTCGCAATCATCATAAAAAGAAACCAGCGCCATTCGAGCGAGATTGGGATTAATGAAGGAATAATTTTCACCAATGTTCAGCTTCGTGTTCTTTTTGTTGTTGCCTTTTTTGTGTTTATTTTATTTTATTTTTTTATTATTTATTTCGGCAACGAAGAATGGTCCCACGTCCCACTGTAAATGTCTGGTTGAACGTGATCAGCCGTCACAACTGCAACTGTTGGCTGGCTGGTACGGGTACGGGTCGATGCGTGAACTCCACGGGACGTCATTAATAACACTTAAGTCGCCTTCTATACCACTTCTCGTTTGCGTCCGTCTCCCTGCACTCCGCACCATCACACACCCAGCACCATTTTCCGAGTTTTCTCGTTTTTGCTTACCGACACACGCACCAGTGTATATCCATACCTAGTGTAAACTGAACTGCCCCACAGGCGTTCGGGTTCGGGTTGGTAATCCTTTTGTGACGATTGCTTCGGGGGACAATGCCACCACTTTCCTCTTGCACGTCCTTCTCCGCTCTGTCGTCTATGGTCGTGTCGTTGTCCTCGTCGTCGTTGTCTGCTTTGCTTTTATGTTGGTTTCGTCGAAGTAAATTGCTCGGAAAATCTCTGGCACGTCATTGATTGCTTTTTCAATAGGGAAAACTATATTTCCCCGAAAAATATTCTCAGCTCGCTTGCCGCTTATAAATTGATTCCTTGGCGTAAACTGATGCTGGACCCTTTTATTTTTTAATGAATTTAAATTCTTAAATCGATTTTAAACGGTGATTTGAGTAAAAATAAACACAAATAGATACGAGGTACTCGTAAACAAGCTATGTCATAAAGGCAAGTACCATGAACCAAAAAGATTACCAATTTTCCTTCGAGCCGGATTTGAACCAGCGACCTATGGATGTCCGCTTATTTCGAAATTTTCTCTCCTACAGTCCACCGCTCTACCAACTGAGCTATCGAAGGCAGTTGGAGGCTCTCTAATAGATTAGCAATTGCCATATTTGGTTTTTTTCCCGATTACCAGCAGAAGGTAATCAGCGATCAATTATGCCACCTTTCACTTTTTGTCTGCGATTGTTGACTCTGTCTCTGGCCAACCAAAATAATTTTTTTTTTCAAGTTTCTTTTGTGTATTTCCAGTGAGAAAATCTTCAATTGGAATAACGGTTTTCATCGCCTTCGATAGCTCAGTTGGTAGAGCGGTGGACTGTAGAAGAGAAAAAATCGAAAAAGCGGACATCCATAGGTCGCTGGTTCAAATCCGGCTCGAAGGAATGAGTATAATTTTTTTCTTTTTAAATTAAAGATACTGGTATGTATAACAATGCGAGCATATTTATATATACATACGTATAAGAAAAATAAAATGTCACCAAATGTTCAGTGAAATATTTAAATAAAAAATTATACTACCTTTTATTTTTTATATTGACGCCACCCTTGGCTGACTCTAACTTCAAGTTTATCTGTATCAATAAATGCCACACACGTTTATCATTATCAGATCACTCACTGGTGCGAAATAAAATGACATCTTTTTCAGAGTATTTTTATTTTTTAAATGGAGATTTCTTTTATTTTCGAAATGTTTGAAAATCGTTTCTTACGATTTTGATTAACGAAGATGAAGAAACTTACATATTAAAACAATAAAATTACTTTTGATTATAGTGGATTTTAAGAATATCATTGAATTAAAAAGTACAAGTGACCTCAAATTTTTAATTGAATTATATTCATTCGCTCCACTTAAAACAGAAGTAATTTTAATGTTTTAATATTTAAGAGTCTTCATACTCACTATTATAAAAAAACCTGCCCACAGGTAATTATTTCCTGAGTGCACGAATTTAAACAAATTCGCCTTGAATAATAAAATTCACATTCACAGTATCTTCTTGCTGTGACTGTGATTTTTATAAGAGTCGGTAAGCATCAACCAAAATTTGTGTTTTAGTAGTAGTAGTAGTAGACTAACTGAAGAGCCCATTCCCATTATCTGGGCGAAACACATTGGGGCGTATATTCATAGTCGCAGATAGACCCTGGTTAAACTAAACTACAGTTAAAGACAATTTTGGCTCAATGAAAACAGACCGATTTTAATTACAAATTGTTGTTTTTATATTTTTATAAGATAATTAAATATTTTGAAATGATAAACTTAAAAAAATAGAATCAACGTCCGAAAATAAAAAGCATTTGCATTAATTGCCATAGTTAAATTAAATATATTATATAATAAATAATGATTTCAGAAGCGATTGAAAACGCGACGAAATAGAAGCTTGGGTCGCATTTCTTATATGATGGATGTTTTAGATATGGGATTTCATCATTAGATTTCTAAAGCTCTTTAGATCGATGCTTGAATGCAGAGCATGTCTGCCTGATAGTCATTTTTAACTCAAATAAATTGATGACTCTTAAATGAAGTTTTTAAGTTTCGTCTAAGATCAAAAGTAGGTATAAGAAATATGTGCGAAAACTCTTATTAAATTAAGTGCAAATAAAACTTTAAAACCAAACTAAAAAAAAATAATACAATATACATACAAAGTGTGGACAACACAGTCTAGAAAAGTATTTTTTTCTTTGATTATGTATACCGAAAAAAAAACATATTTTTAAAGATTTTAAATATTTGACAACAAAAAATGCAATTTTCTCAAAAAACCTCAAAACATTATTTCCGTTATTCGAATTTTTGTTGCAAAAACAAAAAAATGCCCTACATCAAATTCGAAGCAATTCCATTCAATCGCCTAGACTCGAACTCAATGTACATTAGGACACACTGACGCACAGCTATTGAGGTGACAAAATACCCTGAATATTTTATCAAAATAGTTGGAGCCGTTTCCGAAAAACAAAAAACTGAAAAGTAAGCAGTGGGCGCATTTAACTAAAATTATTTTTCCTGTATAAAAACAAACTCTGAAAAATTCATCCATATCGGTGTACGATTTACGAGAAACCAAAAAATGATTAAAGTGGCAGTGAGCGGATATTAGCCAAGGAAATTAAATGTTGTTGTTGCTCATAAGAACAAATTTTGAAAATTTTATCAAAATCGTTGGAACAGTAACAAGGGGCTGTGGCAGGAGGCGGATTAAACTAAAAATATTCTTCGATTTCTTTTTTGGCGCATATAAACAGACTTCTGAGCATTTTATCAAAATCGTTGGAGCATTTCAAATGGGCGGATTTCTCTTAAACCATTTGTTTGCCTTGCGCATATAAATAGACTCTTAAAGTTTCATCTAAATCGTTGAGGTCGTTTTCGTGCAATCCAGCCGTTCCCATGAATTCCACGAAACAAAGATATATTATAAAAGGGCGTGGCAGTAGGCGGATTTGACTTAAATGTTTTGTTTTTTAATTTTTTCTCGTTTATAAAAACAAACTCTGAAAAATTCATCCAGATCGGTGTAGCCGTTTACGAGAAACCAAAAAAATGGTTAAAGTGGGCGTGGCGGGGACGGATATTTATACAAATACTTTCAATTTGTGAAAATTGTATCAAAATCGTTGAAGCTGTTTGAGAAACAATAAAGTGTTGTAAGTGGGCGTTGCTGTGGCCGTATTAACTAAAACTATTTTTCGATTTTTTTTCTTGCTCTTATAAAGAGTCCTTGAAAATTTCACCCAAATCCTTGGAGCCGTTTTTAAAAAAAAAAATATAAAAGTGGGCGTGGCAGTGGGCGGATATTAATACAAATATTTTTATAATTTTTAGTTTGCTTAAAAGTACAAACTGTGAGCATTTAATCAAAATCGTTAGAGCCGTTTCCAAGAAACAGAAAACCATAAAAAGTGGGCGTGGCAGTGGGCGGATTTCACCAAAACTATTTTTGATTGTTTGTCTTGATTTAAATCGCTTATGTCATTTTCGAGGACACCAGCCATTTCCGTGAATTTAATGAAACAAAGAAATTTGAATAGGGGCCGTGGTAGTGGGCTAATTTTACTAAAAGTATTTTTTTTTTTCATTTTTTTTTTCGTTTATAAGAACAAACTGTGGAAATTTCATTCTAATCGTAGGAGCCGTTTCCTAGAAACCAACAATATATACACATACAGGGTGTCCGGTAAAGGATGGTCCAAACTGAATATGGTGATAGGCCAGGTCATGACCTTTCAGAATTTTGTAACTTGTTCATACCGAATCAGACCGGTTTTCGAGTAACGGCTATTTTTCGAAATTTAAAAAAAAACCTTTACTTTGAACCAGTTTTTTGCTCACTCTATCCATAATTGACTTTTGTTTTTTACAATTTTTACACTAAAACATTTGGCTAATAGTTTGACTTATTTTACTGAATAAAAATATGTTCATTTACATAACCATTTGCCTACAAACTAAAAGATACTCTTGAACTTTGACCAAACTTAATGTTTGACTTCAATCTTCTTAAGAGCTCCATGAATAAAATTCGTATGGTATAACACACCCAAAGTGCCCAGCCCAGGGCCGCGAGCTAAACTCAGGAAGGGGGGTTAAAGGTACCCATTTTTAGATTTTCGTGAATATTTTCATAACCTAGCATGTTAACGGAAAAGCCTATACTACAGAAAAGTTATGTTCATATTTTTGCAAGGGTCAATAATAAGGGAGATGCGGGGGGTTGAAAAGTCAACAAATCTGAAAAAAAATGTCATTGTCTTAGATATTGAATGTTTCTGATCAATATACCTGGAAAAAAACAAAAAAGGTAAATACACATTCATTCATTGTTATTTCATCATGTCATGAGGCTGAGAGTGGAGTAATAATTTCCTCTTTTCTCTATATATCTGAAACTATACGAAAAAATTGATGTTTACTAAATTAGACAAAATTTAATTAGCAAGAGTTGTTTTCATACGGCGCCAAAAACTGATACCGTTTTTCTTCAAAAGAACATAATACAAAATTTTGTTGCCATAAAGGGGGGTTCTTTCCCCCCCCCGTTTAGAGAGGAGGGGCAATTTTTGTTAAATAATATTAAAAATCAACGGCAACACTTACAACAAAAAAAATTTCTTTTGTTTTAAAGCCAGAACTCAGTTCTTTTATTCTATTTTTAAATCAAGTTTTTGATAACCATAGTTTTTGTAAAAATAACTTTCAAAGTCAAAAATAAAAAAACCCAAAAAATTGAAAATTTAATTTTTGATTTTTGTTTCCTAATTGGGAAATAAAATGCAGAATTGGCTTTTATTGATCACTACCCATAAAACTCTTTATTGAAATCTGAAAACAAAATGGTTCTATGTCTCCTAGTTTTTGAGAAAATTGAAAGTTGCGACGACCGTTTTAATGATATTTTTTTTTTGTGTAGTATGTGATAGTAGTGTTTCTTTGAGCTTGAGGTTAAAGAATGAATAAATTCTTTTAACTTGCGAATTAAGCCAGCCAAAGTATTGTGTTAGTGGTAGAGCTGACCCTTAGGTATAACATACTGAAAGTCCCCAGCCCAGGGCCGCAAGCTTTAGGCAGGAGAGGAGGTACAGATCCCCTTTTGTAATTTTTCTTCAATATTTGGAAAACTAAGCATAATAGAGGCAAAGTCAATACCACAAAGTGAAAGAAAATTAAATTCTCTACCAATAATAGTTATGCTCATAGTTTTGCTGGAAGTAATAGAGATGCGGGAGTAGAAATATCGAGAAAAAAACTGTATTTCCATAGAAATGTAATGTTTGTAAATTAGTTTACTTTTATAATACACCCAAAGGAAAAACTGTGTAAAATAAACCTAAATCGTGGTACAAATTAAGTTAGTCCTAGTACCGTTTTGAACCTGGTAAGTTCTTAGGTAACTTTCCTTAGATTCCTTATGTATAAATAATATTTGCCTTATTTTTGGTAAACATAAGCGAGTTTGCCTATTGCATTTTATCCTTAATCTTGGTTGAATTCAGCCTAACATTTTTGTGTCACACCCTAACTTCTAAGGTAAAAAGAGAATTAGTTTGTTTTGCCTAAGGCAATTTTTCCTACATACTTATGTACATCAACCTAGTGCTTGGGTTTACCTAGTATTTTACCTATATTTTACCAATGGACGTGTTGGCTTGCGCAGAGCCGCTGTGTTATAATTCTGAAATGTTATACAATTAAATTTTATTTGAAAAAAACTTTTCTTACCCCGATGAGATTTGAACATGCGACGCTCCGGTTACCAGCACAGTACGCTTCCACTAGGCCAACTCCCAATCAGGGTTGTCAGATTGTGCGATTTATCGCCAAATGTGCGATTTAAAATTTCATTTGGGGACACGAAAATCGGTTTGTCGATGTACCCCAAAAAAGGCGATATATTTAGTTTTTGGCGATTTAATTTTTTTGAATCGAAATTCTTATATTCTTTTCTCAAATGTTCACTTTAACCTCACATCTTTTTCATCGCTATTTGCGCTGAACGCACCCCAACACTGAAATTCGATTTCACTTCCATCCCTAAAATAAATGAAGTATGTGTGTCAAAACAAACAACTTTGTTAGTTAACTAAGTCAAAGAAATATGGATTAGCACATTGCAAAATTTGCGACTGCGATATACGTTCGCTCAAAACTGATTTAGAACGGCCGGCATGTTGTAATTTCTTGCCATGTTGCAAAGGCTATAAAATAAAGGATCTCATTGTTAAATACTATGGATACATATGTATGTACATCGAATATATTGAAGAAGACCAACTACAAACAAATTTTTTTTTTTTAATTTTAAGTTTTCATGTAGAATTTTTATTTGGTTTTGTTTTCTTTATTTATTTTTTTTTTTAAATATGATTTGTTTTGATATTAAAACTACAAATTGTGGATTTTTTTTTTCATTTTTTCAAATTTGGCGATTTTTTGTCGATTTAAATTTTAATTTGGGCGATTACGCTTTTTAAAACCTGACAACCCTGCTCCCAATACGAAATTTGGATGTTGAAAAATAACTACATACACGTATTATTTAACATTTTAAATAAGATATACTTAATAAAATTATGAAGTAGTGAGGATATCATATTATCATTATTTTTAATCAGAAAAATAACTAGAAAATTCTTTAAACTTCAATTAGTTTCCTGTTTGTGTCTTTACCTCGCACTAATGTGAATCCACATTAGACCTTAGTTAATATAAGGAATAGGTAAATAACATGTAAGAACCTGGGTAAAATTCGCAAAGGCCTTGGTTAAAGTTTCAACTATAGACATTTAAGGCGTCAGCATTTCCCTATTACATGGTTAAATGATCCAAAACCTAAGGCAATTCAGTTTTTTAAACGTATTTATGCCATTTTGTGTTACCTAGGATGCACTTAAATTGCCTTAGTGCTGGGGAGAGTTATGCTTGTAACTTCCATACAAAAAATGTTACCTTAGTTTTTTAAGTCAAGTTAGGCTATTTTACGTAAAAATTGCGTGCATAAATTGCTTTAGTTCTGGGCAGATTTATGCTCGGCAAATAACTTCCATACAAAATATTTTACCTAAGGAGTTTAAGGCAGTTTAAATATGATATGAAAAAAAAAACTACAAAAGGGGACTTTATCCACCTCTCCTGTCTAAGGCTTACGGCCCTGGGCTGGGGAATTTGAGTATGTTATACCTTAGGGTCCTTCTACCACGATCACAGTACCTTGGGTGGCTTGCTTCACAGGTTCAAAGAAATTATTCATTTATTAACCTCAAGTTCAAGGAAACACTACTATCACATACTACACAGTATTATAACAACAAAAATTATAAAAAAAAATCAAAAAAATTGTCGTCGTAACTTTCAATTTGCTCAAAAACAAGGAGACATAGAACCATTTTGTTTTCAGTTTTCAATTAAGAATTAATAAAGGTAGTGAACAATAAAAGCCAATTCTGCATTTTATTTTACAATTTAAATAAAAAAATCAAAAACGAAATTTTCAACTTTTTTTTTTTAATTTTGAGTTTTAAAGTAATTTTTACTTCATGAACATCAATAACTTGATTTGAAAATAAAATAAAAGAACGGAGTTCTGGCTTTCAAAAAAGGTAAATTTTTTTGTTGTACGTGTTGCCGTTGTTTTTAAAAATTATTTTTTGGCGCCATATGAAAACGGCTCTTGCTATTTAAATTTTGCATAATTTAGTATACATCAACTTTTTCGTATAGTTTCGGATGTATAGAAAAAAAGGAAATTATAACTCTTTTTTTGCCTTCACGACATGATGAAACAACATTGAATGAATGTGTATTAACGTTTTTTGTTTTTTTTTCCAAGTAAATTAGTCAGAAAACATTCAATATCTAAGACAACAACTGGTTTTTCAGATTTGTTGACTTTTCTACCGCCCATTTCTCCTTTATTATTGATCCTAGAAGAAATATAAATATATATTTTTTATAGACAATTTAATTGCACTGGGCTGGGGACTTTGGGTATGTTATACCTGGGGGTTACCCCTACCATATAAAAAAATAATCCAGAGAGCACTGTTTTTTGCATTTATTTTATAATTTTGAGTCTTCGTTGACTGGGCTAAAAGCGGTGCTCAGATAGAAAGTTATAACCGTTTGTACAGGTTAAAAATAGAACAAAAATAAATCATTTTTGTTCAAGTATATCTATAAAATTAAAATATCTTTTCAAATATAACACCGACAAAGCTGAATTTTGGTGGAGCCCTTCATTTAATTTTTAACCTGTTTTATTGGGTTCGAACGGTTATAACTTTCTATCTGAGCTTCGCTTTAGCAAGTTTTATGTCCTTTTTAAAACTACAGAAAAACGGGATATTTTTGAAATATAAAACCTGTATTGTGTCATACGAATTTTATTCATGGAGTAAGAGCTCCATGAATAAAATTCGAAAAAGAAATAAATTCGAAGATTGAGGTCAAAAATTAAGTTTGGTCAAAGTTCAAGATTATCTTTTAGTTTGTAGGCAAATGGGTATGTAAATGAACATTTTTTTATTCAGTAAAATAAGTCAAACTATTAGCCAAATTTTAAGTGTAAAAAACAAAAGTCAATTATGGTAAGGGTGAGCAAAGTAGTTTTTAATTTCGAAAAATAGACGTTTCTAGAAAACCATTATGATTCGGTATGAACAAGTTACCAAATTCTGAAAGGTCATGACCTGGCCTATCACGATATTCAGTTTAGACCATTCTTTACCGGACAACCTGTATAATTATTCAAAATATTTGTTTCAACTCACCTGGAAAATTCAATTTCGGTATCCGATATTTAAAGAGCAAAATAAGTTTAATCTTCCAGTAAATAATTGACTCTTTAACTGACTATTGACAAATCGGCTCTTAATATTTTTTTTTGATTTATTTAACTGTTTTTCTTATATTTTCTTTAACTTCATGTGGTTTTTCCATTAAATGAATATTAGTTTTTTTCTTTTCGAATAAATTAAATAATCGGATTAATGTTTTTTTTTTAATTATTTAACCCCACTCTCCCCTACGTATGTTAGTTAAGTGTCAAAAATGTAAAACAATGAACGGATTCACTCTAAGCAAATGCATATTTTTCCATATAAGTCGTAATTTGATCCTCTCCTAAACGACGATAAAAGTGTGGTGCACTCGGGCGTATACGAACTTTCTTATTAGAATTTTCGTTAACTTTATTTTGATAGTGTTTGAACGAGAATCGATAACAACATTGAATATTAAAAACAAAAATTGCATTCATTTTTAAGAAAGGCGACAGTTTTCAATTGCATACAAATTGAAAGTTAGCCATTTGGAAGGAAGCCAGTTTAACTCAGTTATTCATTTTTAAATCAGGCGAAAACTAAGAGAATAAACTCTCAAATTGTTCTTAGGAAATAGTCGTTTTAGTATGGCATGTTATTTACTTAACCTCTTATCTTATTCAAGTTCACAGCTACGAGTGAGCACCTGAATGCTCCATTTAATTGTAAGAGTTTAAATATATTTTCTTTTTGGGTTGAATTTTATAAATGTATTTGCGTTAAATTTTAATATTTTTATTAACTTTTCAAAGTTCGAATGTTAAAGAAACTTGATTTTTTTTTTTTAACTCACACAACTCAAATAAAATCATATAAAATACTCAACAAACCCTTTTTGCAAATTGTCTATTTCAATTTAATTCTGATTTATTTTATCTAAACAGCCGTAAGAAAAAGATTAACGAAGAACATTAGCCTTAGTTTCATATAAATAAGATTATATTTTATTATGTCTTTTTTAAGATTTTCTTTCATCACCATAAATTGTGAAAGAATTAAAAAAAAACACCATAGCCATTTTGTTCCCATACAACAAGGGATTATATTTTTTTTTTTACAACCAACCATTCTATTATATCTCGGGAATTAAAAATTAAACAGTAAACAAACTCATAATAGCCCTCACATTGGTCCCCTCGCTTATAAAAAAAAAACCCACGACCAACATTATTATGACCTGCAGTGTATTATCTTCATTCAAAGCAGATTAAAACTGAACCAAAACACCACCGGCATACGACAGCCTTTATATTCGAATTGCATGACCACATCACACCAAACCACAGCACAAGCTATGTATGCGTATAGAGCGACCTACCCCACCATCATAAACCAAACAAAAAGCCGGTGATAAAATAAATATTAAAAAAAAAAAACATTACCTAATAATAACAAAAAAAACATTTAAATTCTACTAAAAGTTCCTCGTTGACTTCCAATTACCTCATCGCGCGGGTTGAGGCTTTATGAGGCTACATAACCATCATGCCATGTCATCCGGCTCCCCATGGTTTTGGTGGAACGCAAATGGAGATAGAAAAAAACTAAGGCAAACTTTGTGTGCTGTGCGCTTTAGCCCCCTATCTGTCCTATCCTCGTTGTGGACGAACCCTGTCGTTAGAGTTCCCCACAGTCTACACAGTTTTTGTGTCATATCGATTTATCTGGTTATTAGTAGCAGCATGGAATTCGCGGATAATGTTACTAAATGCCAGGAAAGGAAGTCGAATAGAAACAGAAAAGAAATAAAAATAAAAAAAAAAACAAATTGAAGTAAACATCCTGTGTGTGGCTTTGTGTGAGATCTAGTGTAGGGCGTTTTATTAGGCAAACTTGGGCAATGTAATCAATTTCAGGGCCGTTCTGCCACAGCCAGGGACACAGTCAATTCAATGTAGCCTCGCTAATGGAAGTTTCCCCTCCTCCAATCGGGTTCAATCAGCAACCAAACCCAATTACCGCATTCAGGATACATTAAATCGCAATACAACGTTCGGCGCGCAGTTGTGTAGTCGCCTGTCGCTGTCCCCCTCTCTGGACATTGTCGCTCTCTCTTCACGGTGCAGTTGCCATCAGATCCGTAGTGTGTAGAGGAGAGGTACCTACTTATAGAATGAGTTTGTGGAAAAGTTATGTCAAGCGGTGACTATACAAGGAATTTTGTGGCGCAGACTCCGCGAACAATTTACAATCTTGTCGCTTGAGTGGCTTCGTTGATGGAACTAGTTTTATATGCGGCACAAAGGACTCCAAGCTGTGTGCTGATGCTGATGCACTCTACACAGGCCAGGCACACACTGCGCCCGGTTTTGCATGCACGCGAGTACACAAGATATCAATCTATTCGCTGCAAAATCTAAAACGAATCCAATCCTGTCGCACATGTATGCATGGCAATTCAGTCGCGCACTTAATGCCACGCATATCAGGCGTGTACAACAACAACAACAAAAAACTAGCGCGGCCTCTGCATGTAAATTGACACATTTTGCACTTAAGCGCTTGCTATGCTATGCTCTGCTCTGTCGTTCAGCAAACACCAAGTTTTGCTATCGGAATGGATGAAGTGAGCGTGTTCATGAATTTTTAGCTCAGCAATTTGCATTTCAAAAGATGATCATCAGCTATGCATATGAAGGTATGGGAAAGCTTGTCTGATCTTGGCTTGAAAGTGTTTCGAAAATGTTGTGTTAATTGGACGACTAAAAGATGATCAACACATGATTATCTCTATATGCGATTGAATGAAGTTGGCTTTTGAAGGCCTCACTAAGGACGAAGCTGATGTTCCTGTTGGCTGATGGATGTTAATTGTGATCGCATGCAATTTATTCAGATAGGAACTAAATACTCGTAGGTGCATTGCTTCGAAATATAAAAACAAAAATTAATTATACTAGCTCAAAGTGTTATATGCCTTGCAATGTTGTCCATTAGTTTTAGTTAACCTTAAATTCAGCAGAACATTTTAAACATATAACATTAAGTTCATATGGTTGTGGGACGTATGAAAAGCTTAAAAATAAGGAAATTAATTTTGACAATAAAAAATAAAAGATTTTTTATAAATTGACTTCCGTTAGATTTTCTATTAACAGTTTAAACTTTGGAAAATTGTAAATTTCACTTTTATATTTTTTTCGCTCATAGTATAAACGCCGAAAAAATCAAGATTTAAGAAAAGTGTGTGCAGCGATGTGAACTTATATTTACCTATCTGCAAGGGGCAAAAGGTTGATAATTTCGATTAAAGTTATTTCCTTATACAGGAAATGATCTGCGAAACAACTCACATCAAACAAATATTATAACCGTCTTAGGGGAGCCGCCGCATTGAAAACCTTTGAAAATGTATCTTTTAATTTTGATGCACTTTAATATTTAAAACTGATGTCAACTTCATATTAATGGTAACGCGATAGCAATCCGTTAAATATCTTGGAGTCTATCTTGACACAAAAGTTACTTTTAACCAACATATTCAAAAAACGTTACAGAAAGTTAGTATGGCAATTAAGATGATTTACCCTTTAATTAATCGAAAGTCTTCACTCACGAATGAAAATGATACAAAATAAGACAATTATTTACAAAGATATTTTTCAAGCAATACTGGTTATGGATGTCCAATCATCATGCGTTATCGCAAAACAAAATTTTGAAAATGATGCTAAATCTTCCTTGGCATACTTTAATCTTAGATCTACACAGAAGATCGGATGTTGAATTGATTTTTGAAAGTATTCGTAAACTTTCAACAAATTTTAATGATAGCTGCGATAGTTCTGAGAATTCTCTCATAAACCAGCTCAATACTTAATCTGGGTAAATAATTCCCTACAAATATTTATTACGTTTGCTTTGGTGTTTTATTTCTAATTTAAAGATGTATTTATATAGATGTATTTATAGAGATGTATTTATTAATTATTTAATTTATTTATTCATTTATTAATTTATTTCTGTATTTATTTATTTATTCGTTTGTTTTTTTTTTATTTATCTATTTATTTATTTATTTGTTTAATTATTTACTTATTTATTTATTTATTTATTGCTTGTACATTTATTTATTAATTTTTTTTATAAGGTAATTTTTTATTTAATTTATTTATTTTATTTAATCTATATATTAATACGCTTAGCAAAACCTAAGCAAAACCTAATGGTACACTTTTCTCTATAAATACTCAACAGAACTACATAAATTATATAACGTTGGAAAGGTGTTGCCCCACAGATGTGCAGAAACTTTGATGTCTGTATAGCTGTTAAAGCATTTAATGGACATTTGAATTTTTTCAGATAAATGATTTTTATCATTTTAAGGGTTGGGCTTAGAAGTCTAAAGTATCGGAAGATGATGACCATTATTGATTTGGATTTTTTGGTGAAAAATTTGGAATCCATATCTTAATGTAAGACACAGAAAGTAACATTTTTATATATTTTTGACCAACATTATCTTCCATAGGAAATACATAGATAAATGCTTAAGTAAAGTAGGTTAAGCTTTAACATCAAAAAAAATAAATAATTTGTACGATGTACATACATACATCGATATGTTTGACAGTATTTGAAAAAAAGTGTGTTTGTGTGAAATTAAAGTTTATTTGTATCGTATTTCTCAATATAAACCAGTTTTTATTTCTGTATTTCCCAGGGCCACTAGATACAGATATTGCAAGAGTACCCCCGACTTCATAAAAGTAAACATTCAGAATCAATGGTAAAACAATAGCGAACTAATTTTACTATTAATGTAAATTTTTGCTGAACTTTAATATCATTGCTGAAAGCAGACATCAGCACTTCTAAAAGAGTAACACTTAATTAAAAAGGACCATACTTGACTGCAAAAATAGGGCTTGAGTGTGGCAGTGATTCAGGATGTTTACTTTCACGAACTCGGGAAAAGTTTTTTTTATAAACCTTATTTAAAACTCGATTGAGACCTGCAAAAAATGTGATTATAAAACTGCAAGTTATGTACATACGTTCTAGAATTCAACAGTAAAGCTTAGAGTTTTTCCAAAAGCCAGAAATATTTTGTTTTCATAATTCATAATTCACGTTTTACAATATTTTTTTTGGGCATCAGTACCTTAGGTGGTACTAAGGTCACGGGTTCCGAGGATTTTAACTCCTTTAATGTGTCCTCTGTCCGCTCACGCAACCCTTTTTAAGCATTAATAAGACCAATGGTTGTTTTAATTTTCTGGTATGTGGGTACTCGGCAAAAAAATTCATATATAAGACAAAGATTGGTTTAAATTAAATTAAGGGTAATGTTAGCTTGAGTACTTTTAAAAAGGCCACAAATTAGGTGAATTATATCCGTCCATTTTTAACTTACTAAGCGGGAGCATATTTTCATATATTTATTTTTAAGCTATACAGTTGGGCACTTATTTAATTTGAAAATTTAAAAAAAAGTAAGTATACGCCAGGGTGTACGTAATTTCGAATTTCAATTTAGAAATTTATATTTTCATAATTCAAGCAGAACAAAATTTGGTTCAACTAAGAAAATAAAGTAGTTTATTTATAGTTCTATACATTAATAGGCGAAATTTGAGCGAATGCTAAATAGAGTAAGAGCCCAGGGCCGCCAGACATACGTCATTTTATCAAAGCTAAGATTTTTTCTGCGAACAGATACTATGGTAGCTAAGAACAAATGGATACTAAGAATCTTCAATCCGGGTGCAATTAAGAGGTAGCGAGTGTTAAAGTTGCATACAAATGATGCAACATTGCGTTATTTTATCAAAGCTGAATTTTTGATATGTCTTAAGAGATGGTGTCATTTACTTTATTGGACACTTGCCAGACATCTACAGTGGGGCCTAACGTGAGCCAGACACTTAAAATATGTTAAACTTATCGTGCCATTTACGTTGTAGTTTTAAAGCTAATATTTATATGTTTTATGGGCAACTGTTAAGAAATAATTTCCCAGCTATACATCTATAGTGGGGCGTATTCATTAGCCAGAAATTTAAAAACAGCTAAAATAAGCGAAAAAATCCCGTTTAGTAACAAAGCCGTATTATTTTGGTAGGTTTACGGTGATATAATGCCCCGCTGTAGGTGTCTTGATGATTAGAAAATATTGTAGAATATTTTTCCAAAGAAAACATAAAATTTTGATTTGATTCTTTTATCTAAATGGCACGATTAGGTCCCACTGTAGATGTCTGGCAAGTGTCAAATAAATTAAATGGCACCATCCCCTGCCCTAACACATATGAAAAATTCAGCTTTGATAAAATAACGCAATGTTGCAACATTTGAATGCAACTTTAGGAATGTATGTACGTAACCGTAAATTTTGTTTGTTTTTTTTTTTAATTAGTTTTGCTTTTCTAAGATTTTCAAAATTGTCATGGATCTTAGATAAAGTAGTAAAAAGATAATCTATGACGTATCCATGAATTTGGTGTTCTTTTATCAATTTATTTGTTTGATCATTATCGAACATATCAGTTCGATATTCATTAAAGAATAGACCGTCAGCTGGAATTGTTGACTTTACCACCACGTATAAGTAGATCAAGTTGTTGTACTTACTGATGAAAAACGATATGCAAATTATTTATTTGTTCTTTTAGTATTTTCCTTAACTTTCACAGACAAAAGACACGTATTTTTCTTTTAAATTAAAATAAATCGTGCAATATTTTTCGCGCACAGCGTTGTAATACATACCAAGTTATGTAAATGTCAAAGTTAGGCAACACTTCACGTCAATGAAAGTTGGATAAGGCGGACGAAGCGCCATCTCTCATTCAAAAACATAAATCATTTAATTCTGTTTGTTAATTTGTTTGGATATTGTTCATACAGAAATACTAAAATCACGATTAAAAAATTGGTGATGTTGGTAGCAGGGTGGAAAATTGGGGTTATATGTATTTTTTGATGCCAATATAAAAATATAAAAACAAAACTTTCGTCATAAAAATTAAAACAAAATTCCTGGATAGAGGTACCCTAGCGGTATGAAATATAATTTACGACCTATTCTCATACCTATGAAATATGGAAAACAAATTTCATAAATATCGGTTGAGCCGTTTCGGAGGAGTTTGACCACAAGCACCGTCACACGAGATTTGTATATATTAGAAGATAATTTCAACTGGGATCTTTCCAAGAACCAAGCAATCCAAATGGTAGATTATACCTACTTCATATAGAGTTTTCTACTTATATGCCGGGTGACTTTTAATTTAGGTGGAGTCTATACACTGAATACAGGTTGCTATATACTGAAAACATAATTTCCTGTGCTGAGTAGGCTTACCGTTGTGTGAAACGTCTTCAAAAATGCTCATATAAATCGTAATTTGATCAGATTTGTATAGCTTTCTATATCTGGCCTTTTAGTCTCTTAATTTTTGTAGGATCAATCGCCAAAAATAAGATTTCATTGAAAAGTGTTATAAAAAGAAATTTCTTGTATTTACTCGTATACATGAAGAATCCAATAGTTAAAGGACCAAAACACATTTATAAATACAGAGAAACATGAGAAATCCAACTTTACAAAGTTATATAATTACATATTTATAGCCATGATTCAACTTCAGGTTTGTGATGAAACCACTTACTTCCAGCGTCCCAGCAATGAATACGAAAAACTCTCAACTTGGATCCATACAAGTTCGGTTATACCTACAATGCTTGCCATTACCCAAAGTAAAATTCATGAAACCAACAACAATTGCAAACTTTTCCCCAAATGGCAAATGGCTTTCTCGTGTACAAGTATAACTTGTGCCAACAAAGGGGAGAGTTCCTTTCCTCTCTCTCTCTAATTAAATGCCTGAACATTTGTTACGTTCGCCTTCAAAACCAATATAAACTACCCTCTGTATACCTATATCCGACTTGAAATTAATTACAAATAATTATTTTGCTTAAGTGGCTTTCCCGCCAGGAAGTCGATGTGTGCAATGAAATGGATTGACAGAAAATTTATAAAGCAAGTTGCCGTTCCCCTTTGAAAATGTTTTTTTCTTTACTTTTTTATTTAATTTTTTTTATTTCCATCAATCGTGAGCGTGACATGAAACTAAACGTCAGTGATGTTTCTGGTTACTCAATGTCATTTCGACTCATTCAAATCGATCGAGTACTAGTACCCAGTTCCGTACACTCCCACAACATAGACGCCGCACCGCAGACCGCATCTTTACCTCATACATCGCTCTGTTGTGAAGTGATGTGCAGTGTGCAGTCTTTGGCTTCGGTGATGCCATTTGTGCATCACAATTCACAAAGAACGTGCCAACTGCGCTGCGGAGAGGAAAAATGGTAAAAAAAAAGAATTTAGAGAGCTGAAGTTTCTAATTAAAATCCGATTGGGATACAAGGACTCCATTTGGGAGGGAAGTTCCACTTCTTGTTTGCCCATTAATTACTTCAATCTCCTGTGTTTCTGAAGTCTGCTCTTAGTGAAAATTGTAGGAAGCCGCACGACGCAGAATCCAGAATTCGGATAAACAAAAAAAAAACAGCAGCAGAAGTATTTAGAAACAGGCAAACGACATTTAATGTGTGCACGACACAGGGTGTGCTGCTGCGAGGGGTATTATTCCACACTGCCAGCAGAAAGTAATAAGTTGACGGTGCTGAATTTTCGGATATTGTGGGTGGGTTGGGTGCCCGCCGTGTCTGGATGGAGTGATATAAGCAGAGAACTTGCAGCCAACTGGCAGCAAGTGGGTGCCCATTGTTGAAAAGTTGGAACAAACAACGCGGTGCGGCGCGACTACGACATGACAAAACTTACTAAATACATCGGCGACGCTCTTTTGTCGTTGTCGTTATTGTCGGTCGGGTGGAATTGAATGGAGAGTGGATGTGGATAGAGAACAGAAATTGTGACTGAACTTCTTTTGAGGTTATAAAGTGGAAGTGATGGGGTGTCACATTCACACCGCCATTCCGCACATTGTAATACCTTCGTTAAACTTACGTATGCGAAAATGAAAATCGTCTAGAAAGTTTGCTATACAAAAGTCACGGGACGTTGGTTTTTTCGAAACACAATCAATTTATTATGTTTTGAAATCTGAGAGAGACTTGTAGTTTAGGTTCTATAAATATAAAGGTCCAACGAACCAAGTTGGTGAAACTTTTGCTTTTGGGAATTAATTTTGCGGTTACTCTTTTCAACTTTTATATGTAATGCAGGAGAGTATGCGTTAGAATTCAATAAGATTATGAAAAAGCGATTAAGAGGAGGTGGTTGATTCATGACGACAAAAATGTAAGCTACAGGTACTTTTCCTGAACTATTTTATAAAATTAAATTTTTAAAACATCTATCAAGAATCTATTTTTACAAATCTAGGTGGCCAAAACGAGAGGCAGCGGGAATGTTGAAAAAAACAATGTTTTCAATGTTTTACCTAAAAAAAATAACGGAAAACTGTCAACTTTTCTGCCCATTATATTTGTTGAGCTAAGTAATTGGGTTTTTTAATATGAAATGTTCAAAGCTTAAAACTGAATATTTATTCAATAGGTAGGTATATCTTAGTACAGTCAATGCATCCTCCGCCTCCCCTTAGTGCTTCATCCATTTCAACTCTTTAATTTTTGAAATACATACATTTAGTTCATTTCTTATTTGTATGAATAACAAATGTTCGGCTTGCAATTTTGATCATTTTTTGTCCCATACCGGCGGCTGTTATCAAACTGTTACCACCATTTCAACGTAATAAAATACTCAAAAACTTATAAGAGGATTATAAGCGACTTCAATATTAAATTACATAAGAATCCATCCAGCCGCTTTAGCGTGAATGAAGGACAAACATTCGAACACTGGGGGGTATTTTTTTTTTTTTCAACACAATTTTTAATGATTATTGAAAGTTCTAAATTCAAACATTTCTTTATTAAGTTTAGTTTAAATCTTTGTAAAACATTTTTTGTTTGCTGAAAAATCCTTTTTGAAATTTTTAGTACAGTAATCAATGGAATCTCAAGAGAAATCTAGTGAGACTTGAGCAAAAATTATACGAGTACTACCCTTAACTATTACTGAAACCCTTGGCTAAGACCTTGGTAAATACTAGTCTCTAATATATAGTAATGATCTTCTGTTAAAGAAACTTGTTAAAAAAATTTCATCAAAATACGGAGGTTGCACATTATATTTCCGGCCTTGAAAACACCGTAAGTATTCCGGTTTCAATCTGACATTTTAGATAGAAAGTTAAAAATTTTTGACACTGTGGATTGGAGTAAGGAAATGCCGTGTACAATGTCGTTACAATGTCGTTACTAAACCGCAGTCGACTGTATGGGTGTTTCGACATGAACCAAAACCAGCCAATAGTTGTTTGTGCTTGTGCTTGAAGGACTTCGAAACAAATGGTCACCTATTTATTTCCCATAACTGGACGTCTGGTCATGATTTCACTTGAAAAACGTTAGACGGTTAATTTTCAGAGTTTAAAAAACAAACAAAAGTAAAAAAAAACAAATAAAGTCGAATCATTCTTCATCATGACAACAAATTGGTTGAGCACCCAAAACATAGAATTGCTGGGTCACCCACCGTACAGTCCTAATTTGGCAGCTAATGATTGCTTCTTGTTCCCAATTCTGGCCTTCAAGCACCATTTATGCAACTGTTATGCGATGTTGGGTGTTCAGGAAAACGAGATATCGGAGATTTTGCTCTATAAAAAGCCGAGCAAGCAAATCCAAACATTTTTTCCTCAGTATATGAGAGCAAACTGAAATTTTTTGCTGAGGAATCCTGTTCAAGCAACTGACATTGCTGAAACCCACCGAAATATCCCTTTCCTAAACATGCCTATTGTTTAAATCAGTCAACATTTTTTGTCAAGATATATCGTACCCAACTCTATATGTTCTTAGCACATATTTTTCGACGTCAATATTTTGTTTGGCTTTTTTCCAAGGTAGTCGAAATTTTTTCAAGTCGAGATTTCACAATATAAACATTTCTAAAGTCGATCAAAAAATTGATGACTTCTTAAATAGTTCGACATTTTGACCATTCGTCATTTTTTTTGTCGTTCATTCGTCGTAACTCAGACAACTTACTAAGGATTTTTCCTAACTTGACGTCAAGTTAGCAGGACAACTTTCTCAAAAATGTAGATAAACGACCTGAGAGTGGATAAATGTTTAAAAATAATTAAATGCTAATTAAATAAATGTTTTTTTTTTTGTTTCTTGGGCGAGATGCATGATGGTAACCTCTTTTGGTCAAGTTAGCAGGTAACCCTGTATCTTGCAAACGAAACAAAAAAGTAATATTTTTTCTTCGTTACAAATTAGCAATAAATTATTTTTAAACATTTATCCACTCCCGGGTCGTTTATTTACATTTTTAAGAAAGTTGTCCTGCTAACTCGACGTCAACTTAGCAGCTAATGTGCCAGTTATAGCTATCATTGAAGTTCTTCATTGAAAAAGTTAGCTGTTGATTTTGAGACCCTTCGAAAGTTTAATCATTGAATATTTTAATGCAGAAATATAGCTTACGACTTCAAAATTATTTCTCTTCCAAAAAAAAAAAACATTTTGACCCATATCTTCCCCAGAACGTAACTTTTAATTTTTTCAATGATCATGTGTAAGGTAGTTCATCATTGAAAAATTAAAAGTCATTTTATGAGAAAAGTTGTGCAAAATTGAATTTTGTTTTACCTAGAAATAATTATTTAGTCAAATAGCTTTACTTTGGCATCAAAATAATCATTCATTTTTTCTTCAAAATCTCTCAATTGACAATTAATATTTTCAATGATGGTTTTCAATGATAGCTATAACTGGCACCTAACTGGTCCCTAACCCAGTATCTTAAAATTAGACGAGATGAGACGAGACTGCCTTTTAAGCAACCAAGACGAGACCAATTTCAGTTAAATATTTATTTTCTTCTGCACATATTCAAACTATAATCGAGAATATTTCGTTCCAATAATAAACAGGTTTTACGGAAATCGTATTTTTTGGAGACCAGACCGAGACGAAACTTAATTATTCGAGACCGACACGAGACCGAGACGAGACTGAAAATTTTCGATTTTAACGAGACCGAGACGAGACTTACAAAAGTCTCCCAGAGTCTCGTCTCGTGACCAGCCCTACTCGAAATCCAACAGCACAATAATTTTTTTTTTCGTTACAAATTAGCAATAAATTTGTAGCTCACTATATATTTTTTTTTATGAATTTTCGGAGATGCCATGCTAACTTTATACACATAAAAAGTTACCTATTGGATACATTTAAATTGAATTTTGAAGATAAATGTGATTAATTTCATGAATCGTTGGTATTTTTTTTTACAAAAAATAGCTATACTATAGCATTGTTAAATGAGTATGGCATCACATTTATTTCTGACTCTCAATTGTTAATGTGTTTTTTAAAGGCAAACTTTTGGTTTAATCTATCAATTACTTAACATATGTTCTATATTTGAAGATCAGAAATTCCTTGTTTCACAAACATTTCTCTGGTATTTCCGATTTTTTTTTTTTAGTTAAGACTATATCAAACATGACCCTGGAGAATTACCCAAATTTGAAAAACGCGAATATATTTCTACATATCGTCGTTAATAGGTCATGTAAGTACAAGCAAGGAAATCGAATCATCGGGTTGGTCTTCTCGAAATAGTTATAACATCAGCCAAGAATTAACTTTGTGGCAGAAGGCTTAAGATGTTGTTGTTTCTTTCAAATTTATTTGTAATAAATGTGAGCAGTTCTAAGGCACTCAAAGCGACTTGGGGATCCATTTTTTTTTTTAAGTAAAAAAGATTTTAAGCACCTCATTTCTCGATTTATCTGAAAGCTTATTGATTTCTTACGAAAGGTTAACTAATATCAGACATTTTTCAGCAAAAATGAGCCCTAAATGAGGTGCTTAAAATTTCTATGACCTTGAAAACAGAACAAAAATTAAGTAAACATAAAAAAAATCAATTTCAGCGATTTTTTAAAGTAGTTGAATTTTCAGGGTGAGTTTATAGATGGTAAGTATTTTTTTTTTTTTTCAAATATCCCTAAAACAATTTATTAGCTATAAATCACTCGTTACCTTGTAAAGCTTTAACGACAAATTGAAAATAATCTGTGGTTCAATAATTTCTGAATCAGGTTGACCTCTGTTTTGGCTCCTAACCTTTAGCAGCTCATGGGATATTCGCAAAAAAAGTATACCATTCGAAAGGCCACCGCTCGTGGTAAAAGGTCAGCTAGTTTCAGAAATTGCACAGCCATATGTTTTTTTTTATGAATTTTTAAAGTTTGTTTCAAGGTCACAGTATAAGTCTTTTAGCACCTCATTTATAGAATTTAAAAAAAATTAGTATGCCATCTAAAAGGTCAGTAATTGGTCAAAGAAGGTCAGCTACTTTCAGTAATTGGTCAGCCACAAATTTTTTTTATACGGCCTTGAAAAACAAAAAACTTCAAAAATTCATATAAAAAAAACTATAACTGACCAATTACTGAAACTAGCTGACCTTTTATCAGGAGTCGGTGGCTTTTCAAATGGTATACCTTTTTTTGCGAATATCCCATAAATGAGGTGCTAAAAATAGTTTTGACCTTGAAATTTTTTAAAAAAATTATTAAAAAATCTATAGCTGACCAATTACTGAAAGTAGCTGACCTCTTATCACGAGCCAGTGGCCTTTCTAATGGTATACTTTTTTGGAAATATCCCATAAATGAGGTGCCAAAAATAGTTTGTTACCTTGAAAAAATGTAACCCTTGATACAAAATTTTCTATGGCTGACCAAATTCTGAAACAAGTTGACCTTTTTTGACCACTTACTGACTTTTAGATGGCATACTTTTTTTGCGAATATCCTATATATGAGGTGCTAAAGGTTAGGAGCCCTCTTTTTTTGACAAAAAAACTGATAATGTTCATAGATTGCTTTTTGTGCGAATATGCAATATTTCTGTGTGTTCTACGTAATTTAGTCATTTGTCATTTGTTTAGACACACTTCTTTCTAAATTAAAATATTACTGTTTATTGATTTTTTACGGTAATCAAACCAAAGTTCTCAGAAAAGTTACTTATGACTTTATGTAGTCAACGCCGAAGCTTTTGGATTTATTGGGAAAGTTTTAAGGGCTGTAGGTGTTGTGTATATAGGTATAAATTGCATTTCTGACGGGCTAAAAATATGTTGAGGTTATGTATTATATGGTTTAAATATTTGCGTTAATACCGTTATTTTGATTTCCGAAAAATTGAAGATTGTGCTGAATTGTAAACTCGACGTACTTAAGGTTAGTTTGTACGATGCGAACCATTTTTTAAGTGCAGCAATGTGGGCAACTTTAGTGTATATTTCCTAAAAACAAAGCTACTATTAGTTTGCAAAAGAGATTGCAAATTTCATTGACACCTCTAAATTCGAAATCATTAGTATATTCGATTTTGTGGTTTACATACGACACAAGGCAGCACAGAGCGAGCACATTGCAGCACGAAGAAGAAAAAAAATGGTCACGAACATTGTTTTATCATTTATTAGTTTTATGCCTCGCATTTGCCTCCTCCCTGTAGAAGCTTACAAACAATTTTCAAATCTTAGTCAAGCTCTAGAAAATTTAAGGTTTTTATTTTTATTACTGCTTTCTGTTATTTTTCATATTTAAATTCTTATAAATTTTATTAACCATCTATACTTCATCTAAACTAAGAAAGGTCTATAGTTTTCTAGAGATACCAAAAACACCTACTGAAAAGTTACCAGTGCGACCATCCTTTCAACTGAAATGCCTTGATGCATGCAGTGCTGCAGATATGAATATTTTTGTAAATTCTTGTGTAAGAGATCTTTTACTTTTCCAACAATTCTTGATTAGAAATTCTAATTGCGTTGGATATATTCACAATTGATTTTCGCTGTAAAATTGATGTAAGCTGGACTAAACTTAATAGAAATTGCGTCTTGACAAGGCCCTCACTGTCAACTGAAGAGTCCAAGTGAGAACGCCAGGACGTAACGCCAATTTTAATGGACTAAAGGCCGTTAAAAGCTTTATTGAATCAATAATTCAACAAGTCCAATTAATTAATGCTAAGTCTTCCACCTGGCTGATGTATTTCAGTAGTATATAGAATTTGTATTATAAAAAACACTCATATGATCTTTTACTGCGTTCAGTAAAGGTCTGTTATGTAACAATGTACCTCTAACTACACATATTTACAGTCCCATGCCTTCTAAAGAAAGGAAGGAATATGATTTAACATCGGCTCAGAAATTATCAGTTCGCCTTCAAAAACAAAAACACTCCAAAACTTACAATCAGTCTCACTTTTAATAACATTTCCATCAACATCAAAATCTACTCCTACTATATCGTGTAGATTGATTCATGATTAATTTTCATCTAACCATAGACTTTGCCTAATACCTTATGTTGTTATGTTACGGAACTCTCGAAACAAGATTGTCACCAACCACAAGACCTATTATACCTACTCTCTGTGTAACTTTAACAAACGCTGTCATCATTCAAATGTATTCGAAAGACATTTACAAACCACAGAATGCAGTCGAATTACCCTCAGTCTTACGCTATGACCACAACATCGATTCTCAGTCCCAAATATAATTTCCTATATTTTAGCAAGACTCGTAAAGTTCAGAATACATTCAGCCACACCCTGCCTTCGGATGGATGGAATTCAGATGAATGTGGTTAACAATTGTATATTCCTTTTGGATGTGCGCATCACGTTAGCTTTGATTTCCTCCATTTCTATTGTCGATATAAATATATATAAGAAGCAATTCGTATCCCGAGGAGGAATTAAATTTACAAATAATAATCCTTCTTCGACTTTGAACGAAGAAGAAGAAGATATGACTCCTTCACCTCTCACGCTTTTCATCATTTTTCAATCAACAGCATCGTCGTTGTCGGGCTTCGGTCGTCGGCATCGTCATCATCATTATTCTACCCTTTCATCACCATCATTTTGAATCAACTTCATCAGAAGAACATCAGTGGTCTTCATCGTCATCGTTGTTCGTTGTTTGGCCCGAAACTACTTATTCCTTGAGCTTTCGCTTTGGATCCGGCATCGGATCGGAAGAGCGACAGCCACTGCTGAACAACATGAGGCGAAATTTTTATTAGGATGCCAAGCCAATACCATACCAATACCGAAGCTAAATCCCATGCCGATGATGCTGAGGACGCTCTGGTGCTCCGGTGCTCTGTTGCGGTCCACCTCATTCTCTTCTCCATCCGACCACTCTTTTTACGTGTCGTCTCCAACAGTATGACAGAGATGGATGCCATTGGTGGATAATGCGATTCCCATGACAGCTCTAAACAACAATCATTCCGTGTGACCCCCCAGCATCCTCCCTCTCTGCGCTCTTTCATGAAACAACAAGAATGACAACAACAAAATGAGGATGAAAAGCGAACGGCAAAGATGATGACGACCGACGACGACCATCAGGATCAGTAGTAGGATGGTGAAAAAGTGCTACTGCTTCTCTGCCAGATTTATGGATGTGTGCATCTGAGTGAAGTACCCTTGTCCCCTTTATCGGTTTTCATAGTACATGCCAACAAATTTCAAATATAGCCAGGCATATGGCAAAAAGGTGAATTTCTTTAATAGTAGCCCAGTCGAATTAAACAAAAATAAATGCTGAAATGCAAAAAATTAAATAGTAGAATTTTTTTTCTTTTAATCGTTAGAGGGGTTCATAAGGAGTGTTCAGTACGGTTTTCGACCGCCTAGCTTTTTTGCGTTAGCCGCCATTTTGAATTTTCGGAAAATCAGTTTTTGTTAAATAACGCGGTTATTTTCAACTTTTCACTGAAAATGCCCTTAACAAAAGTTGTTCAAAATTTAATTATCTACAACTTTGGTGAAGACAATTTTTTGTCTTAGATTGATAGTTTTCGATATAATCCGGAAATTATGATTTCGATCGGTTATTTATAGGTTAAACGCAATACCTAAAGGATATTTTTTTAAAAACAAAAGTATTTTTTTTCAATCATTAAGGAGGTCGTAAGGAGCCCATTCGACCTCCTATCTCTTCAACTTTGGCCGCCATGTTGAATTTAAAGCAAGTTGGTTTTTGTTAAAAAAATTCAATTACGAACTAGCTTTTTGTGACTATATGCATAATCTCTGCACCTATGGCTTTCCAACCTTATAAAATGTATCGAAATTGTTTGAATACTTTTT
Source organism: Melangyna quadrimaculata (assembly GCA_949320155.1). NCBI lineage: Eukaryota > Metazoa > Arthropoda > Insecta > Diptera > Syrphidae > Melangyna > Melangyna quadrimaculata. The sequence goes on from OX439485.1 coordinate 12,120,962, forward strand.
GAGCAAATGGTACCACAAACTTTTTTTAAGGCTATTTATATACAGGGTGTCCAGTAAATAATGGATAACCTTGCAACCGGTTATATCTGACCTTAAGACCTCTCAGAAAAAAATATAAAAAAAATATTTTCCTTGTAGTTTTTAGGTTATGATGTTTTTCAAAAAAAAAAAAATAAAAAAGTACGACATGCCTCAAATACTTGAACGTAACCACCACGGTTGAATGATTATTATTGTTTTTTTTTATTATAATAATATTCTTGAATAATTTTACTAATAGATGTTATACCAAATTTAACACTTGCTGTTGCAGTTTTTTTATAATATTTTTTTTAATTTATTTTTTGATACAAAAATCTGTTTTTTTTTATTTTAACAAAAGTTTGTATGAAAGCATAAGTGGCCAACTATTTTAAAAAAGTTTTCTGTTTAATGTATTTTCTAACATGGTACAAAACATGCGTGTATCTTTCAAAATAAGCCATCAAATTTGATATTAATCTACTAAAGGAGCTTTTCTCAAATGTAAAGAAGAAACAGTGAATAGCCAATTTTAATTAGTTTCTTAAAAGTAAATAATAGGTGGAATGGTAATAAGTATGTACCATTTTAGAAAATATAATAAACAGACAACTTTCTAAAATAGTTATCCACTTATGTTTTCATACATTTTTTTTTATTTTAGAGATAGTCAAACTTTTGTAAAAATAAAAAAAAACTGATTTTTGTATCAAAACATAAATTTAAAAAAAATATTTAAAAAAACTGCAACAGCAAGTGTTAAATTTGGTATAACATCTATTAGTACAATTATTCAAAAATATTATACATATAAAAAAACAATAATAATCATTCAACCATAATGGTTATGTTCAAGAATTTGAGGCATGTCGTAAGGCCAGCTGTAACAGGTTGCAAGGTTATCCATTATTTACTGGACACCCTGGCCAGCTGTAACCGGTTGCAAGGTTATCCATTATTTACTGGACACCCTGTATAGATATTCCTAGTTTTGTTTTTTTTTTTTTTTTTTTTTTTTTTGTTTTTATTTTTTTTTTCTAGATTGTCAACAAATCAGAACTATTCTTCTTTTTTTTTTTGAAGTTGGACCTACACTTCATAATGTTCGTTTAAGGTGGTATGTGTGTCAGTAGTTGATTCCACAAGATCCTGCACTTGCAAATAAAATTATTCTATTCAAAATAAAACTTTTCTCCATAAACCAACGGACGAAATGAGCTGCTCCATCCTCGTTATATTAAGTTAAACCCCTAAACATTTTCACTGCAAACAAAATTTTAATTTTACATATTATGTATATTCATTCAAAAGTAATGTTTTTTCCGACGAAATATATGTGTTGGACTGAACTCGTGGAGTTCAGTCGCTTTTATCGGCTAGTGTGTGTCGGGATGACAAAGAAAATGAGGCAATACTGTGAAATGGGGAAAGTATTATAAAAAGTGTTATAAAAGTTACGCAAATCAAAGGCTTGCGAAAGTTCGTTAACGAAGCCTTTTCACGCCGCAATCTTCAACGTCGTCACAACTGGTTGAACCGGTTCTGGAAGTGTCGGTTTTTGACATTTTCTTCCTCCATGCAGTCAGTGGATGTGACACTACCTCTTTAATTTTAAAAATCGGACAGTTAAAAATGACTTGGAGTTAGCAGCGGATCTGAACTTGTTTGAAAAACAAGGAGTCGAAAAGCATACCCTAGTGATAGCTGCAGAACGCCTTTTGATCGCTTTACTCGGTGGAGGGCGAGACGTCAAGTCACTTAACATACTTCGTTTGAAGTGCTTCATTAAGTCTAAAACAAAGTTCAATCTGGCAATACTCCCACTAACTTAAGCAGCCGCAGAACAACACACATACCGGACCTATCTGCAGGTACACATGTGGCTTGGAATCGAGATGAATGCCATGCAGTGGGGGTGGATAAAATCGCATCGTGGGTTAGAGCCGACAACTACCACTGCAAAGCCTGCCCCGGAATCGTTGCTAAAAACGATTTCGTGTAAATGCAAGGCAGATTGTGGGAAAATGAGTTGGTGTCGAAAATCTGAGCTAAAATGTTCCGTTTTATGCCAAAACTGCAGTGGAGAGACTTGAGAAAACATAATGGAAATTCGAGATCTAATACTCAATGAAATTGATAATGTTTGTGATGAAGATGATGACAACTTCCTTATGAAATCAACTTGTAACACCCGTACAAATTTAAACGAACATTTTGAAGTAAGTGCAAGTCCATCTTCAAAAAACTAAAAACAAAAAAAAATTTTAAATATCAAAAAACGAATCAAAAAACTGCTATTCATAGGCCTACTGGGGACACCACGTTAAAAAATTGCGCCTGATAAGAGAGATAAGAGTTCTAGTTTTAGTTCGGATAACTTGATTTTCAGACTGAAATCGAAAATTATCAATTTTAATCAAAAGTAGCTAGTTCGTGAATGATTTCTTAAGAAAAACCAACTTGCTTTAAATTCAAGATGGTGGCCAAAGTTGAAGAGGTAGGAGGTCGAATTTTGTATTTAGACTCTTTATGGCCCCCTTAATGATTTTAATAAAAAATACTTTATCCTTTTGTTTTTATACCAAAATAACCCTTATTGCGTTTAACCTATAAGTAACTGATCGAAATCAAAATTTCCGGATTATATCGAAAACAACTATCAATCTTAGACAAAAAATTGTTATCACCAAAGTTGTACATAATTAAATTTTAAACAACTTTTGCTAAGGGCATTTTTAGTGAAAAGTTAAAAATAAACGAGTTATTTTACAAAAACCGATTTTCCGAAAATTCAAAATGGCGGCTAACGCAAAAGAGCTAGGCGGTCGAAAACCGTACTGAACACTCCTTATGAACCTCTCTAACGATTAAAAGAAAAATATCCACTATTAAATTTTTTGCATTTCAAATAACAATTCGACTGGCCTATAGGGGTATTCATGCAAACGCGTAAAACTCAGATAAATCTTAGAAACCATAGCATTTTATACAAAAGTTTTTTACATATAAAAAAATGTTTTATAAGCTTTCTATGGGTTTTATGGTTTTCTGAAATTATTTCTATTCGTATAGGACGGTTGGAAAATTCACAATAATCGGCATTTAACATAGTTAATTTCTTTTTTTACTTAAGCTTTAAAAAGAAAATTGCATTACCAGATCATGTCTCTGTTTAAGTTTTGCAAAATCCCCCCATTTAGAAATCGCCCAGAGAAAACCCAAAAATGGAGTGGCAGCATTAAAGTATACAGAGCGCAAAGTACAACACGACCAACCGCCCGACCGACTGACAACCGAGAAGGCACAGTATAGAGAAACCAGCAGCAGCAGTATAAAGTATAATCATCTGTCTATCTGTTGGATACATCTGAGTGCGGCTGCGGTGGCGGGCGGAGAGCTGGGTGGCAAGGCGAAATCGTGCATTAAATTTGCACAACGCAAATTCACTCCACTCTCTGTACAGAGACAGAGAAAGAACATAAAGTAGACAGAGAAAGAACATTCGGATTACATCGTGATGTTGGGATGCATGAGTAGAAGTCGGTAGATTTCTACGGGAGATAGTGCCACCAACGGAGAGGGGAGAAGGGTAAGAGGCATATAGAGAACTCAGTGCAGTGCAGTGTACCTCCATAGTTATCAACTGCAATTGTGCAATTGTTGTGTTGCATGCAGTCAGAGTAGGTTAGGTATCTATGTATATGTATATGAATAAGATTACGATGCGCATAGATTTTTATGACCACAAGTAAGTTGGTACGTATAGTGTTGTTGTAGTTTATGGGTCCTTGCGGGCAAAGAGGGAACTGAACTGAGCTGAACTAGAAAGACAAAAAAAAAAAACACCAGTACTAACAACAAAACCAGCAACCGATTTGGATTCGAAATCAGAGATCTCTACCCCGAGATGCATCATGGCACACAACAAGAAGCTAATGAGGATGATGACGATGCATTAGGTAGAAATGGCACGTCGTCGTGCACTTATTTTGCGCAAAGTCATCTGGGAATGCTTAGCAAATGGAAATCACTTGTTTTTCCTTACTCAGCTGATGCTTATTTGACTCGAGGGATCGTTTGGGGAAGTTCTTTAGTTTAGACTTTAGAGAGACACAAAAGCACTTTGAGACAATTGCTATCGAGTGTTGGAACTTCAATTGATGGTTATTTAATTTGATTTTGATTATGGGAATTGAGGTTCGAAATTTTATAGATTCCTACTAATTTTACGAACGATTTTAAGTGTGGAGATGTTTCAAATAGCCATACAGAATCTGGATATTGCGTTTGTATTGCGTTTGTAATGCTTTCTAAGATCGAGAATCTATACAAACTCCGGTGTTTTTCCCATGAATAAAACAAATTGGAAATTTCTTGCAAAATTCCATGAGCTTCAACCTTTTTTTCTTTGTATTTGTTTCTGGAACTTTTTGGATTCTTAAAAAATGGAAAAAATATCTGAGGAAAAAGGGTCAGAAATAAATAGAAAAAAAAAGAACTGAAATTCATTAAATTTCGCTGGAAATGTCCGATTTATTTTCTGGGCTTATCGCTTAGAATTTCCTTCCTTTCTTTTAAATTTCCTTTGCAAATTTCAATATTTTTTTTTATTCATTTCTTTCAGAAAAACTACTGTTTTTTTCCAAAACTATTTCCGGGATAGTTTCTGACAGGCTCGTTTAAGATTTGTAACTTCATAAGAAGCACTTACTTTTATCCCAAACTTCCTTTACAAAAATACGATTATTCATACTATTATCCATTCGTTCATTTTATAATAATATTCGCGGTTATGCTATAGGTTTCCAATTGTCATTTAGTAACTGACAAAAGACCTATTCTTGCGGCTTTTAACAAAATGACTTTAATGGAAACACCATACGATTGTTTGTCTTTGAACTGTCAAATACTTTTTCTCAATGAAAGATAACGGATTTCAAAGCCAAGTGAAAACAACTGTTTTGACCAACGAAATGTGACTATATCTTTTAAAGACAAAGAAAATTTTTGTCCAACATGTTTTATTCCTTGTCAATGAAAGACACTGATTTGAAACTGAAAAGATTTAAAGTTATTTTATGTAAAATGGTGGGTAAAAGAAAATAAATAAAATAATTACGTAAAATGAGTGACCAAAATATAAGTTAACCCAATTCAGAAGATGATAATATTTCAGCAGCTGAAAAAGAAAAAAAAAATGGGCACGACTGGATCACAAAAACTTGATCTCGTAGCTAACAATTTTAACATAACTAGAAATTGATGATGTACAAGCGCATATTCAAATATTGGTTCCAAAATATAATAACATCATAAAAAAAAAAAAATAAATAAATTATAACTATAAATCTACACATATGTATGTATTAATACGCTTAGCAAAACCTAAGCAAAACCTTACGGTACATTTTTCTCTGTAAATACTTAACGGAACTACATAAATTATACAACGTTGGAAGGGTTTTGCCCCACCGAAAGCATTTAATGGACATTTGAATTTTTCCAGATAAATAATTTTTATCATTTTAAGGGTTGGGCTTAGAAGTCTGAAATATCGGGAGAGATTCGGGAGATTTTTTGGTGGAAAATTTGGAATCCATATCTTACCGTAAGGCACAGAAAGTAACATTTTATATATATTTTTGACCAAAATTAACTTCCATAGGAAATACATAAAAGTTGAAGTAAAGTAGACTAAGCTTTAAAATCAAAAAAAATAATTTTGTACGGCGTACATATGTACATACATACATATGTTTGACAGTATTTGAAAAAAGTGAGTTTGTGTGAAATTTAAGTTTACTTGTATCGCCAGTGGCCGAATATTCGGCCAGCGAAAATTTTAGAAAAGCGCACATTAGACTTCTTTTTTTTAACCCAAATTTTCTGCTTAAATAATGATAACATGAATTTCTAAATTGAAATTCGAGATAACGTACACTCTGGCGTATACGTACTTTATTTTAATTTCTAAATTTAAAAAATGACTAACTGCATAGCTTTGAAAAAATATATGAAAATATTTTCCCGCTTAGTGGGTTCAAAAGAGACGGATATATTTCACAGCAAATATTATCCAAACTTTTAGTTAAAAACTAACTTTGTCCTTAATAAGATTTTGTTGGCGAGTACAAAAAATTCTACCAAGCATTGCTCTTTTTAATGCTTAAAAGAAGTTGCGTGAGTGGGACAGAGGACACAAAAAGGGAGTTTCCTGATGTCCAAAACAAATGTTGTAAGACGTTCAAAGTGAATTTTTAAAACAAAAGATTTCAGTATTTTCCCAATGTTAGTGTAATAATTCTAAGCGTTACCCTGAGGCGGAAAATTCGGCCAACAAATAGTGAGTCACACACACTTTGGAAAAAAATGTAAACGAAATAAAAAACGACAAATTCACGTATACGTTGCTTCTCTTACTACTCTATAGGTATAGAATTCGGTATACAAAAACTGTTACCTACCTTTTCCCAAAAGTCTGAAATGTTTTGTTTTCACAATTCATTTGGAAATTTTAGAAAAGCGCACATTAGACTTCTTTTTTTTAACCCAAATTTTCTGCTTAAATAATGATAACATGAATTTCTAAATTGAAATTCGAGATAACGTACACTCTGGCGTATACGTACTTTATTTTAATTTCTAAATTTAAAAAATGACTAACTGCATAGCTTTGAAAAAATATATGAAAATATTTTCCCGCTTAGTGGGCTCAAAAGAGACGGATATATTTCACAGCAAATATTATCCAAACTTTTAGTTAAAAACTAACTTTGTCCTTAATAAGATTTTGTTGGCGAGTACAAAAAATTCTACCAAGCATTGCTCTTTTTAATGCTTAAAAGAAGTTGCGTGAGTGGGACAGAGGACACAAAAAGGGAGTTTCCTGATGTCCAAAACAAATGTTGTAAGACGTTCAAAGTGAATTTTTAAAACAAAAGATTTCAGTATTTTCCCAATGTTAGTGTAATAATTCTAAGCGTTACCCTGAGGCGGAAAATTCGGCCAACAAATAGTGAGTCACACACACTTTGGAAAAAAATGTAAACGAAATAAAAAACGACAAATTCACGTATACGTTACTTCTCTTACTACTCTATAGGTATAGAATTCGGTATACAAAAACTGTTACCTACCTTTTCCCAAAAGTCTGAAATGTTTTGTTTTCATAATTCATTTGGAAAAATCATATTTAGGACAAAGATTGGTTTAACTTAAATTAAGGGTGGTGTTAGTTTGAGTACTTTTAAAAAGGCGAAAAATAAGGTGAATTTAATTCATCCATTTAACTTAGGTACTAAGCGGGAGCATGGTTGCATATTTTTTTTTTGAAGCTATACAGTTGGGCACTTATTTATTTTACAAATTAAAAAAAAGTACGTATACGCCAGGGTGTACATAGTTTCAAATTTCAATTTAGAAATTTATATTTTCATAATTTAAGCAAATCAAAATTTAAGCAAAAGAAAATAAAGTAGTGTAATATGTGCTTGATAGATGAAATAAGGTTAACTATTGAAAAGTTAATGAACAAAATATTTAAAAAATAAGTAACATTTTTTTTTTTTTTTTTGTTTTAAGTTCAAGACAAAATTTGAACGAATGCTTAAGGAATGTGTGTACGTAGTCGTAAATTTTGTTTTTTCTTTTAATTAGTTTTGCTTTTCAAAATTTTCAAAATTGTCATGGATCTTATATAAAGCAGTAAAAAGATAATCTATGACGTATCCATGAATTTGGTGTTTGCTTCGCTGGCCAAATATTCGGCCACTGGCGACACTAGTAAATATTATTTTGTTATTCTGCCATCTGATTTGTTTGATAAAATTTGAATTTATGAAAAAAAAAAATGAAAAATCGTTAGAGCGGTTTTCTTAAAAATAATTTTTTTTATACATACAAATTCTACAACATTTTTAAAAATAAAATTTGGTATACTTTTAATGTTTAATAACATTTTCAAGATATCGAATTAAAAAAAAAAAATATTTTTTTACAAATCCAAAAATTATTTTTTTCGAATAATTGTATACACAAAATTGTTAAAAGAGTAAGTTATAAGTTATATAAAACTTTGGTTGAAATCGGTGTAGCCGTTAACGAGAAATTTGAAAACCAAAAAAACGGTTCTTTGACAGGTACCTTTTAGGGGTGTCTCTTAACTTTTTTTGTCAGATATTCAAAATGGGTATCATGTATCTTATAGAGGATACCCACACAAGTATTTCTATTTACCGGGAATTTTTTAAAATGGTACTGCCAGACCCCGCGACCCTTTTATATGTTAAAAACACGTTTACTTCAAAGTCAACAAAAAATGATCAAGAAAACGTGGTTTCACTGTCTTAAAAAAATTACTTTTGACTCTCAAGGGGTCTAGAAGTAACAATTTAAAAAAATTCCGGGACTTAGAAATACTTGTGTGGGTATCCTCTACAAGATCCACGATACCCATTTTGAAAAGCTGACAAAAAAAAATTAAGAGACACCCCTAAATTACCTTCCATTAATAACAGTTCTTGGTAACATTTTTTTTTCTTATCAGAATACTGAACATACCCTAAATAGTAATTCAAATTTTTTGTATCAAAATCTATAGAGCCGTTTTTGAGATAAATTACTTTTTTCTTAATAGTTTTATCTGATATTATTAAAGCTAATATAAAGTTTAATTTGTGTGTGCATTTTTTGGAATAGGTACTATCTAATAATTTTGTTAATAAAATAAATAAATCACAGTTTTGTCTTGATTATTCATTGCATGGACCAATGTAAAGAAAAAGACATCTTTAACGATCCAAATTATGTTCACTTACACTTAGTTCGATAAACACAGCACATAAGCGATATTGATAATAATCTTAGTAGATAATTTTAAGAATTATGGAATATGAGACCACTAACTAGCGGACTGTGAAACAAACAACATGCTTTGCGTGTTTTAATGTTTGCTATTGTAGTTTTCTATAATTTGTGTTGTTTGATTGTGAAGATTACAGAGAAATTTGTTTTCCTTACATCAGCATGCTAGATGTTATGTAATTCTTACCAAGATATCTAAAATTTACCAAAGCTAATTGGACAACTATTTTATCTGCAGAACTTCATTAGACAACACTCAACATTCATGCGATCCAGTTGTGCATTTAAGTAATTAATTTATTTAATTAAACCTTTTTTATTTCTTCAATACCAAATAAATACGTTATCTGTATCTGAGACGACAGTTTTTTTTTTAAGAAAAAAAGTACTTATACGACGTAGTGACCCCGCAAACAAATTTTTAAAAATAAGCGATACAAAAACAAAATGATGAAATATTACTTAACGGCGTATTAAAGTTTATAATTTTAAGGTAAGCAAAGGTACATCTTTACATGATGTTCCACATTCAGTTAAAAGTTTAAACAACAAAATAAGTTTGGATATGAAACTTTGACTGGTAGGTATATTCAGTTTTTTTTTTTTTTTTTTAATTTTAATATGAAATATTTAAGGGATAAACAGGTCAACATTTCGACTTTTATCGATTTTTTTGAAATTCAAATTGCCGTCAATTTTCTGTTGCCGACATTATGAAATCACGAAAATATGTTGTCTGAATTGAAAAAAGTTGACCAAACAATTGACTTGTCGAAATATCGACTAGCTACGACGCTACGAGCAGTTTCCTATTAAAAAATTCTGGAAGATATAGTTTGTATTAATTTTCTTTAAACAAGCCTCATGCAAAATTTTTCTAAAGGCTTGCAGCTGAATGCTATAGGTACACAAAATATTTTTTTCGCGCTATAAGGCTAAACAATAGGGCTGGCTACGAGACGAGAAAAGTCTTGGTCACGGTCTTGCATGATGAGACCGAGACAAGACAAGACTCGAGACGAGACCGCATATTTGGACCGAAATTTACAGAAAGTCTAATAAATTAAAAAATCCAATTTCAGATGAATATTTATTTACTTCTGCACATATTCAAACAATAATCGAAAATATTTCGTTCCAATAATCAACAGGTTTTCCGAAAATCGTATTTTTCGGAGGTGGGACTGGGATGAGACTTAATTATACGAGACCGACACGAGACCGAAACGAGACTGAAAAATTATCGATTTAAACGAGACCGAGACGAGACTTACAAAAGTCTCGCAAAGTTTCGTCTCGTGGCGAATTCTACGAAGCAAGTTGTTTTGTGAAAATATAGCAAGAACATGTTTGATTTACATAACTAAGCCCAACGCAAGCAATGCAAGCAATAGCTTACCAAAATTCTGAAAATTGGACTTTTAAAAGCTAAATTGCTACATAGTTGGATAGTCGATTATAAAAATAAAGATTTTGAGAAATAACACCTAACGTAGCAAAATAAACCTTCCTAGTCAAATACAATTTTACCAAGCAAATTAAATACGAAGTTATTAAGACAGAAAATTGCAAAATGAAAAACAGTCTACATAATTCAGCCATATAATTCTCATCCCCCTTTTTTTAAACGTTTTTGCTATAAAGTTTTTAATGGGAGACGGACACAGTCCCGAAATTCTGAAATCCAGAATCCCGAAAACTCAGAATCCCGAAAACCCAGAATCCAGAAAACTCAAAATCCAGGAAGGCGAAAATCCCGAAAATGAAATAAAAACGTAAAAAACTCTTATATAAAATGAAAAAATTGCGCAAATTTTTCATTTTGTATATTTTTTCGGGATTCCAATTTCGGGATTTCGGGATTTCGGGATTTTGGGTTTTCGGGATTATGGGTATTGGGTTTTCGGGTTTTTGGGTTTTCGGGATTTTGGGTTTTCGGGATTCTGGGTTTTCGGGATTTTGGGTTTTTCGGGATTTTGGATTTTCGGGATTTTGGGTTTTCGGGATTTCGGTTTCGGGGTTCTGATCCCAACCTGTTTTTAAGTCAGTATAAAAAATACACATTTAGCTCACTCGAACAACACAAATACTCAATGATAAAAATGATGAAAATGAAGAAACAACAAACAAGTCAGCATCATGTCGCAAATTTATAACTGTTCCTTCTATAAATCTGGTACAATCTGCATTGAAAATAACAACCACACCAAACCTTAAAAACAAACAACATTCTTCCCGCCTAAATGCGGGACTCTCTATAAACAGGTACTCTATAACTACCTACTCGCAAAAATTACAAATATTCGTTGCAGTTAAATGTCTGCTTCTGCCTGCACTCAAATCTGACTGCAACTAGATATACTCTCGTAAATGGGTGTGTGCTTGATTTTGTAAGCATATACACATGAGAGTATCTTAAACTCAGTATACGCGACAAGTATGCTTCTACTCTATTTGAGTAGATATACATATACTACAAAGCTTGTAGCCAAATTCTGATGCTAAAACACGCCAAAAAGATGCCAGATACCTACATTCCCCAGATACCCGAGCGATACATCAACATCAACATCCATGGAGTGGCTAATTAAAGCTTACATTTATTTCGAAGTGCTGCGGCTACCACATGCAATTTAATTGCATTTGCCACCATACACTGCCTGAATTACACGTTACCACGTACTTGCACTCCAACACTCTTGGTATTCCTGTTTCCTCCTTATTATTTTTATTTTTTTTTATTTTTCGTTTATAGCCCATCATGCCGAAGTGGATTTCCAAGAACCTAATAGCTATAATACTGTGGCAAACACTCCGCTTTGCAATATCGCTTCGGTTCCGAAAAATATTCGCATGTGTTTCTCTATACTCGTACGTCGTCGTCATCGTCGCGTCGTACCAAACAAAAAAGGCAGAAATCCGAATAAAACTCGAATTTCCTGCCCCATCAAGCGAGTGACTACCTCCACTTTTTCATTCGTGCAACACCAAGCCAAAGAACCGATAGCATTTTGTTGATGTTGCTGAGGCCTCTTGCGGATTTGCGTTTCTTTGGATCATGTTGTTCGGTTTTCTTTTCTCGAATATCTGTCGGTCGGTGCTCGGTTGAGATCGAAGGCCGAGGGAACAAGAAGCAGGGACAGACACGCTAAGTGAAGGTACATATTCTGTCTGCCTAATGAGCTCGCTGAGTAGGTACTCCATACTTTGCTGCTATCTCTCAAATGGCACATAATCTCATCATAAACATCATTATTATCCCCCGAGCAGCGCACCATATTCCCCCAGTTTAAACAGGTTACCCGCTTCTATCGTGCTGGTCAAACTTAGTATTTTTAGATCCAATCGTAATATTTTTACTTGTTTTTTTTTTTTTCGTGACTCGGGTTCGTGAAAATCACGCGAAAAATAGCGCGTAAACTTCTTCGCAGCCAAAATGAGATTTGCGCCAAAGAAGTATCTGCTTACTGCACAGCACAAATCCACACAGATATCAACTCGCACACACCAACACATCCACAATATCGATAGCTGCTATTTTTGGACATGACCACCACCGATGGGGATGTTTGTTGGTGGGATTGACCAGCACACACAATAAACTATACATATGTACATGCATACATAAAATTACGATACGACGGCTAGCAAGCCCGGTCCGGTATACAAAGATTCGAAGAGTCTATAAATTATTTATAAAACGCTGCCACTGCCACTGCCCTTGTCTCTACCGGCCGCAGCCGAGCCGTGTGCCGCCACTGCGTCGAGCTTCTTGGCTACTTGTGTATCTGTGACCGCAATTGATTTATTTTTATTACCGCACGTCTTTATAGTGATGTTTACTTTAAGTTGGCTTTGGTATTTGTGTAGTTGATTCCCGCCAAAAAAATAAAAAGAATAATGCTTTAACTATAAAATTGGTCCAAAGTTCAGATAGAGACTGTTTCGTTCATTTTCTTATGTTTGTTTTGTTTGTCGATCATAAAAACGTCAAATTAAATATTCAATCGGCTTTGATGTGATGTTGAGAAAAAAAATGAAACATATTTGCGAATAAATGCTGAGTTAAGGGAGGCCTCACATATTCAATGTTGGGCGCCAGTTTTGGTGTGGTTTCAATCAATAAATAAAATCAATGCAATTCAAAGTAATAATAGGTTGATAAAATTTTCTTAGGGTGCATGAATTAAATCCATTTAGCCTTATGTTTGTACATTCTAATAGCCTTTCATATCCAAAGCACTGGAGATGTTTCAATAACTTGACTTTTTAATGAATTAAATTACAAAAAATTAAGGATGCTCTTTGTTAAAGAATTTCTTCAAGAATTTCAGAAGGAGGTTTCCTAATACCATTCTCATATCTTTCAAAAAATAATGAATAGAAAATGCAAACCTTGTCCAAATCTGAGGAGGAAAAAAAGGGTCTTCTGTAGGTACTTTAAATACAAAAGAATTGGGAGTATGGCTATAAAATTCTATTCAAATATAAAAAAAGGGTTGCGCTTAACAGAAAATATTATTGAAAAGGGAAAAAGAATACACAAAATGTAAAATTAAAGACACAAACCTCATTTAAAGCGATTTTTGAATATTTTACTGGATAGCGATTTTATTGGTAGTTTAAAATAAAGCTAAATGTTTTCACTTTTCATTGAAAGCCATAAATTGACACACTTGAACAAGATAGGGTGACATAACAGGAGAAAAAGTAAAACAAAAATGTTTTAACAGAAAGGTCTAACTCACCTTCACTTTCACAAGTGAAAACCTTTTACTCCAAATGATGATTTCTATACATCGAACCCACCTTTTTCGTTGGACCCATTCATTCCAATAGACGCAATATGCAAATAAAAAAGCTTACGAGTTGACTCTGAGCCACTTTCACAGTAACAGTAGTAGCACTTAAGTGCGAAATATAGGATACAAAAAGCCAATTTTTGCAGTGCACACTTACCTGAATAAGTTGTTTTTAAGTATCCCGTGTTGGGCACTTAAGGGTCACTAACTCAGACTGCAAAATTGACCAAAAAGCACCATCATGCAAACTTTAAGTACAACTTATTCCAGTAAGTGTTAACTGTGAAACTATAGCTCTTAAAACAACATTTTCGTCCAAACCGCGAATTTTTATATTTCAGTGATCACTTAGTTATTGAAATAAAAGTCGGTAGCTTTATTTAATTTAATTATCTATTATTGTATAATGACATGTTTGATCAAAATCTCGACTACAAGTTATTTCAAAAATAGGAAACGTGCCAATGAATTGTAAGTCAAGAATATGCTTACGTTTAAAAACTGCAAGAAAATACAAAAAAAAAATATTTTTAAAAGGATATATTTTCGCCAATTATCGTCTAAAAATTTTGTTCGATCCATCATATTAAAGGTTTGAGCATCTTTCATTCTGATATGTTTTGCGCAAAAAGTTTCTTAAGTTTAATTCACAAATTCGGCTTAGTTTTCGAGGTATACCAACAATATAGAAAAATGACCTTAAGAAAAATGAATTTAAGCGAGATTTGTGTTTTAAGTAAGCATAAGTTCCACACAAACATATCCAATATTAAAAACTCGTGAAAACATTTGTTCCTTTATAAAAAGGTCTATTCAATAGCCTATAAGGGGAAAATATTGCGTTCAATGGTTTTTATTATTTAATCTCTTTGCGTTTATGTCCAGCATATACTTAAAATCCGAAATTCTGACTTCAGCCTTAAATTTATGAGCGAGAAGACTGGTCGAATTTAAATATTTGTTCATATACATCTCGAACTCAAAAAAAAAAAAGCAAATTTCACAACTTAAAATTTTTAAAAATCGTTTAACCCTTTCGGTACGGATGTGGTACAGACAAAGAACATTTATATAAACTTGTACCACATCCGTACCGAAAGCAGTTTTTCGTAATTTTTAAATAACTGCTTATTCTTTAACTATTAAAAAAAATGTGTAACGCCAATTAAGAGTAATTATTAATATTGAGATAAGACTATACAGGGTATCCAGTAAATAATGAATAATCCTGGAATGCCTTATAGGAGACTTTATGACCGTCCTGAAAACTAATAAAAAAGAGTTCTATCCCAACCACAAGAAAAGATATGTGCATTTTTTTGTTCAGTGCATTATTTTTAGCGTTAATTTACGTTTTTGAATACCACTACTACAAGTGAATGAATTTCACCGTTTTATTTCATAGCAATAGTAAACATTGTATGTGACAAAACATAAGAAGACAACAACTATAATAACTGTTGGAATTCTTAGAGAAAAAAAATTATTTTAATTTGATTTTTGATGCAAAATGTGGAAGAAAATATTTTTTGAAAAAGTTAAATCATCGCTGGTACAAAAAAATACCAACTATTTTTAAAATATGCGCGTTAAATGTTAATTTCAAAATGGTATAATTTATTATTGCATCTTGAATCGATAGGAAGTTATTGGGTTAAAATCAACAACACGAGAGTCAATTTAGAAAAATAATTTTTAAAAATTAGCAAACTAAACGTGAAAATAATATCATACGTTCAACATGGTGGATTTTTGATTGATTGCCTGCTTTTATCATGTTGTCCTAGTGATAAATCCAAGCTTTTAACTTCAGGGCCGATTGCAGCATTACCAAAAATGTCAACAAAGTGCAAAAAATGGCTACTTTTTCAAGCTTGTTTTCAATCACTTAGTTATAAAACAAAGACAAAAATAGATATTTTTTGTTTTTATTTAAAGCAAATGCTCAAAATGTTTTCCACCCAATCTAATACAGGTTCTGCACATCTGAATAAATGAAAGTCTTATTCTTGTTAAGTTTTGCCCAGAATCTTGTAATGCAGCTGCTTCAACAAGATTTCTTAGCTCTTCTAAGGTCCTGATGGGCTTGCTGTACATGATTTTCTTAATAAAATCATTTACGTCTGGTCAACGGGGTGGCCATAAGATTGGTCCCACAAACCTCATATTCTGGCATATTTGTAATGCAGCGACTTGCACAAGATTCCATCCCTCCTCTGAGAAGCTCGGCTTGCTGTATTTGATTTATTTAATGCACCTCTTATAGGAAAACTAATTGGGTAATAACCAATCCCAAAATATTTGATGGTTTTGTAAAAGGCTAATCGAAGACGTAGAATTCAAAACAATCTTGAAAATTTAGAGGTTTTTTTGTAAACATTTTTGGTAGTGTTGCATTCGGCCCTAGAAGTTAAAAGCTTGGATTTATCATTAGAAAAACATTATAAAAACAGAGAATCAATCAAAAATCTACCATTTTCAACGCATGGTATTATTTTCACGATTATACTATGCTAATTTTTAAAACTTTTGTTTTTGCTAGATTGGCTCTAGTATTGCAGATTTTTACAAATAACTTGCTGTTGGTTCTAGATACAATAACAAGTTATACCATTTTGAAATCCAAGCTCAACGCGCATATTTTATAAATAGTTGGCCACTTAGGTATTCATGCATTTTTTCATACCACAGATGATTTAACTTTTTCAAAAATTATTTTCTTTCACGTTTTGCATCGAAAATCAAAGTTTAAAAAGGAGTCTGGGGTCGACCCACACTAGTAACTTCCCATTGGTGCACTTGAAAACCATATATATATCGCCGGCTGAATACTGAAGTGCCTCATATACAAAAAAATTATTCCTCAGAAAACGAATTTTAAGGTTTGAAAAATAATTCCGTTATTTTTTACTTGACAATTTCGACTTTTGAATTTGTATATATATTTATTGGAAATTCCTTTTTTGTATTTTGAAGTCCTGATGTCATAAAACGTAACAGTTATTTAAAAAAAAAAATAAAGTTTGAAAAAAGTCAAAAATGGACATAGAACCCTCTTCCATACGAATACGAAATCTATGAAAACCAAACTTCAAATTTCCTATGGATATAGGACTTTTATGCACTGGACATTCGGAAATCAATAAAATCAAAAATAAAAAAAAATTCAAAAATTCTAGCATTATTAATTTTTATAATTTTACTTTAAGCGATAAAAACATAAAACAAAAAGGAGTATTAATTAAGTGGCTGTGCCTTCCTGTATACCAGATTGGATTATTTTTAAGTCGATAAGAAACGTACGAAAATGATAGAGCATTTTAACACTTAATTATGAAAAATACTGAAAATGAAGTTTGGTCCATAAAATTTCCTAGAAAAAAACATTCAATTTTATTCGGAATTGGTTTTGAAAATACTTCAACATTCATAGGATTAAGTTTTGGTATTTTTGTCACCCTTTTTTTTAAATTAAATTTCTTTTTTACCTTTTTTATTTTTATCCATTTTATTAAAAAAAAAATTCATCGATAAAAACTTTATTAAGAATACATTAAACGCAGTAATTAAGTTTGTCAACCTGAAGATAAATAAATATTCTTATTTAAAATATTTTTTTTCCTCATTTCTACCTCGTTTTTATTTTGTTCACAATATTTAAAAAAAAGTCGATATTACTTATTCAGTCCTGAAAAAGATGCAAACCAGAATTAAAACGGTAAATAATCAAAAAATATTGACAAAGACAGTATTTTTGGACAAATACAGTATTTTTGGGTTATAATTTAGGATTTTACATTATTTATTTACTCGGCGAAAATGTTACTTCTTATTTATACTTTTCCAGCTAACTGCACCTTTGTCCATGGAGCAGTTAGTTAGAGCACATAAGCACCAAAAATCTGACTTTTTTTTAATATATTTTGAGTACTTAAATGCTCTATATCCCATCTCCCGCGGTTATGGGGCAATTAAGCATTAAGCGTTTGTATTTCAAACTTTCCTACAAAAATTGTCCCACCTAGTACACATTTTGGATATACGGCAAATAAGCATCAGAACAATCCAAAAGTTTGTGGTTTATAGAGCAATAGTGATTTCTCTAACTTCGTTAATAATTGAGATAGAGCAACGGGGATAGCGCCAAACGATATAGAATATTCGAATTAGTATAACTGCATCTTTAACTCAGTTTCCCGAAAAAGTTGACTATGGGGCACTTAAGTATTCGGCCGGCGATATGTATATATTTACCTAAGTGGGGGTTGGTAGAGTATATATTATATGGGTAATTATATATTTTATAGTGTAATAACTTTGGGTTTTTGCATTATCAGCATATAGCTAGGTATAGATAAGATATAGAGATACAGGGCAAAATGTGACATTACATATATTTTGTACTTTAGCTATTTATAATAATAAAATGTTTATATTTTGTTGTAAATAGCTTACGAAATTCTAAGAATCTTACTTATAAAACCTTTTTTCCTATCTCATTTCGTTATGGAGGTATTAATTATTTAAGCCAATTATTTCAAAACAGACTATTGGCTAAAAAAATACCAAAAATCAGGGGAGTGTACTTAAAAAAAAAAATTATGGTTTCAAAAAATCGATACCGTTGTTTTTTTTTCAAAATATTTGAGTTAAAAAACATTTGTTAAGAATTTTAAATAGTGATTTGTCCAGTTTTTTTTGCTCTATAATAGACTGGGTTCGGAATCATTTTTGGTTCTTGAAATATTTGAGACGAAAATTATTTTTCAACTGTTTTTCTTAGTTTAAAAAAGTGTCTGTTGAATTTTTTTTTTAATATTTACCCATTTGGTATTGTTTAATTATGTGTAAAATAAAATTAGTCTGAAGTGAATATCTTATTCCGTTCTCGAGGTATTCCAGATAAATGACATTTTAGAGCTCATTTTTAATTTGCTGTAGTAAGAAAAGGGTTTATTGAATTTATTAGAAAACCTTTTCAGCACGTTATGACAATATTATTTGTAAAATAAAATTTTTTTGAGGTTGATATCTTTACGCGTTCTCGAGATTTGATGGACGAAAAAAGTAAAAAGTAAAGTAAAAACGGTTTATTGAATTTATTAGAACGTTATGACAATATTATTTGTAAAATAAAATTTATCCGAGGTTGATATCTTTATGCGTTCTCGAGATTTGATGGACGAAAAAAGTACCCCGAACGTACGTATACATACACACATACAGACATCTTGCTAAAAACGACGGATTCTGATATTTATGTTTCTATTTTGTTTTCAGTTTTGGGTGGCCCAAAAGAAGAAATATTGTCAAGACAATAATAACAAAATAATGAAGTTACGCCCAAATACAAGGAAATATCCTCAACATTTATTGAATCATTTATTTGCTATTGAATACACCGGAATATGAAAGGATGAAAGGAACAATATTGCGTTTACAGGTTTTATTATTGATTATGTTTATCAAGAATCCAAGATTATTTAAAACACAAAATTCGCTGAAATAGCATCATATAAAAGACTTGAACCTCTTTTTCCTTTCACTTGAATATGTCTTGCATCTATCTTTGCACACAAAAATGTATGAGCAGTTTAGTAAAAAAAATATTAAAATCAATGATTTTTCGACTTCCTTATAGTCGTTTTTAATATTTTTTCTGTTCAAATATTTTTATAATTTTTTTAAGTAGTTCATTGCAATAGAAAATCTTATTTCCAACTAAAAGTCATTTAAGTAAAATTCTCAAACTCGGTTTAGTTTTCGAGTTATACCAAAAATATTGAAATATGAAATGCATGGCTGAATTTATTTGTCGTCACACGACAGTTTTTACGATAAGTTTTATATCAAAAACTCTTTTAGGAAAAAAGTTTTGGTATGGTAGTGCTGGATTTTGTGGACAAATTTTAGGGGGTTTTGTCATAGAATGACGATTTTTGAGAAAAAATGGGCCCACAAATTATTTTAGTGCACAACTTATTCAAAGACGCCACACAATTGTTTAAGCAATTTTCATAACAAAAATATCTAGACAAAAAGATTTGGTATGGCAGTGCTAGATTTATTGAATAAAATGCGATTTTAGAGGCTTAGTGGTGTTTTGATTTTTTTCTTAAAAAAAAAAATTGTACAAAACTTTTTCCTTCACGACAGTTATTGGCATCTTTTTTTTAGAATTCTTTTAGGGTTGGTGGTGCTAACTTGACTGTTAAGTTTTTTTCTTTCACGACAAATTCACAGCAATTAATCCAATTATATTAGATTCTTAAAACGTTGAAGTGATAGTGCTAACTTGACAGAAATATTCAGAGCCGAAGTGTTCCTCCTTCACAATCAGAATGATTCGCTTAATAAATCTGTTCGCTTCCTTTTGGTGCGGGAGTCATATTCTACTTGAATTTTATTTTCAGCTTACTCAAGAACGAGATACAGTAAACAAAATTTATCGTTCGCGAACATTATTTGTATGGTTTGTGAGAATAACCGAAAAGAATGAAAATGATCAGTTGTTTTATGATTCGGAAGCCCAGCTAAGAAGCAGTCTTTTTTTTTAATTTTGGGTTTTTGTGGTACAAAATAAATATTTGAAATAGAGTAAAATAAAATAAAATAAAATAAAATAAAAAAAATAAAATACAATAAAATCAAATCAAATCAAATCAAATAAAAAAAAAAATAAAACTTTGGAACCAAACATTTCGATAGAAATTTAAATCTTCTACAAATATTTTGAATTGTTTTGTTTAAATAAATTTTGATTTCCGTAATTTGGGTACCTATGGAATATTTTATTTACTCTTGACAAATACTTTTTTGGAAAAAAGTTGATAAAATACCTGAAATGAAGTTGTTGTTTTGATACAATCTTTTTGAATACTACAGGCATAAAGTTTAATCAGAATCGTAAAATTTTTAACTGAAAAAATGCTGTTGTGAATTTTTATTCTAGCTTATCTAGAAGGATTAGATTAGATATGTCGCGTTCTAGATGAGCTAGAGCAAAAATTCTAATTTATTTCTTAGGAAATCATATACAAATGCTATAATACCTTCCAAAATTTGGAGCGAATCGGTCAGCCCACTGAGGCTCTAGCTCGATGTACAGTAGAAATACATATTGTATGCAGAGACTGACAGACGTGACGACAACCACTTTTTTGACTTCTTCATTATCACAAGGTTTGATTTGAATAAATGCTTTTTGACTCGAACAGAATTCGTGCCTGAAAAAATAAGTACAAATGAAACATGGGGAAAAGCCCTTTTAAATTCGTTTTAGATACGACCCTGTCAACGTGCTGAAGTGGTTCACATCCCCCATCACCTCAAGTTTCCTGCCATCAAACTCTACGCTCCCCAGTGCAGTGCTTGATGTGTTGTGGCGGCAAATGAAATTAGAATATCATTCAAGATCGCAATCGATCCTCTCTAGTCAGAGTGATCGGGGTTCGGGGTATATAGGCTTGAAAACCGAACTTATACCGTACCAAAATGAATACTCCATCCATGGGCTGATCGCACACGATTCGCGTATAGCGATGTTGAGTTGCGTTTTCTGATGTTGATTGACAGAATGGCGGCGAGTTGTTTCCATTTCATATCTGGATGATTGGGTTACACTACAATACCTAGCATCAAGACCGAGACTACATCACCACATTCCGGGACAAGGGCAGGCCAAGTTGTGTACGAAGTTTTCTTTGTAGGTATACTCGACTCGTATTATGAATATGAAGGCTGTGATTCTTGTCTGGAATTTGAATGTGTGCCAAGTGAGGAGTAGAAGCGATTAAAATGAATGCATAGCCGAAAGCCGACACAAATCACGTTTATGAATTTTTAACGACATTTTTGCGCATAATAAATCGGTTTGGGCTTTGTGTAATTTAGTGTTGTTGCGGCTTGGCCTGGCACTGGCGGCCACTACCACTGCTGCCGTGTCGCCATCATACAGCCAGCAGCCACACAGTTCGAGTAGAGTAGAGAGCCCAGACCTTCTATAGAGCTAGAGCCAGCACAGCCGACCGCCGATTGTATAATGTGATGGCCGATTCATGAGGTGTTCAATGGATTAGAAAATTTATTCAAAAGCGATTTCAAGGAGCGTGCGTCAGTTCGGGTGTGAAGCGAATTTTAAACGTTAACCAACTCTGGAATGTAAATTAACGAGCGCGCCAAGGAATAAAAGACCGAAGAATTTAAATTTATAAAAAAAAGATCTAAGATAAATTATTAAATATTTATTTTTCTGTTATTCATAGCTGTGTGGAACTAACGATAAGATTGAGTTGATTTTTGGGATAACATCAGTTGTTAATGACGCACATTGGTAGGCTGATAAATTGGGATCTTTAGAATTTTAGGGAACAAAGATGAATCCGCGTTTGAAGCATTTAAGAAAGAAAAAATATTTAATTTAAAAAATGATTGTTTGCGTACATTGAGGCAGCAAAATGTGTATGTACATAAAAATCTACGCATTTATCTTTTTGGATCATAAATTTAAGAGAAGAATTTAGAGTCTTGCAAAAATAAAAAATAAATAAAATAAATAAAATAAGTAAAATAAATAAAATAAATAAAATAAATAAAATAAATAAAATAAATAAAATAAATAAAATAAATAAAATAAATAAAATAAATAAAATAAATAAAATAAATAAAATAAATAAAATAAATAAAATAAATAAAATAAATAAAATAAATAAAATAAATAAAATAAATAAAATAAATAAAATAAATAAAATAAATAAAATAAATAAAATAAATAAAATAAATAAAATAAATAAAATAAATAAAATAAATAAAATAAATAAAATAAATAAAATAAATAAAATAAATAAAATAAATAAAATAAATAAAATAAATAAAATAAATAAAATAAATAAAATAAATAAAATAAATAAAATAAATAAAATAAATAAAATAAATAAAATAAATAAAATAAATAAAATAAATAAAATAAATAAAATAAATAAAATAAATAAAATAAATAAAATAAATAAAATAAATAAAATAAATAAAATAAATAAAATAAATAAAATAAATAAAATAAATAAAATAAATAAAATAAATAAATTAAATAAAATAAATAAAATAAATAAAATAAATAAAATAAATAAAATAAATAAAATAAATAAAATAAATAAAATAAATAAAATAAATAAAATAAATAAAATAAATAAAATAAATAAAATAAATAAAATAAATAAAATAAATAAAATAAATAAAATAAATAAAATAAATAAAATAAATAAAATAAATAAAATAAATAAAATAAATAAAATAAATAAAATAAATAAAATAAATAAAATAAATAAAATAAATAAAATAAATAAAATAAATAAAATAAATAAAATAAATAAAATAAATAAAATAAATAAAATAAATAAAATAAATAAAATAAATAAAATAAATAAAACAAATAAAATAAATAAAATAAATAAAATAAATAAAATAAATAAAATAAATAAAATAAATAAAATAAATAAAATAAATAAAATAAATAAAATAAATAAAATAAATAAAATAAATAAAATTAATAAAATAAATAAAATAAATAAAAAAATTAAAAAATAAATGAATAAAGTTTTGTACTTTGAAATAGTGGAATTAATTTCCAATAATTAAGGTAACTTTCGAAAGAAAAGTCAAAACTACCGTACTTTCATTACCTCTCTGAATGTTTCCTAAAAATAGGGCAATCAGTTTTTGACGTACGTACCATGTAAATCTTATCAAAATCGTTTAAATTGTTATTCGTTATGTAGTTGGCTTTCCTATTATAATTTTACCCCTAACGATTTCCTACATTTGATCTGTAATAATAGTAAATTGTATTATAATCCATTTATGATCTAGTTCAATGCAGATTGACACAAGCTTGTCGGTTTGATACTTAAAAATAATACAAATCCTAATTGAAAAAACGTTAGTCATTATGACTATATAGGAAGATTTGTATAATAATTTATAAACATGATCATTTAACCAAAATGAAAACCAAATTCTTAGAACCAACTACTTAAAACCCCAGACATGCATTGAATTATCTTAATAGACAGTCTAATCAGCACGTATTATCCATTTAATTTTATTACAAATTCACTTGACTCAGACTTAATGGCAAACAAAAAAACCTTCGTTGTGAGTTTAATTTTTCAAATAATATTTCGGGAAGTGGTGTCTCATTACTTCTTGTCTTTTTGTAGCTTTGCTTATGACAAAAGTAATAAAACATTCCGTAATAAAAAAAATATGAAAGAAACATTCAAATAAAAATATATTTTTGTTATTACAATCTCGATCCCGATTTTTTTTATTACAGTAGCTTGCTGAGTTCCAAATCATCCACTAAATACGAGCATTATAATAATAAAAAAATCCAATGTGGTAATAAACATTTTTACGATCGAGTTGTGCTTCTTTGGATAGAAGTGCTACTTGTTGTTGTGTTCTACAAAGTAAAAAAAGAAGACGCTGAGAATTTGCTTAAGAAAACAAATAATAATTTTTGTGGCCAAAAATTCAAAATGCGTTTTTTTTTCATTTTATTATACTAGAATATTTGCTTAAGAATAACAAAAATGTTACATATTCATTGTTTAGTGCAGGGACTATTTTAAGTGATAGTTCTTATGTTTTCTGGTAGTTGCTATTTGAAATTGGTAGCTCTAAATCACGTTTCTGGTAGTTGTTTTTAAACCCTTTGCCCTTTCTTCGACCAGTTTGACACAAAGTACTTCTACGAATGTCAATTTTCAATCAAAATGTAGGTTCGAATATTTGCTACCTATTTCAATTTCGAATGATTTTTTACTAAAACTTAAACTTAATATAAGTACAGAAAAGATGTTCAACTTCTATCTGATGTCAAAATTTTAAACGGATATAACCACAGAATAAGCGCACTTGTTTGTGTTGCCTCAACCACTTCACATGCAATTTCAATTGAAAGTCATAAAAGGCCATAAACAAAAAGAAATAAAAACAAGTTTAATATTACAGTTTCGTCGAACTAACCGGAAAATAACTGTTGAAAATGACAGACAAATTAAGGAAAAAGTATTAAAAACTAATACAATAAAAAAGTACGTATACGCTCGAGTGGACCATTGGTATCAGTTTAATTTTATTTGTAACTGGACCTGCTCTATTAGTTTAAGGGCCTTAAAATATAAAACCTCTATCAGTCTTATTTAAGAATTTCTACATTTTTGTTGTCTTTAAATCAAACTTAAACTTAAACTTAAACTTAAACTTAAACTTAAACTTAAACTTAAACTTAAACTTAAACTTAAACTTAAACTTAAACTTAAACTTAAACTTAAACTTAAACTTAAACTTAAACTTAAACTTAAACTTAAACTTAAACTTAAACTTAAACTTAAACTTAAACTTAAACTTAAACTTAAACTTAAACTTAAACTTAAACTTAAACTTAAACTTAAACTTAAACTTAAACTTAAACTTAAACTTAAACTTAAACTTAAACTTAAACTTAAACTTAAACTTAAACTTAAACTTAAACTTAAACTTAAACTTAAACTTAAACTTAAACTTAAACTTAAACTTAAACTTAAACTTAAACTTAAACTTAAACTTAAACTTAAACTTAAACTTAAACTTAAACTTAAACTTAAACTTAAACTTAAACTTAAACTTAAACTTAAACTTAAACTTAAACTTAAACTTAAACTTAAACTTAAACTTAAACTTAAACTTAAACTTAAACTTAAACTTAAACTTAAACTTAAACTTAAACTTAAACTTAAACTTAAACTTAAACTTAAACTTAAACTTAAACTTAAACTTAAACTTAAACTTAAACTTAAACTTAAACTTAAACTTAAACTTAAACTTAAACTTAAACTTAAACTTAAACTTAAACTTAAACTTAAACTTAAACTTAAACTTAAACTTAAACTTAAACTTAAACTTAAACTTAAACTTAAACTTAAACTTAAACTTAAACTTAAACTTAAACTTAAACTTAAACTTAAACTTAAACTTAAACTTAAACTTAAACTTAAACTTAAACTTAAACTTAAACTTAAACTTAAACTTAAACTTAAACTTAAACTTAAACTTAAACTTAAACTTAAACTTAAACTTAAACTTAAACTTAAACTTAAACTTAAACTTAAACTTAAACTTAAACTTAAACTTAAACTTAAACTTAAACTTAAACTTAAACTTAAACTTAAACTTAAACTTAAACTTAAACTTAAACTTAAACTTAAACTTAAACTTAAACTTAAACTTAAACTTAAACTTAAACTTAAACTTAAACTTAAACTTAAACTTAAACTTAAACTTAAACTTAAACTTAAACTTAAACTTAAACTTAAACTTAAACTTAAACTTAAACTTAAACTTAAACTTAAACTTAAACTTAAACTTAAACTTAAACTTAAACTTAAACTTAAACTTAAACTTAAACTTAAACTTAAACTTAAACTTAAACTTAAACTTAAACTTAAACTTAAACTTAAACTTAAACTTAAACTTAAACTTAAACTTAAACTTAAACTTAAACTTAAACTTAAACTTAAACTTAAACTTAAACTTAAACTTAAACTTAAACTTAAACTTAAACTTAAACTTAAACTTAAACTTAAACTTAAACTTAAACTTAAACTTAAACTTAAACTTAAACTTAAACTTAAACTTAAACTTAAACTTAAACTTAAACTTAAACTTAAACTTAAACTTAAACTTAAACTTAAACTCAAACAAGTATGCAATTTTATTTTTAGGTACTCTTAGAAAATAATGTTAATGGCAAAAATTAGGTATTTGTTTGCGTTTAGGTATTTGTTTGCGTTTTTTCGACATTTGTATGGTTCTAGGAGAAAATCTAGAAAATAAATCTATATTAAGTAAAAATACTTTTATTTCGATTTTTTTTGTTTTTAATTAAGTTTTGTAATTTGTTTTTAACTTTGAATAAGCTTGACTGTAAGAAAAATTTTAAAAATCAATGTTACAGTTTTCGAGTAATTCAAAACAATCGTTCTTCTAAAGCACCGGTTCCCAACCTTGGGTTGCCACCCATATATGAGTCCATTTTTTTCTTTGTGTGAATACTTGTTAGGCATTTTAACTGGTACGCACGTGTTGACGTCTGTAAAGTTTGTATTGCAAGTTTCACCAATGATGGTTTCAGTTTTTGCAATTGTGTTGCATTTCTGTTCCAGAGTGGGTAAAATCGAATGCACTGCTAACTTGTTAGCAGTTAGCTTGTCCTTTCGTATATCTGAGAAACTGAACCCATAGGCATTTGCTGACTGAAGGTAAACCTTCAGTAATTCTGTTGGCCTTTCAAGCAGGCAAGGTCAAATTTATAAAATCGTTTATTAAAAAAATCATACTCCTCTCCCAACAACTGGTCGACTTGTAACCGATTGGACCTAAAAGGTCGACTTGTTTAAAATATTTCAAAAAGTTTCAGCACATTGATTTCTTTTTTTTTATTTTAAATTTCCATTCACATAATTTAATATGTTAAAATAAAAAGACATACAGTTTTGGTGCGTGCTAATTAAAGGTATGCGACTTATTCCATACAGCTCACGTGTCGAACAGGTTGTTCATTAAATAAAATAATTAAAACAAAAAAAAAAAAACATGCCCTAGCTAAACTTGTTTTTCGCTCAAGGTAGGTAGTTACCTACAAAAAAGATATGTTCGTCTATGTATTTAACACCTCCACTTCACATCACCTAATAGCAGGTAAGTCTAGTCATCCGCTTGCTTGAATTTCAATTAACTTTGTTACCTACCTCTATTTTCTGTTCGTTTTCTCTACATTAACACCTACAATCCACGTGCTTAAAGAAATACTCAAAGAAGTCTGAGGAGGAAAAAAAAATTAATTAAAAGCCAAAGAAGTTTAGGAACAAAATAAAGAAAAAAAAGCAACGATGGAAAAATGGAAAATTAAATGCTGCCAATTAATTTCCATAAGCGATCCAATTACAATTCCGAGTGCTTCCAAATTACCGATAAAATTACTTTCTAAACTTTTCATGCCCTCACTCAGCCGTTGTTGTTTCGTCGTCGTCACTCTTAGCGTCGTCACCCCATTTTGATTGGTGTTGTTGTTGGTTTTTGGAGCCCAATACCAGTCATCAACAGGGTAGACTTTAAGGACCCCCATTAACACAAGTTCGTAACTTTTTCGACTGAGAAAAGTTGTGATGTATCCTATACAGATACACCCTCACAAATATCCCAAAAACAGAAAAAGTAGAAAGGGAGGGCTGGAGAATTTTTTCCCTTATTCCACATGCATTTCAAACCAAAGCAGAACTTCAAAATAAAAATGTAGCTTTCACTGGGAAATTAATAAAAAAAAGAACAGGCAATTATATGTTCATAACGAAGTTATCGAGATAGCCACCCCGCCACTATTCTGACAGACATCAGATTTCATATAGGTATCACCATCCACCCCCTCTAGTGGTGAATTTGATGGAATTACTGTTTCGCTGTAATTTTCCTTGTTCGGAATTCGTTTTCGTTGTCGAAGCCTGCCGTGAAATTGCATTCGTGGCGAGTCCTCGGGGGATTTATCCCGAACATATTTTCATTAGCATCAAGCGTGAAAAATCTGATGATCAGTCATCTGTGCTGGGGTATAGCACAGTGTAAATCATGCACTTAGCAATGAGGGTTGTAAACTTCCTCGACTCATCTATTTATTTATGAAAATTTTTGCTCTCACACACATATGCGGGATTTTTTCATATCTCTGCAAAAAAAGGGGTGCTGCTCTATTCTACAATTTCAACAGTCAGCACTTAACCTCGAAGGAAGAAGAAGGCTTTTGGCAACGTGGACGGAAGAAGAAACTACCCTTAGTAGCCTTGGATGCGGGCAATAGTCGGAGAGCTGGATAAATGGTGTTGGTGGTAGTAGAAGTGATGGTTATTTGCACTGAACTTTCTTGTTAGCTAAGCCAAGTAGATATACATATTTGGGCTGAATAGGACGAGTTATAAGGTGGAACTAAGTCCGGGTAGGGCATCATCAGTACACAGTAGTACACTATGCTCAACTTCCCTTCCACGTTCTTAATTCGTTTTATGTTTCAACCCTCCTCTTGTTGTTGTTGGTTCGGTGCCTCTCTGACGGCAGACGATGATGATGATGAAAATAGAAACAAAGCAGACAAAAAATATGTGTTTTTCACCCCTCTGTTGATATTATATTTTTTTTTTGTTCTGTTTGTAAATGGAAAATGTTTCTATTTGCCGTTTCGATTTATTTTTATTTTGCACTTTGTTCAGTTTCGTGCTTCATGCTACTCATTGTATTGAGTGTATAGGTCTCGTACTTGTATCGTGTGCCCAGGCCCACCCGCTTTTTTGAAGGGTAGTTTGGGTTTCGTACTTACTGGTGGGGCTTTATTTTTTTGTTTTTGTTATTTTGTTTTTGCTATCCCAGCGGATTTTATGGGGTTCGATTTTTTTATGTTTACAGTAGGTACTCATATTTTGGGTTGACTTGTTGACTGCGGTAACAACTTGCAATTCAATAATCGTTTGATTGCGACCCCAAAAGCAATATTGGGAAAAAGGTTGTCAACGGCAACTGCAGGATGATTTGTGTACGGGTATGGGAAGAGAGGGGGTTTCAAGTTTTTCGCTTCCTCTTGTTTTTGACGGAAATAAAAAGTCTGTGGATGTTGTAAGGGTTTTCGATGATTTCCTTTAAGAGTGTTTTTTTAAGGTATTAGAATTTTGATGCTTTAAAATTAAATTCAATATAATTTCAAGAGATTGTTGGGAATGAAATCAAGTGTTTGTTTTTTAACCTGCAGTGAGGGTTCCCCATTCATCAGCCACAATGTCTTCTTTTTGGAATGTTTTGTAGTAAGGATCCTGAGTTTTATAGCGTCTGAATGTCTTCACAATAAGCAAGGAAAGTGCTTGGTGCGAGTGAGTTTTCGAAATCTTTTTGAATATAGAATTTTTCAAATGCTGTACGTTGTGACTTGAGAGCTCCTGGCCCAATTTGGTTCAATTTTTCTTCTAAAATTGCTTGTAATAAATATCGAAAAAGGTTTGTCAGAAAAATAAATTCACAAAAACAAGGCCCGAAGCTGGTGTTGTGGTAGAGTTATTAACAAAAGCTATATTTATGGAACAAAATAAATCATATTCACACAATAGTTATTCTTGTTTTGTCTTAAAAAAGGAAAATTAATAAATTAATGAATAAAAAAAAACACTAGAACCAAAGATTAAAGCTGTTAAAATGCCATTATTTAATTCTTTCTAAAAACGACTTATTGTCACAGTGGTAGTGGTACACTCGGGCGGATACGTACTTTTTTGATTTTATTGAATTTTTTAAATAAAATTTATTTAATTTTCTGTGTATCCAATTCAAGTTGGTTTATGGCGTGTGAATCAAAGAATTGAATGGCTCTTAAGTCATTTTATGCGTTAAGTGGACAAATCATTTTTCAAGTTTTAATCAGTTTTCTTTAATGAAAATCTTTATTGGTGAACATTTGATTCAAGTGTTTCTACTCCCTCTCCAAAAAACACTAATAGATACATTTTTAGAAGAGGATCAAGGAAGTTTTCTTGTATAATTTTTTTTTTTTTTTTTTTTTTTTTTATTATTGATTTTTTTATACTTTTGAATAAAAAATAAATTGGCGCGAAGCTTTAAAACACACTTTTAGTATGAAATTGTTTACCTTTTTTCATTGATTTCCAATAGAATATATCCTGATATTCCATACCTATTTAATTATTTATTAACCTTGTAGATTACAGCATTATAATATAAGTTAGGAAAATTTTAAAGAAGCCATCTCGGTTTAAAATTAATTTTCAGAATCAGATAACCTTGCCAAAGACATTATTCGAGTATGTTCCAAATTTCATACCAAATATTTTTTTCTGGCACATTTTTACTTGCGATATACGTAGTATGGCAAGTTTAGGATTCCTGCAAAAATATCTCGAGATAATAATTTTCCCTAACATTACATTGATAGATAACGCGAAAAAAGTGGGTCCGGACCTCTGTCTGTCTCTCAGTCTGTCTGTCTGTGCCTCGAACTACAGCCCAAACCACTGAAGCAATTTTCTTCAAACTTTGGACTTAAGATTATTTGGCGATTCTCTAGAGGGCAAATTGAGTTTTTTGTTAGCTTAAAAAATAACGGTACTTGCCATACAACCAATATACAAAAATTGATTTATTTCAAAAATGGCTCTTAATATAAACGATTTTTTTACTTTCAAATTTCTCGTTAACGGCAACACCGATTTCATCCAAGTTTTTTTTTTGCATAAGAGGTCCTTTAATATTTTAATAATTTTGTATATACCATTTTTCGAAAAATTGATTTTTGGATTTTTAAAAAAATATTGAAATTGTTTTTTTTTTTAATTCAATATATCGAAAATGGTTTACTGAATCTATTTGTTTTTTTAAATTTTGTGTAAAATTGTATTTTATTAAATACCTACTAAAAGCTTACATAACAAATTTTATTTCTAAAAATGTTCAAGAATTTGTATACATATATAAAAAATTAATAATTAAAAAAACCGCATTTTCTAATTCTGTGCAAAATTGTATTTTATTAATAATTACCAAATTGTATTCTCAAAAATGTTCAAGAATTTTTATATATAAAAAATTAATTAAAAAAAAAAACCGCTCTAACTCTAACGAATCAAACAAATCAGCCCCAGGGCTGCGTTTTGTCTCCGACTCTCTTCCTAATATTCATAAACGATCTCTTATCTGAAACTTCTAATCCATTAAACTGTTTTGCTGACGACAGTACCCTCAGCTTTTCATATTCGTTTCTTGATTCACATCCATGTCCTCCGGATGTGGAACTTGAACGGCAGCGTATGATAAGCTCATTAAATTCTGATCTTGACAGTATTGTCCACTGGGGAATAAAAAACCGTGTAGAATTTAATGCTTCTAAAACTCAATGCTGTCTCCTGTCGTTAAAGCGGAACCCACCCCCAATGCTGCTATCCATGAGCGGCACTTGCATAGAGGAAACTGAACAGCTTTCAGTCCTCGGTATGTGTGTCACAGACCACCTTTTGTGGAACGACCACATATTTGACATCGCCAAAAATGCTGCTAGGTGTTTAGGTTTTCTCCGTCGATGCAGGAAATTTTTCTCCCCCTCCGATCTGGCTGTGATCTACAAAGCCTTTATTCGTCCGAAACTTGAGTACAACTCCCATATTTGGGCAGGTGCTCCAATAACCCACTTGAGTCTATTGGATAGAATTCAAAAGAGAGCTCTTAAAATGATAGGTGAAAGAACTATAATGGAAACGTTTACATCTCTGGAGCACCGTCGAAATGTTTCATGCCTTTCGTTATTTTACCGTTATTTTAACAAAAATTGCTCTAGCGAAATAGCCAGTTGCATTCCTCCCCTTAAACAATTCAACCGTAATACTCGCGCTCCTAGGAATGCCCATCAGTTTACCCTTGAGCCCAACTTCGGACGTACAGTTAAGTACAGAGATTCTTTCTTTAGTCGCACTACACGAATGTGGAATGCTCTACCCAGCGCTATCTTCCCCTCCCATTGTGATCTACAGACATTCAAAACCAATGTACATCGGTTTCTCCTTTCAAATCCCCTCCAACCTACCTAATCGCTCGTGCTGTGTTTATCACTTTAAGGGTATTCATAACCCCTTTAGCGCGCGCAAAATATAAAAAAAAAAAAAAAAAAAAAAGATGGCATACTTTTTTCTTAGCTCTATCTGTTCAAGCTTTTAAAATAACAAATTTATAGTAATTTTTAGTAATAATTTATATTTTAAATTGTTTTTAAAACTTTTTTTTAATGATATCATAATGTTATGGAATAAATAAAAACGAATTCAATCGATAACTGTACTCAAGAGTAACAAGTCGATATCTGGAAGCACTATAAGTCAATATTTAGCTCCGAATAACAATGAGTTAAAATTTTTCACTATAAATCCAAAACAATAGTAGTCACCATTATCGCTGAAAATGTCACGATTCTAAACCCACGTGTGAAAAAGATAAAAACCAAAAAAAAATAATATTCATAAATACTTACATGGTGAAAATTGTAATAATTTAAAAATTTGAACGCTTTTTACGCTCAATCTCACTGAGTCTCTTACTGAAGTCATCATTTTTCTTGAAACTACTCCCACCGTGAGTTAAATGTTGAAAATGATTATTATAGTACAACCATCAGATTTCCTTCCAAAATACTATAATTCCCAGCTACTAACGTTTTCTTGGAGCTGCGCATAAACAAGTACCTAAGCCAAAAAATCACTTTTCAAAAATGCCATTAAGTCTTCAAAAAATCTACTCATCAGGTAGATACTCGTTCTCGTAGACCTCAGAACACATATCTTAGGTATTATACTGCACAGGTTGTCAGAAATTTAAAAATGACTGTTCCTGTTGTTTTTTTTAAATAAATTTTTTTTAAATAAAATAAAGCCAGTAGGTCCTTATTTCAATTTTTGTATGGAAATATGGCCACATTCCAAATGTGGCCCTATTTCGTAGGGCGTTATTTCACTTCACCGTAATATATGTACCTTGCTCGTAGACGACATAAGACAAAAATGAATAGGGGATTTTTGATGTGCTTCTGGCTGAGGTATGTACATTATAAGGCACATCCCGTTTTGTACTAACATCTTCTATCGGCGAGCTGTTTTTCTGTTAATTGATCTTTTCATCGACAAGATTTATGTTTAGAAAACGAGTTCATTTTGGAATATTTGAAAAACGTATCTACATTCTTCATATAAATCAACCAAAAATATACTTTTTTCATTTGGTTATCATGGTTTGCTTTCTTATACCCATATCCAGAACAGTTTTTATACTATCGACGCAAGTTGAGCTTTCATTTTATCATCAGCTAATCTTGCTTATTGAAGTTGACTTGCAACATCAACACCAAGAGCTCGCATACGTTAAGTTCACTCGCTATCAGCAAAATTATTAAATCGAGTGACTTTATCGTACAATAAATTTCATAAAATGGAGCATAATTTTATTATGAAAAATTGAAACAGTTTCGGGCCCTGTTTTAATTATCGTTTAGGTCTCATTTCCTGTTACCGAATAAATATATTTTTTTTCTTTGGGTAAATAACAAAAATTGTGCGATGCCGCAAATAATGGAATATTTTTGTTTCCACTTGGTGTACCATATCAATTATTTCATACTAAAATTGGTATGGCAACTTTCCACGTTCCTTTTTTATGGTCATCAGAACAACTACAGCTTCTTGTCGTTTTATGATCATCATGCTATCGCATTAATTTATCTTTAACTCTAACAAACAACTTGCTTGAAATTTTGCGTAAGTATACCCAATCGAGCGCACACAGCTGCCCTGTCAGATAATATCGGCGCGCCGCAACTCCAGTAGTCAAACCATAAAAATGGCGGGTGGGCAGCAAATCTCTCTGTTAGATCATCACCTCGCCCAAGAAAGGAACGCCACAGCCACAGCCAGTTCGCAGTCAGCCAGCAGCTAGCCACAGCAAATTACAAAAACAACAACCTAACCACTGCCTCATCGACTCGACATCAGGTAAAACAGTAACACTGCACACAGGTAGCACCATAGGTAACAACACAAAAGCCGTTTGACCAGCGAGAGATACAAAGATACAAAATGTACCTCTATCTGGTGGCCAGAGAGACCGCACGGCAAGGCAAGGCATAAGCAGCATCATCATCATCGTCTACCAAGAGGTCCCGAATTGTGGGTGGATCCATAATGAGAACCAGCGCATAGCCATAAATCGAGGCAGATCAGAGATTATCTCCACGGATGTTGTTTTTGTATTCCGAACACGAAGAGGATTAGGTTAAAGCTTTGTCATGGATTTTTGTTTTACTTTTGTCGTCAAGTTGGGAGGGCGGTCAGTTTAATCGGATATGCATGTCATTCCGATAAAAAGGTACCTATAAATATTTAACACCATAAAAGAAGAACCTTAAAAATGAACAATCTTTTGAAGGGGGAATGCTGATGGAATCCAATTAAGGCTTTTAGCAGAAGCAGCACCAACCAGGCGTGACTAATCGTCGTCGACTATGCGATGGCATCGACTTCATTCATCAGGGAATACCTATAATCCCATTGACTGCGGAACTAAAGTTTTCCCACTTCTATGCTTTACTGTACCGCACCATCGCATCGCAATGAAGGAACTTTATAACAATCGATTTAAAAGCAGAGGGGTTAGAATTATTGTTCGATACAAAAAAACTCACACCAAAAGGACATCCTTTGCAACAACAACACGTTTATCATTGAATGCAATTTTGTTTTATTTATTTTTGTAGTGACTGCATACGTGTCTGTATGAATTGGGTAGGGATGTTACATGGTGGTGGATGTGACTTCGGTTTCGCCAACGATGGAATTGCAAAACAAACGACCACTGCAAGTGTCAAAACAGGTGACACATGACAAATGGCCAGTAGACACGAGAGCCAAACAGTGTGTACGACCGTGTCTCAATATATTAAGGTAAGGGTAAGGACACACAGGTCTTTCGCGTGCAGTTCAGGATTGTTAATCTTTTGACATTGTTCTCTGATATTTGATTTGGTAACTTGGAAACAAATTTGTTGTAAAAACACATAAATTGTTATATCCATTCATAAAAAAAACTATTGCTGTTACTTTTGAGTTTGATTTACTCTTTTAAGCGCAGTAGCTATATGGCCCACTAAACTGTATGAGATTTGGAAAAGAGAATTTTTAATTTGATAAATCCATTATACCTACAAAGTGGATTAGGTGACGAAGAAAACTTTAATCTTGTTTTTTTGGCAACCTTAAGTATATATTGCTATTTTACCCTTTACAATAGTCGAATTTTCTTAAAGTCGAAGAATTCTTAAAGCTTTTCTTACCTTAGACAACTTTGTATTACTTCAAAGTTTAAAAAATTGTTAACAACGATTGCCATTAGGTATTGTCTAAAAGTTGTCACTATAAACAAATTTTGATCGATGTTTACCGACTCTTATAAAAATCACAGCAAAAAGATACTGTGAATTTTATTATTTTAGGGGAATTTGTTTAAATTCGTGCACCCAGAAAATAAATACCCGTGGTCAGGTTTTTTATAATAAGAAGATGAAGAAATTTAAATATTAAAATATTGAAATTACTTCTGTGAGTGAATGAAGAAAATTCAGTATCTTTTTGTTGTGATTTTTATAAGAGTCGGTAAACATCGACCAAAATTTGTGTCTTAGTAGGGTATAACAGACTGACTGCCCACTGTTATACCTTGGGCGAAACACAATTATTTCTGGAGTTGAGGTCACTTGTACTTTTTAATTGAACTTTATTCAATCACTCCACTTAAAACAGAAGTAATTTCAATATTTTAATATTTAAATTTCTTCATCTTCTTGTTGTCACTATACTACCAATATTTTTTTGATTTTTAAAATGTCATTTAGAGGTTGCGATAATGGATCTTATGCCATATTTTTGAGTTTTGAATTTATAAAATGTGCAAATACTTATTTGTTTTTCAATAATGAGTGTGCTACAGTGAAAAATTGATTTTGAAGTGACCCAGTAGAAGTTGTAGGAATAACTGAGTACTTAGTTCCTCAAAATTTCAATTTATCATCAAAAAACGGTTATATTAAAGGTACATACCTGTCATAGTATCGATTTTTTGATTTTCAATTTTCTCAATAACGACTCAACTGATGTCAACCAAATTTTCTATACAGGAGGTCTGTGTTAATTTGAACAATTTTGAATATAAAAAATTTCAAATTAATATTTTTTGGATTTAAAAAGAAATTTGAAAATTCTAAAGAAAATAAAAAAGTTATTTATTTTGTTTTAATTTTATGTAAAATTGCATTTTAAAAGATACTAAAAGTTGGCATACCGAATTTTATTTTTAAAAATGCTGAATTTTATGTATATAATTTTTTTTTTTTTAAGAAAACCGCTGTAACGAGTTTTGATACATACATTTTTTATTTATCAAGCAAATCACATGGCATTACATGGCATACTTATTTTGGGCTCCAGCTATTTTAAATTAGCAATTAAGAAGAAAAACATAACAATTTGTATTTGAACTTATTTAACATTTTATATTTTACGACATCATTATCATTGAACCAAAAACGTACGCAAATTCCTATAGCTTAAGTTGTTAGCTTCAAGAGCAAGTTTGTGCGATCCAGTCATGCCGTCTATTTTGTTCGTGATAATCTGTTTTCGAAATTCCTGAAAGACTTAATATTATTTTACTATTTATGCCCGCCTCGGCTTAACACGGGTTGTGTACAGGCGCCGGAAAATTCAAATCAGTTGCATTGTCAATTTTTGACAAATATCGAAAGTGACAAGTTTGATGTATTGACATATTTGATGTATTGGTACGTTTGATGTATCGAAAGTGATTAACCCGTCAAATTAAAAAAGTACCTGAAATGTTACACGTTACGTACTTAATGACAAAAAATGAGACAAAATTCTTCCGTTTACAATACGACCATATAATAATTAATAGTAAAATTACAATAAAATAATTCGACCATAGCTAATTTGTTATGCCTTGTAATGAAAAGGGTTTTCGAATAAGAGGTGTTATTTTGAATATCCCGCTATTTCGGTTGTTGTCACTTTTGAAGCTGTAATTTCTTGACAATTGACAAGTATAAACTACGCCATTAATAAAAATGGAACCATACACGCTTCAAAAACGCACTGAAATCATTAGATTTACTATTAAAAATGCATAAAAATAATCAAGAATTTCATCGGAAAATCATCTTGAGCTTGACTGATGAGGCCCATTTCCACCTCGGTGGCTACGTCAACAAGGAAAATTCTCGTATCTGGGGCTCGAAAAACCCAAGATTTATTGTTGAAAAGCCTCTCCATCCTCAACGAGTAACTGTTTGGTGATGCGGTTTATGGTCCAGCTTAATAACTTTGTATGGCCGGAATTGGATGGTATTGATCTGGACAACGTTTACTTTCAATAAGACGGCAGCGCAACGTGCCACGCAAACAACGAAACCATCGATCTTTTACGAGAAAAGTTTCCGGGCCGTGTTATCTCTCGAAGAGCTGATCACAATTGGCCACCGAGTTCTTGTGATTTAAAACCTAGTGACTTCTTCTCCTTTCGAGCCACGTGAAAGATAAGGTCTAGGCCAACGGCCCAGCGTCGATTCAAGACCTCAAAGATGGAATTCGTGAAGCTATTGAGGGCATACAGCAGCCACTTTGCGACTGAGTGATGGAAAATTTCATGAAAAGGATATTGTGTAAGAGTAGCTGTGGCGCCCATTTGGCTGATATTGTTTTCCATTATTAATGACATACTTCCCTTTTTACATTGAAATAAACATCCTATTATTTATCTCAAAAAATGCCATTTTTTCTTTGAATATCAAAATAACACCTCTTTTCGGAAACCACTATACAATATTTTTCGTTTTTCCTTCTGGAGAGAAAACAAATAGCGCCGACTTTCGACCACGCAACGTATATCTGCCCATGCGAAAAATACGGCAGTTCAATGTTTATTCCGCACACTGATGGAAACTGAACACGTTTATATATAAAACAGAGGTATTCTTGGAATAAGCACATCCTCGCTGGGGTAATCGACTGCTGAATCATATCTAAACGCCAACGTTCATAAAGGTAGGTAATTGTTATGTGTTGATTGGTTTATTTTGTTGTATCTCGCTTGAAATCGATGGTGGGTTCTTCCGGAGTCGTGGTATAGATCTCGTTTGAGAATTTTGTATTCCGTTTCCCTTCAGGTCTAGACGCTGTCCTACGCTCTTCTTCAGTCTCATTGTCTCGAATATTGTGAACTCGACTTGCGTTACGCGTACGCCGACCGATATGTTGACGCCTAAGTGGTAGCATTTTCTTATCAATAAAAATAATAACATGACGATAAACCTCCGAACAGGCATCAAAACACACGAAACACCGTTTTGATGTTGCGAAAGACGCGCTAATTGTGAATTGATGTCACCATATACCATGACAGTACCTATGAGTGGATTGATATTTTACATGACGTATGGTCTGTTTGAAGTTACAACAACTGCCGGATGAACAACTGAACATCATAATCTGTCAATATTTGTTCAATACAGGGTGTCCCAACGTCACCGGCCCATAGGAAAACTATGGGTTTTTAAGTTCATTTTAAGTCGAAAAACTTAAGAGGTAATTTTCTCGTTTTCGCTATCTTTTCGACTCTAACTTTGCCAAACCGCATCCGATTTTTATCTTAAATTGTTTGTATTATTGACAGAGACTTAGCTAGTTTATACTTGCCATACAATTTTTTTCTATGCGGATAACTGTTTTCCCATAATTAAATATAAAACGCATTTTGTTGGCATTTTTAGTTCGTTTTTTTGACTTTGGTGACATTCTGTTCACAATAACACCTTATTAAGGGCAGCTTTTATATTTTATTATGAAAGCCCAAAAAGTTGAAAAATATTAATATTCTGAAAATGTAAACAAAAAGAAATAAAAAGACTAAAGAAATAACATACAAAATATTATGAAATTAGTTTCACATTAATAAGTTAAATCAGTTTTGAGATTGCCCTGCAAAACAAAATTTATTATTGTTTCGTCCTTACGTAAAAAGTTAAGATTTCCTAATTATCTTGTTAAAAATAGAACGTTAACATCATACTTGAGAAAATATACAGGATTCCATACTTAGTGATTAGGAAAACATTATACATTTAGACCTCGGATTTTGCATATATGTATATTTTTCATCAGATTGATACCAAACTTTGTATTTAGACGTTTTATCGTTCAATTATAACAAATCGTAATGCATATCGAAAACTTGCAAAATATCGAATAAACATAGAAGAATTGTTTTATATTTTGTAGTATACTGTCTAAGCCCCATGGTTTACAGTTCTGTGTCCATATACAAAAGTTATGCTCTTAAACTAAGCTTTCCAACGTTATATATCTCAATTGTGGTTACTTAACGCACAATTGTTGCCATTCATTTAATTCCCTCAATCGAATAAGCAAAGTTGAATTTTCATACTGTTAAGCGAATTATTCGCCAACCATGATATTATTCGCTATTATTGGCCATTGGTATAAAAGTTCCTTTATGTTGCGCTTGCGGTCTGGTCTATTCAGTTCATTGAAAGTGAGCACTACTGTCATTTCAATAGAACACTATTGCAATTATGTAATTTAAGCTCTAATTGCAATCTTTGTTGCCATATACTGCCTAAGCCATGGTTTACAGCTTTGTGTCCATCCAAAAAAAGATGTACTAGGGCTAAGCTTTCCAACGACATATATCTCATTCGTGGGCAATAGGTAGACCAAAATGCCCATTCTCCTTTGCTCCAATTACTTCTTGTGACGTTGAAAGAAGTTTTTGTGCTAACAAAATGGTTTTTGGGGAGAAACGTCAAAGCCTCTCAATTAATAATTTTCAATTTTAAACCTATAAAATATGGTATGTTATATTGTATTGTAAGTATCAGTTGCTCTTCTTTAATATCTGATAATAATTAATAAGATTTCAATATGTATACCACCCTCTGAATCGCTTTTATATTATTTTTTGATTTGTTTTACATATGAAATGTTTGCATATTTTGCATATGTTTTGCATATTTTGCATATTTTTTGCACATGTTTCATATATTTTGCATACTTTTGGCATATGCATTTCATGCAAATATGCAAACACATTTAAAATATGCATATCGTTTTCAACTCTATTTTCAACGAAACGAACCTTGGTGTCATCAGAACTTAGCTATCTTAATCCTTCAAAAATATGCAAATATGCACAATCCGAGGTCTACATATAATGTAAGTACCTATATGTTTTATTTTTGTTTATGCTTTATTGTTGTTGGCAGGACAGGGGCTCAAATGAGTCGATTTTTTAAAGAAAAAAGAATTTAGCTGGATTTTTTTTATAAAAATGTCAAGCGATTGTTTCGTAGTCGTCACTTTTCCGGCTTTGAATAACCATAACAATAGCTATATATATATACAACACATATGTATTGTACGTAAGCCTTAAAAAAAATCCAATATAGATACCCTAAATGCAATATTATATCCCAGATTAGGATAGTATCACGTCACATATCGTTAACATGGTGTATTGTGTCAAAAGCTTGTCATCCATGAAAATTTGTTCACGTCAAGTAGCTACCTACCTACCTTTCTACATAAAATTCTCTTATTCTATTCAGGTTACGAAACAAAAGTTGTTTTCCGCATTCGCTACATTGCATTCAGAATGGTGTGTTTCCCAGGCCATGTCATCTTTTCACTTTTACACGATTTGTAAAGACAAAAATACGAGAATTCCCTTCCACCCCAGATTTGGTGTTCGTGTCAATGTCAACATAATAGGAAGTCTTCCAGCTTTCATCTTTTTTTTCGTCAAGACAAAAAAGCATGTAGAAAGTTAAAATCCAAGACTTTTTTTGTGAAATAAAAGAGAAAACCCATGAGATTTGATTTGAAAAAGTCGTAAGTGAAATAGCAATTCTTTATCAAATCCACTTCGGAATCCAAAAGTTTTGTGCAAAAAATATGAAAAAAAGTCAAATGCGATAGGTATATCAACTTTGTTACAAAACTTTGTCAATCTGTTCTTCTTTTTCTTTCTTTTTATTAAATTTTATTAGGCTCCATCCAACACTCATACCATGACTCTTATAAGAACTTTCGATCCTTAGCGTTTTGTGGGGGTAGACATTGAACAACCTCCATATCCTCATCAGGGCCCGGTGAAGCCTTTTAAGAACCGAAAAATTACTTGAATGTGATCGGCAGTCTGGCGTGTGTTTGCGGTTTCAAAAGTAAAGTTTTTTGTTTTTCCTGGAAAAACCTTTTCTAGCCGCAAACTTTTCAAATTTCAGAACTTTCCACTTCGTTTCGTTGTCTTTAGATGAAGTGAGTTAGAAGAAAGTTTTCATACAGCTTGGGTTATTGTATAATTCGCTACCCTATCACATCACCCCCACTTTTCATGGAAGTTAGAACACTATTATCTGTTTTGCTATTTTTCGTATACCCTCGTCTCATATTTTTCCCTGAGATAAAACAAAAAAAGATACTTGTATGTATGTATATACCGTGTTGGTTGTTCAAGAAAGGGGTATAGGGTATAGGGTAAAGCTTGGGTTGGCGAGCCTCCCCTTTTTAACGTAACACAATTAAAAAATGTAAATTTTCACATACGAATATATAGTATCGTATATACTTATACCTTCTATGGCTGTATTATAAGGCATGACTTGAAATTCACCTATAAATAAAAGACATCAGACAAATTAAGTGATTACTCACAGATATTTGCACATGAGTTTATTAATT
The DNA here is from genome assembly GCA_949320155.1 of Melangyna quadrimaculata. Lineage (NCBI taxonomy): Eukaryota > Metazoa > Arthropoda > Insecta > Diptera > Syrphidae > Melangyna > Melangyna quadrimaculata. The sequence continues at coordinate 12,163,089 of OX439485.1, forward strand.
GAAAATTTAATATGAGAATTTAAATAAAAAAAAAGAAACTTTCGCAGTCGGTAGGATTCGAACCTACGCTCCCAGAGGGAATCTGATTTCTAGTCAGACGCCTTAACCGCTCGGCCACGACTGCTTAATGAAAAACGTGGATATGATTATGAACTGTTAACTTGGCCTTAATCAAAGAATTTATTTGAAAAAAACTTTGTGAATAATGATTTTGATTAAGCGAAAAAAATCTTTTTGCCATTTTTCTTTTAGCTATGTCTCGAGACTTTCTTGTTTCTAAGGTTATAACAGTTGTTCGGCATTAAAACTACGCGTATATATCCGCTTGAAAAAAACTCTCGGTGTCGGGAAAATGTGCGGTAAATGGACGCCCAAAAGGCCAAAACCCGAACACTTAAAATCCATAGACCATTCAATAAATGTTCTTAAATATCTCAAAAATTTGGTTTTCGAGATTCCGTGTTTTTAGTTTTTGGGATTTAAGATTTTTAGGTTTTGATGGTAAATTTAGGATTTTCGGGATTTTTGGGTTTTGGGTTTTCGGGATTTTGGTATTCGAACACTTAAAATCCATAGACCATTCAATAAATGTTCTTAAATATCTCAAAAATTTGGTTTTCGAGATTCCGTGTTTTCAGTTTTTGGGATTTAAGATTTTTAGGTTTTGATGGTAAATTTAGGATTTTCGGGATTTTTGGGTTTTGGGTTTTGGGTTTTCGGTATTTTGGTATTCGGTATTCTAACCCCAGCCCAAATTTGAAAATGTATGTATGTGTGCAGCTAAAGATCTCGAAAATTTTGGGTTTTTATATTTTTTGAATTTTGAATTTTTAGAATTTTGGGTTTTCGGGAATTTGGTTCGAGACTTTGACCCAAATTCAAATACAGAATTTTAGCAATTTTCGAATTAAGAGTAGGTAAATTTGCAACCCAATATCTGCGTACACATGCACATACATAATGTACATGATGTATGTGCACGTATCTCAAACATTTTGGATTTTCTGGTTTTCGGGACATTCCTTTCAAAGGATTTGTAGAGTTTTCGAGATTCTGAGTTTTCTGAATTTTTGATTTAAGGGATTTTGGGTTTTCTGAATTTTAGGAATTTCAGATTCTTGGGTTTTTGGGGATTTCGTATTTTCGAGATTTTATACTCAACTTAAGTATTTTAGCAAATTTTAGCGTACGCATACGTTTAAAAATGTATGTACATTAGGGTGGTGCTTGTTTTTGCAAAGTTGGAAATTCTTTCGGGTACCCCCCCCCCTAGAAGTGATCAAGGTAGAAAAATTAAAATCTGTGCAAAATTTATTTGACATTTTGTAGCCTTTTACTAAAAAATCAGCAAAAGTGCAAAAATTGATGAATATTAATAAAACTCACCATTTATCTTAATTATTATATGGACTAAAAACAAATAATATTTCCAGAATTTTAAACATTTCTTTAACCAGTTAAAAATCGAATTGAATATGAGTAAATTTTTGTTTTTTTTTTTTTTTGCTAAATTTGCTTATTTTAATTTCGATTTATACCTGCTTACAAAAATGTTTAAAATTCTGGAATTTTTTTTTTAAAGTCCATATAATAAGCAAGTTTAATGCTTAACGAGTGGATAAGATAAAACGAATTGGTCAATAATTCATCTTTAATTAAGATAAATGGTAAGTTTTATTAAGTTCTAAAAGGTTTTTTTTTTAATAATTTTTTTATATATAGAAGTTCTTGAAAATTAAAAAAAAATAAAATAAAATAAATACTTTTAGTATTTAATAAAATACAATATTTTCACAAAATTAAAAAAAAAAATCAATAAGCCGTTTTCAAGATATTGAATTTAAAAAAAAAATCAATATTTTTTTAAAAATCCAAAAATAATTTTTTTTAAAAATTTAAAATTGTAAGGCACCTTTTACATAAACAATTTGGTTGAAATCAGTGTAGCCGTTAACGAGAAATTTGAAAACCAAAAAATCGGTTCTATGACAGGTACTGTTAATAACCGTTATTATAGTAGCTCGTATTTTGGTTTTTTCAAAATCGTTGGAGCCGTTTTGGAAATAAATCAATTTTTGTATATTGGTTGTATGGCAGGTACCGTTAATTTTTGATTAAAAAAAATTCAATTTTCCCTCTACGAACCCCAGAAGAACCTTAAGTCCCCAGTTTGAAGAAAATCGCTTCAGCCGTTTAGGCTGCAGGTCGAGGTATAGAAAGACAGACGGGCTGACGGACAGACGGACAGACGGACAGATAGACAGACAGAATTGCGAGACCCACTTTTTTCGCGTTCTCTATCATCGCAATGTTAGGGAAAATTATTATCTCGAATTTTTTTTTTTGCACGAATCCTAAACTTGCCCTATGCTACGTATATCGCAAGTAAAAAATTGGTTCAGTTAAAAGGAAACGTGTTTGTTTTGAAACCTTTAGCTTTAAAATAAAAAGAAATCACTTTTAATTTGCCAAAGTTAAAAGAAAAAGCGTAAGAGAAATCACTTTAAATTTGCATTCGAACATAATAATTTTAAAATGTATTAACAACTAATTTAATTTTCAAATTTAAATTTTTAAAATTGATTAGTTAATTTCATTTTTGTATTTTATTATAAGTAGTTGACATTAGCTTCAATTAAAATAAAGTTATATGTATTAGTACTAATATGTACTAAATTCGAGTATACATTTTTAGTACTTGACTTTGGTTAGCCAGAACTTTAAAGTCAACGTTTTCAAATATATTTTAAAAGTGTACCATTTAAATTTTAAAGGAAGCCATTTTAAATTCAATTTATAAGTGAGAACTTAAGAATACTTTTGATTTAATAGTAAAAATAAAATTTAAAAAAAAGGGGTTTGACTGACACTTTCAAATAGGATTTCAAAGTTTTAACTTAACACTTTAAATTCCAGATTGAATTTTTTTAGATTTTTAGGTGTTTACTTTAAAGTTTAAAACAATTTGCGTTAAAATTGAAAAAGTTTAAAGTGTAACTTTTAATTAAAGTACGTTCACTATTGGTTGTCTTTCATACATGCTTTTATTTTAAAGTGGTTTGTTCAGGAGTTAAAAGTATTTTTCCCTCAGTGTAAGCTGTAAGGGATAGAAGATGGTTGATTCTCAGCTGTTTTAGACATCTATATATATCCGTTGGCATACTGAGCAATTATCGACAAAATAATAATAACACAGTTTATGAGGCAGTTTTGATGGTTTTCCTGGTTCATATTTCTTGAATGTTGAGTACTAGAGTCCGAATCTTATGTTCGCGAACAAAATTTTCTGACACATCATTTAAAATATGCAAGAAAAGCTAAACAAAATTGAAGTACTTGTCAGTTTTTGTTTATAACTTGAAATTTATTAATTTTTCTTGAATAAACTCTCCTCGAACTTTTAATTTTATAAAAATTTTACAATCAATTTTTTTTGTCCGTTGAACCGTTAGGGCTAAAACGTAATTTTAAAACTGATAATTGCTTGAAATTACTTTTTTTTTTATTTTTTTAATGCAAAAACTGTCCGATCCAAAACTTCATTCATTCATTAAACTTAGCAAAAAGTGTTTCATTTAACAAGAGAAAGAAATATCCAAGAAAATTTATTAGATTTAAATCAAAACCATACGATAAAAAAGTAATTGCCATTTTTATGTTAAATGCAATGCTTAGAACATATTGCGCATTTAAAAACATTGTAACCGAAACTTTGTAACAAAACAATATGAATAAGATTTCCCTCTAGTGGACCTTAGGTCATTTTTTTGTTTTGTTATTTTAAAATTTCAAGTGACGTTTAGGTCTGAAGAAAAAAAGTCACTTTAAATTTTAAAACAACAAAACCAAAAAATGACCTAAGGCTTACTAGAGGGACATCTTTTTAGCAATGAGAAAGGTCACGAAAAAAGGAATTAGTTTAAGAAAATAATATATACAATTCGAAGACTGAATAGGTTCCTTAAACTCATGGTTCTTCATGTTTATGTTTTTTTTTTTTATGAAAACCGATGACATAAAAGCATCACAATTCTTAAAATATGTTACCTTATATTACATTATAGGATTTATTTGATCGATAGTTGCTCATTTTGTTAATCCATATTACTTAAACAAGTAAGCAAACAAACCACTTGTGATAGTAAAATTTATATTGCTATATACAATTGATTGGTATAAAGTAAATATTTCTTAATTGATCGCCTGTCAAAAAAAAAAAATATCTTAATGTTATACCGCACAATCATTTGTCAATAAAAACATTTCAACAATAGAAACAGGTATCTACATAACTATATAAATATACTTTTAAAGGAATGAAACGTTATAAAGTCAAGTGTTTATTGATTGTGTTCTTGACTGATCAAACTTGCCCAACAACTATTTGCGCTCATGAAATCAATTTGGAAGCAATAAAGATAAGAAAATCAAAAAACGTCGCCCGAAGCTAAAATGTATTTTTAATTTAATTGAGCATTTACAGTAAAAACTCTCTTGGTGGATAAAGTATTCACCTTTATAGCAAACATGAAGTTTGAATTTACAAATTTTCAGTGAACTTTTTTAAATGAGTCCTAAAGAAGATGCCATTTAAATAGTTTAGTTAACTTAACACATAAAACATGTCGAAATTCATTATTATTTAAACTTAATTATCGAAAACCGAAAACTAAGGAACCCTAAATACCATAAACCCTAACTCCGAATCCCCAAAACTCAGAAAACCCGCAAAACTTGAATTCCAGAAAATCCAAAAATCAATTTATTTTGAAATTTTGTTTCCGAAATAGAAATAAAAATTGTTGTCAATTCTCAGCAGACGTCCTTGCTGTGTTTAAATGCACGATCGCTATGGTAAACAAATATATACACGACTGGATTGCATGAACTTGCCCTTGTAGCTAGCAACTAAAATGTATGTCGATTATGTAATGTCACCAATATTTTTATATCGTTAACGAGAAAAGAATTAAAAAACAGTAAAAATAGCTATTTTTAAATTTTTTGATTCAATGCAAAAAAATGCGTACGACTGGATCGCACGAACTTGCTCTCGTAGCTAACAACTTTAACGGAGGTAGAAATTGATGATGTACAAGTACAAAGGTATTGGTTCCAAAATATTATTATATCAATAAAAAAAAAAAAAAAATTAGATTATTACTATAAATTTATTATTTTATTGGCTTTGAAAGTAAGAGCTCAAAATCAAGTATGTCATCTGATTTGTTTGGTATGAATGAAAAATATATGAATTTATGAAAAAAAAAAATAAAAAATGGTTGGAGCGGTTTTCTTAAGAAAAATAAATTTTGTATACACTGAAAATAATATTCTTCGTAAAGTAATGAAATTCTTTACGTTGGCTGAGTTTTCTTTGACTCCACGCAAAATTCGTTGGCCCAATCAAACACTTATTTTAAAAAAAATATGTTGTTTGATGATGGCTTCATTGTCTCAAAGAAAGTGCTTTCATACACTTTTTACCAGTGTTACCGCAGGTTTAATTTTTAATGAGTCCTGGAGGCTGAACAAATGAGTAATTTTGAAAATAAATGAGTCCCAATAAAAAATCTGTTTAAGGTATATGATAAGACTTTTTTTCATTTTTTAATAATAAAATTAAATATTTTGGAAATCATACAAAAATATAAAATTCATAAATATTATTAAACTAACTTATTTTACATACAATTATTTTAAGCAAAATGAAATAAAAGCGCTTGAACTTAAAAACTCAACCGTATTATATAAAGTTTTTATTTGGTACTCTTTAAAAATGAGTCAAATCTAACAAGGATCAGTCCCTGAGTCAATTTTAAAAAAATGAGTCCCTTTTGACTCAAATGAGTTGCAGTGGTAACACTGCTTTTTACCTGAACCTTAAAGCCACTAGTTTGTTTTAATGAAAGCTTTCACAATACAACGAAAAACACTGTCGAAAATATGTTGTTATTTTACGATGGCTCAACGAAAAATTACGTTCAATAATGTAAAATAACTAAATCGTCGAAAAAATCATATTTTAATGAAAACAGAATTTGAGTCTGCTTTGTAATAGTTCACACTTAATTCTTGTCGAAGAATCTATATAAAAGAACAAAAAACAAGTGAAAAATGCCTGTTGGTAAGGCGCCACCGTACAAGTTTTATGATTCCTAATGTCTTACTGGGAATCAGTACTAGCACACCTTGTCATCAAGCTATTTTTTTTTTATTTCTTCACTAACAGATTCTTTAACAAGAATGATGTTTGAACTAATGTAATGCAAAAAAGCTATGTCTAATAATATCATCACGAATAAATTCGTTGAATTAACGAATAACGAAAACATTTTACTTCAATCAATGAAATAAATTCATTGACTCAACGAAAATATCGTTAATTAATGAAAAAAATAAATTGACTCAATTGAGAATATCGGTAATTAATGAAATATATTCGTTGACTCAACGAAAAATTTCATTAAAAGGCTTTTACGTTGTCTAATTAAAACATTTCACTGACTCAACGTCAATTCGTAGTTTGATGAACGGCTTCATTAAAAAACGAATCCCAATATCGGCTATATTGTAACTAAAAAATCGTTGAAACAATGACGTTTTTCGATGTATATAAAATTTTTAGCTCACTTTCAATAATAAAATCTGGTATGCCAACATTTAGTATTTAATAAAATACAATTTTACACAAAATAAAAAATTATTCAATAAGCCGTTATCAAGATACTGAATTTTCAATATTTGCAATTTAAAAATCCAAAAGTTATTTTTTTGAAAATTTGTATGTATAACGGTGAATTCTTTGAATTGTGAAGGAGTTCTAGTATATAAAAAATTTGGTTGAAATCGGTGGGCAAATTAGTCAAAAACCACTATGCACCAAGCTTAAAGAAAATCCCTCCAGTGTGTCTCGTTATTCTGTCTGTCTGTGTGTGTGTGTTTATCTGTCTGTCATAGCCCCTACAGTCTAAACGGCTTGAGGGATTTTCTTCAAACTTGGTACATAGTGTTTTTTGACTAATATGCCCACACGTTTTTTAATTTTTTTTTAGGACCAAAAATAACTGTACCTGCCATACAATTTTTTTCGCCACAAAGGCAAATGACATTTACCTCAAAACTGGATCCGAGGATTTTGTTGAAAAGAATTTAAAAAAATTAAATAAGGAAAAACTACTTTTTGATAATTTATTTATTATTATTATTATTTTAGTTATTTTTTTGGTACCTCCAGTTCAGCTATTTTTTTCGTTTTTGATATTCTCGAAAACAGTTAAGTTTAAATTTTTCAATTTTGTTATGGTAAAACTTCTAAAAAGTATAAATATTATTGGAACTTAAATAATAAAAAAAAAAATTAAACATTTTTTTTTTTTTTGAAAATGACTTGGTCAACATTTTCAAAACTAGGTGTAAGATATTTTTATTTTTTTATTATTTTGTAGGATACTTCAAAAAATCATGTTTCTAAATTCAAAAATAACGGTACTTTGCATACAAATGTTAAAAAACCGTTAAGAAGAAACTTATTTTCTCGAAAACTGCTCCAAGAATTTTGATAAAAAGATGTGCATTTACTATTTAAGGTATGGTCAATATTTTGATGAAAACAAATTTTACCTATAACGGTACCGGGCTAAGACAAAAATTCGAATTTCTCCTCTATAGAATCACATACAAATTCAACACACCAAACTTGAAGCAAATCCGTCCAACTGTTTAGGGTATGCTCTATGTATTTCAGGTCGCACAGACAGACAGACCGACGCGACGTCCTTATGAAAATCCCGAGTTCGGGTCGAAATTCTGTATGATCAAAATTCTGTTTTAAAAATTCTGCATTTCAAAATACTGTCTTTCAAAATTCTGGTTACACAACATTCTGTATGAACAAAATTCTGTATGATTAAAATTCTGTATGAGCAAAATTCTGTATTTAAAAAAAAATCGTTTTCATAATGCTAAAAAGTGCGCACTTTATTACATTAACAAAATGTTTTTTTTTTTTTAAATACAAAATAACTAAAGGTTTTTATGATAAAAAGCTTGGCTTTTGATGCTGCCGTAAGATCAGTCAATACTACGATCCTCTGCGAGGTAAATTTAAAGATAAGAAAATTTTGAAAATGGAAGCCTGGTTTTAAAAAAAAGATACGCCTACTGAGAAGACATCAAGCTGAGTTTTGTTCTGTCATCAAAATTCAAAGAAAGTAACGGAAGTATTCAAAGGATGCAAAACAATATAAACAGTATTGATGGTTGGAAGATGGATGGGTCTTGCCCTCAGGTTGAGGGCAATAAAGTAACCAACATGCATAACATTTTGTCCATTTTGTATCGAAAATGTATACATGTCATTTAAAAAATTTAACGAGACGAATAAACATCACAAAAACGACATTAATTAGGATTAATACTAGATTCGGAATAAAATATGAACATGCGTGAGCGATGTTGTGCGTTTCTCAATATAAGCTGAAGTGAAGTTGGATATATGACTTTTGGAGTACCAACATATATGTCTGTAGTCGAATACGAATTTCAAAAAATGGTTAAGTGATTTTAAAAACGGGTCTGATTTCACAAACGCACAGGTGACAAGGGCAAGAAATGGAGATCACATTAAAAAAGTGAATTCTTAATTAAAATACTGAAATTGGTCATTAACAGAATTTTGAACAACATGATTTTGCACATACCTACAGCATTTTGGATATACAGAATCATGGACATACAAAATTTGTACATACAGAATTATGAAATACAGAATTTTGGTCATACAGCATTTTCAAAAAATTTAAAACAGAATTTTGGTCATACAGAATTTTGAAATCCAGAATTATGACCCGCTCCCAAAAATCCCTTTTTCAGATTTGTTCAAAAAACCGCAATAACTTTAATTCCATATTATATTTATTATATTTTTTGGTAAAAACATGGTAATGCAGTATTATTCAATCTGTTCTAAAGATTACAAGTACAAGGTTTAATCAAAATCGTTGAAGTAGTTTTCGAGAAAACTTTATAAAACAGAAATCATTATATGGTAGCTATATCCGTTCTAGATGAGCAAATACAAACATTTAAATTTCACCTCAAGTGCATAAAAACGCTTCGCACCGAATTTGAAGCAAATCCGTTTAATCATTTAGGCTTTAGGTCGAAGTACATTAGGTTGCACAGACGCATAAGCCGACGGACATCTTGCCTTTTCCATCATCGAAGTGTTAATTTGGATTAAAATCTCAAGATTTTTTTGACATGAAATCAAATTTGTCCTAGAAGAATTTGAAGATGAAGCTCAATGTTGATATAATTTCATACGAATTTTATTTTATTGTATGTTTTTATCTTTTTATCTTATATTAAACCAAAACAAGTATTTTCGTTTTTTGTTTACTAAACAAAAAAATATCTTCATATATAGGTACTTATCAATAAATTACCAATCCTCATTTTATGGGATACGAAGCGATGAATCATCTGAAGAAAAAAAAAATTAAATACCAACAAAACACGTTTTACATTTTATAAAAAAAGTTTTTATTAACAAATAATTGCACCCTAATCACTAAAACCATTTGATTTATTTTAAACTATTTGGACATATGATCGTGCAGATAAAATAAAAATACCGCAGCATTTAATTATCATTGCATTATAATAGCAATCATATATAGTTTTCTAATGTACTCTTTCTGAGCACACTTTACAGCACAAGTTCATCTATTATCTGTCAGATATTATATTATGTACAGTGTACACATTGTGTCATTTTATTACAATTTACAATGCAACTCACCTGAATGGCACATGGGTTGGGTATAATTTTTATTGCAAACGAGTGCAATTTGCATTTCTATGTCATGTTTAAGTGTATATAAAAAATAATTGAGATCTGATGTGATAGAGATGATGTTAAGCAAGAAAAGTGCGCCAACTCAACTTAAAGATTATATTTTTATTTTAATTGTTAATTGTCTTGGGTTAAAAATGTGCCGAGAAATTGTCGTTAGATTTAATCAGAAAAATGCAAGGGAACGAACATGCTTATGTAGCTTAATTTTTTTAAGAACATAATTACTATTCCGTTCTATCGAGGCAGTACTCCAGTCACCTATAGATTTAATTGAATTGTCTTCCGATTTATCCATCAAAATAGAATTCACTTTTACAAAGGTCACTTCAGCGAATGTACTTTAGAGAGACAGACTGTCCCTGTCCCATTGTCATTGCTATATTTTTCTCTGTTCTCCATACCTTCCGGTTTTTTTTATAAAAATTATATTTTGATTTTCTTGCGAATGCAACGGTAACTAACAGGGGACTTTTAACATACTTACCTACCACGAATTTCTCATCAACCGCTAAACTTATTTTGATCATTTTAATTGTCTAAGATGAGGCAGTTTGGTAATGTCTATTAACTTTAATACATTAATTATAGCAATTGGTTAGTCAGTTAAATATAAAACCTCAGGATTCATCTTTATATAAAAATGGATGGTTAAAGGTTTATTCGTATTCGGATAATGCTTAAAACTAATAAACCAAATCGGATACTTCGTTCTGCGGATTTATTAGTAATTGCTACGCAAAGGTTTAGAAAAAAAAGAAAAGTCGTAAAATACTCAAAAGTTGTCTGGAAAATTGATCGTAAGATTCCCACGGTTTAAACCAAAAAAGGACACTATGGAGGAATATTCCGGAAATTTCCAGCAAATTTGGAAATCCGAAAAGATCCGGTTCTAAGTGCATTTCTTTTTATTTGCAAGTGGATGAAGAACAGTATGCATATCTACATGCAACAGTTCAAAAAAGTCTGCGATGTCAGTAGGGCTGGCCACGAGACGAGAGTCTGCGAGACTTTTGTAAGTCTCGTCTCGGTCTCGTTAAAATCGAAAATTTTCAGTCTCGTCTCGGTCTCGTGTCGTTCTCGTATAATTAAGTCTCGTCACAGTCTCGTCTCCGAAAAATACGATTTCCTGACAACCTGTTGATTATTGGAACGAAATATTTTCGATTATAGTTTGAAAACGTGCAAAAAAAATAAATATTTAACTGAAATTGGATTTTTTAATTTATTAGACTCTCTGTAAATTTCGGTCCAAATATACAGTTTCGTCTTGGTCGCTTAAAAACCAGTCTCGTCTCGGTCTCATCATGCGAGACCGAGACTTTTATCATCTCGTGGTCAGCCCTAGATGGCGGCTCTGAATCGGACGTTGAAAGATTTACGAAATGATGAATAACGTTTCAGTGGCGCAATGAATTTCGTCAAACGCTGCCTGTCATTCTATCAAGATCAACTCCGGCAGATGAATTATTGAACACTTGCCTGAAGGCGTCTGCTTTATGTTTTTTTTGACAATTTATAAAGACGCTGGAGGAGCTCTTCACGAATGTTTTCCCAAATATCGCTTAAAATTATGATCACTATAATTGGCTGAGCGAACGAGTGATTTTGGCGTGATCATTTGAATTTTGGCTTTCAAAATCAAAAATTGCCGATGAGTTACCTACATATACATTGTTACAAATCCGTCGAGTCCTTGATGGATGAAAACGAAGCCACAAACTATTCCATTATGCTTGTGATACCAATAAAATCGATTCTCATTAACACACATCATCTAACTTCATATTGGTGATGTCTCACAGCTACTTTGTTTTTTTTTCAATTTGCAATTAAAACTTAATAACATTTCTTTTATTCGCCAGTGGCCGAATATTCGGCCACCGAAACAGACACCAAAATTCTTGGATAAGATATGGATTCTCTTTTTACTAATTTATATAGGTTCCATGACAATTTTGAAAATGTTAGAAAAGCAAACTTATTAAAAAAAAAGAAAAAAAAAAAAACATATTCACGGATACCTTTATTTCTGTAGCATTCGTTAAAATTTTTCCTCGAGCTTTAAAACAGAAAAATAATAAGGCTCGGTTACTTATTTTTTAAATTTTTTGTTCATTAACTATTCAACAGTAAACCTTAATTCATCTAAAGCACGCATAACACTACTTTTTCTCTTCGGCCCGTTTCCTGATACGAAACATAAATGTTCAAGTTCAACATAAGCTCTTATGTTCTACTTTTTCTTATTTCCTAAGCATAAACTGTCCCACAAATTCTTATGTTGAACTAAAATGCTTAAATTTCATATCAGCAAATGGGCCTTGGTTCTTGGCTTGAATTGTCGAAATTTGAATTTATAAATTAAATTCGAGATTGTGTACACTCTGGCGTATACGTACTTTTTTTAATTTCTAAATTAAATTAATGACCAACTGTATAGCTTTAAAATAAAAAAAATATGAAAATATATTTCAGCTTAGTAAGTTCAAAAGGGTAGGATATAAATAACCTGATTTGTTGCCTTTTTTAAAGTATACAATATTTTTTTCAAGCAAACATTACCCTTACTTTTAGTTAAACTAGATATTGTGCTAAATTTGGCGATAACACATACACAAACAATTCAAACAACAGACTGTTGCCTTTTTTAATGCTTGAAATGAGTTGCTTGAGCGGGATTGAGGATACAAAAGGGGAGTTTAAATCCTGTACAAACAAAATTGTAAAACATTCAACATTTCAAACTTTTACCAATTTTGAATTCTAAAATGTACTTATCTTGCATTCTTAGTGAAAGTAAACATCCTGAATCACTGTCACATTCAATTCCCATTTGTGCATGCAAATATGGTCCTTTTGGAATCTGTTTAACTCTTTGTTTGCTCTCAGCAATAATATAAAATTTTACCAAAAATGTGCTTTAATAGTAAAATCAGATGGTTATTATTTTAGCACTGATTGATTGTCTACTTTTACGAAGTTGGAGGTGATATTGAAACGTTGAAGGCTCCCCCAAGCAAACGCGAAAATTCGGCGCGGTGGAGAAACAATCGCCGTTGATGTGGGCACTCTCATTTATCACCATGTAAATAAATTTTGACTGGCGAATGTTTCTCCGCCGCACTGAATATTTCGCTTTGGTTTGAGAGATCCTTATACATATGAATATTTTGTGGCCTTGGAAAATAAGTAATTGTAATCGATAACAAATAAGCTTCCATTTCACACAAAATCGCCTTTTTTAAAAACCTGTCAAACATTATGTGTGTATGTACATACGTACTCGTACATACAAAATATTTATTTTTTCAATTTTAAAGCTTTGTCTACTGTACTTCAATATTTATGTATTTCTTATGGAAGATATTTTTGGTAAAAAATATATAAAAATTTAATTTTCTGTGCTTAACGGTAAAATATCAAAATTTCAGACTTCTAAACCCAATCCTTGAAATGATAAAAATCATTTAACTGGAAAAATTCAAATGTCCATTAAATGCTTTAACAGCTACATACAGACATAATTTTTGGTTTCTGCACATCTAGAGGGCAAAACCTTTCCAACGTTATATAATCTATGTAGTTCCGTTGAGTATTTACAGAAAAAAGTGTACCGTTAGGTTTTGCTAAGCGTATTAATATAATATAGATTTATTTAAAAACACAAAACTGTTAAGGAAAAATTTAAAAAAAAACTTTCCCATACCGGGAATCGAACCCGGGCCTTCTGGGTGAAAGCCAGATATCCTAGCCACTAGACCATATGGGATATACAAAATGCTAACCAAATGACCAACAAGAGCGAGTTTGAATAATGACTAATACCTACAACTCGTGTTTTAAGTTTCGAGTCGTATGAAACAATATAACTTTTTTCTCTTAGAATTATTTTCTTGACTGTTCCGAATACAGAAGTAATGTCGGAACAACATTATCTCGCCTCGTGTGTAGTGTTGTTGTATGGCGTATAAAATATATAGACTATGACAGCGACACAAGACTCCACAACGCAGACAAACGAGACAGGTGTAGTTCCAGCTTAGTGGAAACATTGTTGATAATAATAATTTAATTAATCTTGGTTGTTTCAGCAACGTTTAAAACCACGTTTTAATTATTTTACTAGAATGGTGGTGACTTGAAGTAGTGGTAGTGATATTGAATAAACTTTAAGGATTGACTGGAAACCCACAAAAAACAAACGACAGATATATGCAAATATCACATCGAGACACTATTAAGAATGTCAGCTATGCATATATCAAATTTTTTTCTTTAACTTACCACCTGTTCCTTTTTGATAGCTTAATCCAAATTTGCGAAAAGTATAAATACGATTATCAAAATAAAAACAATCTATTTCAATATTTTAATAACATGTTTCTGAATCTCACAACTTATTTGTTTTTAATTTCACTACTTACCTATTTTGGAATTAAGATTTCGTCACCGGGCTGTTATATTGTTATCAACTGAATTTCTAAATGCAGTAGCCCGATATGATGAAGGCTTAGGTGCCGAAACACGTAACAAAAATAAAAATAAATAAGTTATGTGGTATTCATAAATAAGTTTTTGTATACATATATGTAGGTATGAAAACAAAATAAAAACAATAAATATTTGTTTTTGTTTTGATAATATCGTATTTTATTTGTTTTCTTTTTATACCTATACACAACTGTAGACATTTTCCCTTTTGAAACTTCATGGAAGTAATAAAAAAGGGTACATTTGTACTTATCATACCTACTTCAGCCACATCATCCACTTGAACATACAAAAAGAGTATGCATTCATATATTTAAAAAAAAATGTGAACGATTGTTTTGACGTTTCCCACAATCTGGATTGCAATTGCAGACATTGACAATAAGATACATCTGTTTTATTCAATAAGATTGGTGATACAAATTATTTAATTGCGTTTCACATATGGATTGTGTTATAACTCTTTGAATGTCATTGCTAAGCGCATCACTTGAGAATTGTTAAGCCGATTTGGAACATATATTTTTGTATGTTTTTAATTGATAGTTTGAGTTAGGTTTGTAAATTGACATGTACAAATTTTATCCCCCGTATATTTATAAAGACATAATTGTTATTTTAACTAACGTGTTTAGAAAAACTACACCATGGAATAAGAATTTTTCGGACTCAAAAGGAGCAGTTAGTAATTGCCTTTAATATGAATCCGAAAAATTCTTATTCCATGGTGTAGTTTTCCTAAACACGGGAGCTTTAATAACTATTTTTTCTTTATAAATACGGGGGTATGTTTATAAGTCAAAATAATTTTTGTTTATTTAAATTATAAGTTTAGTGTCGAAAAAAAGAAAATTTCAAATTCTGAACCAGAAATGTGCCGCTCTGATTGAGTTATTAACAGATGCTATATTTGCGGAGCGAAATTGCATAATGTAGGTATTATCAAAAAATATGTACCTACATATTTTTTAATCTTAATAAAATAAAAAATTAATGTATCCCTTAAAAAGGGGCGTAATAAATATGTCGTTTTTATTTATTATTGAATCAAAGATGAAATAGTGGTACACTAGGGCGTATACGCACTTTTTTATTTTATTTATTAAAGAAAAAAAAAACAAACAATCAATCGATAGAAGGCACAGGCCTTCTATTTGTTTTTTGTCAATAACGATCTCAAATAAACTAACCGCAATTTGGAAAGAAGAGACTAGAATCCATATGTTGGATACGTACATAATAATAAAAAAAAAAACAATTTTTAAATTGTTTTTAAAAATCCAAACCATATTTTTACATGCGATAAAGTTAGGTACACTCTCTCAAAAAACACGACTAGGGTTTTTTTGAGTGAGTATATATAGTAAGGCTCGATTCACACACATTCGGTTTCATTTGGTTCGGTTTCTTTTCGGTTTGTATTCGGCTGTGCCTGATATGAGTGAATCGATAAAACGGTGCTCTACGGTTTCTATAAGGTTTTTATTTTTGCCGTTTTATCGTTCACACATATCAGGCACAGCCGAATACAATCAGAATAGAGACCGAACCGAATGAAACCGAATGTGTGTGCAACGAGTCTAACTCAGCAAAAAATATTTATGTACATTAGGGTGACGCTTATTTTGGCACAGTTGGAATTTCTTTCGAAAAATCTGTGCAAAATTTTGTTCAAATCGGTTGACGTTAACACGTGCCACCGAGCAGTTGAAAGTTCCAATACAAAAGTTGATGAATATTAATAAAACTAACCATTTATCTTATTTATTATATGGACTAAAACAAAAAATATTTCCAGAATCTTAAACATTTTCTAACCAGGTAAAAAATCGAAATTAAAATGAGCAAATTTAGCAAAAAAACAAAAATTTAATCATTTTCATTTCGAATTTTAACTGATTGGGAAAATGTTTAAAATTTGGAAAATATTTTTTGTTTTTGGCATTGTTGTGCCATGTAGACTATAAATGTAGACAATTCAATGTAGACAATTCACAATTGTCGACATAAATTTGTCGACGGTGTAGACAATTCGTTAAACCATTATAATTCATAATTTTTCCTACTAAAATTTATTAAACCAAAAACAAAAATCTTAAAAAAAAGAACCAAGTTCTTCTATAAAACAAAACCGTAAATGTAACAACAAGAAAGTCGTGAAAAATCATTTCATCTAAATCTATGTTTATAAAGGCTTTAGGCCCAGTTTCACAGTAACAGTAGTAGCACTTTAGTGCGAAATATAGGACACAAAATCCCAAAATTCGCAGTTCACACTTGCCTGCATAAATTGCACTTAAGTGTCACTAACTCAGACTGCGAAAAATACCAAAATATACCAATATGCTTATTCTAGTAAGTGCTCACTGTGAAACTATGGATTACTGGTCAATTTTTAAAAATCTTTCAAAGTTTGAGGAATTTAGTAATAAAATGATAAAATTCCACTTGCCAGTAAACCTTGAAATTTTGGTTCAGTAATCAAACCATTAACTAATAAATTACTCACATAATTTGGAGTTGTTTATTTTTTTTTATCCGATTTCATTTCTTTTTTGATATTGGGGCATATGAATATGCCCCAGATAGGCTGCGAATATGTCGCAGATAGACCCAGGTTTAACTAAACTACAGTTTAAGGCAATTTTGGCTGAATGATAAAGACCGATTTTAATTACAAACTGTGGTTTTATATTTTAATGAGATAATTAACTTGGTATACTACACAAACAGCTTCAAATATTTTGAAATGATAAACTTAAAAAATAGAATCAACGTCTGAAAATTTAGGTTAGGTGCCACTCCCCCTGAATGGAAAATCTGCACTTTTCATTTTTTACCTTTATATACTATATGAACTTCAAATCATATCACTCTACCGATCTTCATTTTTCTACAGAAATCGGAAGTACTTCATAATTGATAACGATTCTAAGAGAGTTGGTGGATAGGATACCACACCCATAAACGAAAGACCTCAAATTTTCTTTTGTGTAATGCACTTCAAGACCTACCGGTCTATCGTATTTCATTATCCTACAGCAGTCCGAAGAGCTCTTTTAATTGAAGAATGGAATAACTTCCAAAGTTTCATAGAAACAAAACATTTTGATAACAAAAAAAGCTATGAGTGATTTTAAAAAGCATTAGTTGGAAGAAGAAAACAACTCCCGGTTTTATTTCCACCCACGTGTTTCAAACTTTTAAAAACCCAGATAAACTTGGTAAACCAGATAATTTTATCTCGGGAGAAATTAACTGTCAACATTTGGATGGGAACAATATTCTGTAAAAAAGATAATTTTATCTCACGAATTTGATGCGGAAAGTGAAATAGAAATAGAACTGGTACGCTGGGATAAGTCATTTGTGATGTTTAGTTTAAAACTGAAACTGAAACTGAAAATTATCTCGTTGCATGAATACCCTTATTATACAAATATCGTACCGGGCTTAAAACCAGATATACCTGGTAAATTAGATAATTTTATCTCGTTAGAAATGAACTGTCAAAATTTGTATGGCGAAAATATTCTGCAAAACAGAAAATTTTATCTCACAAATTTGTTGCGAAAAGTGCAGAAATAAACCTGATACCTGGGATAAGTCATTTGTGACGTTTAATTGGATTATTTCCCACGTTTACACAAGTATTTTTAAGGGGGTGTTCATGTAAACATCTTGCGGAAAGTTATATTTTTCTGGCAAGGCGGAAAATTATCTCGTTGCATGAATACCCTTATTGTTACTTTAAATTATTCAACCACTTGTCTATCGGTCGTAGCAGGAATTTTTGGAATGATTTTATTTGTGACATTTAAGTTATTGTTTACATTGTCGACACATTGTCGACACATTGTCTATATTTTCGACTGATTGTCTACGTTGAAATGTAGACAACTTAAGTCGACACGTAGAGGAACAACACTGGTTTTTAGTCCATATAATAATTAAGATAAATGGAAAGTTTTATTAATATTCATCAACTGTTGCACTTTTTCTGATTTGTTTAGTAAAACGCTAAAAATCTCCATGTATTTTGTATGGGAACTTTCAACTGCTCGGTGGCACGTGTTAACGTCAACCGATTTGAACAAAATTTTGCACAGATTTTTATTTTATTACATTGATTACTTTAAGGGGGGGGGGGCGAAAGAAATTCCAACTTTGCCAAAACAAGCGCCACCCTAATGTACATGCAAAACAATAACAAAACAAATTATTATACAGAATTTTGTTTGAGTTTGCTGAGTTGCTATAAAAAAAAACACGTCTACTGTAAGGCTAGTTTTGAA
Source organism: Melangyna quadrimaculata (assembly GCA_949320155.1). NCBI lineage: Eukaryota > Metazoa > Arthropoda > Insecta > Diptera > Syrphidae > Melangyna > Melangyna quadrimaculata. Next base: position 12,181,737 of record OX439485.1, read on the forward strand.
TTCGTAAACAAATCGAACTGGAGATGTAAGTTTTCCCTAACATTACGTTGACAGAGAACGTGAAAAAAAATATGTTTTGCATTTCCGTCTGTCTATACGTACTGTCTGTACGCTGTACCTGCGACCCAAACTATTTCCGCGATTTTAAATTGAAATTTTCTTATAGCTCCATAAATAAAGGTAACATACTACTACCAATACACAAACAAATATTTAGCCTAAAATGGCGACGATTTTGATAAAAAAATATATGAACAAGTAAGGGTATGGTTAATATTTTTGTAAGAATAAATAACGGTACCTGTCGTAGAAACAGTTGTTCAATTATAAAACGTATCCTTATCCGATTTCGAACAAATCCTTATGCAGGACATTTGCAAGACATTTTCGAAAAAATAATTTTTGAATTTTCAAATTTTTCAATTTAATTTTTCAAAATTTTCACGAAAGGAGAATGGGCAAAAATATATGGGACCTGGTGTACCTACTGCCAGAAATGAGACCTATGAAAATGATTAGGTACTATGGGGTGTACCAACACGTACGAATATTTTGTTTGTCCTAAACAGTGGGAGTTGGCTAAAATAAGCGACCAAAAATATAAGAAAAATTTTTTGCAAATTCGAATAAACATAGATGAATGGTTTTAAAGAAACCAATATAATAATATAATATACTGCTTCGATATTCAAAAATGATGCTCTTGAACTAAGCTTTCCAATGTTGTATATCTCAATTGTTATTTCATTATTTCCATTCATTAAATTCGATGAATTATTCGCCAGCAATGATATTCGCTATTACTGGTCATTCTTCCTTTATTTGGGGCTCTATTCAGTTCAACGAAGCGAACAATACTGTCATTTCAATGGAACACTATTGCATTTCATTTTTGCTATAGGTAATTGCAATCTTTGTTGCGATATACTGCCTAAGCCCCATGGTTTACATCTTTGTGTCCGTATAATAAAATGATATACTATGGCTTCGCTTTCCAACGATATATGTATATCTCATTCGTGGGCAATAGTTAGAATAAAATGGCAACTCTCCTTTAATTTTTAATTGATTTCAAAAGCAACTTGAAATATATAACAACATAAGCAACATCAGTACAAATAATTAGGTACATATTTAAAAAAAAAAGTTTGAATTCCGCAAAAAACCATCAATCGAATTTCATTCAATAAACAAACATAGGTATTTCACTTAGGTCCAATTAATTCACTTTCCATTTAATTTTAATTCGATGTATAAAATAAGATATTGGCCGATTTTAAATATTTGTTCTCATTCAACCTCTTTTAGCGATTTTAAATGACTTTTCTTCTATTTACTAATTGTTGAATTAATTTAAAATCGCTTTTAGCTAAAACAACAAAATCCACCGTTTAAGATGCCTTCATAGAGTATTAACGAACAATTTATTTTTATTCACTCTCAATCAGCGTTGACAGTCAGTTTTTTGTTTCCTTATTCGCTTAATAAGCTAATAAAGGCCTACAACATTTTTTGCTTAGAACATCTCAAAAACCCATAAGTAAAGATTAAGGGACTGAATTTAGATTCAGTGCATCAAAAAAATATTCTGAAAAGTAAAGTTTGTTTTTTGACGAAAAGGTATTTTCAACTTTGTCGGTTTTTGTGCACGCACTTTCAGAGCAGGTACAACAAAATAAGCAAACACAATACTGACTGTTAGTGAATAAACAGACGCTCTTGTTTTGTGCAAAATTGATAGTTCTTCAGTCAAATACAGACAAAATACAAAGAATATTTTTAAAAGGCATTTAAATTTAAAGAAGCAATTTAAAGCCAGCCAGTTAACTAAAGGCCAATGAAAGAATCAAACAACAATTAATGAAGTATTTTAAATGACACTGTTATAATAAAAGCGATATTTTCTTTAATGGCACAAACCAGATTTTAATGGACTGTGGAATAAATTGGCCCTTAATCAAAAAAATAAATTTTGTATTTTTTACATTTGTCTTCTGGTGTTCTTGTTTTAATAAAAATAAGAATAAGAACAAATATAAGAATTTGTCCAGTCGAAACGTCATTTGACCTTGCGTTGATCCGCACGGTCTATTTTTTTTCATGAATCGATAGGGACTTTTTTTACCAAAGTTATTCGTAAAAACGTACTTTTTGACTTTTTTTGGATTTTTCCAAATATCTCGGCTCCAGTACATTGTACAGTAAAAAATTTAAATACGTTTTGTTTGCAATAAAATTATCTAGCATGTAGTGTTAAGCTTTTTTAGTTTGAACAAATAAGTAAAAAGTTACCGTTAGTTTTAGTAATTTTCTTTTGGTTTTTAGACGGTTTTTCATTATTATTTCGAAAAACGCTTATGTTTTGGTTTGTTTTTCTTTTTTTTTTTGTCTAGCTGTTGCTATTCCCTACAATTTAAAAAAATTGAAATTTTAACTCCAAACGGGAGTCGAGAAATCTATGAGTGAACACAGGCATGTCAGAGCCCCCCAAAAAAGACATTTTCTGTTTTTTACGAATATTTTGGCTCCACTACATCGCAAAGTAAAAAATGAAAAAAAATATTACTAATTAGAAAATTAGCTATTGTTTAAATAAATAAATATTTTTTTTTTAACAAATAAATACAAATAAACAGCTGGTTTTAGTCAGTTTTATTAATTTTTTTTGTTGAACAAATACTTTTGATTTATAATTTTGATAAAGGCTTGTGAATCGGCTTAGTTAAGAACTTTTAATTTCTTAAAATTAAAAAAAAAAAATCTTTTCTGTATGATAAATAAATAGTACAGTAACTATTATGCACATTCACGTATGCGTCAAATCTGGTATTTCTGATTTTTTTGCTGAGTTTTCAGGATATTGGCCTAGTAAATAACCTAAGTTTCGACCTCGAGCGGCGCGGTGACCGCTTCATGGTTAAAAATCAGAAAAACCACGATTTTTTCGCGATTTTTTTCAGTTATTGGTGATTTTAGTCCTATATAATTAATTTAAATAAAAGCATTGTTCTAGGATATCAAAGTATCTTTATTTGCCTCATTTTGAGACCAAAACCAACTCTGTAGACCCAATAGTTTCCAAACTACAACAATTCAAAATTTAGCGATAAAAAAATTCATATAAAAAGTAGTGTTATCAATCAGTATAATGGCAAATAAAGAATGGTTCACATAAATACATCAAAGCACTGGAGCGTGTAGACTGGGCCAAAATAATGGGTCAACCATACCGGAAGGGGGGCTATATTAACCCGTTAAGATGGGAGGGGCAATTGTGTACAAAAACGACTTAAGGAAGAAACAACACTATTGAAAAATAATGGTAACCACCCACAATATTCTTCTATAGCTTATCTTAAACCCAGAAACCCATTTTTGAATTTTCTGTTTAAATAAAGTTATTTTAATAGATAGTTTTTGAGAAATTAATTTCCAAACCCAAAATATTGAAAAAGAAATTTGGTCCAAGGATCCTGTTTCTACTAAGTAAATAATAGACATTTTTTTTCAGAATGTTAATTTTGGAAATTAATTTCTCAAAAACTATCGATTAAAATAACTTTATTTAAACAGAAAATTCAAAATGGGTTTCTGGGTTCAAGATAAGCTATAGAAGAATATTGTGGGTGCTACCATTATTTTTTCAATAGTGTTGTTTCTTCCTCAAGTCATGTTTGTACACAATTGCGAATTTACGAATAACTTTGGTAAAAAAAAATGTCAGGTGGTGCACATCTAGGGTTAAGCTTTTCTTGTAAGCCCCTATCGATTCATGAAAAAAAAAACAGACCGTGCGGATCAACGCAAGGTCAAGCCCTATTTTACGACGGTTCGACTGGACTATCTAGGGAATCACATAAAAATGCTCAACACCAAGTTTGAAGCAAGGGCCACCCCATTACTAAATGCGTTTTTTTTGTAAAAGTTTTTCCAATAAGAGGCGTTCTTTTGATATTCAAAGAAAAATGGTGTTTTTCGAGATAAATGATCGGATGTTTATTTCAATGTACAGAGGAAAGTATGCCATTAATAATGGAAAACAATATCAGCCAAATGGCCGCCACGGTTACGCTTACACAACAATATCCTTTTCCTGAATTTTTCCATCACCAAATCACAAAGTGGCTACTGTATGCCCTCATTAGCTTTACGAATTCCATCTTTGAGTTCTTGAATCGACACTGGGCTGTTGGCGTAGACCTTATCTTTCACGTGGCCCCAAAGGAAGAAGTCGCAAGGTGTTATCACAAGATCTCTGTGGCCAATTGTGATCACCTCTTCGAGAGATAACCACGGTCCAGAAACTTTTCCCGTAAAAGATCGATGGTTTCGTTGTTTGTGTGGCACGTACCGCTGCCGTTTGTTGAAAGTGAACGCTGTCCAGATCAATACCATCCAATTCCGGCCATAAAAAATTATTAATCATCTCTCGATAGCGCAATCCCTCCAGCCTCATTTTCGAAAAAGTAAGGTCCAATGACCCCGCCGGACCATAAACCGCACCAAACAGTTACTCGTTGAGGATGGAGACGCTTTTCAACAAACAATCTTGGGTTTTCCGAGCCTCAGATGCGACAATTTTGCTTGTTTACGTACCTAGTCACCGAGGTGGAAATGGGCCTCATCAGTCAAGATGATTTTTCGATGAAATTCATTTTCATGCATTTTGTATAATGAATTTTAATAATTTCAATGCGTTGTGGAGGCGTGTATCGTTCCATTAATGGCGTAGTTTCTACTTGACAAATGTTAAAAAATTACGGCTTCAAAAGTGACAACTACCGAAAAAGCTATTCAAAATAACACCTCTTATTGGAAAACCCTTTATTAAATTCCGAAATGGTATAAGCATCAACATATACCAAAACACTATTATAACAGCTAGTGGCTTTGACTCAGTCTTTTTATATATTTAAATAAATCAAAATAACAAAATAATCATTTTTAAACAAAATAATAAATTGAAACGACGATGATGCAAGAGCTCCTTGTCAATTACAGATTGCTATAAGGCGAGGCGAACATTTAGTAATGCAATGCCTCACCATTGTTCCTTTTTGAACTCTGATGTTCCACCGAATTGCCCTTTAATTCAATTTAATGCATTTCCATGCAGTGCTGTTCATATAACAGAAAACAAAGCAAAGCTCCAATTAAGCATGGCATATCACATCCAATAAATGCGACGCAACATCGAAGAGGCAAAAGAAACAAAATTCGATACTCCAAGCACCAAGAGACACCATCATCCAGACTCCCATCCGCAGATCCAGAGCCTGCTGGACTGGATGCTAATTTGCGTTTTATTGCACCGCATCACCAATTAAAGAGCCGAGATCTCCAGCCACCATCTCTCTCCATTTGCCATCGACACAGTATCCCAACGCGCTGGCTATATATACACACTATATTGATGGGGCCATCTAGGGTACCCCAATCGTGGGTTCTTCGGTGTCGGTGTGCTGCAGCTGCCGCCTTTGTTTTGGGTTGCGACTCTTGCTGGATGGGCTATTGCTGTTGCTGCTGCCTCTGCCTCTGCTGACTGTGTTGCTGTCGAGATTTATGGCCCTGGCGTGGATTTCACATCAAATGAAATGTTCCGCCCACAACGCAAAGGAAACAATAAAAACGTACAAACATGCATGTAAAGTGTACGCACGTCACGGCTCAGCTGAAAATACAACAAAGTGCCGAGTGGAACAACTATGACGTTGTTGTCCATAGCCCGGCACTGTTGGACCGGGTTATGTGTATGGTGCCCTTTCGGTGCGGCCAGCGGTATGTTCCGTGGATATCTTTTGTGTTGTTTTATTACGACTAACTCGACTTCAGGTAGGGTAATGGTGGTTTCACTCTCCAAGTAAGTTTGATAGTCCCATACTCCCATATTGCTCTTGAGTTCCAGGACAAAATGTGAACGTGAACGCAAAATAAAAGGAGACATAGGTATAGAAGGTTGTGAAAGCTTTAAACACTAAGTAGACTCACAATTCACTTCAATAATTTTGTTTGTTATTGTTCATTCCCTCCTCTAGTAGTAAGTTTGAGGAGGGTTGGAAGCAACCACAACCTAATTGGGGTGGAAAGAACTACCTTGCCTTTTAACGGCCTATGTGGATAGATGAACACTCACATTTATGCTGCACGTGACTCGTTCCCATCGGCTGGTAGGTATAGGTAAAGCAGAAAGACAGATAGAGAGGGTGGCTTTGAATTAAGTGAAACACGAATATGGTGGACAACAAAGGCTACATCATTCTGGAAAGAAATATGTGGTGTATTAAAAAGCTATTTTGTATAAGAAAATGTTTCAAGCCTGTTATCAGTCTTTTATATCTGGATCTGCAAAAAAGCCATCACTTTAAAAAAATGAGGACATAAAATGCGATGAGTTATCATTTGAATAAAAACCAACAACCACATTGCACGCGCACTCTAGGGGCGGGTTTCATATAAGGTTTGAAAAAATTTTTTAAATTTTGAAAATATAATATAAGCACGCACAAGTTCACTAACTAAGGTAATAATCTTTTTTTTTTTTTTGTTTTTTTTTTTTAAGACATGCCGCGCACTAAAGGGGTTTTTACTACCCTTAATATGACAAGCACAGTGCGAGCGTTAGAAAAACAAGAAAGGAGTTAAAAGGAGATACCGATGCACATTGGTTTTGAAGTTCTGAATATCAAAATGAGGGGGGGGGGGAATAGGGCCAGGTAAAGCATTCCACATTCTTGTTGTGCGACTAAAAAAAGAATCTCTATACTTAACGGTACGTCCGAAGTTGGGCTACTGATAGTTGGGTAAACTGATGAGCATTCCTAAAAGCGTGAGTATTACGGTTGAATTGTTTAAGGGGAGGAATGCAACTGAGTATTTCACTTGAACACTGTTCATTAAAATAGCGATAGAACAGTGAAAGAAAGGTGACATGGCGTCGGTGTTTGAGGGATGCTATTGTTGCCGTTATTTTTCTATCACCTATCATTTTTAGGGCCCTTTTTTGGATTCTATCTAACAAGTTTAGCTGAGTAATAGGAGCACCTGCCTATATATGTGAATTATACTCAAGTTTTGGACTAATAAAGGCTTTGTAGATTACAGCCAGATCAGAGGGGGTAAAGAATTTCTTGCATCTTCGGAGAAAACCTTAGCACTTAGCAGCGTTTTTGGCGACATCAAATATGTGGTCATTCCACATAAGGTGACACACATACCAAGAACTGAGAGCTTTTCGGTTTCCTCGATGCAAGTGCCGTCCATGGAAAGCGGCATTCGGGGTGGGTTTCGCTTTAACGACAGGAGACAGCATTGAGTTTTTGAAGCATTAAATTCTACGCGATTTTTGATTCCCCATTGGACAATGCTGAGATCAGAATTTAATGGGCTTATCACACGCTGCCGATTAAGTTCCACCTCCGAAGGGCATGGGTGTGGATCTGTTAACGAATATGAGAAGCTGAGGGTACTGTCGTCAGCAAAACAGTTTAATGGATTAGAAGTTACAGACAAAAGATCGTTAATGAATATAAGGAAGACAGTCGGAGACAAAACGGAGCCCTGGGGCGCACCAGCGTTTATTTTATGGATTTCAGACTTGAAACCGTCCAAAACAACTTGTATTGAACGGTCCGAAAGGTAGTTTCTAATCCAGTGAAGTAGAGATTCGTCGATACCAAATGCACGCCTTTTTTATAAGAGAGCTTGGTGCCAAACTCTATCAAATGCTTTTGAAATATCAAGTGCAATAATCTTACTTTCTCCAAAAATATTTGTTCCACTGTTCGGTGATATAAACCATCAGATCACCAGTGGACCTATTGCTACGATAGCCGTACTGCTGGTCATTAAGAAGCTTTCGTTCCTCGAGATATTTCTTGAGCTGGAAATTAATCAGCGTTTCCATGACCTTAGAAAGAAGGGACGTAAGTGCAATTGGTTGATAGTTAGAGGGTGCGGAAGATACGCCTTTTTTAGATGAAGAGGCTGGACAAATGCTATTTTCAATCCACTCGGAAAGAGACCAGTAGAGTAGGACAGATGGAAAAGCTTACGCAGTGGTTTTGCCAGCGTTGAAGAACACCTCTTCAGAACAATGGGTGGGATACTATCCGGGCTAGCGTATTTGTGAATGTCGAGATCTTTTAGAACATTAGCAACTGCACTAGTGCGAAAGAAGATACGTCCCATAAAATCGTTTGCGCTCTCAAGTACAGGAGGAGTCATAACACTTCTGGCAGCGTCGAATTAACAGCAAACTGTGCTGCAAGCAAATTGGCTTTATCTAACGAGCTGACAAAAGGGGTTTCATTGACGACGAGCGTTGGAACCGATGACGAAGTAGCATTTCGTATGTTCTTTGCAAATGACCAAAAATGTTTACTACCTGTGGGACATTGTAGTATTTTTTGCCTTAATTTTTTGTCATGCAAAAATTTGGTTCATCGAATATGAACATTACCGGTCTTTCTAGCTTGTTTGAACTTATTCCGGTTTCCCTCAGTAGGGTTGGCTTTGTAACATCGGAAACTTACTTATTCTCTAACCCTAATAACCTCCTTACAGCTCGAATCAAACCATGAGTTTTCTTTGGGTTTGATAGATTTTACCCTATTCGGGATAGAATTTCTCATTCCACAAAGAATTAGGTTTGTGATCATATCTGCGCTGGAGTCTAAGTCACTATCGAGGAAGCATACTGACCAGTAAAAGTTCATGAAGAAACCGGTGAGACCGTCCCAGTTGGCTTTCTCGTATTGCCAAACGGTTCTCGTTGGTGCTTTTCTCTTTAACTGAGTTTTGCTGGCACGAGAAATTAGCATATATGACACAATGGTCTGAATTGCCTAGAGGCGATAATACACTTATTGTGTATTTATTAGGATCAGAGGTAAGAAACAAGTCTATGGTGTTGGCGGATTGACCTGCAAGGTCCGGTATTCGAATTGGCTCGTCAACAAGCTGAGTTAGTTGGTTTAACTCAGCGAAGAGCTCAACATACCTTCCTTCGGGTGTTGTCTGGCCTGAAAAGCGAAGCCAACTAGAATTGTGTACATTGAAATCGCCCGCAATGACGATTTCAGTGTGAGGATAATGGGCAACAATTCTTTGGATGGAGTCGGACAGAGCATCAAATTCGTTAAAAGTTAAATTTCTGTCCAGATTTGGGCTCCGATAAATAAAATAGGAATAAATGATATGCTTGTTGACCGAAAATTTGAACCGCATGAAGTTAAAATTTGTGTTTGAGCACAAACCATATTGTGGTAGAAGTTGGTACGCAACATCATTTCTTATATAAATGGCGAGTACGCGGTGAGCAAAGAATAGAGACACTAAGCTATACCCATATAGGTTAAATTCTGAATGATCAGAATTTTCACCTATATGTGTTTCACTCAGTGCCACAAAAGCTGGCCTGTATTGCACAGTATAAACGTACGCAGAATAGAAGTTCTGCCAAGTCCACGAATGTTGCTAAAATCAACCCTTAATCTACAACCCATTTAAAATATTCCTAACTTACTAAAACGCAAGTCAGACAATTACCTAAGAAGATCGTTTAATCTAGATCCCATTTGAGCTTTTCAATACAATTTGCCACTAGTGTTATGCCTAAGTGACAACTTGAATTGAACCGCCCCTGGTTAACTAGATAAAACGAGCAACCATCTATCTAACGTCATATCCTACCTGGTCAATGCAGGCACTATGCGGGAGCAATACCATAACACAATGCTTGCAATGATCTAGTCAATTTGACTGCGAAGATGATGGGGGGAGGAAGGAATACCACTCGCACTGTTCCCTATTATTCAGTTGTCTTATTTATTATTTATTAGTTTTTTTTTTTATGACGATGAACTGCTGAGACGGGCTTTGGTGATGATTGCACTTGCACAAACACACACTGAAACTGGTTTATTTTTTGTTTTTGGGCGACACGGTTAGAGATTAGCTATTTTTGTAGTTTTTATTTTTTTTTGATGAATTGATTTTTTCTTTTTATTGCACAAGCATTGATGGTGGTAGTTGGTTCAGGGTTTTAATTATTTTTTTTCTGATTTTTTAATTATTTTAGAAAATAAGGTACATTTATGTTGTAATTGAAATTTAAACTGCACTATAAAGACAACACGAATAATATAGACATAGATGGACATTTACGAGAGGACTTTTGCCTGCCTTCCATAGAGAACTATCACAAATGCGTGTGCAACGGCGGTGGAGGCGGATCGGCACTTCTTAATGAAAAAAACGTCAAATGTCCAACACATGTTTACATGGCTTTTTTCCTTGAAAAATAAATAAATAAATAAATTGGGTGGCGCGACGGCTCGTGGAGAACCAGGGCCTAGTGACTAACAACTCGCATCCGAATCCGATCGGCTAGACGAGAATCACTTATTCATGACAAGTGATACTCATAGAGGATTTGTCAATTCCTCGCAAGAGGCAGTAGCCCTGAAAAAAACTTTTTGGTTTTCAGGTGGACGAGGCTGGGGAGCGAACCAAGACCTCCAGCATGAGAGTCTAACGCACTAACCATTACGCTACGGACTTTGCTGAACTCAAATCCGTAATACGAGTCTGTTTTCTTGTTGCATCATAAAAGTCCTCACTCAGCACTTTTCTTACCCACAATCTGCAGTAATACCGGGCGAAATCTTCGAAATCTTAAAATCGCCCAATATTCAGGGCGATCCGTATAAGATAAGACAAAAAACTAAAGCCTGAAGATTGGGTCGAGGAAAGACAAAAACCGTGTATAAGAAAGAGGTCTATTTTCCCCGTTTAGGCGGAAGGAAACATTTTCTAAAAAAATTACTTATAAAAATACAACTAACACATCAACAGTTATGTTAAATCTTTCTTGAATCAAAAAAGCCATTATTTGATTTGATATTGTTTTATATTAATTTATTTTATTTCATTTTATTTTGTTTTATTTTATTTTATTTAAATTTATTTTTTTTTTATTTTATTTCATTTTATTTTATTTTATTTTATTTTATTTTATTTTATTGTATTTTATTTTGTTTTGTTTTGTTTTATTTTGTTTTGTTTTGTTTTGTTTTGTTTTGTTTTGTTTTGTTTTGTTTTGTTTTGTTTTGTTTTGTTTTGTTTTGTTTTGTTTTGTTTTGTTTTGTTTTGTTTTGTTTTGTTTTGTTTTGTTTTGTTTTGTTTTGTTTTGTTTTGTTTTGTTTTGTTTTGTTTTGTTTTGTTTTGTTTTGTTTTGTTTTGTTTTGTTTTGTTTTGTTTTGTTTTGTTTTGTTTTGTTTTGTTTTGTTTTGTTTTGTTTTGTTTTATTTTGTTTTGTTTTGTTTTGTTTTGTTTTGTTTTGTTTTGTTTTGTTTTGTTTTGTTTTGTTTTGTTTTGTTTTGTTTTGTTTTGTTTTGTTTTGTTTTGTTTTGTTTTGTTTTGTTTTGTTTTGTTTTGTTTTGTTTTGTTTTGTTTTGTTTTCAAATCAAGTTTTTAAAACTAACTTTTGCAAAGTTTTAGAATTTTTTTCTTAACTGATAATGCTAAAATCGGCTCTTAGTTAATAATTTTTGAAATATTTGTTATTAATCTAAATGTTTTCGAATTCAAATTAACATTATTTTACAAACTAGTTTGTTGCTTTATAGTTTTTTTTTTAATATTTAAAAATGAAGGAACCTTCTTAAATAATTATTAAATAATAAGAAATATATTTTATTTTTTTTTTCAAAATTTAGAGTTTTAAAACTTATTACTCAAAATCTATTAACTAAAATAGCTTGATTTAAAAAATAATATTGAAATTGCTGCCGTTTTTTTTTTATTTGAACCTCCCGGCCGGCGTAAATGGACGTTGATTTGAGCGAGAATAGATTTTTCTTCAAATGGATTAAATTTGTCATGCCCAATAATCAATTGAACATTTTGCTAGCTGTAACCACTGCTTAACATTTAATAATCATGATCCTGAACTTTGCAAACAATGTGTCCGCTGAAGTTTGAACAACCACCAAAGTCGTAATACTTGTTCGATTTTAAAAAACGAAACGGCAATCGCCTCGTCTCGGGAAAATCTAGTACTGATATTTTTTTTTTTTTTTTTTTTTATTTGTCTTAAGTATAAAACTGTAATAATGGATCCATTTTGGAAAAGAGTACAGCAACCGCTTCGTCTTAAAAAAAATCGCGATACCACATTTGATATTTTTTTTTGTATTCGCCTTAAGAAAGATATGGCCACAGGATTAAATACCTTCAAAATAAAGTCCTCCCTTTTTTATTTTTTTTTGTTTCCAAAATCTGTCCATTCTGTAATAATGGACCGATTATGGAAAAAATCTCTTTTGACTTTTTTTTATGAAAATAACTAAAAAATATCGGCACTAAATTTTGCCGAGAGGAGGCGATTGTCGTTTAATTGTTTTTTTTTTTTTTTAAATCAAGTATTACGAATACGAATTTGATGGTTATTCAAACTTCAGCGGATACATTGTCTGGAAATTTTTGGATCATTAATAATCGGCACTTGTTTGTGTTTAAAAATTAAGATTGACGAGCAAGGAATTAACATAAAAGCTAAAAGCTTATACCGTAAATTTGGCAAGGACTCTCGATGCTATGGGGTGAAAGGAGAAAAATCCTGTTTATTTTTTGTAAATTTCTCGAAACCACAATTTTTTTAAGAAATTGCTATGGAAAAATTGTATAATTGAAAAATTATAAGATTCTACACAAACAAGATTAAAATACTTTTTTCCGTTAGAGCAATATAGTTCTGTGCGAAAAGTGTGCAGAGTGCAGACTTCTTAGACCAACAATCATCAATTTTGCACAAAGCACAACTAACTTAAAATTTTTCATTTATGATTTCGTCATATCATTTTTGTATGGGATTTTTCGTTTCACATCAGCAGCGTACCAGGCTCAAAAGCAAAATCTATTACGCTTTTGGTTTCTGAAAATTTATTTTCAAATAAAGTTGATGAGACGTTGCGTCGTTGAATGTGAACGCTGGCAAAACGACTCACGTTGATTGACTTATGTCGTTGAGTCTGAATCCCATAATGAACTGTTATCGATACTTTTTTTCCAGAACTCAAAAGGGTGTATCGGATCCATTAATTGTGAGAATAATCGTACAAAAAATTGCCCAATTCATTCATTGATTCTTTTAAATTTTGAAGTCATACAAATTTAATCAATTTTGTGTTGTGGTTTTCATATAAATGTTTTGCATTTTTCAATGTTTGATTGATTTTTTCAGTTTTTGTTTGCAGCCATTTCTCATTGTGCCGAATTTCATTTCCGTTTTGATTGCTTGCTTGAAAACTATGCCGTTTCACTCATATTGCAATGGTTTAAAAAACAAAACATTTTGTTAATGTTGTGTGGCGCGTAAACAAACAAAGGTTATGGTTTTCGGACACGGAAATAAGGGATACAATTAGGTAGACAATTTTTCGTTACTATTTCATCGATTTTTAATTACTCACAGTGAACCAGGGACTGTTTTAAGTGGTAGCTTGTTGTTATGTTTCTTGTTAGTTAGATTAGATTTAGATTAGATTATATTTATTAAAATTTCAGTAAATAATATACATTTCTTGTTTCTTATAAATACATATAGGCATGACATAAATATTGTCGTCTGCCAGATTGGCACATAATTATTCTTTAATTTACCGTTTTTTTTTTTTAATTTTACATTTTCTCATTTTTTTTCCAAAGTTTAAATTACTTTCCTCAAATACATACACATTTTCTAAAATAATTCCGATATTATTCTGTTTCTATAAATTAATGCTTCTTTACAGAATTCAAAAAGTATTCTCCAATTTTCACCGTTTAAAATATTGTAGGTTTCGGAGACACTTAACTCGTTCTTATTGAAGTAAACTCTTCGAAACTCTCTCAGAATTGGACATCGTCCAATAAAGTGTACTATGCTTTCAAGTTCATTTAAATTGCACATAGAGCACAGCTGGGGAAGATCACTTCTGTGAGGTATAAAGTTTATACGAAGCATTTCCAATCTTGCTTTGAATACAGTAGATATCGTTGGTATACTGTATGATGAGTTGAAATAGTTTTTAAGTTCCAAGTTGTGATTTAGATTTCGATAAACTAAGCGTTGACTCGACGAACTTGCTTCTTCCAGAAATATTTATCGTTGTTTTTCATCGAATTTTTGAAGCAAACCATATAATTGTATTTTCAAATCATCTAACCTATTCTCGTTCAGTATTAATGGACTCCCACACTCGAGTGCAATTCTTTCCCATTAAGTAAACCAAAGTAGTCTATTTCTTAGTGCATAAAAAGCAATTTTTTTGGGAAGTCGCTCGTCGCTCATTTTCAACACTTTTAACAGGTAATCGAAGTGGATTTTCAAAGTGGATAAAAACAACGGAGGTAATCCAGTTTCTATGTATATTGAGAAGTTGAGACATGCAAATGGAAGCCTAAACATTTTTTTAGTGAAGAAGTGAAGCAGTTGCTCTACAGTTCCATAACTTTTATAGCCCCAATATTGTGCACCATAGAACATAATAGCTCGTGCTGTGGATTCAAAAACCTTCAATTTGGAGTTTATTGAAATATAAGCACAGTTGAAAATATTTTTTCAATTAACACAAATAGTTGCTTTTGCTTTTTCAAGTTTCAAATTTAGGTGAGGCTCCATATTAAGATTGAATGATAGATTTATGCCAAGATATTGAAATTATTTGACAACTTCCAGTCTTTCACTTCAAGAGTCCATTTTTCATCCTGGCTCAATACTCCAGTACCATTTTTAAAAACTAAAATTTTTGATTTATGGGAGTTGACAGTTAATTTCCATCTTTGGCAATACGTTTCCTGTTTATTTATCATTAACTGCAACATCTTGGGATCTTCAGCTAATAGGACTATGTCGTCGGCGTAAAGGATTACTTTAGTTTTCATTTCCGCTAAGGAAACTCCTCCTGGAAATGCTTCTGTCATGTCATCAATGTACAGTGAAAACAACAATGGGCTCATGCAGCATCCTTGGCGTACTCCTATTTTCACTTCGAATTTTTGAGAAGCATGAACTCCATCGCATACCATTGCGGATGTGAATTCATATATTTTTTCTACTGCTCTTATAAACTTGTAAGATACTCCAATAACGCCTAGCTTATAAAATAAACATTTTCGATCAATAGAGTCAAAAGCTGCTCTAAAGTCCACAAAGAACGCGTAAATTTTTTGCTTTCTGTTGAGTTTGATTTGTGCTAAATTTGCCAATATAAAAACATTGTCTGCAGTACTATACCCAGCTCTAAGGCCGGCTTGAAACTCGCTAAATTTGTTGTTCCGCTGGACCCAATCCGAGAGACGTTTGAGCAGTATTGACGAATTATTGTTTAGGGCTGAATTGATATGCTCCTGTAATTATCTATGATAGCGGGGTTCCCTTTTTTATATATGGGTGTTAGAAGAGCATCATAAAAGTAATCTGGAACGATACCAAACTGGAATATAGTGTTCAAAGAGATTGCAAAATGTTTTTTTAAATCATCTGGACTGTTTTTATAGAACTCAATTGGTACTCCATTAGAACCCGGTGCTTTGTTAGAAGATATTTTTGCTAGAGCGTCACAAACTAACATCTTGTTAGTTCATATTTGGTATTGGTAGCTCTAAATCACGTTTCTGGTAGTTGTTATTTTGCACCACGCCCTTTCTTCGAACAGTTCAACACAAAGTATTTAAATGAATGTCAAGTATTCAAACAATAGCCGTGTTTTTTGAGAGAATGACTTGTAACTCACTAAAAGTTTTACACGGAAAACACAAATGAAATTCTCTATAGCAATTTGTTTTGTAATTATTTTACGTGTAAACGTTTTGCTGAGTTGCTAGTCAATCTCTCAAAAAACACCGCTCATACGTAAGTTCAAATATTTGCTGACTAATTTAATTTCGAATAATTTATTTATATTTGTTACGATTTAGTACAGAAAATATGTTGTTCAACTTTTATCTGATCTAAGGTTTTAAACGGATACCCTTTGTTGCCTCAAAGATTTTACATAAAGTTTCAATTTAAAAGTAAAATAGAAACCTAAAGTTTCAGCGACCTATTTTTGATGTTTATTTTGCTTTTTTTTAATTTTACAACAGCGACCAAAAATAATAATTTACCAATCGAATCAAACCAAATTTCAGCCTCAGCCTTTTGACAGAAAAAGTGAGCAATTTATAGACGACATTTAAATTTGAATAGCAAAATATATGAATTTGGCTTAGAGTGTAATGATTTCTCCGAGAGTGTTGGATCGCTTGCGAATTTTTTTTAAAATAAATAACTTGCGTGTTTTATTAGAAATTATTTTAGCTAGCGCACTTAAATTACTCTCGGTAAAACAACAAAACTAAGATAAGATAAATAAGTCAAGTTGTTGATTTTTGCTTCTTTTTTACCAATGGAAATTTTACTGAGATAGCTACTAAACTAAACGTTAACGTTCTAAGTCTAAGAAAAAAGATTTCAATCCAAAAGAAAATTGTCTGTTTGAATTTATTACATAATGATTTATTGATAGCTCTGATTTTTTCTGAAATCAGTCCCTGCAGTGAACGTTATAGTCTAAGAGCCCACAGCAGATTTGGCGTACGAAAGTGAACCAACAAAAATTATATGAGTCGAAAGGTGTATTAAGGCTGATATAAGAAATGCAAGTCTTGCAGTCCCTGGTGGCGGTTGTTAGGTTGGAGAGGCAATTTTCTAAATAATTGGCTTAAAACAGAAAAAAAATAATTAAAAAACAACGGTAACATGTACAATGCCCTGTTATATTTTCGTGAAAGACCAGAAGTCCTTTCTTTCATTTCCTTTTTAAATAAAGTTCTTTCAATGAATAGTTTTTGAAATATTAATGTTTGAACCCAAAATTTTGAAAAAAAAATTAAAAAAATGGTAAAAAATATTTTTTTCGCAAAATTTCACGTAATTAAGTACTATTTTTGTTTCAAAAATTCAATGCCCTTAACAATTTGTGGTCAAAAACTGAAATATAATCAGTTCTGAATCTAATGACATCAAAATTAAGGCGATACAATAATCCTAAAAAAGTTATGGTCCATCTATCCAGAGATGACTGTTTTTCAGTAAAACTGGTAAACTATTAAAAAATACCTTGAAAAGAATGGTTCATTGATGAAAATTGCTATAAATATTTAATTTGACATGAGAATAAAGGATCAAAAAAGTACACACAAATATCTATGACGAAAGGGTGTTTTTCTGAAGGAAAACAGAAGGTATGAAATTTTGATCATAACACCTATCCCAAGAATGGGAAGAAATTTATTAAAAATGTTTCATTTGTCAAATGCCAAATTAAATATTTATACAAATGTACCATTCTTTTCAAGGTATTTTTTAATAGTTTACCAGTTTTACTGAAAAACAGTCAAGTCTGGATAAAATGGACCATAACTCTTTTTAGGATGATTGTATCGCCTTAATTTTGATGTCATGGTTTGTTACCTACTTCTGTTGTTTGTAATCTTTTGTCTCATTATAAAAAGCCGAATGCATTTATTAGGTATCACTAGATTGCATGAATGAAAGAAACATATTTATTAATTCTTTAATTTAAAATCTTAGAAGAAGAAATAGAGGAACGGGCATATCGAGGAAAAATTGAGGTTTTTTTCAAAATAGTGTGAGTTACACAAACCCAAATGCATTCACACAGGGTCGGAATGCAGTGAGATAGCTAAATGCTGGGCCCCCAAATGAATTTTTTGCTATGTTTTTGAGAGATGTTTTTTTTGAGTTTTAAGTTTAATAGTAAAAAAGCTTATTAAACTAAATAAAAAAGTGAAATAAATGTAAATATAGTGAATACATGCAATACTTCATTGGAAAAAAAAAAAATATAATACATGCGGTACTGCGTTAAATCCTGTAAAAACATCATGTGGATGTTACACAATCAGCCCGTGAGATGCAAATATTGAAAACTCCATATTAAAGGTGTTTTTACACGATTTTACGCATATTTTTTTAAATAAAGTATTCACTATGTTAACTTTTATTTCACTTTTTTATTTAGTGTTTCAACTATTTTAACGTTTTGAAATCTCTAAACACTTTCCTCTAGCTCGGCAAAATGACAATGAAGCGTTCTTTTTCTATAAAATGTTAACTATTGTTGTTGTGTCAAAAAAAATTTAAAATGTCATTTTCAAAATTGTTACACTGTGTGTAACATTTCGTTTAGGAACGATCAATTTTAAAAATATTGTTGGTATGCCAACCGAAAGGTGTTGAAAAAAAAATCGAAAGATATTTAGAATGAAAATAATTAAAGACATTTTTGTATGGCATCAAATTTTATTAGAAAAAATATTATGATCACTTAAATGCATATCTATAATATTTAAATTAAATTCTGCTAATATGTTCATATCAATAATAAAAAGAATTTATTTATTTTTTTCAAACATTCTATTTGAAAATTTAAAGCCTTATTGAATGTGCGAAAATTTCGCACGGGTCTTCTGGTAATTATATATTTTATATTATAATAACTTTAAGTTTTTGGATAATCAGTATAGGTATATACATAGAGATACAGGGCCAAATGTGACATTACCTATATTTTGTACTTTTTTTTCCTAACTCTTATCGGTATAGAGGTAATAATTACTTAAGCCAATTATTAATTATTGCAAAACAGACTATTGGCTGAAAAAATACCAAAAATCAGGGGAGGAAAAGAGGGAAATTAAGTGTCATATCCAAAATTACGATTTTGAAGCGAATTTTTCGAATTAAACATTTTTGAAAAGTTTTTTTCTTGCAACATTTTGACTTTAAGCTTTTTTTAAAGGGGGGTTTTAAAAATTACACAACATTAAGATGGTATAAGTATACATTTTTGGTAAGAATTTGAAATCGATATCATTGTTTTTTTTTTTAATATTTGAGTTAAAAAACATTTTTTAAGAATTTTAAATAGTTTTTCGTCCAGTTTTTTTCGCTCCAAAAAATAAAACTGTTTATTGAATTTACCAGAAATTACCAGTTGTTGACTACGTCATTATATGTAAAAAAAAAAAAAAAACGAAAATAATTTTTCAACTGTTTTCCTCAGTTTGAAAAAAAGAGCCTGTTGAATTTTTTTTTAATATTTAGCCATTTGGTATTGTGCAATTATGTGTAAAATAAAATTATTCTGAAGTGAATATCTTATTCCGTTCTCGAGATATTCCAGATAAACGACATTTTACAGCTCCTTCATAAATTGCTGTAGTAAGAAAACCGTTTACTGAATTTGTTAGAAAACCTTTTCAGCACGTTGTGAAAATATTATCTGTAAAATAAAATTCATCCGAGGTCGATATCTTTATGCGTTGTCGAGATTTGGTGGACGAAAAAAGTACCCCGAACGTACGTACATACAGACATACAGACATCTTGCTAAAAACGACGGATTCTGATTCTAGAGACCTCAAAACGTGAAGATATGTCAAAATTTTCAATTCGACAAAACGCACCAATTACAATAACTTCCAATGAAAATAAAATAAAACCAGAAGACCCGTGCGAAAATTTCGCATATTAAGGCTATATGTTTTCAAATAGAATATTTGAAATAAATAAATAAATTCTTTTTATTATTGATATGAACATATTAGTCTTACAAAACCTTTTTGTAAACAATATTTAAAGTAAGAATGAAATCTTCGTGTTTCGATTTTTTTTTTCAATCCCTTTCGATTGACATACCAACAATATTTTTAAAATTGATCGTTCCTTAATGAAATTTTACACGGTGTAACACTTTTAGCAATGACATTTAAATTTTTTTTAACACAACAAACAATAGTTAACATTATGTAGAAAAAGAACGCACCACTGTCATTTTGCCGAGCTAGAGGAAAGTTTTTAGAGATTTCAAAACGTTTAAATAGTGAAAAAACTAAATAAAAAAGTGAAATAAAAGTTAACATAGTGAATATTTGCAATACTTTATTTAAAAAGATATGCGTTAAATCGTATTAAAACACCTATAATATGGAGTTTAAAATTTGTGCATCTCACGGGCTGATTGTGTCTCATATTTCACATGATGTTTTTACAGGATTTAACGCAGCACCGCATTATGTTATATATTTTTTTTTTTTTTTCAATGAAGTATTGCATATATTCAATATATTTAGGTACATTTATTTCACTTTATATTTAGTTTAATGAGCTTTTTTTTATTAAACTTAAATCTTCAAAATACATCTCTCAAAAACACAGCTAAAAAATCTTTTGGGGGCCCCAGTATTTAGCTATCTCACTGCACTACGACCCTGTGTGAATGCATTTGTGTTTGTGTAACTCACACTATTTTGAAAAAGCCTCACTTTTTCGTCGATATGCCCGTTCTTCTATTTCTTCTTCTAAGATTTCAAATAAAATAATTAATAAATATGTTTCCTTCATTCATGCAATCTAGTGGTACCTAATAAAAATGCATTCGGCTTTTTATAATGAGAAAAAAGATTAGAAACAGAAGTAGGTAACAAATATGTTTCTCCACCACTCACTCACTCAATGTGCAAGCGAAAAATATATGAAATATGAATATATGAAATAAATATGTTTCTTTCATTCATGCATGGTGTAACTAAAGAATGTTTCTCCACCACTCACTCAAGGTGCAGCGAAAAAAAGAAAATTTTAAATTACAGAAGTAATACATATTTTTCTCTTTCATTCATTCAATGGGTTAAAAGTGAGGTATTCTTTCTGTCAAATTTTTCATTTATTGAATTATTTTAAATTTCCGAAATTTATAGAAAATAGTGTGGTATAACATAAAGTTTTTGTGCAACGTCATGAGTATGTGTAAATTCCTATTCAGTGACACCTATTTTAGTGGATTGGACTATTTTATAAATGAGCAAAAAGGAGTTTGACAACAGAAATAATATATATGATCATAAAATAAAATAAAATAAAATAAAATAAAATAAAATCAAATCAAATAAAATAAAACAAAATAAAATAAATTAACATAAAATAAAATAAAAATGGATGACAAAAATGCAAATTTGCCTATTTGGAATTTTCCTATGTACATATTTGTTTTAATTGTTCTTCTCGTTGTTTGACTTGTTTTATTCTGTTTTATGATAAAATAAGCATAAATTATACATTGGATAAATTATAAAATTTCAAATAATTGTTGCAATATCGGTCTTAAAAATAAAATAAGCCATCTACTAAAACCAATCATCCTCTTATTTTTTGTTAAAAGTTATGAATAATACATAAAAGCATTCACTGATTGATCAATGATTGAACGATGAGATTTATTCTTTTTTATTCTTTTTTTTTCTGTTTTTTTTTTTTTTGTTTTATTATTTTTCTTATGTGTGTTGTTTCCCATCAAAAGTTGACTTTCCCCTCATATGGAACACAAAGGGGCCATGGCGAGACATTTAGGTTCATGTGCGTACACAATTACAGGGTATACACCTCTCAATTACTCGGCATAATGCACGATAATTACACTCAAATCGACCCCGACCCGAGTAGCTTGCTGGCAGCAACAAATTGTCCCACTGTATAACAGTATCTACATATACCGAAGTCCGTTCCGTAGTTGGTCGTTACGGTCCGGTTCCAATGGGCTCTTTTTGTAATAAAAAAAAACAACAAGCACTATACAGTCTACGCTTAAGAAAGAACGGGAAAGACAGAGTTAATTACCTTCATTATAAGAATTTAATGAGCGACTTGAGCACACCAGCATGGTATGATGGCTAAGGCATAACATCGATGTCAACGGAAAAGCTAGAGTTGTAGTAAACGTTCACGTGATTGTATCGATGTCGTAGCTCAACTCGTAGTCGTCGTTGTAGATCTCTAGACTCTGACTTCGGCACTGTTGTATCGTGTCTCATGAATAATTCCATGAGAGAAACACTCCACTTTAATATGAGACTCGAACGAATATAGAGTGGAGTGTTGTAGCTCTGGGTTGAAAGTGGGAACTTTTCTTGCTTGGATTCGTCCAAACCGAACAATTGACAGGAGTTTTTAGATTCAACGATGATGATGATGATGACGACGACGGCGACCGACGAGCGACGTTAACGTAACGATTGCTATATGTGGAGTATCTATCTGGCTCGCTTGCATCTGGTCTGGATATACATCGCATCTGTGGGTCGTATGACTATGGGGAGCAACACCGACGATGACAAGTAGTTCCTTCGTCGCACGATTAATTGACGTTGCGCGGTGACATGATGAATGGCAACACAAACTCAGCACTTGGAGCATGGACCGTCACCGTACAGTATAACGGTACTGTACAGTACATTACAACCATCTATACAACCTATATAATGTATATGGAGGATGCTTGAAGAGGACTTGAGTCTAATTTATATTCCTCTGGATTTACGAGGATAGGTTTATCTTTTCATACTTCAGAATTAATTTTCACATATTAGAAATATGTATACTAAACTTATTAGGCATCGGTACGTCTAGGTCTAGGTATCTAGTCCTAGATTGTGCTTCCATCAATAAAATGCGATATGTGTGTCTGTCAACCAATTAGGTTGTCCATTTTGAACAGTTGCCAAAAATGTTGGCGTGCAAATAATTTGTATACGTTTGTTTTAGCTCAGGAAAATTATGTTGATATTTTAGTTTGTACCTATATTTCTTACTTCAAATTTTTGTTTATTTCTTGACACTAAATTTATTTCGTGCATAGGTATGGATAAGTAATTTATACTTTCAATAGCTAAATATGTATACAAGCTTTATTTACTAATTTTTTTCAAATTTAAAAATGTATTATTATACCAGCGGGCGGTTCCGGCCTACTTCACTGGGCCACTTACTTCGTTCTTGCATAAAATAAAACAAAATGCAAAACAAATTTGTAAACAAAAAAACATAACTTATACATTACCATCTTGTAAAAAAAATTTATTGGCTGATATTTCGTCACATGAGAATTTGGATGCCGATTTTCAATAGCAATGCGTGAAATTCCTAGCAGATCCAACAGTGTCGTACCTTATGGTAATGTTTGCCTGCAAGCAATATAAATGCGTTCCCAAATAGCATTATATATATTTAATTTGCATTTCTGCAATACTTTATACTTTTAACATGCTGATGGATGCTTTGGAAATGTTGCAATTTGGAATTATCAATGAATTGTATGTTTAATAAAATTGTTAATGCGGAATGCGCATTTCTTTCACCTGGTGCCAAAGCTATTATCAATTCGTATGATGCCAGATCTGAGGTTATCTCATTTCGTAATCGAATTGTTGCCAGAATCGATGTATTTAGGAACATTTTTCCAGTTCCTCCTGAAGAAACTAAGAAAACGAATCGTTTAACCCACTTTGCATTATTTTATTGTTGAATGATGCTTTTTTGGCTAAGGGTAAGCTTAGCAACATTTGACTCCTTATAAGGTAAAAGATCACCCATCATATTGCAATTTTCTTCGAGACGCACTAATACTCAATGGAATGAAACACAGGTAGATTGATTTGACTATATCATTTCCCATTCCTTAAGAAATTTGTTGGCGATTACTTAACCTTTAGTCATTATCAACGCTTCTTTGTAGACTTCTGATGTAAAACCCATGTTAATATTTGAATTTTCCCCGCGTTTTCGATGCAAAATAAAGGGTTTTCCAATAAGAGGTGTTATTTTGAATAGCCCGATATTTTGATAGTTGTCACTTTTGACATTTGGCAAGTAGAAACTAAGCAATTAATAAAAACGGAATGCTTCAACAACGCTTTAAAATTTGAATTTCATCAACAAGCTAAATTGTCGCATCTGGGACTCGCAAACCCCAAGATTTATTGTTGAAAAGACTCTCCATCCTCAACGAGTAACTGTTTTGTGAGGTTTATGGTCCGGCGGTGTCATTGGACCTTACTTTTTCGAAAATGAGACTGGAGGGTTTGCGCTATCGAGAGATGATTTATAATTTTGTATGGCCGGAATTGGATGGTATTGATCTGGACAACGTTTTCTTTCAACAAAACGGCGGCGCCGCTAAGCAACGAAACCATCGATCTTTTACGGGAAAAGTTTTCCGAACCGTGTTATCTTTCGAAGAGATGATCACAATTGACCACCGAGATATTGTGATTTAACACCTTTCGACTTCTTCCTTTGGAGCCACGTGAAAGATAAGGTCTACGCCAACAGCCCAGCGTCGATTCAAGCCTCGAAAATGGAATTCGTGAAGCTATTGAGGGCAAACAGCAGCCATTTGATGATGGAAAATTTCATGAAAAATATATTGTTATGTAAGCGTTGCCGTGGCGACCATTTGGCTAATATTGTTTTCCATTACTAATGTCATACTTCCCTCTTTACATTGAAATAAACATCCGATCATTTATTTCAAAAAATCTTTGAATATCAAAATAACAAACTCTTATTGGAAAACCCTATATTTTCAGCATTGTGTGATATATATATGTATATATTTCTTCCATAACTCGGTTAGAGATAAAAGGAGATCAGGCCGTACGTATGTTTGCAATAGAATGCACTTATTTAATTTTGGTTTGAGGTAGGAATTGCACTTCTCACGTGTATGTATCCCGACCGTTCTACTCTAAATTCAATCGCTCAAAACGCTATCAATTCTAAATTTGGCGTGTATTTCCAGCAGATGGCATTGCTTGATGCGTGTATTTAAAGGCTACGTTGGTGTCAACATTTCAAAGTTATAGCTGAAGAATTTTCAGAGATTTGAAGTTTTGAATAAACATACATTTACATTTTTATTTAAAGATTATTTAGTAGAACTTTTATAATTTAAATAAAAATAGTTACGGTTGTCTTTTCAATAAAATAAATCAAAAATAATGATGTTATTCGCGGAAAACAAACTCAACTTTAATTTCAGATATCAGAAACCCTCCAAGAGGTTGTTGGTCGCAAAACCTGTATGGTAGATACGCAACAGACTTAAAGAAAAAAAAAACACTGTGTGCGACCCTTCATACCAATAACTTCCCATTGCATCCCTTGAAAATAATAAATATTTGCCTTAAAAAAAAGTATTTATTGATTTTTTTTTAATTTTTACCAATTCTCTGTTACGTAATTATTTGTAAAATCAAATCAATCATAAAATCGATATCTTTTTTCGTTCTCGAGATATTCGAGACAAAAGATATTTTGCAAATTGTTGTAGTAATAAAAAAAACGGGTAATTGAATTTGTTAAAAAACCTTTTCAGTTCAAAATGCTTTGTTTTCATAATTCACTCCGGACTCTTACCACCAGGCATTCGGTAAGCAGGTCGCACAAAGTATTTATAGATAATGTAGCTGGTTTTCAGAACAAAATTGTTGAAAAAGTCCGGAATAAATAATGGAAATAATACATTTTGGACATTTATCGAATTCATTGGAAAATTCATTTTACCGGTGAATTCAAAAATTTACTTAATTTCGATGTCTTACAGTGATTTACATACACTTTTTAGTTAATAGAAATTGCAGAATTTTTAATAACAGCGACTTGGTAACTATTTATTAATATATGTTTATGAAATCTTGTCATAATTTTTTACTCGGTAAGTACTCAGAAGAAATGTATATGATCAAATAAGGAGACGGTTGTACCCAACCACTACATTTTCAGAGAGCATCAAACTAAGGTGATTTTCGACATTCGTTACAAAGCCAACCCTACTGAGGAAAACCGAAAAAAAGTTTCAACAAGCCAGAAGGACCTGTAACGGTCATATTAGAAGACCAAAAATTAAGGCAAAAAATACTACAATGTCCCAATAGTAGTACAAATTGTTGGTCATTTGCTAAAAACATTCGAAACACTTCTTCGTCTGCGGTTCCAACGCTCGTCTTCAACGACACACCTGCTGTCAGCTCGCAAGATAAAGCCAATTTGCTCGCATTACAGTTTGCTGTTAATTCGACGCTGCCAGTAAGTGATAGAACTCCGCCTGTAATTGAGAGCGTAAACGATTTTATGGGGCAAATCTTCTTCCGCACTCGTGAAGTTGCTAGAGTTCTAAAAGATCTTGACATTCACAAATCCGCTGGCCCGGATAGTATCCCTCCCATTGTTTAGAAGAGGTGTTTTTCAACGCTGGCAAAACCACTGCGTAAGCTTTTCCATCTGTCCTACTCTACGGGTCTCTTTCCGAGTGGATGGAAAACAGCATTTGTCCAGCCTGTCCCTAAAAAAGGCGTATCTTCCTCACCCTCAAACTATCGTCCAATTGCACCTACGTCCCTTCTTTCCAAGGTCATGGAAACGCTGATCAATTTTCAGCTCAAGAAATATCTCGAAGAACGAAGGCTTCTTAATGACCGGCAGTACGGCTTTCGTAGCAATAGTGACTGGTGATCTGGTGGTATATCTCACCGAACAGTGGATCAAATCTTTACATCGTTTTGGAGAAAGTAAAATTATTGCACTTGATATTTCAAAAGCGTTTGATAGAGTTTGGCATCAAGCTCTCTTATCGAAAATGCGTGCATTTGGTTTCGATGAATCTCTTCTTCGTTGGATTAGAAATTACCTTTCGGACCTTTCAATACAAGTTGTATTGGACGGTTTCAAGTCTGAAATCCACTAAATAAATGCTGGTGTGCCCCAGGGCTCCGTTTTGTGTCCGACTCTCTTCCTTATTTTTATAAATGATCTTTTGTCTGAAACTTCTAATCCATTAAACTGTTTCGCTGACGACAGTACCCTCAGCTTCTCATATTCGTTTATAGATTCTTATCCATGTCCTTCGGATGTGGAACTTGAACGACAGCGTATGATAAGCTCATTAAATTCTGATCTCGACAGCATTGTCCAATGAGGAATCAAAAATCGCGTAGAATTTAATGCTTCAAAAACTCAATGCTGTCTAGTGTCGTCAAAACGAAACCCACCCCTCATGTGGTTCATGCATTGAGGAAACCGAAAAGCTTTCAGTCCTCGGTATGTGTATCACAGACCACCTTCTGTGGAATGATCACATATTTGATGTTGCCAAAAATGCTGCTAAATGTTTAGGTTTTCTTCGGCGATGCAAGAAATTTTTCACCCCTTCTGATCTGGCTGTTATCTATAAAGCCTTTATTCGTCCAAAACTCGAGTACAATTCTCATGTTTGGGCAGGTGCTCCAATAACTCACTTGAGTCTATTGGATAGAATTCAAAGAAGAGCTATGAAAATGATAGGTGATAGAAATATAACGGAAGCATTTGCACCTCTAGAACACCAACGGAATGTTTCATGTCTTTCGTTATTTTACCGTTATTTTCATAACCAGTGCTCTAGCGAAATAGCCAGTTGCATTCCTCCCCTAAAATAATTCAACCGTTATACTCGTATTTCTAGGAATGCACATCAGTTTACACTTGAGCCCAACTTCGGACGTACTATTAAGTATAGAGATTTTTTCTTTAGTCGTACTACAAGAATGTGGAATGCTTTACCCGGCACTATTTTTCCCTGCCATTTTGATATTCAAAGGTTCAAAACCAATGTGCACCGGCATCTCCTCTTAAATCCTTTCCTATTTTCCTAACGCTCGCACTGTGTTTAAACATTTTAAGGGTAGTAAGAACGCCTTGATTGCGCACTTAGTTAAAAAAAAAAAAAAAAAATCGTCTTACTTAAGACAGTACCAAAAAAGTCCCGCACAATGTTTTTTTAAGTCCATCAAATACAGGCGCCTCACCAAATTTTAAGTTTTTAGCATTAGCAGCTCCAGAGATATAGGACTGTTAAAATCAAAAGACCTTAAGTAACTGACTGACTATTACAGCGGCAATCAATATTATATGGAATACTTCCGGAAACGTTATCTTGTAACTTCGCACAACGGTAGGTCTTGTGCTCCATGCAAAGAATAAATCGATAATTTGAATTTTTTATTTCAGGAGGCAGGAGTGCGGTATCCAATCTCAGAACTGTTATTAATTGAATGGAGAACTTCCGATTGCTGTAGAACGATGAAATTTGCAACAACGAACGGTAGGACTTGTGGTGCATGCAAAAGTCACAATAAACTTATCAAATTTAAGTGTGAAACTTTAAAGAAAGCCTTTGAAAATTCTTTTGAAAAAATCTGTACCGTTTCAAAATAGCTTATAACACGCACACGAACACCCGTTGGTCTATACAACAAAACTCTTTCCTATCCTTCTATTCCTTCTAACTAGTGCAGTGCATTGCATTTAAAAGACCTGAGGTCTTACAGGCATATAGCTAGTTAAAATTATTATTATTATACAATTATAGGAGTTTCGTGTGTATCGCTGACCAAAATAAAAATGGTAGACATTTTCACTTCATCATGTCCGCACTTTTTTTTTATGCAAAATTGATGTTTTATCTCAAATTTTATGGTGCTATGCTTAAAATTAAACGGAGCCTCTACGAGCATTCAGATAAATTGGTTATCTGGCGTGAGTTCAAAAGAAACAATCTCAAATTCTTCTAACCTAAAATTAAAAAAGCTAAAGATAAATTTACATTTTGTTCGCACCAGCAATCCTCGCCAATAAATACTCAAATAAGTTAAAGAACAAAAAATTCTTTCAGCTGATAAGTACAACAACTCAGATTATCGACCCTTCATTCCTTAAAAAAAAAACTTGTATTTCTTATTTTATTTCGAGCCCTTTTCTCAATGGATACTTTCGATTCACGTGCATTATGGAATGGTGCAGTCTGTTTTCAGCAGTTGTTGTTGCTTTTTGCTTCAGAATAAAATCACTGAGACAAACGACATTAAAGCAACAGGAGGTTCCCTTGGGAATTTCACTTGTGTATGCCATTCGCATAAAGCTGAGCTGCAATTTCAGCAGAATTTTCATTTTTTTTTCGCTTTGCTTATTTTTATTTTATTTTATAAATTGTATTGGCTTAGTGCAAAAAGAACTCGAAGAATAAAAAGAAGAAGAAGAAAAAAATACCTACAAAAGTACGAATAAAAACTGAATGGACTGATGTACGTATTTTGAAGATGGATTGGCATAATATTATATGTATGAAGACGAGAGACGTCATCAATGCGATACATAGGTATGCATGTATTGATAGACGTCTGGGCAGGGGGATGAGAAAACTGTATAGATATTTTTGTGTGGTGAAGGGTACTTTTTTATGATGTGCGAGACATGGATGCGAGGCTTACACGTGACTGCTAAAAGATTAGCATATGTTCGTTGGCAAAATTGGAAATAAATCTCCGTGAAGTTATCCAATTAAAGAGGAAACAATTCGACATTCTTGTGTCGTTTTTTTTTTCTTGTTTTTTTTTTTCCATTTTCTGGCTTTTGTTGGAGGCTTTTGTGCTGAGCACGTCTATTTTTCTTTTTTATAAATGAAATAAATCCGTGGGATCAAGTTGGACTTACGTGCGTAGAGTAATTATTGTTATGTAAGAAATGTGTTTTCAATATGAAATTCTTTGAGGCAAGAATTTTAACGTTATACCTATGAGTAGGATGAGGTAGCGGCAGTTTAAGGAAATATGGAGGTATTTAGAGGTATCTACATACTTACTTTAAGTTAAATAATCTGATGGTGCCTTCAATGGAACGACTTCTGTGCAAATTTTAAAACTTAAAGAAGGTAATATATTTTGTATTGCTTCTATATGAGAATACAATAAATTGGTAGATACCTAGAATTTAAAGAAAATTTCATTGATTTTTTTTATAATGTTCACTGAGAGAAAAATGTATCTTTGAACTTGTACTCAACAAGCACATAAATGTGTTGATTTATCCCAAACATGTATCTGCATACATAACTTTTTGTACTCATTACATTATAAGTTCTATACTGAGTAAAAACATTTTCTTACCATGACTAAGAAATTATAAAAAATGTATGGTCCTATCGCAGAAAGATGTGTCGGTTATTTTTATTCAAAAATTATGTAGTAAGTAAAGCTTATATGCACTACTCTATGCAATTATTAAATACATAAATTGAAATGTTCAATGGACTCATTACATAAATTTGTCCCAGTTGTGTAGTAAGTACAGATTCATTGATCACAGAAATATTTGTCAGTAACCTGTGATGGGCACATGATTCTGCAGTGAGTAAATTTTGTAAGGGGAATTATATGTACTCATTAAATAAATATGTACTTATTACATAAATAATGTTTACTCACTACACACTTTTATATCTACTCAATACATAAGTAACATTTATTCACTACATGAATCAAATATATGTATTCATTACATAAATAGTATGTACTCAATACATACATAATATAATTAAATGAATAAATATGTAATCATTACATATTTATTCATTTAGTGAGTACCTACCTACTAGAAGACTGTACTCATTTGGCGTGTTCAGGAAAATGAGATATCGGAGAGTTTGCTTATTCAAAAGCTGAACAAGCGAATCCAACATTTTTTCCCTCAGTATTTTGACAGCTTAACCGAGATTTTTGCTGAGGAACCCTGTTCAGACAACTGAGATTATTGAGGCCCTCTCTGAAATCACTTTTTTTGAACAAGCCTATGACAAACATGGACTGTTTATAGTTGCATTTTATGTGCAAGCATACATACAGTGTAAGTATACATTTTATGTGTAAGTATACTGTACTCACTACAAAGGTACTTATTCGTTTTACCTAAGTGCTCCCTTATTCTTTTCCGTCTTCGGACAAGGTTTTTCAAGAATTTGTAAGAAAAGATTTCTTTGGACCATCAGCGTACCCATCTAAGCACTATCAATTTTTTATTATCTTCAAAACTCTTCTCTGTAATGCGTATTTTAATTTTTGAAATGGCCAAACAGGTGAAAATCATACAAAATAGTGTGGTAATCTGATTATATGCGGTGGGTTACGAAATATATTTCGCATTTGTGGCTCTAAACCATTTTCACTTAGACCAAGGTGGAGTAATTTTAATTCAACGAGATTCTTCATTATTTTAAATGTACATAGCCTAGTATTATTTTGATTCAACAGAAATCCATGTCATTTCAACATGAGGATCATTTTCATTCAAAAAGATTGCGCATAAATGCTCTTGTTTTTATTGATATTTGAAGACGAACACAATATTAGATGTATTAAACCAAAATTGCTTTAAATCAACACAAGCCACAAAAACATTTTTATATTTGCATTTTTTGATTTAACATTTTTTTGCCTATTTATCGAGTTCAAAATCTGGAAGCAGCATTTTTGATTCCTAAAAGAAACTCATAATTACCTTATTGTACAAAAAGTTTAATAAATTATATTAGTAATGAAAAGATTTTGGCCACATTTACTGATGAATGAACATTTGTTTCTTTAGCTTAAATGGACAAAACTTATACAGCAAATTAATACGAATTCAACATTAGGACTTTTATTTAATAATTCCTCGTCGCTTAACTAGCCATTACCCCTAGTCGTACACTTTATTTCGATCGAAATGTATTATCATCTACAGCTTTTCATTTGTAATCTGAATAAGGAAGGTAGATATATATCTTCATATGAATTGTTCCTAACACTAAATAACAAATAAGTTCGTAGCACCACAATTTCATATTTTATGAAGTAACAGAAAACCTTTAAAGCTCTTTCTGTGCTATTGTTAGAGAGATTTCCATTGTTAGCTCAGAAGTTCATTGTTTGCAACTGCAACCGCAAACAAGTAGGTAGTATACGTAACATGTCATAGACAGGAGGATAATTTGAATTCTATTACCAGAATAAAGTTTTGTATGTGGAAAACAACAAAATTGTGTACCATAGGAACACAAATACCAACACTGCTTTTTATCTATAGGGGAACACGCATCTCCATATAGCATAGGTAGTCCATTTAGTAAATACATATGTATAATGAATTAATAGTCCTGGAAAATATCTCTCCGTAAATAATGGATAGAGGCAACACAACAAACCGATTGACACAACATGACCACATAATTAATATTTAATATGAAAACCCAGTCCATTTCTTTTTATTTTTTTTTTGTTTTCGTTGTTATGGGAATCACACTTTTTTTTATCATAAATCATGTTTAAATATACACTCCACTCCACTTGAATAGAAACAAACTTTTTGTTTACTGTCTGAGCGTGTAGCGCTTTGGTTAATTTATTAATTCACCTTTTAGTTTTAGTTCCTACAAAAGGGATATATTGCGAATAAAACTGCAGATATAGAATAATTCAAGAAAATACCATAAGGTTATTTTTTTACCACTTTTCTAATTACTTCATTTAAAACACTACTGTTTTTTTGTGATTCTTTGTCCTCATGTTTTCGGTCAGAATCGTAAACTTAACGAACTATGCATCCTCATACGTTTTCAATAATGTTAAGGTCCGGAGAATACGGTGGCCATTGAATTAAGGCAACATTTTTCTCGGATATCAAACTGTTAATAATCCTTGCGTTGAGGATTGGCAAATTTTCTAGTTAGTTTTCTAGTTATTTTCTAGTTAAAATAGTAATTATATCCGTCCGGGCCATCATTGAATTTTTTTCGTCAGAAAATACCACTTTGGTCCACTCGTCCCTCCACGTCATATTCTTCCTGCAAAAATCTATTATATTCTGTCTTCGTATTGGATTTAACAGTGGTTTTTTCTTCAATTTTAGGCGCTTTAAATGTTCTGACCCACGAATAACACGTCTAAAAGTGTTAAGACTCGCTGAAATACTACTCTTAGCCTTGATTTTAGCAGCAGAGCCGCTTGAATTTGAAGAAAGTCTAATTATCTTTCTTTGGTCTGCTTCTGTTGTGGCTCTTGATGGCCTACCTTACATATTTTTTCATAGTTTTCTTTATTTCTATGGTTCGACCAAACAATCTTCACACTTCTACTTATTTTGTTGGCAATGGTGCGTAGGTGAAGCTTGTTTTCCGCGTGTACTTCTATTTTGGCTTTTTCTGCAGGGTTTAATGGTTTTTCGTGGCCCATATTTTCTTTGATCAAACAATTATTGTTTTTAATCTACACTACTATTATTATAAAAATATTTTTTCTTCTTACCGTAATCTATAGAGACAAAACGCACACCGTTTCTTTACAAGTGGCGCAAAAAAAAACAGTGTATTTTTTGAAGTAATTAGAAAAGTGGTAACAAAATAACATTATGGTATTTTCCTGAATTATTCTGTCGCTGTAGCTTTATTCGCAATAGATTTCTCTTTTAGGAACTGAAACCAAAAGGTGAATGTATGAATTTACCAAAGTGTCACACGCTCTGATAGTAAAAAAAAAGTTTGTTTCTATTCAAGTGGAGCGGAGTGTATGTATACATGTTGTAGGCAAGTTACGAATATATTGTATCGTTAATTAATTTATCGTGTCATAAATCAAGACAGAATGAGACTTTGCAATGCAAACAATCCTAATATCGACCTGTTTTTGTGATTCAAAGCAATATCTTCATATCTTCAAAATGGTAAAGCTAATTATTATGTAAGTCAACGTTTTGAAGTGCTTAGACATTCAAGAATCTGAATTGGGTTCTGGAAAACACTATGTACCTACCTATGGAACTAACAAAACAAAACATCTAAATGTCAGAAAATGGTTATTGAAGATCAACAGTAACAGTTTTAGTACCTAATTATTTCCACAAAGCAGTAGCGGATCTAGGATTTGGCTGTGGGGGGGGGCTTGGAGTTCGGAAATCTAGTTTGTACATATGAAGTTATATAACAGAAAACGAATTTTGACATCACTTTTCCTTTAATAATAGCCGTGTTTTGTATGCCTTTATATCCGCTCCTATCGCGCTTTAAATTTTTTTCAAAATAAAGCACAATAACAAGAATTTGGGATTGATGTGTTAAGCAAGGGAATTATTTTTAAGCGGAGCTAGAAGCCAATATTAAGGCTCACCAAAACATGGTAGTTTAACTAATTTTATAACTTTAAGTTCTAGCCACGTTACAGCCTCAAACCACACGAACAAATTCGTTTATTTATATTGCTTAATAATAATTGATTAGGTATCAAGTGCCCACTTATGTATATTATGTAAGTGTTTGTTTAAATTACGTGAAGGTATGCTTTGAACTCCTCCTTTTTAACAAAATTTAGAAACTGTTTGTAATGCTAGGTCAGAAAAATGATATTTAAGTGGTCTTACTGGCAAAAGCTCATATGTGTTTTGACACAATCAGTCCTCTGAGAACAAAGTCAACGAACCTACCTGATTTCTTCAAATTGTCACTGGAAAGCACGAAAATAATATTTTGTGGATCGAAAAATAAAATATCAATATTTCGAGACTTTCGGTCGAAGATAAGAAACAGCTGCTCTAAAAAATAATTTGCACGGCCCAATTCTGCAAGTGTCAATGAATTTTCGTTTACGCTGCACCTATATATACTTTCTGTTCCTACTCAAAAATGTGTCGATAATTTTGTAATCTCTAAGTCTGTAGAGATTGTAAATATTCATGTCCACCTGCAAGATTTTTCTGAGTTCACAGAGATTCTCACGCTTTTGGAATTTGTCTCCTGGACTAGAGAATTTGTATTGAATTGCTTAGCCCAAAAATGTTTTGTATGTATTGCCTTTGACCTTTGAAATTTTGAAAATTAAGCCCCAAAATTCTCTTAGCCCAGCCAAGGCCGTATAAGAAACAATTCCTGTTGTATTAAACATTTACACTAAGCTATACACGCCGGTGTTCTCTTATTGTTTTAGCCTTAATTGCGTTTCTCTCGTTAAATTAGCTAAGTTTTTAGTGTAAACAGTTGTTGCTTTTGACATGTAAATGTTAGGCTCCGACAAGGTTTTTTTTAAGTTATATCTTCAAGCTTTAGCCCCAACTTCGGACTTTAACAATGCTTATTTATGCGTATGCCCCAAAAGCTCTCTGGAATAGGGTTAGTTTTTAGGGAGTTAGTTGTTGAACCCTGAATACGTTTTTTGTCCAATATTCTCAGTCCCAAATTGTTTTTTTTTTTTTTTCAATTTTCTGGGTTTTGTTTTAAGGGAAAATTGTCGTTGCATGAAACGTGTCCATTCATAGCCCCCAATTGGTTTTTTGTCCAATTCACTTCAGGCTGTTGCAGAACATAAAAATTGTTCAACTTAACAATATTTTAGCCGAATATAAAACTCTACACGTTGTAATGTATTGCTTTTCATATTTCAAAATATTTTAGCAATCGGCTGTGGGGGGGGGCTTTAGCCCCTATAGCCACCCCCTGGACCGCCACTGCCACCAAGTGAACATTTCTAAACAATTACTTATTACAGTATTTCAGGGTGAATAAAGAGATTGTATGATATCATTTCTTATTTTTTCAAGGTATCGAGTATCGATTTCTGAAAAAATATACAGCTTTATTTGAGGTTATGATGAATTACGAAATAATTTGTTTTCCAAAAAAGAAGTTACAAAATCTGAATGTTTTAACGAACATCCTTCCTTCTGAGCAGTTCCTTCTGCCAAAATAAATATATATACAGGGTGATTGGTAAAGTGCACCAAAAAGCTTGAACGAGTAGATTGAATTAAGACAAGAAAAAAATCGTATGGGAGGGGGGGGGTCTATTTCCCTCCGTTTAGGCGGGAAAAAAATTGACTTAGAACAGAAAAAAAAAGTATTTAAGAACCGGTACAGCTTGCAATGCCCTGCTTATGCTCTTGTCAATTTTTAGTGAAACACTGAAAACCGTACGATTCTAGGTCTTTGACTTTCTCAAAAAACAAAAATAAAGAAACCAGCACCTTAAAAACAAGGTTGATGATAATCAACTTGTTGCTGAAATGATTATTTAACCGGATTCTTCTTAGTTTTATGAGAAAGTTGCTTTAAAATTAAAAGTCTTAGACAACAAAAAAAAGTACTTAGTAACGTAAAATTTTGAAAAAAATTAGTTTGAAATTTTTTTTTTAATTTTTTTTTTCAAAATTTTAAATTTGAAAATTAATTTTTTAAAAGCTATTCACAAACGCAACTTCATTTAAAATGAAAATTAAAGAAAAGATTTCTGGCTTTCCAAAAAAGTATAGCGTGGCATTGCCGTTTGTTTTTAAATATTTTTTTTTCTGTTCTAAGTCAATTTTTTTAGAAAATTCCCCTCCCAACTAAACGAAGGGAAATAGACCCCCTCCCATACGATTTTTTTCTCATCTTAACCCAACATATTCGTTACAGCTTTTTGGTGCACCTTATACCAATCACCCTGTATATTGCTAAAATTTTTGAATGATCAAAAGATTCAACATTTAAACTGTAATACTATTGGAAAAAAAAATTAAATTTTTTGACAAGTGTTTGTTGTCAAATATTTAATTTTTTTCTCTAATAGTAAAATATTATAACAATTTGTATTATTGATTCGCAATTTTTCTTAGAAGCGATATTTTTTAATTCATTTTATTAATTTATTATTTCCCTGTTCTCAACACATTGCAATCAAATTAATTTGAAAAAAGTAGGACCAAACACATTTTATTTAAAACTTAAAAGATGTCTTTAAATCTGTAACTGCCCTTTTAGTTCACTGAAATTTTTAAATTACCAATAAGTACAAAAATTATTTATATTTGTATTTGTCCATCATTATTCTTATAATAATATATATTTTGTATAATATAATAATTATATTTGTATTTATATTTAAAATAAAAATACTATTGATTTTCCTAAAAAATAAATTAGTTGTCTATCATTAAATTTTCTAAAGTTTAACGAATTTTTCTTTTGTTTTGTACTTTTTCAATAATCATTCTTTTCCTATTTATTTACAAAATTTGCCCAGTAGGTACACAGTATAAAAATAATCACAAATACAATAGAAAATAATGTTTGTGTGTTTCTGAAATTTTTTAAAATTAGCACATACATACTTTATAACTAGGGCTGGCCACGAGACGAGACTCTGCGAGACTTTTGTAAGTCTCGTCTTGGTCTCGTTAAAATCGAAAACTTTCAATCTCGTCTTGGTCTCGTCTCGGTCTCGTCTCCGAAAAATTACGATTTCCGAACAACCTATTGATTATTGGAACGAAATGTTTTCGATTATAGTTTGGATACGTGCAAAAGAAAATAAATATTCAACTGAAATAGGATTTTTTTAATTTATTAGACTCTCTGTAAATTTCGGTCCAAATATACAGTCTCGTCTCGATCTCGTCTCGATCTCGTCTCGATTGCTTAAAAGCCAGTCTCGTCTCCTCTCGGTCTCGTCATGTGAGACCGAGATCGAGACCGAGACTTTTCTCGTCTCGTGGCCAGCCCTATTTATAACTCCGAAAAGTGAAAAATCTTAAATTATCCTAAAAATTTTAAGAAAAAAAAAAAAAAATCTGAAATGTTTTGTTTGAGCATTTCGACAGAATAAGGATTCAAAGCATCCATAAAATTATGCATGTCAATAAAAAAATAATCCAAAATATCCCCTTGTTTTCATTTGTTTATCTTCGTTCCATTAGCTCAAAATACGTCACCTCCTTTCTTCATACAGACATCAATCTAATGAATTTTGCTCGCATAAAATAAAATTAAACAAAAACAAATAAAATATTTCATTCGACCATGAAATATGTTTTTGTTTACGAACGATATGCTCTGTTTCAAATACAAACCGGCTGTTCCACCATATATGTATATTCCAGTGGCGCATCGTCAGGGTGTGCAAGGTGTGCATTGCACACCCTGATCTAACGACAAAAAATCCCTCAACGAACGTTATTTAATTTTACTCAAAAACATGCACAATTATACAACCTACTAACAGGCTACCGATTTGCATCCTTAATTTTTTTTCATCCTCATCGAAGGTTATGTAATAAAACATACAAATATGCCCAATTTCACAACCAATTTCTAACCTCCAATATTTTTTCTTTCAAAATTCCTTCGTCGTGGCGTGAAAATAAGCAGAACAAGTAAACTCGTACGAAACCTCTTATTCTGTATAATTCTTCAAATTAATTCATCAAAAATATACAAACTGGAAAGACGCGTTACGGAAAGGGAATAGATTCAAACAAGAGAAAACACAACAAAAACAGAGACTGTCTGAAGTCTCTTTCGAACGAGTTCACTCCAAATTTATCGGAATAAATATTATGCGTATGTATGTCGTATGGGCGACGAATGACGATGGGCATGGCTACTGTTACTGGGTAGTGGCAGTGGGTCTGGGTACCTACAACCTACCTACAGGTTTGATCATTTTGGATGAATTCATGTGACGAATATAACAGAATAAGTGCACAGTGAGATTTCTTACGAGTTTACTTGTTCTGTTTGTTTTCACGCAACGATGGAATATGGGAAAAGAAAATAAAGGAAGGCTGTGTCTTAGGAAGTATTCATTATGGGTTGTGTAATTGATGAAGTTTACGCGTACGAAGGATATCTATGCACTTCAGTCAGAGCTTCTATTCTGTTTTATGTTATCATTTAATTTGCTTTTTGTGTATTAGCTTTGTTAAAAAAAGCGTATGTCAAAAAAAAAACAATTATTTTGATTTCATTTTGATAGATAAAACAATAAATCGTAAATTTTTGTATGCAAGTTTTTGCCAAAATCGCAATTTATTGATACTTTTAAACAATTATATTATTTTCACGATTTGCACACCCATATAAATAATCCACGCGACGCCACTGGTATATTCGTATATAGGTATTTATTTGCATGCAATGAAATTTATTATAATTTATTATTTGGTGCTGACCAAACGTTAATAATAAATAATTGTATACGTATACCTATATCAACTATATACAAACAAAACAGAACACAATCTTGGCATGGCGAAGCAAAAACAAATAAGAAACGGCATCAAAATTCAAAAGCAATGAATGAGTCAGTCATCAGCACAGAATTTATAGTGAAAATAGATCAGCAAGCAAATTTTATAGAGACGAGATTAGCTCTTGTTTTTGTATTTTTTTGTTGTCTAATTTATTTGCGGAATCAGGATAAGAAGAATGCGTAAAACCATGTTGCTTGTATGATTGATTTACGATCAACGGAAATTATGCTGAAGTGTATGCCTGGGTTCTTAGAATTTAACATGTTTTGTTTTTCAATTATTATCTATAGGTATGTACTCTCTTAGTTACGCGTAGATTCGCATTTAATTATTTTCTAGTGCAAAGATATAAAAATCAAAATTCGACTCATGTTTTGTTCGCAATCAAGAAGATGTTTTTCACCGGAAACAAAAAATATACAAACAGGAAAATGAATGTTTTTTGTTTCCTCAGACAACTAAGAAGTTTTTTTTTAGATTTTCTCGTGGTAGGTTTTCTTTTTGCAAGCAAACAACCTTTTTGTGCATAAAGATGAATTTCCAGACAGACTTGCATAGCCTGGAGAGAGTGGTGGTGATTCAATTTTAGAACTTAGAAGAAAATGTAGTTACATATTTTTTTTTTAGAATTTACCTTATATCTGCACATATTCAGCCCTATTGTGAGTTTCACCCGGAAAACATTGCGCCCGAAAATGTTTTGTTCGCCGCGATTTTTAAAAGCTATTGCGAGTTTCACCCTCCATTTTACAATAAGTGTGGTCTCGTTCACCACCAAAATTTAAATGGAAATCTTGCTGTAAATGACATGACAGAAATTTGACGAGCAAAAAATGCTGTCAATAGTGCCAGGAAGGGAATTTTTACGAACAGGGAACATTTTTCGCCCGAACCTCATAATAAGAGAAGCGTGAAATGTAATTTTTCTGGAAGGATCTTTTTTCACGCGAAACTCACAATAGGGATGATTGTGTGACGGTCTAACCGCTTTAGAATTATGCGAGAATTCAAAATGTTTGGCTTGACAGTTTTTGAAATCTTAATGTTTTGAAAAAGGTCGCTCTAATATGTACAAAAAAGTGTTTAATACTCTTTAAGCTAGGAAACAACATTTTCGATTTTTTTTTGTTTAATATGACATGTTTGCTAAATGAAAGTTTAAAGGGAAAAGTGTGTAGGGCTGGCGTGTGACGAGACGAGCCTGAGACGAGACTGAGAGGAGACTGAGACGAGACTGAGGCACGAGACTGAGACGCGACTGAGATGAGACCGACTGCAATTTTAAATTTTCTCGCGAAAAAGGCGAGACTAAACCGAGACGAGACGAGACTTAGGTATGCAAGACCGACACGAGAGCGAGACGAGACAGAATTTTTTCGATTTTAACGAGGCCGAGGCGAGACTTACAAAACTCTCACCGAGTCTCTTCTCGTGGCCAGCCCTAAAAGTGTTCTATAACATTTTTGTTGAGTATTTTCTTGTCTACATACTTTAATTCAACTGCTTTCCATAACTTTCTTAACGTAAATTTGTATGCCTATGCTTACATACATACGTCGTCGGATGGCTGTGGGCATTATGTGATCGAGAATCGAGTTGCCTCTGCCCCTGCCAACTCTCAGCTCTCGTTGTAAGAATTTTTGATAGGTTAAATACCTAAGTACATTATATCTATTTTGCCAATATCTAATAAACTGATGATAGTCTGCATAGGGAGGAGCTTTTCATCAAAACCATGTCTTGGTTGATCAAATGTTGGCTCATCTAAAACTTTGTTGATGACCCCGATATAATAGATCATTGTTTTGTATGCGAAATCGATTGCGGCAGTACATACCTACTTAAAAATCATGCTAGGATTTGCCTTTGACTTAATAGAGTTTTTAATTTTTGGTCCAAAATCGTACCTAGACAAAGATGATTTTATATCCCATATGGTCTAGTGGCTAGGATATCTGGCTTTCACCCAGAAGGCCCGGGTTCGATTCCCGGTATGGGAAATATTTTTATTTTTTAATAAAAGTTTACCTCCACTAAAAAAAAAAAAATTGATTATGCATTAATAGAGGCTCATCTATTTCAATTTGATTTCAAGTCTTGTAATTTTTACATAACTTTTAATACCAATAATTCTTCTTAGATCTAAGGTTACCATCTATACAGGAGAATTTAATAAAAATCTTTATTTTTAACAAGAATTCTAGAATTCAACGAGTACATTTATCATCACTGAACGAACATAGTGTTATAAAAAAAAATATCGCCATTTTGCAAATACAAAGTAAAGGCAAGTCTATCGTTATGTGCTTGATTTCACGCGAACATAAACTAAAAGCGTTTCGTCAAAGAGGAAGAAAAACGTCGCTCGTCGGCAACAACGATATCAAAGAACCACAAACGAGTATGCATACGACAAACTTTTTCCATTGAAGTTAAACAGAAAAAAGATGATAAGCAAATAATAAAAAAAATATAATAAACTTTAAGTGTCATAATCAAGACTTCCATGGAATGGAATTTATTTTATTTCGTTGAGAATGTTTATTTATTTTTTCACTTTGTTGTTGATAAATGGTTTGTGAGGCGATGTTAAGAGTTTAAGTTTTGTTATTTTAAAAGATCAACAAAAATATTAATTTAGGTAAATATAGTTTCGCGTGACGAATTAAGACTTCCTTATTGTGTTTTAAGTTCATATAGTGAAAGGTTGAAATTAGAAATAGCAAAAAAGATTTTCGAATGATTAAAAGTGCTTTTGTATAAAACCTGTGGCTGTCTGAAATAAGTAGTAGTATTTTTAACCACATTATAAGTAGTCAACTATACATCACATAAAACAAAGTAGGTCCTATTCATTTTCCTATGAATTAAATGTGAGCTCCCTACTTGATTCTAAGCTGGATTCTTAGCTAAATTTGTTTTGGTATTTGCAGAAACAGAAAAATGTATAAATAACATGATTCAAAAGCAATGGAACTCACAGTGCGAAAACTGGAGAGGAATATGCGTTCTGCCTGCAGTAGCCAAGATAATAGCAAGGATAGTATTGGACCGAATTAAAGACCACCTCGAAGACACACTCGACGCCGAACAAGCAGGTTTCCGCACTGGATCTTCCTGTGTGGATCACATCAACACCTTGCGGATCATCATCGAACAGTGCGTTGAATGTCGATCACCACTTCACCTGCTGTTCATCGATTTTGAAAAGGCGTTCGACAGTGTCAATAGAGAATTTATGGAGGAGGGGCATCCCAGATAAATTGATTGCTATTATCAAGGCTACATATGATGGATCCAAGTGTCACGTTTTGCACAAAGGTAGGCTGTCAGAGGAGTTTGAAATCCAAAGTGGAGTTAGGCAAGGCTGTATACTGTCACCAATACTGTTCCTGTTGGTGATAAGTGACGTACTGCACGCAGCTTTGTCAAATGGAAATGGAGGAATT
Organism: Melangyna quadrimaculata; assembly: GCA_949320155.1. Classification (NCBI taxonomy): domain Eukaryota; kingdom Metazoa; phylum Arthropoda; class Insecta; order Diptera; family Syrphidae; genus Melangyna; species Melangyna quadrimaculata. The sequence goes on from OX439485.1 coordinate 12,223,968, forward strand.
CAGTGGACTCTGCAATCTCACCTCAAACATCTGGACTACGCGGACGACGTATGCTTACTCTCTCATAGAATCATGGATCTCCATCAAATGACAACAAGGGTGGAGAAAGAAGCAGAAATCGTAGGGCTTAAGATCAACTCGGCAAAAACTAAAAGGATCAGCCTTGGAACTTCCTCATCAATCCAAGTAAATATTTCTGGACAACCGGTAGAGATGGTAGAGGATTTCCAATATCTTGGGAGTATTGTCTCTACGGGTGGCGGAACTGAACTGGCCGTAAACAGCCGAATCAGAAAAGCAAAGGCTGCGTTCGGAATGCTGTCCAAAATATGGAGAAACAATTTTTTTAGCTTAAAGACCAAGCTACGACTGTTCCGCTCCAATGTTGAATCCGTTCTGCTTTACGGATGCAGCACTTGGAAAGTCAAAAAAAAACTTCAAACTCACCACCCAAAAGCCTAAAACTTTGTTTGTGCATATTAATTTGGCTTTTATCGTGTTAACCCAATATTTGACGAATAGCAGGCGTTCAATTGAAATAAATAAAATGAAATATTATTCGTTAGTAAGCGCAAGCGCATCCCATGGGAACGGATTTGCGGACCAAATTAGCTATTTTTTTTTTAATATAAGCCCGAACAAGGTTTACCAAAAATTATAAATTCGGGAAAAACTGAAAGTTATTTTCTGGATTTCTACATATCTCAAGGTTTAATAAAATATGTATATTATGAACCAGAAAGGCCCGATTTAAATTTGTTGTTGTATTTGAAGGGTATAGCTCTTGGGTTAAATAGCTTTCACCAGTTTAGCTGGAAATTAGAAATTAATTAGTGAACACTAAAAAACATGGTATTCGATTTCAAAAAATAATTTTGTGTTTGTAAGGATGTAGTTTTTAAGGGTTTGTACAAAATAACTATCAGCTGAGTTTTTTTTTACAATTTCTAACGTTCGGCCCTAGCGAGGTATCCATTAGAATAGAAAATCTTCCAATTTCGTCCGAATCGGCTTCGATTCTTGGCTTGCTTCAAGGCATTCTTCCGAACAACTGGTTCGGAAATTTTGTACGACATTCCTTAACGCAGCCCAGAGTTTTGCGTTGCAATGCGATTATATGCGTTTTTGAGTGATATTTTGACAGCTTTATAAATAAAATGTTTCCTATAGCTTCCAACAGAGATTGTTCGCGGTATTTGTTCCCGATTTGCAGTAAATTGTAAACAATAAGGACAATAAGTCAAAAAGCAATTGTTTCATGGAACGAAACATAGAACGGCTAAATTGTTTATACCTGAAAGAGGGCTGGTTAAAAGCTTAAGTCCTGTTTCTCGGGGCGCGCGGCATACCCCTGGGGAAATCCGCCATTTTGGAAAAGGCGAATTGATCTATACCTATATCTCCGAAACTATCACTTTGATGTGGAAAGTTGTCTTAACTTAATTTGTTGGAAATAAAATTATTTTTTATTCGACATCAAAAAATTTGTCTGCGTGGACAATATTTTTGAAGTCATGTCCTTTTGTTTTTTTTTTCTTTTTCCCATTTTTCTCATTACCTAGGAAACTTATGTAAATTGTTCTTAAAATAATAATTTTTAAAGCACAAAGTTTAACAAATTGTGATACATTTTTGAAGATGATCACGGTCCAAAGTTAGATCTTTTGGGAATTGGGCTGATAATTCAATTGAGACGAGTAGTACAGTTAGAATGGACTTTTTCGTAGAACAAAATATTGGTAAGCTTAATTTTTTTATAGATAGATAAATAGATAGACTTGATTTTTATTATTCTGTAAAAAGTTTGCAAACACATTATTTATCTTATCAGTATTTAAAGCATGGCATTGCCGTCTGCCTGATTGAAAATATTATATAAATTACTAAATTCATTAAATTTATTAAGTACAATTTTTCAATGCAAAAATGTTCACTTAAAATTCTGCTGCGATAAGCTATTGCAATTTTAAAAAATTTAAACATTTTGGGTATATCAACTTCGTTTATATAGAACAAAGTTAATTCTTCAGATAGGAAGTCTCTTCCAAATACGTGTCTTCTTGTTTCTCTGAGTACTGGACATCTTCCAACAAAATGAAATATATCTCCCCGTTCAGCCATATTACACATTTCACATAAAATAGGTAGATCTTCACGATGAGGTATGAAGTTGAGATTCACTAGCTCCACTCTCATCCTTAATATGCTCGATATTTTTTGTTCCACTGAGTATTCGTCTCTGATATAATTATTGTGGTTTAAGTTAATACTGTATACCATCCTGTACATTGATTCCGTTGTCCCCCCTCGGAAATCAACTGATAGAGTAAAGGCTTTCATGTTCTATAATCATTTACTTTTAACTCAATTAATTTGTTTATACATGAAAGAGGGATGTTAGCAAAGCTTATTTTCGGCTTTTTGGGATGCCATGATACGCCATGATCCGACATTTTGGAAAATGCGAATTATCCTTTATCTCCGAAACTATTGATCTTAGAGGACAAAGTTGTTTATTGACCAAAAAAACGGTATACTCATTGTTTGGTGTTTTTGAAAATTAGCATGTCTTCCCTTCCACACAAAAATCTAAATAAATCTAATAAATACGACAGGACGTTTATAATACAAAAAAAAAAAAACATTTTTCATGTAGTAGCTGTACTTACGACAAACTGTTCCTCTTTCGCGCCACAATTTTAGTTCGAAATAGAACGGCTCTTAAGACGTATTGATTTTTAATTTAATATTTAAATCAAGGTCTTCACTTTATCCTAAGATTTTATTAATTTCTCTGAAAATAAATCGAACTTCCGTTCCAACCCATCGATGATCTTCAAATCTTTCCAAGTAAAAACACACTTTTATATTTTTTATTTTATTTTATTTTTTTTTTTTTTTTTTTGCTAAATGACATTTATTTTTATTTTAATTTTCCATTATAATAATATCATTATTTTGCTTTGATTACATTATTTTTAAAGGTTATTTTTATGCATATGCTGTTTTTTTGCTTTGAAATCTAAATACTATTTTAATATTTTTTTTGTTATAAATAAAATCTCTTAAGGAAAAAACAGAACCAATTTATACAATATCGAGAAGAATTTTTTTTTGTTTAAATATTTTGATCTAAAGTAATTTTGTTTTTCTAAAATTAAAAAAAAAAAATAAAACTTTGTTTTAATTTAGGTTAAATTAATAAATGAAAATATACATAATATTCGGAAATATTTCTTTTTTTTTATAATAATATAATGTAGGTTATTATTTTTAGGAAATTGCAAGCCCGTTATACACACAATATAATAATATAATTTTTTTTTATTTTTGAAAATAAAATAAATTCAAATTATTATTAAAAAAAAAATAAAACAACCTAAGAGAAATTCTATATAAATTAACAAAACAAAAAATTTAAACATATTTTATTAAATTAGAGCTAAGCAATAAATATACATATACAATCATGATATAGGTACAAGGTTTGTGTTTTACATAATTATTATAACATTTGTGTGTGTTATTTAATATTTTGTATGTAATTACTAGCTAGGTATTTTTTTTTATATTACTAAAAGATTCATTATCTTCAAACTCAATTTTCTGTTATTTTCAATCAAATTATAATTTATTATTCATTCGTTGCCATCTCTTTCATCTCTATATATATTATTATGTCCATCAACTAACTGACACTTCTTAAAACAAATCACATGGCTGAGAACGATAACAAATTATACAAAATAGCATAACTAATCTATTTCATATGCGCGCCAGAATTGTATAGTTTTTTTTTGTGTTGTTGGTATATTTTCCCGCCAAAGTTGAGTGGTATATTTAAATGTTTATTTAAGTGTGTCAGTAGGAGAAGTTTATTTATATTAACATTTACATAGATATATGTATGTATATGTATCAACGACAAACAACACTGGGTGTTAAAATGTATCTCTCGAATTCACATTTGTATCTTTTTTTATGTTTTTTTTTATTGTATCTTACACTTTCACTATATCTCTATTCCGTTATGAATCTGCTAAAATGCTAAACTATGTATATAACCTAATCTAATTTACACAAATTTGTTTAACTTATTTTTTTATTTTGTTAAAGAGGGTTGTGCCAGTACATTTGATGTGCTACACATCACAATTTTTGTTTAGTAATTAAAAAAAAAAAAATGATCTACATACACAAAAGAAAAACTTATGAATTTTATGAATATTTTATGTTTATATTTTTATATCTATGCTTAGAGTGTAGATAACTAGATAACAGATCATATATAATATGGGGCGTATAGGTATTGTTGTTGAAAAATAAAAAGTAGGTAAAATCGATAAATAAAATAATTTTTGGGATAAGGAAATAACAAAAAGATATTAAAATCAAAACAAACGGGGAGATATTTATATAAATTGAGAGGAAAACAAAGTACACAAAAAAAAAAAAAAAAATAACAATAAAATACCCTTGTGCCACTACACACGTTTTTTTTTATCCTTTTGGGCATACGGCAAACCACAATTTTTATACTTTAGTTTCTTGTTTCTTTTTGTATTAAAAATGCATATAACATAGATGTGTGTGTATATAAAACATACATAAATAGGCCGCCTGCTGTTGCCGATACTTTCTGAGTCCTTGAAGAAATTATTGTGAATCCAACTAAATGGCTCGTCGTAGTCCTCCCCCACATCAAATTCTCCTTTTATCGATGCGATACGAAAGAAGGAACATAAAAACTTTATATGGTTTGGTTCTTGGGTATAAGGATATTACAAATATCGCCCAAAGCTGGAAAACTTCAAATACAAACACATGTATGTATTTATATGGTCGGATATGTGGTTGTTGGTGTGCGGGTGTGCACGACGTGTGTGTTGTTCTATTATATGTATGCATGTGGGTGTCCTTTATCCGTGTCAAGTGATTCTGACTCTCTCTCCTTTTATAGTTAAAAAATTCCTTCCATTCGTTTTTTTTTTATTCGAATTGAAACAAAAATGTATGATAATATATGTATGCCTCTTTTGTATTGCGGAAAAGGATCTCTAGTAACAATCCAGTGTTTCCTGTAATTAGGAAGAGAAAAGCAAACAAAAGAAAGAAAATATAAGTATGTATTAGGTTTATTAGAAATATTTTGTTGGTGATAAGAGGGAAGACCCTTTCGAAGAGAGTCTATATTGTAAAGGAATAAAGAAGTAGCAAAAATATATGTAGGTATGTACCCACGAATATAATGAATAATTCATGGCGGTAAAGTTTGAACAAGTTTTTTTTTTCAGAAAATGTATTGAGTTCATGGCTGAGGGTTTATATTGTCATGTGGATAGGATTTACAATTTTTTTTTATTAAAACAAAACTGTTTATGTTTCAAAAATAAAATGAATTTCATTAATATTTATATTAGGTAAATATGAGTCAGGTATAAATCGTAGGTGTAGGTGTAGGTGTAGGTGTAGGTACCTTAAAATATTTGTAACTATAACTGTATGCTTATGTGCAGACCGCAAAAGCCAAAATGGCTTGTATAGAAATGCAAATACGTTAAAGTTTAAAAATGGGGATCAAGACTAGGAAGGTATATTTTGTGAAATTCTATATGGCTTTCAGAATTTTGTAAAAATAAGTGACTTGTTTTTCGGTCTCGATTACAGCAATGATAAAGTATTCCAATAGAATCGTGACGACATTGAATGTATGTATATTAACCTTTACTTAGTAAAAAAGAAAACACTCAACTAACACGCGATATGAGTTTTCCAACTTTCAAATTTTTCGTGATTTTGGCCTTTCAGCATTTTATGTTTTCCGAATATTGGGTTTTTGGGATTTCGGATTCTGGGTTTTCGGGATTTTGGGTTTTCGGGATTCTGGGTTTTCGGGATTCTGGATTTTCAGGATTCTGGGTCTTCTAGATTCATAATTTCGGGATTGTGTCCGTCTCCCGGGTTACAATGGTGACAACGACGTGACGTGGGCTGTCATTGGTCTTCGAAAACAAACCGTCAATGACGGGCGCTATACATAAGAATGATAACCCAAACCCATTTCATTTGTTCCGAATTGGGAAATATGGACGTGAATGACATGTGGTTCCATAAGGTATGCACGCCTAAGTGTCACAGCACAGCAAACGGCACCAATTGAATTCTGCATGAAATGATGGTGAGGAAGATTATCTCTCGCGGAGGTGACGTAAATTGGCCATCAAGATATTGTGATTTGCACCCATTAGAGTAGCAGGTCTATCAGTCTATCCCAATAAGCCGCAAGCGACCGATAACCTCAAAGTCAACATAACCCAGGCAATCGCTCAAATTCAGGAGCTATGCGGCACAGTAATTGAAAATAAGACTTCTTGGATACGTCACACTGTGCTAAGCCACGGAAAATCGAGAATTCACCCTACTTAATTTTAATCTTTTGGTTACAAATTGGCTCCAAAAAAAAGACGCCTTGAATATGCTCAAGATACGTTTCTATTAGTTGTCTCAATATGCAATTTATAAAGACAAAAACCCTATATTGGATGTGCATGATCAGGTGACCTCGTGGCGCAATGCGTAGTGTAAAGGCTTCAGAGGTAGCTGGTCTAGGTTCAATTCCAATTGACGGCGCTAATAATTTATAAAATTAAAATTGAACATAAAGACTAAGCACTGCTAAAGGAATCTGATGATTGGTGTGGCAGCCATGAAATTGCAATAATTCCAGCAAAATACAATGGTGGTTCCACTCAAATGGTTGTTGAACATTCAAACATTCGAAAATAGGTATTATTTATTTAAGGAAATATGAAAGTTAGAAGCTGTCTTGCAGATTTTTCAAGTGACGTGTGTTAAGCCATAAAGTTAAAACTGTTATTATTTGATATTAAAAAAAGAAAAAAAAGTCTTCCATGATAAGTTTTGGACTCTGTGTGAGGAGGAAGTCGTTATTAGACCAGTCAAATTAGGATAAAATTGAAGCATATGTGGATATAAAAAAAAGCATCTTAGATTTTTGTGGGGTTCGATCAGAAATAATATAAACAACGAGAATATGAGGTTGCTCTTGCTCAAAATGGTGTGCTATAAATTAAAATAATTATTTTATTAAAATAGCATTTTTCATACGAGTTTTGTTCTTTTAAAATCGCTACCAAAGTCAGTAAAAAAAGGAAATTAACAAAAAAAAAAAAAAAAAAAAGCACGAATAGATCGCACAAGCTATAACATGGTTCAGCATTAAATTAAGAGTTAGACCCTTTCTTTGAACTTGCAACTTACAAAGCTTTTAGTTTTTTTTAATAAGATTGTTGATTCTTATATGTGTTTGACTGGAAAATAACTGCCTTTATTTTATGGGATACTTTTGTGTGAACCAAATAACTTGACTATCTAAAACTGTTGCCTAATTAAATGCTTATTTGTTGTGCAAAAGTGAATTTTCGATCTCAAATGGTTTTTTTATTCAAACATCTTAACATAAGACGACACACTAACACCCTTATTCATAAAGAAAAACTGTTATTTTAGCCCCCGTGTGTAGAAAAATTACACATGAAATAAGAATTTTCCAGACTCAAATGGAGCAGTAAGCAATTGCCTTTATTTTAAGCCCAGAAAATTCTTATTTCATGGTGTATATTTTTCCTTAACACGGGAGCTAAAATAACTATTTCTTCTTTATGAATACGCCGCGTGTAATAGTTTTATTATTTATGATGACACAATATTTCATGTTCACATCATGTAGATAGGTAGATATTTAAAGTTTCTAAATAATATGGGGAAAACTTGTCCATTGTATTTTTGTTTGCTTATTTACAAAGACCATCAGATACATTAACTTCTCAATTCAAAGAAAAAAAAAAGTCCTTAAGATACAGTCATACTCATTTTTATTCACGGCCAAAGACTATAATGAAAAATAAAAGTTGCAACAAGAAGAGTTCTTTATAATCACGTGTTTATGTCTATATAATAACTATACGAGTATAACATCTTGTATACCTAACTCTTTTAAGCTTATGATGTAGCTACCTTACTCTGAGTAAACTCTTTCACTATTCAACTTTTATTTACTCTTTGCAATCCGCCCGATGATGTTCTATTCTCATTTTTTTTTTATATTTTTGTTAAGTCTATATCCTTTGAATCACGACGCCTACTTACATCCTTCAAGCTTTTAACTAGGACGAACCCCCTTCAGGGTTTTTATATGTAATATAAACTTTTCTATAACACTACTCTGCCAACATTTGCCCCCTCATCACTCCCTAAACAAGTTACTACGAACAACGAGGACGACTGACGACGACAACGACGACGAAGTCGAGGACGGCTACAACTACGACGACGACGAAGTCGAGGACGGCTACAACAGCATGTGAAGGTAAAAGTGCAGAAAAACTGTAAAAAGCAAGGATCGCATCCCATAAATGTTGCCGAAGGGATTTTAACTAAATATTAAAATGGAATAGAAAAAAAAACAACTCTTATGCCTGGAAAATTCCACCTTAATCCATACCCCAAAGTAACCCGTCAACACCCTTTTGCAAAAAAAAAAATACAAACACAGGGGTAGCAAGGTATTTTCACTGGATTAGAAGGAATTCATATTATCTTATAGGCGAGAACGGTGCAGTTGAATTGTAGAAGTGAACAAAATCTTCTCTCATTATAAAATATTTATGATGGGATAGGATATATGGAACCCTGGGGGCTGGTGGAATTCAGAATTAGATGAGTTTTTTTTTTTTTTGTTTTGTGGATGAAAATAAATTGTAGTGATTTTATTTATATTTTATTTCTTATTTTCAGTTCAGTTAAGATTTGATTTTAATCTTGCAATATTTATAAGAATAGGGTTAGTTTTTTTTTAAAGTTGACAACAAAGAGGATTCCTTTTTTTTATTTTTTCTTAAAAACGAACTTAAAAGCTTGGATGAAATATTTTTTTTTTACATTTTATTGCTGATTTTTTTTTTCACATGTCTGTATTTGTTTAAAAAATTTAAATTTAACTATTAGCAAATTAAATTAATGATTTTGGAAATTTAATTCACTATTTTGTAAACAAAATTCACCCTTTTGCACATGGAATTCATCTTTTTGTATATCAAACCCAGCTGTTGCAGAACAAGTTGTTGTAAAAATTAGTGAAATTTATTTGTATAAAGGTGAATTTAATTTGCAAAAAGATCCATTTAACTACAAAAGGGTTAATTTTATTTGCAAAAAGGTGAAATAAATTTGAAAAAGGGTGAACTAAATGTGAAAACACATTTGCAAAAAGGTGCAAAAATAACCATTTAATAAGCACAAGGGTTAATTTTATTTGCAAAGAGGTGAAATCATTTTGCAAAAGGAAAAATTCAATGTTAAAAAGGCAATTAACTTGGATTTGTATGTATTCGTTTGACCAAACTGACCTATATCGCTATATAAACAACATTGTTATATAACATTGCGTTTTTCAGAGATTGGTGACTCTGGTAATCTTGATAATCAACTTATATACAAAATTAAATTGTCTTACAATAAGTACTTAATGGAAATTTTCAAATTAGTTAGTTTTTGAGTTACATGAAATATATTGAAAACTGACCAATATTGTGACCATTCTCTTAAAAGAGCACAGGTGCAAAGCATTCTGTGTTTTAAATATAATGGATTTTATCCTAGACCCAGGCAAATGTGTTTAATAATAAAAATCATCGAATGTATAAAATCCTCTTCTCAGTGTTTATGGCTTTAAACCGTTTGCCTTCAGTTTAAAAAAAAAAACACCTTTACTATACATATAATTGTAAGGCTTTTTTATAACTGTTTATCTAGAGTTTTTATAAAACCTGTAACATGTTATTTTGTACGCTTTTTTGTATTCGTTTGCCTATAATTTTTATAAAATCTGCACTTACAACAGATCCGGTCTAACACCTTCAAAGTGTTCTTCGGGTAGTGATTCAAAATGGAAAGAGGGCAAGTAAACTACATCTATCTGCAGCTCACCATTCATTCCTATTCTCGGAAAAATTAAGGAGGGCTAGGACCACTAGTTTGATCAAACATTATTAAGCTGTGCAAACACAGGCGATTTCCGTCAGATTAATAGTGGAAAGGTAGACCAAGGTATTTAATCTAAATTTACATGGTGATTTAACGAAAATATTATTTAGGCCCGTTTGTTCACACTTGATCATCTTTAATCAAGGATTATTCCAGTTGATAATCATGGAATGCGTTTGTTCACTAAAATTTTACCAAGGAATCCTTGATTGGAGCAGTTAATTGGAGATATAACTATAATCAGCCGAATTTGCTTGATTAAAACCATTTAATCAACGATTTACCGGAATTCAGTATGTTCATGGTTGATTTACGCACTCGCATGATAAACAGAAATACGTTTGCCAATTAGATATACCCGTGTCGCCATCTGTGGTTTTCTGTGACGTTTAAATCATCTTTCATTATTATTTAAATTTTTAAGTCAAGACTTATATTTTTAAATTTAGCATTTATGTTTTCAAGTAATAAGAAGAGTAAAAATATAAAAAGCAATAAGAACAATCAAATTAATTGAAATTAATATTATTTTTAGAATTGATTACGACTATTGTTAAGTCAAACAAGATACGAGCAAACATTGTTTCTTTTTATTGTGTGTGGCCACTTTTGACGTAGTGAAACAATTAAAAAAATCAATAAGGTACACATTCTCTGGCTGCCACCGCTATCCGTGTTTTTTTATAAAAAATATTAAATATTTGCCTATTACGCTGTTTTCAAATAAGAAAAAATTAAAAAAAATTTCAATTCTATTTTTTTCAATTTTTGAAATCTATATTTTTGCACTTAATGTAAGATCAAGTACGTGGGACCAAGTCGTGCTCTTTATGTACCTACATATTTCTATTCACTTTTTTTTTTCGTTTGTTTTTGTAAAAATATAGAAGAATGAAATTTGAACTTTTTTTTCTGTCTGGTCAGCTATATGTAGATATATTTAGTTTCGTCATATTTTGTTCATACATTTTATGAGTTCATATTTCATGAGATGTCCCCAAAAAATTAAATAACTTAAAGACTGAAGATTTTTAAAAACACACAACATCCATTGTCGTCATACCTATCACATTTTAGGAGAAGACTATAGAAAAAGAAAATAGCGAACAGCATCGGCATCGGCGGTGGCGTCCGTCGTCGTCGGCGGCAGCAGCCGGCACCCAAAGCGATTATTTGCTCGACTTCATGACGTTGACATTTTAATTTGCACCTTGTGCCAGTTTGTTAATCCATTCAAGCTATCCACCACACCACCAGCAGAATATAACAACAAAAACGATATCTATACACGAAAACATGAGAGAAACGTTCGTTTGTATAAAATAAAAATGAAAATTAAACAAAACAAAACAAAAAAAAAAGAGAAATCGGCTCAGCGAAACGATGGCGACTAACGTCATAAAAACAAATCAAAGTGCAAAAGATTGGTTAGTGATGCCACTTTGTGCTTTAAATGAAGAACGAATTGAATGTTATTTTTTTTCTATTAAAAATGGACGAGACTCGAAACATGCTCAATTACAACAAATATAACCGATTTTATTACCAAAAACTACGCCTTTCTCACGGTTTCTTTAAATACAAAAATCAAGGCAGTCTCTTTCTGTTTCGAACTGTTAGATTTGTTGAAAATTTGAGGTTCTCGTTTTTTTTAGGCACTTAGGTCTTGTACAGAGTGTCAGGCCTTTGAAAATGTTCAAAATTGTCTCCGTCAAATAATAATTAAAATAAATTATTTAAGAAAATTGGGGCAACGTGGGAGGGGATGCAGTATGAGTGGGAATACGTTTGTTATTTTTGGTTTTTTTTTTTTTTTTTTTTAACTTTGCGCGCACAAATGGGATTATTATTACCCTTAAAATATTTAAACACAGTGCGAGCGTTCAGGAAATTGGAAAGGGTTAAAAAGGAGATACCGATGAACATTTGTTTTGAATGTCTGAATACTGTAATAAGAGGGAAACACAGAGCCAGGTAAAGTATTCCACATTCTTGTGGTTCGACTAAAGAAAGAATCTCTATACTTAACAGTACGTCCGAAGTTGGGCTCGAGGGTAAACTGAGTGGCATTCCTAGAAGCGCAACTATTACGGTTGAATTGTTTAAGGGGAGGAATGCAACTATATCACTAGAACACTGTTTAAGGGTTTAAGCTTTATGCTAGATTTACATGTATATTCGTCTGCAAATATGAAGAAAAGTAGAGCGCGGCAGATGTATGCCAAAACTCCGAGCGTGTAAGAGAGAACCATCAAGAAGATAAACATGTTCGTCTTCATATCTGCATTATGGCACTTTCTATAATCTGCATGTACGACGATCTTCTGCATTTTGGTGTTACCTCCCTATCCAACATACATAAATGTAAATTTTAATTTTGCATCCCTTTTATTTTTTGTTGCAGAAGTCAGACGAAGATACATGTAAATCCACCATAAAGACCCAACTATAATAGAATTAAGCTCACTTATGCACGCATAAGTGAACAAGCGAATACACACAATTCCTGTTCATTAACCATAATGCAATACAGGTGGATTCGTTAAGTTTCGTTAAAATTTAGCAAGAGCGATTCCAGTCGCTTGGCACTTAATTGTGAATTTGACAGCTCAAAGAAAAGAAAAAACAAAACGTTTTAAAAAGCGAAAATGGAGAGACTTTCTCAAACATAAGCAAACTTTCGTTGAATTTTTGACATAAACTTATACACGGTAGAAAGTGTCTAGCCCGTTAAACAATATCTTGTTGAGCACCCCATTTTTGTCTAGCTTAACTCTACCTACTATAAAGAGAGTGTGAACTGAGACCTGAAATGTACAGAATTACTGACAAAAAAAAAGGATCGAAATAAAACGATTTTTTTTAAAGTACAAAAAGGGAGGGGAAAATTCACTATGAAATGGTTGTAACTTGCAGTACAGCAAGTTATGTGCAAATATTTTCTTGAATATAAAAATTGATGCCGCAGTAATTTTATTCTGGTGGGTGAGAAAAATTCAAAGTGGCATCCCTGATAATCGTACAAAAGTATACGAAATTGAAACAAAAACTAGTGAAAATAGCACGTATAAAAGCCGTAGAAAGAAACGATCGCAGTAGACACTATGCCATCAAAGAATCTCAAAAAACGACAACGAGAGAAAAATATAATCGAGGTGCCAAGCCAATCCAAGTCTTTTCTAAACCAAAAGTCCCAACATTTTCTTCACTAGTCCTCGTAGTCCTAATTCGAGTCGTAAATCTGTTCTTTGGCGACTACGTAGCATAAAAGCACACATATTATTCATCGTGGCGTTGCTTGTCTCTCATGCATATCCATAGCCATTGATAGACAGGGATACAACTCATGCCATGCTACTACCACCACCACGATTGTGTGCTTTATAAGTACACAGAGTATAGTATCCCCTTTTTATGGACGCTGGACTTTGGAGCGCACAAGCACAACACACATCAAGACACAAACCAGCCTCCAAGAATTGCTCCATAAATCAATGGATTTCGCCCAAGCACGCAGACTATACGGAATGGTGTCTGATGGCCAGTTCCATTGCCAAGTGGGACATGCTTATGAGCGCGTGCGCGCCTTCGTTTCGCTTGTATTTTCTGTCCTACGTATAGAGAGTTGACAGCCGAAAGGCACAACGAGGTGGAGATTAAGAGTTCTTTTTTTTGGCGGCTCTGCTTTTTTACATTTGAACGCAGGAATAGACTTGGGGCATTTCGATGCAGGAGCTATAGTGGTGGTGCGGCTACAAAAATTGTTGAGCCATAAGTTAAGGCTTCAAGCAGTCTCAGATTCTCGTTTTGTGTTTTTTTTATTTTGTTGTAATAATTGTTGAGTGCGGAAGAAAAACTGATACAAGAGTGCGGAAATGTCTTGTGAGGTTTGCACTTTAAATGGAAAAGTTGTAATTGTTGTCTTCAGAAGTTATAAGCAATTTCTTTAGTGATACGAATAATCCACTTGAAGGCCGGCTTAAAGTAAAAGACTATGACTGACGGAAGATAGAATGGATTTCACATAATTAGAGAAATAGAAAACGATTTTCGAAAATGGTGTTCTTGAAACATTTTGAGGCTTATCTGCTAAATTTATTCGAAATAAGGATATCAGAAGAACATTTAGATTTTAACTAATTTATTTCAAATGTAGCCAAATTTAGATTAAGAAGTGAGACCAAAAACCAAGAAGTCTCGATGATTAAGATCAAAACTGATAATGATGAAAACTTAACAATCTGCTTCATCAATCCTGTAATAAGGAAAATTTCTCATCAAAATTGTTGAAACATATCCTTTCACTTCTTCAAACTTTCACAATGCAAATTATAAAACATTAAAAAACAACTTACCTTAAATTCAAGCCGATCCAGCACTAACTGTCGAACTTGACGATGACGATGCCACCAGCGATGAAATACTTTTAAATGAAGTCTTCGGTTGGGTTGGTGCAACTCCAGATTCTCGACTCGATGATACAGGACTTATACCCGATGAAGCCGAAGATGATGAAGAGACCACATTGGACGATGTCGCCAGGGTTGTTTTAGCAGTTTTATTCGAAAAACTCTCCGCCGACGAACGACTGGTAGAATTTGTTACACTTGTCGTTGAAACACCCGAAGCAGCTGAACCAGCAGCAGCTGTTGCTAAAGCCTCTGATTTATCTGCTGCCGCAGCTGCTCTTAGATTGAGATTAGCGGCAACTTGTTCAATATTCAAATTCTTCTTTAGCCTTGGCGGTGAGCCAGGGTTTGTACTGCTGGAAGGGCTGTTATTTGGCGGAGTTGGGGCTTTAAATTCGGGTTTTGGTGAAACACCAGTGGGAGATGTCGGAGTGGAGGATGGTTTATTGCCAATACTGTTGAGCAAAGGAAGTTGGGGTTGATTTCGGAAGGCCAGTGCTGATGGATTGGGAATATTTCGAACTGAAGCGTTCTGCTGGCGCACTGGAGTTTGTGCGGCACGAACTTTAGAGATCTCATTTAACTTTGGGAGAGTTTTGATGGCGATTTTTTCGCGATTTGTTGCTGATTCGGAGAGCAAATGGAGATTCTGAAGATCATCGGTTGAAGTTTCCATTTTTGAAGATTTATTCGCCGAAGCAGCAATGCTGTCTGGGACCGTGCTCGAAGTCATATTTTGTTTGATTTTATTGAGGGCTGCTTCTAAGCTGTTTCCAGCTGATGGTGTGGGAGGAGTTGGGGGCTTAGAATGGCTATGATGTTTGCCAGATAGGTCCAGAATTTCCACACTATTGTCCCTAGATGAGGGTCGGCGATCTTTTAACGATGATGATGACGACGAAGAGGAAGAAGTCGACGACGATCTCTCCTTAGACGACTTTCCATTAGTTTCTGATGAAGCCTTTTCAGGTTGTTTGGGGGCATTTTCAGCACTGGTGGCTGCAGATTTGCTGGCCACGATAGCAGGAATGATGCTTCGCATGCTGATAAGTCCTGGTGGCGAGGCCTGTGAATGGCCACTTGTGCTTTTTGTGCTTACTGTAAGGGCGGGTGATCTCGCTGATGGAGTACTTTGGGACTTTTTAATCTTCACCAAGGGTATAGGTGCTGGAGGTGGCCGAGTCGCTTTAGGTGGACTAGACTTCACAGAAGTTGGTTTCTGTTGTTCTGATAGAACTGTGGGAACCCTCAAAATTTCCACCGCCGGTTTGTGGCTACTTTGTACGGTATTTTGACTTGTATAGGATTTCTTCTGGCTTGTAATGGTGACAGTAGCAGTACTCGAGGAATGTGTGATCTTTCCATTTGGACTTTCGGACATTTTTGTCACGCTGATGGAAGAAGGTGGCATCAGCATTGGCAACGATTTTGGTTTGCTTATTTCACGAGTGTAGCTGGAGGCAATGGAAGAGGTATAGAAAGGCTTGTCTTGTGATTTTGTTGGTCCTGACGTTGATGAGTTTGACGGCTTAATAGGACGCGGATGGTGTTGAAACATAGGACCATAAGCTGACTTGCGCATCAAGCGATCCTGTTCGGATTTTTGTTGCTTTGTCAACAACGCAGTCGGATGAGGTCCGTCAAGACTTTGCGACCGTTTAAGTTGTGCTGCATGTTTGTGCGCCGAACTGGCTATCGAGGAGATGGGACTTAATTTATGTGAGTTTGGCATTACTTTTGGTGGAGCTTGCGGCACTGCGAATTGCGGCTTGGCTGATGCGTTTGTCACCGGAAGCTTAGGAGGGCGGTTGGGCTGTTGGACTGGGAGCACTGGATTTGGTGCAGGTGTAGTCACAGGCATCCGTGGAACTGGTTTAAGCGGTGGAGTTGCGGGTTTTGTTAATGTTGGAGTTGTAATGGTTGGAATGGTAAGCGGGGTAGTTTTAAATAGACTAGGCGGAAGTGGTGGCGAGGCCGGTATTTTCATTTCTTGAATGTTGGTAAGAGGTTTTGGAATGGGTACGGGCGACTTAACGCCTGCTGTAGATGTGACCTGTGGCGAGGGTTTCGATGGAATTCTCGTGTGTATTGTGGTCATTATTTGTGGGGCGTTGCTGGATTTTGATTTAGCTTCCTTCGAAGATGGATCCCTGAAACTGGAATCCTTCGAACTGCCTTCCTTTGAATGACCTTCTTTTGATTTAGAGTCTTTCGACTTAGATTCCTTTGTCTTAGCGTCTTTAGACTTGCCGTCTTTCCCTTTCATGTCCTTTGATTTTGATTCTTTCTTCGAACCATCAGAGTCTTTGTGGTTATTTACACTAATCTTTTTTGAAGATGATTCTAGATTTCGAATTGGATTCGATATGTTTAAGCTGGCTGTCACACTTGGAGTCGGACTTGGAATCAGAGTTGTCGATGATGGTGGAGAATATGAAAGCTTGAGTTTCTTGGCATGGTGTTTTCCATTCACGGTCAGCTCCGGCAACGGAGGTGGCAGTTTCAAACTTGTCGGCGTTGTGACAATTATATCATCACTGCTGCTGCTCGATTTTCTGCTTTCCACCTTGTGCGCTCGATGATTACCTGTAATTTTCACTTTCATCTTTAGACTTTCATTTTCGGGCTGTGATGATATCTCCGCATGCAGCTTCCTACGTTTGCCACTCGAATCTTTTGGTTCTTTCGAATGCTTCTTCTTGCGTTTTTTATGCGACGACGAAGAGAACGCAGGATATTCATCTTTTCCAGAGAAACAGAATGTTCCATTTGACATCGATGAGCTAGCTGATGATGAAGTTGACATTGGTGACGCATCCGGACTGGTCTTTGGCTTGGGCAATTCCAAAGGATCCTTTGGTTTATCCGCTTCAATTGGTTTCAAACCGATATTCTTGGCATATGTCTTCAGATCTAACTTTTCCATAAAAGGCTGCTGCTCATCAATCGAAAACTTTCGCTTCGAAATCTTTTTCGGTTCATGCCGAACCTCAGCCGACTTCGGCTTCGGAATGGCTATTTTAGTCTTTGGGCTGTTTAACTCAATTTTGAGCTTAGGAACGTTCTTGGGTTTTGGTGGACTATTCGCAGGAGATGGTTTCTTGCCGGCAGTTTTTAGTTCGGCCAATGACAGATTCTCCAAACTTTCATCGGAAGAATTTGGCGAACGATTGATCTGTGACTGTGGAATACTTACCACAATATCACACTTCGATACCGCTGGCTTTGAGTCTTCTTTAGATAGCTTTGGTAGATTACTGCCACTGGTGGAGTTCGAAGTCACTGCGTAGTCACTATACCGCATATCATTACTTCGAAGACTCTTGAAGTCGTTCGTGATATTGTACACAGACTCTTCGGAATTGGAACGTTTGGGACTTTGCTTGCGGGCAATGATCATTTTCATGGCTCCACTACTTTCGTTCTTTTCTCGTTCCATCTCATTGTTGTTATTATTATTATAACCACCCGAGGAATCTTTCATATCTAGCGACTTGGATTTGTAGACAGAATAGGTAACCTGCCTATTATTCTCTCCATTTTTGTCAATTTTCCTTGCGGGTTCAATGAATCTTACTGATTTCAGCGGCACCGCAGGTGCCATCATCATCTCACTATCAGTTGGTGGCTTTTTGACACGTTTAGCCACTGGACTGCCTGAATCATTTTGATTATTCTCCCCCAAAACCTTGGTTGTAGAGAGAGTGGTCACTGATGTCTTAGAAACGGCAGGGGCTGGTGTGTTGCTATGCAAAAGAATTCTATAACAGAATCTCATTGGAGCCACCTATATCAGGCCAAGAAAGAAACCAAGCAGAAAACAAAAGAACAATAAATTTTCTTTATCGGTTTTTACATTTTTGTTTTTTTTATATAAAAAAGATTTCTTTTGTCCTTTGGGAAAAATGAAAATAGACCAAAATTTAACGAAAAAAAAGGACAACTCACCCTTTTCCAATTATAGCAATAACCAACATCCATGAGACTGAAATCTTCTGGCAAAATTTCATCCTCATAGATGATGTCAATGTCCACCCGTTGGTTATCTGGATCGATATCGTACTTGGAGCAAAGGAATCGTTTCAAATGATGAACTGTCACTCCAGCAGGACACTGCAGATATCTCACTGGTGGGATTTGAGATTTGTTGCAAGACACTAGCAACGCCGGATGGTATTCCAGCGAAAGACTATCGAAAATAAAAAAAAAAAACACAAACGAAACAAAGGAATGATTAATTGGATTTTCCTTTGCACCATAAGAACAAAAGGACACAACCTTCAGAGTAAGTTGTGAGTTATAGGTTAGGTAGTTTTAAGGTAAATCTATTGAATTCTATGTTTACCTTATTGGCTCTGCAGGATAAATGAATTCTTCTTCCATCATTAACATATCACAGTCAGATGTTGAATCTAAGGATTTCCAGAAATGCAACTGGCGTTCCCGTTCTTGTTGTATAAGACCCGGTACGAGCTTGTATACCAAGGTACGTAGGATATCATCAGATCTATTAGAGTTTAAGAGTTCGGTTACATTCATTTTAACTGATATGGTAAGAAGTAACTAACCTTAAATTGCTAAGAGTGATGAATCGAATTTGTGGTTTGCAATTTGGGCAATTGCTATCAGTTTCAAGGTACTTGACAATGCAGGATCGACAATCTGTGGAAAAACGTTGCCATAAGTTTATACGCTTACTAAATTTTATATTTAAAAATGGAAAAGGGTACAAAACATTAACGGTCAAAATTTTCACTAAGGGTCAGTTTTTCAGTGCGGGGTTAAGGTTTAAACCGAGTTAACTCACCAAATTTGTCGAGTTAACTCTGGATTAACTCAACAAATGCGTTTCATGTTTTATCTTCCTTATTATTAAAGACTTTCTACACCTACCCTTAGCTTAAAATTTGCTTCTTGACGTAACTGTCGACAAATATATTTTCAGAGTTAACTAACTCGGGTTTAACTCACTACTGAAGAACTGGGCCTAAGAAATATAGACCAATCGGTTGAGGTTTTTTTCTTTTAGATCTGTCCCATTAGAGTTAATGATTGTAATTCGTAGGTTAGTCATCCTAGAGTTCAAAATTGAGGGGCAATAAGTTTTTTGCTTCAGCCGCCATTTTGAATTTGTTTTTCTAATATCTCAAGAATGGGTAATCGTATAAAGAAGATATCGATATTTTTGTATATGAAATGTTAATGCGTTTGATTTTGGCATACGATATTTTTTTATATTTTAAGAGACACTCCGTTTTTTCCGCTTACGATAGAAAGAAACCTATCTACTCTAAGTCGGAAATTTGCAATCCTACAAAAAATATAATATTATAAAAAAGAGAGGTAACTAAATTTCGTATAAAAAGATGCTAACATCTTTTTTGTATGATGCGCCATACTCGAGATATTGGTTAAAACACATTTTCCAAAATGGCGGCTAAGCCACTCAATACTAACAGTGGTGCCAATTTTTTGAATAACTCATCAGAAACGACAGACCTACCAACTACAATCATATTACTATAGATTGGACTAGTATTTATTGTGCTGCCTTGGTGATTATACGCTAAAATCCCTCCTCTTTAAAATACCAACTTACATGAGTGCTCGCATATATCCACCGAAGTTGCATTTATCAAATATCCACGACATAAATTGCACACAATCATATCATTGAATTCTTTAACTTTAAGCTTCTGACGTTGTTGATGTTGCTGCTGTTGGTGCAAATATTTTTGATGCTCTGATGGAGGAGGCTTCATTGTTGTTGTTGTTGTCGTTGTTGTTGTAGTTTCAACAGCATCACCTGAACCAGAAGCAACAACCGTTACAACAGATTTGTCCATTGTCGTTTTAGTAAATGTAATGGTTACAGATCTTGCATTTGCACTCGACGAAGTGGACTGATGTAGTTGTTGATGTAGATTTGTTGTGATGCCATTTTCTGATGAAGTTGCTTGATGTGAAGTAGAAGTAAGTTGTTGTTGTTCTCTGATATCTTCCCGCTTGCAAATACTACTTTTGTGGTAATCGGCTATCATATCTAGCATGATAAGGCACCGTGAAGAGGATTTTTTTGTTTACTTCGGCTTTTTGTAGTAAGCGAAGGTTCGGTCTGATTGCCTTAGTTTTTATACTTGGCTATCTGCAAAAAAAAGAAGAATACAAACATTAATAAAGATTTTAAGAAGGGGAGGCAGATTTAAAGAGAAGAAATAAAATGTTTTTCAGTACAAAATTATAAGGAACACACATATTTGATAACAACAATTAACAACACTCATGAATGTCCATACAGAAACTAATTCTAGGTAAAAAATAAACTGTGAATAATAAACAAAATGAATTTGATTTGTTTGCATGCGTAAGACTCGATCTTAGGCGCCAGTTATAGCGATAATTAAAAACCATCAGTAAAAATTTTCTTTTGGATAATTTGCTGTGTTAAAAAAAGAATTGAAACATTAAAATGGTACGAATCGATGGCAAATCAATAAAAATATTTTTTTCTGTCAAAAAATAATCCCAAGGATGAATAATTTTTGTAAAAAAAGCATTTATTTATTTTACTGATGGAAATTCGTTTTACTGAACAGCTGATTGTCAAAACCCAAAAAATGGAACATTTCGTTTCAGTTTTCTATGTTCCATTTTTTTACTGTTCCACTCATCAGTAAAAAAATTACTGAAGCATTTTGCATCATTAAAAATAAATAAAAGATTGCAGCTGTGGGTTTGACATTAATTTACTGATATAATTTTACTGATTGCTATAACCGCCCGCAAGTAAAAAATTCCAGTTTTCACCTGTTTCAACTTTTACTGATGGTTTTTAATTATCGCTATAACTGGCGCCTAAGGCTAAATTCGACTCAAAATTCCTGCATAACTGAGGGCCTGAGTCATGACTTAGTATCAATTGTTTAATAATTTTACCGGTATAAATTTCCTTGGACAAACATTTTGTTTCGTTTTCGTTATAGATATGGAACCTTAAATTCAATTTTTTTTGAATATCAACGCCCTGAATAATTATCACTAAAATATGGAATTACGGATTAATTAGTTTTTAGAGCAAATAATAATGAAACCGTACTTGGATTTTGGCTAAAAAAAATATGTTTTTAAAATTTGAATGCTTTATTTTTTTTTAAATTAAATTTAGTTTAACCAATTTCAAATGGTTTTGAGAATTATTTTTTTTTGAAAATGTCTCCGTCAATTGTGTTAGAACACATTCTGAATGTCAAAAATGTAGATATTTTTCTTGAAAAGCGAATTCACTCTTTGATTCAAGATAACGGCAACCGCACAAGGGAGTCGAAAGTTCAGATTTTCCGAAACCTTGTTCAAATTTTTTTTGAAAATAGTTGGTATTTTTTAATTTTTATATTATTATAAAATACTTGATTCGGTTATTTTTGTTCGAAAAAATGAACGAGTCATTTTCGACAAAGGTATACATATAAATTTTGTTTTTCAAAATGTCGTCCTTAGAATTTTTCGAACCTTATTTGCACAAAATTAAAAAAAAAATCAACTAAACGGTTTTCGATAAAATCAAAAATAAGTGTCTGCATATAAATAACCATTTTCCGTTTTTTTTTTTTCACTTAATAGTAGTCTCTAACTTAAAAGTAGTTAACTGAAAATAAGATTTTGTTTGATGGCTAAAAATATTGTATGATGGTAGGTGAATGTTATGTTATGTTTGGTTTAAGGAAATTCAAAAAATCTGATAAACGGTACCACCTTTGATTAAAGTGGATCCAGCCAGGCTGTAGCCGATCTTTTTTGATCAAAATCTTGAGTTCGATTTGTTTTGTAACGAATACAAAACTTCTCATATACGAGCATTCCAGTTAATAGAGCAATTTAATTATTGAACTAATAGATAAAAATAGTTACAGTTTAAGGGCACTACGTTTCTTATGGAAACGGTTCAAGTGATTCGGAAGAAATTTTCAATATTTATTCTTATAAGCAAGACAAAGATTAAGAATTTAATTTCAATAAAATCCGCCCATTGCCACACCCACTTTCCTTAGATCTTTATTTATTGGGAACAGTTTTAACATTTCGGATTAAATTCTCATGGTTTGTTCTTAAGCGAGACAAAATTTAAAAAAAAGGTTAACTTTCGATCGGATGTTTGGAGTTGCTCGTCCTTGACCTCCTATTACACTAACTCCGATTTTTCTAGTAATTTTTCCTAGTATTTTTTTTTTGTTGTGTTTTTCTGTCCCGGATTTTATAAAGGAGTAAACTCGGAACACACATAAATATAAAGAACTTTTATCAGATTAATTGTCAAATTAATTTAAGTCGACTGAACTTGCCAAATATACATAAATATTAGAAAATTTACAAAATAGGATTCGTACAACAGAACATAGTTCGATTGGAATCAAAAAGAAGTACTGTTCCAGAATCCAATTTTCTTTGTAGACATAAAAGACCATTATGCTTTCCCAAAAAAGCAAATAAAATTATTAAGAGAAACAACCATCGAAAGAGTTCTAATATATTTCGAACAATCAGAAATTGTATATGCCGTTAGGTAAACAAGAGCTCTACAAGTGTGTTATTACACACCAACATCATAAAACTTCAGTTTACAATCAATTGTTTGTCTTTAATCTAGAAATGGAAATTCTACAAGAAATTATTATTTTAAACTTATTTGGTCCCTCTTGTTTATAACAACCGTGCTATCATCAGGGCCCGACCAACCATATGTGCAAGTTGTGCAAATGCACAGGGCGCAACATTCTGGGGGCGCATTACCAGGAGCAAGAAAATATAATCTGATCATGCGCAAACAAATATGTACTGCCATTTGCATTTTAACCACAAACATTCTTCAAATAATCCCAAAATAACATCCATCACAACCGTGCTAAGCTGTTTCTTGCACACTAACTAACATCACTTTCATTGTTGCATTCAAGGAAAATTTAACTCAAGTTATCATAGAATTAAAAATCCCACTAGACCCATGAAATGTCAATCCTACCTAGCCAATTTCCAATTAGTTTACCCTGTTTGTACAAAAGAAAAAATCTCAACACAAAAAAGTTCCATGCCACCTCATATGTGCAAGATTTATAGAGAATATGACAACGAAAAATACTTATTCATACTGAATCATATGGTCTAGAACCAGTGTTGCCGCAAGCTGAAATGAAAAGTCGCTAGACTTACCTCCAAAAGTCGCTAGATTGGCTGAATTTCGGGGGACAAAAAGTCGCTAGAAGTCGCTAGACAAAAATTGGTAAATAAGTGTTAAAAAAAATTTTCTTTGAATAACTTTTTATTTTTGTTCAAAAATTTAAAGTAAATTAACGAAAAACTATGCTCTATAATAAATTTGAAACAGATGAATTGCTTAAATCAGACTACTGCGCTCATTCGCACTTACATTTTGCAAATGTTTTTATGTGTGCCTATGTGTGGTGAATTTCAGTATCCAATTATTGCAAATAGAAAATGTCAAATTAATTTAAATGACGGGAATGTTAAATCAGCAGGGCCCCTACATACAAAAATAGTGTTTGCGTATCACAACTCACAAATGCTCACCTTCAAAAGTCGCTAGAAAAGTCGCCGCGACCTGTCGCGGAAGAAATTGAAATGTCACTAGATCTGCGACAAAGTCGCTAGAACGAGCAGGTTTTGTATTATGCGCCGTACCTCTTCTGTATGTGACTTCTCATCTACGAAAAAAACAACAAAAAAATATATCCGAAAAAGAGAACAGGTAGGTTGCTTATTGCTGTGCTACCTACTAACCTACTAATACAGTCAATGGATGTGCAAGTTTTTTTTCTGCACACTGAGTATCGAAACTAACATGGGAAAGTATTTAAAAAAAAAATCGTATTTATTTGGAATCATATGGGTCAGAGCGTGCAGGTTTACTTATTGCACACTGTAACTGTGTAAGGGTTAAGTGCCTGCTTACACAGGAGATGGAATATGGAAATTTTAATAGAATGGAAGAGGAGAATAGAGTCGCGTTGTTTCTGATCTGGTGCAGATTGTTTTAATTGTTTTTTCGCTTTGTTGGTTTAGATTAAATAAATAGCTATCAGTTTTTAATAGAAGTGACGTATTTTGTGAAAGTGTTTATTATTTGTTTTTCCAATATGGATAAAAAAAGCCTTCGGGCAGAATTTAGAAAAAGGCGAAGGCTTGTTGAGCTCGCAAATAAAGAACAGAGCAAACATTTCGCAAAATTTTTAAAACGCGGCGAGGAATAGCAGGTGGAGAAAATGTAAGTATTAAAATAAGTAAATAATATATAATAATATATGAATATTGACTCACTGACTGTATAACGCTGCTGCAATGCGATTTTACAAAAAATACAAAACATTTTTAGAAACAAAAATTAACTTTTTTACAAGAAAATTAACTTTTTACAAATAAATATTAACTGTTTTACAAAAAAAAAATTAAACTTTTTTACAACAAAAAAAATTTAACTTATAACTATTAACTTTTTTACAAAAAAAAAATTAACTTTTTTACAAAAAAGAATTAAGCTTATTACAAAAAAATAAAAACGTTTTCTCAAAAAAAAAAATAACTTTTTAAAAAAAAAATTATCTTTTTTACAAAAAAAAAATTAACTTTTTTACAAACAAAAATTAACAACAAATATTAACTTTTTTACAAAAAAAAATTAAACATAACTATTAACTTTTTTACAAAAAAAAATTAAATATTTTTACAAAATAAAATAAACCTTTTTACAAAAAAAAAACTTACAAAAAAAATTAACATTTTACAAAAAAAATATTTAAACTTTGATGATATCATTTCTGAATTTGCAAAATGTAAGGCCAGAAAAGTAAGTTTAAACGTTTCCCCTCTCATTTCTTCGCTGCCTTTAAGTTTATGGTTTTACTTTTTTTTCCTAAAAAAATTAACTGAAGTTCCTATTTATTTTTTATATGTATGTATATATTTTTATATTATTTTGTTTTTAAATTAATTAATTATTTTATTTATTTCTTTTTTTAAATGAAGTTTATATATTTTTTATTTTGTATATGTATATGTATATAAATGTATGTATATATATTTTTATTTTATTTACTATTTTTTGTTTTTGTAAATATGTACTTTTATTACATTTGATATATACAATCATATATGTAAACATATTTGTTTGTTACTGAGGATTAGGCCTACCGGGGATACCTCAATAGAAAAACTCATTGAAAGTCTACCTCCTGGGTAATGTGGATAAGGCTTATGTATGTGTATCAGTGGATGTGTGAAAATATAAAAAAGGGGCGCTTTTAACAAATCTTGCACAGGGCGCAAGTTTGGCTGGGGCCGGCCCTGGCTATCATACAATTTTATTAACACATTCACATGTGTTAATGCATATCTACATGTAAGTATGTATTTCAGCTCACCAAAAAATTTTAATCACCAACCTAAGTATTTTGTTTCGGTTCGCTTGGTAATTTGGTCCTTGTCATTAACTTCAAACGAGGTTCCCTTTCTTTTATTTATTCAATACCCTGTAATCTCATATTTCGTGTTACTTTAGCTGATACTTATTAATTGTGGTGTGTTTTCATTTTTTTTTGGTTAACTTCCCCTGACCGTTGGTTAAGTTCAGATAGTTGATTTTATACAAAGTGTGAACTGCTCAGAAATATGGCCAGGCCAGTGCCGCATTGTACCTACAAGACTGGGCATAACTTAGTTTATGGATCACGACGCGAACCGAGGAAAAATAATAAATTTGTCCACAGGTCAACACCATATTCTGATTTCTTATAGAAAAAAGAAATATAAAAATAATAGGAATATTCATGCAAACACAGAAAACCCATAGAAATCTTAAAAACGATAGAATTTTCTATCGGTAGAAATGAACTTTCAAAATTTGTATGGGAAAATTTTCTGCAAAATATAAAATCTTATCTCACAAATTTGAAGCGAAAAGCGTAGAAAAAAATTCTAAGAAACTTTGTGACGTTTAATTTGACATTTGACTTAACTTAGCTGTTTGTATCGTTTACGCAAAAATTTCTAATGGGGTGTTCATGTAACCTTTTGCGTTAAATTATATTTTTCTACAAAGCGAAAAATTATCTCGTTTCATGAACACCCTTAATATAAATAAATTCAAGAAGCATGGCCAGAAAAATAGGGTCTCAGGAAAAATGTCCGAATTGAAAAACTGAAATAAGATCGAAACTAGTTTTAAATTTTTAGAAAACTAATCAATTAAATAAAACACGTTTATCACATAAAGTCAGTTGACAACAATGGAAAGGTACGACCAGGTTCCTGAGTCGAGGCGTCTTAATTGCTTAATCCTTCCCTGACGACTTTATTGCACCTATCTTCTGAAGTTTGCTTTTAAATGCATCGCTGTATGTCATTTGCATAACAGCAGGCCCAGGCCTGGCTGGCACGACGCAAATCCACACTCCAACCACCACACTCCACATTCACATCGAAGAATTAAAAAAAAAAAGTCGACGCCTTATCGCCACCGCAAATAGACACACACAGATAGGTACATATGTAGATTTATACAAACTGCACTGCGACTACTTATTATAAGAGCCCACAATCAATGACAGACAAACAAATAGAAGTGGCTTTAATTGACAGAAGCTGGTAGGTTAGGTATAGCTTGGGGAAAAATGACAGTGGCAGCAAACTGACCCAGCCACACAGTAGTTCTGCTATTAATGACTTCATAATTAACGATCCAATAAAATCTGTTATATGACAGTAAGAGTTAAGATGAGATATTGCGGCTGCTTCAATGTTGCTTGGAAGTTGGTTGGATCTTGGATGCCACGATGCTGATGATTATCGCTTATGAAACCGACCGATGCGATGATGGTGATGGTGAGAATTGAGATGGCGATGCTGATGATGCAACGCAAAGACGATAGTCAACCGAATACGTCTTTACGTTCGAGAGGTGCGAGAGAAGACAAGTTGACGTCAAAGATTTGAAGTATCGACGACGACCAACGACACGCCAACGACGAACAACGACACGCCGACTACGACAACGACGACGCCGCCGATACGATACGGTCGATAATGTGTTATGTGTGGACTGTGTTATGGAGATGAAAGGAATAGAAAACAAGAAAAACCAAAGAAGCAACGTAATTTGCATTTAAGTAGATATTTGAAAGTGTTGGCAGTGGTGCGGGGTGTCTGCAGAACATCTTCGTAATAATCTCTCTCTCTGACGCTGGCTGGCTGATGCTGAAAGCTGTCATAGGTTTAAACGAGTAGTATAGCAATAGAAACGAACAAAATACAAAATCGTTTTGAGGATCAGCAAAAGATTGTGGACCACAAAAGTGTTTGCCATATGTTATACACACATATGTACAAAGCTGGAAATGCAATTTAAACGAAAAATAGATTTCATCGGAAACTAATTTACATTGACCGAGTTTTGGAGAACATTTTCAAGCGAATTTATGACCAAAACAAAATTTGCATAATATTATTTCGGATGTTTTTTTGAGATGGGCAAAAGCTATAAAAACTATAGGTTTATGACTTTTATGTTCAACATACTAAAATAGAACTTGCTAATTCCAACAACTTTGCAAAAAAAAAAAAAAATGAATTCATCAACAGAGACCTTGAAGATTCTCTTCAAGTTTAAACTTGGTGATGATGACACTAGGTATAACGAATAGAGGTTAGGCGTGGGCTTGTGCTAAACACCGACACTGAAAGTAAATATTTAGCATACCTACGTAACCAATATTTATTATTAAATCCATGTTGTAGTTTTATAAAATTTTAAATTTTAATCGTCATAGCTAGGACATTTACGCCCATATTAATAAACGGAGCTTGCGGCGAGTTATCTTTAACTCGTTCATTAGAAGTTAGATATTTGCCACTTACGAGCTATCGCTAAACCAACAAAGAAGGTGGCTCAGCGAAGGGTTAACTAAGAAAAGTACATATATGTAAGTTTTAATTCACGAGTTATCTTTTAATCCATGCCTACACGATAGCCCGTCATTTTACAGGTGTTAAGTTAAGCGCTGTTTTTATTGATATTGCTGTTAAAGACTATTTTCACGAGAGGGACGGACCAGCTACCGAAGAATGAACGAACAACTGATTGTTAATTGCCTTTCAAATGAGCTGTGAACTGCGAACAAATCACAAGGCTTGTTTAACGACACGCTGTTCCGAATAGTTTGGAACAGAAAAGTATACGACCTTTTGCTGTTCAGTGACAATTTTCTAATCCAAATTGTTCTGATTTGTTTACTGAGTCTGTTCCGAACAGTTAAGAACAGGATTTTCTGTAGGTACTTGCTTTTTAAGTAGCACAACTGTTCTAACTTGTCTGACGTTTCTCACCAATCTGTACTGTTCTGTTTTGATCTGACTTTTTTCTCAATGAACGATACTATTTAAAGTAATTTCAAGAGAAATTATCAACGTACTGTTGTTTTAATTTTTCAACGATAAAAGCTAGAGTCAAACAATTAGTTTAAAAATTTAAATCAAGTTTTTTAATTTTTTTTTTTAATATGCTCAGTGATCCGCAGTGCAAAATTAAAAATGATCCACAGTGTGTAAATGCGTGTCTCAGGTATATTCTGCACATCTCCGCACCCATGGCTTTCCTACCATATCAAATTTATCGAAATCGGTTGGATACTTTTTGAGCAAATGGTACCACAAACTTATTTTAAGACTATTTATATATAGATAATTATTTCTATGTAAAACGAAATTCAATTTGGCACACTTTTTCTCATAAAATGACTTTTAATTTTTCAATGATGAACTACCTTGCCAATGAAACTTTCTACGGGTCTCAAAATCAACAGCTAACTTTTTCAATACTGGTTTCCAATGATAGCTATAACTGGCACCTTACAAAATTTGAAAAGTAAACACTTCGAAAAATTTTTTTAAATAACAATGAAGAACCTATGTTATAATATTTTTCAAGCGACCAATAACGGGCTTCTGCGAACTGTCAAATCTTAATTTTAATTTTTAATTTTCCGAGAAAACTCAATTTTAAGTTAGCAGAGCAGGTAATGTATGGGAAATGATATAATTTTTTTTTCTCATCAGATCGCGGAAAATCCTTCAGAAAATGACACACTTAATTCGAACTAGACGAATACTTAATTAATCAAACAAAATTCGGATCAAAAAAAGTTGAAATAAAATATATATATTTTTTTTTTTTAAATTATTAAAATATTTTTTTTCTGTAGAAAAAAAAAAACAATTTTTTTCGAAATTATTTTTTTGATTCATAGACCACTTAAATAGTTCGTTATATAGCTCACACCAATTTTCTAGCTTAACGTTTGAAGCAGAACATTCATTATTTCCAAAATTACTGGAGCACTTAATATAATTTTTGGGTACTTAACTAACACTTAATAAGTACCTTGTAGGAGCGTCAATTTTTGTTCAGATGACCTTGCTCTGCTAAGTTGAAGGAAATCAACAACCGGACTCATTACACAAGCCCGCGAAAAAATAATTCGCTCGAATCACTTAATTTTTATTAGCTTTGACTTTGGTTTGTTTTCGGCGACCAAAAGAACCTCATGTGAATGAAACGTCAAAATTTTGTGACGGTTTGCAATTTGCAGTTAACAACTCATGCCAAAGGCACTTTACCAATAGAGCTTTTTACGAATCTGTCAAACTCTCAAAAGTGACATCTAGCACTTTGTGCGAATTTTCAATAATTGCATATTGCGTTCCACAATTGTATCAATAACACTGCAACGAATGAATTGCTCGCCTGCGTCGATACTCAAGATCACATTGTTATTGTTTTCTTCTTCATTCGCGACTAGATTCCTTGTGAACAAAAGTTAAATTGGACCAATCAATGTACGTTTATTCTTCTTGTTCCCTGTTATTCTTTACTTAGATTAGGCAAAAAGGGACTGAGTCATAAAGTGTGGTTTTTCAGGGGAGCTTTACAAATATCTTTAGTAAAAAAAAAATATTTTGTAAACGTAAGTTATGTGTGCAGCCTGAGATTTTAGCTTTCTCGCGCGAATAATTTTTAAGTTTCTATATTTTATCCCTCTCCAAAGCTTATAGAAATGAGATGAACAAATGAGGAGTGTGGAGTAGAAGTTTCAACGAAGAGCTATACGGGCTATACAGCGACGTTGACCTGTTCAAAAATCTGAAAATACAGCGGCTGAGATGGCTGAGACAGCTGGAGGGTATGGACAGCAACGCACCTGCCCGACGAGTCTTCGAATCCAACCCCGATGGTGTACGCAGCAGAGGAAGAACCCACATAATATGTGGCGCGCCCAAGTGCAGAACGACCTCAACCAACTTAGTGTGCGCAACTGGAGCTGGCTGGAAGGACTTGTTTTGTTGGTTGAGGCCCTAGTCCATCCTGGGCTGTAAATGCCATCTAAAGTAAAGTAAAGTAGGTTTCTGATATAGGATCAAATTTTGAGTTATTACCGTTATTACCGTTATTTCTTGTTTACTATTTTTTTTTTAGAGAATTGACGTTGCCGCCTAAACAGCTGAAAATAGAACCCTCATCTGCCTTGTCACGACCCAATCTACACGCTCTTGCTTTTTATCGCATCTTATGCTAATCCCCCTGCGTATAACGATGTGATAAAGTTGTTAAATATCGAATTTTATTATTTATCGACTGATATTTAACAATCGGTATACGTTAATACGGGTAAATGTTAAGATTAGCTATACAAATGTTCGTCTTCAAAATATTTTTTTTTTTTAGATGAACACTTAAAGGTACCTTTTCATTTTCTTTATCAAGAGAGAATTCACAAACAAAAATTTGTATGTTTCTCTTAATTTTTGTTATGTACAGTATATGTATAGGTACGGTCCGTAAACCTAGCTTAATTAAAAATAATTAAAAGTACTTGAAACACCAGAGCTCTTGACACGAAATTGCTGCCCTCTTGACGTTCACATCAGAAATTGAAATTGTTTCCTAGCATGGATTTATTCAAACGGTGGGGATTATTTCTATTGCATCAAAGTTGTAAAAATCAGTAAAGGGTGGTGAGTTTCACTTCAAATTGGGATAACTTAACAACGTGTCGCACAGATGCTCTATATGATCTCTGACGTTTTCCAATTCCATATCAAAGTCACATGGGACAGCAATTAAATCATATATATCCTTTTTTCACCAAACCCCAGATGATATCCTATTTTACTAAATTTATGAGCTTATTATAAAAATTACAACAATACAAAAAAATACAATATACAAATTGCATTCATCGCAGCAGTCACCCTTGCTATCCCTCCCGCATATTTCAAAATCAAACCGAAATTAATAAGCATTGAGGACTAAAAGGGACCATTATGGTAGGTACACTTTTTGCAATCGCATTAGTATGTAAACAAGAATCTCAAAGCCTGCAATTAAGTAAATTCCACTAATTCAGAATAAAATAATAAAAAAAAAAAACTGAACCGAACCGAACTGAAGGACCCCTTGTTCTCCATTTCCATCTATATAAAACATTGAATAACACTTCAACCCTCTTTAAAATATCGTCATCGTTGGTTTGCCGTCATCTGTGACTGTCATATAGATAGATATTCCGTGCGGGAAAAGCAATAATATGAAACGAACAGCAACAACAACAATAATGAAAACCGAAATATTTACGTTGCATGGAAATTATCCTGCACTACACCCTCGGGAAGATATTAAAAATTCCACTTGTAACAACACACGACACATCTACATACATATGTAGGTATATACCTTCGTGCTGTTCACATACATAATATCTATAGAGATACATAGATAGGAACTTTTAATTTCGAAATGGAATCAACTCCATTTATAGAGCCATGAGGATTAAGGATGTGATAGAAGTCTGAAAAAAAAAATTAAATCGGAAGGGATGCAGAAGTGATGTCTCTTCTTTTCGGTTTCGGTTGTCATACCTACCTACCCTTTTATACCTAATCCAAGCCCATTTAAGAATACAGGCATACAAATATACTACATGTTGCTGGTACATAGTACCTATACATAGAGCGTGTGGTCCTGCATTCGAATCTACGTAATTTGATTATCAATATCTGACGTTTCAAGTCACCCCTGTGTTCTGTGTGTGGGGTTTCACCATCCTATCCACAGGAATACATTTTATCAAGGGTTTTTTCTAGGAAATTATGAAAAAAAAAAAAAATAATAATAAATGTGTGAGATGAAATGATGATAAGGGTGTTGTATGTTGTGTCACACATGACGACGCACGTTCTGTTCAATATCGCTGGCACAAGGACGCTGATAAGAGTGTAAAATAGACTATCAAATTCTAACTAAATGAATGTGTCACAGATTATTGTGGTTGATGTTTACGTGAAGATGATGACTTTCTTTTGTGTTTTTGTTGTTATTGTTGTTGCTTTCGTGTTCGAAATTTGAGAACACATTTGACTTTTATTAAAATAATAAACACATGAACTCTACTGTGGGCGGAATGCTATTGTGTGCCTATACGAGATAAACCCACAAAAAGTAAGTTATTGCTATTGTATGCCTTAAAAGACATTTCTGACTCACTGCAAATTGTCCAACGACTTTATAATTTCTCAATAAATTGTGAAATTGAGTTTTTTGTTGCGTTTAAATCAGACTTTAAATTTTCTGTTGTGAAATTTCGTTCTATAGGAGGTTCTGCTTAAGGTTAAAATGGCGAGTTAAACCATTTTCTAAATTTTAAATAACGAACTTGAATGAAAGCGTATTAATGTCGAAATATCTTGATGGGGCAAAATATTCCTGTATCTCTGTTTCTCCCCCCTCCTCCAATTGAGCCAAAAGCCCATACTATAAATATACAGGGTGATTTGTAAAAACCTAAATCTTCTAGGTTAAGTTGAGACAGGAAAAAATTGTTGTGGGTAATTGCTTACAGCCATATTATTGACTTATTTCAAAACTAATTTTACGGCAAAACTAGTTCAATAGAAGTTTCAAGTCCCAAGTTTTGGACAAACTGGTATTATTAACTAAAGTTTTGGTATTAAAATCAAAATATATTGAAACTGGGATATCAAAACTTTCATAAATAATACCAATATGTATAAAATTTGCAACTTGAAATCTACATAAAACAAGTTTTGAAAAACTCAAAAATATGGCTGTTAATATTTTGAAAAAAATTAGTTTGAATATTTTTATTTTGTTTTTTTTTTTTTTCAAAAATTGAGTTTGAAAACTAATTTTTCAAAAACTGTTCCATAAAATAATTTTATTTAAAAGGAAAATAATTGAAGGAATTTCTGGCTTTATAAAAAGTGTAACAGGGCATTGTAAGTGTTGCTGTTGTGTTTTAATAATTTGTTTCTGTTTTAAATCAGTTTTTATTAGATTTCCCTCACGCCTTAAGGGGGGGATAGACACACCCTCCCACGCGATTTTTTGTGTCTCGACTTAACCTACACGCTTTAGCGACTTCTGGCAGAGACTCCACCCGTTTGAGCGAAAAGAAGCGTTAAAATTTTAACCAATTATACTTGTTCCAGTTATACTTGTTTCGTTGTTTTTTATCTTTGTAATGATGGGTGAGTTTGGAAGCCTAAAATTTTTGAGGATTCATGTCTGTGGTATTTGATATAAACATGATAACTCCATAAACGTATTTTTATTGTAAAGGCATTTAAGTTTATGTTAAAATGTTGGAAAACCTAGTAGTCAAAAATAGAGGAATCATTTATTTTAAATTCAATGCATATTGTGCCAAATTTGAAGCAAATCATTCAACTCGTTTAGGCTCTACCTCGATGTAAAGTGGGTGTCAAAAGGAATCAAAATGTTATGATGTTTGGTGAAAAATGTACAGTCTTAGGAGCATGTTTGCTCACAGTGGGTTTAATTTGTTATGTAATACCCTTAACAGGTTCTGTTAAGGTAACGCTAATCACCTTAAATTCACGGCCACCTAAAAAAAAAGGAATTGACAAATCCTCAAAGAGTATATCACTAGTCTTGAATAAGTGTTTCTCGTCTAGCCGTCCGGATTCGGCATAAAATTGTAGGTCCCTTCCATTCCTGACGACACGTGCGCACACAGGAATGGTTACGAGTTGTTAGGCCCTGGTTCTTCAAGAGCCTTTGCGCCACCCAATTTATTTATTTTATTTTTAGTCACATAAAATTGGCTGATTAGCAATTTCTATGATTAATAATTCAAACTTTGGATTTTTTTACGAAACAAATCTCAACAAAAAACATTATGGCTATAGTCATGGATAAAAGATGATTAGCTGTGAACAAACTGGCCCTAAGATTGCCTGCAGGTATGAACTAATAACTCTTGAGTGCGTTTATCGATTCATGTTAGCAAATCAATAAATTAACAATTATTTTGATAGCTTATGTTTCGCTCCAAGTGGAAGATATATTATCGTCACAATTGATATTATAAATCAATCGAAAAAAATCAAGCAAAATTGTCTGCTTTCTTCATTGCCACCATTGGAAAAATCACGTTATCAAATGAATATGTTTTTTTTTTTTTTCAAATCATCAAAGCACTAGCTACATATAAGCGGATCCTGTGTATCAAAGATCTACAGAATGTTCGGGGAAACTTGTAACTTAGTGTTAAGAACAGGATCTGTGTGCCACCGGTGTTCTGACTGATTAATCGTGATGAATTCTCTCCAAAATCGTACTTTGAATGTAGTCGACGTCCAACAAATAACAGATATAGGTAAAATAATGAGTCTTTAGTTTATGGACAGTTATGAGACTATTTAAGAAAGCAGTCCTTAGCCTGAAATGCCCTGGCGCGGGGCAAAAATTAACTGCAACTCACCGATAATCTTAAGAATGGGTTTCACTATGCACTACGATTGGGAAGTTAAGAGACAGAGTCAACAGCTGATATGGCTTCGAAAACTACTAAAATAGTTCCAAAAATGTTAAAATTAAATAAAATATCAAGTTTGCGAATAAAATCGTTCAATTTGTTTTTTGTTTACATTTAGCGCGCTAAAGGGGTTGTGACTACGCTTAAAATAATGAAAACAGCACGAGCGATTGCGTAGGTTGAAGCAGATTTTAAAGGAGATACCGATGCACATTACTTTTGAATGTCTAAAGATCACAATGGTAGGGGAAAATTGGACTCAGGATAGCATTCCACATTCGTGTAGTGCGACAACACCCCTATTGTGATTGTCAATCATAGATTGATAGTTGATAAATACTGAAATTCGATATTAAACAAGCCAACCGCTAAAAGTTTTAGTCATTGAGAATGATGCAGGGCATCGTTAATTAAAAGAAAATTGGCAAACATCGATGAATTGTGGATTAGATTTTGAATAAATTGCAGTCTAAAATGCAAAATTTAAATATTCATCAACTATCAATCAGTAATTGACAATGGCAATAGGATTGAGAGAATCTTTGTACTTAACAGTACGTCAGAAATTGGGATCAATTGTAAAAGTGATGGGCATTCCTAGAAGCCCGAGTATTACGGTTGAATTGTTTAAGAGGAGGAATACAACTGGGCTATATCACCAGAACACTGTTTGAAGAAATAGCGGTAAAATAATGAAAGAAATGAAACATTGTGACGGTGCTCAAGGGATGTACCTTAATGTTTTCATTGTAGTTCTTTCGCCTATCATTTTTAAGGTTAGACCGCACATAACTGCAGCGGAACTACACTTCACGACGCGGCAAAACATTATTTGTATGAAATTGTATGAGCTATATCACACTAAGCGGCAACTGACCTTCATAAAATTTCATACAAATTATTGTGAATCGCAGTTCCGCTGCAGTGCAGTTCCGCCTAGTACGGTCTAACCCTTAGAGCTCTCTTTTGTATTCTATTCAGTAGAATCAAGTGGTTTATCAGAGCAACTGCCCAAATATGGGTGTTGTACTAAAGTTTTGGGCGACGAATAAAGACTGTAGATAACAGCAGCCAGATCAAGATCAAGAGGGGGAGAAAAATTTCTTGCATCGACGGAGAAAACCTTTACACTTAGCAGCGTTTTTTGGCGATTTCAAATATGTGGTCGTTCCAAAAAAGTTTTTTATGTTTTTTAGAAACTAGGAAAACAATTATTAGAATTATTTTACTCCCAACTTAATAGCCAATATTTTAATTTATAAAAATCATTCAATTAGAATTTATAATCAACCTTTCAGACAGTACTTTTCACATTAACATTCAATTTAAAGAACAACTAGAAGGTAGTAATCTATGCAACGATTACCTATTAGGTAAATACTTCTAGAAAATCCATATTTATCTAAAGCATTTTTCTATGTTGATGATGGAGCCATAGGTTGTAATCAGTTCTTTACAGCCGCCAACACCAACACTATTACCGCCGAAGTCGAGATGCCGTCAAACAAAGCCCCCAACATTCAATGCACCAATTTCTCTCAACTAATGCCACTAATGGCCAAGTGATGAAACATCAAATGCGGCACACCACCAACCGGCACCATCAATATCATCAGGCCAAAGGGGCCACCTGACTATAGGTATATACTTATTCGTATTTATACGTATTTTTAAGTAGAAAAAAAGGGCCCACAAAGTCCAATGGCTATAAAAAAAAGAAAATATTCCCATAAACGAAACGGGAAGTTAAAAGGAAAAGAAAAAATAAGAAGAATAAAAATGTAACCCCAACGATGATGCCTTAGCCTTATACCGAAATGCATGTATGTAAGTATTTCCATTCCCCAATGGCCCCAAACAAAACAAAAACAAAAAATAGAACATAAAGGCCGGTAATAGAAAGGTGATGGGTGATGGCAAGTTGGTCTTGGTCGCTACGTCATCGCATTCGTATCGCGTCACACAC
Source organism: Melangyna quadrimaculata (assembly GCA_949320155.1). Classification (NCBI taxonomy): domain Eukaryota; kingdom Metazoa; phylum Arthropoda; class Insecta; order Diptera; family Syrphidae; genus Melangyna; species Melangyna quadrimaculata. Next base: position 12,261,323 of record OX439485.1, read on the forward strand.
GGTGCGGCGGCGTTGATTCCTTCTGGTTCGTACATTATACTCAAACTCAAACCCTCCCATTGTGAGCTATAGAATTATTATTAGATTGGCCTTGTGTTCCCCTTTTTTTGTATCTACGTCTTTCTCCATTCATATATGCCTACATACTCAAATAGTATGCCTAGAATGTTATCTTTAAAGCCATACTATGCAATATTCACGGCACATCACAGTGCGGTGCGGCGCAGCGGCGGCAGTCTATTTGTTTTGGATTAATAAATGAAGGAATGAAATGTGAATATGTAAGGCACCTCAGATCAGAGAGCTAGGAAATCGAGGACTGATGAGGAAATTGTTTATTTTTCAACTTAGATGACTTTGTTTGTTGATGTTTGGTGGTCCAACAAAGTTAATAAATCCTCAACGATGATTGAAATATATTAATATAAGTTTTCATGAAGCGGTGATATAGTGATTGGATAATATTGGAGCAATATTGTAAGCAAATAAGTAGGTTTTTGCTTATTAAGATTTCTTATGTAAGGTAGGTACATACAATAGAAGCTACAAAGTTCAGTGAAACCTCCTATTGCTCAAAACTCTGGTTAAGCGGACAGATCCATTAAACGTATAAAATCTTGCGAGCGTGAAGAAAAACAATCTAGTTTTCGACAAGGCACTAGAGAGTTTTACATAGATTCTTGCAAGGCACTAGCCAGATTTAGCAAAGGCTCGAACAGGGGCCTTGGCGATTATGAACCCTTTTGACTCGTCAGGCAAAACAAAACAAAAAAGTTGGCTTATGTGGGATTTTATCCCGCGATCTTTTTATTATCAGTTCAATGCACTTCCCACTGGGCTAGCTCGCTATACAAAAACTCAATATCGAAAGTGAATAAGTTCCATTCCATATTGCATAACAAATATCACAATAGAACCGGATTTTATGTACCTACTTGCTTTTTAGGTAGAAAAACTTAGAAAAGGCTTTTCCTCATTGAACAATCCTATACAGATGTCTCACAACCATAGTAAAAAGTGTGATACGAAAAAGAAGATAAAGGAAAGATAAAAAAGAGGGTCGTATGATTCTAAAATTGCATGGTGCTTATAAAATTTGTGTTTTTGGTGTACAAGAGACATTTCTGATGAGTTACCGATACATGTCTAACAAGTTTTTACTAGGGAGGGCCTCACGAGTGTTTGAAAAGTTTGCCTCGTCTAAAATGGATGGTACTAAAATCCAGCACGGGATTGCCAAGTATTTGATAAGTTTTCCTTGTCTAGATTTGATCTACTGAGAACATACTAGGGCTTTGCACAAACTAGACAGAAACTTGGCATTTTTCCAGGCGGGAGCCGTAATTTGGTAAATTTAATTCTCTTAAGCGGGCTACAACTTCACTGCTTTTCTGTCCTTCTTTTCCAGCAATACTTCTTTTTAATATCTATTTTTTAATTCAAAACGTACACAATCGTTCACAGAGGCATTTTTTTGTTAGTTTTTTTTTTATTAATACAAATTTTATGTCCGTCTCTTTTTTCTTAATTTCTGTCCATTAGTCAAATATTTCAAAGTTCATTTATCAAAATAAAATTGATAGGATTTTGGAATAAAATAAAAACAAAATAACAGAAAGTCATAGTAAAGGAATAAGCATAAAATTTGTTCTTTAAACTTGAACGGACAACTGCAACTCCCTTAAACGGACAACAATGTTTTCACCACTCGCCTAAAAGAGGTTTCACTATATACGGCGGTGTAGATGTGGATATCGAGCAATTACAGCCATTTTATCGCAAACAAAATATGCATTTCTATATTAGAAAAAATACATTTTTTTAGTTTTTTTTTATCATCATCATAAAAAAAGCGATCGAGCATAATTTAGTTTACGAACAAATAATTCCGAACACTACAATCAATCAAAATATTGTTTTTTTTTTCTGTAAAATTAACAATTTTAGTCTAGGAAAATTAGATACAAAAATGTTCTGACTTGAAAAAAAAAGCAGTACTTTGGTGCTGAGCTTCATTTTTACATCATATGAACTTGCTTAAAAAACCCTAAATTTGGAGTGGAGCAAAAACTTTTAAGTTTTTTTTTGTTTTAATTACCCACTCGAAAACTAAACAAACAAGATTTAAATACTTTTTTCGTACAATTGATGGATTTGGATAAAAACTGTCGAAAACATTGTGGTACATCTAGTCAGAAAATGTAATAAAATTATATTTTTAGGTGGGGGAAAATATTTTTTACTGAAAAATCAAGGTTATAGCACCGCCATCTTGAAAAAAAATGATTTTTTTTTTTTGATTGATAACTCCCGAGATGTTTACAAAATAGTCTTAGAACAGCTTGTAGACAGTACAATTTTTAAAAAAATGTCATAACCTCTGTTCGTCAATTCGTTTCTAAGTTATAGCAGTCCAGCATAGAGATTTTTCTTTTGTCTTGTCGGGTCATCACAAAAATGTGTAATATCCTAAATGATTTTAATTTTATTGTTCTTCCAAATTTTGAGCATACCCAAACGATTTGACGTGTTCCTTCTTCTAGCGCTTCCCCCTCATTTCACAACCTTGAATTTTTTAAATCGATTTATTCCATTGGAAGTTATTGTATAATTGGTGCGATTAAAAATGTTGACATATCTTCACGTTTTGAGTTCTGTCTCTAGAATCAGAATCCGTCGTTTTTAGCAGGATGTCTGCAAGTGTGTATGTGTGGTAGGTAACGTGTATGTACTGTACATACCTACGTTTGTTCGGGGTAATTTTTTCAACCATCATATCTCGAGAACGAAAGAATCCTAGATATTTACAGATTTTACAGATTATAACGTCATAACGTCCTGACAATGTTTTTTAACAAATTCAATTAACTTTTTTTTAACTAGGTACATCAATTTAAAAAAGAGCTGTAAAATGTCATTTGTCTCGAGTATCTCGAGAACGGAAAAAGATATCGACTTCAGATTAATTTTACTCTACACATAATTACGTAATAAAGAATTGTTAAAAATTGAAAAAAATTCAACACAAACTTTTTTTTAAACGACGAAAAACTGTTGAAAAATAGTTTTAGTCTCAAATATTTTAAGGACAAAAAGTGATTTCGAACCCAGTCTCTTTTGATTTTCAACGTAGTTCATATTTGGTAATTTTTTTCAAAATAATCTAACAGACAGTTTTTCTCAGAGCAAACAACTGCAAAAAAAACTACTAAAAACTATTAAAAAATATTTTTCAACTCAAATATCATGGGAACAAATTTTAACAAAAATATTTTTCAATACATACTATATAGTTGTGTAATTTTGAGATTTTTAGAATCACCCTTTGAAAATATTAAAATCAAAATGTATGAAAAAAATTAAATTTGCAAGAAAATACTTGAAAAATTGAAGAAAATTAAACTTGGAATCTCAACTGCCTTCTTTTTTTACAATAATTGTAAGAACCAAAGCTTGCGTGTTAACTTCTCATATAAATTTTTGTTCCCATCGATTTTTTTTAAACCGGTATAAATGTAGAAACATACATACAATAAGGTGAATATAGATAAGGGATGTATTTTTAAAGCCATTCAAAGGGTTCATTAATCAAATTTCATGAATCCTGAAAATATTTTTTCTGAGTATGTATTGACAAGGGATAGTATTGACCTTGGCACCTTTCATAAAGTTCACCTCACTCACTTTATTTCCTTGCTAAATATGAACGTCAAACTATTTTCCGAATGAACTTATGTATGTATTTGAAATCATCTGTTTGACCCTTTTTAAGGATTCTCCCTAGAGTGTTTCCTTATGTATTATTTTGTTTTGTTTAAGTGTACCTATGTACCTAACCTACCTACGTGTTAACTTTGTGCAATTTTAAAACTAACAAAAACAAGAGAGAAGTACATACATACATTTTTGTTATGCTTTTAAACTCAATTCGTTTCTATTTCTTTATTATTTATTTGACATTTTTAAATTTTTCTACTGACCATGGAATAATTTAGAATGAACTTTCCCACCTTAATGATTGCAAAGTATTTTATGCAATGCGAGGGACCTTATGTTTGTTTACCGACTTTAAAGAAATATTTCCTCTTCGATCAACAAAGGGATTGATATTGGTATGATGGCTGCATTAAGGGCGAATAAGAAGAATGTTTAAGTAGGAACCTTCTGTAACTTTTTTTTTATTTGAACGGGTTTATTATTTTTGCAATGGCAACACCTTCACGATTTTATTTAGAAATAGTATAAAATGCAGCTTTAGAGATAATGATAAAAAAGAGTTCATATATAAGGAGTAGGAAATTTAACCGTCTTTCAAAATGTTTCTCAACCTGCAAAAAAAAACTTTCAAAATCCCCAACATTCATTGCAAACAAAAAAAAAAATAAACGAAAAAAATAAAAAAGAAAGCATATTGCATGACTTTCTTTCAATTTCAAACGCGAACAAACCTAAATGTAATTTTCCGCACACAACTAATAGTCTGGGCAATTATTTCTGTGTGAAAAGACAGTGGAGAATTCTCCACAAAATAAAACTGGTATATTCACCGCTCATCGAACTGCGTGCTGAAGAACGAAATTTTTCGTTTAAGATTTTGTTTTGCCATTTTTGTATAAGCGCCATGACATAAACTAAATGGCGCCCGGGCAGTGATTATATGAAAAAGGCGGCATTTTTATTGTTTTCCCATCTAATAATAGTTTTCAAATTGGTCTCATGCAGAACCAAGATGTTTCGTTTCACATCAACAGCTTACTAATGGAATTAGTGAAAAACAATAAAATAGGGCATTAAGAATCGTGCGACCCTGAATTTCCAAATCGGCTGTTGTTTCTAATGTCTGTTTTTTGAAGAACAGGTATACAAAACTTTAAAATGCATTGTTTCCCCTCAAACAGAGGTTCTCACCTTTCTATTTTCGAAAAATGCTTTTATTTAATAGTACTTCCGAATAAATTATTTTCTTCGTGTGTCTTCTAGTAGTCAATAACTATTGTTTTGACAAAAATTGTATTTCCTGAATAGCATAGTACGATCTTACAATAAATTTCATGAAACATAAACATACCTATATTAAACCTGTTATTATAGGAGGAAAGGGTGCTTTTGTAAGAAGAAATGCAAGTTATCTTTGGAATACTTGTTGTTTTTTTGTTTTTTCTTAAAAAACAGGATTAACAGTTTCGTGGCTTCAAAAACTTGTTTTTTACATACTACTTGATACCATCGAAGAGTTCTCATCTATGCAGTGGACCGTTTATACATATATTCCAAATGAACGCACATCTTGTAGATTTCAAAATCTTGTTCGTACGAATGCTAGAGTCCATCCCTTTATTGTTATATGAGTTTTTTTAAATGTCACGTAGATAGTGTTTAAAACCACAAAAATTAAGGTGATTATAGAAATTATGCCCATCACAAGGGTTAGGGTTATTAGAAATACATAGCTATATCAACTTGGGTACTTTCAAACTACTGTTGATAATTCAGTTTTTGCAATGAAATCACATATGTATATATTTACTTTATAATTTCAAGTCAATATTTAACTAAAACAGTACCGATTTAAGAAGAGGAACATAATCATTGAAATCAAACAAACAGAAATAACCTTTTCCCAACCGCAATGAACCCTTTCAACAAAATAATAACCTCATAAATTGAAATAGGAAGTCATCGAAAATTACCTTAATTTAATAAAAGAAATTAAAAAAAAAAATAAAAAAAAAATAAAAAAAAAAATAAAAAAAAGATAAAAGATAAAAGGAACAGACCATGAAACACCAAACAGAAAATGGACGAACAAAATGTATTTATGTAGCGCATGTACGTACATGTATACCTGCATTAAGTAAACCCAGGTGAACACCTATATTTTTCTTTTCCATCTCCGGAAGCAATTTTTATCTTTTCTTGATTCCAATACGACTATCCCATAGGTATTACCTTTTTTATTATCATTTTGTTTTCATTTTTCTATAATCCGAGAAACCGACCCAGACAATATTGTCGTCTTGCTTCGTGTTGTTGAATACCGGGGCCAGCCGTATTGTTGTTGTTGTGCCCGTCCCCTACGAGTTCCTATATCTACCTATGTTATTTGAATCATAAAAATAGCTCGTGCCGTGCGTCGATCGTGTGTATATTCCATATCTATAAATATAGGTATCTATAGAATACAAACTGCATAAAGAGTCACATTTAGACAAGCGCAAACACACACCGCATTATAATAATAAACATCTCACACATCTTCAAGATAGGTACACGTTTATACAATATATTGTATAGAAATCTAGATGAATGAGGAAAGACAATATTTAGGAATGCGGGCGGCATGCATACCGGAGCCGTTTACCTTCGGAATAAAATATCGTTGAACAATAACAAAACTCATTTCCATCACTCCTCACACCGACTATAAGAACGACATCAATGAAAATAGAGAAGTTGGTAGTCATTAGTGAGAGATAAATTCAGAGACGGTTAAAACACTAAATGGCGCCCGAAAGGTGGCTATAAAGAAAGGCGTTTTTTGTTCGTTGTTTCTTAACGCCAATTATTTAGAATCAATCATTAATAATTATGTAGTTTTACAATTGGGAGGATAAACAACAGAATTAAAAAAAAACGTTTTTTTATCGTTTTTTTTTTACAATTTTCTTTTATGATTTATACAAATATCATCATTTACCGTACGTTTTTTATCGCTTATTTTTTCGACGTTCCTGATTTTATGGCATACCTACTTAGTTTTTGAAGCTTATTAAATCGCAAGCAATTTTTTTTTTATTCAGATTTTCCGACCATATTCTTTAAGTTTTCTTTCTGCTAAAAACGAGTAACTAGAAAGTTAAAATCAGACAATTTTTAAATAATCGACAAATTAAATTTTCTTTTTTATAGACTTTCTTACGCTTATTACAATATGAAACAATAAATATTTATCGAGTAAATCTTAAATGGCGTACTTACTTCGATTTAAATTTCAAACAAACATTTCGGCTAAAAAAACGTTTTTTTATCGTTTTTCCACAATTCTTTTTTTACGAATGGAACCAGTATTTTCTGGCTTTGTCTAAGATTCAAGAAAGTTAACGTTTAATTTCCAGCACTATTCTTAAAGCTTTCTTATCGCTAAGAACGAGTTACTAAAAAGTTAAAAACAGATAATTTTTGAAAAATAAATTAAGAGTTCTTTTGTTATAAACGTTCTTTTTATTATTTTTTTGTCTCTTTTTACAATCTTCACAAACTGTCTAAGCCACAGATATTAATCGGAACACTCCTTTATAGGTTATTCACTTCGCTTTAAATTTTAATCATTTTGGCTAATAAGCTCGGAAAAAAACGTTTTTTTATCGTTTTTTGCATTAGGTACTTTCTTTTACAATTTGAACCAAAGTTGTCTTGCTTTAAATAAGTTACTAGATAATTAATAGAGGTATCGTTTTAGGTAGGTGATCAATAAAAAGCGAAATCTGATATTTTTATCGTTAAAAAAAAAAACGTTTTTTTTACGATTTTCCTTAACAAATAAAAATAAATTCTGCTCTGATAATTAGTTTTGAAGAAGTGAAGGAAGTAGGAATATAAAATAAACAGTATACTCTTCCTAACATTTTCGGGCCCTACAGTCTTGTTGTCCCTAAGATCGTTCCTGTATAAACACAATCCTATAGTAGAAGAAAAATGTGTTAAAAGTTCCAGACTGCAGTGTTTCTAGGGACAAGAAAATTAAAAGAAAATAATAAAAACAAAGAAAATGTTAAACCAGCTGAATGCATATAAGAAAAATTCCTTTAACATGCAACATAGTAGGTAGGTACCGGTACCTACAAGCCATAAGTTTGTCCGTCTGTTTTTATTTTGATTGTCTCCATTTCGTCTATTCAACAAATAACACGTCGCTGCGCCGCCATCGATCCGCCGCCGGCCGCCCGCCAACTAAACGACATCATCTGTTTATTTATTTGACTAAATATTTTTTTTGTGGGTTTCAGATACAGATATCTACCGGTCTCTGCTCTGTATCTCATACGGTGACAAATGATGGATAGTCCATAATCATGTGTTTTTGTGTGTTTGTGTTTATTTGAGGTCTATAGAACTGCAAATTCATAGAATTGGACACACGTCAGAACCTCGAAATGGATCATTAACGCTTCTCGGATCTCGCTTCATGCAAGATTATAAATACAGACAAATTCGCACGCTATCCATCCACACTTGTGTTTTAAGTAGATTTTTTTTTTAATATCATTTATTTCAATGATCCACTGACACAAATTGACGGATTGAGATTGCATGCGAAAAAAAATTCATTCATGATTTTTTTTTTTGAAAAATTATCATAATTTTGGCACGCTATATGCTTTGGAATGGCAATATAGCAAATGGCGGATTATAATACATTCGTTTATTAAGGTATCTCAACAATTTTGTATAAACTAACTTAAGATCTTTAATAGACATCAATTAATAATAATCAGTTAAATGTTTAGTCACGCTATGTCAATGGGTATTGATTGGCGTATTTATCATATATCTAAATAAGGGACAGACACGGTGAAATTTAATAAATTTGGTGCAACTTCAAGACATAAAGTGTCGGCCGTTTGGACGAAATCGTTTCGCAAATCATAGGTACTCTGCAAACTTATCAACGCTTTTTATTTTTTTTATAAACAAGATAAGCTACAAACATTTATTGAGGAGTTCTTAAACATGGCGTACCAACTTCCATTTAAATTTCTAATAAAATTGACAAAAAAAAAACCTTTTTTATCGTTTTTTTTATCGTGTTTAATCGTTTTCTATACACAACTTTTTGTCTACGACTGGAACCAATTTTTTTTTGCCAATATGCAAAACGAAGATTTTGCCAATATGCAAAATGAAGTTTTTGCAAAACAATAAAAAAGTATAATCAAAATGAGCCTGACAACAATTCAAAGCAAAATGATTAATAAGCAAGACAAACGAAGTACGAAATGGATAACTAAGCTCATGGATTAAGAAAGGTCGAAATTTCACTACAACACGATGATTCTATTCTAAATTTAATAACATAACAAAGGGTCTATATCTTACCTACCATAATCAAGTCTTGAGTGTTATTGGACTCAAAACAAATATGAAAACTACAAAATTTATAAATACAATTTGAAAAATGTTAAAACCATTACACCACTTATAGAACTATGTGAGAAAAATTAAAGACATTTATGTTCTTCCATAAATAAATAAAAACGACACTCTCATTTTAAGTAACTTCTTGTGTTTAAAATTCAAGTCATCTGACACCCTTCATTAAAACATATTTTTAATGTTCACTTTTACCGTGACAAAAATTGTGTAGGTAGGTATAAATATAAAAATTTTCTAGCACTCCACATAATCATTATACCAAAGCAGCAGGAAATGTCAAAACTCTAAATGGAATACCAATTTCAAGAGGACCCATAAAATTGTCATAACATAATGACCATAATTTTATCGAAGTGACATTTTTGTTTGAAAATGTCGTCAGTTAGATGTGGTTATGCTTTGATTGAGCACTTCACACTTCAAATGTTGTATACCAACCAAAATCAAATATGTCATATTGAAACGCGTGATAAGATTGATTTTTATTTTGTAAAAGTAGGTACATACATAATACGTACGTATTATTTACTGGTTTTCACTTCATTTATGCATTATGGACTTTTAACATTTAACTGACTGATTCTTATTTAAACAAGATTTCCTAATTGTTAAAAACTACGAGCCTTACTGAGAGTTCAGTCCGCAAAAGTTTATAACCGAAAAAATCGATAAGAATCTTGATAGAAGTTAAATACAATAAATAACAAAAAAAATCATAATAATTCGTAATTATCTAAGAAAAAAACTATTAAAAAATAGGTTCTTGAAATATCGAGATCAGGCTCTCCCAAACCAACGCGAAAGCGGCGCGAAACATTCGCCGACGACATTTTTGGTTGTCATTTAACATTGTTTATTTGTAATTTTTGTTACCATTGCAAAGCGAATGTTTTGCGTTGGTTTGGGAGAGCCTTAAGGTTCTCCCAAACAGACGCACGCCGAACGTGCGAAACATTCGCTGACGACTGATTTTTTGTGGGTATTTAATATTGTGTGTAGGTATCTGTCATTTTCATATCGTTGCACTTGTTTCGCTCTGATTTCACGTTGCATTGGTTTGGGAGAGCCTTTAGTCTGTTGGACTTTTAAGACAATCTCGAACCACCGCGGACAATTCGGAGCGACAATACAATTTTGTCCAAAATTTAATTTACATGGTGATAAACGAGAACATAAACACCGACCGACGTGAAGAGATGCGACTTGCCATTATTAAACCTGACAACTGCCGAAAGTTTCGCTCTCGCACCGAATGTTTCGCGTTGGTTTGGGAGAGCTTTAATTAAATTTACAATAGGTAGGTAAGTCCCTACCTACTTGGTTGAACTTTTTTTTCAACATTTTTTGACTAATTAACAGAAAAAGGAGAGAGAGAGAGTAAAAGGAAGAAAAATCCCGTACAAAAATAACATGACAAAAAAAATCATAAACTAAAATTTTCGGTTTGCTTTTCGTTTTGTAGTACCTACCTACTCTGTTCGATCGACGAAATTGATGATTATACCAGATTGTTTTGAGAAGTTTCCACTTCCTTTTTGCGCAGAATTAGTTGCCCGAAAAATGTATCTTGTGCGAAGAAATAACATTTGGACGAAAAAGAAAAATATTTTTGCATGAAAAATTTTAAACGTCTTTTGAATTCGATCTATGTAGGTATATTCTCTATAAATATTTTTCCGTAGTCATTTCGTGACTATTTTCGCTATCGGTTTGGAGATCTAATTAATGTTCGTTACAACCGCGTACCTACTAGACCACAGCCGCAAACCTAATAGATTTTAGAAAAAAAATGTCAGGTCAAAAATTGTAGTCTATAAAAGTCTACACCAAAAAATTTAAAACTCTTTTCGTAAGAAATTTCAAAAACTCTTTTGTAGTTGGTTATATTAAGTACATTTATTTAAGCATCTATAAAAAAGGAAAAATAAAAACAACCACCCCGATTACAAAATCCGATGAATGGTCTGCGGATGGTTTCCGACAACTTAAGTTTTTTTTTAATTAGAGAAGCCGCTTTAAAAATTACAGGAATGTCGGTAACGTAGTTTGAAAACCCTATCCGCATAACAAATAACTTTCGAGTAACTCCCCGGGGATAAAATTTTGCATATTCTGTAATCGACAATAACAAATAAAGATTAAACAATTTTCTATCGGCAGGAGTTTCAAAATTTGGGTCTGCCAACTGTGTGGACTTATCTAGACTCGAGATATATGGTTAAATATTAAATAGCGTCCGAAACACAGCACTTCGAATTCTCAGATAAGACCCATCTACCAAGAATAACCATTAAAAATTAATGGTTAAAATTTTGTAAGTTAAGTTAAAAAATATAAAAAATTTGTTTCGAAAAAAAACCATTGTGATCCCATAGATATATTTCACATTTAAAAACAAAACTCGTTTTTGAATATAATCGCGTTACTTACAATGCAACGTTTGCAATACTTGTCGTTTTCGAATAAAATGCACTCCAGTTTTAAACTAAAATTGGTCCAAAGACTAAAATTGCTTACAAATTTGTATACAAAAAAGTTTATTTATCTATAAACAAAAGGTTAAATTCTTAAGGTGAAAGTTTAAATAGCTTAACCGGAGTTAGGTACCTAAATTACTCAAGAGCACAAGGTCATAAAACCAACATTATACTTTGACCATCCCTTCAAACTAAATTAAATACAGGTCTGGATTCTGGAAGTATCTGCTATAAAAAAAAAACACCTTTAATTTTTTTTTTCAATAGCGTCGGATGCTGGTTTAATTTAGTGATGCTAAGTAAAATTGGTACAGCTTTCATCTTTTATACAAAAAAAAAAGCAGATGTCACTTTAGACTCGAAATAGGACACAAAATCCTGCTTTTCTGCATAAATTTCTAACAAATAATTGTAAGAAAAACTTGTTGTTGTAACCAGTTATAGTTTGCAAACAACAACTTATTGCGTGCGTGCAACAACCCATTTTAGAACATCATCCCATTACTTACATTTTGTACCTATCCGAAAGCAGTATATACGCATGATGCTGATGTTGTCCAGCTGCTGGATAGGTATAACAAAACTGGACCCCATCCCATTTAAAAAAAGGGGTAGGTTTTGTAAAAGACTTCTCTTCATGGCGTGACCTATGGCATCCGGTCCAGCATTCAAAAAACATTTAAATCTGCTCGAATAAATATAAATACAAACCTCACAGGTTTTGTTACAGAAACATGATGAAAGAATGTAAGTTGGTTTACGCCTGTTAAAGCTAAGACCTATAGAAATGCCCATACCGGACGGTTGTAGAATGATGTTGACCTTTGGTATGGACATACCTTCTCAATGACATTAATATGTCAAGCGATATAATATATTTCTAATTCAAGAGTTACCTAGTAAATTAAAGCATCTCTATCAATGTAACACATCACACCATCAATTGTCTCAAAACTGGATAACTGAATTTATCTTTTGACCTCGCGAACAACTGGATAACTGGAATGTTTGAAAGTAAGAGATATGTTGGAAATATCCAATAGTTGATTAAAATGAAAATGGCGCCTAGAATTATCTTAGATTTCAAACTTCCATATCGTTACATTGAGAGTTAAAATAATACTCTTTCGAATCTTATTTTAATGCCTAAAAGGTTCATGTAGAGCATATATTTTAAGCATACACAAATCCTAATTGCTGATTTGATTGAAAATGGAGCACGGGAAATATTTATTTTACGAAACTCTTAGATTTATAGCCCCACTGTCGTTAAAAAGAATTCTAAGGTTCTTTTTGACAGTGAATTCCAGTTCTTTAAAGGTTTATCTGAAACATATAAGAAATTCTGACTACTGATTGAAAATGGCGCCCGGGAAATATTAATTTACGATACTCTTAGATTCATAGCATGCCCTGTCGATAAGAATTTTAAGGGTCTTTTTGGCACTGAATTCGAATAGGTGCTTTAAAGGTTTATCTGAATTATATAAGACATTTTGGCTATACTGATTTCATTGAAAATGGCGCCCGGGAAATATTAACAAACGAAACTCTAAGATTCATAGCTCTGCTATCGCTGAGATTTAAAAGATAGTCTTTGACAGTACCCACTTTAATGATTTACTATCTATAGCATAACAAAAACCCTGATTGCTTATTATATATAGATGGTGCCCAGGAGTTTTTTATACTATCGATCATCTTGAATGCCCGACCACGCAAACGTCAAGAGTTAAAAAAAAAAAACTTTCTCATGTATTAGGTGGCAGTGATTTTAATTAAGTATATCAGAATCCTTCCCAGCCTCGTCCACCTAAAAATTAAAAAGTTTTTTTCAGGGCTACTGCCTCTTGCGAGGAATTGACAAATCCTCCAAGAGTATCACTTGCCACGAATAAGTGCTTCTCGTCTAGCCGTTCGGATTCGGCATAATATTGTAGGTCCCTTCCATTCCTGTCGATAGGCACCCACAGGAATGGTTGCGAGTGTTAGTCACTAGGCCCTGGTTCTTCATGAGCCGTTGTGCCACCCGATTTATATATCAGAATCCTGAATGTTTATTATATTAAAAATGGCGCCCGGGAGATTTTTTTTTTGAGAAGCTCTTAGGTTCTCAATCTCCATTTCGGTGAGAGCGCCGAAAATGACTGTTTAAGAATTTTATTGCGTTCTTTCTCGTATTTATGAAAACAATCAATTGAAATTACTAATTTTTTGTAGACCTAAGACGATTGCTTAATATTCATGTTGATAAGGCTGGTATAGTTTATTTTTTTGTTGACATTGAGCGATTTGGAGATAAGATCGATAATTTGAGTAGATAGCTATGTATTTATGACGTTTTTGTCAGGAATGAGTGATGTGTTTATTTTATGGGATGGAGTTGTTTAGTCAAGCCTTTTAATGTACGCCTTTTAAAACTAACGTGATGAACCTAGACTTCATGTCCAGCAGGTTTAAGGCATCAAAAAATAAAAAACAAATAAAGAGTGTTGGCACGTTGATCAGTAATCATTTGGAGATTGCTATTAACAAGCTTAGTTAGGTTCTTAAAACTAGAACTTAATCGTTTAACTTTAATTAGTTGCTGCACTTTAAGTATACATAGAAATTTTTTCCAAGGTTCCAAGCTGTTTATAAATTAATCAAGCTAATTTAACCATGTTACTAACTTACTAATTAATTTCAATGATTATCCTGGAGTATTTTTTGAAGAATGAAGCTGTCGAAAAGGGTTGTCAAGTTGAATTTCTCATGATCGAATGTTGGAACTCAGGACACTCACGCTATGTTCATAAAATAAATAAAAAAACCTACCAAGGTAGGTATACCTAAATTTATGTAAATATTTATAGTTCAAAAAATCAATCAACAGGGTATACCTATTCCTATGTAGATTGGTACATAAATAGTTATTACGATGTCAATGTCATGAGCCACTTAATTAAGTTTATTTACCTACCTACGTATAGGTATGTCCGAAGTGGCTATGAATACAAATACAAAAAACTGTATCAAAAAGCTTCAAACGATAGTAATAAAATCACGTGAGCTTCAAAATCCAGCCCTCAACTAAAACTTCCGGACAAATTTTAATAATATTAATATTATGTAGATATATTTTTTTTATCATTGCAAAATTCAAATGTGTGTTCACTCCATTATCAGAAAATAAAATAAAAAAAATTAGCATGTTTGACAATAACAAATTATTTCATATTGCAAAACAGAACTAAACAAAAAAAATTGAAATGCGAAGAGCCACTCCATTTTAAAATAAAAAAAAACTAGGTAGGTTGGGTATTCCATTATGTATACGGCTGTATCTACATAACCTATACGGACTAAAATAAAGCTCACCATTACCATAAAATTCAACAACAACAACAACAACAACAACAAAAAGCTCAAGCACATAAGGACACTTGCCAGTACATGGACTCTTCTACTCCATATGCTCCTTCTGTCTTCATCCTTAACAAGCATTGAATTTTTTTTTGCAATTCTGTGACTTTAAAGCGCAGGTTTTCCAACTAAACATACAAAACTCCGTCGGTCTTTGCTGACAGAGTGAGAGAAGGGGGGAAAATGGGGCAAAATAAAATGTTATAGAAACTTTAACAACAACAACAACAAAAAGGGTCGATGGCATTTCAACTGAAAATCTAAATTTTAACTCAAGCTTTAATAAGTTACTCTGCTCGTATAGATAAATACCAACAAAAGGTATAGAGCTTCATTTTTGTTTATTGTTTACTTCTGAGCTTTTGTTATGCTTAATTGAAAACGGAAAAAAACATAAAAAAAAATATAGTAAAATATTTTAATCATATTCATCATCATCAAAAACCAATTAGAGGAAAAAGAACACAAAAACAGCAATCCGAAAAAAAAAACAAAAATCATCGTAAAGAAAACGTGTCACACACCGACTTAAAAGAGAAATAGAAAAATAATATTCAAGAAAATACACAAAAAGGAAAAGAAACAACAAGACAAAAAAAAAGTAATCAACATCTTTTTATGCTGATGGCCTCTTCTTCACAAATTCACACACACACAAGCCACACCATCAAACACTTACCAACACACGTACACTACCAAACGCTTTAACAATTTTTAAAAGCATAAAACGTAAATCTAGTAGAAAATCGAAAAATCTAAAATCTACTATAGCAAAATTTATACGAAAGATGTCACAAAAGAAAATAGAGAAAAAACCGCATATCATATTTTATTTTCACAAAAAAAAAAAAAAACAGCCACACAAACACACCAACAGATACTTACATCTCGAAATCCACTAAAGCATCCATCCATGAACTAATTTTCTTTCGTATTCCTCTTTGGAGCCTGTTTCTGTAAAATTTTTTACGGTCTTCTTCTTCCCCTATCAACCCGATTTATTATTATTATTATTATTAAACTTTTTTATGTGTGCACTGCTGTTTCGGTTCACAGATGTATTATCTGCGAGCATGTTGTTCAACACATACACGCCACACAGAACGCGTAATCCACAAAAAAGCGAGTGTAGTGAACGGACGAAACAACAGAAAAACACACCAACACACCCTCAGATAAAGTGACTGGAAGGGGCAAAGTAATAAAATAAACACACGCTCCTCTAATCCACAAGAGGCCCGTTAAATATATTGTAATAAATTCTGACGTATAATCTGACCGTCAATTATAAACACAAAGCATAAACTCACACACAACGAATGGAATACGCACTTTGATTCGGATCACACACACAACTTAACTTAGCATCACGAAGTACGGGAGAACGACAGACAACAAAATTATTTTGTGTATCTCGTATAAACGTTTTCTGCTTCGTTGGTTGGTTGGCGCGGTACGGTATTATGAGGCGATGATGAAGAAACTTCAATTGCACGACGTGGACGACCTCTGGCGGCGAATGCAGACGCAGTTCTGAATCGGTATCGGATAGATACACCCGATGGAAGCAAAAGACGATGAACAAAGTCTACGTCGCCGACGATGGAAATTGCGCAATCTCTCCAACCACACACTATAGCAACGAGCACATCATCAAAGAAAGTCACGTGTTTGTGTGTTAGATTTTCTCACAAACACAACTTTGACAGTTCGAGAATTCCACCACTTTCTGCTTCTGCTGCTACCGCTGCTGTCAAACAAACACACCCGATACACGACGACAAGGAGAAAAACAGAGATAGCAGACACGAAAATTGCGGATAGAGAGAGCGAACTAAATTCGTATTAGATTTTCTTCTTCGCCGTAGTCTTTTAGTGTTTTTTTTTTTCTTTTTATAAAAAAAAAATTATATTTTTTTCACTCAGTTTTTCTGAATTTAATTTTATCAGTTTTTGTCACAACAATATGTCAACTTAAAACTCAACCAACTCACTTAACAATTTACTTAAGTGACAGAAAGATTTTCTTAAATTCCAGCTGTTTTCTTCATTTTGGATACGACACAAAATATTTTAACTTTAAATTGATTTTTTTTTCTTGATTTAATTTTCACCGGCACCAAGTGAAAAATTAAGTGGTTTTTTCACCACGACCGTAGGAATTGCACCTAAGAAATGTCCTTTTCTCTGTCACACTATGGAATTATTATTAAAAATGTTTGATTTTGATGGAGTTTATTTGAAAAATAATTTTTAATTGAATTTGTTTTTATTTTTTTCCTTTTATCTCACTGAGAGAAGGTTTTTGGTGAAGACGATAACAGTACTTTCCACCACGAACACTATCACTCGACTAAAGTAAATCGGACATGGCGCAGAAGATACAGGTCCTCATTTCAATAAAACTCATTGGTAAGAGAGAGAAAGAAAATAATGAAAGGTTCCAAATTGCTCCGTTAACTCCGCCCATATTTTGAGTAAGCCTCTTGGCGATTGGTAGACGAGGGGTGACGTCAATCCGATTTGAGCCGAACACCGCCGAGGAGAGCCGATTTTGTCCATTTTGTTTGTGTAACGAAGGGAAAACTGGTTTGTTGTTGCAGCAAAAGAACGTTAATAATACGTGGCGGCGCTAGTATCGTCATCAGATAGATACACAGAAAGTGTATCTGCTGGTGGATTTTTCAATCGAAAAAAAAAGAAAAAAAAACTTATTCGTGCGGGGTGTGTTGGCAGAGTGAAAAGAGTGAATTGGATAATAAAGAGGTGCGAGTGAGAGACAAAGTGACGCTTACCCCGACCACTTTGTGTGTCGTGTATTGGGTTAGTTTCGTTCGTTATTCGGTGTGGAGATTTCAGGTTCATGCGATTCAATGGAGGCAATTTTTTTGTGTTCGATTTTCTTGTTGGTGGGTTTTTTTTTTTTTTTTGTTTGCTTTTACTTATTCGATTACTTTTCACATCGTTTGTTTGGATGTTTCTTTCTGTTTTATTTTTAAGTATGAAGGCTGTTTGTCGAATTGTGGATGGACATAAAGTGAATTCCCGAGAATTTAATTAAGGCGGCTGAAATTTACTATAAAAGCCTAATAATAGTTTCAATGGTTTATTGATTTTGGAATTTTGTAGAAATGAAGCTTGACGTTAAGTGATGATTTATTTGTACACCTATCAATTGCCTATACAATTATTATAGCTACATATATCGCCCCCAATATCTCACGAACAAACGTTACTACCAAATTGTCGGTTTTGAGATTCGGACATTCATATATATATGTGCTAGGTAAACTTGTAGGCATATTCCTACATCATTAGATTCCCTGCAAAATGTCGGAAACAATACATGTCTAAATACGCTATGAACTCATAAATTGGCATAGGTGCATTTTCGTAAAAATATTTCTCAAAGTAACGTAACTGAAATTATGTGAGTACCATTAAATTGCTAACTATTGTAGCAAACATTTCTGTTCGGTTCTTTGAGGCAAATCGTAGCCAAAATGAAGGTGATTCAGCGCATAGTGCTATTTCACATGCCATGTCAAAAGCTCGCGAGATCATGATTCCTAGCCAAATCACTCTATATAGGTATTCAAACTTGCAAGAAAAGCCCAGCCCTTTCAAGTCAGGCATCTGATACCCAAGAATTGCGGAGTTAAAATCTTCTTAAAGAAAAACCAAAACAAATATTTTTCAAGAACATTCATTTAGAGGAAGACCTTCGTTCATTGACATATTAAAGCGGGAATCAAAAAATGTCACTCTACACAAACTAAATCAAACTGAACTTAAAATTCCAAAGTCAAAACGGGAAGATGTGATGTTATTCTGCTCTGGAGAGTTATATGTGATAAGGAGCAAGGAATACACTGGCTCAATTTCGAACTGGACTAAACTGGGGAAATGAAAGTTTGTCGGCGAGGGAGGTCGAGGTGAAGAAGGACTAAAATGTTCATTCTTTTTTCGAGCGGCAAATATTAATTACTAAAGCGGGCCATTCACGTTGATCGTTGAAACAGTCGCAAAGGCTGTCTATCGCATGGTCGAAAGTACGCGCAAACATTGCGACTTGGTTGAACGGACAGTCGCCCGAAAAGTTCTCAGTAGTTGCTAGTTATTTTCGACTATGAACAGGATGAAAAGAGAAATGCTGCTCTTGCTTTAGCACTGTTAGAGTGTCTCGACGAAAGAAAAAAGAAAGCAAAATGGTCTAAGGAATGGTTTCTAAGAAGAATTGTGTCGGAGCTCGGAGGAAACCGAAGACTTAACAAAATTATCTAAAGTGCCATTCATATGAGCTGCGAACTGCGTCTGCGAATAATTCTTTTAAAGCTATTTCTGAAGCAAATATTAACTTATTCTTATGTTAGTTGTTCAAGAAATTGAATAAATGATCATATTTAAAAATTTAAATAGAAAATATTGCGTGAAATTAGTTAAACTTACAAAAAAAAACGCATTTTAATATTTTCTACGCGACCAACAACAGCGACCTGCGAACTGTCAAATGAAAATTCACCTTCCAAAAATACAAGACGCATTCTACAAAGCTGCGAAAAAATAATTCGCTCCAAAGTAACCTCAAACATAAAATGTCTGTTGTTACTCGTGTTGTTTGGTTTAATTGCTAAAAATAATTAGTGACTCCGCAGAAAAAAGGGTAAAATTATTTGCAAATAATTAAATATCTTTTTTTGTTGCTTTATGAAAACAGACAATAAATTTTTTTTTCTTATTATCTGAAACTTCACTTGTTTTGTGACAGTTCGCAGCTAACTGCGACCGTTCGCAATTCGCAGACGCAGTTCGCGACTTCATATGAATGGCACTTAAGATTGAAAAACAAAACCTTCATGATGGAATTGCTTGATTGGCGATATCGCAGTTATCATTCTGAAACAAACAAATCTTATCAAATATGTTGCATTTGCACGTGTCGTCGGTAGACTCTTAGAAAATCACCAAATCACTGCCTTCTATGATATCATTCCAACCCTTCCGATTTCATCTTTAGCTGTAAAAAGAAGTAAGTCATATTACCAAAGCGTGGATTTATGACGTACATACATACCTATCATAAGTACCACTAACGGATTTTGTTGATCTAAATACTTTTCTTAACTCTCTTCTGAACACTGAATTAAGGTTGGCTATTTTGGTTGTGACGTATTTTTCGCTTCGGGTCGGAGTAGTATTCTCGTGCCTTTTTAATAACTCGCCACCACAGTTGTAAAATATAAAAAAAAAATGCCTGTAAAAGAGGTACCCAAAAATTAAAATTGCACTCCTGTAAAATATTAAAAAGGCAGATACGTCTGTTCGTGAGATAAGAGACGATATTATCTTATACAGTAAAACCCGCTTAAGAGAAACCCGCTTATCAGAAACACTTTTTACATCCCCGAGTATTTGTCGCCAATTACCTTTAAAACACTCCGCTTAAGCGAAACTCGATTAAGTGAAAAACCCGTATACCTGAAATATATTTTCAGTTGAATTTTATATTTTTTCATCGAAAACAACTCTCTTAAGTGAAAAAATAATGATAATGAACTAGAGCTAATATAATCGTTGTTGGTTATTGAAACTATGTCATTTAATTTTTTGCCAGGCAACTCCAAAAGATAAATACAATTTTTTTTAGCTTAAAATCTCCGCTTTCCCGACTCCGCTTAAGTGAAATTTTTTCTCACTTAAGCGGGATTTGTTTAAGTGAAAACCCCGCTTAAGTGAAAGAAAAACTGTGACATTTTGCAATTTCTCTTAAGCGGGTTTTACTGTACCCCTTACGTAACTCTCACTTATAGCCTTTTCACACCAAACCGAAAACGGGGTTTCTGGCAATAGGTTTACGAAAACTTGAAATGCGTTCACACCGAAAATTTACAAGTTTTCGTTTGACATTTCATTTTTACTTGCGGCGTAGGGCAATTTTAGGATTCGTGAAAATTTATTTTTTTTTAGCTGAAAAAATAACGGTACCGGTACCTGTCATAGAACCAATATACAAAAATTGATTTATTTCAAAAACGGCTCTAACTATTTGCAAACAAAAATTACCAGGTACTAAAATTACTAAAATAAATATTTTGGTCGAAAATTTTTTTTTATAACGGTTATTAACGATACCTGTCATACAACCGATTTTTTAGTTTTAAATTTCTCGTTAACTACTACAACGATTTCAACCAAAATTTTTATACAAAAGGTCGCTTTCAATTTCAACAATTTCGCATATAAAAATTTTCGAAAAAATATGTTTTGGATTTTTAAAAAAAATATTGAAATTTTTTTTTTGAAAATTCAATATCTTGAAAACGGGTTAATGAATTTTTTTTTATTTTGGGAAAATTTGTATTTTATTAAATACTAAAAGCTGGAATACCGAATTTTATTTTAAAAAATGTTCAAAATTTCTTATATATAAAAAAATAATTTTAAAAAAAACCGCTCTTACGATTTTTGAATTTTTTTTTTGAATATTTATTGAACAAATCAGATGGCATACTTTTTTTGAGTTCTATCTGTTTTAGCTATTAAAATAAGTCATTTATAATAATTCATAGTAAACATTTTTATTTTAAACTAGCTGACCCTAAATTCATTTATGTAAAGAAAATAATAATTCCGAGCATGAATACAATGGTGTTTGGTGTAGTTTTGCCGATACGTGAGCACGCCACATTAAACTGACCATGTAAGAAACATGGGAATTCAAGATTAATGCCACAAACATCCACCGATTGTCCTTACGACTTATTGATTGTCAATTGTCATAGCAAAAGGCGGACGAACTGGAAATTGAAGACGCTTAAATGCGAATGGCAAATCGTTCGGAATAAGCGGAATCCGCGGAATGAGAACATCTTCGCCTTTGAATTTTCCCCTCAAAAACGTGGCTTGAATATAAGATTTGATTTGATGCACTTCACAATCAAACGCGTTCTGTTACAAAGTTTTGAGGTTGCGCAGCAAAATTATAACTGAGCCGACTTTCAATTTTAAATATGTGATGAAAAGCCCGGAACATCCAAAGAATTCAAAAATTCCGTGAGACAGTTTGTGGCTTCGTTTTCATCCATCACGGAGTCCACGGATTTGAATAAATTAGCTCACCGACGATTTGATTTTGAATGACGAAATTCAAATGATCGACATTCTTGTTTTTCGCAACCAAAATCGCGCGTGAACCCAGCCAATCATGGGTAACATAATTTTGAGTGAAATTCGGAAAATCATTGGCGATGAGCTCTTCCGGCGTTGTGTAAAGTAGCAAAAATTCGGTGGAAATTCAATAAGGCCGGTGACTAAAGCCTGATCCACATTTGTGTCGTGTGTTGTGTTGTGTTGTGTTGTGTTGTGTTGTGTTGTGTTGTGTTGTGTTGTGTTGTGTTGTGTTGTGTTGTGTTGTGTTGTGTTGTGTTGTGTTGTGTTGTGTTGTGTTGTGTTGTGCTGTGTTGTGTTGTGTTGTGTTGTGTTGTGTTGTGTTGTGTTGTGTTGTGTTGTGTTGTGTTGTGTTGTGTTGTGTTGTGTTGTGTTGTGTTGTGTTGTGTTGTGTTGTGTTGTGTTGTGTTGTGTTGTGTTGTGTTGTGTTGTGTTGTGTTGTGTTGTGTTGTGTTGTGTTGTGTTGTGTTGTGTTGTGTTGTGTTGTGTTGTGTTGTGTTGTGTTGTGTTGTGTTGTGTTGTGTTGTGTTGTGTTGTGTTGTGTTGTGTTGTGTTGTGTTGTGTTGTGTTGTGTTGTGTTGTGTTGTGTTGTGTTGTGTTGTGTTGTGTTGTGTTGTGTTGTGTTGTGTTGTGTTGTGTTGTGTTGTGTTGTGTTGTGTTGAGTTGTGTTGTGTTGTGTTGTGTTCTGGAGTCGTGTGTCGCTATCGCTACAATGTATTTCATATGCGTAGAACCATATTTGTCTCGTGTGTTGTGTTGCAGTGTGGCGCATATAATATATATGGAATGACGGCGACACACGACTCCACAACACAACACACGACACAGATGTGGATCAGCCTTAAGTCCACTGGTATCACGCCATTGCCCATCGCCAATAAATTGACTGGAGAAATCCGCAGCGAACTGGTAATTTCATAAAGCGACTCGCATGTTAGTTTTCAATTGCAATTTCTCCACGTATTGCAATAAAGCCGATGCTCTCAGGACCTTCCTGGGGCCAATACGAATTTATCAAGCCCTAAATTGTCAAAATCAAAGTAACCGTTCTCGAGTTAAGCACTAAAAACCGGATGTTCCCGGATTTTCAATCTTTCTGGAAATTTTAGGGGATTTTCTTCCAGTTTCCTACGCCCTTCCTTGAACTGATACGATTTAACCGTTCTCGAGTTATGCATTAAAAACTGGATGTTCCCTGTTTTCCAATTTTCGTGGAAATTTTCGGAGATTTTCCTACAGTGTCCTTAGTGTTTTCTTGAGCCAACACGAATCCATCAAGCCCTTACTCATGAAAATCGAAGACACGGTTCTCGAGATATGCATTAAAAGGAGAATGATCCCTGGTTTCCAATTTTCCTGAAATTTGTTTGTGATTTTTCTACTATGTCCTATGTCCTTTCTTGGGTCAATACGAATTCATCAAGCCTAAGATCGTGAAAATCGAAAGATCCGTTCTCGAGTTATGCGCGCACATAATTTATTATTGCATCTCAAACCAGTAGGAAGTTATTGGTTAAAATCAGCAACAGAAGAGTCAATTTAGCAAAAACAAATGTTTTAAAAATTAGCAAATTAATCACTGTCAACATTTTTGGCAATGTTGCATTTGGCCCTAAAAGTTAAAAGATTGCATTTATCATTAGGATAACATTATAAGGACAGACAATCAATCAAAAATCTACCATATTCAACGCATGGAATTATTTTCTACGTTTACTGTGCTAATTTTGAAAACTTTAGTTTTTGCTAAATTGGCAGATTTGCAGATTTGGTAGTATTGCAGATTTTTACAAATAACTTACTATTGGTTCTAGATACAATAATAAATAATACCATTTTGCAATCCGCATTCATTCACTGAGGTATTCATGCATTTTTTCATACCAGAGATGATTTAACTTTTTCAAAAATTATTTTCTTTCTCATTTTGTATCGAAAACGAAAGTTAAACAATTTTTTTGTCTAAGAATTCCAACAGTTATTATAATTTTTGTCTTCTTATGTTTTGACACAAACAATAATAAATATTGCTACGAAAAAAAAAACGTTGGAATTCATTTACTTGTAGTCGTGGTATTCAAAAACGTAAAGTAACGCAAAAAATAATGCACTGAACAAAAAAATGCACATATCTTTTCTTGTGGTTGGGATAGATTTTTCTTTATTAGTTTTCGGGACGGTCATAAGGTCTACTATGAGGCATTCCAAGGTTATCCATTATTTACTGGATACCCTGTAGGATAGATTGTTTTTAAAACTTTTTTTTTTAATGATATCATAATGGTATGGAACCAATAAATATGTAAATTGTATTTTTCAAGCTACGTTAAAGTTGTAAGCTACAAGAGCAAGTTTTGTGCGATCCAGTCTTGCCCTTTTTTTTGCTTGAACACAATGATCTCGACTGCGCTGCTTTGAAAATTTGCAGTAATAAAGGGTAAAAATCAAGTGTTTATACGAAATTAAAAGACAATTTATAAATATTGAAATTTAATAATTGAAATGCAATGAATCCTGATTTGTTATTATTAATTTATTTCTTAACCGATCAATTTCACCAAGTAGTAAGGATGCGCTACAATGCGTCGCGTTCTCTTGTGCTCCAGCAGAAAAATTATTGTTTCCTGGCAGCAACCCGTTAGCTAATTATATGGCGTTTATTTGAGCGCTGAATGTTTCACAAGGTGTGTTTGTTTAGTTCATCTTGCAAATCCAACATGTTTTCGACAGGTTTTATTTAAAACATGTGGTTTATCAAAACTTGTGGTTTAGCGAAAATGTATGGGAAAACTTGTTTTTTCGAATTTTTTCTCTCTCGTCTTTTATGTTTTAGTGTCGATGAATCTGAATTTCAATTTCGTTACTTCCTACGGATATGGCTTCATAGCGAAAATCGCAAAAAAAAACTCAAATTTTTGTACCTTTTTTAATTTGTTTGCCGAAAAGTCACTAAAATAGGTATACACTTTTTGGATATAATTACCCTCTACACTCTATAGAACCTAAAATTTTTCTACAAAAATTGCCTATATTTTTTTTTTTTTAGAATGAACGGCTTAGCCGCTAGATAAATAAATAAATATATTGGGTGGCGCAACGGCTCGTGAAGAACCAGGGCCTAGTGAAAAACAACTCGCTACCATTCCTGTGTGCAAGTGTCGACAGGAATGGAAGGGACCTACAATTTTATGCCGAATCCTAACGGCTAGACAAGAATCACTTATTCATGACAAGTGATACTCTTGGAGGATTTGTCAATTCCTCGCAAGAGGCAGTAGCCCTGAAAAAAAACTTTTAAGTTTTTTAGGTGGACGAGGCTTGGAAGTGAGCCCAGACCTCCAGCGTGACAGTCCACCACACTAACCATTACGCTACGGGCTACTACTTTAGCCGCTAGAGTCCACGGTGTAAAAAGACTGACATTTCATACTTTTTGAAAAACACATCAGTTCTCTGGTTAGATTTTTGGTCGTAGATAACTCAAAAACCATCCCTATAATTTAAAAAAAAAACTAATCTACTGCTTAAACAACATTAAATTCTCTACACATTTATCACCTTCATCACTTAAATTGTCGAAAAAGTGCAGCGGCTAGAGTGCGATGAAATTATATATGTCATAGTACAGGAAGCCACTAACATGCTACAAACTATGGAATGAAATGATGATAATTTCGGCACGGCACTTTTTGAAGCAAATAGTGGTAAAAGCTAAATCTTAATAAACATTAGAACGTCCATTCAGATACCACAAAATGGACAGTCAACAAATTTTAAATTATCAGTTTTATGGGCATTTTTTAAAAAATTAAGTGGTTAAAGGAATTAGTTTTTTTTACGGAGACTTATCAAACATCTCTTATAAATATTGTGACTTACATATGTATGTATATAATTTATACACAAAATACATAGCAAATCCGAAAAATGACATAAAAGTATCCAGAGTAATTGTTATGAAGATACAGGTTCTTAACATTATATTTTAGACTTCAGTTTTGTCTCTGTTGTTTCTAATACAAAAGTTGTTAAAAACGTGGTAAATAAATTATTTTTGTGTTAAATAATTTGTTTTTAGGAACGGTAAATAAAAAAGTAATTAATTTTAAAAAAATAGCCTCAATTAAAGACATTCTATTAAAGGAACTGAGAATTTTCATAGTTTTTGCGCCAAACACATAGTAACGTTTTATTTGAAAAAAGTAAAAAAAATATTTTATGCAACACCACCAAAAAATGTGCCTGCTTTCATAAAAAAACTTGTCCGTAAATCCTTCCCAGGGGATTGAGAAACTGAGTGAAAATTCGACGTTTTCAATCACAAATGTATTCATCACAGCTGTCATAGTCATACATAACGAACGACATGAACTTTAACTATTATGTGTTAGCGAGACTTGAAACGTTACTATACCATGTCTGAAACTTCGATTGGTAAATTAGTTATCGAATTTTTTGACTGTTTCAATATGCCAGGGGACTGATGAGAAACACGGGGGACAAAGTTTAATGATTTTTTTTGTAATATAATAAATAGTTATGAAAGATTTGTTTACGTCATAATAAAGATTTTTTACTTAAGGTCATAACCTTACTGTTGGTTTGGTTTAGTGTGGACTCAAAAATAAATGAACAGTTATGATTTTTTGTTTGAAAAACAAGCGGGGGAACACGTCAGGGGACTGATAATTAGGCACTTTGAAGAATTTTTTGAGTAATGAAAATTTATCAGATCTTAATGATTTTTTTTTGCAACCGTTTCCAAAATATCAGCGTGACCATAGAAAATTCCATCATTTGTAGAATCACCCATATGTATGTCATATATTTACAAAGGAACTAAGACGTTCAAGTGTTTATAAATGTTAAAAAAGGGTGAAGTTTTGAGTGGGGGGGGGAGTACATGCAACAATTTTGGTCTTTTGCATATAACTTAAAAACCCAATGTAAATTTCGATAAAATTCCGAAACCCTTTTTTGTAGAGACACACAAGCCTAAATGAGGTGATTAAGTTGCAAATTTACAAATTAGATGCAAATTACCTCATTTCTCATAAAAAATCCTCGTTTGTAAATGAGCTAATTTAAATCGAGTATGCACGAAATTAGATAAAAAATTAGGTGAACGCATTCAGCCGAAATCAATATAAAAAGCTTTGAAAAGCTTTTGTATGAAAATTTCAGAAAGTTTGTATTTTTCGAAAATTCCTCATTTCGGCTCTAAGGAAAACGTAGTATTAAAATCGAACTAGATTTTGCTACGTTTATATTTTATGTTGATTAAAAGTGGAATCATAAGCTTGGATTCACCTTTGCTATTTTTTTAAGACACTTTGACCCAACTGTTTGCGATAACACAGGTCTACAACACGTCTGTGAAGATGGCAGGACAACTTTGACCTAGAGGTTGCAACCTAAAGCCTATTCTTGAAATGCAAAGAACTGCAAATTTGGAGCCTTATCGCAAATTCCTAGCATGGCTTGGTTCTCGAGTACACCATGTTACTTCACTGTGAAGTAAGCAGGGCAGTATGATTTTTTTTAAACTAATGAAATCAAAATTTTGACAAATTTGAAGCCTTACTGCAAGTTCCTTGCACGCTTCGTTCACGAGCTACACCATGTGCCCTGCTAACTTCACTCTGATGTAAGCAGGTCACTCGATTATACACCCACTATTTGATGAACTGCAAAATCGGGATTAGAAATGGAAAAAAACTGCAATTTGGTCCTATTACTGGTAGGTGAAAGTTGCCCTGCAAACTTCAGAGACGTCAAGTCTAACACTGGTTTTATTTCCGAGGGGAACTAACTTGTTTTCTAACACTATGTTTCATGTAGAAATGCTATGTGTGCTATTCCCTATCCCCCATATTAATAAGCAGAGCTAGGGGCGAGTTATCATTAACACGTGATGGATTTGGAGTAAGGTTTCTGCCACTTAGGAGCAGAAAAAGGAAGGTGGTTTAGCGAATTTGTCGAATTAATACATTTTTGAAAAGTTGTTTTTGGCAATATTTTGATTTTAATCTTTTCAAAAATTGGTTTTAACATTCTCAAAATTACACAACCATTATACATGTAGATGGTATTAGTATATATATTTTTGGTATAAGAACTTGAAGTCGATGGCGTTGATTGTTTCAAGATACTTGAGTTTAAGAACATTTTTTAAGAGTTTAAGTCATTTTTTTTAAGAGTTTTATTTCTTTTATAAAAAAATGTCATTGAATTTTTTTGAATAATTACCAGTTGTTGACTACTTACGTCATTCAACAAAACAGTCTTTTATTTGTCAAAAAAAAATAATAACAGACATAGGTAAAATAAATTTAAAAAATTCTATACCAATTTCATTTAAATAAGGTAGGTACTAGTTGTCCAGATTCTTTGAATATGGCTTGTGCACACATTACATACGATAAAGTTTTTTTTGAAATTTTCAAAATGAAATCTCTGTCTATTTAGTCGCAAAAAAACTTTTTAATATTGAAAAAGATATTTCAACGTCAAAAGATGTAAACGGAGCATTTTGAATGAAAGAATTTTACTTATTGAATAGGTCGAGTTCCCCAGGTTCTCTTTTTCGTTACTATTCAGCGTTGATATGTCAAGTTGGAATCGAAAATTTTGCAAAAGTAAATATTTAAATTGTTAAATCTTTCGAATATTTCGAAAATATTCACTAAAAATATGCATTTGTTTTAAAAAAAAATGTTCAATAAACCAAAAAAATACATTTTTATGCATTTATAGTAAAATATGCAAAAATATGCTCTAATGATTGAATGCCATTTTTAAAGAAATTCACTGATTCCACAAAACTAGTTTGATTGATTCCTTCTTTGTTTTTCCAAAAGAAAAAATATGTTCTTACATAGAAATACGTATATGTAAAATTATAAAAAACGCGTTCGGAATCTACTTGTTCTTAAGAATCAAAAGCAATAGAGTATAGAATCAATCTTGATCGCAACTTTATCACAGAAGAACAACAAAGTTTAGACGAAATTGAACAATTAGCCAGAATATCTTATCCAACATGCAGGCAGGTATGGAAAAAGAGATCATTGTTTAAAGAAAAATGGTTTGATAAGGAGTGTGAAGTAGCAAGGCAAAAATCATTTGGTTGGCTCAAAGCTTTTCGCAAGATTGGAAATAGTTATTTCAAAGATCTTTATTTTAAAACAAATAACGCTTTCAAGATATTATGTAAGGACAAAAAGAGGGCATTTCTTGATAAGGAGGCTCTTATGCTCACGTGCTGCAAAAATACAAGAGAATTTTGTCTAGCAATAAACAAATTTAACGACAAAGTACCACGAATAAGTATTCAAATAAGTGCGAGCTCATTAAAGGACTATTTTCAAACTTTATTGAACCCAATAACTTACATGCTCCCGATTCATTACGCAACACCGCTCATTCCAAATTAAGTACTTGATAAGCCCTTCACTATTGATGAAGTACATTCAGTCCTGGCAAATTTCAAGGACCAAAAATCACCAGGCCCAGATGGAATCCCTACAGAGCTCTTTAAATACGCCACAAATAATTTCAAGGACAGCATGACAATTTCTTTCAACAAAATATTGGATTCAGGAGTTATACCGCAACAGTTTAAAGAAGCAATAATATTCCCCATACATATAAAGGGAAATATAGCTGAACCGGCTAATTACAGAGGAATATCTTTTCTTAATGCATCAAACAAGATATTTACAAAATTTTTGAATAAGAGAATGACGAATTGGATTGAAAGCCAAAAACTTATTCATGAAAACCAAGCTGGTTTCCGTAATGGTTATTCACCCGTAGACAACATTTTTGTACTGCAGAACATTGCTGGAACTTTTATAGATCAAAAAATGAAATTATTCGCCTTTTTCGTTGATTTCAAGGCAGCCTTTGATACAATCGATCGAAAAACTCTATTCTATAAACTTTACAATACTGGTATGAGTTATAAGTTTGGAAAAGTTCTAGAAAATATGTATGTGGGGAATCGAGCTGCTGTGTGGAGTTGAACTGGTTCTTCGGATTGGTTCGATACTAATATGGGAGTAAGACAAGGATGTTCCTTAAGTCCCTATCTTTTTTCTATGTACATGAACGATCTCATAGATTTTCTTCCAGGAGGAATAGAGTTTGCTGGAGTGTGGATAAAGGCTCTTCTTTTTGCAGACGACGTGGTATTATTTGCGCATTCACCCGAAACATTGCAACTAATGATTAACTGTCTTTACCTGTACTGTCAATCATGGAATCTAACGGTTAACCTAGAAAAGTCAAAAGTGATGATTTTTAAAAAAGTGGTGGTAGAATGTGCAGAAATGAGCAGTGATATTTTAATGGAGAACGAATCGAAGTTGTAAAAAACTACAAATACCTTGGAGTGATGATTACCAGCAATCTAAACTTGGAACTTCATTTAAAAAATAAACTTGTAAAAGCGAAAAGTGCGATATGTGCTACATGGAACAAATGTTTTTCTAATAGACTGGTTGATCATACCGTTAATATAAAGTTTTTGTTGCAGTGGCTGAATCGGTGAAGTTTTATGGATCACAATCTTGGGGATATGGCCAACATGAAACGGTTGAGAAACTTCTGAGATACTACTTAAAATTACTTCAATTGCCAGACGAGAGACTTCCCAAAATTGTTGCCCTGAAAACTATTCAAAACAAAAATCTATGGTATGGAATACTTGAGGATCTTGCACACTACTGTGGAGTAGAATTCAATTTTGTGGTAGCAAATGGTAGGCAAATAAAGGATTTCTTTTATGAACTCATTACCAAAGTAGACGAACAATACAGGACAGATTGTAATTATAAATAGGGCTACATCCTCCGTTCATCGATCGATATACAGTTCTCTAAACCACAATTTGTGTGAACTAAATTATTTCAGCAACTCTAACAGTAAAGAACTAATATCTGCCATTTTAAAAATGAAAGGAGAACTCATAAGGCTTAACTATGTTCCACATCGTCCAGATTTGCCGATATACTGTAGTCTTTGCAACCTCTCGGAACGTGAAGATGTTGTACATTTCATGGGTAGATGTCCTGTTCTTAAAGAAACTCGGAGGTTTTACCTTGGCAGCGATGAAAAATCAGAAGCGGAAGTAAAAGCAATCCTTAATTGTGAAATTGATGTAAAGCTACTTTTAAATTATTACAAAACGGCAATATCTTACAGAAAACAAATTATAAATGAAGATTTTTAGCACTAAAATAAATTTATATGTAAATTATGTAAACTTAAAGAAAAAACAAGCAAAATATTTATTATTATATTTCTTTAATGTCAATCATGCAGATGGCAAAAGCCATGCTCTAATGATTTATGTAAAAAATACATTTGTAATAGATAAAAGAAACAAATAATAAATCAAATATCTATCTATCTATCTATCTATCTATCTATCTATCTATCTATTTTCACACGTTATTCACGTAGTTTCTATTAAGAAAAAAAAAAAATGGGCACGACTGGATCGCACAAACTTGCTCTCGTAGCTAACAACTTTAATTTAGCTAGAAATTGATGATGTACAAGTACAAACACCAAGGGCGGATCCAGACCTTCTCCCAGGGGGGTGACGCCTATGTACAAGCCCAATAAAGCCTTACACTGAACAAATTTCTTTTATTTTTTTTATTTAAGTGAAACCTATTGTTAAAAAAAATGTAGGTATTATACATACATAAGTATGCCTTTGGCTTCTAAGCGTTTAATCTATATGTATGATTTTGATTGTGATTTTAGATCTGTTTGGCCAATAATACACGAAACAAAAAAGAAATTTAAGAAATACTCGTAGATGATGAAAAATATCGATTTTCCAATCGAATAAAATTGTATTTACTTTGACGTTGTGTCTTGCCTGTTGGGTGCCGTAATGAAGGTTTCATATGGGTACATTTGCAAGTTACTTGGAGAAACTTAGAATTACATTTTAAATACCTAGTTTTTAAAGTTTTTTAAAAGGTTTTGTAAATATGAGGAAAGATATAAATAAATAAAGATCAATAACACAATAAAAGAGTATGTACCATTACAAAATGTATAACCACCTAGAATCATCTTTGGATGAGTTTTTATAACTCTGCATGACTCTGCATGAATAGTGATAAGATCATACAGCTTAATTAGCCAATACTTGGGCCTTGATGTTGAACGTTGGACGTTGGGTTATTACGTAACCAAATATTTATGTTTTACCAATACTAGGAGCAGTTATGCATATAGAACATGTGACTCAAGGGGGGGGGGGGGGTCATGAGCACAACAGATCTAGCTTTTGCTCCTTATAAACAAACTCACATAGAAAAACAAAAGTTGAATCTCCCAGGGGGGGGTCATGACACCCATGATCCTCACCCTTGGATCCGCGCTTGACAAGCACATAGCTATTGGTTCCAAATTATTATATTATTAAAAAAAAAATAAATAAATTATTACTTTAAATTACTATAAATTTATTATTCTAATGGCTTTGAGAGTTAGAACTCAAAATCAAGTATGCCATCTCATTTGTTTGTTAAATATGAATTTATAAAAATAAAAAAAATTAAAAATCGTTGGAGCGGTTTTCTTAAAAACTATTCCTTTTAAGTTTTTAAACATTTGTATGGAAGGTACCGTTATTTTTAAATTTAGAAAGATGATTTTTTCAAGTGTTCTACAAAATAAAAAATTATCCTACTTCCTACACCTAAATTTGTAATATTTAATATTTAGTTTTCAAAAAGAAATTTTATTTAAATTTTGGTTCACAGTAATGTTTATACTTTTTAGAAGTCTTAACATTACCATACAAAAAATGTAAATCAAAAACCAAAAAAATAGTTATCTGGAGGTACCCAAAATATTCAATTTATGAAAATAAAAAAATTATTAAAAAGTAGCATTTCCTCGGATCTGTTTTTGAAAAAAAAAAATTATTTTACATTTCGGCGAAAAAAAATTGTATGGCAGGTACCGTTATTAGTGGTTATTATTGGTCCTAAAAAAATATTAAAAAAATCGTCTGGGCATATTAGTCAAAAAATACTATGTACCAAGTTTGAAGAAAATCCCTCCAGCCGTTTAAGCTGTACGGGCGAGGACAGACAGACAGACAGAATTGCGAGACCCACTTTTTTTGCGTTCTCTATAATCGTAAAGTTAGGGAAAATAATTATCTCGAATTTTTTTTCTGCACGAATCCTAAACTTACCCTATACTACGTACATATATCGCAAGTACAAAATTATAGGGAAAACTTCTAGCAAATTAAATTTCCTACAATATATGTCTTCGAACTTTGTTCGCTCATTTCTATCGTTACATTTTATTAGTATTTAGTATTTATTTATTTTTCGATTAGCTTACACTGTAAGATACAATATCTTATTTATAGTGTAGCTTGTAAAATGTACAGTAGCTACATACATAATTGATTTTAATTCAAATTTTACATATTTATTTATATATTTTTTTTTTTTTTTTTTAACAAATTTGCGAATATAACTTAATCTATGCATTATTAAAGTAAAGTTTAAGTTCTTTTCCCATTTGTTTCGTGTTATTTATCCTTTTTATTTCTCGCGGCAATGAATTCCAAATTCTTACAGAGTTGACAAAAAACTGACGTTCGGATGTCAGACACTGAAAACGCGGAAATACTAGATCACGACATCTATTAGAGTTGAAAAAGTTTAATTCATTGTAGAGATCCACAGGTTGGCGGGTTAGAAGTATGTCAGAGAACAAGGTTATTGTGCGGAATTTTATAAAATTCTCAAATGACATCCCAAGAAGTTGGGATGTATGCTGCGAAACTCTATCGTAGCGTCGCAGCCCGTGAATATATCTTATTGCGCTATTAAATGCAACCGTCAATTTCCTTTTACTCTCGAAGTCTAACGTACAAAAAATTTCACAGCCGTAGGTAAGCAGAGGTAAAATCAGCGTTTTCACCAGCAAAATTCTAATTGTAAAAGGAATAAAGTGCTGTGTTGACCATAGCATGCGTAGGACTCCATTCGATTTCCCAACTGTGTTGTTTATATGATGTGTCCAGGTAAGGCTGCGGTTAAAAACTACACCTAAATTTTTAGCTGAGTCGACGTAAGCAATAGGACAGTTATTTAAAAGGATTGCTGGAAAGTAAGACACATCAATTTTGTTTTTTGAAACCACGAGGCACTTTGATTTCTTTGGGTTCAGAAGTAAGCAGTTATCAACCCACCAACGCTCAATCAAGCTCAGGTCCTCATTAATACAAGCTGCAGAGCAACGGCGTATACAGGGGGGGGCTCACGGGGTCATGTCCCCCCCCGAGAACTCAAGATTATTTTGTTGATCTGAAATAATTATTTAGTAACCACATAGAAAAAAAAATGAAAGTTGGTTACTTAGAAAGCTAGTAGGATTTTTGATTGTTAATTTAGAATTCAATAGAGAATTTGAATGTTGGTAACTTCAATTCAATAAGAAATTTAACACAACAACAAACTTCTCATATGATAATACATTCAAATCTTAAAATATATGCATAGGCTAGTTTCCGGTTTGAGATGACAGCCAAAACCTGTTAAACCAAACAGAAATCAAGGTGCGGAGTTGTTACCAAATTTTCACTCAGTAAAGTAAAAACTAATAGGATTTTCAAAAAAAGAACATTTTTTTTTCTGAAAATAAAATCTTTAAACACATTATAGATCACATACAGAAATTGTTTTGTTTGATTTCTGTATGACAAATTATTTTTAAAAACAAAAAAGTGATAACTTTCGATTTATAGTTATTCTAACCAAAAAATATTAATGTTAACGATAAAAGACATAAATATATAAAACTATGATGAAAACCTATTACGAAAGGATTTTGTTTGCTCTTATTCAATATTTACGATCGAAAAATATTGTTATTGATTTGGATGTGGATTACTTTTACAAAGTAACCTATGAATCCCATAATGCAAAACCCAATAGCTATGGTAAAGGAGATTTTTTGGAACTCCTTGCGGTGAACCGTTTGACCAGTCGGATGGAATTATTGACGACTAGGCTCGTAGAATTTAACAATTTTGTCCATTATTTTTATCAGAAAGGCTTACTGGTAAGAAAGATTAGGTATATTTGATGTACATATTTATTTTGGAAGGTGCCTTTCACTTTTCCATCGGTGGCAGTCTTAGTGACATACATTTTTTCCAAATCAGAGGCATATCGAAATCACTCGTGAACTTTGTTCACACTATTCTTGAAACGCAACGAAAAAGAATCTTTGTATTCAATTATAATACGAATATGTAATGTATTTTCATCAGCGGGAGATAAATTGGCTAGGAGCATACACCAGCTCATCTGCAAAATTTGGTCGCAAGAAAGTATGCCCGATGAATGGAACCTCGGTATAGTGTGCCCCATCCATAAAAAGGGAGATGTTCTGAAATGTACCAACTACAGAGGAATTAGTCTCCTAAACGTCGCTTATAAAATCTTGTCGGCCATCCTGTGTGACCGCTTAAAACCTTTTTTCAACGATCTGATCGGCCCCTATCAGTGGAGTTTTATGCCAGGCAAGTCAACCGTCGATCAAATGTTCACACTCCGACTGATTTTAGAAAAATCCCGGGAATTCCAGATCGATACACACCACCTGTATCAAGGGACGAATTATACAAAACCATGTCGAGTCTCGGCATCCCTGCCAAACTCGTCCGCCTGTGCAGGATGACGATGGAGAAATCTCGCTGCTCCCTCAAAATTGGTAAGAAGACCACCGATTCCTTTGATGTTCAGAAAGGATTGAGGCAATGCGACGCGTTATCATGCAACCTATTCAACATCGTTCTTGAAGCCATTGTACGCAACGCACATATCAACACCAGCGGTACAATCTATCAAAAGTTCGTTCAATTGCTTGCATATGCGAATGACATAGACATTGTCGGCAGAACGAAGCGAGCTGTGGCAGGGGCATTTGCGAGCATTGAATCGGAGGCGGCTAGAATGGGATTGGCGGTTAATGAGGACAAGGCGAAGTATATGCTGTCATCGAGAGAGGAATCTCAACATCGTCAACTCGGGCAAAATATCACGATGGACAGATATAACTTCGAAGTTGTCAAGGACTTTGTCTACCTGGGCTCCACTATTACATCGCAGAATGACATCAGTGCAGAGATCAAGCGAAGAATTACTCTTGCCAACCGCTGTTTCTTCGGTCTAAGAAGGCATTCAAGTAGTAAGGCCCTCTCTCAGACAACCAAGGAGACTTTATACAAAACCCTAATCATCCCGGTCCTGCTTTATGGGTCAGAAGCATGGACACTGAAAGATTCGGATAAAAATCTGCTAGGGTGCTTTGAGAGGAAGATTCTTCGTGTGATTTTCGGTCCGGTGTGTATCGAAGGAGTATGGGGGAGAAGATTCAACGACGAGCTATACGGGCTATACAGCGACGTTGACCTGGTCAAAAAGCTGAAAATACAGCGGCTGAGATGGCTGGGGCACGTGGAGCGTATGGACAGCAACGCACCTGCCCGACGAGTCTTCGAATCCAACCCCGATAGGGTACGCAGCAGAGGAAGAACCCGTAACAGGTGGTGCAATCAAGTGAATGACGACATCAAAGCACTCGGTGTGCGCAACTGGAAGCGTCTAGCTAGGGACAGAGCTGGCTGGAGGGGCTTGTTAGTTGAGGCCGAAGCCCATACTGGGCTGTGAGCGCCATCAAAAGTAAAGTAAGTAAGTAATGTATTTTAGTTTTCTCACTATTGTAAAAAGAGCAATTTGCACAAGTGGTCATTTTTGAAAATCAGAGCTATTGTTTTCATTTTCAGTGTTGAATATTTATATCTATTTACTAAAATTAAGAAACAGAAAACAGTGCACAGTACCTATGATATTTTACTAATTTTTCCTGCAACTTCAATTCGCTGAAATAAAAACTTTGATAGGATTAAAATAAATTCTGAATAAAATTCAAAACAAATGATCAAGCGAATCCTCAGTATTTTCACAGCTAGCTTAACTGATTGTCTTTGGTCAGGCAACTGGAGATTGCTGTATGCTGTTGCTGAGGCCCTCCGTAATAAAAAATGTAACAGTCAGAAATAAAAACGAATAGCGTGTTCACTGGTCCAGCTAATGAAGGTTCTTTCGACTCAGTTGTTTATTTTAATTTTCTTTGGAACCGAAAATGAGGTAATTTTGCAAATACCAAAAAAGTGTTTTCGTCTTAAATTTGTTAATTTGTTTGTAAAGGTAGGTAGCTCATTTAATTTTGAATAGGCTTTGGCAGTTCGAAATATATATTTTCAACGAAATTGCCTAAATTGGCTTAGTGAAAATGTAGTTTTCGATGACTTTGGCGCATAAATCAGGCTGAATTTGACCGATGGCATCGATTATGTTGTCTTTGAGGGTCGAGGTGGTTTGCAACTTATTCGCATAGACTGCGACTTAAAAAAGCCCCACAAGAAAAAGTCCAAAGGGGTCAAATCACACGATCTTGGTGGCCAATTCACGTTGCCTCGGCGCGAGATAACCACACCATGAAACCGCTCGTGCAGAATATCGATTGTGTATTAAGCTGTGTGGCACGTAGCGTCATCCTGTTGAAACCATATATCTTCAGTGTCCTTATCATCCAATTTAGGCCACAAGAAGTTGGTGATCATCGACCTTTAGCGATCGCCGTTGACGGTGATGGCCTGGCCAGTATCATTTTCGAAGAAATACGGACCGATGACGCCTCCAGGCATCCAACCCAAAATCCACACAAAACAGTTACTTTATTTGGATGCATTGGCACCTCGTAAATCTCGCGTTGATTAGTATCGTCCCAAGTCCGGCAATTTTGCTTACTCACATACCCATTCATCCAAAGACGGGCCTCATCGCTAAAGATGATTTTTCGACCAAAATTGGGATAAACTTCTAACTGCTCTAAAACATCATTTGCACGTGTTGCTCGACGCTGTAACTCACCATGATGATTTGTCTGTAGTGAATGATTAAAAGACGATATTTTGACCGAAAGTAAAAGAAACAATATGGCCGCCACGAGCTGCCAAAATCAATCCGTCCCTATTGGAAAACCCTTTAGTATAGTTAGTTATGATTTTTTCGCTTTTATTTTATATAGCTACGCACAGTAAAATATAAAAAAAAAAAAAATATAAGGCACTTGACTTTTAACAAATATTAGTTAGTGTTATTTTTTTTGGCATGACCCCCCCCAAGAACTAAAGCTGTATACGCCTCTGCTGCAGAGTGTTCAATAAGTCCCAATGGGCAGCTCAAATAGAGCTGGGTGTCATCAGCATACAGGCGTATTGAACATTGTCTTACAATTGTAGGAAGTTCGTTAACATAGATTGAAAACAACAACGGGCCAAGAATCGAACCTTGCGGAACGCCCCTAACGACAGGTAGGCAGTTGGAAAGAGTGTTAACCTCTACTGCTTGCACTCGATCAGTAAGGTATGAAAATAAGAGCCTGACTGCGGAGGAAGAGAAGTTAAAATGACAAAAGAGTTTTTCGCAAAGTATCATGTGATTTACCATGTCAAACGCTTTCGAGAAATCGAGGAGTATTAAAAATGTGACATTATCCTCGTCTACAGCTTTCCTTATATCTTCCGAGACACTTAACAAAGCTGTAATGCAGCTATTTTTCTTTCGAAAGCCTGATTGCTTGGGGGTTAATAAATTGAACAGATTAAGAAACTCATTCATTTGTTTTTGTATAATTTTCTCAAAAACTTTGATAGAAATGGCAATATTAAAATTGGCCTTAATTCATCTCCTTTTGAAGTTTTTGGAATGGGTAAAACTTTTGCCCTTTTCCATTGTGTTGGGAATTCATTTTGTATTAAAATGGAATTGAAAATATGGGTAATAACAGGCAAAAGCGTTGGTAAAATAATTTTCGAAAACGATGGGTGCATATTATCAAGGCCTATAGCATTGGACTTAATAGAGAGGATAGCTTCTACCACATCCTCCGCAGTTATTGGAGAAAACATAAATGAATTTGAGTTTGGGTTATGCGCTGAAAAAATCTCTTCAAAATATTGTACGGGGTCTATAGATTGGTGGTTAATAATTGGGTTAGAAACGAAAGATTTGTTGAGAGCGTTGATGTCTATGTCTTCAGGCAAACCACAAGATACTTTTCCAACACCGATATTCTTCAAATTTTTCCAAATTTGCTTACTTCCTAAAGACGCATTGATGCGAGTTGCATACAAAGCGGCTTTTGCCTTACGAATTTTTTGAACAGTTTTGTTGCGCAAAGAGGTAAATTTTTGGTGAAAGCTGTCAAGACGAAAGAGTTTCCACCGTCTATAGGCTAGGTCACGCTATCTCATCAAAGAACGTATGTCATTTGTGAACCAAGGTTTGTTGTGAGGAGCGCAGCTTTTGGATTTTAAAGGTACATGGCTCTCAAATAAACTATTCACCCTGCTATTCAGAAAATCTACCTTCTCGCTGGGAGATGGGATTTCCAAGACATTATTCCAGTTTATGTTTCTTAGATCCATTTCAAGTGAAGCATAGTTGATTTGTTTGAAATCACGGTTTTCGATGGAATGAATATGAATCTCTAATTGAAAGTCGAAAGTTAAAAAAATTAAATCATGATTTGAAAAAGCTGGCGCAGACAGCTGATCGTAAAGAATCACTTTGCTTTGATCAGTCACAAGAAATAAATCCAACAAAGTGGGGTCAAAATTAGAAAAATGGGTGGCAATACATGTGTTTACGGAGTAAAGATTAAGAGAAAGAAATTCGTTCAGAAAGTTATTCTCATCAAAAATAGAATAGAATAATATTAGGATACGAAACTGAAATTTGTTCTAAGGTAGAAATAACTGGAGAGATACTAATGTTTCTGTTTGGTCTGTATCTGGAACCTATAAGAAGCTTTTCACTGTCATTAGTTAACTCAACAAAAATATACTCCATTTCACTATCCTCTACAGAAGAGACCTTAGGTTTGCATTTTATCCCTTCCCGCACATACATAGCAACGCCCCCACCTCTGCAACGCACCCTATCTGAACGATACAACTTATAACCCGCTAGTGAGCATAACCGGTCGTTTAGCGAAACATTAAGCCAAGTTTCATATGTTACAGAAAATTATGTTATAAAAAAGTAAGGGGTAATTGCTTACTTATATATTATAAGTAATCGTCATATATTTGTTTTTGTCACTCAAATAACTTTTCTCGCATTGTAGAACCGAAAATTATAGTAAAAACTGTTTTTAGTGTTGCATAAAAATAAATACTATTAACATGGCTAGGTATCTAAAATTTCACCCACTGATATAACCATAACAATAAGGGTGTACGAATGAATTCGATCAAGGGAGGGGGTGGGACACAGTAATATTGTTGTTAACATTACTATTCCGCCCCGTACGCAGTGCGGTGCGTGGTCCGTACCATTGGCTCTGACCTCTAATAAAAAAATCCCTAACTTAAGCAATCAGTATACCTACCAACCTGGCAGAAACCCTCTTTGTCAAATTGTCAAACATATCGGCAAAGCTTCAAGCTTTAAACACAACTTTCTGTCTTAAGACTAGGTGTTGCATAGTGCTTTAAACCAGGCGCATGTGCGTTATGTCAGCTGTGATTTATTGCAAAACAAATACCAAGCAAATTACTTTAAAAAGCTAGTAGGTATTCGCCAATGATGTGTAACTTTGACCTTGCTAACGACTAGCGAGTGAAATCGTTCTAAGAGTGGGATACTATTTTTTCAAATTTTTGTAACTTATTTTCATGACATTATTTTCTTAGA
Source organism: Melangyna quadrimaculata (assembly GCA_949320155.1). Lineage (NCBI taxonomy): Eukaryota > Metazoa > Arthropoda > Insecta > Diptera > Syrphidae > Melangyna > Melangyna quadrimaculata. The sequence continues at coordinate 12,302,349 of OX439485.1, forward strand.
AAGGTAGGTATATCATTCATTTGACGCCTGACTTCTGGAGCTCGATAAAGAACTGCCGCAATAACAGACCATTTTCGGAACTATTGTAACCACTCTCGACGAAGAGTTTTTAAGATGTAGAATTTCACCAATAATTTTGTTTAAATTGTTTAATTTTGTATCAGCTTTTTATGTACAATATTATAAAAATAAATTGATGGGTCACTTCTCTAACACATCCTAACTTTCGTCTTCATTTATAATCTGACCCAGCAGTTTGTTCCACCCCAATTTTTTTTTTTATTTAATATAGAGTTGATCGAATATGATAAATCTTTTTGCGCATACGCAACAATAACCGTTTTGCCGCCATCTTGGATTTCAGTTTATTTTAGTTTTTACTAAATTTCTCGGTCCATATTAGTCTTTCAAAAAAAATTGTTAAACATAAAATGCGTAGAATTAAATTTCCTGTTTCTAAGTTAAACATTTATTCGTTATTGGTAATATTTAAACATTTACAGGTCAAAAACAAAAAGTGGTTTCCTAAATTAAGGCCATTTTTAATCAAAAATTTGAAAAAAAAAAAAACTTTTAAGGACACGTTTGTTGTGCTCAAAATGTCGATCAATTTAATTGCGTAACTTTTTTTTTGATGTGGATGGGACACTTTTGGTTTCAATTGAGGATCAGCTACGCAGATGGGAGGATCATTTCTGTGCCCTGCTGAATGAAGATTCTGCCGGGAGTGCTGAAGTGCCCCATCTAAACGAAAACCTCCTTTAATAAAGAAAATCCAACCTTCGATAAATCTCCTCAAAAACAACAAAGCAGCTGGACTTGATGGAGTACCAGCTGAATTCCTGAGGACCGATCCCGTCAGTGGCTAGTATTCTACAGCCGTTAATACAAACTGTTTGGGAAAATGAAACCTATCCCAGGGACTGGAAGCATGGAGTGATTTTTAAGCTGCCAAAGAAAGGTGACCTTAAAAATTGCAACAATTGGCGTGGTATTACCGTTTTGTTCGTTTTCACAAAACTAATGGCAACCATTGTTCTTGAGTCGATAAAGGCTAGAATCGAGTCTACACTCAAGATGCATCAAGCTTCCGGAGTGGTCGATCGTGTGTTAACCGTATCAACAACCTCCGTATTGTCCTCGAGCAATCTCGGAATTTTAATCACTGCTTCATATCATGTTCGTTGATTTTGAGAAGGCATTTGACCGAGTTGACCGCGATTCTATATGGAGATTACTTCTTGATAGAGGAATTCCTCCAAAACTTGTTGCCATTATAAGAGAGGTGTTTTGTTTTGCACAATGGTCAGCTATCCGACTCTTTCTATGTGCGGCAGGTTTTTGAGACAAGGTGATGTTCTATCGCCAATTCTTTTTCTGCTCGCGATAGATGACGTATTGACGACCAGCGTTGGTACAGCAGAGAGACAGGGCATTCAATGGAGACCGTTTGAAAGGCTTAGTAATTTAGAATATGGAGATGATATATGTCTCATGGCAAACAACATCAGTGGGCTGACCGGGATGTGTCAAACACTGCACGTGAAAGGAGAGTCTATTGGTCTAAAAATAAATTGCAAAAAGACAAAATTAATGCTCACAGCGTATATTCTAATAAATGTGATCAAATTGATGTTTTTTTTGCTTTTTTCCAGAGATGATTTTTACATCAAAAATATTATTTAAAAACCAATATTTGTATTTTTTACAAATTAATTCATTCAAAAACTGCTTTTTGCATAAAAATTGATGCTCGCGACCCCTAAATATAATTCTAAAAATCTGAAAAAAATTCAGGTAGTGTGTTATATGGGTTCAAAGAACTAAATTCTAAAAGTGGCTTAAATCGAACGAAAAATACACAAAATATTAAAGAAAAACTAAGGAAATAGGGACTTGTGAATGTTACCCTAAAAATCATTTTATTCAAAATTAAATACTTCTGTCACACAGCGAATTTGAACAAATGGTTAACGGATAATGAATGCAGAAATATGTACCATTAGTGGTCCTTATAAAGGTCATTGTCTTATTTGTCATCCCAAATTTGTTCTAAATAAATAAAAAAAAAATCTTGTAAAATTTTAGCTCATTATATTAACGTTAACCCGGCCCCCAAGACGTCTGAATTTTTATATCGGAAATCATATGTATGTAACTATTTTTGGAAATCCAAATTTGAAAAATCTTAACTTTGGTAATGAATGAAAAAAAACTTGAATTTTGGAACACATAAAGTCACTTTTGTAGTATTTATAAAAATATATCAGAAACAAAAATTACAGCAGTTATTTCCCTACTTATGGCCATTTAAACAAAACTAGTTTCTTTATTATTTAGTTTTAATAAATGTTGTTTTTTTTTAATACAAAAGTTGCTTAATGTGTGCAAAAATTCAATTTTCTATATCAGTCATTACTAAAGTTATGAATTTTTAAAGTTGGATGTACAAAAATACATTGGATTTCCCATATAAAACTTCAGACATCTTGGGGACCGGGTTAACGTTAATATAATGAGCTAAAATTTTACAAGATTTTTTTTTTATTTATTTAGAACAAATTAGGGGGGTGGTCCATTCAAAATAAGACAATGACTTTTATAACGACCACCCTTGTACCTATATACGATATGAAGTCCGTTCTTATTGGTGCTGGGCAAATTTTCCCATCATTGTCCTTTATCAAATAAATCAGATAGCATATTTTTCTTTTTCTGAGCTCTATCTATTAATGAAACTTATTTTTAACACTTTATTTCGAACGACATTAAATTCTACAAGCTTTAAAAAAATTTTGCGGAACCATTTGCTCAAAAAGTACCCAACCGATTTCGATAAATTGTATATGGTTGGAAAGCCATAGGTGCGGAGATGTGCAGAATATACCTGAGAAACGCATTAACACACTGTGGGACATTTTTGGTTTTGCACTGCCGATCACTGTACATATTTAAAAAAAAAAAATAAAGACTAAACAAATATTTTTTGATTTAATTTTCAAACAAATAGTTTGACTCTAGAGTCTGTGATTGTGAGTTTTGGGTGGTCGAATTTCGGTCAGTGGGCGATAGTAGTATATTAAAATGTTATTAGAATAAAAACATATGACAATTTTTAGCTACGATAAGTTAAAGTTGTCAACTACGAGAGGAAGTTTGTGCGATCCAGTCCAGCCGTCCATTTTATTTTATTTCCATCAAAGACGTTTTCATTTTGACTAGTGGCTATGTTCACTAAGCTATATTAAATCTTAGAAGGCACGCTGCTGATACGAAACGGAAAATTCCAAATCCATAGGTTTAAGTCATTACCTATAGAAAATTATTTATGTTATTCTAATATTGGAAGTAGGTATGCATAGAACTTGCAACTTAGGGGGAGCGGTCATGACAATAAGGGCTAAGAAGCTATTAGGACACACCAACAGTCACCCGAATCATCTGATGAGAAGGATGGCCACTGAGCAGCGACACCCCGAGCCGAGATACCTCAGTACGACGGAAATCCCGGTTGACAACACCATCTGACCATATTAAATCTAGCTTTTATCCTTAATTTGAACCAACTCATATAATAGTACGGGACAATTAGACTTTTACTGGGAAATAATTCCGCTCGTGTGTCGTGTCCTGATCCTCTTTCGAATGGCAAAGTTTGACTTTGCCATTCGGGACACGAGCCGAAAACCACATTTTTCACAACTGCCGCCATTTTGTGTTCTGCATAACTCTTGCATTTTTGATCTTAGAGAAAAAATCAAATTTCCTACAAAAAATATTAAAAAAGTTAGAGTGCGTTTTGTGAAAAAATTTAGGGGTTTATTTTTTGTATTCGTCATGTTTTTTTTTGTTACTAAAACCGAAAAATAAACAAACAAAAACTATAGAACTTTTAATTATCTACATTTTTTGCTAATATACATAGTTTCTTATTACGAATTACGGTTCTCGCTCTACAGCGCATGCGGCATCATTTTCATCGAATATTACATATACGAGTTTGGCCTTCGATTTTCGAAGTGTGAGCAGAACACGACCTAGGAATAATTATGTAATTTTGCACAGATCTTTTCAGTGGTGAAGAGGCTTCATATTTTGTTATTTTAGGGTTATTGAAGTATTTTGCAAATGTATTTGTACCATTTTCTATAGGATCAAAAATACAAGAGTTATACAGAAAACAAAAAATGACTCTAGGTACAGTTGTGAAAAATATGGTTTCGGCTCGTGTACTGATGCTCTTTCGAATGGCAAAGTCAAACTTCACCTCGGAATTATTTCTCAGAGCACCAAATAATGACATCTAAGTGCACCGTACTATGGTATAAGAAACAAAAGTTAAATCTCCCAAGGAGGGGTCATGACCCCAATGACTCTCCCTCCCTGGTTGAGTCCTGATGTTACGGCAAGCTATAGAGTCTATATAAACGGTTGGACGGATTTGCTTCAAATATGGTATGAAATTTTTGTAGATTATGTGAGAGAGGAGAAATTAAAATTTTCGTTGTAGCTCATCTAGCACGAGTTTAGCTGATGCCATATACATATAAAGATTTCAGTTTTATCAAGTTCACTCAACGATTTTAATTACTTTGTAGGTGGTACACATGCAATATCTAGACCAGTTTATATGGAGCCCTAACCACCAATTTATCGTAAGCGACAAAATGTAAATTTTACAGGAAACACATTTTTTTGTTTTTCTCCTAAATTGCAAAACGGAACCATTTGATTTTCAGTATTTCATTATATTTTTGTAAATGGAATAAAGTGAATATAAACAAAATACTGCTGTTGCCAAATTTACGTTGTTTTTGACGTTTTCGTTGTTAACGATACTTTTGGTGTTCACTACTTACTAGATCATGATCAAGTTATTTTAAAAAATAGCAATAAAATCGTATTTTTATGAAAAAGAAAATTTTCTTCAATTTGAGCCCAATTTATGTTTCCAAAATACAGCTGTTCTAAATTTAGCAATCAAAAATGTATAGTAGCAAGTAGTAAACACAGTATAATTAAAAAAACAGGATGTTTGGTTGGGTCAAATTTCCCATAAACAATCGAAGAGGACTGGGAATATCTTCACAGATATAAACGTGTTATATTCAATATGTTATGGGCCCAGATCAACGCTGAAAAGGATTCAGATTATTTTGGCTGATTGTGAAAATACATATACGGACGGACGAATTTTCAAAGAGAAGATACCATTTTGAAGATCAAGACAAATTTTGTTTCTGCGTTTGCATATACGTGCGTATACTATTAGAAGTTGTTGCTGGAGGCACTAAGAAGATTTTTTGTGTACAATCAATAATTTTGGTTATCGAGTTGAAAAGCAAAAAGAGTCATCTACAATTTAGAAGTTCATTGATCCATCGCAATGGATGATATGGAAGTTTCAGATTCGTATCAATCTGATGGCATCGGAGCTCTATGGTTTGGTTGATGGAACTTAAAATAAACCAGATGATCCCAGTACAGCTACCTATGAACTACAGCTCTCTGACTGGTGTAAGATGGATGCAAGAGCACAAAAACTCATCGTGAATTCCTGTGGATCCAAGATTCTTATACATATCAGCACATGTTTGACATCGAAGGAAATGTGGGAGAAACTGCATTCCATATATGAGTAGATTCATGATTCTGCTAAGCATTTTTTGGAAGAGCAGTACTACGCGTACAGAAAAGATACAGCACACGACATTGCTACACATATCTCAATGCTGAAAATCTGGTGCTTAAATTGAAATCAGCAGGTGTCCATATTCCTGATAGCATGTTGATTACAAAAATACTGATCGACACTACCATTTGAATATCGGCATTTTTCCACATCATGGGACTCAACAGCAAGGTCGGACAGGACGATAGCGAATCTAACTAATCGTCTTATGGTTGAAGAAAACCGTTTAGGATTCCAGAGCATGAGTATGAGAGAAGTATCAACAGGTGAAGCACTTCTGGCGAAACCAAATACGGGGGCCATAAGCAAATATCAAATGAACCAGAAGAAGAAAATCAAGCCGAAGCGAACAGGTAAATGCTTTAAGTGTGGGTCAACTGATCACTGGAAAAAGGACTGCAAAGCAAACTTTGGATCCAACAATCTTCAAACGAAGAAAACTTATGAAGATGGAGACAAAGCTTTCTTTAGCAACATTGTGCAGTCTTTAGCTAAAAGTGATTCCTGGTTTGTTGATTCAGCAGCCACAAACCATATGGGTAAGGGTCGTGATTGGTTTATTTCATTCATCGAATTAGAAAAACCTCGGAGATGGCAAGTTAATGCATGCGACTGGTTGTGGAGATTTGAAACTGCTTTCATATGATGGGACAACCTGGATCGAAAAAAAGGATGAAAAATGTTTTGTATGCACCCAGCTTATTCGCAAATTTATTTTTTTCTACCAAGGCAATGGACAATGGACACACAAGTTGGTCAGATAAAGACACGTTTAAATTTTTTGAAGTTGAACGAGTAGTGGCAGTCGGAGCAAGACAAGGGGGCATGTTCCAAATGCTTCTAAAAGTTATCAAGCCTGAGGTGAATTATGAGCAGTCAATGGTTGCTGTAAAGGAGTGTTCATTACGCGTCTGTCATGAGCGTATGGGATATCAAAATCTGACTCATGTGCAAAGTTGTCTACGAAAACACAATATCAACTTCATTGATGAAAATTTTGATTGTGACAGATGTGCATTTGGTAAGCAACACCGATTGAGTTTTAGTTTGCGACCAGAGAGATTGACACGATGTGGTGAAATCATTCATGCAGACGTTTGTGGTCCAATGGAGGAGAGTTCTTATGGAGGTTCCAAGTACTTTTGTACTTTTCAAAGATGACATTTCAAAATTTCGATTTGTCAACAAATCTGAGGTAGTTGAAAAGTTTGAGGTAGTTCTCAAAATTGCTGAGAAACATTGTGGACATCCTGTTAGAAATCTTCAGGCGGACAACGGCCTTGAATTTGTGAATTCTAGCATGAAGCAACTCTTGGAAGAAAACGGAATCCATCATCGGCGATCAGTACCATACACACCTGAGCAAAATGGCTGCATTGAGCGGGAAAATAGAACAATTATGGAATCGGCTCGATCCATGGTCCATGCAAAGGGTCTTAGTGTGAAACTGTGGGCAGAAGCTGTACAAACAGCGGTTATTATCCTAAACCGGACAGGGACGAGCACAATAAAGGACAAAACACCATTCGAGCTCTGGCATGGTTTTTTTTAAGTTTTAAATGACTTTTATTTCAAATTAATATAATTAACAATGATTAAATAACCAAGCCTATTTCGTTTGGCCTAAGGCCGTCTACCAGGTTGATAATATAATTTTTATATCCTGAATTTATTTACAGACAAAAAGAAATAATTAAAATAATACAAAAATATTAAAAATCTCCCTCTAAAATTCGCTTTCTATATCGAAGTGCAGCTACTGAGTATCTGTATAAAACATCCCACTCATTTTCACCATTTAAAATGCTTAAAGCTTCACCTTCTTCTAGAGTATCCTTTGAAAACACCATAACTCTTAGTTCCTTCAAAATTTGGCAAACTGCTAAAAAATGAAACACGTCTTCCCTAGTTCTCAAGTTGCAAAGTTCGCAGAGCGTTGGTAGATCAGAGCGGTGTGGTATAACTTTTAAATTAACTATCTCACCTCTCATTCTAAAGATCGTACTGATTTTGTCCACAGAGAAGCAGTTGAGAAAGTATGTATTTTCATTTAAATGATAGTTAAGTTTACTGTAGTAATTCCTAAATAGCGAAGCTCCAGCATCCTCCGTATATCTTCTATACGTTGTTTGACCCACCTTGTCCAACATCAAATTAAATTTCTCTTTTAAAGAAGACGGTTGTTCGTTTGACTGAATTACAAATTCTATTCCACACCCCGCTGCAATTTCCTTCCATACATTGCATATACTTCCGCTAGTTCGCATTAAATTTCTCAGTATTATGTTTGGTAATGTCGTTTCTTCCATCTCTAATACTTTTAAAACGTAGTTGAAGTTTAATCCCAATGTACGCAAGAACATAGGTGGATTACCAGTTTCAATAAATAACATATAACATATTTGGAGTGTTTTTGGTAATCGGAACATCCTCTTTAAGAAATATCGAAGGAACTTTTCAACAGATTCATAAGATCTATAACCCCATACTTGAGCTCCGTACAGTAGTATTGATGCAGCAGTAGAACGAAACACCATTTGTTTCGCACTATGTGATACATAATTGTTTTTAATGCAGCGTTCCCATATCGATGAAATAGCTCGTTAAGCATCTGATAGCTTTTCTTCTAGATTCCAAGATATTTGTATTTGCGAACAATCTCCACATCTTCACCATTTAACTTCCATTTTTCCAGATTAGAGTACCGGCCACCTCCGTCTCTAAATACCATTATTTTGGATTTCTGCAGATTTACTGTTAAATTCCAACTTGTTAATCATTAACTGGAGGCCGTCTACAGAATCACTCAGGAAGACGATGTCATCCGCATTTATCAGAGCTGGAATTATTACTCAGTAATAATTTATCCCACCTTGTACAGCATCAGTTATATCATTAATTTACAGAATAAAGAGTAATGCGCTGAGAATACACCCCTGCTTAACTCCCATTGAGGTTTCAAATTCTTCAGAGATTAAATCTTTATCCCACACAAGAGCAACATTTTGTTCATAAAGTGCTTTCAAAATACGAATGATTTTGGTTGAAACTCCAATTCTGTACAATTTATAAAAGCGTGCTTCTCGCGATATCGTATCGAATGCTGCATGAACATCGACAAAAAAGGCATACAGTTTCCTGTGTTTATCTTTATATGTGGCAACGATGTTGGTATGTGCAAATATTTAGTCGATCGTAGAATAACCCTTTCTAAAGCCAGCTTGGAATTCTGTAAGAATATTCCTTTCTTTTACACATTCACTGAGTCTTTTGTATATTAAAGCCGAAAACAACTTGGCTGCAGTGTTTAGAAACGAAATACCCCTGTAGTTGGCTAGATCTTGTAATCACTTTTTTTGTGTATCGGGAAAATTATAGATTCCTTAAACATATCGGGGACCTGAGCTGTGTCGTAGATCCGGTTGAATTCTACGGTAAGTGATTGCATAAGGCTCTGGCATGGTAAGTCTGCACTTTTTGATCGTTTTTAAATCTTTGGTCCCGAGGTATATGGTGCACATACCAAAAGAAAAAGCAGGAAACTGGATGCAAAATCTAGAAAATGCATTTATGTGGGATACGATGAACACAAAGCGTTATCGTGTCATAGATAGTACAAACACCGTCTTCGTTGTCCGTGATGTCAAGTTCTTAGCAGAAGAATCATCTTCAGTTACTATTACTGATGAGAGCGACACCGAGTATGAGCCTACTACAAGTCATGATTCAGTGGGAGCTGAAGCTGATGCTGAGTGTGAGTGCGATGACTATCAGAAAGGTGATCCTCAACAAAATGCCGCAGCTTTTCAACGACGTCCTAGAGCACTGCGAGACATCGATGAAAACAACATTCTGGAAGCTCGTTTGCGCAGTACTCAGGAGCAATCTAAAATAGAAATGGCTTTGTTATCTATTAGTGAAGAACCAAGAACATACCATGATGCAATCAACTCACCAGAAAGTGAAAAATGGTTAACGGCTATGAAGGATGAAATTGCTTCACTGGAAGAAAACAAGACGTGGGTGTTGGTTAATAGACCAAAAAGACCAAAAGCTCATTGACTTTAAATGGGTTTCCAATGGGCACGGTTAGTACGCCGTGGGTATACCCAAGAGTACGGTATCGGCTATTTAGAGACCTTTTACTACAGGCGTGCGTTTCACGTCAGTACGAGCAATTTTGGCTATTTGTGTCGTGAAGAAAATGCACATGAAACAGTTTGACTTAAAAGCCGCATTTCTCTATGGTAACCTAGAAGAAACCGTGTTTATGTAGCAACGAATTGGTTTCAACGATAATAGTGGAAGAGTTTGCAGATTACAAAGAAGTCTCTATGGCCTGAAGCAATCCTCGCGATGCTGGAATCGCAAATTAAAATATTTTATCGAGATCTTTGGGTACAAAGTTTGTGATTCCGATCCCTGTGTTTTCGTTAGCCATCAAGAAGGGAAATCGATAATTTTGGCTATTTATGTGGACGATGGGATTATCGCAGGCGATGATGAGAAAATGGTATTAGCGGTACTCGAGCATCTGCAGAACCAATTCAAAATCAAAATTATGGATGAAGGCTGTCTTGTCGGATTTGAAATCCTTCATCGAAATGATGGTTCAATTTTCATGCATCAAACATCATATGCAAAGAAGGTCTTGGAAAGATTTCAATTTGATAACTGCAATCCAGATTCTGTTCCTAGCGACCCGAATCAGGTACTTTCCATTTCTGATAATTCCAAATGAAGTCAGTTTCCATATCGTCAGCTGGTTGGAAGCCTGATGTACCTAGCAATTGCAACAAGAGCAGATATAAGCTTTGCTATTGGAAACGTAAGCCGGTATTTAGAAAAGCCAACAGTGACTCATGAGAATGCACTTAAACGAATATTAAAATACATCAAAGGATCAATTGACCTCGGGATCATATACAATAATAGTGGTCATCATCGTCTGTGTGGTTTTAGTGACGCCGACTATGCTGGTGATGTCGAAACAAGAAGATCAACATCAGGTTTCGTGTTCAAATAAGATAAAGGCATTATAAGTTGGAGGAGCATGCGTCAAAAATGTGTCTCACTATCTTCAACTGAAGCAGAATATAGCGGCATCTGAAGCTATAAAAGAACTTGTTTGGTTGCAGCGCTTGTTAAGCGAATTGGTATCTGGTAAAATTGATAAAATAACATCATTTTGTATGGATAATCAAAGCGCTATTCGTTTGATTAAGAACCCTGAATTTCATAAGCGAAGCAAACATATTGATGTCAGATACCATTTCATAAGAGAGAAGTTCGACTTAGGCTTAGGCTATCTTCAGTACGTGTCAACAAAAAGTATGATTGCAGATATTTTTACCAAGGCTCTGCCAAGAGAGCGCTTTCAGTTTTTGCGTACAATATTGGGAGTTGTTTCAATTGTTTTAATTTTTTTTTAAATCAACAATAATTCACTACAAAAAGTGGGAGTGTTGAAAATATACAGATTTGTATAAATTATTATGTACAACACTACTGTTTCACACAACACTTGTTTTGTTTGTTAATCGATCATAGTAGTTTGATAATTTGTCTGCTCTATCAATTGTATAAATTATTTTATTCCTAATCAGATATTCATTGAATAAACTTCTAGTTGTGTTTGTTTTCGTTGCGTACTATTTTCTAGAACAATCGAAGAGGACTTGGAATATATTTACAGATATAAACGTTTTATATTCAATATATACTTTTTCTTAAAGCACGAGATTGATTTTTCATTTTTGTTTTATGAACCGATCAGTAACTTCGTCTACGTCTAGTGACACATCTTTGAGGACATATGCATAAGTGCTAAACCTGTCTACCATTGAAGACCTGAGCCAATATTTTAATCGACTGAACTTAGAAAGGGACCTTTTGCTGTAGTTATACTAATAGGTAGCTTAGGGAGTATATTTAGCTTAGGGGCCAGTTATAGCTTTCATTGAAAACCATCACTGAAAAAGTTAGCTGATGATTTTGAGACCCTTCGAAAGTTTAATCATTGAATATTTTAATGCAGAAATATAGCTTACGACTTCAAAATTATTTCTCCTTCAAAAAAAATTCATTTTGACCCATATCTGCCTCATAACGTAACTTTTAATTTTTCAATGATGAACTACCTTACCAATGATCATTGAAAAAATTAAAAGTTAAGTTATGGGGAAGATATGGGTCAAAATTAATTTTTTTTGAAGAGAAATAATTTTGAAGTCGTAAGATATATTTCTGCATCTAAATACTCAATGATTAAACTTTCGAAGGGTCTCAAAATCAACAGCTTACTTTTTCAATGATGGTTTTCAATGATAGCTATAACTGGGGCCTTAGCGGGTATATTTGAAAATTGTTTGATGTTTGGAAACCTTTCATAATCACATTTTGCCATTATCTCCCTAATTGTTTTTGTGTGGAACTATTGATGGATTCTCTGCCATTGGACCATCCATTCTCTGTATTCACTTACATTATTACTTGATGTGTTGTCTATCAATACCTATCGACATTACAGACATATTTCAAAGGAATTTGATAGGTTACGTCTTTATAGATATGGAAAGAACAATTATTTTATTTATATGAATATAGAGCAGGTATTAAGCTCAAAAAGTCACTTAAAATTGCCAACAAAGCCCTCTTCCGGATGATTAAATACAAATTCAAATATTCGGATTTTTCAAAGCCTTTTCGATCCATCACCATCTTAAATATTCGTACATGGAACTCAAACGATAATGGCTTGAATAAACATTAGACGAAGTACCTATATTTTGAAGTTCTGTTAGTACCTATTTCATTCCAAGCACCACCCCAGTGAACAAAAAAATAAAAAGTCAAAATGTTCGTGGTTTTCAGAAATTTTTGAATCTATAAATGTTTCTTAAAGGGACTTTAGAATATATTGCTTCATCGCGTAACAAATAATATTGCAGACAAAAATACCCAAAATATGAATTGAATTACTTTGACTCTGCCTCTTGCCTGGGCGCGGGAATGAAGCTCAAATGGAAATATTTGCAAGGAACTCTAAAGAATTCCGAGATGAAAAATCCCCAGCGGGGATTAGTTCCATAAGTGCTCTAGCTTAATTCCTAATTTAACACTCACATACAAAAATAAAAATCGAATCTCACAGGGGGATAATGACCCATTTCAACACCCCCCCCCCTTGTGGATCCACCATTTATGTAAACAGATAAAAAAGCAGCATCACTTTGGTCAACAATAAAGCAAAGTTGATTAAATAGCAAAAACAATCAATGGCATTTGAGATATTCAGCTGTAAATAGAAAATATGAGTCGCGCTTACGATAAATTTTCTTTTCACTGTAACTTTATTTTAATAAGTTTTATTGGAAAACTAATGATGTAGATAGATGCATAATAGTATTACCTATCAAATTGCGTAAATAACTTGATTTTGTTTAAAATGTCCCTTACGATAAAATAACGGTTAGGGCTCGATATAATACCAGACCGTGTAAAACAACTTCACAGATATTAAAAAAAACAAATCGAACATGGATTAGGTTTTATAGAATCGTCGATTTAGAGGAAAAATATCAACATTAAAATAAAGTTTAACTAAATTATTGTTAATTAACTAATTCTGTGAAGAAAGTGTATTAAAGATTAGGGCTGGCCACGAAACGAGACACCGCGGGACTTTTGTAAGTCTCGGTCTCGTTAAAATCGAAAATTTTCAGTCTTGTCTCGGTCTCGTCCCAGTCTCGTCTCCGAAAAATACGATTTCCGGACAACCTGTTCATTATTGCAACGGAATATTTTTGATTATAGTTTGAATATGTGCAGAAGAAAATAAATATTTAACGAAAATTGGATTTTTTATTAATTTATTAGACTCTCTGTAAATTTCGGTGCAAACAAACAGTCTCGTATCGGATGCTTGAAAGGCTGTCTCGTCTCGTCTCGTCTCGTCTCGTCTCGTCTCGTCTCGTCTCGTCTCGTCTCGTCTCGTCTCGTCTCGTCTCGTCTCGTCTCGTCTCGTCTCGTCTCGTCTCGTCTCGTCTCGTCTCGTCTCGTCTCGTCTCGTCTCGTCTCGTCTCGTCTCGTCTCGTCTCGTCACGTCACGTCTCGTCTCTTCTTGTCTCGTCATGCGAAACTAAGACCAAGCCTTTTCACGTCACGTGGCCGGCCCTATTAAAGATAAATTAGGTTAAAAATGTCTTTTAGATGTGCTTATTTCATGCCAGAAACCAGAAATAAAAGAAGCCGAAATTACAGAAAATCTCGATAGGGTGTTAAAGTGAGTCTGTCTGCTTCCTGACTCCTGTGTGTGCAAAAACTCCGCACAATATTATAAAGTGCGTGTGCGCAATTGTTCCACTCTGATTAAAATAAAATGTACTCTTTGGAAAAGTTCCCTGCAGTAGACGGATGGACAGACGGATGCGACAGATGGACGAACGGACTGACATTTTGCATCGAGAAGCCATTGAAAATTGGTAGTTTTTCAAAACAATTTGATAAACATAAATATTATGAATTCGGGCGTGAATAGTTGGCGGGAAAAAAAGTACGGATTCTTGAAGAGGGACCAAATACAAGTATTTTTTTTAGCACGGAGGAGGGGTGTATCTCTTTCAGTATAGACAGGAAGGGCAATTTTATAAATACAATGCCTACATAATCCAATACAATTAGTAGTTTTCCTGATTTTATGTTTTCTTATAAAAAAAAAAAAATAGAACACATAACACGTCGTCTCGGTTTTCAGTTCTTGATGAAGAATTTATCTTATCTAACTTATCCACTAAGGGATTTAAGTAAATTTCTAACCTGATTCCACATTATTTGAAACAAAAAATCAGTTAATATTTTTTTTTATTTTTTCAAGTTTGAGTTTTGAAATATTTTTTTTTCGAAAATTGTTAACAGAAATAACTTGATTTTAAAACTTGATAAAAGAACAGACTTCTGAATTTCAAAAAAAAGTATCATTCTTCATCATCAGTGTTTCCGTTCTTGTTAAATATTTTTTTAAACAATTTATTTTCACTTTCAACTTTACTTTTTTTTTAAAAGTGGCCTCCCACCCTTACGGAATGAGATAGACCCCTGCCTCCACTATGAAAAATACTTGTATTTGGTCCCTCTAGAAGAATCCGTTATTATTTTGAGCCAACTATTAGCACTCCTAATTCATAATATCTAAGTAGCTATTATACATATCTCAATTTTTTTTTGTGAAAAACGACCAATTTTCGATAGCCTTCCGATTTAATTTTTCGCTAAGGGCGACTCAAAATAAATTTTGAGGATTAGTTTAGAAAACTATTAAGGTAAACTACGAGTTGCATGCAGTTATGATTTCGCAAAAAATGCTCAAAACGATTCACCCTAATAATGTAGTTACAATTTCTTGACTTGGACATTCAATAAATTGACTGCGTTACCGCTGCCACAATAGTATTAGGAAATCTCTCGGTTTTAATTTTATTTTATAAAAAAAAATTAATTTGTAATGGTTTTTTTTTTAAGGATGATTTTGTCACCAAAACCTAGGGACTTTTTTGAAATAATATTATGCTCGTGACATGCGACCTCTAAATTGAACGAAATTGGAGATACTTACCTAGATATAGGTATACCTATCTTTATCTTTGCTGATAACTTTTGGAGAGAAGCCAGAAATCAAGAAAGTAGGATAACTAACGTAGGTACCTAGGTACATGAACGTCAAAGTTTTGTTCCCGTCATCAGACCCGTCTACATAGGCCGGCATGCTTATCACCCCGACTCCACAGGCCATGAACGATGTCCATAATCTATAATCCAATCTACAATCTAATCCACAATCTGATTTGTATGGATATGTCACTGCTTTGACATGGATTTTTGCGACTCCATGGGACATGTTCCATAGTCCGGCCATCGTTCATGGCCTGTGGAGTCGGGGTGTATAGTTCCAACTCCAACAGCAAGATAAAATCTACTCTCTACTGATTCCAATAAGAAATTTTTTCCACCATTTTGCTGAACTGATACAGCATTATAATGTAAGAGTGAAGAAAATAACGGTCGGCAGTGCAGTGTCTGGATATGACATTATGCACTCATGAAGTTAAACAAGAAAAAAAACATGTTAAGGAGTAGGAAGAGGAATGCATAAGGCAAAAGGTAGGTATGTGAGGGATTGAAGAAGGATACAAAAATAAAGATAACATCAAAGGAGAATATGAGGTATAGGTATATGTGTAAGGCATAGATGCATAGACTAAGTATCTACACATACATAGAAGGTAAATATTTAGGTACATACATAATGTACATTGGATATATATAAAGTGTTGGTATGGCAATGGTACAGCTACCTACAGCAGCTTAATTGTCACACAAAGCCATAGATACTTTGGATATACACCTACTTAGATATATTTAAATACCTATACTTTACAATTGGGATTCACTTATCGTTAATATTTTATAAAACTCTATATGTCTATATGTATATATATGGAGGTAGGTAGGTAAGGTAGGTACCTAGGCAATCTTATTTATAATTTTTTTTAATAAGCTTAGGACAATTTGAAAAAGATGTTTCAAAGAAATTAACTAGATAACCCTGCTAGCTGCTAACCAATAAAATATCTTAATAGATACATTTAGGTAGGTACCGACCTTCCTAACTATTGAGATTTATGATTAACTTACGAACCTATAATAGGTATTCAAAAAATACCTAACACAAAACTGGAGCTAAAGCCTCGAGTTTGTTTGCTCGCTTAATAGGTACAAAAATTTAAACAATTTAATTTCCCGGAAAACATGGGAAGATATTATTTATACATACAAACATAAAAACGAAGAAACATTAAAATGATTGAAACGTGAATAACGAAATACAAAAACACTCATAGGCTCAGAAATTCGTTTAATTAAAATAAATGTTATTTCTGTATGCGTATTGAATATACCTATCGACTTTGTATACTAAAAAAAAAAAAACGATAATGGTCTTGAAAGTGTGCGTAAGTTATGTATATTTGATTCATGCAACACAGGCATACCAATTTAATGTATACATATAGTTACTCTTTACCCCGCATATAGATAGACTATTGTTTGCATTGTTAACTTGAGTGACAAGTAGGTACAGACAGGGTGGTACGAAGATAAATCATTTTTTTGATAAAAAAAAGCAAACAGAAATGTGGTCCATACCCAAAGTTATGGATTCTGAACATTTGCTAAATTAATTTTGAAAAAAGAAACTCGTTAGTGATTTAAAAGTTTTATATAAGTATTGTTAGGTTAGGTAGTTCCATTTAAGAAAACTATGCCAATGCCCCCTTCACCAAAATCCTTAGGTTTAATTTGCAAAGCATTAAGGTTTAATTTTCCAATTGGCATACATACCTAACGTTGGGCGCTATTTTACAAGAGTAATACAATTAATATTTTTAGTTCTTATTTGCAACAGCCTTGTGTCAATGGTTAAGTTTGGGACTATCTAGCTATCTATGTACATATAGGGCCTTGCCAAATATCAAACTAAGAGAAGGCTAAAATATTTAAGTAAATTGACCATAATGGAATGAACTTCACTATATAATAAACCATAGGTAGATAGCCTATATGTGGACACTAAATAATGAACAAAACATGGTTTGGTCTCTAAACCCACATACTCTATTTTTGAAATCAATTTTCTCAATATCTATTGATCCAACTTAGAGTGTTTAGGCTAGAAAAATACTGCTTGCAAATTAAAACATTTGTGTTACTTAGTTAGACAATGAGGGGGAATACGCCAAATTGGCTTTCAAATATGAGGAACAGTAATATGCAAGGCCCAAATCTTTGGCCTAAATTGAGTATACTTTTGATACTTTTAAGATTTTTCAGGTAAATGAGACCTCACAAATTTTTGTAATTCCAAAAATGAAGAAACGAGTCAAAAATCTAAAGCTAGTATCTGAGTTGTGTGAAGTGGGAAACACGAAGTCAAAATTTTTGGGTGGGGTTTATCAGAATCGTTTGTCCACATTTATCGTTATTAATCTTTTCTTTTTTATGGCAACTCCCCAAAATCAAAAAACTCATCTACTGCCAATAAATGACTTAGGAAAATGAGACTAAGTGCGTTCGTTTGTCTACCAGCTGTTTAAAACTATTCATAAAATAATCCCTTTTCCACCCTTAGTTCAAAAGTTATTCAACATTTCTTTTTTATAGCAACCCCAAACAAATTTTTTTTACCAAAATCGTTTTAATCCCAATCGTTTGTTCACCATTTGTCCAGGTTAGTCCAGCAAAAAAAAATGTTTAGACCTTCGTTCAAAAGTTATTCAACATTTCGTTTTTGTAGCAAAACCCCCAAATGACAACTTACGCGAATGAAACTAAGTGTAAAAAGAAAAGATTAATAACTTTTTTCTTGAGGGTGGACAAACGTGGAATGGACAAATGATTCTGATAAACCCCACCCAAAAATTTTGACTTCAAGGTTCCCAGTTCCCACTTCACACAGCTTATTATCTGACAGAAAAACTGAGACATTTTAGAATTAACGTTCATGTTCACTATCACTATTTAGGAAACATTCTCTTCTTTTATTCGAGTAGTTAGTCCCCGATTAGGTTTTTAGAATTAAAAGTAGATACGGTGCGCGTAGGAAACACCCAATGGCCACATCGCCCAAATCGCAAAAATTTAATTTATAAATTACAAATAGACTTGGATGACATCCAAAGATTTTGTCTACAATATGGACATTGGAAATCTTCCTTAACATCTACTGCTTGGGCTTGCAATTGCAAATAATACTACGTTTTCATTAGAGCCGAAATGACGTAATTAGCTCATTTGGAACGTCATTTCCTATACAAATTTGACGTTCCAAATGAGCGAATTTCCAAATTACATAATTTCGGCTCCAATGAAAACGTAGTATAAAACTCGTTGCTCATTTCCTAATGCTTGCAAGCAGAGATGAGAATGCACTACATATGTAGTATATCTACTTCATTAATTTTTTTAATGCATTTGCTACGTAGCAACTACGTGAAGTACGTAGCTAAATGTTAAATGTTTAACATTGTTAAAAAAAAAACTTTTTTTTCTATATAAGTTTTGATTTTTCATTATCTACTACAAATTTTTGAAATCTACTTCGTTTTTTGCCAATTTGCTTCACTTTATTGCCTAAGCATTCTCATCCCTGCTTGCAAGGCAGTACAGTGTTTTATATTGGCGTATAACGGAACGTGGAGGAACAGCTACATCATTATGTTGTTGGATTTTTTGGTTTTGGAGCGCTTCGATTACTTACAGAGATGTCTGTGTCATTTTGTCATTTTGCGATTTGGGCGATATGTCGTTGGGCGTTATGTCCCTATGAAGAATATCAATATTAATCAAGTCCTTTGAGTGATGAATATAGCCGTAGAGAACAATCCTGGACCAATAATATAAACTATCACGAACGTTCCTCACAGGGTGATAGAGCCTAAAACAGTATATTTTTTGTTGTCTTCGTGTGAATGCATGTAAGTAAGGGACAAATTTTATGACAGTTTTTTTTTGAATTCGTGTAAATGCGGCATAAATCACATTCCTATTTCTGTGGTTAGAAATCACGAGTATAGCCTGTTGTTTTTAGATTTCGATAGAAATTCACCTATATCTCAACTAAGTAAACTAAATAATTTGCTAGTAAATTACGGATCTGTTTCGTAAAATAAGGTTTTCTCCTGGTAAATCAAGTACCTGTTTCCAAACTAAACCTCAGGTTTATCTGGTAAATCACAGATTTATTTGGTAAATCAAGTAGATATTCTTCTTCATTTAGCCGGCAATTGTCATGATCTCTCCCACTCAACTGCTTCACCTAAGGTTCCACTTGTGGGGTTTGCCCAGGTTGACCTCAGAAAACGTCGACAGGCCTCCCGGTTTTCGATTGTTCCATGTCTGAGGCCAATTTAATGCAGGTGTCGTATATTCTCTTTGTGTCGAATATTCTCTTTGTTTTTACTTGCTCGAACATGTCCATGACCATCCGCACGTAGACTTCCAGAACTCCTCATTGCCTAAGTGCAACCCAAATCAGATCTCGTGGTTGTCTGTCGAATGCTTTTTTCAAAATCAACCAATACAATATGCAAATCTCTTGAGTAATCCCGATATTTTTCCATTCTGATTCTTATACTCTGAAAAGCATCTGTGGTTGATTTACCCGAAACAAACCCCCACTGGTCATCAGACAGCAGTATTATTTTTCGTAGGCGGCCATCCAATATCCACTCAAAGATCTTCATGGTGTGTGACATCAGCTTGATCGAACGGTAGCTACCGCAATTTCCCTTCCCTTTATAGATTGGAAGAAGGTAACTTTCCCTCCACTGATTAGGCATTCGGTCGCCGCAGATAAGTTTGGAGATGAGAATCATGATGCATCTAGACCCGATGTCTCCCGTATTTTTCTTGTCTGGCACAATCGCTTTTCCCTTTTTGGAGTTTTTCACCTCATCGCTAACTTCTTCGACTGTGATGTCGGCGACTTCTTCATTGTCAGGTGCAGCTGTTGGAAAGTATATCCTCGGTAACTGTTCATTTAAAAGTCCTTCACAATAATCTTGCCATTTGTGAAGTATTTTGTCGTCATCTACAAGGAGTTGGCCTTGAGCGTTGTTAATGAATTTTGGTGAACGAATCTCCTGAGCATTCTTCCTTCTCTGTGCAGCAATTTTGAAAATAGTTGCGTCCTTGTTCATGTTGGCATGTCGCAGCTTGGCTTGCATCAGCAGCCGGTGCAGATATTTCCTCCAGCTCCCGATACATACTCTTCGTACTCCCTGATTGAAGTTGGGCACACTTTTTCTTTGCTTCTTTCTTGCAACGTCTGTAAACCACTCCAAGGCGTGCTTTTTCATCTATGTTATAAAAGGGGCAAGTCGACCAAGCTTTGAAAGCCGTTTTTTCCTAGTCATTATTGCTTTGGCTTCATCATTCCACCACCATGTTTCTTTGTCGTGTTGGTAGTGTTCTCTGACAATTCCTAGCAGGGATTTCGCTTCCCGCAGGCAGGTTTCTTGCAGAGGGTCCCATATTTTTTGTACTCCACACCTTTCATTTGCATGTCCGTCGATGTTTTTGTACAGAAAAATTTTCATAAAAGAGACAAACATTTCGCTTTTTACTTTATCCAGATTGTATCACTTGATTCCTCTAGAACCCTCTGTTTCCATTCAAATCTCCGCCAACAAACAGAAGCTCATCTTTCGGGATGTTTTCAAGGTGATTGTGAAAGTCTAGGTAAAACGCGTATTTTTCCGGTTGCTCACATCCAATTTGGGGAGCATAAGCGCTGAAAATATTCTACACATTTCCTTGCATCACCAATTTTAGAGACATCAAACGGTCACTGGACTTCGAAAGAGCCAAGATGTTACCAAGCAATTCCTCCGCAAGGATGATACCGATTCCAATTTTGTTCTTTTCTTCTCCGTAGTAGAACATCTTGTATTCCTTTGTCATAACGTCCAAGAAACGAGCCATATTTCCAGTGTTTTGCCATTTTGTTTCTTGGACGCACAAGATGACAATTCGCCTTCTTTTCATCATCTCTTCCAACTCACAGCTTATACCGGTCATAGTCCCAACGTTCCAACTCGCCACTCTTAAATTCCGTCCAATTTGTTGCATTACTTTACTAGCCCCAGGAATCCGTTTAGCTCTGACCCGACCATTTCTGATCGGCCCAGGATCAGTACCATGCATAGCAATGGAACTGCCTGGCGGGGTAGTGCCTCTTATATTAGCAAGTACTTCCATAATGCTGCGGAATATGTCCGCAAGTTTTCGACACTGGCATGCTCCTGTTTTTTGTGGTTTGATCTTCTTCTTTTACAATACCGATGAACTCCAGACGCATTAACCTAAGGACTTGCAAACACGCTTTATGGTAAGCTCTAAGGTGTTATTGTGTGTCGATAGGCTCACTTTGGTGTTATTTGCCTTGATGTGATTTATCCCTTAGTCGCCTCTTACGACAAGCGGGATTCACTGCTGAGATATTCTTAATCCGTCCCAGCACGGAGGTAAATCTAGTAGATATTGATTTATTTAAATTTAGCTTTATATGACACCCTGTGAAAAACATCATTGTTAATTCAACAGCAATCCTCAAAATGAAATTCAACAAGACGAGTACACAAACATAGATACATACAACATACATACCTAGATAACATAAATAAAACTCAACCTCACATTCGAAAGTCGACACCAACTTCACCCGACTTGTTTCATCATTATCATCAACATCGTGCACTTCAATTGCCTTTACCTTTTCCCCTACCAATCTGAGTTATTTCAGATACATAGCAATTACTGTATACAGTTCAAATCCCGGCCACACGTATTCACACACTCAAGGGGTAAGGTTTGAATGTATTGAGTATATTTCATTTAAAATAGGAACAACAAGCCGAATGAACGAAGCAACGAAAGAAAAAAAAAAAATTAAATACTTCAAGGGAACATGAACATTTTTGTTCGTTTGTTCCAAAAAGGGATGGCAATGTTGGCATTCCAAGTCCCAAGCCCCAAGACCGAGTCGAGTCGTATTCCAAATCCGATCGAACGACCCGGACCGGACCGTCTCGTCGTGAGCTGTTTTCGTTTCTTTAGTGGTACCCTCTGGTTCTGGTATCTGGTTTGGTGACTTGGTGTTTCTATCTACAACAACAAAATTTTATTTTGAATTCGTATCTGCAAAAGCGAACTCTCTAGCATGCTTCGGTTGGCATTTTTTCCCTTTACCCTTGCGGCAATGGGGTTTCGTTGAACGACAAACATCCGTTTTGCACCGATGAGTGCTGGTTGCTGCTGTTTTTGCCTTTCTGTGCTGCTGCCGCTGATGTTGTCGGTGTTGTTGTTGTTGCGTTGCCGTACCCGTCAGCCATCATCATCATCATCATCATCATCATCGTTTGCTTTCGTCTTTCGTGTTTGGTATTCGTTTCAGTAGATATAACTAGGTATCTGCAGTTCTTTTTTGTATGTTTGTTTGTAGGTATGTAGTAGATTCTACATATATTCATTCCTCTTGCATCTGTACGCTTGCTGTACTTCTGCTTATGTACATAAAACCAAATGGGGTTGTTATTGCTTTTGCTTGCCCACTCGTCCGGGCTTGCTGACATGGTAGATATGTATGTATTTGTCTCAGTCCGCTTGACTGCCCTGCCTTTGCCTTGGTGCTCGGATCTGTTTCGTTATTAAATTTTTGTACTGTGTACCGACGACGATGACATCGCCACTGCTGCTTCCACCACCATAGGTTTATATGGAACTCGTTTATTGTTCGTTATATACTTCGCAGACGTTTTATGTTAATTTACGATTACAGATTGCTGGTTGTTTTGAAGCAGCTAACTCTACCTTACCTACACGCTAGAATTAACCAACAACTGTGACGTACACGAGGCCAACGGTATGCGCTTCGAAGGTTTTCCAATAGATGGAGCGGTATCCGTAGTTATGATTAACACAGCAGGAATCAAGATAGCAATTACCGTTGGACGTTGGACGAAGGATTTAGTAGGTAGATTAGACAGGAAATAATAACTATGATGATGAATGAGATTGTCATTTTGATGACGAACAAAATTTAAATGTATCAAATACCTGCTTAGGTAAGTGGGAAAATATAATTCTTCAAAGGAACTCGTAAAATCGAGCAGCAAGAATTTACTTTTGTTGTTAGAAAAGATTTGAATTCATGCATACAATTGCGCTTTCAAAATAAAAAAAGGTTTATCTACATAAGCAGGTACGAGGTACGTAAAACCAGAAGGACTATTGTGGTAGGTAAGGCAGTTTGGATTTTGGATGCTAAGCAGAGCTTTAGTTAGGAGTATGAATGAAGTTGTGCTAAGTAACTTCGTAGGAACCTTTTCTAGCTTACATTAGTTAGGTAGGTACGAACTTATATACTATGAAAGCCATCAGGCGCGAACGCAGGAAAAAATTTCGGGGGGGGGGGGGGTTAAACGGAAAACACAAAAAATAATAGTGAAATTGTATGGCGAGTAAGTTAACTGCACACATTTCGGGGGGGGGGGTTTGAACCCTCAAACAAAATAAATAAGGGATGCCACAGCTTGTAGAGGAAGAAGGCCTTAGTGAAAAAAACAACCATTCCTGTGACCTAAAAGTTTCTGGCGCATCTGCATGGCTAAGATGGGAGAAAATTTCTTCATGAAAAGTACATACCTAGGTAGATATGTACGTAGTTTATATATTTTGTTAGTTTATCGGAAAAATCACTGAGCGATTACAAAAATTGTTTAGACTGTATAGGCGTGACAGTATTCCACCACTCACTAAACATTACTTCTCAACATATACGTGCGTCGTAGACCAATACACACCTAAAGATTACTTACAAGCTTCTTGGAAGGTTGTTGGGGTGTGTGGTAAGGTTCCCAATACCAACCATGCTGTCTTTGAGAGTTGAAGTAAAAGCACTCTTTGGTATCTTATTTAAAAGCAGTGCCACATGCAGATTCTGCTATGTCTATGAGGAAACACGGGACCACATTCTAGGCAAATGTGATGTACATGTGCACCAAAAAAAAAAAACACCTAGGACGTTACCAGGTGGAAGAGTGCGATTTACCATCTCTGAAGGTAATCCAAATACTTAAATTTCTTAGAGAAATAAATTTGGGGGAAGAGTTGTAAGATGAGTAGGAGTACCCTGATATTCAACTCCAGTAGGGGACAAAATAGATCTTTAGGTCACAAAGCAAAAGAGCTTTTAGGGTCTTAATCCCGCTTGTATGGAGAGTTTATGGATAGCCTTTGTTATTTAATTCTAGTGCTTCAAAGGTTTGTTTGAAGTAGGTTGGTATTAGAAATTCTGATAACTAATTAAATTGAAAATGGCGCCTGAGAGTTATATATTTACGAAGCTTTTAGGTTCCTCACACTTTTATTGAGCGTCTATAGAAGCTAGTCTTTAGTATTACGTTCCATTGCCTTAAAGTTTTATTTAAAGCATATCGGAAATTCTGCTGATTTTTTGGAAAATAGCGGATGGGAGGTTTTTCAATGAAACTATGTTTTAGGTTCCCAAACCGGCTTCGTTTGGGGTTAAGGGACAATCTTTGGTACTTAGATAATTCTAGTTTCTAAAGGTTAATTTATAGCATTTTGGATAACCTGATATATTATTTTATATTGAAAATGCCGACCGGGAGTTATGTATTTACGAAGCTTTAGAGTTATTTACACTTGTATTTTACACTTGTATCTTTATACTCCTTAGTAATTATAGTCCAGTGCCTAAATGTTTTTTTAAAAGATGAATTATTGACCAATTCGTAGTATACTTAAAAAATGGATAAGATAAAAATCTTAATTTATCCTTTCGCTTTTTTGCTGACAATGGATATGGCAATGAAACAATCAAGTTACATTTGCTTTTCCCGACGCTAAATGTTTTATTTGAATTGTATTGTATTGTAAATGACGCCAAGGAGCTTTTTTTAGGTTCTCAAACCCGGGTTCGTTGAGGCTTAAGGCATGATCTTTGGTAGTTAATTAAAGTACCTAAAAGGTTTATTTATAGCATTTTGGATATCCTTATAGAGAGTTTTGTATTTACGAATCTTTTAAGTTCTCTACACTTTTATCGTTACCCAAGCTAGTCCTTAGAAATTATATAACAGTGCCTAGAAGTTTTATTTTGAAGAATATGTGAAATTCCGACCGTTGATTTTATTGAAAATGGCGCCCGGGAGCTTTTTCAACGAAATTATTAAAATTTCCAAACCCGCTTTCGTTGAGGGGTAAGGGACGATCTTTGATATTTAATTCGAGTGCTTTAATGGTTTCTTTTTTTAATGCAATTGAGATATCCTAATAGCTAATTATGGTGAAAATGGCACCCATGAGATATTTTTTTTGCAAAACTTGGTTTTAGGTTCCCAAACCCGCTTTCAATTTCTTGTGTGTTTAATTCAAGTGCCTTAAAAGTTTCTTACGTATATCAGATATTAAGATAGAAGGTTTTTATGAAGCACCAATAAATGAAAATATAAATTGACATGATGATGCTGAACTACAGATAAATTAATATCATATCATTTGTAGACATTCAAGTTTAAAGTGGAAATGATTATATAATTCCAGCGCTTTAAGGGTTTATTTAAAACATTTAAGATATTCTGTTTCTTCTACCTCATTATCAAAATGGTGCCCGGGAGATGTGTTTAATGAAGCTATTTATTTCCTAACACTTTTATCGTTGAGAGTTGGCAAAAATTATTCCTTGATATTAAATGCCAGTATACCTTAAAGATTTTTTTAAAGCATATCAGAAATCCTGACTACTGATTGTGTTGAAAATGGCTCCCAGGAGCTTTTTTTTAACGAAACTATATGTTTAAGGTTTCAAACCGCTTTCAATGAGAGTTAAGGAACTATATTTGTTATTTATTTCTTGTGGTTAAAGCTTTATTTAAAGCATGGTAGATATCCTGATATAGAAAATGGTGATCTAAGCCCGGTCTCATTGGGAGTTTAAAGAACCTCTTTTGTATTTAATTCCAATTTCAGCTGGATGCCACCCGTGGAATTTCATGAGATAATTACCATCTACCTTATTCTCAATCCACTGTATCAACAAAAATCTTTACTTTCTTTGTATTCCTTCTAACTAGTCCCGTGTATTGCATTTAAAAGACCTGAGGTCTTACAGGCATATAGTTAAATTATTATTATTATTGTTATTATTATTATTATTATTATTATTAATATTATTATTATTATTATTATTATTATTATTATTATTATTATTATTATTATTATTATTATTATTATTATTATTACTATTATTATTATTATTATTAATTCCAGTGCTTAAAAGTTCAAAGGTGTATATACTTTAAATGGCGCCCGGGAGGTATACTTAGTAGGTACTCAAGAACTAAATTAAACGGTAAGCCTTAAATACAATTTGATCTGCGATTCACAAGATTATAACTCAACGATTTTGATAGATGAATTGGTATTTAACAATAGGTTAAGGGTTCGAGTATGTCATTATAACCAATCAAATACTTTAAATCTTCGAAATCGGTAGGTGAAAATCTGATCTGTGGATCAAATTGTTCATACCTATAAGCCTACTGAATGACATAAATAATTAAGGTGTTGGTAGATTAATGTCATTTATAGATAACGCCTTATAATCAATTCATATCATACGCAATTATTATGTCAGCTAACAACTATAAATTTCCATTTTCAAAACGTATGAAGGTACTTACTGATGGTGCCAGGAACTGTGTACGTATATATTATGTAATTTTTTCAGTGGAAAACATGAAACACTTCATAAATATTTATCTCTTGAATGTTATTACTTTTTTTTATAATTTTTCACCAAACAATTTATGGCGGTTTTGAAATATACAATCTGATGAAGTGTTATGTGTATACGCTGTTTCGACTGATGAAATAAATATTTATATATCTGCTAGAGCTATAAACAAAAACGTCAAACGTTCACATTGCGTTTTTTCCAAATAAATAAAATGTAGATACAGATGCACAGACATAAAGCTAACCCACAAGGGCAACACTTTGGTTCATCGCTGAAATCTCGTAAAATCAATTTTATAGACTTGCGGTGTTTTGGTGCCAAAAGAGAAGTTTGTTTTACAAAATCTCATTTGATGTGCAAAAATGCTTTATGTATTTTTCATCTATTTTTAATCGTAGCGTCTGTGACTCGCTGTCGACGTCTTTCGCCTCTGTTTTCGGAACGCAGAAAAAATATTTTTTTTTTTTACGAACTTGCCTCCGCAAATTAATGTTATTGCATTACGTGTGGAAAGATAGATAGATACTGATAGAAGGTAAAATTTTATTTAGACACGCAATCAATGTCAACACAGGGAATTTAAACTGTATACTGTACATTATGGGGAGTCACCCCTGCAACTTTTATAAGTCTATTTGCATTACCTATACAAATTGTTCCCCCACACTAATGTTTAATTGGACAAAATTGTCCAATGTGTTTTCTCATGCTTGACATTATTTTTATCGTTGTTGAATTTAATTGGTAGATCTTTTGTTTTCTTTACTTTGCCTCTCTTAATTACAGGTTTTATATATTATTTGTTGTTTTTATTTTGTGAAATCAACGGCTGGCACACGTATAAAGCTTCCTTTTGTTTCAAACAAAGCACAGCAAGAATAATTGTTTTCTGATTGAATTAGGTAGTTTGTGAAAATAAAGCAAACTTTGTCTGTGTTCGGCAGCGGAGTTTGTATGAAGTTAAATGAACTATAAAATAAAGGCGAAGAAAAAGTTAGTTTTTTAGAGAAAAAAATCGAAAAGATCCAAACAAAATAAAATGTACGAATTCCAGAGGTGGACTGGAGGTCAAAGTGCCTCACGACACTTTAAGATAAATGGCTATACAAAAAAAGGTAAATATGTAATTCCCAAAAAAAATGATCGAGAAGCTTAAATCTTCCGTTAGGTATATTGATCGGATCGTTATTATCTCACTCTGCATTATATTTATGCAGGGTGATTCGCAAAGAATGAGACAAAAAGCTTGAGTGTCTAGGTTGGGTCGAGAAAAAAAATCCTCCTCAACGCTTAGTTTTTCTTAAGCAAACATCCATATATTAATTCTCAACTCGAAGTGTTTGTACACACTTATTTTTTTTGAAAATTGTACATATTGGAAATGTTTTGAAATTTAAATAGAAAAAAAATAAACATTTTTCAAAAAAAAAATTAGTTTCAAAAAATTATTTTTCTTTTTCAAAATTTAAATTTCCAAAACTATAATCATCTTAAAACTATTCACGAAAACAACTAGATTTGATATCAAATGATAGATTGGATTTCCGGCTTGATATTACTCCTGACATAAAACAAGGAAAGTCGCTGTTTTCAACCCTCGCCAGATGCTCAAGACAAAAGCTGACAGACTTTTGGTTTTTGATATGACGACACCATGAACTTATAAGCCTCATTTTGGCTTTGATGTAAAAAATACCCAAACTTAGATAATTCTTAAGCAATCAGTGATTTTCGTATAGTTTTTTCAATCAAATGAGTGCCCAAATTGTATGGAGAAATATTGTTTACATTTTGATTTATCATTCGATTTATTAGGATTTTTGTATGAACTAATGTTCATACAATGCAGTCACGCTGCGCAGACAACAATTACCATTAAACATTTTGAATGAAATAACAACAACTTAAGTGTTCTACCACCAAGTTAGTTGGCTGAAGTTATACATAGCTATTTCACGAGTGCCAATCCGATCATCAGACTTCTTTGTTGTTGTTGTGGTTGTTCGATTTATTATCGGAACCTCCCGAAAGACCAATTTTAACAGAAAGTTTTGAATTAAGTCTATATTTCAAAAACCTATAGAAAAAAATTTTAGGGGCCAGGTATAGCGATCAGGAAAACGCATCAGGAAAAGTTGAAACAGTATGAAATTGAATATTTTTTCCTGATGGTCGTTCATAGCGAACAGGAAAAAAATATGTCAGTTTGCCGGCAGAAAATACGATCAGCTGGCACGAAAAATGAATTAGCATCAGGAAAATAAATAAATACATTTGTAACAAAAAATAATTGTTTAATTGAAAGTTTTATTTGATCAAACAATTCTATGAGTTATTTGTCATCGATCAGTGTAGCATGTGTGTTTCAAATCGAATGAAAATAGTGCACAAAATTCACTTGAAAGTTTTTCATGACTCGTTTTCCTGATCGCTATAACCGGACCCTAAGGTGTCGCCCTGTATTTGGAGTAATGACCCCAAAAACTCAACTTCAGTTTTCATGTAAATAATCTGCGTGCAGTTTATGGGGATTACCACACTTCGCTATCCAAGAGCAATCTCTACAGGTTTCCAACAGAGCTGTAGCTGTAGGGGCCACCAACCAAGTTTTAGGGTCCTTCAACCGATCTTGACCTTCCAAAAAATTACAAGGGCCTCAAACAGTGCTGTGCAGACCCGTAGGGGACTGCAACTGACCTGGAGATTTCCCAATATACCTTTGGACCCACAAACACTCTATATTTACTGTGGAGGGGACCAACTTTGTGAGAAACTTCATTTAATCAACAAAAAGTAATGAAGGTATATATGGGGGCTTCTCTATGCACTTTTCGTTCGCCGAGAGGGACCTCCATCACCAGTCAAATCCCGGTTGACTGGTATCCCAAAGCCACCCGTGACGACTAAGATCGCACGAACTTGCTCTCGTAGTTCCTGTTGCTTAGTGCACTGTTGTAGGTACCATACGTTTACAAGCAACATCGAGTTCGATTAGGGTCTGATTTAAAACCCAACGCATTTTCCGTCACTTGATTTGGGAGCCCCATATCCTTTGGAAATCTATTGAAAATGTTTAAGGATTACATTAAAAGGATTGGCGTCATTTTTGCATGTGCATCGCAAACACTAGTTGAAGTCACGTCTATCAAACCTATTGCCCTACTCAGGTTTTGTATCACAATTTCTCCTCGTCCTCAGAATGAAAACGGTTGAAGCTCATTTCAACGCAATGCGGGCTTACAATGATCGAACCTGACTTCAATTCTTTTTTTTTTATTAAATTTTGGAATTTAATATTGTTTTTACTCTTTAAAAATAATTATATTGGACAAATGTTAACAAGACTGGCACAGCGATATTTACATGATATGAAAAAAGCAAGGCTCTAAATCAGTTAAGTGATTTTTTCTTGAAATTAAGTTTTGGTATGCGCATATGGTTTACTTGGTACAATTACTTTGAACCCTACAGACACGAAGTTTAATTAAAATCATTAAAGCCGTTTTCGAGAAAACTTGTTAAAACCGAAATCGATGTATGGCAGCCACCCAATTTGAAGAGGTCACAGAGGCCATGATCTCAATATGTTCTTAATAGTTTATTTTCTAGTTATTCTAGGTGCTACATAAAAATTTCTTGAAGCAATGAGCTAAGCTACTAAAAATAGCCAACAGAATGATTTCAAGAAAAACATAAAAAAAAAGTTATGCAAAAAAGTTAACAAACATAAATAAGCTTTTAGTACAGGTAAAATAGTACCCAAAATCGTTCGAAAAATGTAAAAATTCCTACCCTCATAAAATTTGGTAAGAACGTTACTTTTACCATAAGAATGCAGAATCAAAAGAGTCTATAAAAATACCTCGTGACAAAGGGTGTTTTTTTGATGGGGAAAGGGGGGGAAAAGGAAACATTTAATTTAACACAATATTAACATGTGACACATGACTTAGATGTTGTTTTAATGCTGAATCTAGTGACACCAAAACCAAAACAATACCACTCTCGTGAAAAAAGTTATGGTCCTTTTTGTGTAGGGAACATTATATTTTCAACACAACAGGTGAATGGTACAGAAATCCTTTTTTAAAATAATGACTCATTGATGAAACTTAGTATACGTATTTAATTTGGCATACGAATCATGAATATAAAGGGTTCATGCAAATATCTTTAAGTTTAAGGGTGTAAGGGGGAGAGGAAGATAGGGAATCGTTACCAAAAAACCTTCGATGCAAAATCTTACCTTGATGAAACTTGTTTAAGATCTTAAAAAGACTATTGTTATCAAGAATCAAAAGAGTCTTTACAAATAAATGCAGGGAAGGGTGTATATGTATTATACTCATTTGATTAAAAAACATCCACTTTACTGAGTATCGTCTTCAAACATGTCTTCATGGTCGAACAAAAACTTTTCTTCTTCTTCTTAACACTCTTCTACATTGAGGCATGTGAGACCCTCACAAACCTTGCAAAGTCGAGTGCAAGGAATGGCACTTTTTTTACAACTGCATTGTGGGGTTGAACAATTGCCATTGCATGCACATGATACCAACTTCAGAATTACTTCTGGTGCTGCTTCCAGTGTCATTTGAGTGGGTAACAACAAATCTTCATCCTTTCGGGTCAAACCCCACTGAGGTATAAGCTTTTTACCAAGCCACAACTGAATTTTGTAGCAGCATCGATATGAATGCTGAGCAGAACTGTCTGATATAGGTGGAAGAGACTCTAATTTTTCACTTTTTTTAAAGTCTTTTGAAATACTCTGTATCTCCACTCATCTAGAGAATATCTTTGATCTTTCTCACCGTACAATGACAAAAATAAATTTTATCCAGCTTCTTTCTGTTCAATTTTTGTTGAAGCCTTTGAATTAAAAATTGATATGACTTAAGTCATTATAGCTTCAGACCCCAATATTTTTAAAAGATGTTTCTTTCCTTTCCCAAGTATTGCTAAGACATTGTCGGCAGTAGCGTACGCAGGATTTTGTTTGGGGGGGCTCAGTCTCAATTTTTGTGAAATTTGTTTAAGGTATCACAAAATAGCAAACAAAATTAAAGCCTTTCGTATTATCAACCACCAGAAGCTTAATTTCAATAGAAAAAACAAAAGGAAAAACGCACAAAATACTCCCTAGTTATGAAATGGATTTTACCTTTCTTTGTAAACAAATATTTCTTGTAAAAATCCATTTTGACAAAAATCCACTTTATCGACTCGATTTAAACAACGTTAACGGTAAAAGGGGTAGGTGAAAAGTGTATTCCCATTTTAATAAATAAAATTTCCGTTTTTTTCTTTAAATAAGCTTATCTATATATCCGTGTTTTTTGAGAGAGTGAATAGCAACTCAGAAAAATGTGTACACGCAAAACAATAACAAAACAAATTATTATAGAGAATTTTGTTCATGTTTTCCATATGAATTTTGTACTGAGTTGCTAGTCACTCTCTCAAAAAACACGGCTAATAACGCATTTATTAGGTCTGTTCCTTTACTTTGAGTTTCTGTGATTTTTAGTCCAAAGTCCTGTCAAGTTCATATAAAATAAATGAAATTGCCAGAACTTGGGCACAAAATGCACAGAAATTCAGAGTAAAAGAATAGTAGCTATACAATGAAAAAAATGGTAACATTTTTCAAGGGAATTCTCATAATACAAATTATTATTGGGGCGTTTTCATATTGGTTTAGCTAAACTCATTTTTTTCTTAAGTACAGTTTTAATAAGATAAATTATAACAATTTATTCCAATTCGATTTCTGTACTTATCAAAATAGAAGCTTATTGAATTATTGAACGTCAAAAATAGTTCATTGACAAAACTTTTTTGAGAAGATTGTCTACCTCTGATACAAGTTAAACGCAGTTTTTCGAAATGTCATCTTAATGCCTTATTCTTAATGCCTTATGTCGTAGCATTAGAAATAACATTCGGCAAAAAAAGTATGCAGTTTACAGATATTTAAAAATATTTTTTGAATATTTGATACGTTCACTGAGCGCAAAGATCCCAGCATAACCAAAGCATTTGACCACACTAAAAAGCAATACAAAAAGAGAAGATACTAAGAGAATGTATTATGTTTACAAGTTTTCGTTATTTCATTCCGGTTTTTTCCGTTTTTTTTTTTAATGGGAAAATAAGGAAACGGATTAGTTGTGACATTTTCAATTTCATCGTGCTATGTTTTTTTTTGTTAACGATCAGTTAACGGCAAATTATTAACCTATAAATTATTCACTGTAAAGAGTTTTCAGTACTTTTTTGAGGGGGTGCTTTGGTACATGGAAAACATTGAACGACAAATTCGAAGTTGTCACAACTAATTAACAACAAATTGACGGCAAATTATCCAATTAACCATTTTTCGATTCGTGAATGATGTATTGCTAACTTGACACTCATACTGAAATGGTCATTTAGCCGGATTCTTCTTAGTTTTATAAGAAAATTGCTTCATTTATTTTCAAGTATCTTGAAAAGTCAAAGTCCTAGAACAATGCGATTTTCAGTGTTTGACTAGAAATTGACAAGAGCATTAAGTTTTGAAAAAAAAAATTATGCTTAATTACGTAAAATTTTTAAAAAAATTAGTTTTAAATTTTTTTTTCAAAATTTCGAGTTTGAAAATAAATTTTTAAAAAGCTATTTAATTGAACAACTTAGTTTAAAAATACTATTAAAGAATATACTTTTGGCTTTTTAAAATGCTATAGCATGACTCTGTAAGTATTACCGTTATTTTGTTATATTTTTTTTTTCTGTTTTAAGTGATTTTTTTTGAAAATTGCCCATCCAGCCTAAACGGGGGGAAATAGACCCCCCCCTCCCATACGATTTTTTTCTTGTCTAAGTCCAACCTACACGCCCTAGCCTTTTGTGACACCTTCTGCAAATCACCCTGTAGGTGTACAATTTAATGGAAACAATATTATTAAAAAGAAAATGAATTAGAATTGATTGGAAACTCGCTATAGATTTGTCGAATATAAGAGTGGGTCTCTTATCCGGATGGAGATTAAACAATAGGAAATTGATCAATAAATGTATGTGCCAAATAAATAACATACAGGGTATGAACGGGTACAAATTTCTCGCTGTCAAAAATTTAGTTTTCAAAATTTTCCTGCCGCGAGTCGCAGTGTTTTTAAATACATATTGGGGATATCCCATGGCGGCAAATTTTTCAAAGTTTTTGTACCAGGTTAAAAGCTGTTATACTATTACTGTTTTGAAAAAAAGCTTATTTCTATAATTTCTTTTAAAATTTGTTTATTGGCTGCTTTTCCATGCAAATGGTTCAAGATAATCCTTTATTATGTACCTGTTCATGAAGCACCCTTGCATCCGCGGTAATGAAATCGCTTTATTACGATTTTGTTCATATTTAATCATTAATTTCTTATTTTATTCAATCAAAAAGGTACACATTAATATCATTTTATAGCTGTGGTACTTGGTTACTACTTTTTTAAAGCTGAACAAAAATCAGAGGGAGGGGCGTCAAATACCCACGCTAACGCTACGCCACTGCTTATTCTAAAATATTTGTTTTTTTTAACGACAATTTTTTTTTTTAGCATTGTGGGCCACTTTGTTCAAAATCACAGCTTATGATATTTATTCAATAATGATTATTGCGTCTGGTCTGGGGTTAATAATCGCAAGAGTTTGATGACCAAAATTTTTATCATAGATTCTCACATTCCGTAGTTTGAGTTGTTTTTCATCAAAATGGCTATAGCAGCTGATTTTGGTTGAACCTTTTAAAATCAAATTTCAGATCTAACCTACTGTGAACAGAATGACCCTTAAAACAAAATAAATCCTTATTACCTACCCAAAAGCATGTAAATAAATTTAAGCTTTCCACATGGCTGGCTAATTATAAGGTAGATTATTTTAATAAAATCACCTGATGTCTTTTTAACCTTTTACCATCCGAAATCATATATCCCTATATAATATAATCATAATCATACATTATCTCTTCATAACGATACCTTCGTCATACTTAGGTAGATACTATATGAAAAGTCCTTTCATCATTTTTTTTTTCCTTTTAGAATATTTACTTTTTAACACTCTGCAGAGTCCAGCAATTAAAACCGAACCAAACTTCAGGTAAGGTATAGGTATAAGCTTTATGAAGCCCTACAAGTACAAAAACTCCATATATGGTGACCTACCCCCAAGAGAATTCCCAAAGTGATTGCTTGTTGGTTCTTTTTAAGTGGACACGGGCTCGCAGCACACACAAGGAACACCATCAATAGCCAACAAGGGGAAAACGCCGCTGACGAAAAAAGATTGAAGCGATTTTAATGAATCACGTGTCATCCACACTCACGCTCACACAACAAATTGCCACGTTGTGAGGATATAAAAGGGTGCCAACTAGTGTATGAATGTACGGACATATACATAGGGTGGAGCAAATATGGCAAAAAAAAAAAAAAATCAAAATTTGTTTGTTCCTGTATTGTTAACTGGTGAACCTCTATTAGGACATCATTTATGCGAAAAATCAGGAAGCTGTGATTTTATCTTTAGGTGGCGCAGACGACTTCAATTTAAAGAAAATTAATACCTCATATTAAAAAGTTCTTCCCTCACATCAGAGTTATTTTAAATCAGGAACCTATGATTTTACTCTCAGTTGCCGCAAATTATTTGAATTAAAAATAAATTTAAGGCCTACAATTTAATTCTTCCTTCGATTCAGAGTAATTTTTAATATTTTTTGTGTTAGAATCAAAATGTGTTAGAATCGCTGTCTATGACGTGTAATTGTGCGTACTAACTATTTTTATTTAATATTTATACCTTTAACTAAGTTACTCGTTCCAATAAATTCCTTTGCTATTTGACTTATTAAAATGCCTAAAACTCGTAAAAATACGCGTTGCCCTGTTTTTGGTGATGCACAAAAACTGAATTATAATATGTTGCCAACTTATTTTGATATAATTAAACATTATTTGTGGATTAGAAACGATTTAATTGCATTGAATAATGGAAAGGACCCTTCAATCAAGGAGGTATGTGAAATTGTTTCTAATGACGTCGAAAGTATATGGAATAAAGCATCACTTCCTACCATCAGTCATCAACAAGTTGTTGCAAGGTTGATTTCTTATTATAATAAGTATAAGAGTACGAAGAAACTACGCAGTGAAACAAAAAAGAAGGAGTTTTATCAAAATTCTCTGCAAAAGTTGTTTGATATTGCAACATGTAAATGTATTTCAAGAGGACTGTGTAAATGTGGGACAAAAATACCTATTGGAGAAGAACCCTTTTTAAAAGATCAACGAAATTCTCGTAAAATGTATATTGGATCTGTTGATCAGGTGGCAACCAAGTCTTTGCATCGTAAGGATCTCAGGAAACGAAAATACCAACAATTTTTAAAAACTACTGCTGATACTCCAAGCACGTCTACTGCTTTTGCAGATGTGGACTATTTGTCTGACAGTAGTTGTACTGAAACTGAAGTCAAGGAATTTTGCCCCTTAAAACCCTTAAAAGAAAAGAAAGAAACCCGCCAAATGAGAAACAAACTACAGAATTTGGCTACAGCTTGTGATCGAACTGGGGTTTCAGATAGATCGGCAGCTATCATAGTAAACGCTGCTATGTTGGATTTGAATGTCATAAGTAGCGAAAATTCATCGAAAGTGATAGATCGCAGTAAATTACGACGAGAGCGTCAAAAAGTCCGTCTAGGTTTACAATGTGAAGCTGCAGGTTTTATAAAACCTATATCCTCACTTTATTTTGACGGCCGTAAAGATAAAACATTATTCATAGCTAAGACTGATCACATATCACATCGAAAGACTGTTACTGAAGAACATATATCACTTATATCGGAGCCAGGTTCAGAATACATAGGACACCTTTCAATTGATTCGGGAAAAGCAGTTACTATTGAAAGAAGTATAGTTGAATTTCTGGAAACAAATTTTGAATTTCGTACTTCTTTGGTAGCAATTGGGTGTGATGGCACTGCTGTAAATACAGGACATAAGAACGGCGTTATTGCATTGTTAGAAAAACATATTGGTCATCCTTTACAATGGTTTGTGTGCTTATTACATGCAAATGAGCTACCGTTTCATCATCTATTTGCAAGTCTCGATGGAACCACCACAGGCCCCAATAGTTTTTCCGGAAGCATTGGGAAAATGCTTGAAAAATGCCTAAGCTTCAAAGTGGTGAAATTTGAAGCAGTAAATGCAGAACTTCCAGTTGTGGATGCTGAATCTTTAAGCACAGATCAAAATTATTTGCATCAAATATGCTCAGCTATTTCTATTGGTTCAATTTCGCCCGCTTTAGCTTGCAAGGATCCAGGAAAGCTGGCACATTCCCGATGGCTAACTTGTGCGAACAGTATTCTTTGATTGTATGTTGGCACAGAAATTCCTTCAGACAACCTTAAAGAACTTGTCATATTCATTGTGAAAGTCTACGCCCCAACGTGGTTTGATATAAAAACAAAGCCATCCTGTAAATATGGGCCGATTCACATTTTCAACATGCTAAAAAGATCATTGTACTTGCGGGATGACCTTAAGAACATCGTTATAAGAACTATACAAAGAAATTTATTCTTCGTACACCCAGAAAATTTGTTGCTAGCTATGTTGCAAGATGACCAATCACACATAAGAGAGCTAGCTCTCCGAAGATTAATAAAAGCAAGACAACTGAAGAAAGGCAATGAAGTTCGTGTGTTTCAACTTCCTAAACTACAAATAGATGCATCTAATTACTTTGACTTAATAGACTGGTCAAAGGAAAAAGTAACCGAACCACCAATGACAATGAGATACAGCGATACAGGAATATCGAACATGATTTCTTCAAAGGACAATTTAATGTTTTTGCAGAAGTTACCTTGCCACACTCAAGCAGTAGAACGTTGCGTTAAGCTTGTTACCGAAGCTTCATTATCTGTTTGTGGTCAAGCCGCACGAGATGGCTTCATTAGAGCAAAGATCAAATCTAGGCAAGAATTACCGTTTTTTGAAACAAAATCGCAATATTTCAACCGTACCGAAGGCCCAACCACTTCTGCTGGAAGCAATTAAATTTATTTCAGATCTTATTTATTGTTCTTTTATCTATTTTTAAAGTATATTCAATAAAAAAAATATTATAATGCATTTTATTTGCACCGTTTTGAGATGCCTTTTTTTTGCTTATACTTCAAAGTTCTAGTCTAGCGCGCCACCTGAAGATGTTGACGTAGAAGACTGAAATTTGGAATTCATACATTTGAGACCATGGGTCAACAATTTATAATACAGGAAAAAAAAAATCTTGAAAACTAAAATTTCGCTCCACCCTAATATACACCAACTATATTGAGTAGTGATTTAGGTTTTGAACAAACCCCAATGGGAAGAACTGTCTATATACGAGTCTATATAGTTCACCCCCTCTCGTCGAAATGATTATCTAACCTTTTAGCAGTCGAATCTGGATCAACCAGAGCATCAGCCGCAATCTTAACAACAATAGTCCGGTTGATGTTTTAAGGGTGAATTTATCCAGTTGAAGACAAAAAAGATTAAAAAGAAAGTAAACATCAGCTAAGTCTGATTCCTTGTTCTAGTGAAAATTTACCCTTGAGCCCAACTTCGGGGTAACTTTAAAGTATAGAGATTCTTATTTTTAGCCCCACTACACGAATGTGGAATTTTTCGTCTAGCTTTATTCTTTGTCCTATTTTAAAACTCAGAAGTTCAAAACCATAATTTGCATCGGGAACAATTCATTTATCCTATATGCTTTTTTCCTAACACTCGCTCTCGGAGAGACTCTTCTTCTTACGCGAATATGGGATTCTTTATATGGCTCTATTTTTCTCTCCAATTTTTTTTTAACTTAGAAATTGAAAACTATAATTTGCATCGCTTAACACTTCACTTAACCTTCTCATTTTTTGAAATGCTCGAATTGTCTTACCTAAATCAATTTGAGGGTAGCTAAAACCCCTTTAGGGTAAACTTATTTATACTTTTTTTCACTCGAATCTGAAATTATTTGTTTTGTGAAATTCATCTTTGAAGAAGGGCGTAAACGTCTGTACAGATTTTATGCTATAATAGTCAGCCAGCCACACAGTTACAGAGTGCAAATGACTTGAGCTCAGTGGCATATCAGTTTCGCCCATGGTTTCACATTACCAGGGAAAGTTTGATTCCAAATTTCGTTCGGTTTGGGCTTCTAGCTGTGGGCGGTTGATGGCTTAAGAGAAGACAAACACTTCACTGCACAACTTAACTGAGCAACACAGATGTTCATCTGTTGAAAAAAATACACTATGTCTGATACTCTTCACTGCTCGTCCTCATACCAAAGATTTAAAGTTGCCGAAAGAATTATTTCTAAAAGAATTCCCGTCAAAGTTGTTAATTCTCTTACAAAATAAGATTGAGTGGGTGGCAATGGAAATGAGTAGAAAGAGTCAATAAATCTTTGTACCTCTTATACTTTTTAATCTTTAATTACTTGAAACAAAAGTTTAAAACAGATAAGAAAATAAACTATAGAAGGTTAAAGTTATGTTAATTAAAGCAAAGATTAACCTCAGACCACCATACTACTAGTCTTTGGCGAGAGAACGGTTCACAACGAAACCAACCATCAGCAATATTTTAAAATTCAAATTTATTCATTTGAATTGCTGCAACACCAGAATTTATCATGAATCATGGAACCAAAATTTCAAGTATAAAGGAAAAGGTACAAGTCTGATATCGACTGTTTTAGACGTTGGAGGAGGCCGACTAGAGAACTTAAACTTAATTGGTCAATTTATGATGATTTAAATAAAGATGAACTGAAACATCTGCAGACATAAATAAGCATTAATATTTTATATCGAATTCTGTGGTATACTAAGATAAGACCCCATTATGAACAAAAATCAATTTTTCAATATTTTTCAATTTGTTTTGTTTGCAAAATTCTTTCTTCTAAAAGTTCAGTGCCGTAAATAACTTGTATTAAAATGAGAAAATATAAAATTTACTGTAGAAATTAAGCTCCGACAATTACAGGAAAAATGTAAAAAATTCAATTAATAAAAAAAAGTTCATAGACGCGCTAAGTGAACAATTGTTATGAATATGTTTTTGTTCAGGCCTGGGAGCTGGGACCTCAGGTTTCAGTTAAATGGATCATGAAATCAGCTAAGAATTTAAAACACTGACGAAGATGAATAATTTCTTAGCTTCAAAAAACATAGCCTTCTCTAAAAATAAAATAAACGATGTGTGTGAAGCACAGCCATTAGATAAAAAAAAACTTGAAATCGCAACTTTGCAGATTGGGCAATTGATTTTGTTGTTTGCGATTTTGCAAAAAATAAAACTTGCGCTCTGTTGTTCTCAGTTTGTGCTGCCATTATCCGAAGAAATAATGAAAACAAATATTTGCAGCCGTTTACATGCCGCCTCCACTGGCCATGAACGATGGCAGGACTATCGCAAAAATCCATGTCGATGCAGTGACATATCCATACAAATCAGATTGCGGATTGGACTGTAGATTGGATTATGGACATCATTCATGCCCAGTCGAGGCGGTTATGTTAGGCTCTAATCCGATGAACATCACCAGACAAGAAGAGTGGCGGACGTCATGTCGAAAATCACTTTTAAGGACTTCTCTAAGTTTTGATTAAAACCTCGAATTTTGTTTTCAAAATTAAAAAACAACGAAACAAATTTGGTTTGCGTATTGTGTAGCTTTAGCAGGATAACAAGTGCATTTATCAGGCGCGAGCGTAGGGGGTTTTTTGGGGGTTCAACCAATATGAGAAAAATGGTTTCTATTTTTACAGTAAAACTGTAAAACATCCCTTCTCCCCGCAGGCTCATAAGTCAGATGCTGTAAAAACTCCTTAGTCCTTACATACAAATTATGGTCGATGTTTACTGACTCTTATTATACACATCACAGCATGAATATAATAAAATGAACAGTATCTTCTTACTAACATAGGTGCTACAGTCTGGGGTGGACTAGGGCCTCAACCAACAAGCCTTCTCCAGCCAGCCAGGTCTTTTTCCAATTGCCTGTGCCACCGGTTTCGCGGTATTTATTTAATGCACTTGCCGCCGTCCCTCGGGGATAGATTCAAAGACTTTTCAGGCCGAAGCTCCAAAGCCATCACCCACAGTATCTTCATTCTGTTATCATTATAAGCGTCGGAAAAGCAAGGGTTTGATATCGTCTAACTGATGAGCCTTCTTTCAAAACTAGGTGAAACTCATAATATTTTTAGAAAATTACATATTATTACTTATTTAAGAAAAAAACATACTAAATATTATTTACTAAGTACTCAATTTTTAGACAGCTAGAAAAATGATTTGTATACCACAACTCAATTTCCAAAAAATATTTTTAAGGTGCAATGCGGCGCGGCGTTGCCGCAGGCCTTCACGAAAGTGTGACAAATTTTTAGAAAAAACGTAACAAAAGCAGAAAAATTGTAACAAATTCAAAAATTTGTAAACAAATATTTTAGATGGTTTTCTTGGAGTTTTTAAAATTTGGCAGCAGAATTGATTTTCTAAACCCCAACTAAAGTGAAATTTCATTTAATTAAAAAAAGCATATTTTCTTTCAAAATTTAGAAAACGAGACACTAGCTGGTATGCAACAAGTTTATCTCAGTCTGAAATCATATTTTTCTCGGTTTTTTCATACGAAAGTGACACAAAAATAAGATTTGAGGCTATGATAAGGTTTTTTTTGC
The DNA here is from genome assembly GCA_949320155.1 of Melangyna quadrimaculata. Classification (NCBI taxonomy): domain Eukaryota; kingdom Metazoa; phylum Arthropoda; class Insecta; order Diptera; family Syrphidae; genus Melangyna; species Melangyna quadrimaculata. Next base: position 12,344,214 of record OX439485.1, read on the forward strand.
ATACCAGCCATACTTTCTAACTATAGGCAAAATGTAATGATCGAGTTAGAGTTTAAAGATATAGGTAACAGGCCAATAACAACTCCAAAGAGGTTGGTAGGTATGTATATAAATATGTAAAAGCGTAGTTCAAACTCACTATAAAACAAACGTAGTTTCTTGGCGTTTTTTTTTAACTCTGAGCAGATCACGGAACTGTCAAACCAAAATTCTATGTTTTTTTTGCAGCTGAGACATATCAGATCACAAAAAGTGTGTTTCTTTTTTACATATGAGCTAGCTAAGAGCAAATCGAGCGAAACGCTAAGCTAAGCCAACTTCACTTATTTTTGTAGTGATTTGACAGACGAAAGAAATACACAAAATTAAAATTGGATTCCCAGGACAGTCGCCCGTCTACTTGAGGTACCAAAAATGTATTTTAGTAACACACCTATGAAATGACAGTTCAGTGCTAAAGTGTGTTTCATAAATAAATCTGAGGGCTCTGCTTTTTTTTAGAGCCAAAAAAGAAAAACGCCATCAATCAGTTGAGAAAATTGCTACAAATTATGTATACTTAAAAGAAATAAAAACAGAAAAATGTCAAGAAAAATACTATGGGAAAAAGTGTAACAAAAGGTGAAAAAAGTAACAAAGTAACAATAAAATAAAATTTTAAAAAAGTGTAACACTTTTGTTACACTTGTTATGGTAACGCTGCTGCCATGCCGTCACATACTGAAGAATAGGGAAAGTACTTTTAGAAAGCAAAAAGCTTTCGGGTTGCCAATTTCATAGTGACGACATGAAAAGTACTTTCTTGAAACCGTTTTCTGAAAGTGATTTGCTTTCTTGAAAACACTTTCACAAAAAACACTTTCAGTGTGTGACATAGTTCCTGGAAGCGTTTTCAAGAAAGCCAATCACTTGCAGAAAAAGCTTTCTGCTTTCAGAAACTTTTCGTGAAAGTTTTTCGATATCTTGAAATCGAAAGTATTTTTTTCTCCGCGAATAGCTCTTCTGTCAGTATAGTATCACTAGTATGGGGATTGTGAGTGTGATCAAGCGCGCATACAACTAAGGTACACTTGGGGAACTCTTATCCATCAGCAGATAATCTTCCGAACCCAGCCTATTTTGGACAACCCGACGACCAACAGTCCATGATATTTCCCAAGCAACTTCAAATGGACAAGGAAAGTAAAAAGTCGCTTTCAGAAAGCACTATCCTTTCACAGTGTGACTGCTGTCCGAAATGGGTGACGTGAAATAAGACCAAATGAAATAGGACCAAATCTCAAATTTGTCCTTGTTTCACTTTCAAAATGGAAACAAGGCCAAATTTGATTTGAAAATAAGACAAAATATGTTTGTAAGAAAACATACAGAAGCGTTTATCCCACCTGTTATTATAAGTTATATAGGTAGTGCAGTACATTAACGCCCACGGAACTATCCCCGGGGGTGTAAGTTCTCAAAAAAAAATGGAATTAAATTTCTTATTTTTTACTAAATATATGTTTTGAAAAAAATTGGCTTAATTTTTTGTTTTAATTTATCTGAATAGTTTTTATTTCCATTTAAAATTAAAATTAAAACCCGTCAGAAAAAGGAATTCATACCCGGAGGTGTTAGTTCCCAATTTTAAAATGAATTAACACCTTCGGTAGCGTTAACGCACTGCGACTTGGGAAAAAGCTCTATATTTGAAGAATGAAAACAAAATAACAGCGATTTGATTTGTAGTTAAAAAAAAAGCGAAATAAAGCTAAAACAAAAATTTGGCGTTATTTCCATATTAAAAACGAAATTAGGTAAAATTTTAGATATTTGGCCTTAATTTACGTCATCTCCGAAAAGCACTTTCAGGAAATTTTTATAATCGGAAATTTTGAAACGCATTCTGAAAACATTTTGCTTTTAGTGTGTGGAACGTTTAGTATTTCTAGCTTATTTCTGATTTTCGAAAAAAAAAAAAAAATATTTTTGTTCGACCTATTAATCATTTTTAAGAAAATTAGTTATTTATTTGAATTATTTTTTTAATTAGTAATTATTTCTGTGGTGATTGCCCATTATAGAAGAAAAACATTAAATTATATAGATACCTTTTTTTCAACTGCCCCAGTTTACCCTACCGTTAATGAAAGAAAACGACAATTTTCAAAGAAGAGCGAATTTCTTAAATAGTTTCAAGATCACATTCTTCTCCTTATACAAAACGTGTGTAGGTAAGGTAGAAGTTAATTACAATGTACATAACTCTTTTTTTTTGAGCACAGATTTTTTGAACGCAAATAAAAGTTTCTGTTAAGCAAGTTTTTCCCGCCGGAATGTTTTCATATATCTAGATAGATACAACCTCATAGAATTAACACCATGAAATTCCACGAACTGTTAACTGTCACGCAATAATATAAATTGAATAATGTTTTTGCATTTTCCCCCGATTGATTATAATCTTACACACATAGTGTGGAATATACAAATCCATTATGTATTATAAGAACTATGTAAAACGTAACAAGTTTATTTCAATTAATTTATCGATCAACCGAACAAAAATAAATCTCCATCAACGCACACACAATAACTCACGTGTCCCTTTTGTGCAAAAATACCATTGTTGATTAATTCGTGTGGCACGAAAATTTATCGCATCATACAAAAGTATATAGCATGTATCTCATTCCACATTGAATGTCAATAGAAATTACCAACTTTTCTCGGTCAACAGTACATTAATCAGCCAAGTCACAAATTACAAACATAAAATAACAAAAAAAAATAAATTGGTATACCTACACACAAATGCACACCTTAGTCGCATAGACCTGTTCCTAAATAACGCATAATAACACCGATCTAATGGATTCATAGCTTTAATGCCTGTTTATTAACTCCATATATTGAAAAAAAGAGGACAGATTTGTGGAACGGAACTATTAACTCATTGATGTATGCTGATGGACTAAATTTTAGGAAACCTATAAGCTATTTTTAGCAATGTCCAATATGTGGTAATTCAACAAAAGGTGGTCAGTTTCCTCAGTGCAAGCGCCATCCATGGGCAATGGGATAGAAGGAATACAGTCGACTCCGCTTAACTGGAACACCATAATTGCAGACAATTTGTTTCAGTTAAGCGGAGTTTTCAGTTAACCGAAATTCGGATAACTAAAACTTGTTTCAAATAAACGGAGTGTTGTCAAAACAAATTAAATTTAATTTAGCCTGAAAAAAAAAAAAAAAATGAAGGTATGATTTTTTGTATTGTGTCAAAATAGTTATATTTCCATAAGAAACAATTTAAACAACAAATGTATTCACATTTTTAATCACAAATACTGCGTACGTTTTCTGTCGAAAATTTTTGGGGATAATCCAAAAAATAAACAAATTTAAAAGAAACGATTGACACCAGAAGGAAATGACAAGAAATGAGATTTTGACATTTTAAATTTGACATCCCAATTTCAAAATGTGTGTTCGATTTAAAATTTGATGACAGCGTTCAACGGTGGTTTCACTTATGCGGATTTAATAAGTGAAAAATGTATATTTGGGGTAAACAATTTTGTTTCAATTATCCGCAGTTTGCAGTTAAGCGGAGTTCAGTTATGAGAGGCAGTTTGTGTGAAAAATTCTCAAAAAGGCTCCGCAATAAATTTCTTGTTTCAGATAACCGATGTTTTCAGTTAAGCGGAGTGCAGTTAAGCGGAGTTGACTGTATTGTGCTTTAAGGACCAGCAACTGGCCTGGGTATTTGAAATTCAACACGATTATTAATACCCCATAAAATGATGTTGTTCAGAATAGAATTTAATGAGCAAAACAGTTCAGTGATTAAGTATTTTCAGACAAAAAATCTTTTATATAAATGAGAAAAAGAGATGCGGAGAAAAGTCAGAGTCTTGAGAGACACAAGACACAAGCAGAGTTTAAACCATCCAAAACAATTTGGATTGAACGGTCAGAAAGGTAGTTACAAATTCAACGGCTCTTGTATCCATCGATACCAAATGCACGCATTTTTGATAAGAGAGTTGGGCACCAGGCTCTATAGAATGCCTTAGAAATATCAAGCGCAATGACAATAAAAATATACATTTTTAACTTATCTATAATGACGAAGAATTAAAAAAATTATGACTTCCACTCTCTCCATTATAGATCCTCAAAGAAAAAATGGGCACGACTGGATCGCACCAACTTGCTGTCGTAGCTAACAAATTTAGCATAGCTTGAAGTTGACAATCAATTTTTGTATATTGGTTGAATGGTGGGTACCGTTATTATAATTTCCCTTCTAGGGAATCCAATAAAAACATTCAGTCCAAAGTTTGAAGAAAATCGCTTCAGCTGTTTAGGCTGCAGGTCCAGGTACTGAAAGAGAGACGGACAGACAGACAAACAGACAGACAGACAGAATTGCGAGACCCACTATTTTCGCGTTCTCAATCATCGTAATGTTATGAATTTTAGGGAAAATACCGATGCACATTGACTTTGAATCAGGCCCGTAGCCAGCACTTCGTTTGGGGGGGGTGTTGCTCTATAAATACTAACGTATAACTCTATAAACAAAGAATATAAAAGTAAGAACATAATAATTTTATTTTTTTCATTTTATAATTAAATAAGGACATTGTGTCACTCGTGCAAATCCGGCATAACTGGCTTGCGTTTTTCAAAGCCAGTAGTAGTTGTGAAGCCAGTAGTTCAGACTGCATATAAAGCGATCTTAATAGCCGATGGTGAACATTTTTGAATTAAATAATCTTTCCAAGAGATTTAAACATTTCCAAAATGGGCAATAACTTTCAGATATGATTGAATGAAGGCTATGATGTCTTTTAATCTTTTAAAAACCAGAATTTTTTGGAATTACATTTTTTGTTTGGGAAATATGCGATTTTGGAGCTTTCGGGTGACATTATTTGACAAGCCATATGCTGGATTTACATGTATCTTCATCTGCAAATATGAAGAAAAGTAGAGCGGGACAGAAGTATGTCATAAAACCAAGCGTGTGAAAGAGAACCATCATGAAGATGAACATTTCCGTCTTCAAATCTGCATTGCGGCAGTTCCTATGATCTGCATGTATGTAGATCTTCTGAATTTTTGCAAAGATGTTGTATTGAAAAACTTTTAAGAAATCTGATTTTTTTTAGATAAAATTGTTTGCTCGGGGATTTTAGGGCTTTTGGGTGACATTTTGAACGAAATATTCTGTACTTTCAAATTCCATTAAAGGATGGCTACGATGATATTGGATTAAAAAACCTCTAAAAATAATTTTTGAATTATTATAGAACCACATTTGTCTCGTGTGTTGTGTTGCTGTGTGGCGTAGGAAATATATGGAATTACAGCGACACATGACTCCACAACACAACACACGAGATATGATAGGTTCCGACTTGAAAAGCTTCTCTACTGGCTCCAAACTGGCTTCGAAAAAGTCAAGCCAGTTGACAAACAAGTTGCTCAAGTTGGGTCTGTTGGTAAGAAATTGTGAGTGTATTGCAACTGGCTAGCCAGAACTGGCTCGTGTGGCCTCAGCATAAGAAAAATATTATTCAATTTTCTAATCCACTTCACTCACGGAAGGATTGGATTTTCGACTGATTTTCATTACATGAGCTTAGATTTCGATTTTGAGTTTTGTTAAAATGGTGTTAAGATTACACAAGAAGGATTTTGGTCAAATCATCAAATAAAATTGAATACGCACACATAAAATGAGTCCATATTTTTAAACAAACATGAAAAAAAACTGTTTATTATACATAACAAATTTTGACTCGACTCTACTCTTTAATTAGGATTGATTTCGTTGAGTGGTAATAAGATTCGTTCATTACCACTCAACGAAAGTATACAAAGGTTGGAATCAGCTTCGAGGTCCAGTTCGCTTCAAGTGAACGTAGTAAATAACATACGTAATACCTTGTCTCCACATATTAAACTTTACCTAAATAGTCTCCTTATTTTTCAAGATTTTAATTTATACTGAAGAGTTTAAACTTTTTTTTTTAATTTAAAATCATTTCGGCAGGGGCTTCAGCGCCTCAAGCCCCCCCCCCCCTGGCTACGTGGCTGCTTTGGATCTCTAAATATCAAAATGGCAGGGAAGAATAGTGCCAGGCGAAGCATTCCACATTTGTGAAAATAAAATCTCTTTACAGTACGTCTGATGGGTAAACTAATGTGCTATCCTAGAAGTACGTGATTTACGTTTGAATTCTTTAAGGAACGGAATGCAACTGGCTGTTTTACTAGAACACTAAATGGTATTTTCATTCAACATCGTAATTTTACAAATTTTTTTATTCTGTCTGTAGATTATCTTGAAACGATACAAAAATGTAAGATGACACGACAATAGTAACATTTAAAGGAGGAAATATAATAGTCACAAAAGCTCACGGCATTGTTCGCATGAAAATGAGCTAATGCAAGAAAATAAATGAAACTGAAATTTTTTGAGGAATGAACGAAATGAGGGAAAGAGTGAATAATGGCTCAATTCTGATTTTGATTATTCAGAAAGCTACATAATTTTCTTTGGCTTATGACATCTGCTTCCGACAGCGGCCGACTATTAAGGATCTCCCAAACCAAAGCAAATCATTCGTTGACGACGAAGAAAACAACAATAATCATTAGCATTGGTTTGGGAGAGCCTTTAAGGTTAGACCGCACTCGACGGAACTGCACTGCAGCGGAACTGCGATTCACAAGAATTCGAATGAAATTATTTGAAGGTTGCCGCTTAATGCAATATAGGATATAGCTCATACAATTCCATACAATTAATGTTTTGGCACGTCTGAAGTGCAGTTCCGCTTAAGTCGAGTTCGGTTCTATTTTTATAGTTCCAACTTAATAATTTACGAAATGTAGCTTTTCGAATCGTTGAATAAATGAAGACGTTCGAATTATTTTCTCTTCATAGACTTCGTTCGCCAACTAATCGCGATTCGAAAGTTACAGACCACGGTCAGAGTTTTTTTTAGTTCTCTAAGATATTATATATATCATATTTCTGAACTTGCCTAGTTCTACAAGTCATTTTGGTTAATTTTTAGTTTTACCAAATCATTTTTCCAAGCAAATTCCTTGGGGAATTTTATCCAATTTGTGTAATTCCTTTCCCATACAAATTTTGCCAAAGTTCATTAGCCAAATGGTAAACTTGGCACACCTAGCATACCCGACTGCAGGAGATGAAATTACAAACCAGCTAGCAACGGAAGCTTTTGTCCGTGCAGTTTCTGACATCAACCTCCAGCGAGCAATTTGAACTGCTGAAAAACGCACACTTTCTGACGCATTAGCGTTCGTTCTGACTATGGAAGCATCAGAACAGGCTTCCTTAGGAGTTCATCGGGTAAGAGAACTTGAAGTTGAGGAATGTTCTTGCCAGAGAGCTGAATTCCATAGAAGTCAGCGAGAAGGACCTGCTCGATCAAGAACAAGACATCTCCAGCGGCAGTGCAGATTGCGCCCAAGAAGAGTCGCCTGTCAACATTGTGGAAACAGAAATAATACCCGCGAATAGGTAAGCAATATCATCATCGCTCCTGCTCGCCCTGTTATCGATGGGCCCAGAACCACAATCCAAGTCTCGCAGACTAAACGAAACAATAAGAATCTGACAGTGGACGCAACATTAAATGGCAAGAAACACGTGGCTACAATTGACACCGGTGCCACAGACTCCATTGTGCGGAGAGATTTGGTCAAGATGACATGGCTTCATAACACCAATAGCTACAGTCTTAAAACTGCGACAGGTGAGGCAGCAAGAGTTTTCGCATCTATTTTTGGTAGCAGATATATGTGATGAGTGCATAATTGGAATCGACTTTATGAAAGAGCACGGAGTAATTCTGGATATCGGTAAGCAAGTGTTGAAGTACCAAAATATAGAGACCGCATAACTAAAATCACAGAAAAGAACGCAGAAGTACCAATGGACCCTGGAAAATTCAGCTCCATGAAAGCCAAAATTCTCAAGCCATCCAATCTTAGTCAACATCAGCTTAGTGTTGCTGGAAGCCCTCTCCATGAGTACGCTGATATATTTTCTTCACCGAGTGGGGAGTATGGTCGAACACAACTGGTACATCATCGAATCGACACAGGTGATGCGAGACCGATTCGACAACCAGCAAGACGTCTCCTATTAGCCAAACAAGCCGAAGTTGAAGAAATGGTATCGAAAATGAAGAAAGATGGGCTAATCGAAAATTCCAAAAGCGCTTGGGCGTTACCAGTGGTTCTTGTCAAAAAGAAAGATGGAAGCACCCGATTTTGTGTGGACTACCGTAGGCTGAACGATGTAACAAAGAAAGACAGCTACCCTCTGCCCAGAATCAGCGATACATTGGATGAAATGGAAAGAGCTCAATGGTTCTCTACGTAAGACTTGAAGAGTGGCTACTGGCAGGTAGAAATCCATCCAGAAGATCGAGAGAAGACAGCTTTCCCAACTGGAAATGGTCTGTGGCAGTTTAAAGTGATGCCATTCGGACTGTGCAAAGCTCCGGCAACATTTGAGCGTCTGATGGAGTGTGTTCTTCAACGCCTTACTTGGAAATCATGCCTTGTATATTTGAACGATGTCATCGTTTATGGAAAAACTTTTGACGAACATTGAGAAAACCTTAAGGCTGTATTTCAGAGGCTTCGAGGAGCACACTTAAAATTAAATCCAGATAAAAGTGAGCTTTTCAAGACCGAAGTTAAATACCTGGGACATATCATCTCATCCCAAGGAGTAAAGACTGATCCGGAGAAAGTTGACACTATGAAGAATTGGCCAACACCACAGGATAAACACCAACTCCGTAGCTTTCTTGGTCTAGCCACATATTATCGGCGCTTTGTAAAAGACTTTGCTGGAATCGCTAAAAAGCTTACATCAGCTTATTGAAAAGGGGAAGCCGTTCAAATGGTCAGGTGAGTGCGAGAAAAGTTTTCATGAACTCAAGCTACGCTTGTGTAATGCTCCTGTGCTGACCTATCCGACTCCAGGCAAACCTTTCATCATCGACGCCGATGCCAGTAATGTTGGAATTGGAGCTGTACTGTCGCAAGTCCATGATGGAGAAGAAAAAGTCGTCGCCTACTACAGCAAGGTACTCTCGAGGCCAGAGCAGAATTATTGCGTGACCAGAAGGGAACTTCTAGCATTGATTTTGGCAACTAAGCACTTCCATAAGTACATCTATGGGCAGAAGTTCCTCCTTCGAACAGATCATGGTGCGCTTAATTAGCTTCTGAACTTCAAAAATCCAGAAGGTCAAGTAGCAAGATGGATCGAGAGACTGCAGACATACGACTACGAAATTCAACATCGAAGAGGATGCATTGCCTCGACGACCGTGTAAACAGGACTGTAAGCATTGCACGCGTCAAGAAGAAAAGGAAGCGGTTGCCATCCAACGAATAAGAGCCGATCTCATTTACGGTTGGAGCAATGAAGAATCTGCAGATGGCAAGTCTTATCTGATGCAGTTGATAGTGCCTAGGTTAATGACGTTCTTCGAGAGATGCATGATGGAGCATCTGGAGGTCATTTTGGAGTCAATTAAATGCTGGAGAAAATACGACAACGGTTCTACTGGCTACATGCAAGAGATGATGTCGAAAAGTGATGCCGAAAATGAGACACTTGTGCTGCTACCAAGGGACCAGGTAGAAAGCTTCAAAGTGAAATGCAACAGTACAATGTAGGCACGCCTTTCGAAAGAATAGCAGTAGATGTCGCAGGTCCGTTTCCTGAGACCAAGAGCGGAAACCGATCCTTGTTGTCATGGATTACTTCAGCAAGTGGCCTGAAGCGTTTGCCATCCCAAATCAAGAAGCTAAAACAGTTGTTGATCAGATTATCTTCAATTGGGTGAGCAGGTTCGGCGTACCTTTGGAACTGTATTCTGACCAAGGAAGGAACTTCAAATCTAACATCTTTCAGGAGCTTTGCTCTTTCCTTGGCATCAAGAAGACGAGGACAACACCGCTTCATCCACAATCTGATGGGATGGTAGAACGATTCAACAGAACTCTTAAAGAACATCTGTCCAAGGTTGTAGGTGACTACCAACGAGACTGGGACCGCCATATTCCATTGTTCTTGATGGCCTATCGAAGTGCGGTTCATAGTTCAACAGGACATACACCATCGGAGATCCTGTTTGGCACAACAATACGGCTGCCCAGTGAAGTCAAATTTGGATGCCATACCATGGAACCGGAAAGGTCAGATGAATATGTGGATAACCTCAAAGAAAGACTCATTGACATTCATCAACGGACAAGGAAAAACATAAAAACCGCTAGTGAAAGGATGAAAACACGGTACGACACCCGTGCAACAACGATGGGATTCCAAGAGGGAGACCTGGTGTGGTTTTATAATCCTCACTGACAAAAGGGACTGTCACCAAAAGTTCGACAAAACTGGGAAGGCCCATATACCGTTGTGAAGCGAATCAATGATGTGGTTTACCGCATTCAGAGAGGAGTGAGGTGTAAGCTTAAAGTAGTAAGCTGCGAACGGTGGAATAATGGATTCAATCGGGACGATCAATCCTAAGAGGGGGGCAATGTGGTCAGTTATGTAAACAACGACCATTAGTACAACTTGGCGCGCCATCTATGAATGAAATAAATAATTACATCCATCACGGTTGGTGTCCAGCTTCGTTCGTACTGGAATAATTGACGAAACGTTTTTGGAAAGCACCATCTAGCGGACCCTAGAAAATTCTAGAACCCTTTACTTTCGGATATAAATACAGGGCCACCAGTCCGAAAGCAGCAGTTTGATTTTGAAAGTGAACGAATAAATGTCAGTGTGAATAAAGAGTTGCATACTTATGCTTGGTTATAATAAAAGTATAAGAAATAAAAGCGTTTTATTTTGTGGAGTAATTGTTGTTTCAGTTTGAATAAAGGAAATAAGTTTTATTTGTGAACTCCTAGTAAAATATTACAATATTGAATTTATTGTTTTAACTCAATCAAGTTAATAATACACCAAATGTTTTTAACAATTATTGATAATTTTATTTTGACATTTCTAAAGCTAAATTCTAATACAACCAAATTTATTTTAACATGATCTACGGTCCAGTTTACTGTACTGAAGTTAGAAATAAAGTTAGTAGTACCTACAAAATTTTTAAAATTACTTACAATAAACGTTAGAATGATGTTTACAACTAATTAACAGCTAATGGGTACAGAAAAACTAATTAATATTTTTGATTACGAGATAATGGATGTTTTGGTAGGTTTACATTATTTTAAAAGACCACCAAATTAATTTAATTTCGTTTAGGTAGAATATTTTTTTATCAAAACCACGAATTCGATTTCTGTTTGAATCAATATATCACACTATATGCCTACCTACTCGTAGATACTTGAAATATCTCTATTCAAAAATAAAATAAAATAAAATTATGTCGAATAATTGTAGGTTGTACCCGAATTGCATCCAATTTGGCTCTGCTGTTGTGATGCTGATGCTGATAGAGACTGGATTTTGAGAGGGCAGCTAAAGCCTGTTACTTCTGCTGCATATAGGATTACTTACATTTTACATCACACGCACATTTCTCATTACCTGCCTGCGTCAAATTGCTGTGGGCTTAAGTCTCGAATGTTTATTCGTCCGATGAATGTTTTAAGCTTGAAACAGAATTTCTATACACTATAAGTCGGTTGTATATATCTATAATGTCGTGTCGTGCGTCGGTCGGTCGAATATAGCTTGCAGCCTAAACACACTCCAGTTTCTAGATATATCATAGGTATTTTCCCCAAAAACTGGTTATGCTGTATATGTGTCCCAATGGCATGCTTGGGACAACAACGTTATTTATGACCATGTTAATTAGGATGTACCGCGCCAGGAATGACAAGTCAAACGCACGGTAATGTATTTTTATCATGGAGTGAAAAAATAAACAGACCAACAAAAAAAAACAAGTCGAAAATGGATATAAAATATAACGTAAATGCTGTCCACCTCATGAGCCAATTGACACGGTATTGTGATTTATTTAATTCAATATAATGACACGTGATATGCGATTGTTCCATACATGTATTCGACAGTAGTTGTTTTGTGGTGAGACCAAAGAGATTTTATCTTTTCGGCTGGTAGGTATAGCTGTAGAGTTTGAGTATTTAAGCTTTTGATACTTAAAACTTTATCGAAAGTCAAAATTTTTATCTTGATACAATTTAAACAAACATATATCAGACTTTCATAACATAAAAAATTAAGTCGATATACCTATATGATAATCTTAAATAGTTATAGCCCCTTTTATGCAAAGATGACTTTCCTATTTCCTTAAAAAAAAACACCCTTTCTCCATAGATATTTGTATGGTTCTCAGGCCAAATTAAATCTTCTATACATACATTTATACAAAAATGGATTTTTGTTTGTGTGGTTAAGGAAAAAAAGAAAAGTCGGAAAATTCTGAATAGGTGGCACTGTACTTAGGTACTCATTTTCATTCGATTTTCACGATTTTGGGTTTTATGGATTGAAATTGGCCGAAGGAAGATAACTATGGAGGAATATCCGAAAAATTTCGATGTATTTCGATCGAGTCGCATTAAGTCAAGACATGTTCGACAAAATGCGCAAACGAATTGATGCAAAGAGTTGATAACGGAAATGGTGTCATTTATGTATGCGCTCAGTGGAACTCGAAAAAACATTCCTGATTTTGGCTTCTAACGTTTCGTACGACATCTGGGATTGCTTTAGTCCTTGAGTTTATATACATAGAGGAACCACGTCAGAGTTATGATATCACCAATGTAGGTGGCGCCCTTATTTGCCTCTAGAACAAGAACCAGTGATAGGCAATACAAGAACCATTTGCTCCTAAAAGTAGACTATTTCCACCTTTAGGTAGACTATTTGTGAAAATAGTGAGGAAATAGTCTAAGTTAAGGAGAAAATGGTTCTTGTTCTAGATGAAAATAAGGGTGCCACCTACATTGGTGATATCATAACTCTGACGTGGTTTCTCTATGTGTATAAACTCAATGCTTTAATACTCGCCCTTTATGAAATTCTGGCTACGTTGTTGGAAGGTGGTCAAACCATTTTGCAGTGAATTTGGTATTGAATCTGCAATTGGATGAAGGACAAACATGCAAGATGCAAAATTTCAAAGAATTATGCGGGGGCGAAAGTATTGCGGCAATTTATGATTACCACCCAGGACGAGTACACAATGGCTCACAAACGCGCATTGGAAGCCCTGAATCACAAATTGAAAGAGTTATGATTTATGATTTTGCATTCACGCAACTTTTGTCAAACGATGCCTGTCATTCCACAATCAACTTCGGGAGATGAACTTAACACTTGCCTGGAAGGAGTGTGCTTAATGGCGATATGTGAAGAAATTAACATTGAAAACGAGCATAGGTTGTCTTACGAAATTACCATAGCCCGCTGCAGAATGCTCGAGGCACTTGTTGGGAATGGGCAATGTCGTAATACCAGTCGACCTAGTTACCGTCCTTATTGAATTTCCTCCGATTTTTTGCGGGTGGCAATGTCACAGTGGATAAAGTGTTTGACTGCTAACCTGATGGACGTGTGGGTTAGAGTCCCAGTCTAGAAAGCATTCTTTTCTGTATTCCCCAGTTTCAACTGGATGCCACCCGTGTAATTTCATGAGATAATTAACATCTAATTCTCAATCCACTGTGCCAACAAAAAATCTTTCCTTTCCTTCTATTCCTTCTAACTTGTGCCGTGCATTGCATTTAAAAGACCTGAGGTCTTACAGGCATATAGTTAAAATTAAAAAAAAAAAAAAAAACTATAACGACGACGACGGAAGAGCTCATCACAAATGTTGTGTTTACCATAATTGGCACGATCGATTTTAGCTGCAAAAAAACAAGGAAGTCGATCATTTGAATTTTGCCATTCAAAATCAAATCACCGATGAGTTACATTCTTACAAATTCGTCGACTACTTGATGGATGAAAACGAAGCCACAAACTATTTATCATATATGGAATTTTTGAACTCTTTGGACGTTCGGGGCTTGCCGCCATACACTTTAAAATTGATGCACCGAAACTTTGCATCGCGTTCGATTGTGCGAAGACTCTCAAAACAAATATCATTCAATACAAGCGATTATTTTGAAGCGAAAATTGTAAGGCGAAGATATTTTCAATCCACGGATTCCGCTTATATCGAGCGATTTGCCATTCGTATTTAAGCGTTTTCAGCTTCCTGATCTGCGCCTTGCTTCGCTATGAGAATTATAGTAAGTCGCAAGGGCAATTGATGGGTGTTTTTGACATCAATCTTGAATTCCCAAGTTTCTCACATGATCAATTGTATGTGACGTGCTCACGTGTCGGCAAACACCCCGCTATGTACGTGAACCCAACCGAGAATAGAACGAAAACCGTTGTCATTGTCTACCTTAAGGCACTTCAGTGAAAAAGCGGGTTGGTCAGTCATTGTGGTTTGATTGAAACACATGGACATTGTTGTAGTTCAGTTATTTCCATTGTATTTAAAAGAGTTTTTGAATACATGTACCATGCTCGGAATTATTATTTTCATTACATTAACAAATTTAGGCGGAATGAAGTTGGCTGGGTCAGCTAGTACCTACTTGTACAAATTTTCATTAATATACCATTATTTTCAGAAGGATTTTTTAATATTTTACCTGTTTCAGTGGTGAAAATACATAAAAAGGACTTTTAGTTTTTTAAGGTCTAAGTACGTACGAATGATAGAGAAAAAAAAATGTCGACTGGACAAAACGTGGAATTTTATCGCCTTTTTTTAAATTTAAAATGCCGTCAAGCTTTTGATTGTTTAAAAAAAAGTTTCGAGATTATGAAATCTCGACTCGATAAAATGTCGAGTGCCTTGAAAAAACTCGATCAAAATATTTACTTATTGGGTACAATATGTCGACTTTTAAAATATCGACCCTATAACATCGATTTTCATAGTATCGAGAAAAAATTGTGGACTGACTTAAACCAGTCTTTTTAATGTTATAAAGTACAAGAAGTCAAATTTTTCCCATAACAATTTTATAATAATAAGGAGTCCTTAAAAATATCTATGGTGGAAAGGTGTTTTTTTTAGGGCGAAATGCAAATGCTTGATTATTACCATGACATTCATAGACAAAATCTTACAATCATGAAATTTGCAAAGCAACATTGTACCATAATTAAAAAGTGGATAAGATAAAAATCTTAATTGTACTAAAAGTAATTATTTTTTTTTACTTTATATATTGTACGCGCACTCAAGGGGTTTTTGATACCCTTAAAATGTGAAATTAAACACAGTGCAAGCGTTAGTAAAATAGGGAAGGACTAAGAGGAGATACCGATGCACATTCGATTGGAACCTGGGAATATCAAAATGACGGGGAAAACAGAACTGTGTAAGGCATTCTATATTCGGGCCAGGCGGCTACAAAAATAATTTCTATCCTACTTGAAAGTACGTCCGAATCGGGCTCTGCATTCCTAGAAATACGAGTATTACGGTTGAATTGTTTTAGGGGACGAACGCAACTGGCTATTTTACTGGAACACGTTTTAACGAAAGGCGGTTTTCAAAGGGATGCAAATGCTTCCGTGATATTTTTTTCGCCTATCATTTTGATAGATCTTCTTTCAATTCAATTCAATAGACTCAATGTGAGAGTTGCACTCGAGTTTTAGATGACTTTAAGCTTTATATATTACAGCCAGATCAGAATGGCACACAAATTTCTTGTTCCGCCGAAGGAAACCTAAACTCTTAGCAGCTTTTTTTTGCGACGTCGAATATGTGATCGTTCCACAGAATGTGAGTGATACCTGAAACACAATATACCAACGACTGAGAGCTTTTCGATTTCCTCAATGCAATTGCCGCTCAGGGATTGTTGCATTCTGGGTAAGGTTTCGTTTTAACGACAGTTCACAGCATTGAGTTTTTAGAGCATTAAATTCTACGCAGTTTTTGATTCCCCATTGGACAAGTCAAGATCAGAATTTAATGAGCTTATCCCGACTTTCCGAATTTCCGACTTGAAACCATCCAATACAACTTGTGAGCATGATTTTCAAAACGGTTTCAGAAAAGGACGAGGTTTTGCAGATAATCTTTTTATCCTACGGGCAATAGTAGATTTCTCTTGCTTAAACGAAAGGAAGTTTGTTTGTAGTCTTTGTTGACCTAAAAGGAGCTTTCGATAATGTGAATCATGAAAAGCTATGGATGCACCTTACATCTATTGGAGCGGATGGGAAAATTGTCCGTGCATTTCAGAAAATGTATGCAAAAACCAGAATTGCACATCTCAAGAAGTGTCCTGCAGGATGATCCATCAAGTGGTCTTCTATTCAACTTGTACACAAACAATCTTGAAGAATTCCTGAGGAGTGAGGGCCTCACAAGAGTGGACATTTCACAGATCACGAATGTTATATTGATAGCATATGCTGATGACATTGCTGTATTTGCAAAATCAGAATTAGACCTGAAAAAATCATTGTTGGCACTAGACAAATATTTTGCAGCAAAGGACGTGACATTAAATGCAGAGAAATCAAAAATCATGAATTTCGCTAAAAGAAAAAACATATCTTGCCCGGAAAGATTCCCATACAAAGACAATACGATTGAGGTGGTAGATAATTTTGAATACCTAGGTGTGAATTTGAGTCGCACTGGTACTTTGAATGAAACTATAAACATTTTCAAAACCAAAGCAAGACAGGAGTAGCAATAACTTATCTAGAAAATTGGGACGGAAGAATCAAAGCGTTTGAAGCTGCTATCAAATTGACTGCACTGTACTGTGTCGAAATATGGGGTTCGGAAGCTGGAGATAAAATTGAAGTTATTCAAACGACGGTCTTGAAGCAGTGTTCGCCCCCCCCCAACTGGTACAAAATGTAGCGTAGCGGATTTAAAATGCAGTGTAACATAGTTTTTTTTTTAAAAATTCATCATAATTGTTTAAATAAGAACAAAACATTTTAACGATAATTCAATCTTTTAATAAAAGAAATATTCATAGAAAGTAACCAAAAATAAAGAAGAACATAAGATATGAAAACTATAAATTCAAAACAGTTAAAGACTAAATTAAATCATGTAATCAGGTAATCATGAATTTTATGAAGTTATTATGAAGCTTAAAATACCTTAAAAATAAAACTTTTTATGAATATTTAGTGATTTATATAATGCGTTGCATTGTGGTTAGAAAATTTTTGAGCGTACACTAATGAAGCGAGTAGGTTAAAAATGCCTCCGACATTTTTCAATAATGCTTTTGATTGTACTATTGCATCTACAGTGGAGATATTAAGATTATTTCTCAAATCGTCTTTAACAATGTTCGGGTTCGAAAAGCACTTTTCTGGTATTGCACTGCTATGATGCTAACTACAAAGTGTTAGCATGTAAGCGCAAACATTTGCAAATGCTGCCCTTACCACAAAATGTTTGGCTTTCTTTAAATTAATCCAAAATTGCACAATATCTTCATGATAGAACACAATGTTGTATGTGTATCAATTATTTTAATATTATTTTTGTAATTTCTGAAATAATGAAATTGTAGTATTTTGCGATTTTTTTACGAATGTACGTTGTGAGTTTTTTTTGGAAAAACAACGAAGCAAAAACGCTACATTTGTAGTAGGGTGCCCACCTAACTAGCCAATAACATACAAAGCAACGTAGTTCGTATAGAAACTGGAACTCTTCCACTAGAATACGAAATAGCAAAAAGAGCTTAAAATTTTTGGATAAGACTTTTGAATCTTCCCGATGATGGCTTGATAAAAAAGTGTTATAATGAAATTTTAAGAATTCATGTCAACACACAAAGACCAAACTGGGCAATCAAATTTAAGGACCTCTTAATGAATAATTTTGCTGAAATATGGGAACAGCAAAATTTAGCAGTTGTACGAGAATCTTATGAAACAATTTTAGAAGACAAGAGCAGAATCCTGATAGATGCAGATATCAGAAAAGCGACAAGCTCAACTTCCTGCTGTTACTATGGTTCTTGCTTAACTGATTTACGGAATCCGGAATATAAGACGGCTCCTTACTTATTAAATGCAATTCTCAAACCGTTCGTTCATAAAGTCATGGCGCAAATTAGATGTGCTAATAAGTATGCCCATACGATCGTTTTACACGGTGATAGGCATATTTTTGACCCAACGAACAACTGTACGATTTGTAATACATATGAAGATGATACAATCGAACACTTCCTATTAAGATGCCCCATTTAAAGTGCAATGAGAAACCATTTTTTGTTTTCTAACAACTTGACAGACTTAAATATCATAATGGCTGTCGAAGACCAAAATATTTTGAATAATGTTAATAAGTATGTCGTCAGCTCACTTAAATTAAGAGCATTCAATTTAAATGAATGAATGAATTAAGGATATTTAGGAGAAATATTGTGAAAAGAATTTTAAATTTTTTTCAGCGGCTCGGTTGATCTCCTTAATGTCCGGAGACATAAAAGGGAACTCTAAAACACTTATTACCTTCGTATTGAACAATATCTTCGCTGTCGTTTTCGTCGATGTCTTCTGGTCAATTAAAACAACCATGACGAGTCAGCACAATAACCACGGATTGCCGTGCAGCTAAGACCACTTTGTAGGCAAACAGCTACGCTGGCATTAACATTCGCAGTTGCATGATATAATTTTTAGAATATCCTCTGGAGCTGTAGAAGGCACTGCTATTAAGAGCCTATTCTTTAACGCCCATCCCCACAGCATGTCCATTTTACGTTTGAATGATCTTTCTAGGACAAAAATATAACCCAGGTATAGCCAAAAGCCGACAATTATAAATGATGGTACTCTTTTACAAATGGCAGCTTAACTACAAAAGGGATTTTTTGTGAACTTACACATATGATTATTGGTACTGTTGTGAACAATTAATTAATTTCAGCTTTTTAGTAAATATTTATGGGACATTCTTAATTTTTTTCGAATTTGCACTGCAATTTTTTTAAATTCATTTAATTCAAAGCAGTAGCCAGTAGCCTGTTACTAATTTGTATTTAATTCCCTGATTTTGTCAATCTAAGCTTGTTTATTTGACATTTGAATGGTCTTTTTAGGGCAACAAGTTCCAGAGATATAGCCACAAACAAAGATTGCAAGATGGCTGCATTTTTTCAAGTTGATTAAGGATACTCTTCTGAACATTTCCACTAAAAAATATACCTGTACAAAATTTTGTCCGTGTTAGGGCTTTTTTTTGTCTAATTTGACTGGGCTACTAACCGTGTGAAATTTCATGTTTATTTTTTATTTTTTTTTTTTGTTTTTAAACTACACGTACATATCTACAAACATAATTTACCTTATTATCTTCTTTGTGAAATTGTCATATTGCCAATCAATTTGTAACAGCAAAGCTTATAAGCAAATACAACTTGTGAGCAGTCCGAAAGATTATTTCTAATCCAACCAAGAAGAGATTCATCGATAACAAATGCGCGCATTTTCTATTAGAGTGCTTGATTAGAAACTCCATAAAACCCTTTTAAAATATCAAGTGTAATGATCTTATATACTTTCTCTAAAACATTGTAAAGATTTGTCGGACTGTTCGGTGAGATATATCATCAGATCATCGGTGGACATATTGCCACGAAAGTCGTACTCCTGGTCATAAAGAAGCTCTCGTTCTTCAGGTTCATAAACTCCCACTTCCCCGCTTCTCCTCTTTAAATGCGTCTATTGCGGGTATATTTGGGGGCATTGAAAAAAAAGACCTCTTAAAAAATATTTTACAAATTTTATACCTACCATGTAGAAAAAATAAACAAAATTTTCAAAGTAGATTTTTTAATTCAATAACAGAAAAAATCATTTTTTTTTTTAATCAATTGTGTGGAACAAAAATTAAATAACATATAACTAATTAAATCCTTTTCAGAATTATGGAATGAAACAAAAAATTAATAAGTAATACAAATGTGCTAACTATCCTACATCCTTTAACTAAGAACAATAAGGTTCTTTTTAAAGTGATGCCTAGTGCCGTATACAACTTTTAACTTGTTTGTTTTTTTTTTGTTTCCTTCAAAAAGGGAAGTTATACACCTTCATCAAAAATTAACCATAACTTTCTGACAAAGAGTTATCTTACTTCATTCATAAACTCACTAAAAAACCTACCTACCCAACATCGCAATATTATACTTTTCAAGCCGGAAGGTAATCATGTACACGGCCATAACTCAATTAGACATTTCCAATTAGCGTGTACGCTCTAAGTAATTCTTCCTGCTTTTTACCGCTGTATAGAAACCACAAAAGATTCTCTCTTTACCATCTAAATCACCATCCTCATGGATGATATTGCTTTTTCCCAACAATTGGATCTAAATGGAAATTTTAATTACCTCGAGAGTTTTTTAACTGATGATGACGGCAACGTGAGCGGATAGTGGCGGTGCAGTGGTAAGGTTGGCAGCGCGGTTGCGGTATCGAGTAAAAGTTTCGCGTGACATTAAGAAAATTCCCTCACGAGACCTTTGTCAAAGGCAACGCTAATGTCCACCCTTCCACCCTTCAACCCCCTTGAAAGTCCTAAGGCATTTTTAACCGCAGACCAAAATAAATATTAATTTCTTGTGCGCCAAAGTGTCCTGCTTTCTTAAAGAGCAATAAATTAAGTGGAAAATTTAAATGATGCCAATTATGATTACAACGCGAAAAAATACAATATAGGTAAGAAAGAAAATAAAGGATTTTTTTTTTTCTATCCGCCCCTTTATTTACGAAGGTCCATTGTGTAAAAATGATTTTTTTTTTTCATCTTGAATAGATAGACCAAAAAACTTGTGTATAAGGTAAGCCTTTAAAATGAAAATACAAAGCTTTAATGTTAACATAAAAAAAAATAAAAGCCATCCAGGATCCCTGAAATTGGAGAGAGAGAGAGGATTTTTTTTTTATTTTGTTATTTATATCAGAAAAATTCCCAACGGAGCACAAAATTGGAATAAAAAATCCATTTGAAATGTGTGACAGACAGAAGGGGGTAATCCATTCCATATGTGTGCACTGCATAGCACATGGCAATGGCAGGCGTTTACCGTATAGGTATTATAAGTCGTAGACATATGTATTCCTATATCTCTATCTGATGGATATTCGGAAATGTCTTCCGAGTCGTTTGACTTCAAGTACATACCTACTCACATTCGAGTGAAAGGCGACAATTTGAATCCTTTATTTTTTAGGTACATATAGATATGCTTCTCTTCCGTCTGTCGATAAAACTCTAAAAAAAAAATAAAACGTGGGCGATAAAATCCAATCCGATTTGGTGGACACGTTGGAGCAATAACACCAAAACCAAATGGCCATGGTCCTTATATCTTAATAAAACCAGCGTTGTTATAAGTTTCTTTTTTTTTTGGGAATGCTTATACAGGCGGGTGATTCACAAAAGAAAAAATGAAAAGCTGGAGCGTGTATGATGGGCTGAGTAAAGAAAAAAATCGATGGGAAGATGGTTTTTTTCCCGCTTCTTATGGACGGGAGGAACAATTTTCTAAAAAAATTAACATAAGAACAATTTAAAAAAACACCAAATCTTACCAATATTAACACCCTTATTCTGGCAACCTCACTGATGCCTCACAAGACAATAACCTCATAATTCGATGTGAACTCGCCTCATAAAAACATAAAAATTATGATCTGCTCCTTGGCAGATCACAACTCACCTTGTTCTTGTGAGGTTTCTTATGAGGGCTTCAATAGAAAACGAAATTGTGACCGCCTTAAAAGAAAACAAACTCACAAAAAATTGTGACCTATGAGCCTCACAGCGGCAGAATAGGGCTGTAAGACATAACTATTTTCAGAGTCAGAAATATACACTCCTTTTCAACAGAATTGGTACACGGCTTTTCAAATGCAAAATACCTGATGAGCGAAATTATAATTTTTTGATAGCAATCGATTAATTGCAATTTAGGCTAGTGGATTTAGAAACATAATTCAAAAACCTTTGGTCTTTCCCACTATAATTGGCTCCCAAAGTGTTTAACATAGAAAAAAGTATTTTTTTTGTTCAAGTGAGTAGGTACACGTTATTAAATTACAAAATGTGCTGGTCAAAAGAAATTAAACAAACCTGTTTAAAAAAAAAAAATATTTTATTTATTAATTTTAGTAATGGTACTACCACCCTTTTTCATGAGAACCTCACAATTTCGGTTTGGCATCGAATCGTAAAGATGCTTTAAATAATCTAGCTAAATTACCGCTAAGCATGTTTGTTTAAGGCTGCTTTTACGGATTTTTTATTTACATATTGATGACCAGACTCATAAACCTTGCCGGCTAACCAGTCCAAAAACATTTTTGATTAAATTTGGTGACGTGAAATAGGGCCCAACGAAATAAAGCCAAATATAAAAAAATTGGCCTTATTTCACTTTTAATATGGAAATAACGCCAAATTTTAGTTTTGGATTTATTTCGCTTTAGAAAACGAAATAAGGCCAATTTGGCTTTATTTCGTTTTCATGTTTTAGAAAACTGCACAACAAATCGCCGTTATGTTATTTTCATTCGGTGCAGTGCGCATAAGCGCCCACGGAACAAGTAGCCGCGGTTGTAATTTCCCAAAAACGAACCCTCGTGGGTTAATTCCATTACAAAAAAGAACTAAGACCCGCAGGTGTTTTTGCAAGTTGGCATTAAGACCAACACTTCATATTTACATATATGAAATATGATTCATAAGGACTTTTACCCAAATAACTGTTTAGTACAAACACTTTGAAAGCAGATCGACTGACAACATAGGTGCCTGCCAGGCGACTAAGCATACCCAAAGCGGAGCGACGGAGTGTCGTGACCGGGACAGAGAACCCAAAAAGGGAGTTTAAATCCTTGATCCCGCAAAGCGGGTCGCCCAAATTACTATTTAGTACAAAAACTTTGAAAGCAGACCGATTGATAACATAGGTGCTTGCCACCCTTTTTCCTTTGCCTTTACTTTTTGGGAACTAATCCCCCAACAGTACTTTGGGTGGTTCGCTTCATGGGTTTAAGGATTTTAACTCACTTCGTGGGTCCTCTGTCCCGATCCGCTTAGCGTATGCTCTGCTCAGTCACCGTCAGTTGTTCTGCTTTCAAAGCGTCTGTTATCACTGAATGTTTTCCTGGTCTTATTTCTACATAAAATGTGGCCATATTTCGTTTTGGAAATGGAAATAAAGCGAATTTGGCCTTATTTTCCAATTTTCAAAGCGAAATTAGGCCATATTTGAGATTTGGTCTTATTTCATTGGGCCTTATTTCACGTCACCATTGAATTTAGGTCTGGGGAAACGGTGGCCATTGAAGCAAATTCTCATTCTGTTGATCAATCCAATTTTTGACTATGCATGCCGTATGTATTTGCCATCATTTTTGATGATAGCCTTGAGAACTTAAACGGTCCTGAAGTATTCGTTACGCATGTGTAACGCATGCGTAACGCGTCCGTAACGCATGCATAGCTCGTCCGTAACGCATGCGTAACACATGCGTAACGCGTGCGTGACGCATGCGTAACGCATGCCTTAATGGTCCTAAGATTCTGAAAGGTCTTGAGATCTTGAACGGTTTTGAAATCCTGAACTGTCTTGAAATCCTGAACTGTCTTGAAATCCTGAACAGCCTTGAGGTCTTCAACGGTCCTGAAGTTTTGAATGGTATTAATACACTGTGGGCTAGTGTGGAAGGCCTTTAAGAAAATGCTTCTTTTAAATGATGTTATATTTTCATAAATTGAATATTTTGGATACCTCCAGTAGAACCATTTTTTTGGTTTTTGAGTTTTTCGAAAACAGTGAAGTTGAAAATTTTCATTTGTTTATGGTAAATCTTCTAAAAAATATTAACATTAATTTGAACCAAAATTACAAAAAAAATCAATTTTTTTTTTTGAAAACTATATATTTTAATAACGACTTGGTCAATATTTTCAAAACTAAATGTAAGATAGTTTTTTTTATTATTTTGTAGAATACTTGAAAAAATCATCTTTCTAAATTAAAAAATAACAGTGCCTTCCTTGCAAATGTTGAAAAACCATTAAGAAAAAATTATTTTTCTCAAAAAGGGCTCCAAGAATTTTGATAAAAAGATGTGCGTTTAATATTTAAGGTATAGTGAATATTTTGATGAAAACAAATTTTTTCAATAGCGGTTAATAACGGTAACTGTCATAGAACCGATGTTTTTGTTTTCAAATTTCTTGTTGACGGCTGCTCCGATTTCACACAACATTTTTATATAAGAGCTCCTTTACAGTTTAAATAATTTTGCATGTACAAATTTTCAAAAAAAATAATTTTTGGATTTAAAAAAAAAATATCGAAATATTATATGTATATAAAAAAATTAATTTTTAGCAAAACCGCTCCAACGATTTTTTTTTCATAAATCAAAGGGCACGGTAGTGCCCAGCCAAGTTCTGGCACTTTTTACAGGATCAAACTCAGGCGATTTTCGACCCCCCTCTAACTTCAGTACCAATAAGAAACTTCAAACTCGCAGCATTTGCTAAGCTCACCAGGTTTAGATAACTCACCAAATTTCAATTCTTTAGCATAAGGAGTTCCCAAGACATGAGACTGCAAAAATCGCAAAAACCGTACCTGACTGACTGAATGACTGACTGACAGATCATCAAAATTATGGAGCACTTCCCGACGTCGTAGAATCTTGTAACTTCGAACAACGGTAGGCCCTGTGGTGTATAGAAAGATTTAAGATTTTCCATTTAGGGGGCGTGGTACCCGCCCATTTTCATAGATTTGATATAAATTATTTGGAGCACTTCTGATTGTCGTTGAATTATGAAATTTAGTACACCGGTAGGGCTTAAAGTGCACACAAAGGAAACATTTTAAAATTTGATATTTTACATTCAGGGGCGTGACATCCGCCCATTTTCGCAGAATTGATATCAGTTATATGGAGCACTTCTGATTGTCTTAGAACGATGAAATTTGGTAGAGCGATAGGACTTGACATGCAAGCAAAGGAAAATTAACAATTTGAGATTTAACATTTAGTGGGCGTGGCAACCACCCTTTTCACAGAATTAAAATTTAATATATTGAAAGCACTTCCGTTTGGTTTAGGATTATGAAATTTGATAAAGCGGTTCGTTTTCAGGTGTAGACAAAGTAAAAGTTGAAATCATGACATTTTTCATGCAGAGGCGTTTCATTCACCCACTTCTTATCAATTATTATCATTTCAATGAAGCACTTCTAACTTATGAAAATTGATAGATGGGTAGGACTTGTGAATACAAAAGGCATAAATTAAAAACTTACTTTCCAACAGGCTCACATTGGGAGTTTATTCCACCCACTTATCCTGATAAAAAGAATCTTTGCAAAAAATAGTGAAATCACAACAAAAACAAAAATGTTAAAAGCGTAGCCAGGTTCATCTATATACAAAAACTTTTGCGTACCAAGTCAGCCGTAAAAAGTAATGAGATCTAAAAGTACGCCAAGTTCTAAGTGTATTAATGTTAAATATCAAATATTTTAAGTAGAGTAATAAGGAAGAACCTAAAAATTTTCAGAGATCTGTTATTTAATGATTACTGACTTTAATTTAGATATTCAAAAGGGTAGTTATGTGCATTCAAGAGGACACAAGCGTCCACAGGTTTTTCTCAAAACCCACCTCTGTCTACCAACTCCTACTCTCACCTCCTAGTGGTGAACATCGGGTGTCTAGTACCTCAGCTGGAGACGGGGTTTAAATCCCGTTGGGGAAAGCCAACGAGAGAGGGGGGAGGAGTGTTCCTACTAAGGCACTTCTCCTTTCATCGATGCGGCAGCGTACGAATTCTCTAGATGGAATCAACGGTGGAGTCTACAGTTCCAGTTAGGTTGAACTACTTAGTGAACACCTTATATGGGCTACTACGATATATTTGTAGCTCAGGCCTATAAGGAGCGGTTTATCCGGCTCGCTACCCTTGGAGTTATACGAAGGGTCTGGTCCTCCGGGTCGGGGGTTGTGCGTCGGGGTAACTTCCCTACCACGTAAAAAAAAGTTGTTCCGAAACAACAACAAGCCTCGGATATGGATGATCTTAAAGTTGACGACCCCAGCAAACGAAACAAGGACAATGAATTTCGGATCTGCACGTGGAACGTCCTGTCCTTATACAGAACACGTGCAGCCGAACAATTAGTGGAGAACCTGGACAGGCTAAAGGCTGACATAACAGCCATCCAGGAAGTGCGATGGGATGGAGAGGGCATACGGAGACTGAAAACGTGTGACATCTACTACGGCGGGTGCTTGAAGGAACAGGGTCAGCGGCTCTTTGGTTGTGGTTTTGTGATAAGGGGAAGACTTAGGCAAGAAGTCTTGGGCTTCCGAAGTGTAAGCGAGCGCCTGGTCACAATCCGCATCAAGAGCAAATTTAAGAACATTTCGCTGATCTGTGTTCATGCCCCCCATGAAGGGAGAGAGGACTCAACCAAAGAAGCATTCTACGATCTCCTGGAGACAACGTATGATATGTGCCCGAAGTACGACGTAGAATAGAATAGAATAGATGACTTTATTGATTGAAAAATAAAATTTTACATAGTTAATATTAGTACAAGTCTTGTTTAGACCTGGTTTTGAAACCGTCGACGTGAAGATCATTCTTGGTGACTTCAACGCAAGATTCGGAAAGGAGGGCATCTTTGGTTCGATAGTCGGAGGACAAAGCCTACACGACGAAACTTCCGGCAACGGACACAGGCTGGCAGACTTTGCGGCGGGGCGAAATGTCATCATCTCAAGCACCTAATTCCCATACCTCAATATACACAAGGGGACTTGGCGGTCGCGTGATCAAGTAACCGTCAACCAAATCGACCACGTTGCGATAGACGCGAGACATGCTTCCAGTATCTTGGACGTCTGAACGTTCCGAGGGGCCAACATTGACTCGGATCACTACCTGGTGGTAGCTTGACTTCGTGTGCTGATATCCATGACGCGACAACGCAGAGCAGATGCTGTGAAAAGATTTGATGTCGAGAAGCTTAAATCGCAAGAGACCGCCAGAACTTTTGCAGACCACGTAACTCTTAATCTCTCAGGAGGTCCGCCACCAGCATCAAGTGCAGAGGACCAGTGGGAACACTGTCAACAAGCCATCAGAAGTGCCGCCGCTGATGTGCTGGGTTTCGCTAGGCGAATACAACGAAACCCCTGGTTCGATGAAGAGTGCCAGCTAGCGCATGCAGCTAAGGACGAGGCCTACCAGGCGATGCTGCAGACTCGTACAAGAGCTGCTGAGAGAGTGGCCCGGGAGTTCTACGGGCTGAAACGAAAAGAGAAACGCCGACTTCTCAGGAGGAAAAAGAGAGAGCACGAGAAGTGGGCGGTAGAGTCTATTGAGGGTTGTAGCGGTAGGGGAGATGTTCGAAAATTTTATCAGAGGGTGAAGCGATCCACCCAAGGATTCAAGGCTAGAACGGAAGCCTGCCGAGATGAGAGTTGGAATATGGTAGTAGACACACAGTCAGTGCTGAGGATCCGGAAAGAACACTTCTCTAGACTGCTTAATGGCGAAGACAGCCAAGATGCCGCTAATAGGCAGAACGCTCCATTTAACTTGGACGATGATGGCCAAGAGTTCCGTCCACCCGACCTAACCGAAGTGCGGCTGGCGATATCCAAACTTAAGTCGTACAAGGCTGCTGGTGCGGATGGCTTACAAGCCGAACTATTTAAATCAGCGGGAGATGAATTGGCTAGGAGCATACACCAATTCATGCCCGATGAATTGAACCTCGGTGTGCCCCATGCATAAAATGGGAGATGTTCTGAAATGTACCAACTACAGAGGAATTAGTCTCCTAAACGTCGCTTATAAAATCTTGTTGGCCATTCTGTTTGACCGCTTAAAACCTTTTGTCAACGATCTGATCGGCCCCTATCAGTGCGGTTTTAGGCCAGGCAAGTCAACCGTCGATCAAATGTTCACACTCCGACAGATTTTAGAAAAATCCCGGGAATTCCATATCGATACACACCACCTTTTTATCGATTTTAAAGTCGCGTATGATAGCGTGAAAAGGGACGAATTATACAGAGCCATGTCGAGTCTCGGCATCCCTGCCAAACTCGTCCGCTTGTGCAGGATGACGATGGAGAAATCTCGCTGCGCCGTCAAAATTGGTAAGAACACCACCGATTCCTTTGATGTTGAGAAAGGATTGAGGCAAGGCGACGCGTTATCATGCAACCTATTCAACATCGTTCTTGAAGCCATTGTACGCAACGCACATGTCAACACCAGCGGTACAATCTATCAAAAGTCTGTTCAATTGCTTGCATATGCGGATGACATAGACATTGTCGGCAGAACGAAGCGAGCTGTGGCAGGGGCATTTGCGAGCATTGAATCGGAGGCGGCTAGAATGGGATTGGCGGTTAATGAGGACAAGACGAGGAATATGCTGTCATCGAGAGAGGAATCTCAACATCGTCGACTCGGGCAAAATATCACGATGGACAGATATAACTTCGAAGTTATACAAGACCCTAGTCATCCCGGTCCTGCTTTATGGGTCAGAAGCATGGACACTGAAAGATTCGGATAAAAATCTGCTAGGGTGCTTTGAGAGGAAGATTCTTCGTGTGATTTTCGGTCCGTTGTGTATCGAAGGAGTATGGAGGAGAAGATTCAACAACGAGCTATACGGCCTATACAGCGACGTTGACCTGCTCAAAAAGCTGAAAATACAGCGGCTGAGATGGCTGGGGCACGTGGAGCGTATGGACAGCAACGCACCTGCCCGACGAGTCTTCGAATCCAACCCCGATGGGGTACGCAGCAGAGGAAGAACCCGTAACAGGTGGCGTAATCAAGTGAATGACGACATCAAAGCACTCGGTGTGCGCAACTGGAAGCGGCTAGCTAGGGACAGAGCTGGCTGGAGGGGCTTGTTAGTTGAGGCCGAAGCTCATCCTGGGCTGTGAGCGCCATCAAAAGTAAGTAAGTGAGTTTAATTTAGTTGGTTTACTTGGCAAGTTTTCTTTTTTAACCTAATTACTCAATTTTGAAATTAAAGCTTGACTAGTAAAACAACTAAACATTTTTTTTTCAGGGCCAATGATGCCTCTTGCGAGCAATTGAATAAGAACTTCTCGTCTAGCTGTTCGAATTCAGCATAAAAGTGTAGGTCCTTTTCATTCTTGTCGAAACGCGCACTGGTTCTTCACGAGCCGTTGCGCCAAACTTTGTTTTTAAGTATGTGATGCTCATAAAAAGCGGCATGGGGGATGGTTTCCGCTTTAGGGACCTACGAAAATTTATTAATTTACATTTGCAGCAATCAACTCCATCCAAGTCCCTGCACGCAACCAAATAAATGTACTTTTTGCCACCTTCCTTACACGAACAAGTTCTGCTTGTACTTTCGATGCATGATGTGAAGGAACCCGTACACCTTCATCTCAAAAATAGTCCAACAAAGTTGAATTTTAATCGAATGATTTACTATGATCTTCTTATTATTTCCTAAAAAGTACGTCAAGATTTTTTTTTTCTTATAAGCTATAAAGTAGCTAAATCTAGTTTTATTTCTTGAAAACCGTCACGTTTTATTTTTTTATTTTTAAGATCATCAAACACCTTTAGTCGTCAGATCAATTGATTTTAAGAAAAACGTTGTTAAAAAAAAAACGAAAATCGTTACTGCTTAAATGTAATCCTCCATTAAACTTACCCTTATTTTTCTTCAATCTTTTACTTAGACGAATTTAGCTGGCATTTTAAATTTAAAATCAAACACACATTTGGTCTGTTCCTTTACTTTGAGTTTCTGTGATTTTCTGTGACTTTTAGTCCGAAGTCCTGTCAAATTCATCTAAAAAAAAAATGAAATTGACAGAACTTGGCACTAAAAATCACAGAAATTCAGAGTAAGGGAAAGCCTTTTATTTCTAAATAAATGTATTTATAACAACCCTGACTTTATACTTTAAGATTGAAATTTTTGTGCATATCTCTTTTGCACAGTGATTGGGACAACATGTCCCTGTTTTATGGCTAACATTGTATGCAGAAGCAACTGTACCAAAAAAAAGACCCTTTCAAAGAAGCAATCCTTTGTAGGGTGTATGTATACATAGCTATGTTTACGGAGAATCGTCTGCGGTGTTAGTGGCAGATCTAATAATCCCACAGAAACTGCATCTCAACAGGTGTATTGTTGTGTGTAGTGTAGACAGGAAGGTATGGTGTGGGGATGTATATTAACGGCAAGGGAAGAGGCAGATTTGAGATTGAGACAACAACAAACCATCACAGCAGCCTCTTTCCCTATCTCCTTAATGTACAGATATGTAGTACGTTCCTGAATACCATGCAATCTCACATCTCGTCCCTCTGGCTGGCTTGAGTGCGGCATTGTTCTCCGATTTGTCGACGTCATGTTTGGTCCTATTGTGGCAACGCGCTGGGTTGGCTCAGCGCTAACAAATCCTTTTTCATCATCATCGTGTCGTCTTAGCGGTGGGGCTTAGGGTGTCAACTCGCTCTGAAACGAAAGCATCAAAGTTGCTATACCTTTATTTTATCCCCAAAAAAAGAACAGGTACGTATAGGTAGGTACGTACGAACGCCACCGCGCACTGTAAACTTTTTGGTATGGATTTAATGAAGTTTCCTCGGGCACTTTTGTGAGAGAGTTCATAAGATGAGACAGATGGAATTCAGAGGACTTACCTAAGTTACGGATTGTCGTCGCTTGGTCGTTTACCGTTTTGTTTCTGACGACAAAGATAGAGAAATTGGAGTTCGAGTTACAATTTCATTCACTTTGGTACATTGTCCTTTCGTCAGGAAAATATATACGTATAGGTAGGTACCTATTCAACACGACGGAAGATATATCCATCCATGTCGTCGAGTTTTTGTTGTTGTTGTTCGTGTTTTGTTTATCCTCTGGAAAATACTGAGCATCAGCGGCGTAATGGTCTCTGCTTTTAAAAAAAATCCTGGAATGAGCTTAAAACATTTATTTATTATTTTCATTTTAAGTTCCATTGCAGACATATCTACCTGCCTCTACCTATTTTATGCTGTTGAATGCTACTGATTTTGCTTTGCCGTGGAATTCCTTGCGAGCGACTTTTAATGGAGTGCCCGCACATTCATAACCAAAATAAACCACTCTGAGTGCGCTAAGAGATTCTGTAAAAATAATTCCAACTTAAACATTTAAAGCTCTAGGGTGGTAAATAATTCCTTTGTGTTTTAATTATTTTGATGTTAAATAATTAAAATGCATAAATACACATACCTATATACATATATATATAGCTTATTGGAGTGTTCCTAGATAAATGGAAATACAGTTTTACTTACCTTTATGTACTTATTTTAAAATTGTACTCTCGGTTTATCTTCAACGAAAAATGATGCTTACCTGTTCCTAGATAGATACTAATTGCAAATTGTAATCGTCTGCGGAAGGGGTGCTTAGCCATAGACCGTGTTGAAGCTTACCTTATTGTCAGGATTGGAATTGTTATGGCGGACATAATGAACTTATGAGCTGATGTCTATGATTAAAAAACAAAGCAGAAAAATATTTTGTAGGCTAATAGATATGCATGTATTTATAGAAACAAACCTGACACGATGTCACCATTGTGGTAGGTAATAAGGAAACTGCAATTGACGATTGACATATGTATGCTTTTTATATCTCTGAGGAAAATGAATACATTTATTTTTACTGTTGATATGACTGTTTACTAACTTAAAGCCGCAGCTCATCAATACCAACATACAGCTAGGTTCCAGAAATCACTTTCTATCGAAATGAAAATGAAATCGATGTGAAATCAAATTTGGTGTTCCACATTTCACTTTTATCGATATCAATTTCATTTTTTTCGAAGTTACAACTGATCGAATTTCCGTGTTCCACATTTCGATTTTATCGTTTTTCAAGTGATATCAATTCGACCAGATATTCTCAAGTGCGCACGCTTTGTTTCAGGATTTTGTTTTAATCAAAATCAATCGAAGTCTGATTTTTTTTTTATTTATTTATAAAAGCAATACATAAATAAAATATTGAAAACAGAATTATTAAGTGCATTGACTAAAAAGAATCCTTGTCTGTTAAAAAAAAATAGGGTATGATCTTAATGTGGTTGCGACATTTTAATGTGTGTGCCGTCGACACATCCTATGACGCCAGGAACACTAAATTTATTCATGGAATGTCGTTTCATCTGACTGAGAGTTGACAGTTGAATCTTCTCATTCTAACGCTTTTAAGACTTGTGATAAGATTATTGACACATTTTTGACGGCCCGTAGCTACATCAGCATCTTTCCTAACCAATTGTTGAAAGTTCCCTTCTGCAAAAAACATTCAAAACAGCAGCCAGCTGCAATGTGCAGGGAGTGGAAGATTTTGCTCGATACGGCGCAACTTAAGCGAAAATATGATACGAACCTGAATTAAATAATAAATTTTAATAAAAAACTTTTGTTGAAAATTTCCATTAGGTATACTTACGCTGCATCAGCAATTCATATCGATTAGAAACGTCTCTCAACGTACGTCTTTTAATTTTCCCTATTGCAAGTCTTTCTTTCTCAATTTCCAAGACCGCAGCAATGAAACCATCACTAATTTTTTTTTAAATTTTATTAAAAGAAAAACAAAATTGAAAATTGAAGAACGAATATCAATCAGCATGACAGATGTAAGCTGTTTTTGATTTCACTTAAAGTGATTTCGAAAAGTTTTCGAAATTATGAAATCGATCGAAATGTGGAACATGAAAAATAAATTCACTCGATTTTCATTTTCATTTCACGTGATTTCTGGAACCTATCTGATAAAGTATAACAACTGAAAACGAATACCATTTCGGTCTTAAAACTATATTTAGCATTTAAATAAATTTAGATCGATTAAAGGTTTTACCGACAAGAATTTCCAAAAGGCTAAGTTTCTTTTCTACAAGTCAAAAATACCATCTTGGACAAAATACAGCTTGACCACCTTAGCTGGTACTGTCATGTATACAAAAAAGATGAGAACCCAGTTCAAAAGACAATAGCACAAGACGTTCCAACACTATCGCGGAAGAATTGCAGGCGCAAAAACTCCTGCTTGAAACAAATGCAACGGCACCTGCATTTAGTTGGGAGGCCTGTTGACGTTTTCAGAAGTCAACCCGGTGAACCCCACAAGTGGAACCTTAGGTGAAGAAGTTGAATGAGAGAGTTGTGGTCTCCCTCGAGATCATAACAATCGCCGGTTAAATGAAGAAGAAGAAGAAGAAGAAGAAGAAGAAGAAGGTTAAAATGATTCTTATGTTCTGTTATGTTCTCTGAAGTTAACCCTTTTGTAACGAAGATTACATTTTTAGACTTCTAATGCTTCCTTGATCTTTAAGCAGTTTCCCGGCTGGAAAAATGTTAAGTTTCTGTCTAGTTTGGGCAAGGCCATAGCAAGTTTTCAGTAGGGAAAATCTAGATAAGGAAAACTTATCAGATACTTGGCAAACCCTTGCTGGATTTCAGTATCAAACATTTAGACGAGAGAAACTTTTCAAACACACTCGTGAGGCCCTCCCTAGTAAAAACTTGTTGGACTTGTTTCAGTACCTACCGCATCAGGAATGTCTCTTGTACACCAAAAACACAAATTTTATAAGCACGATGCAATTTCAGCATCATCATACGACACATTTTTCTCTCTTTCCTTTGTCTTCTTTTTCGTATTACACTTTTTACATCTGTATAGGGTTGTTCAATGATAAAAATAATGTTTTTCTGCCCTAAGAGCAAGTACATAAAATCCAGTTCTATTCTCTATGTATTTGTTATGCAATATGGAATGAAACTTTTTCACTGTCGACATTGAATTTTTGTATAGCGAGTTAGCTTAGTGTTTAGCGCATTGGACTGAGAATCAGAAGATCGCGGGATCAAGTAGTCCTACATATGCCAGCTTTTTTTTTGTTTGCCTGACAAGGCCAAAGGGTTCATACTCGCAAAGGCCCATGTTCTAGCCTTTGCTAAATCTTGCTAGTGCCTTGTCAGAATCTATGCAAAACTCTTAAGTGCCTTATCAAAAACTAGATTGTTTTTCTGCGCGGGTGATTAGTCACATACACAATTAAAAAAAAAAATATGCACGATTGGATCGCACTTACTTTCTCTTGTAGCCAATACCTGGACTAGAATGTGGTTAGATATTCACGGTTTATAAAGAAATGGTTGGATAATATTTTAAAATAGTAAAAACAGATATTTTGAAATTTTTTGATTTAAAACAAAAAAGAATGCGGTCAAGAAATTAAAAAAATTGATTTTCTTTGGTGTTATTTGTTCGTAAAAAAATTTGTTCATTCACACTTTAAGTGAAATATTTGTTGACTTTTTTTAAAGCACCGAATTGGATTTTTCGAGTTTCAGTTTTAGGTGGTTTGATAATGTTAATCTTGCTTACATCATCAAACCAGATTTTTATCCTACACAACACAGTGAACATAAAATACAGAACAATTCTTCTTATATATCTTTATTTCTTTTGGAATTCTTGTTAAAATGTTAAGAAAAAAGTATAGTATAAAATAAAAAGGTACGTATACGCCTGAGTGCACCTACCATTGATTTGAATTTTATTTTTTTTTTACGGCTCTGGGACCTCTTTGTGTGCGTTGGCTAAAGGGATTATGACCAAAGTATAAAAGTAAAGCCGCTAATAAAAAATCTACGAAATTATTTTTTTAAAAGACCGCTGCAAGCTTGCAACGATTTAAAAAAAAAATTACATAAATTTACCTTTTTTCAAATTAAAAGTAATTTTTTTGTTTAGTTCAAACTTCTATATAGCTTGTCAAAGCACTGTTAGAAATGGTGTAAGAGCTTATCTTATGATTTATTACTTAATCATTTGCCGTTAATTAATCGTTTTTAAGTTGTGTAATTTCAATTTTGTACTATAGTGTTTTCTTGTAACGATTGTTCATGTTCAGTCGTGGTACCATCTTAACTAAAGTCTTTTTTGTTTTCTTGTCAGTTTGGCTGTATGGGTGTCTAAACTAACAACAAAACAATCAAAATACTAACTTTTTTTATGGCATCAACAATGTCTATCCCCAGCTATCCGATAGATAGCTTCTGAAAAAAAAAAATTAATTTAATTTAATCGACCCTATTGCGATTGTCAATCATGGATTGATAGTTGATAAATACTGAAATTCGATATTAAACAAGCTAACCGCTAAAAGTTGTCATTGAGAATGATGCAAGCTGTCGTTAATTACAAGAAAATTATCAAAAATCGATGAATTGTTGATTAGGTTTTGAATAAATGGCCTTCTAAATTACAAAATTTCAATATTTATCAACTATCAATCAGTAATTGACAATCGCAATAGGGGTGAAGATCTTTTTAATAAACAGCCGTCTGCAATGTACTAATGAATTATAGCTATATATCCTAGGAACTTGATAAAAAAAATTATATTCCTATTGTACCGTTAAGCTGAGAAATTGACAATATAATATTGTTCACACTTATTACTTAATAACATGTGGGTGTGTGCATGGATTGATTTAGTTTTTTCTTATATTTAATCTCAATAGAATAGCCATTAATTTGATACCTCACTTTTTAATTTACCTTCTACATTAGAGTCACAATTGATTTCTTAAAATTCATAAAAAATCGAATAAAATCCATAGAAATGCTCCGCTTTGTTCATTGTCAACAATTGTCTACCAGTGGAGAGCACCGTTGTCTCAATTGAATTTCTTATTGAAGTTCTTTTAATTTAAAAAATCATAACTTCATTTCTACTCGGACGAATATTAAAGTTTTGACCTCAGAATTTAGCTATGAGATGTGGCTAAATTTGTGTATACAAAAAAATTTCATACTAAAAGGGTGTGTAAATGACCCGTCAAATTTATATTACATATATTAAATTCAAAACTTTATGAAATTTTTTTTAATTTCAAAAAACAAATGATGCACGTTTATAGGTGAAACCTTCTTCAATAAATATGTGAATAATTTTGTATTTCTAAATCTAACGGGAAAAAAAGTAGGGGTAATTTAATAAATAAATCACAAGAAAAGCTACATTTAGACAACTTTAGATGTTTCAAAATTGAGCCAACCTTAATAGTTCATAATAAATGATACGTGAAATTTAGATAGAAATTTATAACTTAAATT
This sequence comes from Melangyna quadrimaculata, assembly GCA_949320155.1. Lineage (NCBI taxonomy): Eukaryota > Metazoa > Arthropoda > Insecta > Diptera > Syrphidae > Melangyna > Melangyna quadrimaculata. Next base: position 12,380,565 of record OX439485.1, read on the forward strand.
TGTGTGTAAAAATTATTGCAAAATATTAAAAAAATGTGTACTAAAAATGCGTTTTAATGAAAAATCAACTTATTTTTTCGTACTTTAAATTCAAAAGTTAATCAAAAATGTATATATTTGAAAAAAAAAAACAAAGGATGCACATTTATAGGTGCAGCTTTCTTCTACAAATATGTGATAATTTTGTATTTGTTAATCTAAAGGGAAAAAAGTAGGGGCAATTTAATAAAATAAATCACAAAAAAGCTCCATTTAGCCAAATTAAGAGGTTTCAAACTAGAGTAATACTCTTATAAGTTCATAATAAATGGTACATGAAATTTGGTTAGAAATTTATAACTTAAATTTTGGTGTATAAATTATTGCAAAATATTAAAAAACTTTGTACTCAAAATGTGTTTTAATGAAATATCAACTACTTTAAATTCAAAAGTTAATGAATAATTTATATATTTTAAAAAAACTAATGATGCACATTTATAGGTGTAACTTAAATATGTAAGTTATTTTGTATTTATAACTCGAACGGGAAAAAAAGTAGGGGCAATTTAATAAAATAAATCACAAGAAGCTCCATTTAGCCAAATTTAGAGGCTCCAAGCTTGAGTTATACTTAATAGTTCATAGCAAATGATACATGAATTTAAAGTAAAAATTTATAATTAAAATTTCTGTGTTAAAATTTTTGCTAAATCTTAAAACAATTCATACTAAAAATGTGATTTAGTGAAAAATCAATTCGATTTTTGGTACTTTAAATGCAAAAGTTAATAAAAAATTGATAAATTTTGAAAAACAAAACGAACCTCAATTGCTCTAATCCTCTTCTTAAATATTGCTAATGAATATTAAGTAATCATTACAACAAAAGCCACTCCAGAATTAGCTTTGTTGATTAATTTACCATAAAAAATGCAAAATTGATCATGCTTTTTCAATGAATTTTATTTTTATATTTTCACCATGCCCATAAAATATTTTTAAATTTAAAAATTGTAAATCTTGAAAATCTAGTAAAAATTTTAATATATGAAACATAACTGTGCGTTGCTCACAAGCTTCACAAAATAATTTCAAATATTAAAATTTTACATTAGAAATATTTTTTTACAGTTAAAATCCAGACAAAAATTTAAAATTGTTAATTTATCTGCATAAAATTGGCTATAAATCGGAAAGTACTTATCCGAATTACAAAATTTAGATGTCTTTGGAAAGGTCATCTCACTATTTAAATACATACAAAATATTAATAGACAACAATACAATTTTAAAGACTGATACGATTAAACAGATGGCAGGATTATGAACATGTCCAGAAAAAATCCAATGGAGTCCAAAAAATGTATGTCCATGCAGCGACATGGCGAAAAATATAACTTTTTGAAAAAGACATGAGCGTTGTATTGTATTGAGATTTGACGTTTCAAGTGCGTATGAGTTTTTTGCCTGGTTTTGTTGAATGTGTAAGTGAGTGTTAGAATGTTGGAAAATATAATAAGTAGTGATGAAAGGCTAATGAATGGCATGATATAATTCTCAAGTAAGTACAAATGCGCTGGTTGTTGATTGGATTGTGGTGGAAGGTAAAACCTTTACCAATCATGTTTGATTTACATGGTCGGTGAAAATTTAGTTGAAATCAACACGGCGAATACTTTCACAATCTCCCAAATCAGTGAGAAATATTCGCCCCGTGGAGTAAATCATTCACAATGATAACAAATATGGTAACAGCAATGCTATAAAAGCAAAAACTGCCGTATTACAGCTCCTCTCTTCTGTGCGTTGCAGGTCGTGTGTCGAAATGTCGAAATCTAAGGGCACCAATCGATTAAGAAAGGGTGTTAATACCTAATGTCTCGGCCAGCACTTTAGCACCAACAGAAAATAAGAAATTTCACTTGACAGGTGTCGAAATGTCAAGATCTACGAGCGCCAATCGGTTAAGGAGGTAGATTTTGCACTCTATGTCCAGTGGAAATAAAAAAAAACTCACTTGACAGATGACAGTGATAGTGGTGAAATGTCAAAAATCCGAAAAATCACACCTTTTGCTTTGACAATTGATAGTTGGGGGCGAGATAGCAAACCATACAAATTTTTCAAATATTTTCTAACAAGTAGGTGTCTTAAGCATAGATATTTAGAAGTACGTGAATATATAGTTAAGCTTTTATATTAATAAATAATTAACACTTGCACAGTATTTCTATCCTTTGAAAATTGAGAACATGAATGATGTTGAAAATTTATTGATGTCGGGAATAAGTTTTCCTGGGGAATTGGGCGGTCAATTCATCGAATTTATTTCAGAGATATTCACGATAGCAGAAATATTTTCAAGGAAAACTATTTTCCACGGGATTTTTTTTTTTAAAAGATTTGTTAACAAACTATCCTTTAACAAAAGGGACCCAGGCAAAGCCGGGTGTTTCCGCTAGTAAAGCCATATAAGCTCACATTCTATGACATTACTTATACTCTGTTCAGTTCGTATTTTCAGTACAGTACAGGCCTTATGGGAGAGCTTTTTCAAAAAAACACGTGCTGGCTGGTGTTTGCATTGCACTCAACTTAAGAAATTACCTGTGAAATAAAAAATAGATCCCCTGACTTCCATTGAAATTGTTTTTGTGATATTCCATAAACCCACGTACATCCCATTATGACCTGTCTGCTCCGTGGTTGTGAGGAGACCAGTGTTGCCAGAAAATATTTTCTGAAATCGGGAGATTACCACATTAGAAATCGGTGTAAATCGGGGACATTTTTTTAACCTTACAACTCATGACAAAGATTAGCTTTTTGTCAATTTTTTCTAAATGTTTTTTAACATTGAAAATAGGCTCGTTTTGCACAAATTATGGTGTTACCAAAATTAATAAAGTACAAATGAATACAAATGAAAATGAACTTAAGCATAGTAGGGGCATTTTGCCAAAAATGTGGTTGGTGTTACCACAGAAGATACCAACAAAATTAAAATGCACATCGCAGGGTATCGAATTGTTGGTTGGGTCGATGTGTCGTGCTTGTTCAATTTCCTTGTGCTACCAAAGAAGAGAATGAAAGAATGAAAAATAAAATATGACAGAAATAATGAGCTATATGTTTGTAGGTCTTCTATTGACTGCAGGCAGAGCACTACTACAGTACAGCTGAGTATCGAATTTTCGGTTGGTATGTTGTGTACAGTCACAGTGCGTGTTTACAGAGTGTTGTGGGTAGGAAAAGCACACAGGATAGGTACCTACCACAGTAGAATTAACAAAAGTTTTGAACCTATTTACTATTACGTATATAATAATAAATGTAACTTTCCTACAAAAATAAAATAACTTTTTTACAAAAAAATTAATAACTTATTTCCAAAAAAAAAATGCTTTTCTACAAACAAATTAACGTTTTTACAAAAAATAACTTTTTTTAGTTCGTCAACTAAATTTTATACATATTTGCTCTCAGCCCTGACTAACATAATATGTTCGACGGGCGCCTTTGTGGCCCTGCAACCAACTAGTCTTTAATATTAAGATTTTAAAATACTTCATTAAGCCAGACATATTCATTAAGCCAGACATAAGAGATTAATTGACAAAAAACAACAATATACAATTGAATGGAAACTTCGAAAAAAAAAAATGAAAATAAATTTGAGTTAATGTTTTTGTACCTCCCAACATCACTTAATTATTCAAAACTTTATACGGAAAATTGATGTGGTACAAAAGTTGTAATTTAAGATTGTTGGTAGCATATTCTCTTTTTGAATTATGAGTAAAAAAGATGAGCATTTTGTGACACCGCATCGGACAGGTACAATCGTTCCTAACTTTATTTTTTCTTGGGTTTCAATGAAAAAATCTATTCCGTAGCTCGTACCACTGGAAAAATAGAAGTACTGTACAGTAGAAGTACTATACAGTAGAAGTACTATACAAGAAGATGAGAGCCTACAAATGCGGCTGTGCTTGTACCCAATTCTGAAGATGGTGTGTTCCAAACAAAAAAGATGAGATCTTTATGAATGAGGTAAAAAATTAAAGCAGGGATGACTTAAATTTGTATGCAAACTTAATCGGAAAATGTTGAATAAATTCAGTCTAAAAATGTGATTGAGTTAATAGTCGTTTCAATACATTAGAGCTTATTGACTTAAGCCTCCTACGATTAGGTATAAGATAATGTTGAAAAAAATTTGTTGGTTAATTTAAAAAGAGCAAAATGAATAAATATAAAATAAATTCGTAAATTACGAAATTGTAAACGGATCCTCCAGATTAAGGTTTAAAAATACTGCCCTTAAGATTTACACAAAAAAAAATACTATCTACAAATTCTTGAAAACTACGAACAAATTAAAAACAATTTGAGTTAATGTTTTTTTTTAACCTACCTAATTTACTTAATTATTCAGAAATTATTAATTTAAATTCGTTGTTAGGCATATTCTTTACATAAACTAGAGATTACAAAGTTGGAAATCTAATACAAAATTCAAATTTAATGCTTTTTGAATTATTGTTATTAAAGACAAGCTGTTGTGACACTCAATCTGACAGATAAAAACGTTCCTTACTTTATATATACTGAAGGATTTCAATCTTCTATTTCTCTTGTCAGCAATTAAGCGCTTATGTTAAGCAAACATAGCTGTGCACTTATTGAAAGCTCCAAACGTTCTGAAACAAACAGCAAAAACTATTCTTATAGGAAGAATTAACTGGCTGAACATCAATAGCAGTAGGTTCACTTGCATAGTTGAAGATAGCTAGTACAATTGAATTGACGAAGTCGAAAGGAAGAAAACAGTCACAGTCGAGCCCGTTCATAGCCATATGAAGATGAAATAAAAAGATGTGCTTTTATCCGACTGCAAAGTTGGTTTGGCGCACAGAAAAAAAGATTAAAATGTCGATAACAAACAAAAAAAAGTTCCAGTGTTACTTGTAGATGTAATTAACATCAAACAAAATTCGGTGCAGTGTAAAATTGAGAAAACTTCAACTTTTTGCTAAAGGTAGGTTAAGCAGTCAATTAAGTCGGAAAAAGTCAATAGTCAGTAAAAGTAGAATAACAGATTGAGGCAAGATGATATTTGCCAAAAAAATTAGTAATAATAGGAAGAGGTACATAATTCGCTTGAATCTTCGACCTTCCAATCACATTGGGAAATGGTTAAGCCTAATGGTGTAGGTACCTGTGGATGAAGCTTGTACATCACTGTCAAAGTAAAAAGATATGAAAATTGTGAAGAGCTCTACAATACAACGTTTTAGTTGTTGCAAGAAATGTATGGTATGACACAAAGTTGAGCACTTTTGGTTAAAGTTACAGTCTTGTGTTCAGCCATCAGTTACCTAGTACTATTTTTATAGCTTTCACAAATGAAAAGCTTACCAAATTTTAATAATTATAATGTACCTTATTGCATCGCGATAGGTTGTCAAAATTACCTCTTTACAAGAATTTAAAAATTCAAAAAGATATGGAATTATATACTTTTAATGTGTATTTATATAAAAATAAGGAGTTCTTCTAATCAACATATTCTTCTTATATAACATATCTTGCTGCAACTTAATTTTAATTTATTTAATTTTGTTGCAGTGCAAACAATTAGTCATATTTTTGTTTTATCTAGCAAATGCAAGTCATTTTCAATGCCCCTATTCTTACTCTATGAGTGAAATCTGTAAATATTTTAGATTGTGTTTTTCATCGGATTTCCTATGACATGGTAATATTGCTTGCACATAAATTGTAATGTTAAAACTAAATAATTTCTATTCGGAGGTACTTATTACATTTACACCCATATTTATAAAGAAAAAATAGTTATTTTAGCTCACGTGTTTAAGAAAACTACACCACGGAATTAGAATTTTCTGGGCTCAAAATAAAGGCAATTGCTTACTGCTTTATTTGAGTCCGGAACATTCTTATTCTATGGTGTAGTTTCTCTAAACACGGGAGCTAAAATAACTATTTTTTCTTTATGAACAAGGAAGTTAATAAATAAAAATTGATATTTATTTGTAACTTAATAATTAATAACAAATATTTCCCTTGATATATATAAATTCTTTTATGCGGCAATTGCTTACAAGAAACTTAATTATTTAGGGATTATAGCACCTAGCTAGCTTAGAAATGATTAAGTAAAACATAAGCTAACAAATACTCCAAAGATTCAAATTTCTTATAAACCGCAACGGCTATGTACAAAAGCATCTTAATTTTAATTACTTTTAAAATATTTATTTTAATTAAATTTTTTGAACACAATAATCAGACACTTTTTGCCATTAACATGAAACAAACAAGGCGACTTTGGGAGTGTTCAACAAACAAAAAGCAGATGTAATGGATTATGACGATGGGAAATTTCAAATGGGATATTTTAAGATCATCCCAGATAGCCATTCTAATTTTTTAAAACTCAAATTTTTCTTATGCCAATCGTTTGTGATTCGTTTGTGACAGCAATAAAAAGTGTTGTGACTCGCTAGTTATTTATTTATTAACAAATCAACAAAATGTACCAGTTAGCCATTTTTGAAAACTGTAGTAGTATAGACTTCTTTACACTCAAACGATCAGAAATCGTTTGTGACAACGTAGTTTTCGAGAAAAATTAGAAAAACTGATTTCAGTTCACCACACTTTCATTTTGTATTGCCATAGGCGGAGATATGCATAGGTTAGTGCTGGTGTATGTGTACCGTGATTCATGATGCCGAGGTAAGTTATTATGCTTTGAGGTGAGCAACATGCTGCAATGATAACTAAGTATAAAAGATTAATTTTAAAAATAAAACAGTGTTGTTTCCACTTCAAAGATGAGAAATGGATTTTGAATTATGAATTTATTAACATAGAAAAAGGCTCTAGCCATAGAGCTTGTATAATGTTTTACTTGATTAGATTGAAATTTTTTTAACAAATTTCGAATTTACCAATAAAATCGTTTGTGGCTACCTAGTTTGTTTGTGACAGCCTATTTTCCGAAAACTCGTTTTTCAATGGAATTAGTATAAATTTAAACCAGCCATTACGAGTTTTTGGAAAATAGTCTGTCACAAACAAACTTGGTTGTCCCAAACGATTTCCTTGCTAAATTCCAATTAAATAAACAATTTTCAAGATAATGATTACAAATTTAAACCAGCCATTATTTTTTTTTTTTTTAATTTCCTTAGATTATAGTGGTTCATATGAAAATATCTGAAAATCCTAGAAACTTCTTCCTTTTGTATTTATGCAAAAATAAAAAAAAAATACGAGTATGTAACTGTGTAGGTATGTAAAAAGAAATCTGATGTAAAAATAAAATAGAAACAAAAAGGAGACAAAAAAAAGTACATATTACAGTAATGACAGAGTATTCTGGCTGGCATGCTGGCGCTTTGCAAACTGTTGATTTGCAAGCCCATGATTTCATTTTATTGTATGATGTTGGATCTGGATGATAACTTATATAAAGGTTGAAAAACATTTACGAATACCAACAAGTTTTCAACCTTTATGAAAATATCGTTGTATGGCAGCTACCCGCTATAGATATGGTCCAGTGCATTTCAAAGCAGTTTGTTACACGATACAATTTATAAAGAAAAATAATCGCAGACCATATCATGGACATGGTCATGGATTGGACATGAACATGCAATATGCACCATGATACATGGATGCAAGAAGCCAGAAGCATTATCAACATGCCAAATGCAACACGCAAAATGCAACATGCTATATACAACATGCGACAGGCAACATGCACCATGCCACGTGCAACATGACACATAAAACATGCAACATTGTTACAGGATACAATGTGCACGCAAACGTGTGCGTCCACGCAAACGTTTGCGTGCACGCATACGTTTGCGTGCACGCATACGTTTGTGTGCACGCACACGTTTGCGTGCCCGCATACGTTTGCGTGGACGCATAAGTTTGCGTGGACGCATACGTTTGCGTGGACGCATACGTTTGCGTGCACGCACACGTTTGCGTGCACGCATACGTTTGCGTCCACGCATACGTTTGCGTGCACGCATACGTTTGCGTGGACGCATACCTTTGCGTGCACGCACACGTTTGCGTGCACGCATACGTTTGCGTGGACGCATACGTTTGCGTGGACGCATACGTTTGCGTGCACGCATACGTTTGCGTGGACGCATACGTTTGCGTGCACGCATACGTTTGCGTGCACGCATACGTTTGCGTGGACGCATACGTTTGCGTGCACGCACACGTTTGCGTGGACGCATACGTTTGCGTGCACGCATACGTTTGTGTGCACGCACACGTTTGCGTGCCCGCATACGTTTGCGTGGACGCATAAGTTTGCGTGGACGCATACGTTTGCGTGGACGCATACGTTTGCGTGCACGCACACGTTTGCGTGCACGCATACGTTTGCGTCCACGCATACGTTTGCGTGCACGCATACGTTTGCGTGGACGCATACCTTTGCGTGCACGCACACGTTTGCGTGCACGCATACGTTTGCGTGGACGCATACGTTTGCGTGGACGCATACGTTTGCGTGCACGCATACGTTTGCGTGCACGCACACGTTTGCGTGCACGCATACGTTTGCGTCCACGCATACGTTTGCGTGCACGCATACGTTTGCGTGGACGCATACCTTTGCGTGCACGCACACGTTTGCGTGCACGCATACGTTTGCGTGGACGCATACGTTTGCGTGCACGCATACGTTTGCGTGCACGCATACGTTTGCGTGGACGCATACGTTTGCGTGCACGCATACGTTTGCGTGCACGCATACGTATGCGTGTACGTATGCGTGTACATGCACACGTATGCGTGTACGGATACGTTTGCGTGCACGCATACGTTTGCGTCCACGCACACGTTTGCGTGCACGCATACGTTTCATACGTGTGCGTCCACGCAAACGTATGCGTCCACGCACACGTTTGCGTGGACGCATACGTTTGCGTGCACGCACACGTTTGCATGGACGCATACCTTTGCGTGCACGCTAACGTATGCGACCACGCAAACGTATGCGTGCACGCAAACGTGTGCGTGCACGCAAAGGTATGCGTCCACGCAAACGTATGCGTGCACGCAAACGTATGCGTGCACGCAAACGTATGCGTGCACGCAAACGTATGCGTGCACGCAAACGTATGCGTCCACGCAAACGTGTGCGTGCACGCAAACGTATGCGTGCACGCAAACGTAGGCGTGAACGCAAACGTATGCGTGCACGCAAACGTGTGCGTGCACGCAAAGGTATGCGTCCACGCAAACGTATGCGTCCACGCAAACGTATGCGTCCACGCAAACGTATGCGTGCACGCAAACGTATGCGTCCACGCAAACGTGTGGGTGCACGCAAAGGTATGCGTCCATGCAAACGTGTGCGTGCACGCAAACGTATGCGTCCACGCAAACGTATGCGTGCACGCAAACGTATGCGTGCACGCAAACGTATGCGTGCACGCAAACGTATGCGTCCACGCAAACGTGTGCGTGCACGCAAACGTTTGCATGGACGCATACCTTTGCGTGCACGCACACGTTTGCGTGGACGCATACGTTTGCGTGGACGCATACGTTTGCGTGGACGCATACGTTTGCGTGCACGCACACGTTTGCATGGACGCATACCTTTGCGTGCACGCACACGTTTGCGTGGACGCATACGTTTGCGTGGACGCATACGTTTGCGTGGACGCATACCTTTGCGTGCACGCACACGTTTGCGTGCACGCATACGTTTGCGTGCACGCCTACGTTTGCGTGCACGCATACGTTTGCGTGCACGCACACGTTTGCGTGGACGCATACGTTTGCGTGCACGCATACGTTTGCGTGCACGCATACGTTTGCGTGCACGCATACGTTTGCGTGGACGCATACCTTTGCGTGCACGCACACGTTTGCGTGCACGCATACGTTTGCGTGGTCGCATACGTTAGCGTGCACGCAAAGGTATGCGTCCATGCAAACGTGTGCGTGCACGCAAAGGTATGCGTCCACGCAAACGTATGCGTCCACGCAAACGTGTGCGTGCACGCAAACGTATGCGTCCACGCAAACGTGTGCGTGCACGCAAACGTATGCGTCCACGCAAACGTGTGCGTGCACGCAAAAGTATGCGTCCACGCAAACGTGTGCATGCACGCAAAGGTATGCGTCCACGCAAACGTGTGCGTGGACGCATAAGTTTGCGTGGACGAACACGTATGAAACGTATGCGTGCACGCAAACGTATGCGTCCACGCAAACGTATGCGTGCACGCAAACGTATGGGTCCACGCAAACGTATGCGTCCACGCAAACGTATGCGTGCACGCAAACGTATGCGTCCACGCAAACGTGTGCGTGCACGCAAACGTATGCGTCCACGCAAACGTGTGCGTGCACGCAAACGTATGCGTCGACGCAAACGTGTGCGTGCACGCAAACGTATGCGTCCACGCAAACGTGTGCGTGCACGCAAAGGTATGCGTCCACGCAAACGTATGCGTGCACGCAAACGTATGCGTCCACGCAAACGTATGCGTGCACGCAAACGTATGCGTCCACGCAAACGAGTGCGTGCACGCAAACGTGCGTGCGTGCAAACGTTTGCGTGCACGCACACGTTTGCATGGACGCTTACCTTTGCGTGCACGCACACGTTTGCGTGGACGCATACGTTTGCGTGCGCGCATACATTTGCGTGCACGCATACGTTTGCGTGCACGCACACGTTTGCAGGGACGCATACCTTTGCGTGCACGCACACGTTTGCGTGCACGCATACGTTTGCGTGGACGCATACGTTTGCGTGCACGCATACGTTTCATACGTGTGCGTCCACGCAAACGTATGCGTGCACGCAAACGTATGCGTTTACGCAAACGTATGCGTCCACGCAAACGTGTGCGTGCACGCATACGTATGCGTCCAAGCAAACGTATGCGTCCACGCAAACGTATGCGTGGACGCAAACGTATGCGTGCTCGCAAACGTAGGCGTGCACGCAAACGTATGCGTGCACGCATACGTTTGCGTGGACGCATACGTTTGCGTGGACGCATACGTTTGCGTGCACGCATACGTTTGCGTGGACGCATACGTTTGCGTGCACGCACACGTTTGCGTGGACGCATACGTTTGCGTGGACGCATACAGTTGCGTGGACGCATACGTTTGCGTGAACGCATACGTTTGCGTGCACGCATACGTATGCGTGTACGTATGCGTGTACATGCACACGTATGCGTGTACGGATACGTTTGCGTGCACGCATACGTTTGCGTCCACGCACACGTTTGCGTGCACGCATACGTTTCATACGTGTGCGTCCACGCAAACGTATGCGTCCACGCACACGTTTGCGTGGACGCATACGTTTGCGTGCACGCACACGTTTGCATGGACGCATACCTTTGCGTGCACGCTAACGTATGCGACCACGCAAACGTATGCGTGCACGCAAACGTGTGCGTGCACGCAAAGGTATGCGTCCACGCAAACGTGTGCGTGCACGCAAACGTATGCGTCCACGCAAACGTATGCGTCCACGCAAACGTATGCGTGCACGCAAACGTATGCGTCCACGCAAACGTGTGCGTGCACGCAAACGTATGCGTGCACGCAAACGTAGGCGTGCACGCAAACGTATGCGTGCACGCAAACGTGTGCGTGCACGCAAAGGTATGCGTCCACGCAAACGTATGCGTCCACGCAAACGTATGCGTCCACGCAAACGTATGCGTGCACGCAAACGTATGCGTCCACGCAAACGTGTGCGTGCACGCAAACGTTTGCATGGACGCATACCTTTGCGTGCACGCACACGTTTGCGTGGACGCATACGTTTGCGTGGACGCATACGTTTGCGTGGACGCATACGTTTGCGTGCACGCACACGTTTGCATGGACGCATACCTTTGCGTGCACGCACACGTTTGCGTGGACGCATACGTTTGCGTGGACGCATACGTTTGCGTGGACGCATACCTTTGCGTGCACGCACACGTTTGCGTGCAAGCATACGTTTGCGTGCACGCATACGTTTGCGTGCACGCATACGTTTGCGTGGACGCATACCTTTGCGTGCACGCACACGTTTGCGTGCACGCATACGTTTGCGTGCACGCATACGTTTGCGTGGACGCATACGTTTGCGTGGACGCATACGTTTGCGTGGACGCATACGTGTGCGTGCACGCAAACGTTTGCATGGACGCATACCTTTGCGTGCACGCACACGTTTGCGTGGACGCATACGTTTGCGTGGACGCATACGTTTGCGTGGACGCATACGTTTGCGTGCACGCACACGTTTGCATGGACGCATACCTTTGCGTGCACGCACACGTTTGCGTGGACGCATACGTTTGCGTGCACGCATACGTTTGCGTGGACGCATACGTTTGCGTGGACGCATACGTTTGCGTGGACGCATACCTTTGCGTGCACGCACACGTTTGCGTGCACGCAAAGGTATGCGTCCACGCAAACGTATGCGTGCACGCAAACGTAGGCGTGCACGCAAACGTATGCGTGCACGCAAACGTGTGCGTCCACGCAAAGGTATGCGTCCACGCAAACGTATGCGTCCACGCAAACGTATGCGTCCACGCAAACGTATGCGTGCACGCAAACGTATGCGTCCACGCAAACGTGTGCGTGCACGCAAAGGTATGCGTCCACGCAAACGTATGCGTGCACGCAAACGTAGGCGTGCACGCAAACGTATGCGTGCACGCAAACGTGTGCGTCCACGCAAAGGTATGCGTCCACGCAAACGTATGCGTCCACGCAAACGTATGCGTCCAAGCAAACGTATGCGTGCACGCAAACGTATGCGTGCACGCAAACGTGTGCGTGCACGCAAAGGTATGCGTCCACGCAAACGTATGCGTGCACGCAAACGTATGCGTCCACGCAAACGTATGCGTGCACGCAAACGTATGCGTCCACGCAAACGTATGCGTCCACGCAAACGTGTGCGTGCACGCAAACGTATGCGTGCACGCAAACGTATGCGTCCACGCAAACGTATGCGTCCACGCAAACGTGTGCGTGCACGCAAACGTATGCGTGCACGCAAACGTAGGCGTGCACGCAAACGTATGCGTGCACGCAAACGTGTGCGTGCACGCAAAGGTATGCGTCCACGCAAACGTATGGGTCCACGCAAACGTATGCGTCCACGCAAACGTTTGCGTGGACGCATACGTTTGCGTGGACGCATACCTTTGCGTGGACGCACACGTTTGCGTGCACGCATACGTTTGCGTGCACGCATACGTTTGCGTGCACGCATACGTTTGCGTGCACGCATACGTTTGCGTGCACGCATACGTTTGCGTGGACGCATACCTTTGCGTGCACGCACACGTTTGCGTGCACGCACACGTTTGCGTGCACGCATACGTTTGCGTGCACGCATACGTTTGCGTGGACGCATACGTTTGCGTGGACGCATACGTTTGCGTGGACGCATACCTTTGCGTGGACGCACACGTTTGCGTGCACGCAAACGTAGGCGTGCACGCATACGTATGCGTGCACGCAAACGTGTGCGTCCACGCAAAGGTATGCGTCCACGCAAACGTATGCGTCCACGCAAACGTATGCGTCCACGCAAACGTATGCGTGCACGCAAACGTATGCGTGCACGCAAACGTGTGCGTGCACGCAAAGGTATGCGTCCACGCAAACGTATGCGTGCACGCAAACGTATGCGTGCACGCAAACGTATGCGTGCACGCAAACGTATGCTTGCACGCAAACGTATGCGTCCACGCAAACGTGTGCGTGCACGCAAACGTATGCGTGCACGCAAACGTAGGCGTGCACGCAAACGTATGCGTGCACGCAAACGTGTGCGTGCACGCAAAGGTATGCGTCCACGCAAACGTATGCGTCCACGCAAACGTATGCGTCCACGCAAACGTATGCGTGCACGCAAACGTATGCGTCCACGCAAACGTGTGCGTGCACGCAAAGGTATGCGTCCATGCAAACGTGTGCGTGCACGCAAACGTATGCGTCCACGCAAACGTATGCGTCCACGCAAACGTATGCGTCCACGCAAACGTGTGCGTGCACGCAAAGGTATGCGTCCATGCAAACGTTTGCGTGCACGCACACGTTTGCGTGGACGCATACGTTTGCGTGCACGCATACGTTTGCGTGGACGCATACGTTTGCGTGGACGCAAACGTTTGCGTGGACGCATACCTTTGCGTGCACGCACACGTTTGCGTGCACGCATACGTTTGCGTGCACGCCTACGTTTGCGTGCACGCATACGTTTGCGTGCACGCACACGTTTGCGTGGACGCATACGTTTGCGTGCACGCATACGTTTGCGTGGACGCATACGTTTGCGTGGACGCATACGTTTGCGTGCACGCACACGTTTGCGTGGACGCATACCTTTGCGTGCACGCACACGTTCGCGTGCACGCATACGTTTGCGTGGTCGCATACGTTAGCGTGCACGCAAAGGTATGCGTCCATGCAAACGTGTGCGTGCACGCAAACGTATGCGTCCACGCAAACGTGTGCGTGGACGCATACGTTTGCGTGGACGCACACGTATGAAACGTATGCGTGCACGCAAACGTGTGCGTGGACGCAAACGTATGCGTGCACGCAAACGTATCCGTACACGCATACGTGTGCATGTACACGCATACGTACACGCATACGTATGCGTGCACGCAAACGTATGCGTTCACGCAAACGTATGCGTCCACGCAACTGTATGCGTCCACGCAAACGTATGCGTCCACGCAAACGTGTGCGTGCACGCAAACGTATGCGTCCACGCAAACGTATGCGTGCACGCAAACGTATGCGTCCACGCAAACGTATGCGTCCACGCAAACGTATGCGTGCACGCATACGTTTGCGTGCACGCCTACGTTTGCGAGCACGCATACGTTTGCGTCCACGCATACGTTTGCGTGGACGCATACGTTTGCTTGGACGCATACGTATGCGTGCACGCACACGTTTGCGTGGACGCATACGTTTGCGTAAACGCATACGTTTGCGTGCACGCATACGTTTGCGTGGACGCACACGTATGAAACGTATGCGTGCACGCAAACGTATGCGTCCACGCAAACGTATGCGTGCACGCAAACGTGTGCGTGCACGCAAAGGTATGCGTCCATGCAAACGTGTGCGTGCACGCAAACGTATGCGTGCACGCAAACGTATGCGCGCACGCAAACGTATGCGTCCACGCAAACGTGTGCGTGCACGCAATACGCATACGCATGCGTGGACGCAAACGTATGCGTCCACGCAAACGTATGCGTGCACGCAAACGTATGCGTCCACGCAAACGTGTGCGTGCACGCAAAGGTATGCGTCCACGCAAACGTATGCGTGCACGCAAACGTAGGCGTGCACGCAAACGTATGCGTGCACGCAAACGTGTGCGTCCACGCAAAGGTATGCGTCCACGCAAACGTATGCGTCCACGCAAACGTATGCGTCCAAGCAAACGTATGCGTGCACGCAAACGTATGCGTGCACGCAAACGTGTGCATGCACGCAAAGGTATGCGTCCACGCAAACGTATGCGTGCACGCAAACGTATGCGTCCACGCAAACGTATGCGTGCACGCAAACGTATGCGTCCACGCAAACGTATGCGTCCACGCAAACGTGTGCGTGCACGCAAACGTATGCGTGCACGCAAACGTATGCGTCCACGCAAACGTATGCGTCCACGCAAACGTGTGCGTGCGAGCAAACGTATGCGTGCACGCAAACGTAGGCGTGCACGCAAACGTATGCGTGCACGCAAACGTGTGCGTGCACGCAAAGGTATGCGTCCACGCAAACGTATGGGTCCACGCAAACGTATGCGTCCACGCAAACGTTTGCGTGGACGCATACGTTTGCGTGGACGCATACCTTTGCGTGGACGCACACGTTTGCGTGCACGCATACGTTTGCGTGCACGCATACGTTTGCGTGCACGCATACGTTTGCGTGCACGCATACGTTTGCGTGGACGCATACCTTTGCGTGCACGCACACGTTTGCGTGCACGCACACGTTTGCGTGCACGCATACGTTTGCGTGCACGCATACGTTTGCGTGGACGCATACGTTTGCGTGGACGCATACGTTTGCGTGGACGCATACCTTTGCGTGGACGCACACGTTTGCGTGCACGCATACGTTTGCGTGCACGCCTACGTTTGCGTGCACGCATACGTTTGCGTGCACGCACACGTTTGCGTGGACGCATACGTTTGCGTGCACGCATACGTTTGCGTGGACGCATACCTTTGCGTGCACGCACACGTTTGCGTGCACGCATACGTTTGCGTGGACGCATACGTTTGCGTGCACGCATACGTTTGCGTGCACGCATACGTTTGCGTGCACGCATACGTTTGCGTGCACGCATACGTTTGCGTGGACGCATACGTTTGCGTGCACGCATACGTTTGCGTGGACGCATACGTTTGCGTGCACGCATACGTTTGCGTGCACGCATACGTTTGCGTGGACGCATACCTTTGCGTGCACGCACACGTTTGCGTGCACGCATACGTTTGCGTGGACGCATACGTTTGCGTGCACGCATATGTTTGCGTGGACGCATACGTTTGCGTGGACGCATACGTTTGCGTGGACGCATACGTTTGCGTGGACGCATACGTTTGCGTGCACGCATACGTTTGCGTGGACGCATACCTTTGCGTGCACGCACACGTTTGCGTGCACGCATACGTTTGCGTAGACGCATACGTTTGCGTGCACGCATACGTTTGCGTGGACGCATACGTTTGCGTGCACGCATACGTTTGCGTGGACGCATACGTTTGCGTGCACGCATACGTTTGCGTGGACGCATACGTTTGCGTGGACGCATACGTTTGCGTGCACGCATACGTTTGCGTGGACGCATACCTTTGCGTGCACGCACACGTCGGCGTGGACGCATACGTTTGCGTGCACGCATACGTTTGCATGGACGCATACCTTTGCGTGCACGCTAACGTATGCGACCACGCAAACGTATGCGTGCACGCAAACGTGTGCGTGCACGCAAAGGTATGCGTCCACGCAAACGTATGCGTGCACGCAAACGTATGCGTGCACGCAAACGTATGCGTGCACGCAAACGTATGCGTCCACGCAAACGTGTGCGTGCACGCAAACGTATGCGTGCACGCAAACGTAGGCGTGCACGCAAACGTATGCGTGCACGCAAACGTGTGCGTGCACGCAAAGGTATGCGTCCACGCAAACGTATGCGTCCACGCAAACGTATGCGTCCACGCAAACGTATGCGTGCACGCAAACGTATGCGTCCACGCAAACGTGTGCGTGCACGCAAAGGTATGCGTCCATGCAAACGTGTGCGTGCACGCAAACGTATGCGTCCACGCAAACGTATGCGTGCACGCAAACGTATGCGTGCACGCAAACGTATGCGTCCACGCAAACGTGTGCGTGCACGCAAACGTTTGCATGGACGCATACCTTTGCGTGCACGCACACGTTTGCGTGGACGCATACGTTTGCGTGGACGCATACGTTTGCGTGGACGCATACGTTTGCGTGCACGCACACGTTTGCATGGACGCATACCTTTGCGTGCACGCACACGTTTGCGTGGACGCATACGTTTGCGTGGACGCATACGTTTGCGTGGACGCATACCTTTGCGTGCACGCACACGTTTGCGTGGACGCATACGTTTGCGTGCACGCCTACGTTTGCGTGCACGCCTACGTTTGCGTGCACGCATACGTTTGCATACGTTAGCGTGCACGCAAAGGTATGCGTCCATGCAAACGTGTGCGTGCACGCAAAGGTATGCGTCCACGCAAACGTATGCGTCCACGCAAACGTGTGCGTGCACGCAAACGTATGCGTCCACGCAAACGTGTGCGTGCACGCAAACGTATGCGTCCACGCAAACGTGTGCGTGCACGCAAAAGTATGCGTCCACGCAAACGTGTGCGTGCACGCAAAGGTATGCGTCCACGCAAACGTGTGCGTGGACGCATAAGTTTGCGTGGACGCACACGTATGAAACGTATGCGTCCACGCAAACGTATGCGTCCACGCAAACGTATGCGTGCACGCAAACGTATGGGTCCACGCAAACGTATGCGTCCACGCAAACGTATGCGTGCACGCAAACGTATGCGTCCACGCAAACGTGTGCGTGCACGCAAACGTATGCGTCCACGCAAACGTGTGCGTGCACGCAAACGTATGCGTCGACGCAAACGTTTGCGTGCACGCAAACGTATGCGTCCACGCAAACGTGTGCGTGCACGCAAAGGTATGCGTCCACGCAAACGTATGCGTGCACGCAAACGTATGCGTCCACGCAAACGAGTGCGTGCACGCAAACGTGCGTGCGTGCAAACGTTTGCGTGCACGCACACGTTTGCGTGGACGCTTACCTTTGCGTGCACGCACACGTTTGCGTGGACGCATACGTTTGCGTGCGCGCATACGTTTGCGTGCACGCATACGTTTGCGTGCACGCAAACGTATGCGTGCACGCAAACGTATGCGTTTACGCAAACGTATGCGTCCACGCAAACGTGTGCGTGCACGCATACGTATGCGTCCAAGCAAACGTATGCGTCCAAGCAAACGTATGCGTGGACGCAAACGTATGCGTGCTCGCAAACGTAGGCGTGCACGCAAACGTATGCGTGCACGCATACGTTTGCGTGGACGCACACGTTTGCATGGACGCATACCTTTGCGTGCACGCTAACGTATGCGACCACGCAAACGTATGCGTGCACGCAAACGTGTGCGTGCACGCAAAGGTATGCGTCCACGCAAACGTGTGCGTGCACGCAAACGTATGCGTCCACGCAAACGTATGCGTCCACGCAAACGTATGCGTGCACGCAAACGTATGCGTCCACGCAAACGTGTGCGTGCACGCAAACGTATGCGTGCACGCAAACGTAGGCGTGCACGCAAACGTATGCGTGCACGCAAACGTGTGCGTGCACGCAAAGGTATGCGTCCACGCAAACGTATGCGTCCACGCAAACGTATGCGTCCACGCAAACGTATGCGTGCACGCAAACGTATGCGTCCACGCAAACGTGTGCGTGCACGCAAACGTATGCGTCCACGCAAACGTATGCGTGCACGCAAACGTATGCGTCCACGCAAACGTATGCGTGCACGCAAACGTGTGCGTGCACGCAAAGGTATGCGTCCACGCAAACGTATGCGTGCACGCAAACGTATGCGTGCACGCAAACGTATGCGTCCACGCAAACGTATGCGTGCACGCAAACGTATGCGTCCACGCAAACGTATGCGTGCACGCAAACGTATGCGTGCACGCAAACGTATGCGTGCACGCAAACGTATGCGTGCACGCAAACGTATGCGTGCACGCAAACGTATGCGTGCACGCAAACGTATGCGTGCACGCAAACGTGTGCGTGCACGCAAACGTGTGCGTGCACGCAAAGGTATGCGTCCACGCAAACGTATGCGTGCACGCAAACGTATGCGTGCACGCAAACGTATGCGTGCACGCAAACGTATGCGTGCACGCAAACGTGTGCGTCCACGCAAAGGTATGCGTCCACGCAAACGTATGCGTCCACGCAAACGTTTGCGTGGACGCATACCTTTGCGTGCACGCACACGTCGGCGTGGACGCATACGTTTGCGTGCACGCATACGTTTGCGTGCACGCACACGTTTGCGTGCACGCAAACGTGTGCGTGCACGCAAAAGTATGCGTCCATGCAAACGTGTGCGTGCACGCAAACGTATGCGTGCACGCAAACGTATGCGTGCACACAAACGTATGCGTCCACGCATACGTTTCATACGTGTGCGTCCACGCAAACGTATGCGTGCACGCACACGTTTGCGTGCACGCATACCTTTGCGTGCACGCACACGTATGCGTGCACGCAAACGTATGCGTCCACGCAAACGTATGCGTGCACGCAAACGTGTGCGTGCACGCAAACGTATGCGTGCACGCAAACGTATGCGTCCACGCCGACGTGTGCGTGCACGCAAAGGTATGCGTCCACGCAAACGTTTGCGTGGACGCATACGTTTGCGTGGACGCATACCTTTGCGTGGACGCACACGTTTGCGTGCACGCATACGTTTGCGTGCACGCATACGTTTGCGTGCACGCATACGTTTGCGTGCACGCATACGTTTGCGTGGACGCATACCTTTGCGTGCACGCACACGTTTGCGTGCACGCACACGTTTGCGTGCACGCATACGTTTGCGTGCACGCATACGTTTGCGTGCACGCATACGTTTGCGTGCACGCATACGTTTGCGTGCACGCATACGTTTGCGTGCACGCATACGTTTGCGTGGACGCATACGTTTGCGTGCACGCATACGTTTGCGTGGACGCATACGTTTGCGTGCACGCATACGTTTGCGTGCACGCATACGTTTGCGTGGACGCATACCTTTGCGTGCACGCACACGTTTGCGTGCACGCATACGTTTGCGTGGACGCATACGTTTGCGTGCACGCATACGTTTGCGTGGACGCATACGTTTGCGTGGACGCATACGTTTGCGTGGACGCATACGTTTGCGTGGACGCATACGTTTGCGTGGACGCATACGTTTGCGTGCACGCATACGTTTGCGTGGACGCATACCTTTGCGTGCACGCACACGTTTGCGTGCACGCATACGTTTGCGTAGACGCATACGTTTGCGTGCACGCATACGTTTGCGTGGACGCATACGTTTGCGTGCACGCATACGTTTGCGTGGACGCATACGTTTGCGTGGACGCATACGTTTGCGTGGACGCATACGTTTGCGTGGACGCATACGTTTGCGTGCACGCATACGTTTGCGTGGACGCATACCTTTGCGTGCACGCACACGTCGGCGTGGACGCATACGTTTGCGTGCACGCATACGTTTGCGTGCACGCACACGTTTGCGTGCACGCATACGTTTGCGTGGACGCATACGTTTGCGTGCACGCATACGTGTGCGTGCACGCAAAGGTATGCGTGCACGCAAACGTGTGCGTGCACGCATACGTTTGCGTGGACGCACACGTATGAAACGTATGCGTGGACGCATACGTTTGTGTGCACGCATACGTTTGCGTGCACGCATACGTTTGCGTGCACGCACACGTTTGCATGGACACATACCTTTGCGTGCACGCACACGTTTGCGTGCACGCATACGTTTGCGTGGACGCATACGTTTGCGTGCACGCATACGTTTCATACGTGTGCGTCCACGCAAACGTATGCGTGCACGCAAACGTATGCGTTTACGCAAACGTATGCGTTTACGCAAACGTATGCGTCCACGCAAACGTGTGCGTGCACGCATACGTTTGCGTGGACGCATACGTTTGCGTGCACGCACACGTTTGCGTGGACGCATACGTTTGCGTGCACGCACACGTTTGCGTGGACGCATACGTTTGCGTGGACGCATACGTTTGCGTGGACGCATACGTTTGCGTGGACGCATATGTTTGCGTGCACGCATACGTTTGCGTGGACGCATACATTTGCGTGCACGCATACGTTTGCGTGGACGCATACGTTTGCGTGCACGCATACGTTTGCGTGGACGCATACCTTTGCGTGCACGCATACGTTTGCGTGGACGCATACGTTTGCGTGGACGCATACGTTTGCGTGGACGCATATGTTTGCGTGCACGCATACGTTTGCGTGGACGCATACATTTGCGTGCACGCATACGTTTGCGTGGACGCATACGTTTGCGTGCACGCATACGTTTGCGTGGACGCATACCTTTGCGTGCACGCATACGTTTGCGTGGACGCATACGTTTGCGTGGACGCATATGTTTGCGTGCACGCATACGTTTGCGTGGACGCATACATTTGCGTGCACGCATACGTTTGCGTGGACGCATACCTTTGCGTGCACGCACACGTTTGCGTGGACGCATGTGTTTGCGTGCACGCAAACGTATGCGTCCACGCAAACGTATGCGTGCACGCAAACGTATGCGTGCAAGCAAACGTATGCGTGCACGTAAACGTATGCGTCCACGCAAACGTGTGCGTGCACGCAAAGGTATGCGTCCACGCAAACGTATGCGTGCACGCAAACGTATGCGTCCACGCAAACGTATGCGTCCACGCAAACGTATGCGTGCACGCAAACGTATGCGTCCACGCAAACGTATACGTGCACGCAAACGTGTGCGTCCACGCAAACGTATGCGTCCACGCAAACGTATGCGTCCACGCAAACGTATGCGTCCACGCAAACGTATGCGTGCACGCAAACGTATGCGTCCACGCAAACGTATGCGTCCACGCAAACGTATGCGTCCACGCAAACGTATGCGTCCACGCAAACGTATGCGTGCACGCAAACGTATGCGTCCACGCAAACGTATGCGTGCACGCAAACGTGTGCGTGCACGCAAAGGTATGCGTCCACGCAAACGTATGCGTCCACGCAAACGTATGCGTCCACGCAAACGTATGCGTCCACGCAAACGTATGCGTCCACGCAAACGTATGCGTGCACGCAAACGTGTGCGTGCACGCAAAGGTATGCGTGCACGCAAACGTATGCGTGCACGCAAACGTATGCGTCCACGCAAACGTAGGCGTGCACGCAAACGTGTGCGTGCACGCAAACATATGCGTGCACGCAAACGTATGCGTCCACGCAAACGTGTGCGTGCACGCAAACGTATGCGTCCACGCAAACGTATGCGTGCACGCAAACGTATGCGTGCACGCAAACGTATGCGTCCACGCAAACGTATGCGTGCACGCAAACGTATGCGTCCACGCAAACGTATGCGTCCACGCAAACGTATGCGTGCACGCAAACGTGTGCGTGCACGCAAAGGTATGCGTCCACGCAAACGTATGCGTGCACGCAAACGTATGCGTGGACGCAAACGTATGCGTGCACGCAAACGTGTGCGTGCACGCAAACGTATGCGTCCACGCAAACGTATGCGTCCACGCAAACTTATGCGTCCACGCAAACGTATGCGGGCACGCAAACGTGTGCGTGCACACAAACGTATGCGTGCACGCAAACGTATGCGTGCACGCAAACGTTTGCGTGGACGCACACGTTTGCGTGCACATTGTATCCTGTAACAATGTTGCATGTTTTATGTGTCATGTTGCACGTGGCATGGTGCATGTTGCCTGTCGCATGTTGTATATAGCATGTTGCATTTTGCGTGTTGCATTTGGCATGTTGATAATGCTTCTGGCTTCTTGCATCCATGTATCATGGTGCATATTGCATGTTCATGTCCAATCCATGACCATGTCCATGATATGGTCTGCGATTATTTTTCTTTATAAATTGTATCGTGTAACAAACTGCTTTGAAATGCACTGGACCATATCTATAGCGGGTAGCTGCCATACAACGATATTTTCATAAAGGTTGAAAACTTGTTGGTATTCGTAAATGTTTTTCAACCTTTATATAAGTTATCATCCAGATCCAACATCATACAATAAAATGAAATCATGGGCTTGCAAATCAACAGTTTGCAAAGCGCCAGCATGCCAGCCAGAATACTCTGTCATTACTGTAATATGTACTTTTTTTTGTCTCCTTTTTGTTTCTATTTTATTTTTACATCAGATTTCTTTTTACATACCTACACAGTTACATACTCGTATTTTTTTTTTATTTTTGCATAAATACAAAAGGAAGAAGTTTCTAGGATTTTCAGATATTTTCATATGAACCACTATAATCTAAGGAAATTAAAAAAAAAAAAAATAATGGCTGGTTTAAATTTGTAATCATTATCTTGAAAATTGTTTATTTAATTGGAATTTAGCAAGGAAATCGTTTGGGACAACCAAGTTTGTTTGTGACAGACTATTTTCCAAAAACTCGTAATGGCTGGTTTAAATTTATACTAATTCCATTGAAAAACGAGTTTTCGGAAAATAGGCTGTCACAAACAAACTAGGTAGCCACAAACGATTTTATTGGTAAATTCGAAATTTGTTAAAAAAATTTCAATCTAATCAAGTAAAACATTATACAAGCTCTATGGCTAGAGCCTTTTTCTATGTTAATAAATTCATAATTCAAAATCCATTTCTCATCTTTGAAGTGGAAACAACACTGTTTTATTTTTAAAATTAATCTTTTATACTTAGTTATCATTGCAGCATGTTGCTCACCTCAAAGCATAATAACTTACCTCGGCATCATGAATCACGGTACACATACACCAGCACTAACCTATGCATATCTCCGCCTATGGCAATACAAAATGAAAGTGTGGTGAACTGAAATCAGTTTTTCTAATTTTTCTCGAAAACTACGTTGTCACAAACGATTTCTGATCGTTTGAGTGTAAAGAAGTCTATACTACTACAGTTTTCAAAAATGGCTAACTGGTACATTTTGTTGATTTTTTAATAACTTAATAACTAGCGAGTCACAACACTTTTTATTGCTGTCACAAACAGTCACAAACGAATCACAAACGATTGGCCCAAAAAAAATTCAAAAAATTGAGTTTTTAAAAATTGGAATGGCTCTGGGATGATCTGATATTTTAAGTTAGACAAAGCCAGATTAAAAAGTGTTCAAATTAGTAAAATTATAAATAAAGTAAATTGCAGATACTATGAAACATTGAAAATCGGGGAAAAGTGTCATATTAAGATCAAAAATCGGTGTATCAGAAATAGGTCTAAAAATCGGGAGAATTACGATAAATTGGTGTTTCTGGCAACACTGGAGGAGACTGAAACAAGAAAGAACAAGATACACACAATTGGCCTCTCGCTCCATTAATGTGTTTACAACACATTGCCTCAGAGTTCCCATACGTCGGCGTCGGGGGATGGAAATTATAATACCTTTTTCTTTGGTTTTTGTTATGTAGCTTTCAGAACCATAGCTTTATAAGAGCTTATGAGAGCATATCTTTTATGTATGTGTGTTAAGGTTGTCACTTCGTGTTTTTCTGCTTACATCTTTTCGTTTTAATTTTTGTCATGGTTAAAATGCTGCTATACAATATTTGTTGGGTATTTTGTTTTTAAGGAAGAATTACTATTTGAGAAAGTTTTTTATAGAGTTCGGTTCATTAATTAACTGCAATTTGAATTGCCAAATAGTTTTTCTTTCTTTATGAAAATAAAAATAAAAAGAATAAGGTTTCGTGTTTATTGTAATATTTTACCAAGGGTTCATAAAATAAAATTTCTTTCTAAAAATTCTAATAAGGCATTACTAATCCTTTTTCCTGAAATAAATCTTATAATCTAATCTAACCTTATCCTTAAAAGTCATACAAAATTAAGAATACACAACACAAACAAAGCAATAAAACTTTAGAGAACAATAAACATTGTTTGGTTTTTATTTATATGAAAAACGCAACAGTATTCCAGTATACCTGGAAAACAAACCCCATATAATTTTTTTTTTTATTTTAACCTGACCTGTGTGCATTCAAAAAACTGTGGTATTATCCCGGATATAAATACCCGTTCAGGCTTCCGGAACGACAGTTTGATTTTAAAAGCGTATAAGAAAAGGAAATAAGTTTAATTTGCGAGCCCTTGGCAAAAAAAAAATTCAAAAATTAGCAGTTGGTAATCCTACTGACATTTGAATGAGAGAGCCCTTCAAGCAAGCGAGCTCGTTTTCGGTCCGCAAACGTATCAAACAACGTATGGACGACTTCGACTTCGATCCAAATACGGATCGAAAAACTGCGTTTTGTGGCTCAAATTATTATGGAAATTAGAATCACCACGGAGCCATTATGTGAATGTATTGTGAGAGAGAGAGTTTTTAAATTCACCATACTCGGAGAACCGAAAACAAATGGAATCTAAAACGGTTCCAAAAAAAAATTAATGAAAAGTATTAAAAAAAACTTCCCATCTAGTCCAGTTTCTCCATTGCCTACAAAAAAAAAAACAAACTGAATTTTTTCATTTCAAGAGTTTTTTTATTTATCATTCATAAAAGGTTTTCTTAAGATTATTTCGCACTAATAAACATGACATATTTCCTTAAATATAAATTTACATTTAATAAATAGAAATTTGCATTTCTGATTGGAAATGTTTAAAAGTGATTATTTTTTGGCAGAACAAAATATTTGTATTGATTTGCCATCGATTCGTACCATTTTAATGTTTCAATTCTTTTTTTAACACAGCAAATTATCCAAAAGAAAATTTTTACTGATGGTTTTTAATTATCGCTATAACTGGCGCCTTATTGAAATCCATAAAAGTAAGGGTGAGAGTCAAACACCCTATCTTCCCTGTACTGAAAATACGAACTGAACAGAGTATAGTTGTTTTCAGTTTTGTTGGCTTACAGTGGCAGCGACATTATTAAGACCGATATTTTTATAAAATATTTAAATGCATTACTTTTGTTTAGGAAATCTTTTCAGAGTCTATTTTGGATCCAATTTCTTGTTCTGAAGCCTTCTCACTTTTTAAGTTTAAAAATAAATTTGATGTTAGAAGCACAAGAAGAACAACAACTTGTATCCGAAATACACTCTTAAGACGGTAAAAAGTACAGGATAACACTTAATTTAATTTGGGGGTGCATTCGCTTGGGTTAGTATGATCGATTAGTTAGAAAAAAATGCTCGAATTGACCAAAAAGTTTATAAAGACATGGTGGAAAATATTATGAATTCCTATTCATTTGCACTCATGCCCATAACATTTGTTTTCAAGCGCGATAATGATCCAAGAAGTGATTTTTTAGATTAGACCGTTGAAAGCTCGGGCATAAATTCTATCGAAAACTTGCGGGGAGACATCAAAAGATGATTAGAGTAAAAAAAAAACAATTTTGATCAGATTGTTTAAAATATTAAAGAAATATGAAAGAGTATGTGACTACAAAAATACCATGCCTTACGCAAAAATATGCAAGAAATTTTGTCTGAAATTATAAAGAATGAAGATATCCCTACAATATATTCACATTTACATTATGACATTTCAATGATTTTTAATGTTGTTGTGACAACTTTTTGTTTCTTTTCTTATCGCCAGACGAAATTAGAGTTAAATTAGTATTAATATTCCAATATTCTCATGCTTATATTTTGCAAACATTATTCAAAGTGTACCTTAGTTCATGGGCTATTAATAAAACCACTTCTCAATCTTAACCGATTTCCCAAAAAAAAGTTATGCATTTTAATGTTCTTTTAAAAATATCGTTCTTAATTATGTCGCCACCACTGTATATTAAAAGGGCAGTATCTAATCTATTCCGATACAATCAAAAAGTGGATTGTTTCCTGTTTTTTACCCCCTACCTACATATGTATAAAAATCAGAAAAAGATAAGGTTGCCTTTAGAGATCGTTTAACGGAAAAGCCCAGAACACTAAATTCAAAAATCCATTTTTGCAAAACAAAAACTTGAATAGCGGCCATTTCGTAACCCACTTGACTGTAACATATATTTATGTACACAGTTCGTAAAACTGATGGTACTACACTTACACTGGCTAATTCCATATCCCTGGAGTCCGGATATAAATTACAATTTCGCAAAAGGAAAAAGCTTTTTCAAATAAATTACCCCGTGCAGAACAAATATTTCCAACAACTACATATACATACATTTACACAAATCTGGTCTTTTTGTTACCATCCAGTCGCCATAAATTTAGTTGAATAACAACGTGGCGTCCGTCGCGTCGCGTTGCCTGCCGTCGGCCAAAACACGAAATGGCATAATCCGAGATGGCTACATCAGACATAACTTAGAATTTTAATCCCTCGTAGCCGCCCGCTACTAGGTAGGTAGGTATGTCCGGTGTCCAAAGAACCTGTACAAAAATACCTATACATACCCACCTACATCTATCTCGAACTTTTGTTCAAGCTCAAACTTATATCTAGCTATCTCTCGACTTAGACGACCCCATCTGGCGGCAAAATGGCAATGGATTACATTAATTGTCTGCCACCGTTTTCATAGACGCTGGAACTCAAAAATTCCTCTAGAAGTACCTAGGTAAGTATTTGCATTGAGGAGAGGTGTAGGTATATTCAGATGTTATTCTACTCTTCTCTCAGTCTACCTACTGATTGCCAAATATAAGTTGACACCATACTTCCTCTACGTGGCTCTGCAGATATATTGTATTTCAGAGCTATACAAAAACTTAAAACGGCATTGCCAAAACCCCATCGACAAAACTAATGCTGCCGAACCATCTCCAATTACACTTTGCGTTTGAACGCTGGGCAACAGGTCGTGATGGAACAAATCCAAATGCCTCAGGCCAGAAGTTTGGCGCAATGTTGGACAAAAAAATAAAAAAATACAAAAAACAACGTGCACCCTCTCTCCTTTTGTGCATGTGCATCGCATGCGATTTAATTAGCTGAACAATAAAAAGCCACAAAACACAGTTCAGCCCCTGCCTCGACCCCATTCCATGGACAAGAATTGTCCACTAGCCGCGCCGCGCCTCGCCTCGCCCCACCGCACCTCGCCACAGTGCAGTGGCAGCAACCCCGTTCATCCATCTACCACATCGAGTCATTTACAATATTAAACGAAGCAGGCAGTAATACAGTGCCCAATCTGGCATCACATTAACTGCGGCAATTTAATTGGTAAACGACTACGACGCGCGGGCTTTCATTATAAGCCGGTCGAATCCGAATGGCAGGGGCGACCGCAGCCCATAAAAATGAAGAAAAATTGCAAAGTGCACAATATACATACCTTCTCTGGCGGACGAGTCGAGGCGAGCCAAGCTAAGCCAAGCCATCCAGGAACTTAATAGTCACGGCTTTTTGCTTTGTTTTTTTTTTTTTTAATATTTTTTTTTCCAATACAAATTCATGTCGATGTCGGCTCTCTCACTGGTGCTAGTTCGGCACGTCAGCGCAGCGCCATCCAGTGTGAATAAAAATGGATTTTGCGATAGCGAAAGCAAAATACAAGGAGCAAAGGAGAGAAGGGCTTTGCCCTGGCAAGTAATGCCCCATAAGGTTGCAGAGACCTGCTCGTAAAATAGGTTTGTTCGATGACCGAAATGAGTCCCCTCTTGCTGGTACTCTGAACTCACTCTAGGTTGTTAACGATAAAACTGAAAATTTGGTGGAAAACTGCCATCACTCACGACATGTTCGGTGGAAAATTAAAACCCGAAAATATCAGCTATGCGGTTTTTATAAAAGATTCAAAATTATCTCTTAAACCATTACTCATATGAATAAAAGTCTTTTAATATTTTTGTAGGAAATTTCCTCAGCTACAAATTTTAATACGGGTCCCGCGCAGAGAAAAAATCCAGTTTTGCACAAGGCACTAAAGAGTTTTACATAGAATCTGGCAAGGGGCTAGCAAGGATTAGCAAAAGCTAGAACAAGGGCCTTGGCGGTAATCATACATCGTCAGGTTAACAAAAAAAAAAGATGGCTTATGTGGGACTTGATCTCGCGACCTTCTGCTTGTCAGTTAAATGCGCTACCCACTGAGCTAACTCACTATATACAAGAATTCAATGGCGAAAGTGAGTAAGTTTTATACTCTAATACCCATATTGCATAACATAACTTCATACCCATCGTCATGTACATACTTATATATATACAGTCAAACTTCTTTATAACGAACCTTCAAGGGAACAAAAAATTGCTTAATTCTTTTTGTAACACTGCAAGTTAGTGTTCTTTATATTTTCAAAAAAAAAAGTATACAAAAAAGAACTCATTTTAAAGAAATTTATATCTTTATATTTTTTAATTAAAAACATATCAATTTTAAATTGCACATGAACAGTTTTGGTTTTTGTTTTATTATAAAAATCTTACAATTTAGAACGGTAAAAATATGCATCATCTGAGGTTTCATCTCTTGTTTCAATAAAACTTCGAAAATTATCAAACGCAGTTCTCACATCATTATCGTTGGGTTTTTTTTTCTGCATCCATTTTAACATTTCCTTATCCACATCAACTTATTTTGTTTTTCTTAGTTTGTTTTTGGCATCTGTTTGAACTTTCTTCGGCAAACTTTAAAATTTTGAATTCATTCTTTAAAATGGTCGACAATGTACTAAACGATACACCAAATTTGTCTGCAATATACTTTAACTTTTTCAATAATCTATAATTTCTCTGATAGGGTATAAACTTTGCGCTTCGACATTTTGGAACTTTTTTTTTTAACTTATAATGCGAGCTCAAACGATTGGACAGTTGACATGCGTAACATTCATACTACACATGTACACATTTTCATGCATCCATACATTACATACATACATACATTCACTGTAAGAAAATTCTTCCCAAAACGGGGAGTTCCCTTTGAAAATAAGAAATAAAAATCGTGGTAAACTTTGTTTCAAATTTGAAAATTGACATTTCGTTATAAAGGAACAACTTTGCTTTCGGGCCAAAAAATTAGTTCCTTATAAAGAGAAGAACCTTCGTATGGGATATTTCTTAAGGGGAAGGGGAACAAATAGAAATTCGATATAGAGAGAAATACGTTATAAGGAAGTTCGTAATAAAGAAGTTTGACTGTATTCCTATTTTTGTTTTTTTTTTAAAGAAATGGGTTGAATTTGACAAAGTAATGTAAAGAGCTCCAAAAACTCTAGAGGCCTCGAACAGAGAACTAGGGGCCTCTACAAAACTCTAAGGCCTCCAACAAAGCTGAAGAAGCTTCCAAACCAACTTAAGAGGCCTCCATCCTAGCCATAAGTTCCTGCAACCAAGCTATAGGGACATCCAAAAGAACTGAAGAGGCAACCAATAGAGCTGTAGGGGCCTCCAAAATACTATATTTGGGCCTCTAACAGATATCTAGTGGCCTCTTACAAAGCTGTAGAAGGTGTTGAGGCCTCTAAAATAACTATAGGGGCCTCCTTCCTTTCTATAAGGTCCTGCAACCAAACAGGGGCCTCCAAAAGAACTGACGGGTCCTCCAATAGAGCTGTAGGGGCCTTAAAAAGTTATCTATGGGCCTCTAACAAATCCAGTCCGCCCTTTACCCATATTGCATACCAAAAAATAAATACAGAAAAGAACAGGACTTTCTGTACTTGCTTTTACAGATGTCTCACATCCATAGCGAAAAGTGTGATATGAAAAAGAAGACAAGGGAAAGAGAGAAAAAAAGTTTCGTATGATACTGAAATAGCATGGTGCTTATAAAATATTTCTTTTTGGAGTACAAGAGACATTTTTGTAGGGGTATCGAAACATTTCCAACATGTTTTTACTAGGGAGGGCCTCACGAGTGTTTGAAAAGTTTTCCTCGCCTTAATGTTTGGTTCTGAAAACCAGCAAGGGTATTCCTTGTCTAGATTTTTCCTACTGAAAAGCTACTAGGGCGTTGCCCAAAGTAGACAGGAACTTCGACTTTTTCCATCAGCCGGAGTATTTTTACTTTTAAGCTTACCGTTAACGACATATTCACCCAAAATCATTTTCATCCCAATTGTTATTGTAATTGACCATTTCAAGTCGCGTCGTTGTTCGTCTTAGCAGACAAAAATTAAACAATTCTGTTTGCAATTAGTAGACAGATATTTTTTTTCTCAATCCAATAATTTTCCATAAAGATTGAACCTTAAACAAAAAAAAAAAAATACGCAACTCAAAAAGGCTGCAACTTCACGTCAACGGATTTCAAGGAATACATAAGGTCGCGCTTTGGCAAAAACGTGAGAGTGCACAGCAAGAGTCAGAACAACTGTTGAATTGCTAAAGATTTCGCAGTGCATCAGGGCCGATTTTATTACCATTACCACATCGAACTAAGCAAAAACAGGTGATTATGGACATTATTATGCTCCAAGTGCTGTTGTGCTGGCGATGTCGAGAGTTTTCTCTTCGATTCCCCCGTTTTGATGCGGTCGTAGATATAATAAAACAGTGAGTTGGTATGGTGGATCGAAGACTTGCAGTTATATGGCCATGGGATGGGTTGATGGTTGGGTTTTTGGTGATTTCGTGCTGGATAGAGGTATTTTGCCTTGCCAATCCTATACTGATTGCTCTCGCTGTTGCTGCTGATGATGATGGTTTGTTCGGATATTCGGAGTGTTTTGTTGTTTTTCGTTGTTATTTTGCTGCCTGCCACTGTTGTGTTGAGCTGCTGTTCCTGGATGATGGTGAGAAACGTGAGAACAAACTGGCCACATTGACTTGTGTTTGTGATTTATTTCCACGTATACGAACATTGACGACTGCAGAGCTCCAAACAAAGGGTCAGGAAGCGAATTGCAGTTTTGTGAGATTATATTTTGTGGATTGTGTGTGCTGGCCGATGGTAAAGAAATCGATATTCTAGCCTAAGGTGCCCTTAGGGTTTTTTTGATTGTTCGCTCGGTATTCGTTCGACAAGGACGAAATTGATTATTTTGAAATTTTAATCGCGCTAATTGTGGGAATCATGATGGGGGCTACTGAATATTATAGTCAGCATACGTTCCGTCTATATTTTTATTATTTTTTTTTAAATATTGCGAATACTGATTTTCGATGGATGGGTTGTATGATTATTTGAGTATGGGATGTCCGATTGTAATGAATTGAATATTAATCCTTTTTAAACTTTTTAAAAAGCGAGACATAGGTAGGTAGTTCGATTTAAAATTAAATTTGATTTATTTATACAGGGTTATTGGCATAAGATGAGACAAAAAGCTGGAACGTGTAGGTTGGGTTGAGATAAGAAGAAATCGCATAGGAGGGGGTCTATACAGTTTCCCCTGATTAATTGACTTGGAAAATTATAATATACTCAATAGAGTTATTGTTAGCCACTTGGTGGAAATTAATTGTTCTGAACATTTTAATAGAATAAAATCAAATAAAAACTCTTGTTAGTTCCACAAATATATATATAAATACTTTATTTAATTACAATAAAGGTCGGCGCGTTTCGTCTACTTAGGACATATTCAGGGCACTAACATTTAACATGCAAATTGTGTGTTCGTGGTGAATATTATGGGTAGATAGGTTACATGAATTATTCAATTAATGTTTTTTTAATATTATTTTTTTTTATATATATAAAAAAAATATAAAAAAGTTAAAAATTTAAGATTTAAAAAATAATATTGAAAACATTTTAAGAACATTTAAAAAATATATTAATTATTTAACAGAGGACTGTTGTTAGTCAAGTCTATTTGGCAATTTAGTATATTGAAGCATTTGTGTTTGTTAATTTCAAACACCTCGTATCTAATACTCTGCCAGCTGGAAGATTATGAAGCAGGGTGACATCTTCGATGGCACATCCATGTGCCGTGGTTTTTAGATGCTGGGAAAGTCCAGAAGAAGGGTCCTGATGTGATGAGGCTTTGAGATGTTCCATAATACGCGTACCCAGAGGTCTCGATGTTTTTCCGATGTAAATTCCATTACATTCGTTACAAAAAAATTTGTAAACTCCCCTTTTTTGGTTTTGTCAATAGGTTGTTTAATTTTGTTGTTGCAAAGTGCATTTTTTAAGGTGAAATTAGTGAAGAAAGCTGGCTTAATTTTAGTTTCTGAGAGTGGCTTAGATAGTTTATAAGGAATTTTTCGCCACATCCCAATCTCCTTTTCACTTTGCAAAGGGAAAATGGATCGCAGTGTGTGCTGTCTTGAATTTTTTTTGTACAAGGCGTTGAATTATTTTAGGGTTGTATCCATTATTAGCTGCAATGTTTTTTTATTAAGTTTAGCTCCTTTTTGAAGTTGGTTTAACTCAGGGGAACATTTAGGAGACGGTTCAACATTAAGTGGAATGCAGACTTTTTTATGTTCAATGGATGAGCTGAAGACATGGGGATGATAGTATCAGTAGCCGTGCTTTTTCTGTATATATCAAAAACTAGTTTTCTTGAAGATGTGGATACAGTTAAATCAAGAAAATTTTATGACTCAGGTCCATACTCAAAGGTAAACTGTAGTTTGGAATCCAATTTGTTTAAGACATTTTCTACAAAGGTCAAAAGGTTCCGATGTGTTCCTGTCCAGATACAAAAAATATCTCCAGAAAAATATATTTTGTAGGAATGGATTTTTGGAAGCAATAACCGTTGTTCAAAGTCATCCATGTAAAACTCGGCAGCAAAAGGTGAAAATGAAGAGCCCATAGCAAGACCTGACTTTTGGCTATAAAACTTTCCATTAAATTCAAAATAGTTTTGTTCAATACAAAGGGAGACGAGTTTAAACAGCTGTAGACATTTGATTTCCTCTTTTAGATTTTCATAGACCCGGTGTTTAAGCAGTTGTTTGAGATTTACAGTTGAAACTGATGGAAATAAGTTTTTGACGTCAAATGAAACTAACTTAGCGTTTAGTTGCAGAACTAAATCTTTAACCTTATCAAAAAAAGTTACTTAGAATAAAAAGAAAATTACCAAAAAACAATGGCAACGCTAAAAGGTATTATGAAATTGCTTTTTTTGAACTAATTTTGTTAATACATACATACATCAAATTAATGAGCTTTTACATAAGAAGACGGATAGAGAATTTCTAAATTCATATTTGACTTAAAATAAAAAGAAAATTATTAAACAACAACAGCAACACCTACAGTATTGTAATATAGCTTTTTTTCAAACTGATTTAAAAGAAGCGCTTAACTCTTGAGAAGAAGAAATATACAGACAAAATCGAATAAGAAGGCACGGGATATTTTCGAAAAAAAATTGGCTTAAAAAAAAAAAAGAATATTAAAAAAAAAACAAACAACGGCAACACTAACAATATTATATATATAGCTTGTCCTAAAGTCAGAAATCTAAAATTTTTGTTTTTAAATCGCTAATAATTTTTGAGTACCTAATTAATTTTTCAAATTATGTTAATTTATGTTTTATTATGTTTTTTTTCAAAATGATTTTTTTCGATTAATTGTAAGATCATTTTGAATTTTAATACTTAATGGTCTTATTAATTCATAGTCAAACAATGAAAATTGAATGGTTATACGACTTCAACTTTTCAAATTATTACAAAAATAAAGTAACTAACGTTCTGTATTGGTCAGTGGTGGAGGTCCATTGCTGTGGTTGAACAAATTGCATGTTTACCACCCTCTTTTTTGTTTGCTTTTCTTACTGTTTCAATAGGAAGGAGGAAAGAGTAAGTAGTACAGAGAAATGATTATGTTTCACTTGAACAATGTTAATTTGTATTAAAAAGGGAACTTAAAGAGAATTAGCAGTTTAATTTCCTGTTTAATAAAGAAAAAAAAACACAATTTTGCGAAAAATCGTCAAAACTTACTTACACTTTTTTATTCTTACTTGCAATGTTAATATTATATTTAGGTTCTATGTGTAAAAGGTTCTTTATGAAAAATTATGGAATAGTTAAAAATTAAAACTATGATTTTGGTCAAACACATATAGGGAAGAGGTCTGCCTTTCTGTATATCCGCGCACCTTCCCCCTTAACGACTGAATTGATTTTTTTACAACACTTGTATGTACGTCGATACCTAATGTTTCTTGAGTAATATGCCGACACGTTTTTTGATTGTTCTTAGGATAAAAAGAAACGTTACCTGCCATACAAATTGTATTTACTTAAAAAAAGGAAAATATTATTTTTCTAAGGCTCCAATAATTAAAATAGCGAAAAACTACTTTTTTAAAAATGTCTTTTTTCGTAGATAGGTAGGTACTTCTAGCGGAACGAGTTTTTTGTTTTTCGATTTTTTTAGAAATAATTGTGTTGATATTTTTCATTTTTTCTTAAAAGTTTAAAAATTATTGTAAGACCATAATTTTTCAAAAACATCATATTGATGATGACCATGACTTTTCCAATTTTTTTTTAAACTTGTGTTAAAATTTTATTTTATTATTTTTTAAAAAAATTGAAAAAATCATGTTTCTAAATTCAAAAATAACTTGCAAAGCAACATTTTCCAAAACAAAATGTTTTTCTGGTTTTTAAAATTTCAAAATTTTATTTTGAAAAATCGCTTTTTCAAAAATAAAAAAAAAAAATAAACAAATTGGGTGACGCAACGGCTCATGAAGAACCAGGGCCTAGTGACTAACGACTCGCAAACATTCCTGTGTGCACGTGTCGACAGGAATGGAAGGGACCTACAATTGTATGCCGAATCCGAACGGCTAGACGAGAAGCACTTATTCATGACAAGTGATACTCTTGTAGGATTTGACAATTCCTCCAAGAGGCAGTAGCCCTGAAAAAAACTTTTTAGTTTTTAGGTGGACGAGGCTGGGAAGTGAACCCAGACCTCCAGGGTGACAGTCCATCGCACTAAGCATTACGCTACGGGCTACTACGTATTTCAAAAAAAAGTTGATGAAATTTTTTGAAATTAAATTTTTATAAATTAATTTAAATTTGCATTCGAAATTTTTTCTTAAAAATGATTTTAAAATATTGCGTTATTAGTTAAAAAAATCAAAAGTTCAAAAATTTATTATTAACTCTTAAGATTTCAAAATTGTATTTTTATTTGTTTTTCAATATTTTCTTGCTAACGATATCATTACATTATTGTCATTGAACCATTAACATACAACATCTTTTTCTAGCTGCATTCTAGCTGTTAACTACAAGAGCAAGTTTGTGCCATCCAGTCGTGCACTTTGTGTATATGTATTTGATATTCTCAAATGCATTTTAGTAACAAACGCATTTAGTAATTTGGAACATTACAAATGCGAAATCGAAAAAGTTTGTAACGTTAAATTCATAAGGTTTGCCATAGTGTTTTGAAAAGTAGAAGGTACCGAAAAGGTATACGCCCTAGTGCACGAAATTAATGAATTATCTAAAAGTCAAAATAATTGTGATTAAGAAATTTTTTAATAACCAATTTTGATAGGCATGGCATACCGTGGATATTTGCTAAGCCGAGCAGTAACCACCTT
Organism: Melangyna quadrimaculata; assembly: GCA_949320155.1. NCBI lineage: Eukaryota > Metazoa > Arthropoda > Insecta > Diptera > Syrphidae > Melangyna > Melangyna quadrimaculata. The sequence goes on from OX439485.1 coordinate 12,417,480, forward strand.
CAAACAAAGAATAGTAAAAACATGTTATACAGGATGTCCGGTAATTCTTGTGCCATACTTTGGGATCTTATTCTTGGTCATATTCTAAGGAAAAAATTGTTCCACAGTGAAGTCTGATTTTCAACTTTGACATCACTTTTCGACGATTTAAAAAAGGCTAACTTTGGTTTTTTTCTGACCAATGTTAAGGTCACTTTCTCTATCAGTACTAATAGAAGGGACCTCATTTTAGACTTTTTTTATAGTAAAAATACTAGTTTTTAAGACTGTGTTTAAATGGAACTGATATGTTATTAGGGTTGCCAGATATTCAATTTTAAATGGTGTTCAATTTTTCTTGCCCGGGCTAAATTTTGACTTTGAGGTCAATTTTTTTTTTTCAAAAAATGCGTGATAAACATAAATTTTTCTTATTTTTACCTGTTAAACAAAACAATAATAAACAAAAACTCATTCATGAAAGTACCGAAAATCCCATACGTTTTATGATACTTAGGAAAATCTAAAACTGGTAAAAAATCGAATTTTGGGTTTTTTAACTACTTTTTTAGCAGCACTTAGCAATTTTAGTGGTTTTCCAAGAATTGATAGTTTTTAGGTAACTTTTAAGACTGTGCACCCATGAAAAGGGTTAAAAGTGTACTTATGCCTTCTTGACTTGCTCTGAAAACTCTAATTACCTTAAGTCTTTTCAGGGAGAGTTAAATTTGGGGTATGAATGTATAATGGGTAAATTAACTCAATAAGTGGTATTAATCAAATAAATTTATCAGATTAACAAGAAAGGTCACAATTACAGTTGGATAAGGGCGCTTTTTGAAAAGAGATTCGAATTTTGTAATTTTGTTGTAGTAGCCCGTAGCGTAATGGTTAGTGCGTTCGACTGTCACGCTGGTGGTGTGGGATCGCTTCCCAGCCTTGTCCACCTAAAAACTAAAAAGTTTTTTTTCAGGGCTACTGCCTCTTGCGAGGGATTGACAAATCCTCCAAGAGTATCACTTGTCACGAATAAGTGCTTCTCGTCTAGCCGTTCGGATTCGGCATAGAGTTGTAGGTCCCTTCCATTCCTGTCGAAAGGCGCACACAGGAATGGTTGCGAGTTGTTAGTCACTAGGCCCTGGTTCTTCATGAGCCGTTGTGCCACCCGATTTATTTATTTTTTTCGAATTTTGTAACTGGTTGCTAAGGAGAAGCTTGGATGATAACTAGTTTATAAACAGAATTATTTGGACAGACGAATCTCAATTCACAAGAGCTGGTATTACGAATTTCCATAATCTCTTTACATAGGATTCGAGCAATCCACATTCAAGACGGCAAAGATCATTTCAGCATAGATTCAGTGTCAATATGTACGCAGGTGTAATTGGAAATAAATTAATCGGGCCTTTCAAATTAACACCCCGACTTAATTCTACTACCTATCTGGAGTTTTTACAAAATAATCTACCAGACGTATTGGAGGATGTTCCAGTGCTTCAAGCAGCTTCATCATATTTCCAATAAGATGGTTCTCCGGCCCACTATGGTCATGAAGTTAAGGATTGGCAGAAATGGACCAATTCACTGGCCTGCAAGATCTCCCGATCTCACTGTACTGGAATTTTTTGTATGGGGCGAATGAAAGAAATTGTTTACTCATCTGAAATAACAACTTTAACTGAATATGAACAACGTATTTCCGAGGGATCACTAAAAGTAAGGCAACAGTTATCGAAAATAAGCATTCAAAATGAAAACCAAAAACGGGGCCTGGCATGCATTCAAAACGCAGGAGGGCACTTTAAGCACTTCTGTGACTATATTTGTGTGTACATAAAACAAAAAAATACTTAAAACTACACAAATTATTGTTTTATTCAAACCCTTTACACCTCAGGGCAAAAAATCATTTGTTTTAGATTTTTCCAAGTATCATAAAGTGTATGGGTTTTTGGGTGCACTTACACTGTTTTTTTTTACCTTTGTTTTGTTCATCAGGTAAAAATAAGGAAGCTTAATGTTACGCATTTTTTGAAAAAAATTGACCTCAAATTCAAAATTTTGCTCGGGCAAAAAAAATTGAACACCATTTAAAATTGAATATCTGGACACTCAGTTTAAACGTAGTTTTAAAGGCAAGTATTTTTACTACAAAAAAGTCTGAAATGAGGTCCCTACTATTAGTACTGACAGAGAAATGGACCTTTACATGGGTCAAGGAGTGATGTGACGACCAAGAATCACATCCCAAAGTATGGCACACGAATTACCGGACACCCTGTATAAGTAGTAAGTTTTTTAATAACTTTAGTAATATTGTATACGACAATTTTCAATAGATATTTTATTATTTCACTTGACATTTTATTCCTTCATTTATACAATTTTGGTTTTTATTATAAAAAAATAAATATGGAAATACGACGTATCAAGACCTTTTTTTAAAAATATTATAATATATGTATGTTGAAATTTAAATAAATTAAAAAACTTGTTTAAAAATACATTCATTTTTGAATATATTTATTTAAAGATATTTTTCATCTTAACAAAAAAATACGATTTAGAAAAAAAATAAAACTTATAGTTAAAGTCAAAGTCAAAAAAGGCTAAAGTAATAATATTAACAAATTTCAAAAATCGAATTAATAATAAAAAAAATATGCACGACTAGATCGCACGCACCTGCTCTCGTAGGTAACAACTAGAATGTAACTCGACATTAACGGTTTAGACTATAGATGGATAGATATTTTTTTTTTTTTTTTTAATTTTTTATTTAAATGTAAAAATTAAAAATAATTTTTTGTTGATAATACCTGTAAGTGTAAAACCATAATAACCAAATGTATACATACAAATGTTTTATCTTATTTTTAATTTCATTGTTTAATAAAGTGCCCCTGAAGAAGACTGAAAACTCAGTCGAAACGTTGGGAAATCTAATGAACATCTTTCATTAATTAACTATAATGACCAAAAAAGCCGAAGAAGTGAAAACTTCAAATTTTTAAATTTTATAGATGGTTAGCTAATATTTGTATGTGGTAAGCGAAAAAAAATAAAAAAAAATCCCTTAAACAGGAATTTTAAATTTTACAAATTTGGAAATCAAAAATTAGAAATATAAAAAAAATAATTTTTTCTTTGATTTTATTTTTTTGCAAACAAAAATATTTTTACAAATTTTAAATGCAATATTTGTTGAATAAATTAGAAGTGTTAAATTGCTAAAATATGATAAAAATAACCCAGCCAATGAAAGATAAGAAATGTATTTTTTCTAAAAAAAAAAAAAAAATATTTTTATTTTCAATATTCGAATTTTTTTTTTGGGAAGAACGTGGTATGCGCTATTGTTATAACTGGTCTAGAGATGACATGTACAAAGTTTGTTCAAAATCGTTAGAACCATTTTTGAGACAACTTGATAAAATTTAAATCGTTGTTTGACACCTACCCGTTCTAGATGAGCGAAAGCAAAAATTCGAATTTATCCTCTGAGAATTACATAAAAGTGCTTCAAAACAAATTTTTAGCGATTCCGTCCAACCATTTAGGCTCTAGTTGGATAAACATAAGGACCCACAGACGTATAAACGCACAGACAAACATGCCGACGAACGTCTTGACGAAAATCACTTTTTTGGACTTCTCCATCATACTAATATTAGTTTTGCTTAAAACCTCGAATTTTTTTTATTTATAGGAAACCAATACTTGCCATATATTTAGAGCAAGTAAACATTTAATGTGAGTTTTTTAAGAAATCTTTTTAAAACAAAACCGAAATTGTTCAAGTTTTGTAAAATTGCATTAGCGTATGGAAGCAGAATTTTAAATGAAAACTTTTAATAACTGTACGTAGAATTATTAATTTTGTATTTATTATGATTGTCAATCAGGCAGACGGCAAAACCATGTTTTAATGATTGTTTGTAAATTTGTAAATAATAATACTTACAGAATAGTATATAATCTAATCTAATCTTATCTTAATCTATATTCTGGATAAACCATACAAAGTAGGATATAGGATATAGTTCGAGGAGAAACATAATAAAGATAAAAAGAGCACAATTTCCACACAAATTTTGTAAAGTCAAAGTAAGGATTTGAATGTATTAGTTAGACGCCAGAGATTTTTTGACGCAGAACAATTTTGTATGACCTTTTATTACTTTCGATTAAAGAGATGTTGAATTCCAAATAATGAGTCTGGGAAATATCGGATACCCTAATGCTCGGTGCCCCTTAAGTTTTTAACTGATCGATTTTTGAAAACTTCACTGCTGTCTTAGTAAAAGCATCAGGGTAATCAGAGTATCATCGAGGCATACAAGCTAATTCTAATAAATGTTGAGAAAAAACTATTAAATTTACTGCAACAAATACATAATAAAAATAGAGAGAGTCATTTTATATCTAATATTAATCTTTTTAGTAAATAACGACTCGTATTTGTCGAGAATCGAACCTAACGAGTTTTCAAGTGTTTAAAATTACAAGTCGAACATTATGTTGCGCAAATTTTTTTTCATCTCCAAACTCCGGCCAATATAGAAATTGAAATAAAAACAAAATTAAAAACAAAAGGGGGTAAAATCGGGGGAAAGGATGATTGGAAGTCATATATTATGTATACGCAGGTATTAATTCGTTATGTCAATATTTCAATTTTCAAAGCGAACAGTTATACCTCGCCATCTTTTACTTAGCCTATATGACCCGGGGTTTAGACAAGCGAGTAGAACTAGTAACGGATATGTGTGTTAGTGTATCTGAATTCTGAACACGAGAGAGTCCACTAGCAGGGAAAATAGTGTAATATTTTTGCCTGCGAGTAGCCTGCCAGTTATCCTGCTAGTGTAGTGTAATGTTTTCATTTATTTGTTTTGTTTCCATAGTTTCCATAATTTGTATATTTTTCTATATGAAATATTTTTAAATTTTAATTTATAATTCGGGTGGCACAACGGCTCATGAAGAACCAGGGCCTAGTGACTAACAACTCGCAACCATTCTTGTGTGCGCCTTTCGACAGGAATGGAAGGGACCTAGAATTTTATGCCGAATCCGAACGGCTAGACGAGAAGCACTTATTCGTGACAAGTGATACTCTTGGAGGATTTGTCAATTCCTCGCAAGAGGCAGTAGCCCTGAAAAATAACTTTTTAGTTTTTTAGTTGGACGAGGCTGGGAAGCGATCCCAGACCTCCAGCGTGACAGTCGAACGCACTAACCATTACGCTACGGGCTACCACATATTTTTAAAAAATCATACTATTTGACAAAACGCGCAGAGAGCTACTAGTCACACATACATCCATAAAACTAACACTATGATACAAATGCTACTAGTTCTACTCGCTTGTCTAAACCCCAGGTGAATCTGCTTCACAGCTTGTGCCAGTGTGACAAATAAAAACAAGCAATCTAACAAATTAATATATGACATAATTCAAGTCTTATAAACACTCGCCAATTAAGTAAAAACAATAGATCGCCAAAAAACACATGATGGTACTTGAGTTATGAATACAAGTCTTTTCGATCAACCCTTAAACGCCTTAGCTTTCTATTCTTTCAAAAACATATGCACATAATAACTTACCAACATAACTTTTTCCAAATCCTATTTTGGGAAGAGTCTAATAATTGAAGTATCTCTTCAAATTGTAATAATGTCCTTCATAATAGTAGGAAGGTATACGTTTTTTAGCCCTTAATGAGGATAACTGACGGCCTAAGCCTTGGTTTCAGAAAGAAACTATACCTACATACATATATACGACCTACCAGCTATAGTCTATAGAAAATTCGTTATTTTAAATGAATGCCATAAATTCCATTGGTAACATTCCTTTTAGTTTAATGGAAAACAAGGTTGCTTACACGCACACTCACACAGAAACAAAAGTCTCCGCTGCTTCGCAAAATGCCACACTACACGGATTTAAAAGTCCATAACACACAGTACCTTCAGAGTAGGTGTGTGTGTGTGTGCCTTTTGTTATTCAATGTTTTTAAGGGATGCGAATTTAGAGATTGAATTTTGAATACATACATACTCGCATTTCATTTAATTTTCAAGAGTTTTTCAAGTGTCCATATAAAATCGTATGGAAAAAACCCTTTTTCCACTCAATATCTTCCATCAGCTGCTTTCGACTCCTTCGGGTGGTGTAAATGAACGAATGAATGAAATGACATGATGTGCGAAGAATACCCAATAAAACGATTTTACGAGGCTAAAGCTATATAGGTATATCAATCGCTTTCCAATTCACACCTCAATTGTTTATAAATAATTGAATAATTTCGATTTAAAAATGCAGGAGCAATTCAATTTAGGAATTATGCCCCCTATATCCATTTCCAACTCTAACCTATAGGAATACCAGATTTACCCACAAATCTAATCAGGTTCAAAGCAGCTCATTCGATTATCTGGATGCGGATTCCTCTCAACAGCATATCGGAATTATCCACGGACGGTCTATACGTCTATTTCAAGTCGGCTTCACCCACGTAAAGGTCCATCATTTCTCCCCGTGTCCCCGTCCCCTTCGTCGTCGTAGTCATCACCTATCGTATACCCCGCATTTATGTTTCAAAAACCAAATAAACAGCAAAACATGAGGTTTGCATATTTATTATCGCGTTAGCATAAACAATGAGCTATCCCAGAGAAGTGGGTAGATTATATAGAATATTGTAGTGCCCTCAGCCATACACAGCACATCAGCATGGTGGTCTTGAAAATTTCAAATTCGCTTGAATAATTCACAAAATATCTGAAATTTTTCGGCGCCGTTTATTTTGCTTGGTTCTGTATAGGTATCGGTTTCGGTCAGTTTTATTCCAGCTGTGGGATAACTTTTGTTTGTATGTTTTGCCTTATAAGCACCCTCTGTCTCTATATACCTTCCCACCTACTATCTAGCTTTAATATGAAAAAAGATTTTTTTTTAAAGTTAACCGTGTGCTTTCAGCGTGGAGTGCATTTTAAAATTCAACATCAGTCTGGCTTGTACAATTTTCCTGTACCTATACAACATTCGCAACATATTTATCTGTCTTCTGGCTTTGCTGTATTCAACCTTTGCTAGGAAAGATATAGATGTACGTGGTCCAAAGCTCCAAAGTTAACCAAAAATACACAAAAAAAATCGTTAGCACGTGACGTACGAAGTATCAGTTGATAATACCAAGTATCTATTCCACCTAAATACTTATATATTCACATGGAGTCTGTACATATACATGTCGCACATCATATTAACTCCAAGTGGAGGCGGTGAAGTTGGGCACTGGGAATGGGTAGGTATATATAGGAAGGCATTGGGCAACCCTTGGTGGTTTGGTGTTGTTATAGAGCTGCTATAGTGCTATAACAGGTATATTCAGTCTTAGGATTATGATTGTGAATTTCACAAGTTAAAAACTTAGGTATATGAGTATTAACGTAGATATATTTTATAACGTATACCTATCCCTTTATGTGCACTCAAAAAAAATATCAGACAAACCTTACCAAAAACAAGCATGCTACAGACTTTGCATTTCAAGAAATAAAAATAAATAAATTGGGTGGCGCAACGGCTCGTAAAGAACCAGGGCCTAGTGACTAACAACTCGCAACCATTCCTGCGTGCGCGTGTCGACAGGAATGGAAGGGACCTACAATTCTATGCCAAATCCGAACGGCTAGACGAGAAGCACTTATTCATGACAAGTGATCTTCTTGGAAGATTTGCCAATTCCTCGCAAGAGGCAGTAACCCTGAAAAAAAAAGAGTTTTTAGGTTTCAGATGGACCCAGACCTCAAGCGTAAACAGTCCAAAACACTAACCACTACGCTACGGACTAGAAATGCAAGGTCCAAATTTTGAAGTCCTTATTTATTTAAAAAAATTTCGTACTGCCAGTAAAGTAAGAATGTCATTTTGCGGTAAAGGCTGCAAAATTGCAGTTTTTTTTACCATTTCAAGAATTATTTTAAAAAATAAAAAAAAAATACTTCAATATGAAATTAGTTCTTCAAGTTGTGATGTGTTTCGAGTACCAACCATGATGCTGAAAATTTGCAGTAAAGCTCCGAAATTGAAGTTATTATTGCATTTTAAGTAATGCTTATTCCAAATTTCAAAAAATCAATTTGCAAACAAATTTCATACTACCCTGCTAACGTCCTTGTGAATTTTTACATGGTCAAGCAAATGAGATTGATGAGCATTCATCCTGAACATTCTTTTTCATGAGTTCGTCAAATGTCATATTGATAAGCTTTTTATACAAAAGAAATATGTCACATTTCACTCATAGTCATTACGCACAACTTTTGTATTTTCAATTTTAGCATCTAATTATTGTTATTTTTGGAAAACCCGCGATGGTGAAATACACCTTTCATCTCTTGGACGTTGATGATGGGAATTCGATTGAAAAATGACCTCTAGATGGGTGTTCGAATTCTCATTAAGAAAAGATACATAGATATGCGAGTGTTTGTCTAAAGTGAAAACACGATGGTTGTCTAGTATATTGGCTTGAAAGAGGATAACATAATATTTGAAGTGTTTTGAGAGGTTATTTCATCGGACAAAGAACTTTAATTATGACAAGCTAATCAGCTGCGGACTCCCAGTTCTATAGATTTAATTCAAATACAGGATAATAGGATTGTCGGTCGGAATGTTATTAGTTATTTGCGGCAACATTCTGTCTCTGACCTTTTCTTTAAAGTGAAGTTTCATTAAGAAAGAAGAATACAAATATGTTTTATACATAGAAATACATCCTATATAGTAATAGATACCTACTACATACATATACATATGATGGTCATGGTGCAAGGAAGCACGACGAATGAAGAATGGACTTGCTTATATGTACTGTACATATTGGTATATCTAATAGCTGTGTTGCACAAAAACGTTTTGTGTCCGAAGACGTGTTTCATTGTTGTTCAAAGTAATTATACATTCAAAGCACACATTGTAGCCATTTACATTGCATATTGAAGAAAAGTTTGTATAGTTTTGCTTTCCTAAGGGGATATAGAACCTACATACCTACCTACCTACCTACAAACTTGTAACTCGTAAGTGTCTGGAGATTGCAAACTTCTTGGGTTTTAGTTTTGGCTTAACTTGTCTTCGTTGGAATAAAATATTTAGAGAAATGTGTGAAACAACGGATAAAACATAAACTTTACAAAGCTAAAAAACAGGTTTTAAATATTGTTAGAGATTACTTTTGATTTTATATTACAGAGAGAACGGGTGTTTTTAGAGTAGAGACTCTTGGAAAATAAAGTTTTGTATAGGATAGTTCTGCAAAGTTAATAGTGATGGGACCAAGGTAACATCTACTCAAATGTCAAAAACAAAGATGTTTTTATTTGCCTACAAGACTTTTGGAATGTGATTTTGAGAGACTTTTTTTTTGTGAAAATTAAGTCAATTATTTGATTAAATTTAAATTTTTGTTTAATCAGTTTTGAAAATAGATTCAAACGGGGACAGTACGATAACTTGGCCGCCGAAAATTGATAACGGATTTTTGTAGGAGGGTCAAATACAAGCATTTTTACTATGGGAGGGGGGGTCTATCGCGACCCGTTAACGACTTAAATGGAAAACAAATACTAAAAAGCAACGACAATACTTACAATGCAAAACAATACATTTTTTAAAAGCCAGAAGTTTGATCTTTAATTCTATACATTTAAATAAAATTATTTGTGTCAACAGTTTTCAAAAAATTTACATTCAAATTTAAAATTTTGATAAAAAAAACGCAAAAAGAAATGATTGGATCAATTTAGCTCAAAAGTGTAAAATGGAAAACTAAATTTTCTTTTTGTGGTCAATGCTCATATCAATTTTGAATCGAACACAAAAAACCGAAAGCTTTTATGTCCTCTAGTTTTTGAGAAAATTGAAAATTACTAGAAGTACTTTTTTATGAATTTTTTTTTATAACTAATTTGATCTTTTTTTGATAAACATTAATGTTGGTGTAAGGTTGATCTTTGTTAGTAATATAAATATCAGCCATTCATTTAGCGTTACCCAGAATGCACCACGAGGAGGTAGAATTGCATTGCATTCCGCGTCCTAGTCAGTCAGTTTGTGGTTAAGTCAGGAGTTTGTTAAAAATAGTCACGTTAATTTTCAATATATACATATTAAAAAGGTATGTCAGTCTCGTCAAAGAAGTCATCGTCCGTACTGGTGTTACTGTCGAGTTCGTCGAGTTCTTCGTTGATGGTGAGGAGCCGAGGTTGTTTTGGTGGTAAAACACGCTCTAAATGCTCACTTTGCACTGTGGGAGGGTCGAGTTCATTTAGTTGTACACCCACACTTTCTTCACCATCGATGAAACATGGGTATACTTTTTTTACATCAAGTAAGAACTCCATGATTTGGGAGCCCAAGTCGTCCTTATATTTTTTTTCACGGCAGTATTTTCTGTAGAAGAAAAGTGCCATATATTGGTGAAGATGGTGGGTTGTTTTGCGGCATACAATGTCTTTTTTTAAAAGTTTGTTTTGGTTCTCCAGATCATTGATTGTATTGGTTGGATCGGTCGCATTCACATATTCCCCTTTGCTGTGGTTTGTTACTTCATGAGTCATTCCAGGGAATATTTTTTCAACACCTACACTCCTCGTCAACTGAATACGCACAAACATTTTTGAATATATTTTATCCATTTTTTCCAAACAGTGATGGTTATTATGCCATCTGTTGATGGTAAAAATGTTCGTAACATATAAATAACAGAATTTCAAAGTTTTATCCAAAAACAACCGTGAGTTTTTCCTTCAACCACTTCCAAAGTGTAACTTATGCAAAGTAGAAGTTTTTTTTTGAGTCAACTGAATAGGTACAAAAATTAAAATTGGTATTGGAATGGAATGAAACAAGTTTTTGTTTAAGTTTAGTAGTGGGTACTTCCACCTTTATTTTTAATTACTTCGTAAATTCGATCCGGCATGGAATCGTATAGCTTTTTAATGTAATTTAACGAAATTTCGCTCCACGCTAATTTGATTGCAGAAATTAAGGTTTCTTTGTCTTCGAACTGACGACCACCCTCATAAACTTTGCGTTCTAACCATCCCCAGACATTTTCTATGATGTTTAGATCAGGTGAGTACGGCGGCCATTGAAGCAACTGCACTTGTTGCTCCTCTATCCATGTTTTTATTATGCGCGCTGAGTGAATAGTCGCATTATCATGTTGGTAGGTCCAGTTTATGGGTCCAAGGATGTAAGAAAATTTAGGAAAATTTCTTTCCAAAATTACTTTATACCCAGCTGCTGTCATTCTTGATGTTACAACCTCGAGCTCAACTGTTCCATAATAACTGACTGCTCCCCATATCATGACACCTCCTTCACGACTATGATGGCGCTTTAAAAATCTTTTTTCTTTTCTTAAGTCGTGAAAATAGAAGTTGAACCCATCAGGGCCATCGAAATTAAACTTTTTTTCATCTGAAAAAACCACGTGATACCATTCTTTTTTCCAACTCATGTGAAGTCTTGAAAAATCTAATCGCAACATTTTCCGTCTCTCGTCAAGTGGTGGTTTTTTCTTAAGTTTCATTCGTTTAAGATGGCTTGAGTTGTTGATTACTCTTAATACTGTTGAGCAACTTGCGTTTACGCCGACTTTTTGTTTTATTTTTGCCACAGAATCAGAAGAATTTGATGCACATCTTAAAATTCTTCGTCTCTCAGCTGCTGTTGTTGCTGTTTTCTTACCTCCCTTCATGTTTTTGCCGTATGCATCTTTATTTTTCAAGTAAGAATAAACTACATTAAAACTTCGGCCAACTTTATCAGCTATTGCACGTCCAGTTAGGCCTTGGTCTCTAAGTAAATCGATTTTAGCTTTTTCAACACTGTTAAGACACTTAGATCTACCCATTTTTCTTAAAATTTGAAATCAAGAATTAAATTTTACTGAAAACACTAAAATCGTTAATTTTAACTGTCAAGCACTCCAAAAAACTTATAAACAACGAAGAAAATGGCGTTTTACCTATTCAGTTGACTAAAAAAAAACTCCTACTTTGCATATAAAACACTTTGCAAGTGGTTGAAGAAAAACTCACGGTTGTTTTTGGATAATTCTTTCGGAATTATCTGCTTAACATCTTAAGGGAATAGTTAGCATCAACAGATGGCATAATAACCATCACTGTTTGGAAAAAATGGATAAAGTATATTAAAAAATATTTGTGCGTATTCAGTTGACGAGGAGTGTATGTATTGGCGTGCGCTGTCGGTACAAATACGACTGGTGTTGGGGTTGACGTATTTGTGTATATAAGGCAACAAGTCTTCCTTACATTTGGAGTTCACTTTAAAAAAGCGCCCGACCTTGTCCTCTTTGCAATATATCCCCAACACTATTATCTTCATCTGCTCCGTTACACGACCTCTATGATACTTTCTTTTAGTTAGAAAGGTCTCGTCGATTTGTACTGTTTTTTCCTCGCCACCAATGTTTACTTCAACGTGAGACGTAATTATTTCCGTTATTTCTCGAAAATAACTATAGTAATCTATTATGGTAGATTTACTTAATTCACTTTTTTGGTCGTGGTGGCGCCAAGAGATTAAATGCTTATTTTAAAATAATGATACACAATAATTTAAAAAAAATATCCTTAAGCAGTATTTAGATTAATATTAAATTAACTTACCTGAAAAACCGTGTTCACGGGCATTTTGATGACAAAAGCGATAACTAACGCATGCACCTCGCGAATCTCTAGCCGACATTGAGGCCCATGGTAGAAAGTGCCGATGGGTTGATTGTATTCCTGCAACTTTTGTCACCTTTTCTTTTCGAGCACTTTTGCGAGCATCGCCATTTCCAACCAAACTTGATGTTTTTAATTATTTCCACCTTCATTGGTAAGTTACAACACTGTGGAGGTGTTGAAGTTTTTGTCGGAATAAGTCCAATTTCTTCAAAAAAGCTATACTTTTTTCGTTAGTCAAAACTAAATCCCCGAACGAACAAAATATTGAAAAATCATTTAATTTTGGATGAAGCAGTGGATGAAGCAGTGGATGCTTAGACGCCATTCTTTATTCATTGAAAAAAAAAACACTTCACTTTCACAAATGTTAAAAAATAATGAATTACTTTTGCTAAGCAATAAGCTGTTCCACATTTCTATTAAAAAAATAACGGTTTAAAATTCGATTGTATGTTCGTTTTTTTGGTCAAGCTCAAAGGCTTGCATGATTTGAACATGACAATTGCAATATGTAGGTATGTATATACATTATGCTGCAGTCATACAGTAGTGCTCAGTTAATGCGATTTTTTCATACATTTACATTTACCATATGTAGCTGTTGACATTGGAAACAGAATATATTCAAAGTTCCTTAAATGCAAACCAAATTTGACATACACCGAACCTCGCACATACCCGAAATCCTATAATTAGCCCAAGCAGGGGAGTTGCAGGGGGGCAGCATGCCCCCCATACATACCTCGCTTTTAAAATGCCCGCCTAATGCTGGGTACTAGCCCTTTATTTTAACATCAAATTTTGCATACACCGAACCTCGCACATACCTCAAATCATATAGTGAGCCCGAAGAGGGGGGTTGAAGGAGGGTAGCATGCCCCCCCCCCAAACATGCCTCACTGTTTATACGCCGTAAGGCTGGGTGTTGGGAAAGTATGATAATTTAGATTCAATTTAGAGTCAAATTACTATCAAAATAAGACCACGTAAAATACTCAAGCAAAACAAAATTAATTGAATTAAAATAGTAGTTTTGGTAATTTGTAATATTCTCGAAAACTAGAAGACATAAAATCATTTTGTTTTTGGTTTCTGATTAAAAATTATTATGAGCAACGATTTCTAAGAAAAAAAATATAATATAAAATCTCAAAGTTTTGAAAAATTACACTTTAAAATTTTTGTATATGTTTTTTTTCCCAAATTTTGAGTTTGAAAGTAGTTTTTTCAAAAACTATGGTAAGATTTCACTTGATTTAAAAACTGGCTAATAAAAGAGAGTATTGGCTTTCAAAAAAGATATACAACTTAATTGTAGGTATTACCGTTATTTGTTTAATGTTTTTTTTTTAATTTTTAGTACTTTTTTCAATTAATTGCCCCTCCCGCCCAAACGGGGGGAGATAGACCCCCCCCCCACCCATAGTAAAAAATGTTTGTATTTAACCCATGTACAAAATTCCGCTATCAATTGTCGGCGCCCAAGTTATCGTACTCGTGCCATTCAAACTTGGATTAAGGTTAGTTGTGTCGTCTTGACGGGATGAACTTTGGTACAATAGTAGTCCATCTCCTAACTTAACTTTTAAGAAAAGTGTGGTCATGTTGGCAACACTGACAGACCGAATATAATTGGGTTACCTACAGCGTTGCCAATTATAAGCCGCGTGCCACAAGCACGCTGCCCATAATCTCGTAAAGGCCCTAACTTACATTTTCACTCTTTTGAGATAATGTTGAAAACACTAAATCGCTTACCGCAACCTGAAGATAAAAAGTGAAAATTACCAAAAAATTTTTTGTAAAGCTTAATTAATGCTGTATTTTTTCAAGTAGTTGGAAAATAAAAATTGGTTAGCATTTAGGAAATAAGGTAGATAGGGCTTTTTAGCCTTTGACAAAAAATAAATAACAAAAATGTACGTTAAACTTAAGAAACATGAAATTTTAAGAGATATTGATTAATTTCAACAAAAAAAAATGAATACAATTTACGCATAAAATCGTATTAAAAATTATAGAAATGAATATTTTAAAAAGCCCTAACTACCACATAGGGCATGGATATACTTTCTCTATACACTGTGTTATAAAACGCCCTATATGGTTGGTTAGGGCTTTTAATAAATATTGATGCATATGATTTGTAGTTAGGGCTTCTAAAAATTGTGGTTTTCTGGCTTATTTGAAGGTTTAAGGTAAAGAAATTGGTACACAAAAATCGGAGACATTGCCCTTACTCCAAATATGCAAGAAACTCAAAATCGAATTTTTTTGTAGGTAAGGCCTTTACGAGATTATGAGCAGCACGGTGGTGGCCACAAAAAAACACCTATGGAACCAATATACATATTTTAAAATAGATCCGTTCCATTTTTGGTTTTCATGCGACGTTAAAGTATTTTGTTTAAGTTTTATCAGTGCAATATTTACTTTCCAGTTTTGGAAGAACTTTATTGGTAATAATCTAACACTTTTTCCTTTCACTCCACACACACCATTTCACTCAAGATGTTTTGATGGATTCTTTTGATCATTTTTTCTTATGACAAATGAGATATTTCTGCCAAATTTCATCACTAAAACGTTGGAACTTGGTTAAATTATGTTTGTAGCACTGAAAATGCAGTTATCATTTTATAGGAACTGATTGTAAAAAAATGAATGGATAAACGCCCTAAGACTATTCCTAGCTCAGCATCCGCATAACGGTAAGTTAGTATTCCAAATTATTCACCAAAAGTCCAGAACAATATCTGATAGCCAGCATCTCGGAAAGTTAAGAAAATAGAAATAAACGTAGTCAATAATTATAAACAATTACAATTATCTATTTATAATAATTTTCAATTTTTAACTCTTTTTATGCTCTCAGGCGGAGTCTCCTACGGAAGCCGCCATTTTTTTATAATTACTCCTAAGTACTAACCGATTGCATGTTTCATGTTACACATCTAAAACTTTGTCTAAAACGTGTTACTTATATACCAAGAAAATAATCTACATAGAACTACTTCAAAACTAATTAAAATTACATACAACTACTTTAGAACTACATAGAACAGTTCCAGCAAGCATTCTCTTTTATTTTGATTTTGTGATTTTTGTGTGTTCTCCTGCATGCACCAATCTCTTCGATCTCAATTGAGAACACATTGCCTCTCTTAAAAACCCGTATCGTTTCCAGTTTTTTTATTTACAATTTGACTTATAATAACGAGTTAGATAATTTGATGCTGTGATGTCTCATTCGCTGCCGAGTAAAATGTAGTCTGGTACAAATCCTTAGTAACTTTCTTTCGAACATTTGAAGTTCCTTCATGGCCGTCTTCGAGATGGAGAACCAAACTGGGAAGGAATAGCGGATTACAGGCCGCAGGAGCTGCTTGTGCATAAGTATCTTCGTCTTCTGGCTTAGTCCGTTTCTGCGTCTCATCAATGGGTGGAGTCGGTGAAAAGCCCAGTTGGCTATTTTGAGGACGTTTCGTGAGTGCGGGTTGAACCTTAACAACTCGGTGAAGTGGATACTTAGGTACTTCACATTCTTTTTGGCTGCTATTGTAGATCCGTCCGGAAGTTTCAGAACCAGACTTCTGCACTTGGCTGTGCTGCAACTACCTCTACTGGGTCTCCCGAAACACACAAGCTCCGATTTGGAGGTGTTTATCCGGATGCCCCATTTCTTGTAGAAGGCGTAAAGTCTATTGACGTGGTGCTCAACTTTTCGTAAAAGTAACCATCAGAGGAGACATCGAGGCGGCATACGTAAGGGAGTCATCAGCATACAGGAGATTTTGGCATCCAGATGGCAATGGTTGGTCAGATATCATCAGGCTGTAGAGGAAGGGGCCTAGCTTCGAACCTTGGGCAACTCCGGCTTTAATGTTCTTCACTTGTGATTTGCAGTTGTTCATTTGTACGTAGAATTTTCTGGAAGAAAGAAAAGAAAAAAGAATTTTTATTAAAGACGGAGGTAAAAATGTAATACGCGAAGCTTATGGATAAGGGCTTCAATCCATATGCTGTCGAATGCTTTCTCGACATCCAGAAAGCATCTAAGGGTGACACGATGGTTGTTGAGAGCTATGGTGATGTCATGCTGAAACTCAAGAGCGGATGCAAAGTGGAGTGCTTTTCCCTAAAGCCAACCTGCATGTCCGGGCGTATCGTTTCGTTTCCATTTAAGATGGGGCAACGTCAGCGTTGCCAGCCCGTTTAGGCAAAAGCATGCCTCATTAAAAAAAAAAGAATGCCTTTTTCGGCGATGCAATGACTCACTGGATGTTTTTTTTTAGTTTTTTTAAGAATAATCTAAATTTAAACACAATTGTAAAAGAATAAACAAAAACAATCCTTAATTAGACAAAAAAAAGCATTAATAGATCACAGAAACAATTCTTAACTTATTGAAGAACTTTTAAGTAATATAGAAACGATGTTTCGATGCAAAGGTATAAAATTAAAATTAAGGTCGTCGCATAAAAAAAAAAAAATAAATCGGGTGGCACAACGGCTCATGTAGAACTAGGGCCTAGTGACTAACAACTCGCAACCATTCCTGTGTGCGCCTGTCGACAGGAATGGAAGGGACCTACAATTTTATGCCGAACCCGAACGGCTAGACGAAAAGCATTTATTCGTGACAAGTGATACTCTTGGAGGATTTGTCAATTCCTCGCAAGAGGCAGTAGACCAATTTGGTCTTATGACACTTTGAACTGTTTCAAAAAAAACAAGGCATTCACTATTTTAAAACCTCCTTAAAAAACAAATAAGAAAAACAAGAAAAATTTGTAGGTGTGTTTCTATAAATAAATATAAAAGAAAGTACTAAGTTTTTAAATGGTTTATCATCGATTTTTGAATTTAAACAATCAAATGATAATTATACGTCAGCCACTTTTAAAAGCGGAAGTACCAAACACTGTCTAAAGAGGCGGTTAAATTCTTTACTTTCGTGCAAAGAATTTACAAATTTAAGAATTTTCGATAGACTTTTTTTCTTACAGCTTGACAAAAATGAAACGAACATGTTGTAAATTTTTCTGTTGTAAAACAACGGGTTTTAAACTGTTTTAAGAGCCTTTTCATAAACCGTTACAGATGATGTCGGGTTAAACTGAAACATTATTAATTCAATATTATTGGAAGACGTGAAGACATGCGGCTTGTGGCACGTAGCGCCGTCCTGTTGGAACCAAATGTTGCCAATATCTCCCTCTTCAATTTTTGTGAACAAAAATTCGTTCAACATGGCCCGATAACGATCGCCATTGACTGTAACGGCTCAGTTGAAGAAAAATGGCCCAATTATGCCTCTGGACCAAAATCCGCACCAAACAGTGACTCGTTTTGGGTGTATCGGCTTTTCAATGTATGCGTGCGGGTTTTCTGTGCCCCAAATGCGACAATTTTGCTTGTTTACATACCCGCCAAGATCAAAATGAGCTTCATCTGAAAAGATGATTTTTTTTGGCAAAATCGGCAAAGTAATGTCGCAATATTTCCCAGCGTTGTTCAAGCGTATACACAGCCATATTCGTTCAGCGGAAGGATAAAACTAATTATCTGTCAAATCAGACATGAGCTAAGTATTACCATTCACGAAATAAGCACTAGTTGAAAAAAAACGTTAGATGGCGGACGCTTTACCTATTTTGCAGATTTAAATCTTTTCTAGAGAAAACATTATTATACTTTTTTGCATATAACGCATCAATTGAAAGATATTGCGACTTCAAAAATGGACAACTTCAACTATATTGGAAATGATCCGTTACAAATGCCCATGAGCTGTCTTCGCATTTTACCAAACTCAACCTATGATTAAAATAAATAGACAATAATTTATTTTGAAAATTATGTACGGTGTGTTTGAAACCGGTTTTTTGAAAAAAAAAATTAAATATTACATTTGGCCTTATGTCTAAAATACAATTGGCCTTATGACGCTTTACAAAGCGACATAAGGCCAACTCTTAAAAATTGGCCTTATGTCGCTTTTGTTAAACGTCATAAGGCCAAACACCGGCATTTGGCCTTATGACGCTTGGTCTTATGTCATGGTACCGTAAATTCTAAATACAATCGAGTTGGAGTTCATTGCTCCTTGATGAAGACCATTTTTCAATTCGAAGAATGCGGTAGACAGAAGCAACATTGCAACATTTGACAACAAACTTTCAACCTTAAGCATGTCATAATGCATAGATATAAAAGTCGTTTCCTTACGATAAGTCTGGTCAGCGCTAAGATTACTTCTAGTCAAATATTTGTTTCGGGTAACGGCAATGTTTTTTTCTTTGTTTTAATTTACCTACAAGTTTTTTCTTTTCAATAAAATGTGTTCTTCATGATTAAAATGTAAGGAAATAATTTCGTTGGCTTTGTGAAAATATTCTATTTAAAGCTTTATGATTAAAGTATTCAGTTAGCCAACTAATTCTAGCATCTACTGTCTTTTAATGAAAAATTAATTGAAAATTAAATTATTCGTTATTTTTACGTAACGACTTAACTCATTACATAACATCATAGTAATGTCAATGATATCGGTTACCTTGCTTTTGATTTCTTTTAGCTAGCTAAGCAATGTCGTAGCATGGTAGGCAGGGGGCGCAGGCACCGGGCGGCTTTTTGCCGGGGGCGTTAAGCCGGGTGAAAGAAATAAAAATAAAAATTGCGTACCTATTCGCTTTTTAATATTTTTTATTAATCCATTATTCTTCAAATTAATTAATTCGTTGAGACCAAAGAATTCAATCAAAAATTGTCCCATTGGTAAAACTTCTTCATAGTAATATTCACTAATCAAACATTCATTGTGTGCCACATAAAATGCTACTGTACAAACATGTGCATACAAATACAAGCTGGCTAAGATAATGTCAAAAGACTTGTTCCTCGAGTAAGTGTGGGTCACTTATCTAGCTGGAGATTAGACAATTGATCAATAAATGTATGTCCCAAATACATAAAACGTTCGAGAACCAAGCATGCATGCTAGGAATTTGCAGTAAGGCTCCAAATTTGGAGTTATTTTTGTATTTCAAGAAAAACTGCTAATTCCAAGTTTTGAAGTCCTCCTTTTGAAGAACCTGTTCTAAGTTTTTCTGCCTAAAAAGCAATTACATAAAATCCTATTCTATTCTTTATGTATTTGTTTTACAATATGATATGAAACATTAAAGTATAAAACTTATTCACTTTTGACATTGAATTTTTGTATAGCGAGTTGGCCCAGTGAAAGGTGCATATTGGACTGACAGCATAAGATCGCGGGATCAAGTTCCACATAAGCCAACTTTGTTTTTTTTGTTTCCGGTCGAGGCAAAAGGGTTCATAATCACCAAGGCCCTTGTTCTAGCCTTTGATAACCCTTGCTAGCCCCTTGCCAGGCTCTATGTAATACTCTCTAGTGCCTTGTCGAAAACTAGATTGTTTTTCTGTGCGGGACACTGTGAAGTTAGAAGGGTAGTATGAATTTATTTTTCAATTGAGGACTTCAAAATTTGGACCTAGCATTTCTTGAAATGAAAACAAAACGGCGCATTTGGAGCCTTGCTTGAAATCAATAGCATGCTTGATTCTCGAGATACACTGAGAGCTGACAATTTCACTGTGAAGTTAGCATCAGGGCAGTATTAAATTTTTTTCCAATGAAGCAGGACTTCAAAATTTGAAATTAGCATTTATTGAAATGCAAAAAGAACTGCAAATTTGAAGCCTTATTCAAATTTCCACCATGCTTGGTTTTCGAGATACACCATGTAACCAGCTTACTTCACTGTGAAGTTAGCAGGTCACTTGATTACACTCTCTATTTGCTGGACTGCTGAATCAGAAATAGAAATACAAACAAATGCAAGAAATATGTAAACAAAAAATGAAAATTACTGCATTGGTTCCGTTATAAAAAAAAAATAAATCGGGTGGCACAACGGCTCATGAAGAACCAGGGCCTAGTGACTAACAACTCGCAACCATTCCTGTGTGCGCCTGTCGACAGGAATGGAAGGGACCTACAATTTTTATGCCGAATCCGAACGGCTGGACGAGCGGCACTTATTCGTGACAAGTGATACTCTTGGAGGATTTGTCAATTCCTCGCAAGAGGCAGTAGCCCTGAAAAAAACTTTTTTTAGTTTTTAGGTGGACGAGGCTGGGAAGCGAACCACAGACCTCCAGCGTGACAGTCGAACGCACTAACCATTACGCTACGGGCTACTGCTACTTGGTCCCGTTACTCTAGCTTAAAATTGCCCTACCAACTTTTCCCCTATTACGTTTTTTTTATATCTATTTTATTATAAATTTCTATATCTTTTGACGCTGGCAAAAAAGAAAGGGGGCGGCAAAAATGGCCACTGTCCGGGTGGCTAAAAGTCACGCTACGCCACTGTAGGTAAGGTACCTACATATTCCTACTATACAAGTACGTATGTATGAACTTTTTTCTTATAAAATAAAGAACTCTGTACAAAACCAATCAATTATCCATGGAATTTATTTGCCAATGAAAAATTAACAATTCAATTTCTTCTCTTCTGACCATGATACGGTATAAGTATACATGCGTAAGAAAAAAAACACTTAGGTACTTATTATAATCTGTTCATTCAAACTTCAATATTGCTATGGAGAGTCTCATACCATTATTGCATTGTACGATGATGTTTGGTCAATTATGTTTATACATAATATACCTTCTTTCCGGCGCAAAAGTACTTAAATCATTCACGCACAAATCGATTAATCATATATTGCTGTCAATTCGTGCCACTACCACGCCTACCTCCGGAGAATTGATTTATTTTTTTGTTCCCTTTTTATTTTGTATTAAAAGTGGATTAAAGAAGGTGGATTTATGTATATTGGGTAGGTATATTGGAAAAAAGGTAAACCTTCTCGAAAAATCATTTGTTACCGTATCCCGTGTCGCGTCTACGTTGCGTGCGTCGGCGAGCATTGTATGTATTTTTTTTTATTAATGTGTATTCAATTATGCTATACATTATTTGTATGTGGATCAATGGGTTCATTGTCTGGTAAGAAAAGGGGAAACACCAACTCTATTTACAGAATGAAGGGAGCTTCCCAAAATTCTATCTAAGGATGGAAACTGATTTGGAAACTGTGCCTACCCTCTCGAACGCCGTAAGCGAACTAGGTAGGTATCAAAAATATTTTCCAAGAAATCATATACGTTACTACAGGAATAGGTAGGTATGTGTCATAAAAATCGTAAATATGAAATTGTTAACCCCTTGAACACAATACAAGTAGTTGGTAGCGAAAAGAATCGCTGTAGCCTGTAGCACAAGCTGACATTAAAATCGCTCAACCTTCAGTATAAAATATCTACATATTTCATTTTGGTGACTGCTATTGCTGCAGCTATACAGCTTCCCATTATGGCGCTATAAACTATTTTCATATACGAGTGTATCGCCCAATGGCCGAAATTCGACCACAATGATTCACAATGACAGACTCACTCTAGAGTCAAACAATTTATTTGAAAATTAAAGCACAAACAATTTTTTAAATATGCACAGTGATCGGCAGTGTAAAATCAAATTTGACCCACAGTGTGTAAGTGCCTATGTCTCATGTATATTCTGCACACCTCCGCAACCACGGCTTTCCAAGCATATAAAATTTCTCGAAATCGGTTGCAAACTTTTTGAGAAAATGGTACCACAAAATTTATTTAAGGCTATTTATATATACTTGTATCGCCAGTGGCCGAATATTCGGCCAACGAAACACACACCAAATTCATGGATACGTCATAGATTATCTTTTTACTACTTTACATAAGATCCAAGCAAAACATGCTCCCGCTTAGTAAGTTCAAAATGGACGGATATCATTCACCTAATTTTTTGCCTTTTTTAAAAGTACCTACATTTGTATACAATATTTATCTCAAGCAAACATTACCCTTAATTTTAGTTTTTGGCGAGTACCTTCATACATACATACCAAAAATTCAAATAAAAATTGGTCTTTTTAATGCTTAAAAAAAGTTGCGTCAGTAGTAAAAGTCCGGAACAGTGTTCCTATAACGGCATTATTAATGCTAGATCTAGCATTATAGAGAAGAGAAAAGCATTATGAAATTTTAAAATTATGCTAAATGCTTTTCTGGCATTCTTGTTTTTATTTTTTGCATTCTTGAATGCCAAATTTCGAGTCATTGATTTGATGATATCATATTTGGAAAAAATATTTAAAAATTTAGAAAGCATTATGATTTAAGCTTAATAACGTCAAATCACGAAGATTCACACATACAATGGAAATTAATTAATTAAAGCATCTGTTGCTGTGCAATCTGGGAAGTCAATTATTTGGGCCTATTCAGCTAGGTCTTTTATTTTCTGCTATTCTGTTATCAATTTCAATACTGTTGAAATTTGTATTTAACTATGTGATTTCTTGAAGTGTATTTTAACGAAACTATATATTATATATACTATATATTTCTCTTTCTGAATTAACATACTTATCTCTTTCTTAGTTTCTTATTGTCAAATCATTTCAATGCAATTAATTCTTTAAAATGGTCACTTGTGATTCAGCCGCCAATAGAGTAAGATATCCTCCTAAATTCTAACAATCTTGAATTGTCATTTAATAAATTGAACTTGGGTTTTATTTGATCGGAATTATTTCAAATACAAAAGTTTGAGCTGTCAAAAAATCTTTTATGAATTATAATACGGTATTCAGCTGTTTAAATTGTTAAGAAATCTGCTAAGAAATCTGCTATGGGATGTCAAAAGTTCGAAAATCACTAAACACAAATGCGTTTTGGATCCAGCTACTAACTTTTAAAGATGCAGCTGGGGAAAATATGTTTAAGGAATTAGGTCGATTGGCATTGGACTGACTTCACTTCCCATTTCAAATGCTGAGTTTGAGCGACTGTTCAGCCAAACGAATATAATTATAATTGGAAAAGAATTATTCAACAGCATTTTCCAAATCCAAATACGCAAGGGGCTAAAGAAAGAAGTTAAATGCTACTTTTCATATAAAGTTTCAAGAAGTGTTATAGAGGAAGTTGAAGCCTCGACGAAGTAT
The DNA here is from genome assembly GCA_949320155.1 of Melangyna quadrimaculata. Classification (NCBI taxonomy): domain Eukaryota; kingdom Metazoa; phylum Arthropoda; class Insecta; order Diptera; family Syrphidae; genus Melangyna; species Melangyna quadrimaculata. Next base: position 12,441,343 of record OX439485.1, read on the forward strand.
GAAAAACCTAAGGGTGAAGAAGATTATTTGTATGAAGAACTTTGGGCTTACTCATTATTTATTTAAAGTCATAAAATAGATAAGATATTATAAAAATAAAAATGTGATGTCTGACTGATTTAAAATTAAATAAATAACTACTAAAACATGTTCTTAACTACAAATAGTTTGCTGTAAAAGTTACTATTATCTACCTATTTACATAATAAAGCTTTAAGTTTTATTATTTTTGAATTAATTTTGTTTTGTTTTCGTTTTTTTATTTTTTGGAGATATAACCTATGTATGTATGTTAGGTATTTAAGAGAAAACAAATATTTTTGTTTGCATTTTTATAAAATGTTTGTTTTTAATGATCGATATGGACGTTTTTATAATGATTTTGAAATCTAGCATTTTGTTTTTGGAGCTCCCATACGATCTAGCATTATAAAATTTGAAATCTAGGATTATGAAATTTGAGATTATGGCAACACTGGTCCGAAACCCCTTAAGCGGGCGATACAAAATATGTAAATGTTACTCTTTTAGAAGTGCTGATGTTTGCTTTCAGCAATGATATCAAAGTTTAGCAAAAATGTACATCAATAGTAAGATTAGTTCGAGATTGTTTTAACATTGATTTTGAATGTTTACTTTTATGAAGTTGGGGGTAATCTTGCAACATAACGTAGTGACATAGTCTAGTGGCCCTGGGAAATACAGAAATAAAAACTGGCTTATATTAGGTTTTTTCGCAAGGTACTTAGGCAGAAATTGTCAGTCTGTCGAATTTTGAAGAGTGGGGATGAAATTCTCTCACAGAGAGAAAAACTGCCGAAAAAGCTTGGACTGGTTTCTTGGCAAAAATTTCTGCCACACAATTTCACAAAAATATTCTTTTAATTTATTTTACCTTTCTCATTCCAACGTGAAGCAAATCGATCTGACAACTGTAACAAAAGTAATTTTTTAGTATACAACGAATCCCAACTTAACATTTGACAGACCAACAATTTCTGCCCAAAGAAGTTTTTGGGCAGAAAGAAGTTTTTGGGCAGAATGTCAGGAGGGGAAATTGTTTTAATCTCTCATGAGCGCTTTATTCTACCCAAAACTACCAAATTTGTGAAGTGTGGAACAGGATTTGGGCAACAATTGTTAACAATCGTCAGTTTTGGTCAAGGTTGGGAACAGACCTATTGAGAAATACCTATGATATAAAATAAACTTTAATTTCACACAAACTCACTTTTTTCCAATTACTGTCATTCATTATGAACATATATTTGTCGTACATACAAAATATTTTTTTTTTTTTTTTTGATTTTAAAGCTTTGTCTACTATACTTCAATATTTATGTATTTCTTATGGAAGTTAATTTTGGTCAAAAATATATAAAAATGTTAATTTATAAGATTTACGGTAAGATCTGGATTCTAAATTTTCCACCAAAAATGCAAATAAATAATGGTCATCTTCCGAAATTTCAGACTTCTAAGCCCAACTCTTAAAATGATAAAAATCATTTTTCTGGAAAAATTGAAATGTCCATTAAATGGTTTAACAGCTTCATACAGACATAATTTATGGTTTCTGCACATCTGTGGGGCAAAACCTTTCCAACGTTATATAATTCATGTAGTTCCGTTGAGTATTTACAGAGAAAAGTGTACCGTTAGGTTTTGCTTAAGTTTTGCTAAGCGTATTAATATATAGATAGATAAGCTAGTTTTTTAAAATGTGTTTCTTGCTCCTACTTTCCTCTTGAAAAATTTTAGACCCATATTATATCGGTGATTGTCGTCGAATTCGATGTTAAATTATTTTATTCAGCAAAATATATAAAAAGGTAGATACTTCTTGGCAACTCGAGAACAACTAAGTTCGGAAAACTAATTTATTGGTTGGCAATTTGCAAAATATTTCTTTTACTTTTCAGTTTCAATAACTAAATTTTGCGCCAAATGTTTTTATAACCTTAGGTTTAACTGATGTAGCTATTGCTGGAAGTAACTAATATGTTTTCGAGTATACGTTGTGTTCTTTGCCTGATTTTAACTTGTTAATTGTGTGGTTTTTCGAAAATGAAAAAAAAAGCTCTTTTGCTTATTTGAGCTTCATATCAATTTTTTTGTGGGGTTTTCGAGCCATAAACAAAAATGGAAAAAACGCTCTTTTGCTTATTTGAGCTTCATATCAATTTTTTGTGCGGTTTTCGAGCCATAAACAAAAATGGAAAAAACGCTCTTTTGCTTATTTGACCTCAGGTCTTTTAAATGCAATGCACGGCACAAGTTAGAAGGAATAGAAGGAAAGGAAAGATTTTTGTTGGCACAGTGGATTGAGAATTAGATGTTAATTATCTCATGAAATTCCACGGGTGGCATCCAGTTGAAACTGGGGAATATAGAAAAGAATGCTGCCTAGACTAGGGCTCGAACCCACACGTCCAGGTTAGCAGTCAAACACTATATCCACTGTGCCATTGCCACCCGCTTTTCTTTTCGAGAAAAAAATAGTTTGTTAGTTGTTTTAGCTTGATAACATTTCTCAATTTCCTTTGTATTCACTATACATTTTTAGAACAGGCATAACACACCTAATCAAAAACCAGTTTGGTTCGTTTAAAGACGTTTGAATTAGTGGAGAATCTAGTAGCATCACACGATGAGTTTCTAATGCCATTACGAGTTTCTTGGTTAACCTCAAATTTCATGTTATTTTCATGTTTAGACTGAAAAATATGAATTCAATGCATCAAAAGCCTTCGAAAAAATAAACACTAGTAAAAAATTTTGATTTTGTATGCTTGTGTTATTAATGAGTCATTAATCATTCATAATTAAAAACAATAGCGCAAATAACAGCCTACTATTTGATATTTATAAACGTCAAAGTGTCATTATGGATTTAGTACGATACTAGATAGCAAAAATAGCCAATTGATGCTTTTTATTTTAATAAAATATAAGAGATCGTACGTTGCTAAACTCGTTTAAAAATAGCAAAATACAATTTTTATCCTAGCATCATACTAAAAATGATTTAACATCGTACTAGATGGACAAAAATGTTGCTCTTATGTTTTAAAAGAAGCTTTCTTGCTGATAGCTAGTTACCAATTTCGATAAATTTTATATGGTTAGAAAGCCATAGGTGCGGGCACGTGCAGAATATATCTGAGACATGCATTTACACATTGCACTGCCGATCACTATGCATATTAAAACAAAAACAAAAATTGCTTGTGATTTAATTTTCAAACTAATTGTTTTGACTCTAGAGTCTGTGAAGGTTTTGGTGGTCGAATTTCGGCCAGTGGGCGATACTAGTTCTGAATTACAAAATTCGGTACTTTCAGAATACTCTATTTCAAAATTCTGTAAATCCACAAATCTGTCTTCAAATACTAGAAAATTAAAAAAACCGTATTGCAATGTTGTACAGTGTACTCATTCTTAATCAACAAAATAACAAACAAAAAAATTGTTGACAAAGTCTTGACAAATCTTGCATACTAAAATATAGAATCGTTGGAGCGATATGTAACTTTTATTTTCCTGTCCAATTATAAATTGCAACAAAAAATATCGTTTGAAATTTGCTTTTGGCTAACATGCGTATAGACAAATAAAATAAAATAAATCGGGTGGCACAACGGCTCATGAAGAACAAGGGCCTAGTGACTAACAACTCGCAACCATTCCTGTGTGCGCCTTTCGACAGGAATGGAAGGGACCTACAATTTTATGCCGATTCCGAACGGCTAGACGAGAAGCACTTATTAGTGATAAGTGATACTCTTGGAGGATTTGTCAATTCCTCGCAAAGGCAATAGCCCTGAAAAAAAAACTTTTTAGTTTTTAGGTGGACGAGGCTGGGAAGCGATCCCAGACCTCCAGCGTGACAGTCGAACGCACTAACCATTACGCTACGGGCTACTACCGCAACCTAGGTCAACTTCACTGAAATCGATCAAAACACCATTTTTTTTTTAACCACCCTGATGTGGTAGTAGCCCGTAGCTTAATGGTTAGTGCGTTCGACTGTCACGCTGGAGGTCTGGGATCGCTTCCAGCCTCGTCCACCTAAGAACTTAAAAGTTTTTTTTCAGGGCTACTGCCTCTTGCGAGGAATTGACAAATCCTCCAAGAGTATCACTTGCCACGAATAAGTACTTCTCGTCTAGCCGTTCGGATTCGGCATAAAATTGTAGGTCCCTTCCATTCCTGTCGAAAGGCGCACACAAGAATGGTTGCGAGTTGTTAGTCACTAGGCCCTGGTTCTTCATGAGCCGTTGTGCCACCCGATTTATTTTTTTTTGTGGTGTTATATTTTTGTTGCTATACAGTGTTAAAGTCAGTAAAAATCTGTAAAAAAACGAGTAGTTTTGAAGCGCTAAACTGACACATAAGAAATGGTCCAATTCTACTATAAATGTGGACTCAGATACTCTAGGGAATTACAAAATGAAATATTGAAACCCTATTCAAATCGGTTTGATAGGTTCGGCATGAGAGGTAATGTTAATTTAGTGCAACGCGAAATGTTTGCATCAATGCTGTGGTCAAAGTTAGACATTTAAGTTGGCGGAAATTTTTGTACACATACTTGGAACCCTTAACTATCGTAAAGTATTGTTATAATATTTACTTTATTTTTTTAAGTCACTTTTGTAGCGATTTTAAAAGAGCAACAATCGTATGAAAAATGCTTTTTTTAATAAAATAATTATTTGTATTTATTAAAAAAAAAACATTTTTCATACAATTTATTTTATACTTTTGAAAAAAAAAACCGAAAAAAATGTCAATTATGAATTTTAAAAACTCCATTTTTTTAGAGTTTTGCATACAGCTTTTGAAATTTTGAAGAGAGGTAAAACAAAACTTGAACCAAAGTTCAGAACGAAAAGAACTACTTTCGGTTGTCGAAAAACATGATTTGAAGGAGGTACAAAAACACCCATTTTTGAATAATTTTCAAATATAAAAATGGGACAATCCGGAGCAAACCGGAAAAAAAACTTTAACATTCAGAAAAGGGGGGCTTTTTTCCGAATAATAGGTTATATATTTAACAAGTGACTGAACTTATCTAATAACTGGAAGCAAGGAGCTCATAAACATTATTTATAACTTACTTATAGCTAGATTGAATATATTGTTCTAAATATAACCTCCGTATACAATTTTATATTCGGATTACGTTATCCTCATACACACACATATACTATACCTACTATCATTTTTTTTGATAAAATGTTCCCCATCATATATGAATGACCGTTGGCTGAACTGGCAGACAAATGTCATTATTAATTTAATGCACTGGACTTATCTACAATGCATTCGATGAGTTTATATGGCCATTAACTGTGTTTTATAATGCACTTACCACTTACATTACCCCGTATATAAATGTAGCACATTTTGAGCACTAAGGGTTCATCATCATCATAGAATAAAATCGATTTCTCCGTATATAATAATAGCTTTGAGCATTCGTATACTTGTATAATATAACAGAATTATACAGTTATAGCGTTAGCCATAATTGTGCTAATATCATTTTCATATATTTTGTATTGATTTAGTGCATTATAATGTGAAACATAAAAGGCGGTGTCCTTATATACGTTTAGCAATTGCAGTTCGTATAGGGAAATTAAGTTATGTTGGGAGTCGTGGATTACCATATGTTTTTATAGAAATTAACGTTCAAAGACCATATATACAAACTTGAAAGAAATTTGAAACGGTTTGGGGAGATAAATCATGGCAAAAAAAATTATCTTCCTGTGGAGAAAGATGATGCCTACTTTCAGAATTAAACAAAGCAAATCAAAAATGTGTAGTTATATGTCTTGAATGTAAAACAAAAATTTGAATATTGAAAAAACCGTTAAAGCTAAACAAATTTTAGCTTGCACTTTTCAAACGTTACTATTTCTGGCAACAAGAAACATTTTAAATTGAAAATTAGATACAAAATTACTCTTTAAAGCTACAATAATAATTTTTGCGCAACAAATTAGCATTTAAAAAGATACCAATTTTGGGATTATTATTTTCGTCCGCTAACTTTAGACTTAGTTAAGCGGAAACTTGAAAACTCTTTGAGTTACAATATCGGATGCAACTGATGTTACTTCAAAATGAAGACTTTTTTACCGGACAAAATCCCAATAATTAAAAAATGTTACTATATCTAGCTACAAGTTTCGGTTTGCGGCTGCGCAAAAAACAAGCATTCAGTTAGCTACAATTCTATTTAGCGAAATTATTTGATATGTACCGCCATAAAGTGTCCGCCAAAGTAAGTGATGTGTTAGAAAACAACCACAAGAAAATTAAAAAAGAAACTCGAATAAGAAGTTCAAATGGGGTAAAATGGTACCAGTGTTATATATAAGTACCTATGCAAGGTCCATTAAATCTGCCCTGGAAGAAGTTGGAGTTGAATCTCGTCGCCTGAGAATTATTTTGTCGTATATCACATTTGGGCGATTTTGGGAAATTGAATTTTAAGGTTTGAGTTGCAATAAAAAAAAAAAAAATAATCGATTAAGTTTTCTTTTTTTTTAAATATATTGTTATGTGGTAAGTCTTCTTTCGATTGAAGTTTTTCAAGGTGTCCAGTCGGTTTCGGTTTTCGAATTAAAAGTGTTTTTCTCCAGAATCAGTTTGTCGTATATGCCACGAAAATGAGCATTTTGTTGCACCCCATACACGTACGACAAAGTAAACGCACATACGACATTACAATACTAAGTTCAATGGTTGAACCCAATTACCCAATACCGATTCGAATGAGAATAAATTATACAAAAATATGATTTTCAATAACCGTGTTTTAAAGAAGTCAATTTTTTAAAGTTACTCGGACACTGTCAGTGGCGTCCGCAGGGGGGCTTAGGGGGCTTGAGCCCCCCCCCCTAAACAATATGCTATAGTGTGCTAAGATTTCATATATCATCGAAGAAAGTTTTTTATTATTTTTTAGTTCAAATTTAATTTTTGTTAATTTTAAACTTTAGCAGTATTTTCAATTTTAATTTAAAAAAAACTATAGACATGGATGGCGTATTGAAATCATTAGTTCATACCACACGTAGGTAATCTACATTTCGTTAGGCATTTCAAACGTATCTCAGTATTATTTATAGAAACCCAAACAAAATTCCTTTGCAATCAGTCAAAATTCGCAAAATGATTTCACACATTTAATTTTTTACTTCTTTTCCCATAAAAAAAAACCGGAATGAAATAACGAATGCAGTGCACTTATTAACATAATAGATTCTCTTAGTATCTTCTCTTTTTTTATTGCTTTTTAGTGTGGTCAAATGCTTTGGTTATGCTGGGATCTTTGCGCTCAGTGAACATATCAAATATTCAAAAAATATTTTTAAATATCTGTAAACTGCAAACTTTTTTTACCGAATGTTATTTCTAATGCTACGACATAAGGCATTAAGAATAAGGCATTAAGATGACATTTCGAAAAACTGCCTTTAACTTGTATCAGAGGTAGACAATCTTCTCAAAAAAGTTTTGTCAATGCACTATTTTTGACGTTCAATAATTTAATAAACTTCTAATTTGATAAGTATAGAAATCGAATTGGAATAAATTGTTATAATTTATCTTATTAAAACTGTACTTAAGTAAAACATGAGTTTCGCTAAACCAATAGGAAAACACCCCAATAATAATTTGTATTATGAGAATTCCATTGAAAAATGTTACCATTTTTTTCATTGTATAGCTACTGTTACTTTACTCTGAATTTCTGTGATTTTCTGTGCATTTTTTTCCCAAGTTCTGTCAATTTCATTTTTTTTTTTATATGAACTTGACAAGACTTTGGACTAAACATCACAGAAACTCAAAGTAAATGAACAGACCTAATAAATGTTATTCGCCGTGTTTTTTGAGAGACTGACTAGCAACTCAGTAAAAGCTTTACACGAAAACACAAACAAAATTCTCTATAATAATTTGTTTTGTTATTGTTTTGCGTGTAAACATTTTGCTGAGTTGAAATTCACTCTCTCAAAAAACACGGATAACAATAGCTATGAGCTTATTTAAAGAAAAAACGAACATTTTATTTATTAAAATGGGAATACACTTTTCACCTACCCCTATTACCGTTAACGTTGTTTAAATTGAGTCCATGAAGTGGATTTTTGTCAAAGTGGATTCTTACAAAAAAATATTTGTTTACAAAGAAAGGTAAAATCCATTTCATAACTAGGGAGTATTTTGTGTGTTTTTCCTTTTGTTTTTTTTTCTATTGGAATTAAACTTCTGGTGGTTGATAATACGAAAGGCTTTAATTTAGTTTGCTATTTTGTGATACCTTAAAAAAATTTCACCAAAATTGAGACTGAGTCCCCTCCCCCCCCCCCAAACAAAATCCTGCTTACGCTACTGGACACTGTATCTAAAAAATACTCAGTACTCGTGGCAGAAGTGAAACTTCTTTGGCGATCTAAAAATCTCGATATTTATAGGGATATTAAGCTTATATGCGTAAGACGCCGCTATTCTATATCAAGATGATCGATGGGTTGGGGTTGTAAGCTTGAAAATTAAATAATAATGGTGAAAATTTAAAGTAAAATAAGGTGGAAGTTTAAATGATATTTATCAGTTTATTTGAGTAGGTTTTCCGACTATTTCCAAAAATTCCTACACTCAAAATCTCTGCAAAATCAAAAATTTGTAAATGACAACTTTAATTTGGTTTTATGTTTTTTGCAACCATATATAATTCAAATTTTTAGCGGACTCTCCTGATTTAATTCAATTTTTTGAAATTAGCCTATTTTGAGATAAAATTTTTGAAAATAATTTATATCTCCATACCAGTAGGAGATAGACAAAAATCTTAAACTAGTAAGATTTTAAGAATTTCATTATCTATCCACCAAAAACTCTAGCATTCTAATTAACGAAATGAGAAAAAGACATAAAAGGACATTTTCCCTTTTATCTGCTACAATAATAGAGATTATCAAGAAATCCAAACTTATTGCAATATAAAATAGATTAGTCTATCAATAAAAATTTTTACTTTTACTCTACCTCCCACCACTTAGCTAATCAATGATCTGAGCGTTGCATATGTGCCGTTACATTTTTTCGTTTCACAAAAATTCAACCTGATGTTCAAAAGGGTAGTTATGTGCATTCAAGAGGACACAAGCGTCCACAGGTTTTTCTCAAAATCCACCTCTGTCTACCAACTCCTACTCTCACCTCCACGTGGTGAACATCGGGTATATAGTACCTCAGCTGGAGACGGGGTTTAAATCCCCGTGGAAAGCTGTTGGGGACAGCCAACGAGAGAGGGGGGGGAGGAGTGTTCCCACTAAGGCACTTCTCCTTTCATCGAGGCGGCAGCGGACGAATTCTCTAGATGGAATCAACGGTGGCGTCTACAGTTCCAGTTAGGTTGAACTACTTAGTGAACACCTTATATGGGCTACTACGACATATTTGTAGCTCAGGCCTATAAGGAGCGGTTTATCCGGCTCCCTACCCTTGGAGTTATACGAAGGGTCTGGTCCTCCGGGTCGGGGGTTGTGCGTCGGGGTAGCTTCCCTACCACGTAAAAAAAAGTTGTTCCGAAACAACAACAAGCCTCGGATATGGATGATTTTAAAGTTGACGACCCCAGCAAACGAAACAAGGACAATGAATTTCGGATCTGCACGTGGAACGTCCTGTCCTTATACAGAACACGTGCAGCCGAACAATTAGTGGAGAACCTGGACAGGCTAAAGGCTGACGTAACAGCCATCCAGGAAGTGCGATGGGATGGAGAGGGCGTACGGAGACTGAAAACGTGTGACATCTACTACGGCGGGTGCTTGAAGGAACAGGGTCAGCGGCTCTTGGGTTGTGGTTTTGTGATAAGGGGAAGACTTAGGCAAGAAGTCTTGGGCTTCCGAAGTGTAAGCGAGCGCCTGGTCACAATCCGCATCAAAGGCAAATTTAAGAACATTTCGCTGATTTGTGTTCACGCCCCCCATGAAAGGAGAGAAGACTCAACCAAAGAAGCATTCTACGATCTCTTGGAGACAACGTATGATATGTGCCCGAAGTACGACGTGAAGATCATTCTTGGTGACTTCAACGCAAGATTCGGAAAGGAGGGCATCTTTGGTTCGATAGTCGGAGGACACAGCCTACACGACGAAACTTCCGGCAACGGACACAGGCTGGCAGACTTTGCGGCGGGGCGAAATGTCATCATCTCAAGCACCTACTTCCCACACCTCAATATACACAAGGGGACTTGGCGGTCGCGTGATCAAGTTACCGTCAACCAAATCGACCACGTTGCGATAGACGCGAGACATGCTTCCAGTATCTTGGACGTCCGAACGTTCCGAGGGGCCAACATTGACTCGGATCACTACCTGGTGGTAGCTAGACTACGTATGCGGATATCCATGACGCGACAACGCAGAGCAGATGCTGTGAAAAGATTCGATGTCGAGAAGCTTAAATCGCAAGAGACTGCCAGAACTTTTGCAGACCACGTAACTCTTAATCTCTCAGGAGGTCCGCTACCAGCATCAAGTGCAGAGGACCAGTGGGAACACTGTCAACAAGCCATTAGAAGTGCCGCCTCTGATGTGCTGGGTTTCACTAGGCGAATACAACGAAACCCCTGGTTCGATGAGGAGTGCCGGCTAGCGCATGCAGCTAAGGACGAGGCCTACCAGGCAATGCTGCAGACTCGAACAAGAGCTGCTGAGAGAGTGGCCCGGGAGCTCTACGGGCTGAAACGGAAAGAGGAACGCCGACTTCTCAGGAGGAAAAAGAGAGAGCACGAGAAGCGGGCGGTAGAGTCTATTGAGGGTTGTAGCGGTAGGGGAGATGTTCGAAAATTTTATCAGAGGGTGAAGCGATCCACCCAAGGATTCAAGGCTAGAACGGAAGCCTGCCGAGATGAGAGTGGGAATATGGTAGTAGACACACAGTCAGTGCTGAGGATCTGGAAAGAACACTTCTCTAGACTGCTTAATGGCGAAGACAGCCAAGATGCCGCTAATAGGCAGAACGCTCCATTCAACTTGGACGATGATGGCCAAGAGTTCCGTCCACCCGACCTAACCGAAGTTCGGCTGGCGATATCCAAACTTAAGTCGTACAAGGCTGCAGGTGCGGATGGCTTACAAGCCGAACTATTTAAATCAGCGGGAGATGAATTGGCTAGGAGCATACACCAGCTCATCTGCAAAATTTGGTCGGAGGAAAGTATGCCCGATGAATGGAACCTCGGTATAGTGTGCCCCATCCATAAAAAGGGAGATGTTCTGAAATGTACCAACTACAGAGGAATTAGTCTCCTAAACGTCGCTTATAAAATCTTGTCGGCCATCCTGTGTGACCGCTTAAAACCTTTTGTCAACGATCTGATCGGCCCTTATCAGTGCGGTTTTAGGCCAGGCAAGTCAACCGTCGATCAAATGTTCACACTCCGACAGATTTTAGAAAAATCCCGGGAATTCCAGATCGATACACACCACCTTTTTATCGATTTTAAAGTCGCGTATGATAGCGTGAAAAGGGACGAATTATACAGAGCCATGTCGAGTCTCGGCATCCCTGCCAAACTCGTCCGCTTGTGCAGGATGACGATGGAGAAATCTCGCTGCTCCGTCAAAATTGGTAAGAACACCACTGATTCCTTTGATGTTGAGAAAGGATTGAGGCAAGGCGACGCGTTATCATGCAACCTATTCAACATCGTTCTTGAAGCCATTGTACGCAACGCACATGTCAACACCAGCGGTACAATCTATCAAAAGTCCGTTCAATTGCTTGCATATGCGGATGACATAGACATTGTCGGCAGAACGAAGCGAGCTGTGGCAGGGGCATTTGCGAGCATTGAATCGGAGGCGGCTAGAATGGGATTGGCGGTTAATGAGGACAAGACGAAGTATATGCTGTCATCGAGAGAGGAATCTCAACATCGTCGACTCGGGCAAAATATCACGATGGACAGATATAACTTCGAAGTTGTCAAGGACTTTGTCTACCTGGGCTCCACTATTACATCGCAGAATGACATCAGTGCAGAGATCAAGCGAAGAATTACTCTTGCCAACCGCTGTTTCTTCGGTCTAAGAAGGCATTTAAGTAGTAAGGCCCTCTCTCAGAGAACCAAGGAGACTTTATACAAAACCCTAATCATCCCGGTCCTGCTTTATGGGTCAGAAGCATGGACACTGAAAGATTCGGATAAAAATCTGCTAGGGTGCTTTGAGAGGAAGATTCTTCGTGTGATTTTCGGTCCGGTGTGTATCGAAGGAGTATGGAGGAGAAGATTCAACGACGTGCTATACGGGCTATACAGCGACGTTGACCTGGTCAAAAAGCTGAAAATACAGCGGCTTAGATGGCTGGGGCACGTGGAGCGTATGGACAGCAACGCACCTGCCCGACGAGTCTTCGAATCCAACCCCGATGGGGTACGCAGCAGAGGAAGAACCCGTAACAGGTGGCGCAATCAAGTGAATGACGACATCAAAGCACTCGGTGTGCGCAACTGGAAGCGGCTAGCTAGGGACAGAGCTGGCTGGAGGGGCTTGTTAGTTGAGGCCGAAGCCCATCCTGGGCTGTGAGCGCCATCAAAAGTAAAGTAAGTAAAAATTCAACCTTGAAATTTCACTCTCAACGCGCCCAAAGAAGTTTCACTTCAGAAAAAAAAAACACTAACATAAGTACATAAATGCTTATAAAATAATGAACATTTTGATGAAACTAGTAAATGGAAAAAAAAAATAACTGACATTTTATTAATAAAAAAAAAGGAAAAGCCATCCTATGACAATAAACAAATAGAAAAACTAAGAGGAAAAGAACAACGAAATTTGTGTGTTTAGTTAACATTGGATAGTTAATACCTATTTTGTGTTTTTAAATAGGGGTTCATATTTATAGTCTTTGTCTATACTTTAGGCATGAATATAAACAAACTTTCAATGTTTTTTTTATCCTAACTTATAGATTTAGATTTTTCTAAAATGGGAATAGGTATTTTTTGTAAATAAATTTTTCGGTGTCTGTTAATTATTTTTATTAGCCCTTTTAATAATAATTTTAACTCCCGCTCTGTGCCGCTTGTTTTGTAATAGAGCGTAAAAAGATCTTTTTTTTTTTTCAAATTTCAAAAGTTTTATTTTAATAAAAAATGGAATGAATGAATAATTTAACTGACCTGCTTTGACAGAGAATGCTTTGAAATCGTTGGCTTGCATAGCACAAACACATTACACAAAAACGTCACAATTTCAAACATAATTACTATGTATGTAAAATGCTTTGTTTACAATGTGCGATCATGTTTGAAGTTGAGATATTTTCACTCGTCCCAGCAAACATTTTTGTAAATGTTCACAAAACATTCACCAAAAAAGAAGACTTAATATTCGATAGACGTTCACTTTTAGTGAATGAAATCTGAAAATTCCCAGAAAGGGTTTTTTTTCGGTATAAAAATTGTAGATATTCGCTTTCCCTTCATTATAAGTGAATAAAAGTGGACGCGCACAAGTAAGAGAAGGGTACATAGGATTTTTTCAGCATGAAAATAGTCGAGATTTAATTTGCCTTCATTATAAGTGAACAAAAGTGGACGCGCACAAGTAAATCTTGTAAAGAAGAATATTTGGGTGCATTCATTTTTATTCATAATAATTGAGGGAAATTGAATATTTTTTTATTTCTCTTCATATTGTTTCGAAAAATTATAACGGAAACTAGTCCCGACCATAATTAAAGCCGAAGTTATGGAAAGATAAAATTTCTCAGTTCAATTATTTAAGTTTCTGTGCTGGGCCTACAGGCGTGGCAAAGTGATCAAGTTTGTTTTCTAATATTAAAAATATAAACAATTTATTGTATTTGTCAAGGGTCACAATGGATTATTAATGAATTCAGCAACATTTCTTCTCCAAACTAAATAATAAATGGTTCACCGCCACCTTCGCATCTGAATTAATTTTTAAAATCGAATCCGACGAAAACCATTGGGTAACGTAGGCAGGCGCGAACGAAGGGGGGGGGGGAGGGTTGGGTGTTCATGAGCCGTTGTGCCACCCGATTTATTTTTTTTTATAACTGTGGACTTAAATGAATATATAAGCGTCCAATTTACATTCACTTATTTCAGGATTAATTCATCATTTATGAATCATTTAAATGATTCGAAAACGTGGTTACGCTACCCAATGAGATGATTTAAGTTCGATTTAGAAAAGAATTCCGATTCGAATGTTTCGTTCACTTATGTGAACTATTTATGATTTAGTTCTGAACGGAAATGTTTGCTGGGGTCTGCCTTAATACTAAATTCTCCACACGAAATTCTCCAAGAAAGGACACTACACGAAATTTTGTTTTACTGCGCACAATTATTATGACCGTCCCGTCTTCTGTGAGTGTCGCATCTACCCCTTTGATCCTACACCGCACGCGCCGCGCCGCCGCTCCGGCCGCCGCACTATGGGCCCAAATGGGATTTTGCGTCTTAAAAATCCGTAACTTTTTTTTTGCGCAAAACTAGCAATACTAGCAATAAAACAGATTAAGTTTTGTAGGGGTTAACTTATTTGATTGATACTTAAAATATAATCAAAAATGTTCTTATGTTAAAATTAGGTATACAACAATTACTTCTGTTTTAATGTTTATTAAATTATTTTTTTTTTTTTTAATATGCATGTCTCTGATAAATTTAAGTTAGAATAAAAATATACATATTAACATATTTTAAAAACTTCACCAATTTAATAACATATTAATGCCATATAACATAATAATAAAATGAACTCCTTGTCAAAATATCATAACAGAAACTTATTAGCTATACTTTTCCGAAGGTTTTGATAGCTATTCTACATTCTAATCCAGCTTCAAAACTTTTCCTCGGGTAACATTCTAACTTATTTGTAAGACCATACGTCTCTCGAATTTTACAAATTGAATCGATCTACCAATCCGGGTCCCTTAATGAGAAATTTAAGTAAGAAAGAAAAACTTTTGAATTAATTGTCAAAAGACACAAAAACCACCAATATTTATTTGACTGAAGAAGTTATCAGAATATTTACTGATTATGAACCTATCAAAAAAACAATAAAAATATTTATGGTTATGATTGAAAGAAAAAAAATTGTGAAATATTCCCATCTTAAAAAAAGTCTTCATGCTTTTACTTGTTTTCCTTTGAGCAAGAAGAAAATCAAAAATCTTTCATCGAAAATCTTGGATTTTAATTTATTGTCCAAATTGATTTGATACAAAATTTACATTTATTATACTACACATAATATAAAAAATAAACAAACTAAAATTAGTGTTAATGCTTAAATCTGGTGCTTGTAGCACAGTTCTTTCATGCGTGTTAACATCTTAACTGTGCTACAAGCACCAGATTTAAGCATTAACACTAATTTTAGTTTGTTTATTTTTTATATTATGTGTAGTATAATAAATGTAAATTTTGTATCAAATCAATTTGGACAATAAATTAAAATCCAAGATTTTCGATGAAAGATTTTTGATTTTCTTCTTGCTCAAAGGAAAACAAGTAAAAGCATGAAGACTTTTTTTTGTTTTTATGTTTAGGAACTAAGGAATCAATTTTATTATAAATCTAAACAGTGGAGAGTGGCGGAAGTTTTTAAAACTCCGATTGAAATTAAAAAAAAAAAAAAAAAGTTGAAAAAAAAATTAAATATATAAAAAAAAATTAAATAGAGTTTTTTTCAAAATTTATTTTCATTAATTCAAAAAGTACTAAAAATGAGCTTTTCAAAAATATATAATACTTGCGGTCTTACTAAGCAAACAGATTAAAACAAATAACTTAAATATTTTTTTTTCTGTACCAACTTTATAACAGTTTTAGCGTTCTTGATCAAAGAAAAGCAATTAAAAGCATGAAGACTTTTTCTTGTTTTTAAGTTTAGGAACTAAAGAATCAATTGCAGTACAACACTAAACAGCGGAACGTGGCGCACAATTTTAAAACTCCATTTGAAATTTAATAAAACAAAAAAAAAAAATATCAGATACATATGTAACTATTTTTAATGTTTTGTTTTAAATTTAAATAATACTTAAAACAAGCTTTTCAAAAACATATAATACTTGTGTTAATACATCACCAATCACTTTAAACGAATCACTTAAACATTAGCTTCAAAATTTATAAGATGGACAGTTATTAAAAAGTCCATATTTTAGAGAGAGGTAATCGATATAAGGACTCATTTTAAAAATCCAATTTTTATGAAAATATATGACTTGAATATCCCTCTATTAATTTTGAGAAAGAAATGTGCTACAAACCCAATTTTGAAAAACACATTTTTGAGACGTAAGAGGTCATTTGGGCCCATAGTGCACCGTGCCGACAGCCTGCTAAAATTAAAAAAAAAATGTCGTGCATATTGTTGGTAGCTATATGATCTGTTTATATTTTATCCAATTTACATACACGTCCGCCAACCCAATTCTGCCGTTTCATTTGAATTTTTGTGTTGTATGTGTTAAGCCTACGGACGTACGACAAACTAAAATTCAACAAAAAATAAATCGAAAATACATGGACTTTTTGTCGTATATCTAAAATTCTGGCGTTTGCGACGAAACAAAACTGAAGTATGAGTTAATTTGTGGATTAACGACAAAATTCATTCAAATGATAGGAAAATTCTGATTGCAGAATTGGAAAGAGGGCCTTCGAAAACATAGGACTGTAGTGCATACCCACTTCAAAAAAGTGCATTTTGCTCTTGTGGACTGCATTTATACCATGCTCAATGGCAGACTCATTAACTCGCAACTTGGAGATATTATTGTCGGAGATATTATAAGTTACAAGAGGCACACCACAGGGAGGGGTAAACTCACCTCTCCTCTGGGTCCTCGTTGTAAACAAAATTCTACCAAGACTTAGTAATCAGGGCATTAAAATTGTAGCCTAAGCAGACGACATAGTAATTTTGATATCGGACAAGTACCTTACCACCATCAAAGATATTATGGAATATGCACTTCAAGAACTATATTCTTGGGCAGCACAAAACGATCTGGGAGTTAACCCTAAAAAACCTGAACTAGTTCTGTTTACCAAGAAAAGGAAATTAGAGGATTTCACCCCTCCCAAGCTTAATGGCATTCCGCTGAAACTTTCCAAAGAAGCTAAATATCTTGGAGTAATCCTTGATTCCAAGCTAACATGGAAATGTAACACAAGGAAAAGAATGAAAAGAGCACTCTGTGCTTTCTATACATGCAAGAAAACCTTTGGTACGCGTTGGGGTATGCAACCACAAGTCATACAGTGGATGTACACGGCAATTGTTCGTCCCATACTTACCTATGGTTCGATCGTGTGGTGGAAGGCTGTAGAAAAAGTAAGCTATCTCAAAAACCTGAACAAGGTACAGAGACTAGATTGTATAAGAATAACGGGGGAACAGAGTTCTACATCACAAGCAGGGCTGGAAATTATTCTAAATCTTCCAGCACTGGACGAGTACATAAGATGCACAGCAGCCAAAACTGCACTTCGACTATAAGAAATGAGCTCTTGGAAGCAAAGCACCTATGGTCTTGCATAGCTATGACCAGTGGCCTGATTGACTGATTTTAAAATACACCTCTCCAGGTTAATTCCCGAAATACATGGATGGGAACCTAACTCACAAATAAGTGAACAAGGTATCCCGTTCTACACCGATGGGTCAAAAATAGAAGAAGTGAACCTCTCAATAATAGAGAATGATAAAAACTCCCAGATGAGTGTAGTGTCTTTCAAGCTGAGATTTACGCTATTGAAAAAGCGGCAGAAATGGTACACAAGAAAAAACTGAGCTCGTCAGAGATCACATTTTTCGTGGACAGCCAAGCTGCTATCAAAGCATTAGCCAGTGAGACTATAAGATCCAAGACAGCGGCAAAATGCCGAGGCGTACTGGAGAAAATTTGTTACTCCAACCGAGTCAAACTCTGCTGGGTTCCTGGACATAGTAATATAGAAGGGAATGATATAGCAGAGAAACTGGCAAGGAAAGGGTCATTATCAAAAAGAAACAATAGTAGCCAATTATTTACGGGGCCTGAGGTACCGATCGGTTTAATTAAAAGGAAAATTGGCCTAGTAACGAAAGAGCAAATCAATAACTCCTGGATTTCCAGGATCGACTGCATTATCTCCAGATGTTTATGGCCTAGAATTAAAGAAAAGGAAACTCAGTATATTTTATCGCTGAGTAAAAATAAAATAACAATCTTGATAGGGTGCTAACGGGTCATTGCGACATTGGCACAATGGCCACCAGAACAGGTGCTTTTGCACCCGATTTCTGTAGGAGCTGTCAGGATGTTGAGGAAACTGAAACCATTAAGCACCTGCTTTGTGATTGTCCAAACCTACAAACAAATCGCCTCCGGTACTTTGGAAGCAGGTTTGTTGGAGAACTGGACGCCCTAACGCAGGTCAAAATGACAAATATGAGAAAATTTATAGAAAAAACGGGATGGTTCACAAATGAACCAGTCTATCTGAACCATTAGTTAGGAACACCTCTGTTTTAATTTATAAGGGGATCACAATGGACCAATAGGCCCCAGTGTACGCAATAGCCTAGGCTGTGCACACCCCTCTTAACCTAACCCTAACCTAACATATGCAAGGTGATTCGCGTAAGATGTGATTAGAAGCTAGTGCGTGAGTCAAGAAATTGATTTTCTTTCTTAAAAACGCTTCCACAAAAAAACTTTCAAGTTGTTGCTATAGTTTCTGAAAGCGTTTTCAAGAAAGCAAATCACTTCCAAAAAACACTTTAGGCTTTCAAACACTATTTGTGAAAGATTTTCGCTTTCTTGAAAGCGAACGGATGATTTTCACCCGAATGGCTCTTCTATCAGTTGCTTGAAGGGTAACGTTTGCCCGCTGATTTTCAAAGTAAATTTACTAACTCTATCTCTTGAAACGTGATCTAGGGTGTGTCATCTTTCAATCGTTCTATCGGATGATATCAAAAGAGAAAGTAGCATACCCTCGAACGTCAAAATCCCGAATCGCTAAAATCCCGAATTTCAAATGCAGAATCCCGAATTGTAAGATCCCGAACGTCAAAATCCCGAATTGCTAAATCCCGAACGCCAATATCCCGAACGTAAAAATCTCGCTATTGCAAAATTCCGAAAAAAAATTCGGGATTAAACCTAAACTTCCATGCTCTTTTAGTATTTTTGCTTAGTACTTTTGCAATAACTATCTTATAAAGCAAGAAATTATGTTAAATGATATCTCTTCCTGAAAATTATTGAATTTTCTTAAAATTTTCAGGAAATTGAAATTTTAGTAATTATCTCTTCATGAAAAATTATCGCGCGAGTTATGTATTAATCCTCTGGGATTGCCAAACAAATAAAACTTCTTCTACGCGGAGGCAGAAATAAAACTCAAGGCGAACAGTTTTTAATAGACCAAGATGGTCCTCTTTTATTCAGATGCAAAATGGAACTGACTTAAAGCTAAGATACAATTGTTAATTAGAACTATGGTGCCCAATATAAATATACATATACATATTATATTGGATGATCATACGATCATCAAATCTGCGGAGTTGCAAGATGCTTTGTCTTCTTTGTGGCATCATCGTAAGATACTTTGTCTTCTTTGGATATGGTGTGTAGATTTGTTTATCAAAAATCGGATGTTGTCGTCTATATTGATGACATCGGCATTTCTATGGTTACTAGCTTCGATGTGTTTGGAATGGGTATGGTATGTGATGGTACCTTTGTAACTCGCGCGAGAAAAATTCTCGTCTCGGAATAAACAAAATAAAACAAAGATTATTTTTCTCTATTTCATCCCGTGTTTTTTTATTGATGAGAAATTTTGTATTTAAGAAGAAACGGCCGCTTTCTCAATGCGGGGCTACACCGTATTGCTTATTTGAGTTATACTTAAAAACTAAATTACAATTTGCTGCCGGAGGAGGCGAAAACTATCAGAAGAATATCGATATCGAATAATACATATATTCTTTTGTTTACTTTTTTTATTTTTCTTCTTTTAACCGAACCAATGCATTTACTTCCTAGTGGGAACATATAGCATACCCAAGCAATAATGATTGTGAGAAACTATGACCCACAATTAATATTGCTTGTGTTTACTTTTTCAAGTGGTTTGCCTTTAGTTTCTCAACAGGTCAACAGGTAAATTTGTTTAGGTCATTTATTGTGAAGCAATAAAATGCATAATTTACCATGGCAGCAATTTGAGAATAAGTATGGTTTAGGACCAGTACTTAACTCGCGCGCGATTTTTAATATCAAAAAAAGTATCAAGCCATTTGGGATTTTGCAATGCAGGATTTTGCAATTCGGGAATTTACAATTCGGGAGTTTAACGTTCGGGATTTTACAATTCGGGATTTTGACGTTCGGGTTTTTCCATAATTCGGGATTTTATACGCAAAATTTGCCAAATTGAGATTTTACAATTGGAGATTTTGATACCAACCTTATGAAAAACCAATTCTTTAAAATCGAAATATTTTTCTCTATAAACACTCTATAAGCTTCGTAGAGACTTAAAAATTGCATATTCATGATCTAGGAAGTGCAGTGGCATAACTATGGAGGGGGACAAAGAGGACAAATGCCCTCCTTCATAGCAAGTACATATTGAAATGTTTGATATGAGGCTCATTTTTGTAAATTATTCCAAATAAAAAGTTTAAAAGAATAGAGCTGCAAATATGGCACCTCTTGGCCACCTTATCATAAACTGAATTTGAGGAGAGCAAATTATTGCAGCCAAAAATATTTATTTACAAGCTGCTGTGAATCATGCTGTTGAAAACATGCGTACAAATTCAGAATCAAAATTCGCAGAAATTTTCACCACTGAAAACGGGAGGATTCTAGGACTTTTACTTTTCAGGATATTAAAATATAATGAAAATTGCCGAAATGATCATCTAGCCGGATTCTTCTTAGTTTGATGAGAAAGTTGGTTCATTTATTTTTTAATATCTTTAAAATTAAAAATTCTAGATCCATCCGGTTTTCTATTTTTGATTGAAAATTTAAAAGAGGAATGAATTTTGAAAATAAAAATAATACTTAATAAAGCTAAATTTTGAAAAAAAAAAATTAGTTTGAAATTTTTTTTTTAATTTTTATTTTCAAAATTTGAGTTTAAAAATTTTTAAAATTTTTAAAAATTTTTCAAAAACTGTTGACAAAATAACATAACTTAAAAAGACAGTAAAAGAAGGTACTTCTGGTTTTACAAAAAAGTAGAGCTGGCCACGAGACGATAAAAGTATCGGTCTCGCATGACGAGAACGAGACCAGACTGCCTTTTAAGCAACCGAGACGAGACTTTATATTTGTACCGAAATTTACAGAGAGTCTGATAAATTAAAAAAAATCCAATTTCAGTTGAATATTTATTTTCTTCTGCACATATTCAAACGATAATAGAAAATATTTCGTTCCAATAATCAACAGTTTGTCCGGAAATCGTATTTTTCGTGGACGAGACCGACACGAGACTTAATTATACGAGACTTAAAATTTTAATGAGAGCGAAACGAGACTTTCAAAAGTCTCGAAGAGTCTCTTCTCGTAGCCAGCCCTATATAAAAGTATAACATGGCATTGTAAGTGTTACCGTTGTTTATTAATAATGTTTTTTTTTTTCTATTTTAAGTCAAAATATTAAAAAAATGCCCATTTCACCTTAACGGGGGGTGGGGGGGAAATAGACCCCTCCCATACGATTTTTTTCTTGTCTCGACTCAAGCTACACACTCTATCCTTTTGTCAAACCTTAGGTGAATCACACTGTATATTTTTATTTTCAGAAAAAAAAATTAAGAAAACGCAATCGCTTTCATAGTGTTACGACCCGAAAAGTGCTTTCAGAAAATTCGCTTTCTTGAATGTAAAAAGTCGCTTTCAGAAAGCACCTATTTTTCATAGTGTGACTTCTTAGAAAGCAATTTCAAAATCGAAATTTTGGAAACGCTTTCTGAAAGAATTTTTCTTTCAGTGTCTGACGGGATCTTTATACTATTTCAAATTATGTAGGTTACTTTTGTACCCAACGGTGTAGATATTTACTTTTAAGTGTCAAAATATTTTTCGAGGTAGTTACGTAGGTATGTATACCTATATGACCAAAAACCAGACCCAATCAAATTCTAAGCAACGTAAACAATTGGAATTGATTTACTTACCTGTTTTACCTACTTATACATGAGCCAATGTTATTCAAATTCAATACAAAAATTGCGCAAAAAAAAAAAAACAATCATTCACGCCTTGTTATTTATTTAAAATACCTCTGAAAAATAGCGTCATTCTGCATCTGAATGGCAGTGCCACTTTAAAACCAGCAGTAGTCCAATAAATCATCATCTACTTTAAATGCCTTGTCCGTTCGCATTCTCTTAAATTCGTATAAAGGAATATGTATATTTACGCCAGCCATCACAATCTGTCATATGATTTATGAAAAAGGACATTTATAAATCGATGATTTACAGCCGCTGAAGATAAATCTTTTCGCATTTTTGTTTGTATTCACCTTTATGTGTTTTGTGCGCCTTAGCACTTGGCGCCTATTTATGAATAATACTAAAATAAAAACTCCCAAGGAGTACCTAGGTATATATAAGTAAGGTATGTAATGTAGGGTAAGTGAAGCTAAAAATGCAATAAGGAAAGAGCCTCCATAAGAATCATTATTTGTCCTATCCATCTGCATGTGCTGATGATGCCGTCTTTATAACCTGGGTAGGTACACAAGTCCTTAAATCCCGCCAAACAACGCGCATTAATGCTCTAACAAGTGTTTATTCTTCTTCTTTATAAACCTAGGTAGTATTATGGTGAATGTGTATTCAATAACACTACACTCTCTTTTTTTTATTCTTCTTCTTGTAAAGTTTTAAAAAATCAGTTTGGGACTTGTGAGCCTAAGAGCAGGAGGAGCAAAGCATTCAAATCTTTTGCAGCGGAAGCTGGCACCTTTTAGCTCCAAACAGGGTTCTCTTTATGCACAAATGCGTCACACTCACAGTCGGTCCCATGGCAGGGGCTTAGTGGTGGTTGGGACGTGGAGCATTGTTAAATACGCGATTTAGGTATTCGTTTTTTGCTGTCTGCCGTATTTCGCTCCCATCTCTCATCCGCCAGCGCAAAATTCTCCTCCACTTCACTTCAGCCAAAATATTTTATTTAAGTTTACTTTCCTCCTCTGTGCTCCGTGTCGTTATTATGCTGAAACAGCGAGTACGGTTTTATGTTGTTTTCTTGGAACAAAAACAAAAGTACATAAGCTCCCCATGATGCTCCCCTCTAGCCGGGAGGATTTACGGTACCCACGGAATCGGGGATATAACTTTAATATTAAAGAGCAAGTTATCCTTTGGAATACCTTTTTATAACACGATGGCTCTCTGAGTGTGGGAGTTTTGAGAGTGTGGGTGAGTGGGTGTTGGTGTAGTAGGTGAGTGAGAGAAATGTGGGGGTGTTCGCTCTGCAAAACATGTTTGCAACACAAAAGGTCCTCGACAGCTCTCAGCTCCCATTGCCATCGGGAGGGAGTCCTTGTATTTTTTTGTTTTACGGAACGAAACGGGAAGAGCAAAACGGGATGATCCCATTGTTTTGTGTAAATAGATGCGAAAAGGATTGCCAAGGACAAAACAAAATCCATTCAACAAAATCGAGGTAAACAACAACACGAAGAGGTGGATTAATATAAATAATTGTGATTGTGAGTGGATGAGGTGTTGTCGAGATAGGCAGGCGGGGAGATGAAAACGGTTCATATACCTCTGTATGTACATTATGTACGTTTTTGTGTTGCTCTTGGTAGTTGATGCCTGGCTTGTTTGATGGCGGTTGGCGTTGGTTTTCGAATTCAAATGGAACGTGTCTCACTTGTTGAATTGATGTGTTGCCAGTTGCCATAAGGAAGAGCGAGGAAGGTAAAGGACGAAGATAACATTTGTCCATTCGACCAAAGGTGAAAGTCATCAGTGATGATGATGTGGTAATCTTTGTTTTTGTTTCCCTTTTTTTTTACACACTCACACCTACTCTGTGTCTTAATGGGATAACTTACCTATACGGACTGAAGGATGGAGTTTTTGTGTTACCTGTCCTAGTATGCCGGTCGGTGCAGATACGTTTGATTGGTTTTCTTGTTGGCAAAACAAAAAATAAAAATAAATAACATGTATAAATATTTTGACGCGCTTCGAGTGGATGTGATGGCAGACGCCCAACAGTTTGACGTGATTGACAAATGATGACTGTGATTATTTTAGCGATAATTCAAGCATAAGTGGCGGCAGGCAGGTAACTATATTATGGGTATAGGTATAGAATAAATTTATTAATAAATTATGAAGGATAGATCCTTTTTTATTATAATTTACGGATAGTAGGTATGTACTGTAACATACCTATATACAGTGGTGGCGGCCTTATTAAAACGATATTTTTATAAAATTTTAAAATGCATCACTATTGCTTGGGTAATCTGTTGAGGTCGATTTTTTAGGTTAAAAGGAAATTTGTTGTTAGAAGCCTTTAGAACAAGAAATTGAATAAAAAAAACTCTTAAGACGGTACAGAGTAGGTACAGGATAAAACTTAATTTAATTTGGGGTGCATTGACTTGGTATAGTATGGTCGATAAGTTATAAATAAAATGCTCGAATTGACCAGAAAGTTTATAGACATTGAGGAACATGATATGGAGTCTTATTTATT
This sequence comes from Melangyna quadrimaculata, assembly GCA_949320155.1. Lineage (NCBI taxonomy): Eukaryota > Metazoa > Arthropoda > Insecta > Diptera > Syrphidae > Melangyna > Melangyna quadrimaculata. The sequence goes on from OX439485.1 coordinate 12,466,186, forward strand.
TTAAATCAAGCCCACAAAATTTGTTTTTAAGGACGATAATAATCCAGAAGGTGTTTGCGTATTCAAGAAGTCATTTTTCAGATTAGACCGTCCAAAGTTCGGGCTTAAATTCTATAGAGAACTTGTGGGGAGGCATCAAGGGATGGTTAAAGTAAAAAAAAAACAAATTTTGATCAGAATGTTCTGAACCCTAGAAAGGTAACCTTCGTCAATTCGACGAAAATCAATTTTACTTTTTCATTTTTCTCTTTACTCCTCGTTCCGATTGCATTCTATCTCCGTGTAACCCTAGTATTCCCTAAGTGCTTGTGGTGTGTGGGCGTTCGGTGGCGTACCTACTTGGGAAAATGCTTTTTTTTTTATCGAAAAACGGCGCCAATGTTCGTCGAAACGACGAATGTTACCTTTAATGCAACTTTTAGTGCTCGAAAAGCACCAATTTTACCCGCTGATATTGCAATATTGCAAAATTTACTCCCAAAAGTAAGAAACCGTTAAGGGAGGACACAAACAGTTTACAAATATTGTCTGTACCAGGCGCGAACGCAGGAAAAAATTTTGGGGGGGGGGGGGTTTAAACTGAAAACTCAAAAATTAAGAGTGAAATTGTATGGCGAGGAAGTTAAATTCATACATACCCCCAAAACCCCCCCTGCGTTCGCACCTGGTCTGTACCTACACAAAACGTTTAACGTTTAATAAGTGTGATGCTAGCATGTGATGGCGAGCATAAAGTTCACATCTGCACTTATGATGAAATATATTTTTTTTTAATTTTTAATTTTTATTTTGTTCTATTACTTAATGAATTAACTTTAAGTTCCTACTACAAAAAAAAAACACACACGTTTTTATGGAAATAAAAATGCAAAGGATCTCAAAACCAATGTGTTCAAAGACCATTTTCGAAAATAATTACTCAAGTTGTTTAAAATAACTATTATTTTTCATTTTCCCACAAATAAAAAACAATCATAAATATAAATTATTTAACTTCACTGGAATAAGTTAATAACTTTTCTTTACCAGTGCAGTTGAATATCACTTCGTCGATTCGACGAATGGTTACCTGTAACGTACTAAAAAATATGGTTACCTTTCTAGGGTCTTTATTGAGGAAATCTGATGTACTCTACACCAGTTTTAAGATTCCATGCCCTTTGCAAAAATATGCAAGGAATTTTGTCTGAATTTATAAAGAATTGATGTTTTCCCACAATATACCTATTCGCATTAACATATTGAAATTTCAAAGATTTTTAATATTATGACTTATGACAATCTTTTGTTTCTGTTCTTAATTATATTATTGCCAGACTAAATAAGAGTTAAATCAATGTTTATTTTTTTTTCTACCAATATTCTCATGCTTATATTTTTTAAACATTATTCAAAGTGTACCGTTGTTCATGAACTATTATTAAAACCACTTCTCAACCTCAACAGATTTCCCAAACAAAAGTAAAGCATTTTAAAATTTTATAAAAATATGGTTCTTTATTAGGCCGCCACCACTGTATGTATATTAGGCATGAGTAGGTACGAAAACTTTGGCGCAAAAATTGATAACGGTTTTTTGTAGAAGATTCAAAAACAAGCATTGTTTACTATCGGAGGACGTTCTATCTCACCCCGTTAAGGAGATAGGGTCATTTCAGAAAAAATGACTGAAAATGGAAAAAAAAAATCAAAAACAACGGCAACACTTACAATGAAGTACTATATCGATTTTAAAAGCCATAGAGCTGTTCTTTAATATAAAATTAAAATTAATTTGTTTATTCCAACTGTTTTCGAAAGATTTGCATGCAAACTCAAAATGTTGATTAAAAAAAAATGGAAAAAAAAGTTTAGGATTAAAGGATTTTTGCAAATATCTCGACTCCAGAATTTAAATACGTATTGTTTGTAATAAAATTATCTAGCATTTAATGATAAGTTTTTTTGTTTAAACAAATTAGTAAAAAGTACAGTTAATTATAGTAACTTTCTTTTGGTTTTTAGACGGTTTTTCATTATTATTTCGAAAAAAAAAACTAAAATTTAAAAAAAAATTGAGCTCTTAACTCCAAACGGGAGCAAAGAAATCTATTAATGAACACAGGCAAGTCAGAGCCCCCCAAAAAAGACATTTTCTGTTTTTTTTTTTTAACGAATATCTTGGCTCCAGTATATCGCAAAGTCAAAAACGACAAAAAATTTTACTGATAAAGGCTTGTTATAACCGGCTTAGTTAATAATATATTTTGATTTGTTCAAATAATTGTGCTTCATGATCAGTGAAAAATGATGCAATTAATAAAACAACTAATTGATGCTTTTCCCGACGTTTCTACTGTTATTTTCCGGCTTCTTCAGGAGTTAAAGTTTATTTTAGTCTTGAAAAATACAAATTTGAATGAATACTATTAGCTTCTATTAAGCCGAACCGAAGCTGAAATGTTTGTGAGGATGGGCAACCGGGGACAAATTAGTTCATGAAATTGTATTGCTGGTATAGACGCAGAATTTTATCCTCAACAACATATCCAAAGTCCTCCAAAATCCCTGAATTGACTTTTTGTGTAGACGCATTTTAATAGTTGGAGAGGGAGGCGGGAGTTTGTCAAACTGAAAAATTTGTTGTAATACAATCTAATCATATGACACATGTTTTTAGGGTGCTTTTCAACGCTGATTCTAAAGAGACCAAAACTAAAATGATACATGTACCCTGTGGAAAGTTAATGTTATTTTTATAGAATGATCACTTTTTTTTAAATTACAACAAGTAATATACAGGGTGTCCCGTAAGTAATGTATAACCCTGAAATGCCGCATAGTAGACTTTATGACCGTCCTGAAAACTGATAAAAAAAGTTCTATCCCAACCACAAAAAAAAGTTTTATGCATTTTTTTGTTCAGTGCATTATTTTTTTTCTTACTTTACATTTTTGAATACCACGACTACAAGTGAATGAGTTCCATCATTTTTTTTTTTGCAGGAATATTTAACATTACTTGTGCCAACAGATAAGTAGAAGAAAATTATTATAACTGTTGAACTTCTTAGAGAAAAAAATTATTTAACATTGAATTTCAACGCAAAATGTGAAAACAAATAATTTTTGAAAAAGTTAAATCGTAGCTGGTATAAAAAAAATACATGAATACCTGAGTGCCCAACTATTTTAAAAAATATGCGCGTTAAATGCAGATTTCAAAATGGTATTACTTATTATTATATCTAGAGTCAATAGCAAGTTATTGGTAAAAATCTGTAATACTAGAGTAAATTTAGCAAAAACAAAAGTTTTCAAAATTAGCACAGTAAACGTGAAAATAATACCAAGCGTTGAACATAGCAGATTTTTGATTTATTGGCTGTTTCTACGATGTTGTCCTAATGAAAAATCGAAGCTTTCAACTTCTAGGGCCGAATGCATTATTGATAAAAATGTCAAAAAAGTGCAAAAAACGGTTACATTTTCGAGCTTGTTTTGAATTTTACCTGTTCTATTGGGCTTTAACAACCCATCAAATATTTTGTTGGTTGCTATTTTTTATTTGTTATTTTCTCCAAACAAAAAGTCTTCTGATTCAATTTTAATTGTGTTTTTTGAATAGTAAATTGCACGATCCTGAGAAAGTGAGAACGCATAAAATCGTAAGTTTTTTAAATTTTGAATTAAAGTTTTTGTAATTTGATCTTAATTCATAAGATTAAGACCACGACGAACACTTATTTATATCGTTTTTATTGTTCATTCTTCAGAAAAATTAACGGTCTAAATAGCTGTTTTCCTGAACCTGCTTTTTGATAATTAAGACGTTTGATTGAACTTTTTCGATGCCACGTATTCTGTATTCTGCACAAGAATATGCAAACATGCATTTCATTTATGGAGAGTGCAGAGGCAACGCAAACGAAGCTGCGACTCTGTATAGGGAAAGGTACCCTAACGCACGTCACCCGGATTATCGAGTGTTTATTAGAGTCCATAGCTGTTTCTCGGAAGGAAGGCTGCCTGGTAGTGGTGTTGGTGGTGCTGGCGTGGACGACCCCCTCGAGGAGATACCGAAGACTTAGTGCTTGCGGAACTTGACCGAGATCCTGCAGTATCAATCCGAGCAATAGCACGACGCACTGGGATCGGAAAGACGACTGCGCATAATGTGCTAAGTAAATATAAATATCATCCCTTTCACCTAACACGGGTGCAAACTCTCCAGCCGCAAGATTTTGAAACGAGAATGAGTTTTTGTCGACAAATGATAATGAAAATTGAAGAAGATCCGCAGTTTTTTGACAAAATTCTTTGGAGCGATGAGTCGACATTTAAAAGAGATGGCTACACTAATCTCCATAATCTTCACTTCTGGGCACTACAAAACCCAAACATCATGAGGGAAGACAGGTCCCAGTACCAATTCAAAATAAACTATTGGACTGGGATTCTCAATGGGAAAATAATTGGATCCTTTGAGTTGCCGGGGATTTTAACTGGCCAAGGTTATTTGGAGTTCCTCCAAAATGATCTCCCAACCTTGCTGGAAGAAGTGCCTCAAGAACTAAAGGAATCCCATTGGCTTCAAAATGAAGGTTGTCCAGCACACTATGCTGTGCCTGTGCGGGCATATTTAAATGCCAAATATCCAGGCAGATGGATAGGACGTCTGGGACCAATTTTATGGCCTAAATCCACTTGATTTTTTTTTATTGGGGATGCATTAAGGAAATCGTATACAGCAAGCCGATCAGGTCTTTAGAGGAGCTAAGAAATCGTGTGGAGGCAGCTGCATTACAAATTTCTGAGCAAAACCTTGCACGTTCACTAAGACGTTCATTTATTCGGAGGTGCAGAACCTGTATAAGAGTGGGTGGAAAACAGTTTGAGCATTTGCTTTAAATAAAAAAAAATTAAAAAATTATCTATTTTTGTTTTTTTTTTTCTAACTAAGTGATCATGTGATTAAAAGCTGGCTCAAAAACTTTTTGTTTAGAGAAAATAACAAATAAACTAATAGCAACCAACAAAATATTTGATGGGTTTGTTAAAGCCCAATAGAACAGGTAAATTCAAAACAAGCTCGAAAATGTAACCGTTTTTTGCACTTTTTTGACATTTTTATCAATAATGCATTCGGCCATTATCATTAGGACAACATCGTAGAAACAGCCAATAAATCAAAAATCTGCTATGTTCAACGCTTGGTACTATTTTCACGTTTACTGTGCTAATTTTGAAAACTTTTGTTTTTGCTAAATTTACTCTAGTATTGCAGATTTTTACCAATAACTTGCTATTGACTCTAGATATAAAAATAAGTAATACCATTTTAAAATCTGCATTTAACGCGCATATTTTTAAAATAGTTGGCCACTCAGGTATTCATGCATTTTTTTTATACCAGCTATGATTTAACTTTTTCAAAAATTATTTGTTTTCACATTTTGCATTGAAATTCAATGTTAAATAATTTTTTTTCTCTAAGAAGTCCAACAGTTATAATAATTTTCTTCTACTTATGTGTTGGCACAAGTAATGTAAAATATTCCTGCAAAAAAAAAATGATGGAACTCATTCACTTGTAGTCGTGGTATTCAAAAATGTAAAGTAAGAAAAAAAAATAATGCACTGAACAAAAAAATGCATATAACTTTTCTTGTGGTTGGGATAGAACTTTTTTTTATCAGTTTTCAGGATGGTCATAAAGTCTACTATGCGGCATTTCAGGGTTATCCATTACTTACGGGACACCCTGTATATTACCCAAAACCATTTTATAATGACGGGATATTAATAAAATTTAGTATAAATATTTCATTTGGCATGTTTACCAAGAATCAAAAGAGTCTCCAAAAATATCTTTGGTTAAAAGGTGTTTTTTTGACGGAGAGATGTAATTGAGTGATTATTAAGCAGCGTCCACATTATGTTGATTTGTGTATATCAACAGTGCTGATCAACAATGTTAAGTTGATGTGGACGTGTAAATAAACAGAGTCTATCAACTTTTGCTGACCCGAACGTAACCCGACTCAAATGGATAGAAATCAACAAGGTTGATGAACACAGCTGTCATTTGTATTGCGCATGCGGTGTTTTTGGCCTGTGTAGGTACTCTGTTTTTTTTTTTTTTTTTTTTTATTTGTGTAATAAGACACTGTTTTTTTGTTATTGTTATTTTAAATGAAATGGACGTAGTAAAATGAGTAGGTACCTACGTAAATGGGTGTTTGCATGGGAGCAAGACAGTATACACATAAACACGTACACACTAGCATGTTTATCGACAATTTTAATCAACAATGTTGGTCGGCATAATGTGGACGCTGCTTTACCATACACCCATGATCTAATTCTGACACTTATGAACTTTGCTAAAAATATTAAGTTTATATTGGCACCCAAGGATCAAAAGTGTCCGTACAAATATCTAAGGTCCAAGTGTTATTTTTGGGGGTGTAATATTTGACCTGCTTAACGGAAAAAGCAGTAATTTCTGTTTCAAAATTAATCTAACTTTTTTAAGGGTGCTTGTATCATTTTGGTTTTCTTTTATTCGGTGGTAAAAAATACCTTTAAATCATATATCATATGTCATATGTACTTTCTCGATTACACGACAATAAAATTTTTCGTAAGACCTAACATTTTTCTCCGGATAGGCAGGTCAAACATAAACTCTCTAAAAAAAACTCTTTTGATCAAGTTATTTTAATGGACTCTTTTGGTACTTGGAAACCATGAAATATTTAATATTTTTAGCAAATTTCATCAGTGTCAAAACTTATTCATAGATGTTATGGTAATAATGACGCACTAACATCTCACCCTCAAAAAAAAAACTTTCACCGCAGATATTTTTGGGGACTCTTTTGATTCTTAGTAAACATGACAAATGAAACATTTATACCAAATTTCATTAAAATTCCATTATTTTAAAATGGGTTTGGGTAGTGTATTACTTGTTGTACTGAAAAAAAGTGATAATTCCATAAAACTGACATTAATTTTCCGCAGGATACATGTATCTTTTCAGTTTTGGTCTCTTTAGAATCAGCGTTGAAAAGAACCCTAAAAACATGTGTCATATGAATAGATTGTATTACAACAAATTTTTCAGCTTGACAAACTCCCGCATCCCTCCCCTCACCACCTCTTAAAATGCGCCTATACAAAAAGCCAATGCGGGGATTTTGGGGGACTTTGGATATGTTGTTGAGGATAAAATTCTGCGTCGATACCAGAAATAAAATTTTATGAATTAATTTGACCCTGGTCCGATCCTATCTTTCTTAGACTAATAAGATTGGATATTAAAATTTACCTTAAGGTCATGTGCCATATGCTTAGATTATACCAAGACAAATATATAGTGGCTTGATATACCCCCACTTTTTCCTCCCCAATTTTGAAATCGATTATTTAAAAAACTAATACATGGATAAAAATATTCTTTGGATATGCTGTAGAGCCGCGGTTCCCAAACTGGGGTTCCGCGAGAGAGTTTTCAGGGTTCCGCGACTTTCTCGAAGTTCAAATAATAAAAATACAAAAATATTTTTTTTAAGTAGGTACCGTGAAAGCGGGTGACATTTGCATTTTCAAATTAAAATATGAATAAATTTTGAATACCTAGATTTTTTTTACAGAGTAATTATTTTTTGCACAAGTATCGTAATATTTGGACAAATTAGTTGAAAATTTTAATTCTTATAAATCAAAAATTTGGTTGTCAAAGTCACCCTGCAGTTTTGAGACTTTGGTCGGGTAAACGTTTTCTAGAATCAATCAATGATTCCCTACCAATTGATGACAGAGACATGTTCTTATACTAAGGATTTTTTTATTTTTTAGGGTTTCATTTATATTTTTTTTTTGTTTTGTTTTTTTAAATACATGAATTATTAATTTAAGTTTTCATATCATTAGAAAGAACAATATTAGTAGGATCAATTGTTCTCTTCCCTTTTGCAGCCTTATTAGGAGACTTGTACTTGTAAGCCTCTTAGGTCTTCTTATAACAAGCTTTCTACAATTTTGATGCACTATTTCATATTTTGTCGTGGCCAAATTCACTCAAAATGCAGGCTAATGTCTCCACATCATATGGCATTTTTGATAAAAAGTAAACAAGTTTTTTTGTTTTATTGTTACATTCATAAATAAAAGCAAACTCGATTTGCATAATTTTTCACATAACAGAGTGAAAATTATTTTGCTGTAGTATTTCCACAAAATGTTAAAACCTTTCAAGGTTTTTTAATAAAAATTTTTATTAAGTTTATAACTTTTTTTCTTAATTTATCATAATGAAAATATAACAATTATTTTAAATGTATTAAATTATACATTTTTAGAAAAAAGCTGAAAAAGATTAGAAAAGTCCTTAAAAAAAAATAGAAAAAAATGTCCATTCTTTGGCCAAATTCACCGCACCCACCAGGCTAATTTTTACCTAGCTACAAATACAAACGTGTTTGAAGTTTATATTTTTTTTTTTTTTTAAATGTGATGCGTTGTTTTTCATTTTTTAGTATCGTTAAGAGTTGGGGTCCGAAATCTATTTGGACCTTCTTAAAGGTTCCAAAGCTTAAAAAGTTTGGGAACCGCTGCTGTAAAGTTTGAAATTCTACGTCGGTGCTCATCTTAAAAATGTATGAATATTCACTTTATAACCATTATTTTCTGACAAATAAAAACCCTAATTTGACGAGGATATTTTGCTCCCCCCCTCTTACATGGGTTGGGGAGGGGTCAACAAATGAACATATTCCTATGGCTTCAAGTATTCTAAATCCAACGAGATATTCCATGAAAGCAGCCGATGTCTGGTTCCCAATTTATAGGCTAATTTATGTGAAATTTCGTCTTAAAACATGGTAGACGGCAACCCTTATATCTTCGGTCTGCCAGTGTTGCCACTGTGGCAACACCTATTAAAAGTAAATTTAGGATGTGAACTATAAGTGTACCAAAGCTCATTCCGTCAGAATGAAGTGTAAGGTTGGCTCCCTTAACGCCCTAACTAGAACATTAGTCTAGGAAAGATAGGAAATTTAATATAGGCAACCGGGAACAAATTAATTCATGAAATTTTATAACTAGTATGGACGCAGAATTTTATCCTCAACAACATATCCAAAGTCCTCCCAAATTCCCCCATTGGTTTTTTGTATAGATGCATTTTAAGAGGTGGAGAGGGGAGGGTGGAAAAATTACTTATAATACAATCTAATCATATGGCACATGTTTTTAGGTTGCTTTTCAACGCTGATTCTAAAGAGATCAAAACTGAAAAGATACATGTATCCTGTAGAAAGTTAAAGCCCTTTTTATGGAATGATGGCTTTTCCATTTTAAAAAAGTTAATAATGGGATATTAATGAAATTTGGTATAAATGTTCCATTTGGCATGTTTGCCAAGAATCAAAAGAGTCCCCAAAAATATCTGTGGTGAAAGTGTGTTTTTTAAGTGCGAGATGTAAGTGCGTCATTATTACCATAACATCTATGAATATGTTTTGACACTGATAAAATTTGCTAAAAATATTAAATATGTCATGGTTCCCAAGTATCCATTAATTAAGTTAGTTCATTAAAATAACTTCATCCAAAGAGTTTTTTTTTATAGAGAGTTTATATTTGACCTGCCCTACAGAGCAAAATGTTAGGTCTTATCAAAAATTGTATTTTCGTGTAATCGAGATAATAAATATGATAATACAATGTTGTGTGCGGTCTAACCTTAAGCTCAAAATGCCTTTATTGTTTTGAAAATTATATCGATAATTTTGAACGTAATTTTCTTTTTCATTTTTGACAAATACAAGATATTTTTGACTCTCGATCATCGATCTTAAGGTTTTTTGCATGAATGAACATCTTAAGTCGAAGGTCAAAAAATCTTGTGCATACGGCGTTTTTCCTTTCTGAACATCGATGATTTTAATGTTTTAACTTCGATGTTAAATTTTTTAACGTGAATGAACGTCTAAAGCCAACCAGACTTGTCCCATGTAGTGTTGCTATCGCTACAATGTTATTCATATCCATAGAACCACATTTTTCTCGTATGAAGTGTGGTTGTGTGGTGTATATTATATGGACTGACAGCTACACACGACTCACCGGCTTAACAGGTCTCATATACGCATGCCTTCCGGATGCGTTCCGGATGCGTTCCGCATGCGTTCCGCATGCGTTCCGGATGCGTTACGCATACGTTCCGGATGCGTTCCGCATGCACTCCGGATGCGTTCCGCATGCGTTTCAGATGCGTCCCGAATGCGTTCCGAATGCGTTACGCATGCGTGCCGGATGCGTTCCGCAAGCGTTCCGGATGCGTTCCGGATGCTTTCCGGATGCGTTCCGCATGCGTTCCATATGCCTAACGCATGCGTTACGCATGCATTCCGGATGCGTTCCGCATGCGTTCCGGATGCATTCCGGATACGTTCCGAATGCGTTCCAGATGCGTTACGCATGCATTCCGGATGCGTTCCGGATGCGTTCCGCATGCATTCCGCATGCGTTCCGCATACGATCCGGATGCGTTCCGCATGCATTCCGGATGCGTTCCGAGTACGTTACGCATGCGTTTCGGATGCCTTCCGCATGCGTTCCGGATGCGTTCCGGATGCGTTCCGGATGTGTTCCGCATGCGTTACGCATACGTTCCGGATGCGTTCCGCATGCATTCCGGATGCGTTCCGCATGCATTCCGGATGCGTTCCGCATGCGTTCCGGATGCGTTCCGAATGCGTTACGCATGCGTGCCGGATACGTTCCGCATGCGTTCCGGATCGTTCCGGAAGCGTTCCGGATGCGTTCCGGATGCGTTCCGCATGCGTTCCACTTGCCTAACGCATGCGTTACGCATGCATTCCGGATGCGTTCCGGATGCGTTCCGAATGCGTTACGCATGCGTTCCAGATGCGTTACAGTTCCGCATGCATTACGCATGTGTTCCGGGTGCGTTTCGCATGCGTTACGCATGCGTGCCGGATGCGTTCCGAATGCGTTCCGCATGCGTTACGCATGCATTCCGGCTGCGTTCCGCATGCGTTCCGAATTCGTTCCAGATGCGTTACGCATGCGTTCCGGATGCGTTCTGCATGCGTTCCGGATGCGTTCCGAATGCGTTCCGCATGCGTGAAGCACCAATGAAGCACCAAAAATACATTTGTTGATTAGTGAAGTCACTAAAAAATATAAAATTATTTTAAAAAACTTTTTGAAAGCTGATTACTTACTTAAAAACATTAAGTAATATAAGTGAAGTCCAATTCAAACCGTACTGTTTAAAACCTCTTGATGAGATTGTATTATGGGTTTGGATTTTATGAACTGTTTGAGAATTTAAATGAAAACGAATAGAACTTTGTAAACAATTAAAAAATAGATTAAATTTGTGTGACAATTTGTTAACAGCTTTTCAAATTTTAGATGTTAATTATTTGAATAAAAAAAGTGATAATTTTAGATTAATTTCTGATCATTTGACAACTCTGTTAATAAATTTTCCAAACTTATTCAGTTGCCCTGAAAATATAATGGCTGAAGACCTACAAAACTGTTTAGAAGAAATAAATAAAGAAGATCATGATATTGACGCTGTTAAATGGTGGGCTCAGTTGAACGAAATGAAAAATTTTGCTGGTGATCATTTATTTAAAAACATTGCCTCTTTTGCAATTAACTTAATGAGTCTTCCACATAGTAGTGCAGCTGCTGAGCATGTTTTTTTGTCTCTGAACAATATAAAAACAGATAATCGAAATAGGTTATCGTATGAAATTATTCACTCGTTAATGAGCCTTAAAGATTATATGCAGGCAACTTCAGCAACTGTGGTTATTTTATTCCTAAATCAAATTTTGTAAAACCAATAAAGATATAAAATGTGATTTCCTTAAAATTTTACTTACTTCAAAGTTATTTTTATTTATTTTTAATTAATAAGTGGCTCAAAGCCAAAAGATGTCTGTGAATTAAAAATGTTATACATCTGTGATTGTTTTATTTCTTTTTGTAAGTTACACAGAAAAGAATAAATACAAATATTAATAAATTGTAGTTTAATGTTTTAGAGCCGATTTTTCAATAGTCAGTTAAAGAGACAGTTGTTTACTGGTTGAATAAAGTTATTCGGCTCTTTAACAATCGGAAAGCAAAATTGAATTTTTCACTTGAAAAAAAATAATCTATAGAATATTATAATTTGAATGTCACTTTCATTTATGTTTGTATGTTTTTGATACTTTTGTTTTTGTATATCGAACATTTCTAAGGTAATTTTGGTTTTATTTAACGTTTATTTCAAAGCAATGTTGACAAATAGTAATATTTGACTTTGAAAATATTTATTCCTATGAATAATTTTATCTGAATTCTCAATAAGCTGATAAATTTAATGTTCCTATTCCTTGTAATAAGGAGCAAATACTAACTGATTGGTTTTATTCTTAAGATAGTCACATAAATAATTTCTGCATGGGTAGCAAGCTATCAAAAAACTAATCCTGTGGACTCGGAATACTCTGGCGTTGAATCTCATGTTTGCTCTTCATCTTCATCCTCAGAAGATGATGACAAATCTATTATTCTAAAAAAAAACAAAATGTATTACCTATTCATTAGTTCCAATCTGCACAAAAAGAAAAAAAACAAATGGGATTTTATGTGACTTTCACGAGGCTTTTAAAATTTAATGAGATAAAAATGAGCTTTTAGTTTATAAGGGTGTTTAAAATCCTGTTAAATTTAAAAGCAGTTGGTGAAACCAAATCCCCATTTTAAGGCTAAATGGCTTTTCAAACATTTAAAAGTCCTTCATGAAATCGGCGATTAGTCGTTCATTAGAAATTAAAAAAAAACTTAAAAAAGATACAAAACTGACTGAGTAAAAAATATTTTAGTATCATAAAAAGCAAAAAAAAATGTTCTATTTTTTGTTTATATTTTTGTTTGTATCTATTTAGGAATCAGTCCGTAAGAAATGTACAACCATTTTCTTAGTTACTAGAATAGGAATAAGCTAAAAATATTTTCAAATCCTAAAAGTATACTATATAAGGCTTAGCGCCCACATGCAACTTTTAGTTCAGTTACCGATTGAAGCAACTAAACAGTTTGTGTTTCGACACAAACTAAACGATCACCCCAAATTAGTTGCATGCGGGCGCTTAGGCTAAGGGTGGTTTTTGGATGGTTTTGTGGGTTGTTTTGTCTAACTTTTACGAATTGCAATTAAAAGCCTAGAAAATAATTTCAATGATGATTTTGACATAAGAAATATTGTTTAAAAACCAATATTTGTATTTTTTACAAATTAAATACACCAAAAACTGCTTTTTGTATAGAATTGATGCTTGCGACCCTTAAACATAATTTTAAAAATCTGAAAAAATTCAGGAAGTGTGTCATGGGTTCAAAGCACTTAATTCCAAAAAATGGCTTAAATCGAACCAAAAATACACAATATATTAATGAAAAACTAATGAAATTGGGAATTGTGACCCTAAAACTCATTTTATTCAAAATTAAATATACCTAACTCCTGTCACACAGCGAATTTGGACAAACGGTTAACGGATAATGAATGCATAAATATGCACCTTTATACGTTATGAAGGCCGTTCTTATTGGTGTTGGTCCACCGCTCCATACATCTTTGCCCATTGTCCTTTGTGGTGATTGTTTGAAATTAAATTGTTTTACTATTGATTTTAACAATATGCGCAAAACTGAACAAAAATGAAAATGCTTTATGTAATACATACGTATCTTGTGGGACATGTAGGTATAAGTAAAAAAAAAAAATAAAAATACGAATAGGTACACACATGCATACATTTTTGTCCATATGTTCCTAATTTGTATACCAGTGGTCAAAGAATTTTCAAAATCGAAATTTTTGAATTTCTAATGAATGACTAAGAAAATCAAAAATCTAAATAATGAAACATGTAGGTTTTTCAAAAACAAAAACAAATCCGTACGTATACATATTTTTTTTTTTTTTCAATTTTTTTTTGGCTTGTATCCGTGTCCAAAAAAGGTTGGAAAATCGAAATTTTTGAATTTCTAATGAAAGAATATGAAAAAAATCGTAAAAAATGACACATGTAGATTTTTCAAAAATCTACATCACAGAGAAAAAAACAACGTAAAATCAAAGCAAAAAACTTTGATTCTAATATTTTTCGGAACGATTTGGCGCCAACGCCGAAAATTCTCAAATCAAAGTGGAGCGACTTTATTTCAAAGTGATTTCATACTTAAAAACGAACTAGATTTTACTACGTTTATATGTTGATTTAAAGTGGAATCATAGGTAAATTAAATTCATCCATCTTTTAAAACAACATTTATCTACTTCGAATCAACGTAGATTGAACTTCGCTTGGTTAGGTATTGATTCAAAATGGCTACCCACGCCACGCTTCTTTGTTTAAATTTATGTAAGACAAAGAGAAATGTATATTCATGCACGATGCATTTCATTTTTTTTGTGACGCCTTAAAGTGAATCGTTTAATGCTATGAGAAATGCATAGTAATATATATAGGAAAAATAATTAAATATTGTTTTTGGATTATATGAGAGTGAATTTTGAGTGCGCGTTTAATTTTTTCACAAATCTAAGGGAGCTTCCTCGAAAAACAACAACGCGCTCTCGAAATTCTTTATATTAAGCTTACAAATACAAACAAATTGAGGTTTACTTGACAATGCAACACTTTGAAACTACGTTGATGGCACTTTAAATGCCATAAAAGTGGATCGTAATGTAAAATGTGGATTTCAATGTAAAAATGAATACGTTTCACTTTGATACAAGGTTGAGCGCACTTTAAATGTGGATCTCAATGTAAAAATGATAACGTTTCACTTTAAAACAACGTTGAACGGAATGTAAATATACAAAAGTTGATGTCAATATATAAATAAAAACGTTTTACTTTGAAACTAGGTTGAATCTCTGAAAATTACGTCGCATATTAAAATTAACATTGTTTCAACGTAAAAATAAAAATGCGCCACTTCATTTAAAATACTTTAGATCAAATACGTCGTATTTAATTTTAGATCGCAATTTTTCCCTCAGTGATTTGTTTTTATATTTTCTGCAAAAAAGTTATTCTTAGAGCTTATAAGCCGCCCAAAGGATGAGGCAAAAATCAAAAAAAAATCAGAAGACACATTTGGAGAATTGTTAAGTAAGTATTTTGGTCCAAATTTCATGACATTTGGACAATTCGTCATTTCAGGAGAGCTTGCCCAAAATGTGTTTTAGTTCTAAGAAAATACTTATAACCGATAGTAAAATTTTGGAAAATAGCCCATATTCAGAATCAAGAGTCCATCAAATCCACATTTAAAAAAAACGGTTTCCTTTCATTTATACAAGATATCCCTTGCCAAAAATTAGTTTTGTCTGATGTCTGCTAACTTCAGGGTCATTGTTGCTTTGCTTGGTTGGATTTAAAATGAATTAATCTTCCTGACACTGTGTCTTTTTGGTGCCAGTCAAACACGAGAAGCTCGTTTCCCGACGAGTTTCCACATAAAGTAATGCTATTTCACAGTTCTTTTCCATCTCAATTGTGAATTGGATGATTGGTAGGGCTGGCGATGAGACGAGACTTTGCGAGACTTTTGTAAGCCTCATCACGGTCTCGTTAAAATCAAAAATTTTCAGTTTCGTCTGGGTCTCGCGTCGGTCTCGTATAATTTAGTCTCGTCTCGGTTTCTTAAAAGGCAGTCTCATCGTCATCTGGTCTGGTCTCGTCTCGTGGCCAGCCCTAATCATTGGATTGAATCCGTTTAGGGATCTAAGAACCTCTTCTATTTTGTCTTTATTTATAATGGCAAAACTGTCATCCACATATTTTTAAAAACAAACTTGGGGTTTTCTTCCATTTTTTTTCAGACATTCATGAAGCAAATAGTCGAGGACATAGTTGGCGATAGTCGGTGACAAGAGATTATCCATGGCCATTCTCGTCATGCGAGACCGAGACTTTTCTCGTCTCGTGGCCAGCCCTAATCATTGGATTGAATCCGTTTAGGGATCTAAGAACCTCTTCTATTTTGTCTTTATTTATAATGTCAAAACTGTCATCCACATATTTTTAAAAACAAACTTGGGTATTGAAAGGTATTGTTTTGAAAGTAGTTGTTCTCTTTTAGGCAAAAATCTATTCTATTCTCATTCTCACTTATTACATCCCATCTTTTCTTAACTATATAATTATAGCTAAATGTATGGGAATGTTAGTAAAAAGTGAGACAACATCGTATGAGACCGAAACATCATTCTTTTGGAACTCAATAAGTTTTTCTTTTTCAATAAATTACAAAAAAATTTTTACAGAGCTGCTTGGTTTTGTTGATCCTTAATACCCTTCCTTCATATTATGGACAGCTCATAGCCAGTGCTGCCATACTACTCCTTTAGCAGCAGATCTACTGCGCTAAGTCCCAAACGAAGATCTACTGCGCAGCAAAACAAATCTACTCCTCTTTAAAGGGACACAAGAACAAGAAAGAACATTGTTGGCCGCCTTCAGACTCAATATGCATTATTATATTTTTCAATAAATTAAAGTTCTTAAATGGCGAATATAAAAGAAATAATGGCCAAAATAATTGTAAATGTATGAATTCTTCAAACAAAATGTGACTGTTTTTAAGTTCTTTTTTTTGTTATTGCCCACTTAAAAGGTGTTTACATTCGACCGACTCCTCCAACTTTTTTGACTTTACAAAAGAAAAAGTCAACAAAAATCTATGAAAATTTGAAATTTTAATTTTTTGATTTTTGTTAACCAATGTCTTATAATTTAGAGTTCGCTTTTGAAGTTATTGTTAAGTCTCCTATTTTTATTCGATAATTAAATGTATCTTAAATGGATTGAATTTTATTTTTTTTTTTTTTAGTATTTTTATAAGATCTACTGCGGTATATTGCAATCTACTGCGTTTCTTACCCATACTGCGCTCAATCATAGCGCTGTTCATAGCATGGCTTTTTCATAGACGACGCACGTGATGGGACGTAAGGTCAGATTTGGCTTGCGCATTTTTGGCAAGCCATAGATTGATGAAAGTTGTGCCATATCTGTAGTCATCTTAGATTTTTATCGATCGTCTATGAATTTGTTGTTGTTCAACCATTTAACTAATTCGACGTTCCGAGTTTGCAGAGTAGTTGTTGGATTATTCCGCACCCGTCTATATGTACTGCAGTCGGATAACAGATCTCACATTTTGGTTATGGTTTGATATAGAACAAATGTGCCATCTTGAAATTATATATGGTTGTTATCGTTGGGCACTACCTTATTTTTGGTTCATATCTAATATCAACAAATTTGATATCAAAAGGTTCAATTTAGACGCTTGGCTGTATGATTTTTCTATTGAATTTAAATATGAAAAAAAAAACATTTTCAAAGCTGAATAACTCGAAATATACGAACAATTTCCCTTTTTTTCTCAATATTTTGTTTTGGGGAGATACGATTACTTTGGCAAGTTTTCTTTTCAAAATTGAGTAACTAGGTAATAAAAAAAAACTTGCCAAGTAAACCAACTCAATTTAAGTCAGTAATCATTAAATAACAGATTTCTCTGATATATTTTAAGGTTCTTCCATATAACTCTACTTAAAATATTTGATATTAAACATTAATAAACTTAGAACTTGGCGTACTTTTAGATCTCACTACTTTTTACGGCTGACTTGTTACGCAAAGGTTTTTGTATATAGAAGAACTTGGCTCCTTTTTTAACATTTATGTTTTTGTTGTGATTATCATTAGACGATATCGTTTGAGCGCTAACGTTTCCTTTATTTGCTTCACGTATGTCGATAATAGTCAAAACGATATACTCAAAACAATAGCGTTTGGACGATAGCTAAAAAGGTATCGTTATAGCATTAAATTTTAAGATTGTAGGTGACTGTACTTGAATGATTAAGTACCCACTGTAATTAGACATTTTTTTCTGTTATGGTGTCGACGCATTGCCGGGCAGGACATCAAAAATGCACTCGACATTATTTGCAATGAAAGAAGCGTTTCCAAATAATACAATTAATTCTTCTTCTGATTTTGACGCGTGTCTATGCAACAGCAACAAACGAACGGTCCTTTTCAACACTGCGTCGAGATCCAGAATGTCTGAAGATATGCTGGTTTATACTACGTTTCCACCGACCACTAAACGGGAGCGCTACGATATCTCGCAAACTTAAATCTCGCATTTTTTTATAAATCTCGAAATACGAAATCTCGCAAACCCGCTTTTCATAAACTCGCAATAACAAAATCTCGCTTTTAACAATCTCGCATTTACATTTCACAGCCGAAAATCTCGCAAATTTCAACTTTAATCTCGCAAACTAAAATCTCGCATTAACACGTGAAGTTGGAAAATTCGGAACTGAAAAATAAAATCCAGCAAATAGAAAATGAAAAATCAGAGGCCTAAAAAGGGAGATAAAATCCTTGAACCCGATACGCCAGCCACCCAAGGTACTTTTTATTACAAATAAACTGAAAACACACCAACTGACAACATAGGCGCCTGCCTGGCGACTGAGCATACCCTAAGCGGAGCGACGGAGTCGCGTGAGCGGGACAGAGGACCCGAAAAGGGAGTTGAAATCCTTGAACCCGCGAAGCGGGCCACCCAATGTACTATTTATTGCACATAAACAGAAAGCACACCAACTGGCACATACACAAACGAAAAACCTATAACGTAATTTATACAAGTCCTTTATGTTTGTTAATGCGAGATTTTAGTTTTCGAGATTTTAGTTTGCGGGTTTTTTGTAATTGCGAGATTATAAAAAGCGGGTTTTTGATATTGCGAGATTATGAACAGCGGGTTTCTGTAGTTGCGAGATTTCGTATTGCGAGATTTTAGTTTGCGAGATTTCGTAGCCAACCCGTTAAATTTGATGGGTATCAGTCAAAATAAGAAGTTTGGGGCTGATCAACTTACATGGTATGACATTTTTTTCAAAGCTCCAAAAGAATTTGATTGGGACTAAAGCCTTAAGGATATTGGAGAAAAACCAAGTTTTCGGGGCTACGAATAATGAACATGTTTAATGCAAAGACAATTATTCCCTAAAAATAAAACCCAGAAAATTGTGACGAAAATAACAGCTCTGGACTAAGGCCTAACAAGAATTGAAAAAAAAACCTGGTCGGGGTTAAACAACCAATTCTTTTAAAACTTAACTTATTCCAGAGAGTTTTTGGGAGCTTAACTCTATAGGGACAATCAGAGTCCGAAGTTGGGCCTAAAGTTTGAAGAGGAAAACTGGGTCGGGGCTTAACAAATAACATGTCAAATGCACAACAATTTACCTTAAAAACTTAGCTCATTTACTAAAAACAGGCAGCTGGGACTAACACCCGATTAGAATTGGAGAAAAACGAGGTGTCAATTTAAGTGTAATTGTTTAATACAACAGGAATGCTTTCTTATGCGCAGCCAGAAATTAGACAATCTTGGGGCTTATATTTCCAAGGTCGAAGTCAATTTTACATTAAAAAAAAATTTGGATTAGCAGTTGTATACAAGACCTCTAATCAAGGAGCAAAATTCCACAAGCTTGAGTTTTCTCTCTGGACTCAGAAAATCATGCAGAAGCAAATGAATATTTGTATAATCCTTCTAGGCGTAAAAATTATCGACATACTACACGAAAATTCATTCACGCTTGCAAAATTAGGCCGCAGGCAGTGGCGGATCCAGGGGGGTGGCTATAGGGGCTAAAGCCCCCCCCACAGCCCATTCCTAAAATAATTTTAAAGAAAGCAATACATTAAAACGTTTAGAGTTTTATATTCCGTCTAAAATATTGTTAAGATATTAAATTTGATGGACAAAATAACGTGGTTGGGGCTGAACTATTTGCATAAATATGTAACTTTTTTTCTAAGCCCTAAGGTTGGGGCTAAGGCCTGAAGAAAATTGGACAAAAACCAAGTTGGGGGCTATGAATAATAGGCATGTTTCATACAACGACAATTTTTCCCTAAAAACAAAACCCAGACAATTGGGACGGAGAAACCAGCTTCGGAATAATAAGTTCTGAGAAAAACTAACCTTATTTCAGAGAATTTTGGGGGCTTAAGTCTAGGGACTTTCAAAGTCCGAATTTGGGCTTAAACTGGAAGAGATAAGTAAAAAGAGATAAAAAAGTGGTCGGGGCTTAACATTAAAGTGTCAAATACAACAACTGTTTACACTAAAAACAGAGCTAATTTAACGAAAGAAACGCAGTTGAGTCTAAAACAATTGGAGAACAACGGGGTTTCAAGTTTAATGTAAATGTTTAAGACAAGAGGCCTTGGCTGGATTTAGAGAATTTTGGGGCTTAGTTTTTAAAAATTCAAAGGTCCAAGGCAATTAACAAATCATCTTTGGACTAAGTAATAACATACATATCTAGTCAAGGAGCCAAATTCCAATAGCATAAGTATTCTCTGTGGGCACTCAGATAATCATGCAAAAGCAAATGAATATTTGCAATCCCTCTAGACTCTAGAGTGACGTGCAGATATGTCGACATATTTTTTGGGCATCAATATTAAGTGTGGGTATGCAGGGCGTATACTCGAAAATACATTCAGGCTTGCAGAATTGGGCCGCGCGTTATTTCTTAGAGCAGCTTTGTCTTTTATCCTACAGTAAGTTTGAACAAAACAGTTTCTCGTTAATTTGGCTAATTCAGGAAAGATAAGATCTCAGAGGCCTGGATACTGTCAAATCACATATATGAGCACATATACTGGCAAAACCAGTACGACCAGTTAATTTTTCTGAACTAGCCAATTATAAACAGTTTCCAAATCTTGGCAAAAACGTGAAGTTCAAAACATACTCACAGCTAATTTAAAATTATACCTACCTCCATGATGTTTGTACCTAATCAACGAATTTGTACGTGTGGTTCCAGCATGGCTAAAAATTATTAATTTTATTATGGTGCGCCTTTATATTTGCTTCTGTCTACGCTACAGCAATTATGAATAATTGTTATTGTACTTTGTATTGAACACATTTTAAAGCGCTACAGGAGTGGATAGTAAGGCACAAAAAACACGGATATCATTAAAGGAAAAGTGGGAATGTCAAAATGCGTTGTCTGTTATCTACAAAAAATGTATCTCCATATATCTTTTTCACAAAAAAAAAAACTTGAACCTTAAAGGTTAGACCGCACTCGACGGAACAGCACTGCAGCGGAACTTGTATAAAGTTCTGTTGCCGCTTAGTGCGCTCCTAAATAGCTCCTAAAATTTCATAAAAAATAATGTGTTGCCGTGTCGCCGGCCGTCATCGTAAAGTGTAGTTCCGCTGAAGTTGAGTATATCTTGCCTTAAAGCTAAACTTATCTCTACTATTTGTTTTAAATAATAAAATTGATCTTAAGGACAATCAAATTTTATTACTTAAGGTCCCAAACTGGATATCCAAACTCCAAGCCCCCCCCACAGCCAAATCCTAGATCCGCTACTGGCCGCAGGCTATTCTTTAGAGCAGCTTTGTCTTATGTCCGACTTAAAGTCTTGAAGGTTTGACATTTTATTTTTAAATCGGCAAAATATAGTTTTCTACGGTTTCCAGTGACAGTTCGAACAAAACAGGTACCCACTCTACAAAGTTATTTGGCTAGTTCATGAAAATTAGATCTCCAGGGAGCTCATATTGTCAAAACGCATATGTAATACAGGCAACGAGGAGTCAAATAAGGGCAATCTGAAAAAAGTTTTGACGTCTGAAAAGTTTAAATGCAGTTTTTAAGAGGGGTTGCTTCTTAGCATAAATCTCGATTTGCGGGATTTTTGGTCTTGTGTTTTTTTTTTTTTTTATTTATATTATTTTCTCAAAAACTGTTTGCCCAAACAACTTGATTTAAGAATAGTTTTTTGGCTTTCAAAAAAGCTATAAAATGATATTTTGAGTGCTGCGCCGTTGATTTTAAAATTTTTTTTTATATTTTAAGTCATTTTTTTTTTTAGAAAATTGCCATTTCTGCCTAAACGGGGGGAAATAGACCCCCCCTGTACGATTTGTTTCTTATCTTAACTTAACCTACACGCCCTAGCCTTTTGTTACACCTTTAATTTAATAACTAAGCCGGTAAGGCCTAATTTTGTACTCGTTTTTCATTAATAGCTTTTGAATTATCTACACCATAAAAATAATTTAGATACCGATTTGTAGGAAATTTAAGTTAAAACAAAAAAGTATATAATTTTTTTTTCATAAAAAAGCACAGGAAGTGAGAAAAACGCAAATTATCAAAATAATTCATTTTTCCATGATGCCGGACGCCCCACAAGACCAAAAATCCCGCAAATCGAGATTTGTGCTAAACAGCAACCCTTCTTCAAAACTGCATTCAATTTTTTCAGACGTCAAAACTTTTTTTCAGATTTTTCCCCATTGCCTGTACTAATGAGCTTTTGCCAGTGATGAGTTCTTTTAGAGAACTCAAATCCTAGATCCGCTACTGAACATTAATGGCCCTTTGGAATAAACGAATTTTAGTCGAATTTAAATTTATCATAAAGTCATGTTTATTCCATACAAAAAAAATTTAATCTAAGCTAGATTCGACAAGAAAATCATTTATTACTTAGGGCCAATGACTTTAATTGAGACTTGATAAGTTGCGTTCCACGCCGTCTGCATATCACAAAGAGTAACCTGTTGTGATATGAATTTTTTTCTATTTAGCATTTAATGTATTTCCCATAAAAGAAAACCAAAAACAGCTCTAAGAAAGATTAGTTTTACCAAATAGAATAATAAAATACGTAAGTTTGTAAATCAAGAGGAAAATATTATAGAAACTTATTTCTTATTTGCTTTATTTTGCAGTAAAAATGTTTACAAACCTGTGTTGTTGTTGTTTTCTAAAATGGATTAATGTATCCATCAAAATGATATAATGGGCGTAGAAGGAAGGGCTTGTAAGGAACTAGAGTTACCTATGGATTTAAATGAAATATTATTTTTAAATATTCTGTCAGCAAAGGAAAAAGAAGAATTGTTGTAAATGCACCTAAGCGGTGGCACGAAAAGCAGCGAATACAAGGAAATTATAGGTGTGGCATATTTGCGTTTTACGAACGCTGTAAATTCATAAAAACAAAACATAAGCCTAAAAAAAAAACAATAATAATAAGTGAGTTTCGGGTTTCGAAATGTCAAAGTCTGAGGGCGCCAATCGATTAAGGAGGTGGATTTTACCTACTGTCTCGGCCAGCATTCCAAGTCCAGGAGAAACAGAAAAAAACGCACATAACACTTTGACACTGGTAGCAAAATGTCAAAAATCCGAATACTCACACCTTTCACTTTAACAGTTGATAGTTGGTATCAAGATGTCAAAAATCCGGAAAAAAAACTTTTTTCTTTGACAGTTTACAGATGATGGCGAATAGTCAAAAAATCGATGTCCCGGTCCGCGCTCTAACTCCAAAAAAAATGACCGAATTCGCACTAAAAGTCTTCACTATCTTTAATGTAGAAATGTAGAAATATGTGCCAACTTGATATGAATAAAATTAAATTATAAATTTATTTCGTTTTCGTTTGGTAGATCGTAGTTACTCCTTTTGTTTAATGTGATAATTTTCACACTTTAAATTCAATTTAAATAAATAAAGAATTCAACTTTTTTAAACAGTATATATAATTTTTATTTTGACTTGCTGCTAACTACTTCTGTATTGCTTTATGTCTTCAACGATATTAAATTTTAATAATTCTCTTGCTCAATTCAAGTATGTACCTTTTATTCGTTAAGTTTTAGTGAGAGTAAATTCAGCATAAATTTAAGTGTTTACTTTTTAGTTAAATCTATACAAATGTTTAGTACTATTTACAATTCAATTTCAAGTACTTTTAATATAAAATACATAATTCATTTATTGAAATTATAAATTGCGATGGCATTAACACCTTTTTTATTGTTTCTGTTCCATTTCTATCGAATATGGAAAATCTGGAGTAGAAGGAGCAATTAATAAAAAAATAATTTTTCTGAAACAAATATTTCAAATAAATTATAATTAATAATCCTAGCTACGCCTTTTTTTTATTATTGTTGTTGTTTCTATTATCTATATATATGTCGTCCGTGTGTGCGCGCATAACTCGAGAACGGATCGTTCGATTTTCACGATTTAGACTTGATGAACTCGTATTGACCCATGGAAGGACATAGGACACTGTAGAAAAATCCCGAAACAATTTCAGGAAAATTGGAAATCAGGGATCATCCTCTTTTTTATGCATATCTCGAGAACGGTGTCTTCGATTTTCACGATTAAGGGCTTGATGGATTCGTATTGGATCAAAAAAGGACATAGGACACTGGAGGAAAATCCCGTAAAATTTCCAGGAAAATTGGAAAACAGGGAACATTCAGTTCTTAATGCATAACTCGAGAACGGTTACTACGATTTTTACAATTTTGGGCTTGATAAATTCGTATTAGTTCGGGGAAGTGCATAGGAAGCTGGAAGAAAATCCTTTTAAACGTCCAGAAAATTTGAATATCCGGGAACATCCGGTTTTTAGTGCATAACTCGAGAACTGTTACTTTGATTTTGATGATTTAGGGCTTGGTAAATTCGTATTGGCCTTATTGCAATACATGGAGAAATTGCAATTGAAAACAAACATGCGAGTTGCTTTACGAAATGACCAGTTCGCTCCAGATTTCTCGAGTCAATTTATTGGCGATGGGCAATGGCGTGATATCAGAGGACTTGTCACCGGCCTTATTGAATATCCACTGAATTTTTGCTACTTTACAACAACACCGGAAGAGCGCATCGGGAATGTTTTTCCGAATTTCACTCAAAATTATGTTAACCATGATTGTCTAAGTTCACTCGCAATTTTGGTTGCGAAAACAAGAATGTCGATCATTTGAACTTCGTCATTCAAAATCAAATCGTCGATAAGTTAATCTATTCAAATCCGTGGACTCCGTGATGGATGAAAACTAAGCCACCAACTATCCCACGGAATTTTTGAATTCTGTGGATGTTCCGGGCTTTTCACCACTCAATTTAAAATTAAGAGTTGGTTCAGTTGTAATTTTGCTGCGCAACCTCAATGCACCAAAACTTTGTAACGGAACGCGTTTGATTGTGAAGTGCATCAAATCGAATCTTATATTCAAGCCCAGATTTTGAGGGAAAAATTCAAAGGCGAAGATGTTCTCATTCCACGGATTCTGCGAACGATTTGCCATGCGTATTTAGGCGTCTTGAATTTCCAGTACGACACGCATTTGCTATGACAATTGACAATCAATAAGTCGTAAGGACAATCGCTGGATGTTTGTGGCATCAATCTTGAATTCCCATGTTTCTTACATGGTCAGTTGTATGTGGTGTGCTAACGTATCGGCAAACCTACCGCTCTTTACGTGTACGTGCCTGAATATAAAACGAAAAATGTTTTTTACCATTAAAGCTCTTCAGTAAAGAAGTGGAAGGCTGCCCGACACGCCAATCATTTTGGTTTCATTGAAACACATCGACATTGATAATTTAGTTATTTTATTGTATTTAATAAAACTAAAGAATAAAGAATTTCAATTGACCGGATTACATGAAACATCATTGTACATATATCATGCTCGGAACTATTATTTACTTTACATAAATAAATTTAGGCGGAACGAAGTCCGCCGGGTCAGTTAGTTATTTATAAGTTTTGATATATTTTACGCTTGATTTACAAACTCACATACTTAATTATTCTATTGCAACTGTAATATAAATAGCCGTTCATATAAAAGTATGTAATTAGAAAAAGTTATGTTATTGAGAATGAGGAACCTTTTTCGTCTTCTCTTATGGGAAATTCATTGCATGCGAACTCGAAAAAAAAAATTATCACATAGGTACAGGGTTCACGCTTTGTCTGCTAGGTGCCGTGGTACCAAGTGTCAATAGCGTCATTCGATTTTCGTTTCTTTGCCATAATGTTATTTTAAGTTTCTTTTTTAATTATCACCTGATAACATGCCATTATATTCAGCTTGGCCTCATATACATCCCCATTAAGAAAACCCCTCAATTTATAAAAACCCTACACCCCCCCCCTAATTAATATACGATGTCATAACAAAAGGCAATCAATTTATTTTACTCACAAAGAAAGGCATAATTTATTTGTTAAAGTTTCCTTTTCTTCTGTCCGAGTGGGCGGTAAAATGTCACGTTTCACTCACCTACGTTCACTTTCCACCATGAAAATTATGATATTTTGCCTTCTTCAGCGGTCTTATCGTTCCACAAATTACCTACCTACCTACGCATTAAAGCAGTTTTGGTAGTTTTATATGTTGGTGGTAATTTGACTAATTTCAATTTAACGCTCGCCCCCTATACAAACGGTTATCCTTATTTACAATCACAATGTATCCATAGGTACGTACGTCACTGTATTGTATATGTGCGTCGAAAATGTATGCCATAACAAACATTTGTCGCAAATAATTTATATACAACATACCTACATAGCTTCGTCTGTCTCCCACATCATACTACGAGTAATTATATTGAATAGACCAAAACCCATCTTCTGATGCTCTTTGTTTATTTAGGATTTATGGGGCATTCATATACAATGCATACTTACACTCACACAACTTCTATGTAATGCGATTGTTATGCGCCATCCACAACTGGTCATACCTAAACTCTGGCAGCAACTGGGAAACCAAATCGGCATTGATATGTTATGTTCCACACAAATTTCGAAGACCCAAAAGATTTCTATCTTTCAAAGACACTTTTGTTTAAAAGGGTTCGTATACATTGTTCACGATTCATTAACAATTTGTACTTCTTGGTTCTTCACGATTATACAAAAACCAGATGCCTTTTCGTTTGTTAAAAAAAAATATATTTCGAATCGCAATGTTGTTCTTGTGTTTGGTAAGTTTAAGCCTTATCATCAATTTATCATTTTTGTTTAGGCTTAAGCCTTGCGTAAAAGGTCTTGTTTTGAAAGATGTTGTTTAACCATTCAGAATTTTCATTAATTGCAAAAATCCATTGAAGGGAATGATAGATGAATGAAAGAAATTTTTACTGATTCGATTATATTAGTATAAGTTTCGTAGCATACAACAAAAAATGTCCAAAAACTGAAGGAAAAAGACTTAAACTAGGTAGAAAGTAGTACGTTTATCACACCCAAGGCCGTAGCCATGGGGGATCACATGGGTCTGACAACCAGCCCCCCCCCCCTCAAAAACAAAATTACCAAATATTTCTTTTAGGGCTGACCACGAGACGAGACTGCCTTTCAAGCAACCGAGACGAGATATATTTGGACCGAAATGTACCGAGAGTCTTATAAATTAAAAATCCAATTTCAGTGAAATATTTATTTTCTTCTGCACATATTCAAACTATAATCGAAAATATTTCGTTCCAATAATCATCAGGTTGTCCGGAAATCGTATTTTTCGGAGACGAGACCGAGACGAGACTTAATTATACGAGACCGAGACGAGACTGAAAAATTTCGATTTTAACGAGACCGAGACGATACTTACAAAAGTCTCGCATAGTCTCGTCTCGTGGACAGCCCTAATTTCTTTCTCCTTATCTTATATTCGCTGATAAATTGTTTTCCACAGCAAAATCCATAAAAGTAAAAAATACTTTTTGACAGCTCGTGATCAACTAAGTTCCGAAAACTAAGTATTTGGTTGGCAATTGCAAAAAATATCTTTTTCTTTTCAGTTTAAATGATGAATTTTGCCCCAAATGTTTTTATAACCTTAGGTTTACAGTGATGTTATTGCTGGAAGTAACTTATATTTTTTCGAGTATGTTGTGTTCTTTGCCTGACTTTATGGTGTTTATTTCGTAGTTTTCGAGACATCAAACAAAATGGAAAAAATACTCTTTTGTAGTGTATCCACATATGCGCCGCCACTGCCCATTTAACAAATGAGTGACAAAACATGTAAAGTGAAATCGAGTATGTTAGTCATAGCATAACATCAGCATTCTACTCGATTGCATTGATTGTCACTCAATAGTAATAAGATCCTTATTTTAATATTGTAGTCAATAAGAAAATAGTATAACGTTTGAATGTGAGATTGAATGTGTAGAAGTAAGATAGAAAAGTATTATAACAGTTAGACAAATTAGTATATAAGGAATGTTAAGATTCAATAAAGACACTTGTGTTTTGAACACGGAAACTATCACTTCTTAATTTGGCGGCGAGTAATCGCTCTATCCAATATAGCGTAGTACGCTTAAATTACTGATAGCATGGTACGCTTAAAATACCAAAAACTTAGGGACCACCTAACCAACAACATATAACACTACACTTTTACTTATTTGAGGATCATTTATATCAATTTTTTTTTTTGTAAGTAAAAGAATTTTCGTCTATACAAATCTCAGTTTAATATTGCAAAAACGATCTTTTCTTTTCGGGAAAAAATTAGTTTGTTAGGTGTTTTAGATTGATAACCCTTCTCAATTTCCTTTGTATGCATTATTCTGCTTTGGAACAGGCATAACACACCTAATCAAAAATAGTTTGGTTCTTCCCGGCATTTTTAATAAGTTGAGACTCTAGTAGCGTCACACAAGAGTTTCTCATGCCGTTACGAGTTTCTTGGTTAACCTGAAATATGTATAAAATAACGGTTATTTTCATGTTAAGACTGAAATACCTGCAATCAATCCATCAAAATCTTTCGGAAAAAATAGACACTAGTTAGAAATTTTGATTTTGTGTAATTAATAAGTCATCTTGCTTAAAAACAATGGCGAAACATTTTAAACAGCCTATTATTAAGGTTTTAGTATGATACTACTTAACTTGTTTTCTGATTCCTTAACAGTTAACTAATGTTTTAAATTTAAAAGTCTTTTTAACTAGTATATCATACTAAATCAATTTCCTTCGTAAACTTCAGCTGAACACGTCCAAGAAAGTAACAGCTCGTATAAAAAAATCACAAACAAAATCCCTGATTTTGACATTTATGAACGTAAAAGTGTCATATGGATTTAGTCCAATACTTAAAAGATAAAATAGCCATTTGATGATTATAACTTTAGTAAAATGTAAGGTAGTCCAGTCAAATTAGGATAAAATTGAAGCATATGTGGAAGTGGATGTAACATATAGCATCTTAGTTTTTTGTGGGATTCGATCAAAAATAATATAAACAACGAGAATATGAAGTTGCTCCCGCTCAAAAAGGTGTGCTATTTGCAGGAAAAATCAAAACGTGCAAGAAAATTCATTAATTGCTCTCTGATTTTTATTATTTTCCTTTGTAACTTTGGAAATATGCATCTTAGGAAAAATATCGAAACCCGATTTAAATCGGTCTGACGGCTTCGGAATGAAAGTAAATTTTAATTAAGTGCACCGCGAATTTTTGCGTCAATGCAATGGTCAAAGTTAGAGATTTAAGCTGGCGCTAATTTTTGTACACATACTCGGAACCCTTAACTATCGTAAAGTATAGTTATAATATTTATTTTATTTTTTTAAGTGACTTTGGTAGCGATTTTAAAAGAACAAAAATCGTATGAAAAATGCTTTTTTTAATAAAATAATTATTTTAATTTGCAAATAGCACACCTTTTTAAGTGGGAGCAACCTCATAGTCTCTTTGTTTATATCATTTCTGATCGAATACCACAAAAATCTAAGATACTATATGTTACATCCATGCCAAGATCTAATTTGCCTGGACTAAGGAGATAGTACGATGCTTAACTAGTTAAAAAATTAGCAAAATACAATTTTTAACCTAGTATCATACTAAATATGATTTAACATCGTACTATATCAGTACCAAATATTTTGACGAGAGAAACTTTCCAAACACTCGTGAGGCCTTCACTAGTAAGAACTTGTTGGACATGGTGCTTATACACCATGAAATTTCAGCATCAAAGGACACTATTTTCAGTCTTTCTTTTGTCTTATTTTTCATATCACACTTTTTAATATGTGGCTGTGAGACATCTGTATATTATAGGATCGTTTAATAAAGAAAAACTTGTTATAAGTTGTCCTACCTAAAAAGCAAATATACATAAAATCCATTTCTAGTCTGAATGCATTAGTTCTGTAATATGGAATGAAACTTATTCATTTTCGACATTAAATTTTTGTATAGCGAGCCTGACGAGGCAAAATAGTTCATAATCGTCAAGGCCCATATTCTAGCCTTTGCTAACTCTTGCTAGTGTCTTGCCAGAATCCATGTAAAACTCTTGAGTGTCTTGTCGAAAACAAAATTGTTTTTCTGCGCGGTATAGAAACATTTGTATGCTGGTTCTATTTTATGTTCTCCGTATTTCAGTTCAGGCGCAGAGTTTAGCTTTTAGAAGAGGATGTAGCTTCGAGTGCTTCATCCAAAAGTTAAACTTATCGTTCCGGGAAAATTTTCTTAATTTCAATAGGGTCGCAAAAGCATTGTTTTTGTCGTATAAGGTATACCCAACTAACCTTTATAAAGTGTGTGAAGTAAGCCCCCCTCTTTTTGAATTTGAAATTTTTGAAAGTTGTTCCAGGTTGTTCCCGAGTTGTTCCGGATAGTTTTTGAAAAATATTCAAAAGTGGGGGTTTTAGAGCCAAAAAAACGTTTTTGACCTAGGCCCCCGTTTTTAGAAAATTACAAATTTTAAAAGTTGTTCCAGATTCTCATAGTTGTTCCAAATATTGTTCCAAGATTTTGGACAATTTTAAAAGTTATGGGCAAAATTCGAAAAAATTCTAGACCCCCTTTTTCGAAATTGCAATTTCAGGTTTCAAAAAGTCTCCTAACAAATGTTCCAAGAAATGAAAGTTGTAACAACAACAACATTCAACAACAATCACCAAAATCAACATCAATCTAAATTCTGTTATTGTTTATGTTTTGTTATTTCATTTGTTCATTCACCATTCATTATTCATTCTTTTATTTAATAATTCTAATGCAATATTTCTGTAACGTAGTCATTCATTTATCTTTTACTTAATTATATAATTATTTCATAAATTCATTTCAAACCTTTCAAATACACTGTAATAAAATGTAAACTTAACATGTTACTTGTAAACAATACTGTACTTATCAATTAGAGAAATAATTTTCATATAATAATTAAAGGAAGTAGGCTTTGCATTTTAAAGAAATAATTACAGTAAATGACGGATATAAGAAAGTCTCATATAAGAAAAACACGCTTATAAGACGGACATTCCAAAACACAATGCACATTCCCATAAAGATACGTGTTAAATAAATCTCATATAAGAAAAACACTGATATAAGAAACTTATTCTGATACAAATTCCATTCAGTACATAGAAAATTATACTTTAATAAGAAATTTTCTCGTGCAAAATATCAAATGATGCGCCGATTAATTTTCACAAAATGCCTGAACCCACCATTATTGAATGGCCAAAGAAATGACAGATTGAAGATCGGCGAGAAAGAAAAAGCCCATCTATTGACATTGGATACATTTTATTTCTTATGTATTTTTATTTATACAAGAAATTTTCTTTCTTACATACATTTTATTTATAAAAGAAATTTTCTTTCTTATGTACAATTTTTTATATAAGAAAACACGGATATAAGAAAGGGATTCTTTGGATTTTTTGAGTTTCTTATATCCGTCATCCACTGTATAATTTTTGTATGAAAAAGCTGACACAGATTTAGTATAAAAGGAATCGCTAAATTAGAAATTAGAACAAAATCACTTCTGGTTTTGATTGCGAACAGTACACTTCGACGGTACACTACTGCCTTTTGTACTATCTATAACTTTCACAACGAGAGGCCTGAGTAATATTTTTTAATTCCCATTGACGGAGTAATTTCGCCTCTTTGGTTTGAACCATATTTTCATATTTTCCTTAATTTTATTATTTTTTTTATCGGCTATTCAGCGGGTTACTGCGTCTTTTTGCATATCCTGTGGTAGAGGGTAAACAAAATAAATTGCATTGCAACTACTACTGCTTAAGCATTCAAACACATTTTTACATACACAATTACAAATACGAATCTAACTTAATACTGCTTAATAAATTGTTGTGTGAATTGAAATACAAAATCATCGTTTTACTTTCCTTCTATGGGGAATATACTATTTTGAAGAAGTTGGACTAAAACTCACTCCCTGCTCAACACCCTTGTTATAAAGTTGAAAAAAGTGTTTATTTTTAAAGATATGACCTTCGAAACTTCTTTTCAAAAATGCAAACTACGGCTCCCCAAATTGTTTTCTTTTTCTAAAAATCTTTGATTCCAAATATTTGTCATTAAATACATTTGCTGAAAAAATGTTGTGCCTTAGAATATACTATATCAGCCTAAAAACAATCTCTAAAAAAAACATCTTCAAGTTTTTGCAACTTTAAAAAAAATTTTCCTAGTCAAACCTTATTTTTCTTAATAGCCTCCACAATTTCATTCAAAAATATAAATAATTGAAAGCCTTATCACATAAAAACAAATATGTCACTTTATTTGCTCCCCTGCTCCCCCCTTTGAAAATTCCAAAATTTGAAAAAATAAACTTGGTTCATTTAGCAATTATCTACACGCTTTAAAAATCCTGTGACTTTTAAGTATCTTATAACTTAACAAAATTTCAAAAAACACCTCCACGGCCCCCTTTCCGAAAACCCGAAAAACAAAAATGGATCTAAATAGACATACAACTAAATGTAATTGTTCCAAGATTTCATGTAAAAATGACCACAGTCAAAGATATTACAGCTAAAAAAGGATTTTTACGATATTAAATAAAATTCTTATTTTGCCCCCTTTTTTCGGAATCCAAATAAAGAAAATTCGCTGTATTTACTATAAGAACATCTTTACAATTCACCAATCAAAAATTTATTAAAAAAAAAAAATAATTTACAGAAAAATTATGACACCCCCGCCCCTCCTATTCTGTTCAAAAACTAAAAATCCTCCGAAATCTATGGGGCATATTCATAGTCGCAGATAGACCCAGGTTTAACTAAACTACAGTTTTAGACAACTTTGGCTACATAAATACAGACCGATTTTAATTACAAATTGTTGGTTTTATATTTTTATAAGATAACTAACTGAGTATACTACACAAAAAGCTTTAAATATTTTGAAATGATAAACTTCAAACAATATAATCAACGTCAGAAAATTCAACTAAACCTATGTTTAACTTAGACCCAGCTCTAAAATGACTATGAATACGACTATGACTATTTTTTCGCTGCACCTTGAGTGAGTGGGGGAGAAACATTCTCCCATAATTTTTCTTTAAATTATGTTTTTTCATAAATATTTGATTGGTAAATTGTAAAGATGTTCTCATAGTAAATACCTACAGCGATTTTTCTTTATTTGGATTCCGAAAAAGGGGGGCAAAATAAGAATGTTATTTAATATCGTAAAAATCCTTTTTTAGCTGTAATATCTTTGACTGTGGTTATTTTTGGATGAAATCTTGGAACAATTTTATTTGGTTGTATGTCTATTTAGATCCATTTTTGTTCTTCGGGTTTTTGATAAGTTATATAAGAAACTTAAAAGTCACAGGATATTTAAAGCGCGTAGATAATTGCTAAATGAACCAAGTTTAGTTTTTCAAATTTTGGAATTTTGAAAGGGGGGAGCAAAAAAGTGACATATGTATTTGTTTTTATGTGATAAGACATTCAATTATTTATATTTTTGGATGAAACTTTGGAGGCTATTAGGCAAAATAAGGTTCGACTTGGAACAGCTTTTGGGTTCTTGTTTTGAAAAAGAGGGACAAATACATTTTTTTTTAAGTTACAAAAACTTGAAGATGTTTTTTTTTAAACACTGTTTTTAGGCTGTATTCTGTTTTTTAGTGTATTCTAAGACACAAAATTATTTATTTTATTTAATGACAGATATTTGAAATCAAAGGTTTTTAGAAAGAGAAACAAAATTGGGGAACGGTTTTTTGCATTTTTGAAAAAAAGTTTCGAAGGTCATATCTTTAAAAATACACACTTTTCAACTTTAATTTCTTGGAACAATTGTTAGAACACTTATTGAAATTTTAAAAAAATATAAAACGTTGGAATTTCGAAAAAAGGGGGTCTAGAATTTTTTTGAATTTTGCCCATAACTTTAGAAATTGTGAACATAGAGATCCAAAAATTTGGAACAATATACAAAACAACTCTAAGAATCTGGAACAACTTTTAGAATTTCGAAAAAGGGGTGCTAGGTTTAAAACGTTTTTGTTGGCTCTAAAATCCCCATTTATGAATATTTTTCAAAAAAAATCTTGGAACAATTCGGAACAACTCGGGAACTACTTTCAAAAATTTCAAAGGGGGGCTAACTTCTCACACTCAAAGGAGTCTACTTTACCTATCTGGCTAGTCTTCTTTTCAACAATATTTCACTTCGTTGCTTCAAACCTACCTACGTAGTACGTAGCAGTCTTGCTTTCATTATTCAACTCAAGCGAGCTTAACTTAGCATAACAAAATCCCTTGGGAATCTGCATCTGCAGATGTTAATTGGAGATGAGAAAGAACTTAAAGAGAGAATATAGATTTACAAGTATAGGTGCCTAGGTACATCTATAAATATTTCCAAAAGATCGAAGTATACCTATGTATTTTATTTAGAGTTTCTTAACTTTCTTATATTTATATGTAGGTAGGTACCTCTCTACCTAAAATAAATTAAAACCGATCAATGCAATGGTTAGACCAAAGTTCTCAAAGATAACGTACGCTCTAAAGTAGATTTTCAGCTTTTAGGTAGGAAGAGGTACCTAACCTACCTACATAACAAACATAACTGCGCATAACCATTTGGTAGATTTGCTCTGAAACTTTGCTCTTGGTGAAAGAATCAAAGGATAACGACAGAAACTTCTGATAACTAGAGACCATTTGGTCTCTTCTCTTATTTGAATTTTTATTTTTTATATTCTACCTACTTTATTTTCTCATCGAAATTTGAAACGAGAAAAATCGACCCTTTTATGTAATGAACGGCACCTACCCATACGCAGAGTTGTGATGCCTTAATCCCTTCGCCTTAATAAAAAAAACAAGAGGATATGAACATGAGCATGGACTTTGCTTGTAAAGTACCAAAACCAACTATAAGGTACAACAGTGCTGTCCCCTAACTATATGTTATGAATAGAAAGATGAAAAAAACAGTCATATTTTAAGTATTAGTTTTTTGAGAGACTATTTTGCTGGGTAATTCTATAGTGTTTAAATAAATAAATCAATTAATAATAATTTAATGTAGATGTAGAAATATGGAATAATGGGAGGACAATAGGGAGCGAGGCTTATCAGGAACGAACGCTTATCAGAAACATGGCTGAATGGAAAGAGGGTAGAAGGATAGAAGCTCGATTCACAATGCGACGTGAAAACGCAACGTGAACGTGACGAGAACTTGTCGTAGTTGTTAAACCGATTTCAATCCATTTAAGTATACGAGAGTATGCCAGGGTATGCACAATAAAACGTTTCTCGTCGTCACGTCACGCCGGAATTGGGAAAATTAAAAAAAAGACGCTCTCGACGGCGTTTTTATGTTTTTTTTTACATTTGACTGGTCGTGAATTTTGTGAAATTGTAAACAAAAATAAAGAAAACAACAGAATTGTCAATATTACAATGTTGTATTTTTTTAATTTCGTTTGCATTTTTAGCCGAAAATCATTTCCCCAGTCCGAGGAATAGAACACGAAATAAGCTATATTTAAATAGTAAAAGTAATTTAAGTTAGATTCATTATTTTGAACGCATCACACTGTACAGCAAGAACAAAAACAATATTTAATTTAACGCTGTCAAAAAACTCGTCGTCTAGAAACTCCTCGCATTGTGAATTGGGCAACGATTAACTAGAAAAAAAGTGACAGCTTTCGGGACGTTTACTCGTCGCATTGTGAATCGAGCTAGAGAACGAGGCTGATCAAGAACAACACTAGTCAGTATGGAATGATGGAAGGACGATAGGGAGCAAGCATGGTATAAAGAATACAAGGTATGCTGGATATGAGATGATAGTTCGCCATCTTGTATTCGTGTGACGTCATTGCGAGTTACAGTCGGTTTTGATTGGTAGATTTCGTTTGCGAACTTTTTTCCATCTGACAATTGAGAACCAAAGAATACCATGATTGAGAACATTCAATCGCGATGACGTCACGACTCAGTCGACCAGAACTGTCAAGCATATCTTGTATTCCTTATAGGTACCATGTCCATGATTATTGCAATTGGTAAATCATCGAAAGTGTTTGAGTTTTTAATCATGGAAATGGTTAATTAGCCGATTTCTTAAGCCTGATCCACATCTGTGTCGTGTGTTGTGTTGTGGAGTGGTGTGTCGCTTTCACTACAATGTATTTCATGTGCTATGCTATGGTTCTACGCACATGAAATACATTGTAGTGAAAGCGACACACCACTCCACAACACAACACACGACACAGATGAGTTCGGATAGATCCTGTGAAATCTGAAAGTCACATCACAAATTTAACCTACCTTGAATAAACTGGCCCTAAATATTTACCATGAAAGGTAAGTGTTTTCTTAAATCAACAGAACTAGGTACTAGGTATTAATTTTGTTCTACTCTTTGATACTCTTTTTATAGGAGACAACACTGGCTCAACTCCATTTAAATGCTTCAAGTTTTTTTTTTTTTGTTGGTATAAGTAGGTAAAGGTATTGTTTATTGTATATAAGGTGCTTTAAGCAGACATTTGTTGGAAACTGGAACATGTTGATGATATTCATGTATATCGTACATAAATATTTATTATATACTCAAGTACCTATACCGCAGAGACGAATGAATTTAGAATGTACCTACCTATATAGCATAGGTATGGATATGTACCCATAAATAAAAGTATAGGTAGGTTTCTCTAATTGTGGGAATAAATGGAGTGAGGTTGAAAAATCGAGAGACCTAATTCCTGTTGCTTCTTGATACCTACTATACATACCTATAATAGGTAACAAACTGACGGTGACGGACAATAGCAATAGACAGCATAGATCTTAGACTAAGAAATGAGTACATATCTGAGACAAGACCAGACGGTTATCTATCTTTTATCTTGGCACTGCGGTTTGCTGTGGAAATACCTACCTATACATATCTACCAATTTATAACAGACGTGTTTTTGTTATTGTTCAAATTGTCATTTGTTGAATGTAGAATGTCATATTGGGATTGGGGCGAAGAGCGACGTTATGCTGAGCTGGGTATTTCTGGGTTGATTTATTAAGGTAGGTATTCGTATTGGTTAGGAGGTTGTTGGCATTCTAAAATTGAAATGAGGATGGTTTGCATAGGTTGGTAATAAGTTTTTTTTGTTTATTAGGTACCTATATTCTTTCAATAAAAGCCTTAAAAATCTCATTTGATGTAGGTACATATATCTACGGATAGGCTGGTACCTAACCTACTTGTGTAGGTATGTAGGTTTTTTAACTGTAAAATATAGGTAGGTATCTTTGGTGGCTATCTATAGATACCTATAAGCAGATAAAATATCTGTCTAGTTTAAACAGGGCGATAAAAAGCTTAAGCGTGTAGGTTGGGTCTATACCAACGTTGCCAAACCTTTAAGGCAAAATCATGCCTCATTTGAAAAAAATTATGCCTTTTTTAATGAAATAATGCCTCACTGGATTTTTACTTGCAATAGATATAGGTAGGTACTATATATGTACATACCTATGTACCTATATGGTAAGTTATGGATTCGTAAAAAAATCGATTAAAATTCCTTAACATTACGATTATAGAGAACGCGAAAAAAAAGTGAGTCTCGCAATTCTGTCTGTCTGTCTTTGCCTTTACAGCCTAAACGGCTGAAGGGATTTTCTTCAAACTTGGTAGGTAGGTACATAGTGGTTTTTAACTTATAGGCCCACATGTATTTTTTTAGGACCAACAAAAACGGTACCTGCCATACAATTTTTTTTTTCACCAAAAAGGAAAATAATGTTTATCTCAAAAACGAATGCGAGTAGGTAGGTATCTTGTTGAAAAAAAAATTCAAAAAAATTAAATAAGGAAAATCTTCTTTCTGATAATTTTTTATTTTCGAAAATTGGTTATTTTTGGTACCTCCAGTACAGCCATTTTTTAGGTTTTTGATTTTCTCAAAAACAGTTAAGTTGAAATTTTTCATTTTTGTATGTCAAAACTTCTAAAAAGTATAAACATTATTGTGAACCAAAATTTAAAAAAAAATTTTTTTTTTTGAAAAATGGGCTAACAACTTTAACGTAGCTAGAAATTGATGATGTAAAAGTACATAGCTATTGGTTCCAAAATATTATAAATATTAAAAAAATTATTACTTTAAATTACTATAAATTTATTATTTTAATGGCTTTGAGAGTAAGAGCTCAAAATCAAGTATATATATATATATATGATTTGTTTGATAAATATAAATTTATGAAAAAAAAAAATAAATTTTTTTTTATAGATATAAAATTTTTCATCGTTTTCAAAAATAAAATCTAGTAGGTAGGTATGCCAACATTTAGTATTTAATAAAATACAATTTTACATAAAATGAAAAAAGAAAATTACTAGCCCTTTTTCAAGATACTGAATTGTCAAAAAAAAATTCTATATTTTTTTAAAAATCCAACAAATTATTTTTTTGAAAATTTGTATATGTAAAATTATTTAAATTGTGGAGCTCTTGTATAAATATTTTGGTTGAAATCGGAGCAGCCGTCAACGAGAAATTTGAAAACAAAAAAATCGGTCTTATGACAGGTATACCGGTAACGTTATTAATCGTTATTGGTAAAATTTGTTTTCATTAAAATATTGACCATACCTTAAATAGTAAACGCACATCTTTTTATCAAAATTCTTGGAGCCGTTTTCGAGAAAAATAATTTTTTTTAACGGTTTTTCAACATTTGTATGGAAGGTACCGTTATTTTTTAATTTAGAAAGATGATTTTTTCAAGTATTTTTAAACACATAAAAAATACCTAGCTGGAGCCCAAATAAAAGTATGCCATGTGACTTGTTTGATAAATATAAGTACATTGGTGAAAAAAATTTCAAAAATTGTCAGAGCGATTTTCTTAAAACTTAATTTTTTATATATAAAATTTGTTCAACAAATTTGGTATGCCAACTTTTAGTATCTACAAAAATGCAATGTTTTTAAAAATTGAAAAAACATTTTTGTGAAAATTTTTATATGCAAAACTGTTTAAACTAAAATAGATCTCCTGTATAAAAACTTAAATAGATCTCCTGTATAAAAACTAAAATAGATCTCCTGTATAAAAAAATTGGTTGAAATCGGTCAAGTCGTTAACAAGAAATTTGAAAATAAAAAAATCAATTCTTTTGTTTTACCGGTAGGTACCTTACCGTTATAAATAATTTGTTTCCACTAAATACCTAAAACGGGTAATTTTTTCTTTTCAAAATCATTGGAGCCGCATTTGAAATAAATCAATTTTTGTATATAAGTTGTACGGCAGGTGGGTATGGTACCGTTATTTTTGGTATCTACTAAAAAAATTTCCTAGAAGGGAAATTTAAATTTTAATCCTTAAATCCAAAGTAACAGTTACAATTAACTTTTAGGTCTTTATTTAAAGCCAATACTTTGTTCTATTAGCTAATTTTTAAATCAAGTTAAATCTATGTATAGTTTTTGAAAAAATGGGCTTTGAACTCAAAATTGGTAAAAAAAAAACATAAAAAAAAGTTTAAAGTGTAATTTTCCAGAAAATAAAATTATATATACCTATTATTTTTTTTTTTTTCTAAAATTAATTGCTAATCAAAAACTAAAAACTAGATGATTTTTTGTCTTCTACTTCTTGAGAAAATTAAAAAAATTAATTTATTTATAACTGACACGAAGTTTAATCAAAATCTGTTGAACCGTTTTCGAGAAATATCGTTGCATGGCAGCTACCCGCTCAAGATGAGATAAAGGAAAACAAAATCTTTATAGCCGTTTCAGGGAAATTAAAAAAAAAGTAGTCCAATGCCGACTCAGTTCTTCTAGGGAATCATTTAAAGATCGGTTTGAACCCATAAGGTCCTAGCTTGATAGATAACGCACAGATGCATCAAGTTTCGTGTTATAGCTATACCAACATACTTACATAAATGTTAATCTTTTCAGTAGAGAGTTAAAATTATTATAGGTATAAGTGGAACACAATATACGATAAATATAACCGCCATGTGAAGGATAACATTGTTTGATCTCTTCTACAAAATGTTTAATGACATTTTGATACCGGTACCAGACCAGCACATAACCATTATGCCGCCTTTCAATGGTTTGTAATAATTTCAATAGACCAAGCTTCACAAACACGCCCTCTCTCTTCTGTGTTGAACTGAGCCTAATCGCCCCAAATATCTCGAACAATCTGACCACGTTAACACACGGGGATGAAGTAGATGTGTGTACATTATTATATGACGACCTACAATTTCACATTTTCAATCCATTCCCTGCAGAAAATTTCACTATTTTGGTAGTTTAATTTCACAATTTCAATGTTTTGTGGAGTTCTTGTAATTTGCCACGAACACAGCTTCCAACAGAATTTTGTATCAATCAAACAATAACACTTAACGACAGCGGAACACAAAAGGTCCTACATTAAAAATTTGAATTTCTGTTATTCCATAATGTTCATATTTATATTGTTGACAGCCAAAAACCGCGGGAAAATTAAACTTTAGTAGAACTTACCGTAAATTTACTAAACAAAATTGCTGTTCTTTCAGTTTTCTTAAAAGTGATAGATAATAATAGTTTTTGTGAAGTTTACTGACGGTGTGCGGTGGCGAATGTGGAATATTTTTGTTCAACAATTTAAATTTAAATTGTCGAAATGTTTTATATTTTTTTTTTATAATTAGGTATAGTTAAAATGATCATACATTTTTATTTATATCTTATTCCACTTATAAACTCACATATATGCATCATCTCTGGGACTTAATCAATCAATATATGTACGTATACATTTAAGATATATGTACATATATACGTAATATATGAGAATACCCACATAGGGTCAGTTCGGGCATTATGGCGCAGTATAGGCATTTATGGCGCACCTCTCAAATACTACACTTTCGAAATTCCAATTAAAATAAGAATGATGCAAAGACTTCAATCTTTACCGACCACGGTCCGAGTTACGAACGTAGTTGATACGACTAGTTTTGTGCCATAAACAATTGGGCACGACTATGGATCGCACAAAACGTGCTCTCGTATCTAACAACTTTAACTTAGCTTGAAATTGACAATGACCATACGTATTAGTTCCATAACATTATGATATAATTAAAAAAGTTTTAAAAACTATTTAAAA
Organism: Melangyna quadrimaculata; assembly: GCA_949320155.1. Classification (NCBI taxonomy): domain Eukaryota; kingdom Metazoa; phylum Arthropoda; class Insecta; order Diptera; family Syrphidae; genus Melangyna; species Melangyna quadrimaculata. The sequence continues at coordinate 12,507,674 of OX439485.1, forward strand.
CATAAATAAGTACTAAAAATTACTTTAAATTACTATAAATTTGTTATTTTAATAGCTAAATTAAATAAGGCTAAAAAATAACTTTGCCTATTTTTTTTATTTTTTTATTTATATTTATATTTTAATAATGAATTTATGGACAAACAAAATTCAAAAATCGTTTGAGCTTATAGCTATATAGGGTAGAGTTGCCAGTAGCCGGCCCCTTAACGAAATTTTCCGACAAAACTTATGATTAAGCCTTGAATTTTTAACTTTTTGATATTGTTTTATTTACCAAATAGTTCATTAGAGATTTCTTAAGAGTTATACAAAAATAAAACAATAATATTTTAACGTAAAACAATATATTTCATTGTTTTTCTGAAAAAACTCACATTTTCCTGTTTTCGGCTCCTTGGGTCCTGATTCCGGCCTTTGTGTTTCCTATTCTCAGCCCCCTCAGTAAAAAGGCTATACTTACGAATTCAACTATTTTATTTTTGTTTTCCTTATAACAAAACAACATACCTACCTACTTTCGTTTTTAGTTATATTAGAAAAACAAGTGTTAAACATAAAAAAATACATTTTATGAGTTTCTTGTCTCCAAGTTGTGTTCATTATAAATGTTTAATCTTAAAATAAATTTCAAATTGATAAATTAAATACAAAATACAAATTATTTTAATAATTTTAATTTTAATTTAAATTTTTATTTTATAGGTACATAGGTATATTAAAACTTAATATCCCGATAGCCCAAGGGTGGAGTAGCACTCCGAAACACATCGCATAGTTATATTTAAAATCAAAAGTTGTGATATGAAGTTTTAATATATAAAATTAAAATTAAAAATTAAAATAAATTAGGAAATGATTTGTGGGTATATTCTAAGAACAAAATCGTTGTACAGTAATGGTCTATCTCTAATTGCTACATCTTTTATCGGGGATTTAAGAAAAGTTTAACTTTGGTGTACCCTTAGCCATGATAACAAAAATTTCTCTGTTAATACTAATGACAGTAACTTCGTTTATGGTTTTATTTGTAGGGGAAATACCAGCCTTTGTAATTGCATTTAAATAAATTTGATTTCGTTTTTGAGTCTTCAGATATCCTGTTTGTAGTCTGTACCATTTTTCTTTTTGACTTTAAGGTCAATTTTATCCAGAAAATAGGCTTTTTCTTTTTTAGCTCAGAAAAGAATTCTGAACAGAGTCCGAGCATATCGAGAATGCTCTGAACATCCTCTGAACTAAGCGTGTTCTGACTTCTGAGCGCTCAGAATGTCAGAATTATTTTCGAAACACACCTGAACACTAAGCTGTCACTATTTTATCTTACTAAAGAAATTAAAAGGACAGTCATGTTTCTAGTCCAGTTCAAGCCTCCTGAAAAAAGACCAAGCCTTAACAAAATTTTGCTCTTTCTGAGGATTACGTACCTACTAACTGACTGCTTAACTGACTATTAAAAAATTGGCCCTTAGGCCTAATTTGTTCAATTCCCATTAAATTTAAACCCATCATTAAAAAAAAAATTGTATAGCAAATTTAATGTAGAGTGAATAAGTTAGGACCTAATTTATAGTAAAATAATTAAATATAATAAAATTGTGGTATTTTTCCTTTTGTTTTTAAAGGGGCCGAAATAAGGAGACAGACAAAAAATAATGTTTCCTATCTCCGGCCGGGGTGGCCGAATATAAGCAATAGAGGTTTTTTGTGTGTCCTTTTGCCGGCCCGCTTAAAAAAATCGTAAAAATTACTTTTTTTTCGCTTTTTAAAGTAGATTTGACTAAAATATAACATAATAAACAAATATAAATGCATAAAAGACATTTACTTCCAAATATTTCAAAACAAACGCTTATTTTGGAACAATGTCCAGCTAACGTTTTTGACAACAAAACTTAATAAAATCGTGTGCCGGCGAGATTGCACAACTACAGATGTAAAAACTGAGGTAGTATAATTGTATAATGGAACGAATTAGTAGAATAGAGATGACAGACCCTTTAAAAACTCTAACCACAGAAGTATCACTACTATTTCACTAATTACGTGCCATTTTTTGGCAGGCGGCCGGCTACTGGAGACGGCCGGAATTAGGCAACTCTACCCTATATATTTAAGAATACAAAAGTATAAGAATAAGAGTAAGAGTAAGAGTACTACAAATTTCCTGAATTTTACATATTTGTTTAGATTTACATTGTATTATAAAGAAAGTTTAATATCTTACTTTTAGTTATATTCAGGAATTAAAATTACAAATAAAAAATGGATATAGGTACTGGGAATTATTTTGGTGATTTTGATCTGTTCTCTTCAGTAGACAATATACGTTTGTCTGGCTTTTTAAATTTTTGCAGCTGTTCGCTTCATTCAATGAAAGGCTTCATTCAGTGAGTTTTTAAGATAAAAAAGTTTGGTTCGATGTGTCGGTGATGCCACTGTCACCAACAGTAATTGTAATGTTCAAAGTATGTATACCTACTTAGATCATTAAAAAAAACGAACAAACAATCGAATTTTGTACCGTGCATGAAAAATGCTTGTGTGGTATACAAATTAATATTTACGAAGGTCATTCTTTGTTCAACCTTTGAATGAATAAAGTGTTTTTCTTTTGTTAATTAACAAAAGCGGCTAAGCATCCACTACTCCATTCAAAACTAAAACATTTTTCAATGTTTTGTTCGTTTTTAGGATTTGGTATCTTTGGTATGACTTCTTTGATGAAACTAACATATATTTTTAAGACATTTTAAAACACGGACTTGACTATTTGAACCTAACAAATTGACTGAGTGACTCACTGAGACACGCACCATCTACACACGAATTGACTCACTCGGACGTGGAATGCCTCCTCGCGGTGCATTCTGGATAACGCTAAATGACTTTCTAAATTAAAACTTTGCATACACCCAACCTCGCACCTACCCCAAATCCTATAGTGTGCCCAAGCAGGGGGGTCGCAGGGGGGCAGCAATCCCCCCCCTTACATACCTAACTCTTTATATATACATCGTAATGCTGGGTGCTATAGCACAATATTTATGTAAGCAAGCAAAACAAATCAAAAATCTCATAAAAAAGTATTTTCAGTAATTTTTAATTTTATCAAGAAGTAGAAGACAGAAAATCATCCAGTTTTCAGTTTTTGATTAGAAATTAAATAGAACAACGAATTTGAGAAAAAAAATAATATATATAATTTTACATTTCTGAAATTACACTTAAAACTTTTTTTTATTTTTTTTCCCAAATTTTGAGTTCAAACTCCATTTTTTTAAAAACTATGCATAGATTTCACTTGATTTAAAAACTAGCTAGTAGAACAAAGTATTGGCTTTAAATAAAGACCTAAAACTTAATTGTAACTGTTACCGTTATTTTTTAATATTTTTTTTTTTATTTTTAGTACTTTTTTTTATAAAATTGGCCCTCCTGCCCAAACGGATAGACCCCCCTTCCCCCTCCCATAGTAAAAAATGCTTGTATTTAACGGTTCTACAAAAAAACGTTATTATTTCTTGGCGCCTGAGTTATCGTACTCGTGCCCAAAAGTGGCATATATTCGTGTTCTGCCAAGGATTTATCGTTAAATTTCAGTAAAAAAGGAACCAACTTGTGGCCAGTTTTCGCAATAAAGTAAGTACAGTTTTATAACTTATTTTATGTTTTAAAATAAAATGCTCCACTTTTCCTGATAAATTAAAAAAAAAACTGTGTTTTGCAATGGCACTTTTCAAACTTATGGCGTTTTTCATTATAATATTTTTGACTAATCCTATCAAAAAAAAAAAAAAATTACCTCATTATTGTTTATCAAATGTTTCCCACGAAAATGCTTCCCTTTTCCCTACTCTCTTATTCTAAACTATAAATTCGCGGAAATTTAGTTCCCTTTTCCTTATTAAGCAAATTTCGAGTATGAGAAATAAATAATACTACGAGAAAAAAGCTGTCATTCTAAATGTCCAAACAATGTAAAATGTAAATATATTTGATGTGACGAGCATTTTAATTTTGGGGGAACAAATCTCCCGGGAATTATTTTCCCGGGGAATACCTATTTAGAATTGGGCTGATTGACTTTGGTTTTGAAGTTCTGAATATCAAAATGGGGGAGGGGGTGAAATAGGGGCAGGTAAAGCATTTCACATTCTTGTTGTGCGACTAAAGAAAAAATCTCTTTGCTTAACAGGGATGATATGGATAACTACCCAGATAGGTATAGGTAAGTAAGGTAGGTAGGTAGATACCTAACCTATCTACAAAAATCTACGAAAGTAGGTACCTATGCAGATATATATATGTACATTATGTAGGTACCTACGCCAAAAACTAATAGACGGGTAGGTATATAGCTTAGGTAGGTTTTAGGTTCATATGTATAGATACATACCTATCCTACTCTATTTCTCAAGTCTTATCTGTGGTGCACTCACAAGGTATACATAATATGTACCAACAATGCACATATGGATGTGTGTTAGGTAGGTTCCTATTTTGTCATCGCCGCGCCGCTGTTTGTCCATCAATTAGAATTGGATTAGAGGTGTCATTGAAATTTGGAACGTTTCTCAAATCATCTAGGTATGTATGTATGTAGGTAAATCTACACCAAACGACTCCAGTTACACCAAGAGAACTCGTGCCAACCGAAAACATGTTGTTGTATTTCTAGAAGGTAATTTGATATTCAATAGAACAACGGCAACGGCAACAGTGAATTCATGTAAAACTCACTCACACAATCACGAGACTATGTACTAGGTAACTAAAGGCACAAATTGAATTGATGAAGCAAAAAAATATCACAAAGAAGAAGTGTAGATATCTACCTATAGTGAAGTTGTAAAGTAGCTTACTATCCTAGGTATAGCTGTAGCTAGGTATAAAAACATACAAGTAGCTATACAAAATAGAAGAAAAAAGTAGAGCGAAAAATGTACAACAAATTAGAAATACACCTAGATTATGTATGTGTTTATGCTCATACATATGTATATACATATGTGTGGTATGAATTCCGTTTTACGATAATCAAAACTGATTACATTTTACATATATTTATATGTACAACAATACGAATACATCATACAAATACAATATACAAACACACTCAGAGTAGTTAGGTATTTCATTTGATGGAGAGAACAAAAAAATTGAAAACAAGAACGTAACGAAAAAAAAAAACGACACATACATAATAGGTACTCTCTCCGTCACCATGCCCTGTGTGCATTGCGCACAGAATTACTTACTTTATACCTAATGCTTCATTTACCTTTACCAATTCTCCTATCTCCTCTGTTTCTAGGTACTACAGACAGACTACAGCGACTAACGGGCCATGTCCCTGTCCATTGTTTTGTGAATTCATAATTTCCATATCTTTTTTGGTGTTCCGTTCCAACTTTGTTCGTCATAAAGTTGTTCCATATTTTTATTCGCACAAAACAAGAAAAATGTGCCAAAGCAAACAAAAAAAAACAACAACAAAAACAACTTTGTTGTGTTGTGCTGATATGGGAAATGAGCGCATGCTACGCGCTGACGTCACGACAGATGTTACAGTGCGATTATTTTGTTATTAGAATTTTATTTTCTCTTTTGAATTTTTAGTTTTGTATCTATTAGGTACGTCTACATTATTCTGTTTGTTAATCGTCATCGTCCTCGTCATTCGTTTGGTACCTAAACCCATGGTGCTCGTTTGGTTCTTATTATACCTAGGTACTATTGTTTTAGAGTTGACTTATGAATTTAAATAGGTAGGTATACATAGGGCCTTACCAATAATTAATTTTAATTATTTTTCCGAAAAAAGTCAAAAATAGCTACAACTCGATGACGGCAAACAAATCTCGACCTTGCATGTTGTAATCGGCTGTTTTTAAACTTTCGCTTGGGATACAAACGTATAGGCAGGGGCGTATACATCTTTAGTTCTTGGGGGGGGGGGGGGGGTCATTAAAAAAAAAAAAATACAAATTAATATTTGTTAAAAGTCAAGTGCCTTATATTTTTTTTTTTTTCATATTTTACTGTGCGTATATAAAAGAAAAGGGAAAAAATCTCAATTAACTATGTATACTAAAGGGTTTTCCAAGTGGAACGGGTTGATTTTGACAGCTCGTGGCGGCCATATTGTTTCTTTTACTTTCGGTCAAAACATCGTCTTTTAATTAGTTACTAAAGACAAATCATCATGGTGAGTTACAGCGTCGAGCAACACGTGCAAATGATGTTTTGGAACAGTTGGAAGTTGATCCCAATTTTGGTCGAAAAATCATCTTTGAGGCCCATCTTTGGATGAACGGGTACGTGAATAAGCAAAATTGTCGGATTTGGGAGGACATTAATCCACTCGAGAGTCACGAGGTGCCAATGCATCTAAATGAAGTTACTGTGTTATGTGGATTTTGTGCTGGAGGCATGGAGGCGTCATCGGTCCGTACTTCTTCGAAAATGATGCTGGACACCCATCACCGTCAACGGCGATCGCTATAGGTCGATGATCACCAACTTCTTGTGGCCTAAATTGGATGATATGGATACTGAAGACATACGGTTTCAACAGGATGGCGCTACGTGCCACACAGCTTAAGACACAATCGATATTCTGCACAAGGGGTTTCATGGCATGGTTATCTCGCACCGAGGCGACGTGAATTGGCCACCAAGATCGTGTGATTTGACCCCTTTGGACTTTTTCTTGTGGGGCTTTTTTAAGTCGCAGGTCTATGCGAATAAGCTGCAAACCACCTCGTTCCTCAAAGACAACATAATCGATGCCATCGGTCAAATTCAGCCTGATCTATGCGCCAAAGTCATCGAAAACTGGACCTTTCGAATCCACGCCACCCAGCGAAGCCGGGGCGGCCATTTGAACGATGTTATATTACTATAATAGGGCTCTCAATTAAAGATGAATCCTTATTGATATCTTGTTTTATTCAATTTTAAAATCGCCCCGCCCTTAACGGGAAACCCTATAATACATTACCTTTGTTAAAAATAAGATAAAAAAATTTAAAATCGTTCATATCCTGTAAAAATATATCGTACCTTAACTCATTTAATTTCAAGACAGTTAAGAATCAAAAGTCGGCGTGAAATAGCAGACTACGAATGTAATACTAAATTTTCACTACGTCAAGTCAGGCAATTTCGTTGAAAATATATATTTCGAACTGCCAAAGCCAATTCAAAATGAAATGAGCTACCTATACAAACAAATTAACAAATTTAAGACGAAAACACTTTTTTGGTATTTGCAAAGTTACATCATTTTTGGTTCCAAAGAAAATTAAAATAAACAGCTGAGTCGAACGAACCTTTATTAGCTGGACCAGTGACCGCGCTCTTCGTTTTTATTCCTGACTGTTACATTTTTTATTTCGGAGGGCCTCAGCAATCTCCAGTTGCCTGACCAAAAAAAATCAGTTTAGCTAGCTGTCAAAATTCTGAGGAAAAAAGTTCAGAATTTATTTTAATCCTATCAAAGTTTTATTTCAGCGAATTGAAGTTGCAGGAAAAATTAGTAAAATATCATAGGTTCTGTGCACTGTTTTCTGTTTCTTAATTTTAGTAAATAGATATAAATATTCACTACTGAAAATGAAAACAATAGCTCTAATTTTCAAAAATGACCACTTGTGTAAATTGCTCTTTTTACAATAGTGGAAAAACTAAAATACATTACATATTCGTATTATAATTGAATACAAAGATTCGTTTTCGTTGCGTTTCAAGAAAAGTGCGAACAAATTTCACGAATGATTTTGATATGCCTCTGATTTGAAAAAAAAAATGTGTGTCTCTAAGACTGCCACCGATGGAAAGGTGAAAGGCACCTTACAAAATAAATATGTACATCAAATATACCTAATATTTTTATCTTTCTTACCAGTAAGCCTTTCTAAAAAAAATAATGGACAAAGTTGTTAAATTCTACGAGCATAGTCGCTTTTCGTCAATAATTCCATCCAACTGGTCAAACGGTTCACCGCAAGGAGTTCCAAAAAATCTCCTTTACCATAGCTATTGGATTTTGCATTATGGGATTCATATAGGTTACTTTGTAAAAATAATCCACATCCAAATCAAAAACAATATTGTTTGATCGTTAATGTTGAATAACTGCAAACAAAATCCTTTCATAAGAGGTTTTCATCATAGTTTTATATATTTATATATATTTATGTTTACAATCAAAAAAAAAAAAATCGAAAATTATCACTTTTTTTGCTTTTAAAAATAATCTGTCATACAGAAATCAAACAAAACAATTTCTGTATGTGTTCTTTAATGTGTTTAAAGATTTAATTTTCAGAAAAAAAAATGTTCTTTTTTTGAAAATCCTATTAGTTTTTACTTTACTGAGTGAAAATTTGGATTTATGTTTGGTTTAACAGGTCTTGGCTGTCATCTCAAAACGGAAACTAGCCTATACATATATTTTAAGATTTGAATGCTTTATCATATGAGAAGTTTGTTGTTATGTTAAATTTGATGTACTAGGAAGAAAATCAAAGTATCATCGATTGACTACAAAATAACGTACGTATTCCATTGCCATGAAAATTAAATTTCTTATTGAATTGAAGTTACCAACATTCAAATTCTCTATTGAATTCTAAATTAACAATCGAAAATCCTACTAGCTTTCTAAGTAACCAACTTTCTTTTTTTTTTCTATGTGGTTACTAAATAATTATTTCAGATCAACAAAATAATCTTGAGTTCTCTGGGGGGGACATGACCCCGTGACCCCCCCCCCCCCCTGTATACGCCGTTGCGTATAGGGTAGGTGTACCAGTACCCTGCTACTCACTAGTATCCGGGCACTTTTCAGTTAATGCCCAATAATAAGACTTCCAAAGACTTTTTGTATATCAAAATAAAATATTTAAATTATTTCAGGCTTGTTTAAACTTTTGATAAAATTTGGCTTATCAGGGCCAAATAAATTTGTCAGGAAAAAAATTAGAGATTGTGAAGGTTTACCGCACTGTAAAAAGTGAGATTTACAGTCTTGGATTGCAATTGGAAAGAGTGAAGTTCAAACATTATTTTAACCGGTATTGAGAGTGAATCGAGTTTTTGTTAAACGTTTTCATTAAAAGCAATACCTACTTTAATTCATAATAAAACCAACACAAAATTAAAAAAAATATGTTTAATATTCAATTTTAAGTGTGGCCGTTTACTGGAACAAAGTAAAAGCCTGGTGTACTAGTAACCGGCCAAGTGGCCGGTTTTGAAGTGACAGACAAACTGTTCTCTCATTTGATCTTAAACTAAGTTAGGATCTTTCTTTTAATGCAAGAGTGAGTAGAATATATTCAATATGCTTAAGTTTAGTATCCGGCCACTATTTTACATTATAATTCTGAGCAAAAAACAGTAATGAATTCTCTGGCCGATTTTTGGCACACGCTGTTTGTGTATCCGCCTACACGTTAAATTTAATTATTTTTGTAGCCCAATTTTGAAGAGAGTAACACAAGAATGCTCACAGCTTTAACAGCAGGTCCTATTAATGTCTGATTTTTGTAATATATCATCAATGATTGTTAAAGATTACGTATAGTTAAAACGGGTTCTTAAATTAATGTTTGGATTCTAATATTTACAAAATAAACTAACTGGCCGGATACTAGCTCAAAAGTGGCCGGCTACTGAATTTCATTGGCCGGATACTGGTGAAAAAGCACTTTTATGACAAAATAAATTTTAGTTAATTGCAAAACAACAATTACCTTCATAAATTTTGTATTTCATAAACCAATTATCAATGATTTAAAAAAAAAATATTTTAAAATTCTATATTGTCAGACTGATTTTTTATAGGACACCAAAGTAAGAAAATGCGTTAGGTGCTGGGTACTGGTTCACTTACATGGATAGCTATCCAACAGCATCAACAGTTTTGTCATCAGCTGTTTTTTTTTTGTTACATGGGATTATAATAACAAAAACTATGTATAAAGGTTTTTGATCGCGGCCAATAACATCTTAGTTATCTAAAAAAAAGTTATCAAACAAATTTTAGACCGCGTGCGATTTTTAGTGCTGGTTTTCCGCCAATCACTCTCAAATTTAAATTTACAAATAAACAAATTAGAAGGAATAAATCTATTTATTTATTTTGATTACCTTATTATTAGTTTTATAACTTTGCAACAAAATTCAAAAATTCACGAACAAGCAATTTAATTCAATTCTAGGTAGGTACCTAAGCGACAAACATTTTTCTTCTTTGTTTGTCAGAATGACAGCACAAACGTGGCCTTACACTTAATCACGAGTTTAAACATGCGTTTCTTCACTCTTGAATTTAAAGTGACGTTTAGCGTTAAGCTGACTATTATGGTGTTTCGATTGGTAAAATAAATTAATTTATTTTTGATTTGGATCTGTCAAAACGCAGTTTTTGCATTCCAATTTATTTTTTGATTTTATTGAAGTTATGAAATAGACATAAAATTACATGAATACAATGGCAAAAATAAATCAATTTAAAATGTCGTCCCATTCACCACAAAACAAATCGATTTTTAGTTTGAAATCTGAATTTTCCAATTGAAAACACCATCATTATTTTAGAGTCCACTTAAATATTTAAGTGATCTCTAAATTTGATTATTGGTAAGTCCCATCGTTTGTAAAATGGTTTTTTTTTTTAGTTCACTAGGTACCTACATAGGTAGGCACTAGGCAGGTGTAGATTATAGGTAGTTCGAGATTGAAATAAAATTCCATACAAACTTCAACCTTTAATCGTCACATAAAAGTGTAGGAAAGAAGATTTAATTTCTTTGGCGCAAAATTTTAGACGATTTAGTACGATGTTAAATCATTTTAAGTATGATACTAGGTTAAAAATTGTGTTTTGCTAATTTTAAACGAGTTTAGCATCGTACTATCCCCTAACATTTTACTAAAGTTAAAATCACCACCTGGCTATTTTATCTTTTTAGTATCGTACTAAATCCATATGAGAAGACCCAAATGTTCCAGGTTCGAGTCCTGCTGGTGTCCAACTTTTTTTTCCTTTTTTCATTTTTATTTTTTGTAAATAATGAAGTTAAAATGATAATATATAAATATCGAATACTTATTTTAAGCACATGATGGGTTTCCGTTAACATATAATTAATTTACAACGCATAAAAACAAAAATTGTGTTCATCAAATTCAAACCCTACAAATGCAATTTACTAGTTAGCAAAAGTTTTACAATTTTCGAATAGAAAGTAAATTTGCTAAATACTAAGGAAATTGTTAACTAGTAAAATGTTAAGCCCTTAACAATAGGTTGTTTAAAATTTTGCGCCTTTTTATTTATCTATTGAGTAAAGCGGGGCAAGTGTGCGCAGTGGTTAAGGTGCACAGAGCGATTTTCTCACAAAGGGGGCTGAATTTCAAATTTGTGGACATGCAGAATTCGGAAGGTACCTGCCCTTCGGTGAAGTAGGTTGTATTTGTGCTTCTTTTGTCTTTGTTCTGTTAAGGAGAGACGAATAAAGAAAAGGTTAGTTTCGCTAAAATTTGTATGATTTTTCAAATCGTGTTATAGGTAAGTTATTGTTTCGTTATACATTGAATAATATTTATTTATTGAATAAATTATATTAACAATATGTTTCAATACAAACTTTGATGTTTTTGTCATAGTCCAGGCAAATTAGATTTTGGCATGGATGTAACATTATAGTACCTATCTTAGATTTTTGGATGTCCGTGAGGTTAGCATAACAAGTGTCAGCATCTCAACTTTTTTTTTTTGAGTTCTTATTGCGTGCACCTGAGTTTTATAGTTCCTGGTAGTTTTCCAAAATAGTTCTGTTTGATTTCACCGACAAAATTGATATTAAAAAGTGAGATACCAACTTCACATCAGCATATCATTTTTTGAAATATCATATAAAAATATTTTTTTCAGGTGTAAGAAACCTTGTCAGCCAACCTTTGTCGAATTATGAGAAGATGAGAGAATATCAGAACATCAGGCTTTAAAGTCAATGTTTACTATTGTTGCTTAGATAATATTGATTTCTCAAACTGAACAAAGATTTCAGAGCCTCTATGATCTAAGTAATTTATTTGAAGTTTTACAACCAGAAACACTTTTATCCTTTTCAAATGAAAAAATTGAAAAGAAAGCAGGGAAACTGGTACAATGAGGACCTGTGAGTTGATCTTTTAATGGTTTGAAATCAGAAAATTCAGTCAAATAAGGAACTCACAGAGTTATTGCTAATTAAATACAATAGCCGTGCATCCATTTTTCCGGAAGTAATTACGGCATGCCTTTTATTTTTGACGCTTCCGGTAACAACAGCAACAGCTTTCTCTAAGCTAAGAATAATAAAAAAATATTTATGAATGGGACAAGATCGGTTGTCGGACTTAGCCATCATGTCCATAGAAGTTGAAAAGCTTGACAAATTAAAATCATCGTCAGAAATGAATGATTCAATAAATAAATATGCGGAAACAAAGGCAAGAAAAGTTTTTATTTGATTTGTTTTTTGTAGGGGGGCCCCCAACTAATTCTCGATACAGGACCCCTCGAGGCCTATCTACGCCACTGTTGAGATGCTGGCATTTTTTGGGATTTCCAGGCTATTTATCGAACTAAACATATAGATATAATGTGTTTACAGTAAAATCCGCGGAGTTCCCGTTTCTAACAGAAAATATGATTTTTTTTCTATTAAGAGCGCTTTTCACGGATTTTGGTAAGCGACCTTGAGATGCTAGGATTTTTTTGGGAGTTCCAGCCCATTTATCAAACTGAATATATAGATGTTATGTGTTTACAGTATAATCCACGGAGTTCCCGCTTCTAACACTTTTCTAACAAAGAATATGATTTTTTTTCTATTTAGAGCGCTTTTTCACAGATTTTGGTAAACGACCTTGAGATGCTAGCATTTTGTTGGGAGTTCCATCCCATTTATCGAACTCAACATATAGATTAATGTGTATAATATAATATGGTTATATCATTATACATTAAAACGCATTTATCTCAAAACTACAAAAATGGAGATGTGGCCTTTTTACTTAGGACGGCAGTATAGAACTCATGTGCATGTGATAAGAACTCCAAACAAAATTGAGATGCTGACACTTGTTATGCTAACTTCACGGATATAGATTTTTGTGCTATTCGATCAGAAATAATGTAAACAAAGAGAATATAGGGTTTATCCTGCTCAAAAAGGTGTGCTATTTGCAGGAAAACTCAAAACGTGCAATAAAGTACATTATTCACTCCCTGTTTTTTTGTTATTTTCCTATATAACTTTGGAAATATGCATATTAGGAAAAAAAAAATTAAAACAAATTTTGTTTTTTTATAAAATTCTCCACAAGATCGCATTTATATAAAACTTTCTGGTATTATATTTTTGTTGCTATAGAGCGTTGAAGTCAGAAAAAATCTGTTTAGGATGACATACATGGCTGTCTAGGAGTTGATAGTGTCTTTTCAAGTTATTTCCTAATACAAATCTTTCCTACAAAACGGAAGACAACTTATAGTTTGAAGAAGCTTAAAATTGTAATTTGACAAAATATAACGAACTATTTAATTAAATAATGTAATTTTGCATTGTAAAGAAAATCAACATATAAGACTTTTTCAAATAATCTACAACTGCACAAAATTAACTTATCCATACATAATTTAAGGGAAAATTTTATAATTTTCTTTACTTTACTTAACTTTACTTTAAATGGCACTCACAGCACAGGATGGGCTTCGGCCTCAACTAACAAGCCCCTCCAGCCAGCTCTGTCCTAGCTAGCCACTTCCAGTTGCACACACCGAGTTCTTTGATGTCGTCATCCATTTGTTTGCGCCACCTGTTATGGGTTCTTCATATGCTGCGTACCCCATTGGGGTTGGATTCGAAGGCTCGTCAGGCAGGTGCGTTGCTGTCCATATTATTATATAATAGTCAACTCAATAATTAATTAATTTAATTTAAATATTTTGTATTGCAATAATTTTTTAATCAAAATATTTTATTTTGGTATTAATTTATATGATTTTTTGTAAAACATGTTTTGTTTTATTTAGTTTTAAGATTTAAATTAAGTCATGCATTATTGTTATTATATTTTTGTTAAGAAACATATTTTGTTTGTGATAATGATTAAAAAAAAAAATCTTTTCCTTAACAAAAATTTTTGTTGGTTATATCGATCAATATTTTCTTTTAGAATAGTTTCTAATAAGCGACATGTACTGTATATAAAACAAACAAAAAACCCCATTTCATAGTTGGGATTATACAGTATATGACGTTAATAAAAACAGTTTTTTAATGCAAATACTTATCTTCAACCGAATAGATTGGCTCCTGCAACTTATAAAGAGGGCTAATGTAACCGGCTAGCTAAGTTACTTAACTCAATAGATACGTTATTACAAATTGAGTAGATATAGTACTCCAACAGGGTATAGATGCTAATCCAACCAATTAAATGGGCTAGCCTAACTGATTAAAGAGGCTACTCGAACCGAGTAGAGAGGTAATTGCAACCGAGTAGATGGAGTACTCCAACCGAGTAGATGGAATACTCCAACCGAGTAGGTGGACTACTCAAACCGAGTAGAACGACTAATTCATTCGAATATACAGAAGTATATAGGCTACTTCAAACGAGTAGATAGGCTACTCCAACCAATTAGATAGGCTACTTTTAACAAGAAGATGGGATACTCCAACCAAGTAGATAGGCTACTTGAAACGAGTAGATGGGGTACTACAACCGAGAAGATATGCTACTTCAAACGAGTAAATGGGCTAATCCAACCAAGTAGATAGGCTACTTGAAACGAGTAGATGGGGTACTACAACCGAGAAGATATGCTACTTCAAACGAGTAAATGGGCTACTCCAACCAAGTAGATAGGCTACTTGAAACGAGTAGATGGGGTACTACAACCGAGAAGATATGCTACTTCAAACGAGTAAATGGGCTACTCCAACCAAGTAGATAGGCTACTTGAAACGAGTAGATGGGATACTCCAGCCAAGTAAATAAGCTATTTCAAACGCGTGGATAGGCTACTCCCACCGAGTCATTATGTAAATACAAACAAGTATATTAGCTAATTCAACCAAGTGGTTAGGCTACTATAGAAAAGTGTAGAAGGAGTACCTACTCCAACCACGTAGATAGGCTACTTTAAGCGAGTAGATGGGCAACTCCAACCAATTAGATAGGCTTCTTCAAACGAGTAGATGGGCTACTCAAACCGAGTAAGTATGTGAATCTAAAAAAGTATTTTGGCTAATTAAGCCGAGTAGATGAGATACTCCAACCTAGTAGGAGATGGTCACTTAAACGAGTAGACATGCAATTCGAACCAAGTAAGTATGCTAATCTAAGTGAGTAGAAAGGTTAATTTAAACCAAGTTAATTTGATGCACCAACCTAGTAGATTGGTCATTTCAACAGAGAAAAATGGCTACTTCAACCAATTTAAGAGGCAACTTCAACCGAGTAGAAAGGCTTATCCACTCTAATAGATAGGTTTATCCAATTGGGAAGAGTGGCTGCTCCAACCAAATAGACAAGTTACTCTAACTTATTTTGTTGTTTGAATCAACTGAGAATGTTGGCTTATCAGCAAATGAAAAAGAATGTTTACCAAGTACTTTAGTTGTTTTCACCGAGTAGATTTGTTCCTCAAACTTATTTAGTTGTTTAAATCAACCGAGAAGATTAGCTAATCAACTTATAAGAAAGAATATTTTTTGAATGCATATGGTAATTCAACCGATTAAATTGTTTATTTTAATTGAGTTAGTTTGTTACGTCAACCGTGTAGGTTATTTATAACTGCCGAATAAATTATTAATTCCATTGTATAAATTCCTACTATAACCGAGTACATAAGCTACTACAAATAATTAAGTTGCTAAAAGTAACTGAGAAAATAAACTACTCTAACCTAGAAGACAAAATACTCCAACCGAGTCCATTGGGTACTTCAACAGAAAAACTAGCTTACATTAATTGAGTAAGTTCTTAACTTGAACCCTGTTTGTTTCTTAAATCTGCCCAGAAGGTGATTAATTCCGATTTAGTAAAAACAATTTTAACCGATATAAATGACTGTTCCAACTAACTAAGACTACTAAAGGAACCCAGTATCATTGTTTAATATAATAGATTTAATATGTTGCTTTTACCAAATGAATGGCTTAATACAGCACTTTTAAATTAGACTCATCTAGCCGAGAGGTTGTTTAGAAAAAAATTAGTACACATTAACAGAATAAGTGCGTTCAACTAAATAATTAACCTTAATCGAGTTAATTTGTTTAAATTTAACCCACCTAGTTTGCAAAAATAAAGGTATCACTTATTTAATTTATCACGAGTTTTACGGTATTAATTAGTAGACAATCATTTTTCTGCGTGTCCTCACATACTTAGGTTGGTACTACAAGACAATTAAGTGGGAGAGTACGATAACTTTGGGGCCAAAAATTGATAACGGTGTTTTGTAGAAGGGTCAAAATCAAAAACAAGCATTTTTTACTATGGGACGGGAGTGGGGTGTACTATCTCTCCCCGAGTGGGAGGTAGGGGTATTAAAAAAAAATTACTTAAAATGGAAAACAAAATGATTCAAAAAAAACGGCAACACTTAAAATGAATAAAATGAAGTACTATACCGGTTTTAAAAGCCAGAAATCTAAACTTCAATTATAAATTTAAATTAAAGTATTTGTGTTAATAATTTATGAAAAATTCGCATGCAAACTCAAAATTTTGTTTAAAAAAATTAAGAAAAAAAGTTTATACCAATTTTTTCAAATATTGTGGAATGAAGTGTTAAATTAGGTTTTTGTGGTCAATGCTTATAATTTAAATTAATTCTGAATCAAATACATACAAAAAACCGAATCGTTATACCTATGTCTTCTAGTTTTTGAGCAAATTGAAAATTACTAAAACTATACCATTAGGTACTATTTTTACCTATATGGGATATTCAAAGTTTCTTTAAATGCAGAAGAGACTTATTATTTTTTTTTTTTCCATAAATGGGTAGGTATAGATATCTTCATAACTTAAAATAAAGGTCCCCGAGCACCTGTACAAAATCATTGCATTTGAACAGAAACAGACGACTTTGAACTCAAAGGACACCTCACCAATACATAGATAGCTACAGCTACAGCCAAAGTAGGTATCTACGCTTTTTTTATACATGCGTATAAAATTCTTTCCTCCAGAGAAATCGAATGGTACCCAGGAATATTTACATATTTTATGTGCTTTGTCTAGATTAGTTCCGGAGTTTTTGTCTCGGTGATGCTTGGGTTGAAATTGACTTTCTACACAGTGATAGGTATATTCCAACATTGAAAAGCGTAACCGTGTTAAGTATGTATGAATGTATGGTGGTCTAATTCTCCTCTAAGTTTTTAATTCTTTTAAGAGACTGAAAACATCAACATTATTGCTCACGCGTTTCATTAGTTTCACTTTCACTTTTCACAACCATAAGAATAACCCAGACCATGAGGTCCAGACTTTTGCGGGCACGTGCCCAATTGAATGGGCCATTATACCTATATAATGTGGAACTTAAATTAATTGAAGTCTAGAGTGGTCTCATCTTATTCTAACACAATACTTCAGTTAATCGATATTTTTATTACGCAAGGCACGTGCAGATAAATACAAAAATAACTGTGAAGATGTAAATAACCTATTCCGTAGTTAATCTGGAAAATTTAATTTAAATAAAAAAAAAACATAAGTAAATAAGTTATATAAGAATTTTCCATCCCCAACCTAGTGCCTTACATAAATACACCGTTACAGAACACATGCCTACATAGTACATACATATAGATATCTATAATCAGGTACGGTACCTACATCTTTTAAAGATTATATTAAAGAATATTATGAAGTTTAATTTCCCTTAAAGGCTAAATTATACATAGACACAAATAAAAACATGTGTATGTATGCATTCACTACATAATGTATATCTCATTAAGCCCCAGTTTTTCAGTGCGAGTTCATCCAAGTTTCGGAGTCAAACCCGAATTTATGACTTTTTGTTCACATCAATGAGTTAAATTTAGTTATGTGACTTTCACAGGCTCTAATTAACTAGGTATATGATCCATGGTTGGTGGGTCAAAAATATTCGCCGTTTTGACTGAAGAAGAAGATTGAGCTATAAATCTAAAAAATGTTTTGTTTCAGAAATTTGCACAAACAAATTCTTGTTTAGGTGATGGATGGGTGGCTTGCTTTAAGGTTTAAAGCTTTAAAGTCTTAGGAACGTGCAATGTTATGAACAAAAATTATGAAAGTATGAACATAATAATGAAAAATTAATCGCTACTCTTCTCCAACTTAAGATTTTCCAAACCTTCCTAGGTACATCTTTTTTTTTCGTGTACGCTCACTTAATGAGTTTTTGAAAACCTTAAAGTGTTAAATTAAACACAGTGCGAGCGTTAGTAAAATAGGGAAGGATTCAAGAGGAGATGCCGATGCACATTGGTTTTGAACGTTTGAATATCAAAATGGGAGGGAAAAATAGAGCCGGGTAAAGCATTCCACATTCGGGTAATTCGGCTAAAAAAAGAATCTCTATACTTGACAGTAGGTCCGAAGTTGGGCTCAAGAGTAAACTGATGTGCATTCCTGAAAGTACGAGTATTACGGTTAAATTCTTTAAAGGCAGGAATGCAACTGGCTATTTCAGTAGAGCACTGCTTATGAAAATAACGGTAAAATAACAAAAGACATGAAACATTGCGGCGGTGCTCGAGAGTTTCAAATGCTTCCGTTATATTTCTGTCACCTATCATTTTCATAGCTCTTCTTTGTATCCTATCCAGAAGACTTAAGTGGGTTACTGAAGCACCTGCCCAAACATGTGAATTGTACTCGAGTTTTGGATGGATAAAGGCTTTATATATAACTGCCAGGTCAGAAGGGGTGACAATTTTCGTGCATCGCCGAAGAAAACCTAAATACTTAGCAGCATTTTTGGCGACATCAAATATGTGATCGCTCCACATAAGGTGGTCTGTAATACACATACCGAGTAATGAAAGCTTTTCGGTTTCCTCAATGCAAGTGCCACTCATGGATAGTGGCATGGGGGGTGGGTTTCGTTTTAACGACAGAAGACTGCATTGAGTTTTAGAAGAGCCAAGATCAGAATTTAATGAGCTTATCATACGCTGCCGTTCAAGTTCCACGTCCTTAGCACATGGATGTGAATCTAAAAACGAATATGAGAAGCTGAGGGTACTGTCGTCAGCGAATGGATTAAAAGTTTCAGAGAAAAGATCATTTATGAATATAAGGAAGAGAGTCGGGGACAAAACGAAGCCCTGGGGCATTTATTTTGTGGATATCAGACTTGTAACCATCCAATACAACTTGTATTGAGCGGTCCGAAAGGTAACTTCTAATCCAACGAAGAAGAGAGCATCGGTACCAAATGCGCGCATTTTCGATAAGAGAGGTGGATGCCAAACTCTATCAAACGCTTTTGAAATATCAAGCGCAATAATCTTACTTTCTCCAAAACGATGTAAAGATTTGATCCACTGTTCGGTGGGATATACCACCAGATTACCAGTGGACCTATTGCTTCGAAAGCCGTACTGCCAGTCATTAAGAAGCTTTCGTTCTTCGAGATATTTCTTGAGCTGATAATTAATAATTAATAATAATTAATCAGCATTTCCATGACCTTGGAAAGAAGGGACGTAAATGCAATTGGACGATAGTTAGAGGGTGAAGAAGATTCGCCTTTTTTAGGGACTGGCTGGACAAATGTTGTTTTCCATCCACTCGGAAAGAGACCAGTAGAATAGGACAGATGGAAAAGCTTACGCAGTGGTTTTGCCAGCGTTGAAGAACACCTCTTCAGAACAATGGGAGGGATACTATCCGGGCCAGCGGATTTGTGAATGTCGAGATCTTTTAGAACTTTAGCAACTGCACGAGTGCGAAAGAAGATTTGTCCCATAGAATCATTTACGCTCTCCTCTCAAGTACAGGAGGAGTCAGAACACTTTCTCGCAGCGTCAAATTAACAGCAAACTGTGCTGCAAGCAAATTGGCTTTATCTTGCGAGCTGACAAAAGTAGTATCATTGAAGACGAGCGTTGCAACCGAATTCATAATAAACTTTTTTTTCTCTGTTCCTGTTCATTAGTCATATACGTTATTTATAATATGTCCACCCCACAATATATATAAAGTTTGTGTTAGAACACAAACCATATTGTGGTTGATGCTGGTACGCAACATCATTTCTTATGTAAACGGAAAAACCATGACGGGGAAAGAATAATGGCACGAAGTTGTACCCAGATAGATTAAATTCCGAATGATCAGAATCTTCACCTATCTGAGTTTCACTCAGTGCCAAAACAGCTGTCCTGTTTTTCGCAGTGTGAACATATGCGGCATAAAAATTCCTTCTAAGCCCACGAATGTTGCTAAAATCGACTCTAAAACTACCAACCATTTCCATACTCAAAGCTAACGAAAACACAAGTCAGACAATTACCTAAGTTGAGTATTTAATTCTAGTTCCCAATTGGAGCTTTTCAGTACAACTTGTCGCTAGTGTTGCTTAGCGACAAATTGTACTGATCCGAACCCTGGTAAACTAGAAAAAAATAACAACTATCTATATGGCGTCAGACTAACTTCCTCGGTGCACTGTGTAAAATACAGTAAATAAACGATCAAGTTAACGCAACTGTGTGAGGAGAAGGGAGGAGGAAAAAAGGAGTTTATCGCTCGTTGCATTTTGGTTTGTTCATGATATTTTTTTTCTTTTTTTGTTTTTTTTGTATATAGGCTATTTTTTTTTTGTTTTAACGATGCGCGGCTTGTAAAGGGTAGGGTTGGTGGTTTGTGTAGGTATGGCTATTGCTTTTTTCTTTTTTTTTGTAAGTATTATTGCACTGATTTGTTTTATTGCACTTTGTTTTTTTCTATTGAAGTTTTTTTTTTTTTTTTTCTATTGCCCTTTTTTTTGTTAATTACACGGCGCGTAGAGAATTTTTTTAATACTATTGTTTTTTTTTTTATTGAATATGCAATTGGCTTTAAACAAAAAATAGGGACTATTTATTTTTGCACAGGTGACTATCACTTCAACTACACAGAGCACACACAGGTACGTATGCGATGACATGCGAGTCGGCTATAATGGGGCTGTGAGTGCGAAAGTGACGTAACCCACCTAGTAATTGGTTTTAAATCGACGATACTTAACGCACATAATGCTTAAGAAATAGTTATGTTTTATTTTTTTTTGAAATATAAGATGCACAAGAATCAAAAACGACCTATGTGTAATGTATCTCCCTTACAGCCTATCTACATTTTTGAGAAAGTTGTCCTGCGGTAACCCTTGTCAAGAGGTAACCCTTTCTTTTCTTCGTTACAAATTAGCAATTAATTATTTTTAAACATTTATCCACTCTCAGGACTTTTATCTACATTTTTGAGAAAGTTGTCCTGCTAACTTGACGTCAAGAGGTAACCCTGTATCTCGCAAACGAAACAAAAATGTAATATTTTTTCTTCGTTACAAATTAGCAAATAATTATTTTTAAACATTTATCCACTGTCAGGACGTTTATCTACATTTTTGAGAAAGTTGTCATGCTAACTTGACGTCAAGAGGTAACCCTGTATCTCGCAAACGAAAAAAAATTTAATATTTTTTCTTCGTTACAAATTAGCAATTAATTATTTTTAAACATTTATCCACTCTCAGGTCGTTAATCTACATTTTTGAGAAAGTTGTCCGGCTAACTTGACTTCAAGTTATCAGGACACCCTGTATCTCGAAAACAGCGCAATAAATTTTTTTTCCGTTACAAATTAGCAATAAATTAGCAGCTCAGGACTTTATATTTTTTTTTTATGAATTTTGGGAGTTGCCCTGCTAACTTTATACACATAAAACTGGGGGTAAGACAAAAAAATGATTGACAAAATAAGCCAATTCTTTCAAAATAGCGTCACGCCACTTTTGCACTCACAGCTTCATATACCTATACCCCGTTTAGAAGAAGTAAGCGAGCTTCAAGCTCGCTTGGGCCCTCTGTAAGCCTGCATTGAGTTGAAATGAACTTCAACCGACTCGATTCTACAGGGTGGTCCAAAAGTCACTTCCTAAAAAACTATTAAAAATTCTTGACAAATGTTTTTCAGCTCAAATATGCTATTTTGAAAAAAAACAATGATATCGATTTAAAGTTTTTACCAAAAATATATAGGTAGGTACCTATACCGTCTAAATGTTGTGTAATTTTGAGATTTTTAAAACCACCCTTTAAAAAGCTAAAAATCAAAATATTGCAAGAAAAAACTTTTCAAAAATGTTTTAAATCGACAAAATTCTTACACTCAAAATCGCTTCAAAATCGAAATTCTGCATATGACACTTAATTTGCCTTTTTATATTCTTTGAAACAATGCCTTTTTTTTAAGTTTTTTGTAATTTTTTAACCATTAGTCTGTTTTGAAATAAATTGGCTTAAATAATTAATGTCTCCATACTAAAAGGAGTAGGTATTTATTTAGAAAACCGTGTTAAGATTTTTAATGAAATCTTATTTCTAATTGTTTATTCTTACATAGCTTTTTAAATATTTTGTACAAATGATTTTGTATAAATCAGCCTTCAAAATACCGTTATAACTGATTTTAAAGTCAGATAGGCCACTATTGCACAGAAGAAAAGATTTGTTCGGCCAAAGATTTGTAAATAAAATAAGTTTTTGTAGGTATTTATTTTGTTTTTATTTTATTTTTTTAGTTTTTTGTTAATCAAGTTGAGATTTAACATTTGTATACACTTTTAGAAGTGTTTAGGAATCATAAATGCCTTTGTGGTACTTGTATTAGAATTGTTATTTCTAAGATTAGTGTAAAAATTGTGTTGTATTGGCGGTATAAAGTGCAGAAGGTGCAGCAAATCCTTATTTTTCTTGATGATTATAGGTCTTCCATCGAGATAAAGGGCACGAGTACGATAACTTAGGCGCCAAGAAATAATAACGGTTTTTTGTAGACCAGTTAAATACAAGCATTTTTTACTACGGGAGGGGGGTCTATCTCTCCCCGTTTGGGCAGGAGGGGCAATTTAAAAAAAAAAATAGTAAAAAACAAAGGCAACACTGAACATAAAGAACTATACCGGTTTTGAAAGCCAGAAATCTGTTCCTTAATCCTACATTTAAATTAAATTACTTAAATCAATAATTTTTGAAAAATTCGCATGCAAACTCAAATTTTCGATTAAAAAAAAATAAAAAAAAATTTAGACCAATTTTTTTCAGATTCCTTTCAGTGGTGCTTAGTCTTTATGTTCAATTTTAATTTATAAATTAGTGCCGTCAATTGAAATCGAACCTAGACCTTTTATGTCTTCTAGTTTTTAAGCAAATTAAAAATTATTAAACCTACTTTCTTATAATTTTTTTAGTTTGAGTATATTAACTTGGTCTTACTTTGTTAAACAGCGCTGTAGTTATTTTTCCAGTTATTTTGTCTTACACTAGTTACACTAGTGCATAAACAGTATGATAGGTAAGGGGGGGCATGCTGCCGCAACCCCCCTGCTTGGCCCAGTATAGGATTTGTGGTGGGTGCAAGTTTGGGCATAGGTATGCACAGTTTCTTATGGATTAAAAATTTCCCATAAAAAACCTCCAAGCAATCACATAAATTCCTCGTCCAATTTGAATAGGTAACTAATAAAATTTTAAAATACCTATTAAAGCTTAAAATGTACAGCAAAAAAACATTCTTATTAATTTAAATGTAGTGTGAGACCATTCAAGTGTTACGGACTGTAAATAATCAATCATAGAAAAAATAAACGCACAAGCTTTAAAATTTGCCCCGTTATTTTTTTTTTTTGTCATGCACATGATGAGCAACAAGTTAATATAAACAAAGTTTATTCTTTAATCAGCCTTTGTGAGAATAAAGTTTTTTTTCAAACAATGGCGGCTAAACATCCACTGCTTTATTCTTAACTTAGGAATTTTTCCATTTTTTGATCATTTGAGGATTTAGTTTCGACCAACGAAAAACATTACGTTACTTACTGTACTATACCTATTATAAAAAGAACTATTTTTTCATAATCCGCAAAGAAAAATAATTAAAAAATAAAAATCAAATAAAAAGTAGGTTTGGTAATTTTGAATTTTCTCAAAACCTAGAAGATATAAATCACCTAGTTTTCAATTTTTAATGAACAATTAATTAGAGCAACGAATTTCAGAAAAAAAAAATAATATATATATCTACGTATAATTTTACTGTTTTGAAAAATTACACTTAAAACATTTTTTTTTAAACTTTTTTTTACCAAATTTTGCGTTTAAAACCAGCTAATAGTAAAAAGTGTTGGCTTTGGAACAAGGTATCAAACTTAATTTTAAGTAGGGTAGTGGCACCTATTCTCGAACAGCTCCAGTTACCGAACACTTTCTACTAAAATCGTTATAATTCCGTCACTTTTTAATTTTTCCCCTTCAAATGAGTACCAGTGTATTGAGCCAGATTCTATCTCTAATTTCACAAAGTTCCTCACGCATTCAGTTTCATTGTATGTGTTAAAAAAAATGTCAGTTCACGAAAGGTTTTCTAGAATGTGCGGTTGTTTAGTTTTGCGTAGAAAAAAAAACTTGTTGTGAACTCTCGGGAAACTATAAATTTAGTGTGAAAATTGTTAAGGTAAGTACTTGCAAACATATTATTCATCAAATATATGCGTTTTTGTTTACAATATTTGAGTAAAATTTGCAAACTAAAATTAACGTTTAATTGTTTTTTAACTGTTCGAGAATAGGAAACCAATTTTTGTCGAGTTTCCTTATTCCGAACAACTGTTCGAGAATAGGCAACTGCTTATTTTTTTTTGTTTTTGAGTTTTGTATAGAAATTTCTGGGAAAATATATTGTCTTCAATTGTGTGTACACAAAAATGTGAAAAGAATTGGTGTTTCTATTTTCGAACACCTTATTTTAAAGTGTTCGAAAATTGGAAACAGAAATTTTAAGGTATCCTATTTTCGAACTACATAATATAATTTGATTCTCATATCATAGGGTACTAAAATCAATCGGACAAAAAAGGAGAGTTCGGAGTTCCCGTTACAACGCTACATGACCGGATTAAGGGTAGAGAACCCGATAAGCTTCAAAAGCCAGGACCATCAAGTGTTTTGACAGATTCCGAGGAAAAGAGAATAGTTAACTGGCACATCAACATTGCCAAATGTGGATTTCCACAGAAACCTAATGAGATGCTGGATGTAGTGCAACAAATTGTAAGAGATGAAAAGAGATCAACGCCATTTATAAATGATAGACCAGGGAAGAAATGGTATTACAGTTTCGGCCACCACGCCGAACATTCCATACGTGTTCCCGAGACTATTGGAAAGGCCCGAGCAGTCATTACAGAAGAAGCGATTCGCAAATGGTTCTCCGATGTAGAGACACATTTGGAAGAAGAAGTCGCTAAGGACATTTTGAATGACCCAACCCACGACGAAACATCTTTTAGCCTCGCACCTAAGACCGACACTGTTATTGGCCCAAAAGGTTATCGAAACATTTACCATGTCATTATTTCCATAAACAATGCTCTAGTGAAATAGCCAGTTGCATTCCTCCCCTTAAACAATTCAACCATAATACTCGCGCTTCTAGGAATGCCCATCAGTTTACCCTTGAGCCCAATTTCGGACGTACTGTCATGTTCAGAGATTCTTTCTTTAGTCGAACTACTCGAATGTGGAATGCTCTACCCAGCACAATTTTCCTCTCCCATTGTGATCTACAGACGTTCAAAACCAATGTGCATCGGTATCTCCTTTTAAATCCCCTCCAATCTACCTAATCACTCGTGCTGTGTATATCATCTTAAGGGTAGTCACAACCCCTTTTGCACGCGCTAAATTAAAAAAAAATCGAACGAAAAAGACAACCTAACAGTATCCCCTATTACGAAATTCGAATTATTAAGTCGTATTTGGTCGTATTTTGGACTTGTGGTTTCCTTAATGGTAAAATGTAATCTTTTTTGGTGTAAAGCTTTTGAGAATTTACGAATAGAGACATTGTGATGGTGGTATTTAAACTTAACAATATCATCATCAAAAGACATGGCGAAAAGAACAATTTGTGTTCTTTTCGAACAATTTTTGTTCTTTTTGCCAGGTCTTTTGATAAATATGTTTATTAAGTTTAAATATCAGCATCGCAAAATCTCTATTTGTATGAATTCTCACAACCTTGCACAAAAAAATTAATACTTTACCATTAATGAAACCTCAAACTCAAAATACGATCAAATACGACTTAATAATACGAATTTCGTAATTGGGGTGAGTGCTTCTTCTGTTCAGTGCAAGCGGTGAAAAATTGCCTTCGGTTGTCGTTTTTCCATATCAAAAAGTGCCGCTTAAAGTTGTGAATAGCATGCCCGAAGATTGGGTTGTTGGACGCTTGGAAACTGGTTGAAAGAGAACAGAAACGTTTTACGAATACATCGCTAATGATTTTTCAAGTTGGCTGGATCAGCACAATGTTAAAAGACCAATTCTGCTATTAGTTGATGGGCATAAATCCCATATTTCGATGCATATTAGTGATTTTTGTTCCAATAACCAAATTATTTTGTATTCTCTCCCACCAAATACCACCCATCAGCCCGCTAACGTTGGAGCTTTCAAGGGGCTCGAAAGTGATTTTCGCAAAGCGGTAAGAGAGTGGAGTACTTTACCAGAAAACTGGGAAATCCGTGTCAAAATCAAAATTTTGTCAGTTTTTGAAGCTTGTACTGGACCAAGTCTGATAGATCCGGTATATTTCCGTTCGATCCCAATGCCATTGATTTTTCAAAATGCATTGAAAATAATTTGGACAGTTAATTAAGAACTTTTTATCAATTTTGTTTCAATTTTTTTCTATGTAAAACTGTTTACTACAGAAGATGGCAAATTAAATTTGAAATACCTGCCATAACTATGTTCTTAGTCAAAATTAACATGATAAATATGTAACTTTTATTTAATGACTGAAAAAACAAGTGCAAAGCACTTAAATATTACACTGAAATGTTTTTTTTAATTACTGTGAATTCGAGAAAAGGTCATATAATTCTGGTGTTCGAAATAAGGAAACTCTTTGTTCGGCTTTGGGAAACAAGTGTTCGAGAATAGGCAAAAGTAGTTGTTTTTCAATTATACTTTATTTCTGAGAAATCGATATTAATAATTGAAAAACATGCTATGAGGCATGAAATTATTTGAAACACTATTTTTCTAGGCTTTTTTCTAGTATTTTGTACAGCTCCTTTACTATTTGAACTCGGTAAACTGTTCGAGAACTGGTGCCACTACCCTATTACCGTTATTTTTTAATATATTTTTTTTTTTAATTTGTAGTACCTTTTTATAAAATTGCTCCTCCCGCCCAAACGGGGGGAGATAGACATAGACATCCCCTCCCATATGAAAAAATGCTTGTATTGAACTGTTCTACACCAAAACCGTTATCAATTCTTGGCACCTAAGCTATCGTACTCTCCCCAGATAAAGGTTTTTAGGTTGAAGTTTGCTAGGCTTACACTTATTCATTTCATAATAAAAAAAACACTTTGAAATGGAAAAATTTCTTCAAAGGAATTATTTATTGAAAAAAAAATATTCAGAAGGGGTTGGTCTTTAAATATTGAAGCTCAATAATCTTGAAGCAGTTAACCTTATAAGTCCTTCTGCAGAGATCTTTCTATTTAAAATGTTTTCTTCCAATTTAATATTGGTGAAAAAGTGGTCTTTGGGCATTTTTATGACATTTAATAGTTGTTTTTTTTTTATTGATGAGCTTATGACTTCTATCCAATATTGGTCGCATTGTAAATACGAATGTCCGCTTACAAAAATTTTTTAATTTTATCAACTCTATAAAGTCCGGATGAGATGTTATATGTGTATGCTGACATAATGTTGCCATTTTAATATTTTAATTCCAGCGTCCACTTGACCTGATTATGTACCTATACTGTACATACTCAAATGCTTTGTTTTTACATTTTCTTAGCAGAAACTTAGATTTTAAACCGTTTAGGAAAATACCTAAATGTTTCAACACGTAATGCACTCATTTCTACTCACTTTGTAACTTTAGTATGAAGCTCTTTAACTTCTTGGCTTATCGAGGGAGATTATTAGGATACGCACTTATATTTAATTCATAGCATTAATATCACCTTTGACCAAATAGTAAAATAATTTAGGTAGGAAGGTAGGTAGGTACCTACCTAGTTTAAGTTTCAAACAATAAAATCAAATAGGTATGTGAGGTAGAGTTTTAAATATTTTGTGTTTGGCGTAAGAACAAAAGGCCTGCAACTATGGCATGAAGCCAAAAATGCGATCAAATTTGATTTAGGCCACTATTGCATTCACCGCCTGATATGTAGGTAAATATATGGTTTCAAGGGCACCAATGGGAATTTACTATAGTGTGGGTCGACCCCAGACTCATTTTTTCGTTTTTTATTTCTATATGAACCTTTCTATACCTGAATAGGTACTGGTATACATACAACATATTTATCTATATGGATATGTTAATATCTATCTATTGATATGTATGTACCTAGGTACCTATGTATCTATAGAAAATAATTCTCTTAGTTATGATTATTTAGTAAGGTACCTATCTACAAAAGGTACTACATATAGGTAGGTATACAACATAAATATATATGTGAATAAATATAATATCTACTAGATAGGTAGGTAGGTAGGTACCTACCCACCTATGCTTGTACTGTACACCTCATCATTTGACGCCAAACACAGCATCTTAATTTATCTACTACATCTAACAAATAGCAATTCCAACTACTTTTGTTTTATGATAATTTGTGGAATTCTTTCAAAATTGTACATAAATAGATCTGTACCTATACCTATATATATAAAACCCTTATCTAATATTCTCCATAGGTATTCACATATCCAAGCATACATGTTCGTACCTTCCTAATATACCTACCTAACCTACATATGTATGTAGATAGGTATATAATAGAAAAATAATGGTTGAAATATTTTCTAACGGAAGACGCAAGATTAAAAAATACCAACAAACAAAAGAATTTATACAAACACATCTAATCTCATCTCTAACACACCCATCATGTCATAATATATTTATTTACCTTTCTGGTTTATGCTACGAATTACACATTTCCTATATTTCTCACAACACGTCCAGTTCGAGCTAAGATAATTAATACCTAGGTAGGTATATGTATGTAGCAACATACTCGTACCTACGACCTACCTACCTACAAATAAAAATCTAATTTCGAATTTTTGTGGTAGAAAATAGGTATTCCAACACACATATAAAAAAAAATAGTAAGAGTATAAAGAAAAAGAAGAAGAAAAATATATAAGTGGCACTAATTCATTGGCAGCCAGCGAGAGGCAAATAAAGAAAATCACACATACAAAATAAAACACCGACCCCACCCCACCCCACACTTCCAAAACAAAATTGGTCACGATGACAAAGAGTGTGTAATTGCAGATTGTTGAGATTTGAGATGCAGTAGCAGTATGTATTTGTAGATGAACAGCAAGAGCACTTGATTGCATTCTCTCACTTTGTTTCAAAATCCCTTTTCGTTCCAATATAAATGGGGATTGGTTATATAACGAGAGTTCTCTAAACGTAAAGTAAATGCATGCAGAAAAACAAAATATACAATTTTTATATACTTTTTCCCCTCTATATGTATATATCTACCTATATATCCTGCTCTCTTTGGCCTTAGTTTTCTAGTCAGTCTGCATTTTGGTCTCGTTCGCTTATTCAGTTTAGTTTTGACATTCGCAGAGATAGGTCGGTAAAGTGGATTGAAGATACTTATCAAACAGTTTCCGTTTCATTTTTAACATTCTTTCTTGGTTCTGCATTTAACCGGAATTATTTATGAATTAAAACAGTTAATTCAGTTTGGAAAAAAAAAAATAAAACGAACTAAAACCAGGTTTTAATTTAATCTCTCTTTAACCTCACTTCTCCACATCCGTGTGTTGTGTGCTAGAACAAAAAGCATTGATATCTCAAAATTAGAGTGAGATAGTGTTTTTTTTTATATTTTTGTGCGGTAGTTTTGAATGAGCGTAAGAGAGAGCGTAACCACTCTTCGCGAAGCATATAAAAGATCAATGAACGATTATGAAAGGAAAGGTATAGTGCGAAAGAGAAGCCAAATACCCGACAGATGGTAAATAAGTATTCCGCCGTGTCGTTCTTATATACTTTGTGTGTTTGTGTGTGAATAGTTTTTGGTTTATATGAGCTAAACTAAACCAGACGACCGTTACCGCCGGGCCAGACATTATACGACCAACAGTTGTACGGTAAGGTGGTGTCGCGTTTTAGTGATTTTGATAAGCCCGTCATATTGGCGAATGAATAAATAAAGTGAGAGAGAATTTACTTTTCTAAAGAAGCCATCTATTATTTAAAATAAAAAGCACTGTGCCGGTTCTCTACATGTGAATGTGTGTTTATTTTTTGAGTGCGAAGAGAATTTAAATTTTTATACATTTTGCCTTCGCGTTGTTATTCGCTGGATAAATTACCGTCGCGTCGTCTTTAAAGGCCAACGCGCAGTAAAAGATAAAAAAAAATAAATTTAAAAATAATTCAACTGAGTGATAAGTACGAATTTTAATTACTTAGTGAAAGTGATAAAGATAACCCAAGTTAGTGGAGTTTCATTTATTCAAATTTAAAGAAGAAATCAATAATTGCTCAAAATTTCGCTTGAGCTAGTCTCCCCTTCTCAAATGTGGATTATTAGGTACCCCCCATCGAGAATTTTACTCCGAATGGACCAAATGCTTAGATAAATTCAAAGTGGATTAAATGATTTATCAAGCAGACCAAAGGTATTTTTTCATTTCTTTTCGATTTTTTTTTTATAGATATACCTATGTATCTGGAATTCCTTTTTGTTTTTGATTTTCTCCCTTCTTTAAAAAAAAAAAAAACAATTGCCTTGGTTTTTATTTTTCGAAAATCCCTTTCCATTTCCCTTTCACTGATTCGAGTTTTTTTTTTCTTTTTCTATGTTGCCCTCTTGTCACGGGTCGTACTGTGTCGGTCGTACAGATGTTTATTGTCACACACAGAAGTTTTTGTTGTTTCTTCTGTTATATATTTATTTTTTTTTTCTTTGAATAGTAGGTATGGTTTATTTTTTCAACGTTTCTTGTTTTCTTTTTTCCTTTCATATTTTTTTTACTCTGGCGCACATGCACATTATGTAGTTTTTTCCATTTTTGTGTGCGTACAAAATAGCGCCTGAATCAAATTGAGTTTTTGTTATATTTTTGTAAGTAAGTTAGCCAGCATGCGTGGCGTACTGTTTTGGGACAATATGAATGCATTTACATTTTAGACAGCCATGTTGGATTTGTTGTCAATTGTGACAGGTGTGATAAATTTGGTGATAAATTAGAAATAGAATCGGTTAGTGTTATTATTATTGTGGAAACATTTTGCTGGTAATGCAGTACCTTCCTTTTTATGTAAATGTACATTGTACATACATACAAATGTATCTAGGAAGATTATTAGATATCTAGATATTATGTAGTATGCATTATGAGACCTTTAATTTGGTATTTCCGATTCAAACAGGAATTACATAGGTTGTTAACTTATCCCCACTTTTGTGTAAGTCTGGTATATAATGTAAATATGAACATAAACACGAAGTTATCTACCTTCCTACTAATTTTGTTGGTTTAGTAGCTCAATTAAATTAGAAATAAGTTCGCAAGTTTATTGTGCTTACTTTTAAATAATATTAAGATGAAGTGACAGTACTGACAGCTGTAACTCTGAGTTGGTGTTCACATACAAAAAACAATACCTACATGTTGTTTTCCCGCTGGACAATTTTGAATAACCTTAATTAAATGCAGGACAATTTTAATTTTTAAAATTTTATACTGTAGGTTTGTCCATAATTATAGATTGCGTTCAGTTTTTTTTTTTTGTTTGTTGAAGAGTGGTCCCCGCCCAATAGCATGTCAATTAATTGAAGTTAGAAAAAGTGTTCCGTATTTTTTAAAGCCAAAAGTGACCACAGCCATAACTTTGTTAATGCAAAATTGCATATCAAAAATAAAAAGTGTTTGAATAATAAATAGGTATGTAAGATGAAACTTAGGTTTTATATTTCTTAAGACACCTAGGTGCCTACATTATGTAGGTAGGTATAGGTACGAGTATAATACATACATTATGTTCATTGCATGAATTTGTGAGTTAAAGTACTGCGATAATTGTATGTATGTACGTAAATTATGTACCTACCTACATTATACATTACAGAAGTATAAAGGTCTGAATAGTTCTACTTTAAAGCTGAAACTGTGTAGGTACATTATAATTGGATTGTTGTGGGGGGGGGGGTGGGGGGGCACTAAAATGATTGGGCGAAAACAAGTGAATCATGTAATGCGCTTTTAATTGGGGATTGTTGTTTTCTATCTATGTAGTTTCGTTCACTTTTTCAAAGGGGAAGAGAGCTCCCAATCGCACCTCACTTATGTCAATAAAACTGAACTTTCGACTTTTTGAGAAGCTTGTTGGTTTGTAGCAAAACCGTCATTTAACTGACGACCCACCGGTTATATTCATCGTTTCGTTAATATAAACTAACGAATTTCCGTCGGCAAAACAGTTGTCACGTTATTTACAAGTGTTCGGGTGATAGTGTCACATCATGTACCTAGGTAGAAATAAATATTTAATGGGGGCCTCTGATCTTGCATCATCACCAACATTTCTGATTTTTTGGAAATTTGTGTAAGTACACGAGTTGTGTAGGTATGTAGGTACCTACATACTAGATGCATAAAAAAAAACACATTTTTTTTTTGCGGAATTCCTTGAATGATTATTGAACTAGTTTCAAATGCCAAACAAAAACTAAATCTACACACCTACACAGGTAGTGTAGAAATGATACATGGAATTCACAATTCAACGTTCAGATTCGAATTTATACGTACATACCAATGTACATATAATTTAAACAAGAAAGAAAAAATTAATTGTACTAGTTACTAACCTACCTACCTGACGCTCACTTTTGCTGACGCACAAGGAAGCACAAATCGATCGGTAATTTTTCGTGTTGACAGGATGTGTCAAAGTGACTTTACCTAGGCAAAAGCAGTCACAACAGAAGTGATTTAAGAGCTACAAATCGAATTGAATGTAGGAACATAGGTAGGCCAAGTTGTTGACGAGAGTTCAAGGTCAACCGACTCAAAAGTGCGGGGAAATGAAATATCACCAATACCTATGTGTTGGATTTCTGAAATGTTTGTTGAATAATGACAAGTGATCCGTTCCTCAAAAAAAAAAAAAAAAACTACATCTATTTCTTAGGCGGTGTTTACATTGGACTGACTCAGAGTCAGTGAAGACATTTCTTATAAGTTGTAAGCAGCTTTATTCTAATGCCGCTTTCCGTTGGTTTCACTCAAGGTTTCACTCATTCTGAAATCCAATGGAACAGGTTGTAATGCTTCTGCTCAGTTCTGACATTTTATATTTGCATTGGTGAATCGTCAAAAGATATAATGGTAGGGATGAGCGATATTGAAAAATTATCGATGTTAACATCGATAAGTCAACATCGAACAACCAAACTCGATGTCAAAAATTATCGAATCAGAACACCGATTTTTTTTTAATATCGATGTTTTTAATATATTTTTTTCAACATATAAATGCATTACATTACAATTTCAAAATAGCTTCATTGTTTTACAAATTATAACCATGTTCTTGAACGTTTTTTCTTCCATAACATCGATGAGTTCAAAATATTAAGATACAAGCCAAATTTTTTATACAAAAATAGATCGAACAAGTTGCCATGATTTCTTCTATTTTCGCTGATTTTAATGTTTGAAAATCGATCTTAAATTATTTAGCATAAATGAGCATCTTACAAGTCGTATGTACAAAATATCATGTGTAAACGGTGCCTTAGCTTTTTGAACATCGATGATTTTAATGTTTGAACATCGATCTTAAGTTATTATGCATCAATGAACATCTAACAAGTCGTAGGTAAGAAAAATCTTTAGTAAACTCTGTCTATCGTTTCTGAACATCGATGATTTTGATGTTTGAACATCGATTTTGAAATATTTAGAATGATTGAACATCTAACAAGTCGTTTGTACAAAAAAATCATGTGTAATTGGTGCCTTAGCTTTCTGAACATCAATGATTTTAATACTTCAAAAGCATTGAAAGCTAAAATAAATATTTCGCCCAACATCGATGTTTTTTCGTCCAACATCGATGTTTTGCCAACATCGATGAACATTTTAACAATTTTTGTGCATCTCAAATTGCTGTCAAAACGCTTGAGTGAGTTTTTTTTTTTGACATTTGATTTTAAATGTATTAGTGCTTCTGGAGTGGATTCTGATTTTAAATCGCATTTCTCTTCTCAGAATCGTCAGAAGCGTACTTTTTGTGCCAATGGAATAGTTTCAGAAGACTTCCGGACGCTTCTGGACGTTTCCGGACGTCTAAAGGAAAACGGCATAAGCTAAAATTAAGAATGTAATTGAAAAGAAGGTTCATATAATTTAGGAAATATTTTTAAGCAAAACAAAATTTGACGTTTAAATTTGTTTTGTTAAACTACATAATGTAGGTATGTAGGTATCATAACAGAGCTAATTTATATCTTGCCATACCCGAGGGAGCTGAACGGCTCGGAATAGATTTGATTCGTACCACGCAGAAATACAATCTAGTTTGCGACAAGGCACTTGAGAGTTTTACTTAGATTCTGGCAAGGGGCTACCAAGGGTTATCAAAGTCTAGAACAAGGGCCCTTGGCGAATATGAATTCTTTCCCTCATCAGGCAAAACAAAAAATAAGTTGGCTTTTGTGTTATATGAAGGACTTGATCCCGCGATCTTTTCCTTGTCTGTCCAATGCGCTACCCACTCAGCTAACTCGCTATACAAAAATTCAATTTCGAAAGTGAATAGGTTTTATACTCGAATATTTCATACCATATTGCATAACAAATAAATGTATACCCACACAGACAGTAAAAAGTGTGATATGAAAAAGAAGACAAAGGAAAGAGAGAGAAAAGTGTCGTACTGAAATTACATTGTGCTTTAAAATGTTTGTTTTTGGTGAACGAGAGGCATTCTTGATGTGGTGCCGGAACTTGTCCAACAAGTTTTTACTAGAGAGGGCCTCACGACAGAAGCTTGACATTTTTCCAGACGGGGTGGTTTTCCGACTGGTTGAA
The DNA here is from genome assembly GCA_949320155.1 of Melangyna quadrimaculata. Lineage (NCBI taxonomy): Eukaryota > Metazoa > Arthropoda > Insecta > Diptera > Syrphidae > Melangyna > Melangyna quadrimaculata. The sequence continues at coordinate 12,543,148 of OX439485.1, forward strand.
AATGATTCGGCGCAGAATCTTTTTGACATTTTTATTCAGTATAAAATGCCCGAAGCCAATTGGTTTCGAACCGTTTGGCTCGCTCGTGTATGGCCAGCTAGGAGATGACTCTTCCAAACCAACGTCTATCATTGCAAATGTTTCACGTTGGTTTATGAGAGCTATAATACTCACCACGAATTTCTTCGCAAACAAAAAACATCGAGTTTGACATTTGTGCATGCTTTTGAATAGAACTGTTACTTACGGACATTTCTTGTAGAAAAAAAAAAAATATCTGAACTGACTGCGAATACAAATTTAGGTACCTACCCTTAAAGAACCCAATTTTGTCCTTAAAAACATTTTTTCTCACCACCTCTAACTTAATACCTACTTGATAAGTACCTAACTTAAAGGTTATCTAAAATGTTTTAACAAACTGTGGTTCTGAACTATCTCAAAATGAAAAAGCTTAGGTATCAACCTACTGAGCACGAAATTTTGTTCGTGCAAATAGTCTCTCACATTATTTTTAACATTTGACATTGTTTTTCTATCGGACTGCCTCTTTGGCGCAGTCCAATGTGAACACTGTCAATCAGACTTTGATAAATAACTAATAAAATAAAAAATTCATCAACGTTCTAAACATCTATAATAATAGATCAAAAAGTAGACAATTGTCAAAAAATCGGGTCGTTTCAACTTTGGGACAAAATGCAGCAGATTGGCCCCAAAAATTTGTTTATATTCTTCTATCTATCACTTCTAACTAGTTACGTGCTACTCAGGTTGCACAAAAAAATAAGAAAAATTAATAACTGATAGCTGAAATGTCAAATAAAATAACAATTCACAATTGTGAATGACCTATTCACAGTTAAAGCAAGTAACATTTTATAAATTGGGGGCGACTTTCCATTAGGGGCGCTCACCTAGAATTTTGATTTTTTTTTTACAGTGAGCTAGGGGTCTCTTTAGAAAAGCTTTAAAATATTACGGTGAAGACACATCCCTAAATATCATTAAAAAATATTTAAATTTAAAGTTTCCCTTAAGATAGCACACATTTTGACACGTGAATTATTTTTTTGGGTAAATTAACTAATTCAATTTAACAACTTTAATATGAGCAAGTTTTTATTTCAATTTTTAATAAACATTTAAAGTTAGAAAATTGCATTCAATATGCATGAAATCTGCGACCACTAAATATAAAAAAATTATACAATTAATATGACAGTTCTACTACTCAACAAGTTCGCTATGGTAAGTGTTGGGTGATGTGTGGATTTTGTTTGGGATTTTTTGTTGGGAAATTTTTTGCTAATTAACATGTTTTTTCGATTAAAAGTACTTTATGAGTGGCACGCTTCGCGGGTTCAAGGATTTTAACTGTCCCGCTTACGCGACTCCGCCGCTGCGCTTAAGGTATGCTCAGTCGTCTGGCAGGCGCCTATGTGGTCAGTCGATCTGCAATCAAAGTTTTTTGTACTAAACAGTACTTTGGGTGGCCCACTTCGCGGGTTCAAGGATTTTAACTCCCTTTTCGGGTCCTCTGTTCCGCTAACGCGACTCCGTCGCTCCGCTTAGGGTATGCTCAGTCGTCTGGCAGGCGCCTATTTTGTCAGTCGATCTGCAATCAAGGTTTTTTTTTTTTACTAAATAGTACTTTAGGTGGCCCGCTTCGCGGGTTCAAGGATTTTAATTCCCTTTTCGGGTCCCACTCACGCTACTCCGTCGCTCCGCTTAGGGTATGCTCAGTCGTCTGGCAGGCGCCTATGTTGTCAGTCGGCGTGTTATAAAAGTTGTTCAAAAAATTATTAAAATTTAATTTTTGAAACTTCATGTTTAGTAATCCCTAAAAAGTCCCAAAAAAATCCCAAAACAAAAATCCACATATCACAACACTAACCGGTGTTTTAAAAATATGGTGAGAACAGTGAAAAGTGAAAAAAAACGTCAATAGTCGTTTTTGGGGCTTTTTCATTTAAGTAAAACGACATCTATCACAAAAATAATTTATTTTATACCTACGTTCCTATGTTATGTACATATATTTCATGCATAATGTTAAGGCAGCATTTTACTTTAATTTTGAAAAAAAAAACATTGCCACCATCCATTCTTTTGCATACAAAAAAAAAATCGACTGATTGATTTCATACTATTTTGTTGACATAAACTTTTCAACCCCCAAAAAGCACACCCTTTCTTTTTCAAAATGAAAACGAAAAACTGCATTCTCATCGTAAACTATTGTTGGTTGACGCCAATTTACCCACATCAAATAGTTAATTAACAGAATGTATACCTATACCTAATTTGTCCCAAAAAACAATCAGTTAAGTGGTCATTAACTGGCTTTACTAGGTACCTACTATGTGGAGTAGGTATACATGTACCTATATTGGAATGTAGTTTGTTTGAGTAGAAATTGGTGGTGGAAATAGGTATTTAGTTTGGTAGTGGTCGAAGCATGGTAAATAGTTAATTGTTTTTCTATGGCAAATTTATGGTTGTATACCTACGTTAAATTGATAGTTTTCTTTTTATAAAGACGGTAGGTATATAATACCTACATACTTACAACTTGTTTAGGGAAAGTTTGAACATTTATCGACTCTTGTTGGAAAGTTTTGTCATCCATTTAACCAGACTAAGGCTTAATTAAATTTGCAATTTGTTTTCGAAGAGGTCTTTAGTCTTCAGAAAAGTAAATTTTATAAAAGACTAAGACTGACAGAAGATCCATTACCGCTTTGACTCAGAGGGGGTTGTTAAATCGAATGTCTTTACAAATTTGTGACATGATACATATGTATATGTATATATATGGGGTGAGTTAAGAACATTATGACACTGATAGTTCAAAATTTAAGACATCACTTTTTATCGACATTTTACTGTTAGAGCAGTAGCAAGTCTTTAAGATCTTGAACTGACCTCCTTGTAGGTCGCACCAGCCCTAGTCACAATAGAACTTGTCAATTTTCCATTGAAAAATTAAAAAAAAAAACCTGCGAACGACGCAAGTGACGTCAATGGCCGTTTTATGTTTTACAATTATGTATGTAAGTATTGTGAATATTAAACAAATTATACCTTTAATGATTGTGAATTATTGATAGGTACCTATTATCTTTTTTTAAATTAGGTACTTTTAGTGGAAACAAAAACTGTTATAATTTACTATTATAAATTGGCATGCGTCGACTCTGGTCCTAATTTTAGTGGCCAACAACTGTTATCAACTGTTATAAATTGGCATGTGCCGAATTTATTTTTAATACTAATGGATTGCTATGAATTGACATGACTGAATTCTTATCAAAGTTAATTTTAGTGTGAAAAAACTGTTATAACTGTTAAAAATAGTCACAGGCGAAAAACTGTTATAAATTGGCATGTATCGACATTCGTACTAACAAAAGTAGCGAAAAACTGTTATAAACTGGCATGAAGTCATATAAACATAAAGGGGCATATTCACAGTCGCAGATAGACCCAGGTTTAACTAAACTACAGTTTAAGACAATTTTGGCTCAATGAATACAGACCGATTTTAATTATAAATTGTTGGTTTTATATTTTTATAAAATAATTAACTTGGTATACTACACAAATAGCTTCAAATATTTTAAAATGATAACCTTAAAAAAATAGAATCAACGTCCGAAAATTCAACCAAAGCTATGTCTAACTTAGACCCAGGTCTAAATCAGGTCTTATCAACTTATTTCATTCAAGGCCGGTTAAAATAAAATAAAATCACATTTATTGCAATAAAGAAAACTAAAATAAGGCCGCTAGTTCCTTCTTCCCTCCCTCCGTGTTCTCTTACTTTTGACCAATCATATTTTTGCTCATACAAAACTCTAAGAAGAACAAACAACTTTCCCATCCTGCGAAAATATTTTCTTTTTTTTTTAAATCCTTGAAAATCTGCACCAAAGGTATCAAATTTGCTTGAAGCACATTATTTATTAGGCGGTAAAAATAATAAACTCATATTAAGTTGTTTTTTTTTTTTTTTTTCTTGAATATAGTTGATCCCATTTATCGGATGGCTTATATCCTAACCTTTACCCGCTCCTTTTCCAGGTAGAAGAAAAACTCAAAAATTAATTGTTTAAAATTGCACAGCTTATTGAAATTACTTCGTTTCACCCTAAACTAATTAAACGGCGACATACTAGTACACATGTACCTACCTATTTCTTTTGATTCTCACCATGAAATGTGCGTGCATAGCATTCCATCATTGAAATAAAATAAAAATTGACAACAATAACTGTGTATCCATATCTACTGGTATTGGTTGTTAGGTAGGTATCTACTCTATGTCAGAGATGGTATGTATGAATTATGTAGGTTCTAAGTGTGACTCAAGGACTATCAGGCTAACCAACCCCCGTTGGTGTGTCGAACGATTGTATTTCATGATAGAGAGAGTAAGATACAGAGGGGAAAGAAGATAGACACATTAAGAAGGGTCGCTAAGATAACTGACACTGACGCACACGACTTCCTTTTTTATCCTTGCAACATACATACGTAGATGTGCTATTTTCCCAATTTTCTTTTCTTTTATTTCTTCTTTTTTTTGTCTTGTTATTGTGTGTCACCGTTGTTCGTTTGTTCCTTTGTTTGTTGGAAATGCATTCATATAGATGATGCCTAGGATTTGACACGGATGAGTGCATCAATTTACTAGCTATCTTGTCCCTTATTCCACATTTTTTTTTATCATTATTATACATTTTCGTAGGAACAATATTAATTTCCTGTTGTTTGCATCATCATTGTTATGTTTTTATATCTTTTCAGGTTGCATGAAGCGAATATGTCGCCAATGCCACTGCCAGGAGCTACAACCGTAATGGCGCCAACTGAAACTCCATCACATTCCATGCCAACAACAACAGTTGCGGCATCTGTCACATATAATAAGCAAATAAACACAAACACAATGACAGACAAGAAAACACAAGAACAAGAAAAAGACAAACAAAAACAAAAACAACAAATAGAACCAGATCAACCGGTTGACAGCAATGACATCACCAACAGTAATAAAATAAACCAAGATGACTTTTTAACAATCAAAGACAATAAAGAAGCATCTTCTACTGATTGGCCCCCACAATTATGCACATCATCATCTTCCTCGTCATCATCTTCATCGTCCTCATCGTCTTCCTCGTCATCATCGTCATCTTCATCGTCCTCATCATCTTCGTCGTCGTCATCTTCTGCATCGTCAGTATCTTCATCGGCAACAACAGCTAAATGTGATAGTAGCAATATACAAATCAAAACGGAATGTGGTGAAGAAGAAGCTGTTCAAGTTGACAGTTTAAGTTCTTCGGGAATAAAGCCACAAACGACAAGCCCTACTTTACCGACGACTGATAAGACGATAGCAGTGGTGGTTGACAGCAGCACTAATGGCGATTCTGCTGCAACTGATGACGTTGCTGAATTAAAAAATGAAGAGGATGAGACTGAAAATGAGGACGACCAGGATTCGGAGAATTTCGGAAAACCCCGACGGCTTTTGCTGAAAGATCTCAACTCACATATCATATGCAATTTATGTCAGGGATATCTGATAGATGCAACGACTATTGTCGAGTGTTTACATTCATGTGAGTATAAAGAAAATATATTAACTTATCCAGCTTGAAAAATATAAGAAAAAAATAATCGGATACTTGTCGATAAAAAAAAATAACGAAGTTCCTAAACAAACAAACCTTCACCCAAAAACAAATGTCATAAAATTAATGGCGGATTTATTTTGTCTTTCTTGTACCAGCTATGTAGATGTGCTTGTATGTGACATATCAATTCGAAGGCACCAACCTATGGCTCCTGACATCAACATCGTTAAAATTTATACGAACTTCATTCAACACAAATGAATAATACACTTATACATATACAATATACATAGCTTATAGGCGAGGGTAAAAGATTAAAATGTAATAAAACTTTTAGCGACTTCTTGGGTGTTATTGATTCGAATTACATCAGTTTGAAGAAGAAAAGCAATAAAATGAATAATAAACTGGCAAACAGTACCCAAATAAAATATAATAATGAGGAAAAGTACCCATGTATTTTGTGCCATATCAATTGAATATGGAAGATGATGATCTTAATAATTTCATATATGCAATATGTGAAATTGTATACATATGAACCTCTGCCCAGTAAAATAGAACACACCTTAAATTATCATAATTTATTGAATGTTTTTCATACATACAAGTTTTGTATGATTTGTTCCTATTTATTTTTAATTCAATTAAGATTCATGAAATTGTTAAAGGAGTTGGATGTAGGTATACTCTGTTCAACAAAAATTGTCAGTACAGGGAAGAAAGGACGTTTGTATCTCTGTCCGGTCGCATTGGCTCGCATATACCTATTTCAAGTAAAAGCTCTCAGGGTTTCCGTACTTTGCGTTATAGGTATCTCGCCTTAAATAATTCTGTTCTCAAAAGCTTTTAAGCAGAAAGCTATTTTATAAAAACCACTGAAAAAGCTCTTTTGTATTGCTTTAAATGGGTAAGGTAACTCTGGTGGAAAATATATATAATAATATAATATAATAATAATAATAAATATTTTTTTATCTCACACAGCCAGAGTAGAAGCGATTATATAATCAGTGTGCTTTGGGCTTTGGGCATGCAATGAGGACGGTCATGGTGGTGTGTACGATATTTTGCAGGGCATTACAACAACAATTCCTGTACGTTGTTCAGTGGGTTAGAATCTTTTTTATTGGCAGTTTTCTCAACTCAGTGTCGTGAGAATATACACAGGCGCCACTGTTTTGAAAAAAGCTCGCCCATAAGCCCTGTACTGACAATTTTTGTTAAACAGAGTATAGGTATTTGATTTTTAAGTTGAAAGTCACGAATTTGTTGATTTATAGAATGTTATGAATCTATACTACAAATTTGGCAGGAAAAGAGCTTTTTAACGTACCGGAACACCGGACGAGTTGGCCAACTCACAACAGTGAAAATATAATACCTACCTATGGATGGTTCTTCTGGACACAGTACGCAATCTAAGGTTTATACTGCGCAGGTTGTCAGAAATTCAAAATGGCTGTTCCTGTGATTTTGAAGTAAACAAAGAAAACAATTTTCTTTGATTTCGACAACATGCGCAGAACTGAACAAAAATGAAAACGATTATGTTATTACCTGTATTATATGTGCCTTGCTTCTGGTCATAATCAGACTTTTGTCGACAAAGATAGAGAATAGATTAGCAATAGAAATACTGAGCACAATACAACATCGATCAGTTGTCAAATTTACTGTCACTATAGAAACAGTGTTGCCAGCAATGAAAAAAAACTATACTGTTCAGCCAATTCTATCCACACAATAAGGACAAAGTGCCATGTTTTGGCCATTGGTTTTCATAATCGCGTTTAATGACAGAAAAAAGTTACACCTCGACTCCACAGGCTATACAGATGGCCCACATCACAGCCACAATCCAATCAACACACAGTGCATTTTTACTCACTGGGCGAATTATGTCATGTCGTTCATTAGCCTTTCACAACAACTTCAATCTTTTCCAACAAAATTCACTTACCATTCAACAAAAATTCGAAAAACTCACACGCACTTGAAACTTCACATCATGGCCAAACTTTGAACAGCGGCCATGTGTCTTGGCTTGTTCAAAAAGTTAATTTTTTGACTCCATTGGATTTTTTCTAGACATGCTCATAATCCTGCCATCGTTCATGCCGTGTGGCGGCGGCACGTAATTAAACACAGGTAAGAGGTTAAGTTTTTGCGCACTTTATCGAACACCTAAGACATTTACCAAGTGTTATACTCATATAATAATCATGGGACTTCAATTCTGAAATAGAAATACGGAGCACAATACAATATCGATCAGCTGTCAAATTTACTGTCACTATAGAAAAAGTGTTGCCAGCAATGAATAAAACTATAGGTCTGCCAATAACATATATCCAAACTTTTTATGCTGCATTCAAAATACCTAGTGACAAAGTGCTATATTTTGGCCATTGCTTTTCATAAAGACTCTCCCAAACCAACACGAAAGCGCCGCAAAGCATTCGCCGAAGGCAGTTTTTGTTGTTGTTTAGCATTGTTTATTTGTCGTTTTTGTTATCATTGATTCGCCCTGCAAAACGAATGTTTGGCGTTGGTTTAGGAGAGCTTTAATCGTGTTTAATGACAGAAAATCGTTAGGTGGTACAAAACGGAAGAAATAATGGTATGTTACTAGTCGTGTAAATGCAGCATAACATGAGAGGCACTAAATTATGACACACGAAACAAAATGTACGGATAATGGTGTTTCTTTGTACACATGACGGTGTTCACATTGGACTGATTCCTCCGAATTTTCAAAAGAAAACGTCAACAAAAATCCACAAATTTTTATTTTTTGTAATTGGTGCGATTTTTTCGAATTGAAAATTTTGACATATCTTCACCTTTTTTTTTTTTTTTAATTTACTAATGTTCGCTCTTTCTAACCATAAAGTTGGAGGGAGATACATTTCAGAGAAGTCAAAAATAGTCGGAAGAGTCAGTCCAATGTGAACTTCGTCTATAGATATTTTTCAGTTGACTTAGTTTGGCATCCGTTAGTAGATTTGTCGCGAATATAGGTATTTACTCAGAGGTTTGACCACTTGGAACGAATCTTTCAACGTCAAAAGTGACAGCCTTTCAGTTTGATGAAACTGACAGATACAAATATTTGAAGAACTTTGTGGCCAAATTTGATTTTTGAAGTGAAAAATTTAATTACAATAATCTTGCTTTAATGTATCACTGAATGCCAGAGATACATTAATAAAAATATTAATTTAATCAAAGTGAAGATTTTGACGGTTTTGTATTTAAACGACAGAGGAATATTGTTTTGTGGGATGTGTTTTTGATTAGAAGCCCGTTTGCTTTTGTTGCAGCTATTTGCGGCGTTCATATGCCTAAAATAATTGTAGAAAATGTATCTACCTATCTCCTTATCTTTTTTTAGAGCAGTTTAGGTATGTAGCTTTAAGAAAACAGCATTTATTTGCTTGTTTGGCACATTTTCACATCTAATTTTCAAAGACGGGACGGTACAATAAATAGTGGTTGTCGATGTATGACGAAATCAGTAGAAAAGGTATTTATTCAAACAACAACAACAACTACAACAAAACATTTAAGACTTAAAAAACACATTCTAGTCATCCTCTTTCTTCTATTTTTCTTCAACAAACTGATTAAATCCTTACAGCAAAGCATCACATATCCAGCAAAACCAATAAGCCTAGGAATGAGCTAAAATAGCTTCTCAACATCAACTTTTATGTTCCATCAGAAGTTCTTATCCATATAGTTTTTCGTTTGTGTGTATCTATGTCCTGAAATTCTACAGACACTAAAACCTATACATTTTTTTTCGAAACCTTCCAAAAGTTTCTCGAACATATCTGACCAATTCTCTTCATTGAACGCCTTCTTCATTCTTCTCCCACATTAAAGCTTAATGTAACTTTGTCTGAAGGCTTCATAGGAGAAAAAAAGGAACCGAAACTTTCCGGAGTTATGCATTAAAAAAACCCTTGACTTTTTGAAAAGGCACAAACTATACCAGCCCCCCGCATTTACACATTTATAACACAATGCTCTCGTTCATATTTGCATATCTCTTCAGAAAAACTCAGTTTGAATATTTTACATTATAAATGTTTCGTTCCCTCTTATAGTACCTACCTAGATTATTCTATACTGTCTACATCTCTACACTTTGGTCAAAATTTTAAAATTCAAATATGAGCAGAAAAAGAGACAGAGATGGAGAGAGAGAAATAGAAATAGAAGGAGGGAGATTTGAATATCTTTTCAAACTTTTTTTTAAAGTTCCTGTTTTGTCAGAGAGGGAAAGTCCCCGGATCTGCTCACATGAAGGTTCCTTCTGATTTATTATTCCAGCTGAATCCCAAAACATATACCTACCTCTACCCCAAACCTTGTATAGGTTGGTATACATATACTACCTGATACAGGTTCATATATCAAATTAAGCCCAAACACAGTATAGGAAATTCATTGCCAATTCCATTTGCTTCACTGCACTTGAATTGAAAATTTCCAAATTGCAGTTGTGTATATATTCTGTTCACAAAATAATGAATATACACACAGACACCATACATATACCGTCACAAAAGATAGAAGAGAGCTCAATTGCTCTCTCTGATGACTGCGGGTATATTGTTTGTTATGTTGTGTCCATTGTTCAAATCCGGACGTTTGTCAGACAGACTGAAAAATTCTTAAGGTAAGCCTGTATTTTAACTTTAGGTTAAAGTTTTGGGTTTCTTGCAAATTTTTTTCTTCGGGAATCTTTGTTCGTCCTTTTTAAAAGGATGATTATAGAAAAATAAAAGTTTCTAATGGATACAAAAAAAAAAGAAAGTTGATAGGTATATCCACTGGAACAAGCATTGCCCTTGAAAATCATCCCGTTGTCAGAAATAGGAAAAAGTATACAAAAAAAAAAAAAAAACTTCAGCCTTAATTTTCTCCCCCTGGTATATGAATCCTGTCGTAAATGACACAGCGGGTAAAAGCGACAAAAAAAAAAACAGCCCCAATATCATCAGGCACAGCGACATCAGTAGCAACGCGGACAACGGCATGGCACCATCAGAAAATATACATCCCTTTTCCAACTATACCTACACAATTCAGTATACCTACTCAGGGGTGTTGGATGAAGCACATTCTAGTTGGCATGGGGTTGTTGTTCTCTTTTCATCATCCCAACCTCTCTCTCACGTTTCACCATATCGCCCGCCATTCCATTATTCACCAACACCACCACCATCACCTACTCTGCCGCCATCACCCACACCATCGGTCTCTTGTGATTCTGTTGCTGGCATTGACATTAAAGCAGAACTGCTACGATAAGGCCTACTGGTTTTCCAATTTTAGGGGATGAACGCCCTTAAAGTTATTCCATGATGATGGTTGTGTATTCGATGTTATTGCAGTCTTTGCTGCTCTCATAGAGCTTATCATCAGACGGATGGATGGTGATGGTGAATTTCGGGAAACATTGTGAATTTGAACTTCATTGGGCCACTGGAGTTTTGATCTTTTTTTGTTTTTGGTTGGCATATGTACGAGTAATAGGGGGCTTTATTACAGGAATATCCGTTGTCTTCTTGGAGGCTCATTTTTTTTTTTGTCTTTTAGCAAATTTTCTTTGTGGGACTTACTTACAGTTACAATAAAAACCAACAAGTCTCTATAAACACAAAAAAAAGGGGCTAACAAAGGATTGCGGAAGTAAAAGGAAAACGACGGTTTAGCTTTATCGCGGTTTTTCCTTTAAGTCCTTTGTGGTTTTTGTCGGTTAAAATGTTCCCCCAACGCACATCATACATAAATATAATACTTTTATGCATTGTTTTTAATATTTCTCCTTGAGGCAATCACACAATGTCTGGTTCTGTTGCGCGTTCCAACAAAATTTGTTTGGTAACGCAACGGTATGTATAGATAGGTATACCACATACCTATACCTACATATAAATCACGGGACGTGTTTTTTTGTTCTATACCTACAAATTTGCCAGGACTAATTTTTGTATTTGTTATTCTCCTTTTCCTACCCCCTCACTACCTACATTGCTGATGTTTAAAATTTGTATAAATAATTTTTATGTGCGAATTTGCGCATTATTTATTTACTCATAGTAAGAGGAGACAAGAACGAATTTTCAATGCGTGTCTAGCTAGGAGGTTTCCTTCTCAAACCATTATGAGTAGGTACTTTCGTTTAGAGGAGTTTTTTTTTATTTTTATTTCGTAAGGATAAATAAAGAGAACAACTTTACCGACAATGACAGCGACAACGATGAGGATGATGCCGACGAGGCCAGATCGTAGAAGAGTTTTAAAGTTTAAAAAACGAGAACACCATCATGCCAGAACTTTGTGTGTGTGTGAGGTGGTGCGTTTAACGTTAGGAAAGTGAAGCTGTAAAGTGCCAAAGCGTCTAAAACTTTTCTACTACCACTTGTCTTCTTTTACGAATTTCTCTTACTCTTTTATCCATATTTTTTTTGTTGTTGTTGAGAAAACTGTTTTCGGTGTCAGAATTATCGTCCAGCACAAAAACAAGACGTACCCTCCTTTGAACTTGTGTTTAAAATTACGAGAGCAGAAGTTTAGAAACCCTATTGAGAATGAACACTTTTAGTGTGGCCATTTTGTCGTTTTTGTTAAGATTGTTTGGCATTTATTGAAAGAACTTTAAAAGATGTTAAAGACCCATGTTTTGAGACGGAATGCCCAAAAATATCTGCACCAACGCAACGATCAGAAATTATCAAAAACAACTAATTTGTGTTCACGAAAGGGATATACAAATAATATTCGGAAGTGACGTTTCCGAAACTAGGAAAATGCTTATATAGAATTATCGAATCAAACAATTTTTTTTATTTGACTATATGTTACCATATGATGAGCAAAACTTACAGCCCTATTATGGTTATCAAATCTCAACACGATATTTGATAATATTTGATGATTATCAACAAAATTGATGAATCGGTATTATGGTGATCAATTATCAATATTTTTGACAAACTGTGAATTGTAAGATCTATTGTGAATATTTTAATGATAAAGTTGGTATTACGACTGTCAAACATATTGATATCCATCAAATATTCTATCAGCCACAAATTCTTCGTTGACAAATGTATTAAATATTCACAGGAGGTAAACAATTCCAATTTAAATACAATTTATATAAGTTTTTTGGTAGTTTTTACTGAAAATACAATTTAAAGAACAAAATGTCTTTAGTAGAAATGTTTTTTGAAGACAATTGTGATGAGGGAGGAAGTGTTATCGTGCAAGCCAACATGCGCAGAGATGCTTCAGACCCACTGAACAAATTATAAATTAATGAATCAAAATTAGCCAAATTAAAACGCTCACTCTTTGCCACTTATTTTAGTCCCCTTGTGAAGGCCCCAAGCTATTTAGTTCCAAAGTTATGTCCTCCCATTTCTTGGTAAATACTGTCTTATTTCCTTTGCAACGTCTCGATTTTCCTCTATCAGTTTTATCAGCCTTTCAATTTGTCTTCTGGTGCTTACTATTCTACTCCTAAATAAACAGAATATTACTACGAAGAAAACAACGAATTGTATTTAATAAAAAACAACTTAAATACAACCAAATTTATTATGATGACAATGGGTGAAAATTTATCAATTGATACTCATAATACCAAACTATCAATGAATTGATAGAAGTTATCAGTTATCAAATAATTGATATTTGATAGCCATAATAGGGCTGTAAATAAATGTACGTCTTTTTTTATTGCAATTTTGACTCAATTTTGTTTCCTGCTTGAAGGACCAAAAAGTATGTTCCATTATTATAGTTCGAACCTTTAGCCTTAGCGCGCACATGCAACTTTTAGGCTTATCGTGCATATGCAACTTTCACGAAACAGTTTGGTTGCTACAATGAATCCCATGCTCTTATATGAGAGTCCGCGCACATGCAGAAACTATTCAGTCACCGATTAAAGCAACTAAACAGTTTGTGTTTTGACACAAACTAAACGATCACCTCAAATGAGTTGCATGTGCGCGCTTAGGCTTATTGTTCTTCATATAGGTACACAACATAAACCACACAAAACTCTAAGGTTTTTAAGAAACATTATATTTTTTAGAAGGTGGTTAAATCAGCTGTTGCTGTTGATTGTTAGATTTAAATAATTTCACGACAAATAAAAAATAATGACAGCTGTCATCTGTTAATTTTAAAACGTTCAAATTTTCATCTCCCAAGACGATAGTATGAATTCACTTTGTTAGAACTGACGTTTTCTGTATAATTTTTTGAAAGCTTTGTGCTTTGTAGTTGTAGTATCCTGATAATTCGGTTAACTCAAATTATTCGGATCCAGGATCGGATATTGTGTCGGTTCTTAACTGTTGCATTCATAGGAACCCGTATAGTTTGAAATGTCTGATATTGATTTAAGCTCTAATACCTACAGCCATTGCGTGATACATTGACTTAAATGGAATTATTATTGGAATTAAAATCGCAGCTTATAAAGCAATATGAAGTTTTTCAGTTTCAACAAAGTAATGGATGTCACTTTTTTCATTGACAAGCTCCCTATTATAACAGATTTTGAAAGTAGTCTTTGTATCAACATTGTGTTCAATTAAGGATGGTCACACTTATGTCACATCAAGTGCAAATGCGATGAAAACTTCTTTTATGTCAATCGCTGAATTGCCTTCACTGTCGTTATCTCTTCCAGTTCTTACAGCTTTTTTGATGAAAACTTTTCGTTTGCATATTTACACAAAGAGAATTCATGACTGCAACGAACGAGAACGAACGACAACGCCGCGCGCCGGCCGGCCAACGTCGATGACGACGACATCGATTATGTCGGTGATGACGGCTACTTCAAAAGCAAACCAATATAAAGGAAAAAAGAAAGCAAAGCAAAGTAAGAAAAAAAAAAAAGAAAAAACAAATCAAATTCAAACTTTGTTGTAACTTGTTTGTAACCAATCACGTAACCAATAAACCCTGCCTCTATTCCTCTATCTCTAAACGTTGCAATTTCTCTGTGATTGCCTGTGCATAGTTTTGGTGGTGCTTACCACAAACGTCCAATGTTTTGACCACCCTAAAATATACTATATATGTACATCTATTTATATTACATATATACGTATTAAATGAAATTGAATTGGTAATTTACATGGTGGTGTAGGCCGGAAGTTAATCAAATTCATGAAACGCAATGAAGGTACTTCTTGTTAGCGATTCATTAACTGAGTGTGGATGCATCCTAGGGTTCCACACGTATAACACCATCTCAATGACCCAACGATTGACCAGTCGATAATGTCATCCAATTTTCAACTTCACCACAGAATGTTTATATGAAGTGTGTGCTTCTATTGTATTAGTGTGAGTAAACAACAGCTATTGGAGTGATGAATTAACTTTGGATACCTATGCTCCCGCGGGGTAAGGACAATAACCGCGTGAATATAGAGGCAAAAGTTCAAACCTCCCCTTTTGCCGTCACCTTTCACCACCCACCACAGAATATATACCTAGCGAGCTGAGCACGGAGGCAGTATAGATACTCAACTACATACAAACAAACATACATACCATGGACCACCGGGACAATTAATCACTCGACAAGTAATCGGCTTAAATGGAAATTAGCTCCACAGGCAGTCCGCTGCTTGCTGATGCTGTAAGCTAGCTTGGCTCTCTTGCTATAGAAACAGCTCTACACCACCATCATCAATAGCCACCACAATCCCAACAGTGTTCGGGACCAGGGAACAAAACATACATAGGTTCGTCCTCCTTAATGAGACGGCTGGTGGTGTGAGCGGGGCCTTAGAGACTTCGGAGTCCGTCACAAGTTCAAGTTTGAGTGGTGTTTTTGTAATCAGAACCTGTTTAGGCAGCCCCACGAGTCGGTCGTGTGTGTTTACGAAACGTTGCGTTGACAACACAGCAGCACCAGCAGCGGCATTGTATATTGAAAATAGTAAAGCCGTCGGGTGGCGGCGGCAGGGGTGGGTTTGGTGTGATATGTAAAATTTACAAAAGCTGGGAGCGGCATCTCATTTACTATGCTCGTCCATATTGTTTGAATTATAAAACTCAGCTTGATTCTGGAATTTTAGCTTGTGTTGGTGTCAGAAGCTTACAAGTACAGAAATATTCTGTAATGTTATGCCCGGACAGGAATGCGAATGTTTAAAACCCCAATACCATGTTAAGGGGATGATAATGTGATTTAAATAGCTTTTAAATGGCAACCAGCTGTTTTGAATTAATTAATTTTTTTTTTTGTTGTAATCATGATTTGGGCAATGTATAAGGTAAGGGTAAAAAGTTTATCGAATAAAAACATGTCAAAAAGAACTGATTTCCTCTTAAAATGTATAAACAAAACTCAAAACTAAAAAATGAAAAATGAATTTGATGGTGGTTTGGGCAATGTATAAGGGTAAAAAGTTTATCGAATAAAAACATGTCAAAAATGACTGATTTCCTCTTAAAATTTATGTATAAACAAAACTTAAAAATGAAAATATGCTTATAAAGTGCTTCAACTTTGTATTATTTTTAGAATTCAACCCAGCGCCATTATTTGACATCGTTTTAGGTCTGTTTCATTAGTTTTTGAAAATAAACCCACAAACTGTCAATTTTTGACAGATGGCGATGAAGTTTCTCTCAAAAATGTGGAAATATAGAAATATTTCGAGAACTCAAATTCACACACTGTCTGTTCTATTACATTTTGCAAATAATTTCACAAGTTATCAATTTTCGACAGGTGAAGATGAAATTCTCAGAAAAATGTCAAGCTATTGCGATCGAAAACTTAATATATATGTCGAGAAGACTCTCAAATTTTTGAACCGAATTCGGATGTACGGAATTCCCAGTACATTAACTGACCTTTTTTTACCCTGTCAAATTTTGACAGATGACGACGAAGCTTCTTTCAAAAATCACGAAACATAGAAAAAGTACGAGAACACTTATTCACAGTGTCCGTTTTATTACACGTTGCAAATAAATTGACAAGCTGTCAAACTTTGACAAGCAATTGCAAAAAGTTTCGAAAACTCAATATATGTCAAGAGGAATCTTGTGTAAAAAAAAAAAAGAAACACTTTTTTGAAAACCGAATCGGATGCACGGAACTCAGGTGGATGTACTGACATTTTTTTTAACTGTCAAAGTTTGACAGATGGCGATGAAGCTTCTCTCAAAAATGTCGAAACATAGAAAAAGTACAAGAACGCAAATTCACAGTGTCCGTTTTATTACTTTTTGCAAATAAATTCACAAGTTGTCAATTTTCGAGAGGTGAAGATAAAACTATTTTGAAAATGTCAAACAAGTGCATTCATAAAAAAAAGTAAAATAAAAATGAATTAACAGTACGGGAACTGACCTTTTATTTAAGTTCTATTAAATTTTTGACATTTGTATGAACCTTAGACCCCTTTCACACGAGTTAAAGAGTTACTAGAGATTTTATTGATGAAAAAACTTTTAGAATCAAGCGATTTGTTGAACGCACAGTTTACGTATGTACTGTACGTGCTCCTTCGTTCTTTTCTGGACATGAACAATAATTATTGATCTTTTAAATACGATCAAACAGTCAATTTGATAGATACTCAAAGAATACTGTTATACTGTTAATTGTATTGCTATGTTTTATGAGTTCTTCTATTTCAGATGATACCTATTGATACAAAAAATAAACCATCTGATGACTATATCAAAATAACCGTCGCAAGCTTATAACCTGTGTTATGAAAAATCGAGTTCGTATATTTTGACTTTTTATTATATTTACAATGTGCATATTAGAAAAACTTTTCTTATTGGATCTACATTATGTAGGAGTAGGGAGGAAACATTAAACAAATGCTTCCGTTGACAGCTGTCACTCACTGTCAGATCACTTATGACATTTATTCAAATTTTGTAGGGGTGTTATTTCAACAAAATAGTCATGATTACTGCTGTCATCATATTAACATTTTCGGACAAATGAATTTTCTATCCATTAAACAAATTAACAATTTTCAGTGTTGATATACATATGTGTCCAATGGTTATGAAAGTTTAAATATTAGGTATGCCGCCTTCATACGACGCGTTGTTCAACTTGCTGTCAAAATCCATCAATGAGGAAATTTTGCAGCAGTTTCAAGTTAACAAACGGACAAATTGATATATATGTACATTATATAAATGCATACACACATACATACATCATAAATTTTACTCATAAAATATTTGTCTATTCATTTCAGTTTGCCATAGTTGCATCATGCGACATCTACGAACAGAACAATACTGCCCTATGTGCGAAATGATGATTAACACTGCCAAACCAAATATAAAGTGAGTACTATATTTTTTTCCTGTATTTTTTAAAGGACCACATAATAACTTAAAATAAATTCATTTAATTTTTTGTTCGTTTAAAAAAAATGTGAAATTGACTTAAGAGTTTGAAGCTGGACATTTAATGGCCAGGAAGGCTCCTCATTATAAAAAAAAAATCTGTCCTTGGGGATATAATAAATTTTCAAAGTTAACCCAACTGTCAACAGCACAGTGATTTACCTCAAACCATTTATTTAATACTTAACATTTTTTTATATTTTTTTTGCCTCATCTGGCAATGCTGTCAAGTGACATTTTGCCTCTTCTGAGGTTAATACCGCCATTTAAATAAAATCGATTGACTGTACGAGTAGGAACGAGTACTCAGAAATTCCTCTATAATCTCAACACGTTAGTCTTCATAGGTAGGTAGGTACAGCAAAAAACCTCTGAATGGATGATGACTAAAAAAAAGAGAAAAAAAAGGTAGAAGGGTTATAATAAGGAATAAACAAATAGATAGGTATACATATAAACCTAGATACATAATCCTATACCTACATCGAGAATCTGTCCCAGTGCTTTTTTTTCTCATTATATCTACCTAGCTTACATATTTTTTAAAGATTTTTTTTGTTGGTCTACCCATGTTTTTTTTCTTCTTCTGGAGGTAGGGGCATTAGCAAAAGAATCATGGTAACAAGAGAAAAAAGATACGATTGCTTGAAAAATGTAATCCACGAAAGCATTCGTTGGTTCAAAAATGGTCACTGAGATGAATTTAATGACTCCCTCGGGCGAGATATACCTACAGCAAAAAAAAAAGTCAAGACGATTTTCCAAAGCATTTGAGGGTTACCATGTTCCTTCCTAACTACGAAACTCTACGACCTAAGAATGAGAAAAAAAAAACAAGATATTTTCCACCCCATTTTATTTCCGATTCTCGAAGTCTCTGGGCTATAAAAATCCTTTATAAGCCGATGGTCAAACGGAAGTCCAATCTGAAGAAGTAACTATAACTACCTACAAACCTAGGTACGTTTACGGAGAATTCGTCGTCTTGTTCTTCGTCTTGTTGTTATTATCAGATTGGTAATCGAATGCCTTATGTGATGTGTGGTCAGGACGCAAGTAAATCTAATTTCGGTCCTTTGTATTACCTATACAAGGTTAGGTATAACCTCACTCAAGAAAAGGAAGGAAAAAATAGCTCGTTTTTTCCTGACTTTTCTGGATAGGGCCAGGCCAAAGGACAAGTGGTTAAAAACAAGTTGTTAAAAGATCGAAAATAAGAGAGGGAACGAGTATTTTGTCGTCTCGAGCAGGCTTTAACTGCCATTATTTTGGTCTCGCGTATCCTTGCTTATGAGATAACAATTCTGGTAAGAGAGGTAGAAAAAGTTGTTTTGTGATAAATAAAGAGCTACAGACATGACATGGATGCCAATTCATTCAAGAGGAACTAAATACAAAAAGGGATAGGTATGATACAAACAAAAAAAAGAAAAAAGGAAACAAGAAAAACAATAAAAGTAAAGACAAAAATCTCAACATCAAGGAGGGTGCGTTATAGGAAAGTATTTGTTGCTTGATTGAGAACCCCCAAGGCCCGAGGCATGCATTTCATTTCATTTCATTTCATTTCATTTCATACCTCATACGTAGAGAATCAAAGTCTGAGCATATAAATGAAGGAAAAAAAATAAAGAAAGAAAATTCATTCGATTTGATTTGTCGTGCACATTATTATTATCACCCCAGGAACAGGAACACACAACAACACGTTCCCAACATCGGGAAAATCTGCGGTACGTGGTTCTGAGATAAAAAGTGAGGGTGCACTATTCGCAGCACAACCACCGCCAAAGTACGGTGATGTTTAATGGATGTGCGACAATTTCCGGGGTTTATTTTTTTTTTCGTGCTCAGGATCAAGCAATTCCAGAAATAGATTGCATATATGTACCTACACCTAAACGAATACGCCCCAACTCTAAGTTATAAAGATTTTCTGCTTCGATAAGCGCGTTGCTTTTTCGAAAAAAAAAAAAAAAAAATACTTGTAAGGGGAGCCTAATGTATGCTGTGATGTTAATGTGCTATATACTGGAATGAAGATGAAATAATAATAAAAATAAAAATTGTATAGAACCAAAAAGGGCACCGACAACAATTAGAATGGAGTGCGAACAATAAACACATATCCTAAGTTATTCACACTTCCCTGGATCCGAGACTTACAGACTCTTTTTTTTGTATTATTTTGACCTGACTTCATCATTGCTGGATATGTGCTGTAAGAGCTATACAACAAAGGTAGAATATAGTGCAGCAGCTACAAGAGCAAACCGCTAAGTGCTAATTAAACCGTTTTCAAATGGAATAGCAAACAAATTAGAAGGCGAGTGAGTGTATAACCAGAACAGACCGGAATGTGGCCCGGGCCGCTCAGTTCTGGGAATTCTCTTCTTTCCAGCAACATACGACGCAACGACACGACACAAGATGCAGCCATATGTATGAATGCGTGTGTTTGTATTCTGTAGTTTGATGATTATACAAACAGCAGTAATAAAATGCTCACGAAGCAAAAAGGTAGAATATTTGTAGAAAGACGAACGAACACGGAAAAGTGTTGCCATGAAGAGTTTTTTTTTTTTTTTTGAATGTGACTGAGCAAACAAGTGGATACATCAAATACCTACATAATGTACATCCAATATGAATCTGACAGTTTCTTGACAGTTGGTTATTTGTGTTTTTATCACAGTAGGTCTGTTCGTGTTCCTGCGAATTTTAACGAATTCTATTTATTGAACTAAAATTGGTAAAAAAATGACAGTTTTTGAATATGAACGTACAGAGTTCTAACGGCTCGCTTACACATTACCCGTTATCGGCCAAATTATGCTCGTCCGTCGTCGGACGTTTGAATTAAACGTATTTAAAGGAAGAGAGCGCGTACACCACTATAACCGACATCGTCCGATGTCGGCCCTTAATAACCGATCAACCAACAAATCGGAACTTGTTTGGATTTAACGTTAGTTTGCCAGTTATTTCTTGCCAAAATAAAATGAAATTAAATTAAAAAAATTAAAATAAGATAAAATTAATAGTGAATAGCTAATTATTGTGTTACAATAGTGTCGCGACAACTTTTTACGTTTCATACTCTGGCATCCTTTAAAATCGGCATTGTTAAAAACAGGCATCGGGCGAGAACGGCAGTAGTGTATGCAGACTAACGTCCGTGACATTCGTCCGTATATCTCCGATCCGAAATCGGCCGGTTCATCGGTTTCAGTGTACGCGAACCGTAACGAATGTTTGACGAAAATGGCAGATGCGATTGGGTTTTTTTTTTTTTTTTCATTTTAAAGAATAACTCTGAAGTTAGAATTTGATACTAATTTATAGGACATCGACTACTGTGAATGAACATGAAACATTTACTCTATGAGTGAAATATTCTGAAAAAGAAACAAATGGAAAGCGGCATTATTCACTGATATTTTATGTCAGGCAATCTATGATGTTTTTCACATTTTACAGATGCATATGCCCCTGCGCCTCTTCAATCAATCAATGATTTCTGAAAATCGGGCATGTAATATAAATTTCCAACGCAGAACACAAATTCCACGAAATAAATTATTTTATGAAACCAATTTTTTCTTACCATCTCTGTGGCAATAAACGCAGAAGTAATTTGAAGTCTAATGTCAGTTCTGTTGACATTTGTGCTGTCTTTCACCTTTATATGTAGATTGAGGGTTGAGTTGGAATTCCAGGCCGGGTTTTTTGTATGATTCTATTCCATTTTAACTGTATACACAATAGGTCATGTCCACTGAACGTAGGCATTAAAATGTCTGCAATAAACTCTAAAATAAATATTGAAATTAAAGTTGCTTGTGAAGGTGCAGGGTAACGAAAATGTAGTCTAATTTCTGATTTTATATGTCTAATGAAAGATTTAACAAACGAGATTTTAAGTGAACGTATACAAAATGACGCATATGGTCACTTCAAGAGACAATATGTAGAGTAATTTCTTTCAAGTGGGCCAATCGAAACCGGATATGCTGTTTCTATCATAAAACACAAATTTATGTCATTTATAAAACATTTAGCTCTTAGACAAAGGTATGTAAAGTAGGTAAATCATAATGGAAAATGGATGCATTAACAAAAGAGACTTTTTACTAAACTGAAACTGTACATTAACCTAATTTAATTATATCAACGGCAACACTGTTCTATTAAGATGATGACGCGACGAAGAGAAGCATAGCAAGCAAACTTGTGAAATTTCCAAATAAAAAAAATAAATAAAAAAGAAGCTCCAAAGGAAGTCACCGGTGAGGGGGGCACAGAGTAGCGAAAAAGGGTCGAAATGTGAAAGATGGAGAAACGAAGGTTGATGGAATAAACTGAACAAAGTATACAAGCAAGCAGTAGCAGCATTAGCAGCAGCCAGCCAACATCCACATAGACGAACCTGGGATGATGGTGTGATGGTGCTGCCATGCCAGTGTCATGTTAGTCGGTGTGCCGATGTTTTGTGTATGCTATTGGGAATTTTTAATGCGCGTCTGGTTCTCGTTTGTCTTGTTTGCTTGTCAGTCAAAGCCAGGGTTTAACCTATGGCCGCCGGAACCGTACCAAGTCGAGAACCGCCTGGCAAAAGCAATCGACGGTGACGACGACATAAGAGCAGCAGCGATGACGGTGATGGCGAATGGTCTTGGTTGGTTGGATAACACATTATTTTGTGTCGTTCGCTCCATTGGGGAGCAGCAACAGCACCACACCTGAAAGAAAGATGCCTCCGCACAGTTTTGATGGCGGTGCCGTCGGTGGGTCGTCCCCTGTTCAGCTCCACCATCGATATTGGCTAAGGAGGTGATTTTTGTATTATTTTTTCCACACCGTCTGTCTCTGTTTCTCCTCGGTCTTTTCATTTCATTTCGAAGTTTCGATCTACCTACCATCAGTGGAGTCGAGAAGGCCAACATTGATGTAAACATTAATGCCCGCGTTAGCGATGCTCTTTTATGTGCAGAGCTTTAATGATTCCAAGGGCGACAGGTCTGCCATTAAATTGAAATGAATCGAGATTGTTTTTGTGTCTGTATGTGTATGTGTGTACAAGAGCATCAAGAGACGACGTTGAAGCGACGTCACTATGCGGTGTCATAATTCCTGCGTCTTATTAAGATGTCATTATGCCGACGGCACGACAACGACACACCACACCATTCTGGTAAAAGATGAGAGAATCATTTGTCATCTCCGTTCGTTCTGTGATGAGCTTATAGCCCACCTTTTCTGTGTTATCTGTGTTTTCTCATCTCATTTCCTCGTAATCATCTCGTCTCGTCGTCGTCATCGTCTTCGCATCTTTATCGTTAGAATCAGAATGAAAATCCTTCCAGGATTTGATTTATGAATAACATTTCTTCTTCTTTGTTTGTTTATTTTTTTTTTTTTTCATTTCGTTTCTTTATCCATTCAGGTAAAGTCCTTGAATTTCCCGCTTGTTTTTACGTCACAATGAGGCCCATATGATTTCTATTTCATGAAATTGTCCCAAAAGTGTAATTCTCTTAGAAAATACAAACCTTCTGCAAATTTTTCTCTTTTAAGGATTTATATAATTCCTTCAGTTGTAGGAGAATCCCAACCAACCATGAATGAAAGACTGAGTGCTTATAATGGGAACACAAACGAGATATGATAATAATCCCAAAGTAAAAATGATAAATCCTTATTCTTCTCCTTTCTTTTTTGTTTAGCTCCACCGCGCCGCACCGTTGTTGTTGGGTTCTTCTTTCATATCGCACTGGGACTATCATTGTTGAATCAATGAATTGTAAAACTCATGATAACGAGTATTGATTTTGGGTATTTTCCTTTTTTGTTGTTGTTGTTGGTTGGAGATAAAGTAGGTATTCCAGAAAAGGACTAGGTACATAACTGGCTGCCAGGTTTTTCTTAATATAATTATATCTGTGAAGATATCTATGTCTGTATATAAGGGGATGAAGATAAATTATATATATAAAGATTGCCGAGCCGGTTTTATCTACTATTGGAGTGGCTTGATTGGCAGGAAATACATTATGTGGTATACTTACAACTTTTTGTTATAGACAGCGGTGCGCCAGTGTGCTTTTTGCAATATTAATGACGTTTCATTGTGTCGTCATTGAGTTGCTTGTCGAAATTCAAGTGACATATTATAAGAAATTCCCGCAATAATTCTATTGATTGAAAAGAAATACATAGCTACGAGTAGGTATATGTATGTATATATGTAGGACTGCCTTTATTAGTATTTGTAATAAACTTTTTTTAATTAACTTAATGCGGAATGGGGATTATCTTTAACTTGAATGAACTTGAAGGGGATTAAATGGTTAAAAAAAAGCTGCTAAGATCGATTGACTCTTGAAATTGTTTAAGAAAGATGAGGTAAAATGTGGATTTCTGTATGTTTTTCGTTTTTCCTTTTGAACAAAAAAAAAAATACCTGACCCTTATGTGTAGGTACTACGTCATGAGAGCTGCCATTTTGGATTTTTTATTTAATCCAAATTTGCCTTTCTTTTAAGACATGCAACAAAGCATACGCATAGCTTCTATTCGCCTCGAAGATCCTGGAAACATGAACTGGCTAAATTAAAGTAAAAATATCACAGTCATAACATCACTGTTAAACAAGAGTTGAATTTGACAGACAAAATTGGGGTTTGTGACGTCTTAATTAACTTGTATCTTCTGATATTGTTACAATAAGTTTTATTTAAAGCAATTATTCTATGTATATCTATAGCATTGGATGTTTCACTAAGTGATAACTTACAAAGTTAAATATCACACGAAATATCACACTCTATTTTTATATATAATACCATGTGCAATATCTACCATAGTATTCTACACAATATGATCATTGACAATATCACAATGCCATACAATATAACACATAATTTCGACAATACAACACAATATTTCATACATACCACATTAGCATACACAATATCATACAAAATATTTCTTACAATTTAATATTCAATATCATCAAAATATTAGCGTATCTTTCTTACAACAACATCATAAAAAGTATGATTTCACAATATTTTGAAAAGATCTCGTACAATTTCATGCATAATATCACACACATTACCATAAACAATATCATACACAATATCATACGCCACATCATACACAACAGCATACAAAATATAATAGGTAATGTCTTGTACAATTTTATAGACAATATCACACATATCATACACAATATCAGACCCAATATCATACACAGTATCAGACACAATATCATACACAATATCAGACACAATATCAAAAACAATATCATAAGCAATATCATACACAATATCATACACAACATCATACAAAATATGAAACACAGTTTCATACACAATATTACGCAAAATATCATACACAATACCATACACAAAATCATATGCAGTATCATACACAACATCATCAAAATTATGATTCACGATATCATACACAATATTATGCAAATTATTTCGTACAATTTCATACAAAATGCAACATCATACGCAGAATTATACACAAAATCCAACAAAATATGCACAGTTTAATATTGAATATCCTACAAAATATCACAACATCATAAACAGTATCATTCACAATAATATAATATAACACACAAACAAAATAACATACGCACTAATACATAATAATAAAATATCACAAAATAAACTCACAAATGTCACACTTCTGGCACACCAATAAAATAACTGCTTAAATAAGAAGTTCGATTTTTGAACTCATCCCATTCAAAAACACTCAAGGAATGCCAATGGAATATTTAAGAAAAATTCAAATTTGTGTAATACTACGCTTGGAAGATTTTTCAAGCTCATTGCGTTTTGAATTTGGTTTGGCAGTTAAACGTTTATTTTTTCTTACAAAAGCTTTTCAAAGCTTTTGAAATTTCATCCCCGCTTGATACGTTCATCTTATTTCTTGTTAGGTTATTCGAACTGATCTTATTGGGAAATTTGCTACGAAATCGAAAGAAAACGTAGTAGAAGCTTACCTACTACTAAAAAATTGTAATTTTTAATAGTAATTTGAATTTGTCTATGGTTATTTTGCAATTTAAATGCTATTTGGTTAGCTAAATAAAAAAAAATCAAATTAAGGTTATCAATTTACCAAATAACCAAAATATGTTTCATATAATTGACACTTGAATTTCCGTTTCTATAAAATAACCAATTCGATTACCACACAATTCGGAAGTAGTGTTTTACATTAGAAATAATCTCTTTCCAATAAGCATCAACTGACCGGAAACGGATTTTCTCAAATTGCAAATAAATTCGAAATAATATCCTGGGTAAACCTACCAATCATAACCTATTTCCTGTGTCCGAAAAGTTTTTCTTTAAATTGTATAGTTTATATATTGATATTTTACATTTATAAAGGTATACTCGTATATCAACAAGACAAAATATATAATATTCTTCTATGGAAGTTTCTAAGATCTTATTTGCCAAACATCCTTTATGAGAAAAACTTTTAAATCCTGCCTTCCTTATTTATTATTTATGCTATATGCAGTTGTATAAATGTCCTTTATTTATTTCTTTTCATCTTCTCCTTTTCCTTCAGTATTTCTGAACTAATACTTTTCTTGATTGGCATTCGTTAGAAATGAATTTTCTTAGGGTAAGATGATCAAACAGGAAAAGTGGTCAATTTCCTTCTTAGAAAAGTTAACCATAAGTCTTCGCATATATACCAACACTTCCACCATCATTCGACTAATATTTCGAAGAAACTTTCCTCTGCAACTTATCTTGTATTTAAGGTAAGAATTTTCTTATGAAATTTGCCGAGAAGAAAGTCTTGTCATGATGTTCACTCCCACTTGATATTAATTTTGGTTTTCCCTAAAAATATACCCGTGTATACAAAGAGAGACACACATAGTTACAAGATTGTTATCCTTGCACAAAATCGTTTGTATAATGTAATTTTATTTTCAGATATAATATTAGAGAAGATTCTGTGATGTATATTTATGTCCTTAAGGCAAAATTTAATTTCCAAGCAAGCATCAAGCTAGAAAGGATGGCATGTCAAATTGATGTCCAATTACCTATAAGCAAAAGGCGCATACTTTGCTATAGAACTTTTGACTACAAAGTTATAAGGGTTAAGAGATTATCAGCTATAGCAACCTGTATGCCGTAGTTATATCAGAAGAAACTATAACATCTCCCTTCTTTAACCTGCTAGGTGGTATCTCCTATCTTATACACTCCGCATGCATGTGGGATAGGTAAATGTTTAATATAGTTTTTGTTTGTATTTTCTGTTAAGAATTTAAAAGATTATGTGTTTATGTGGACATGCGTCATTATCGAATTTATAACTGACCGGAAGGTATAAACTTAATTTCGTGCTATGTTCCTTGTAGTTTGAGGGTTATGAAATGAAAAGGAAGGGAGAAGAATAAGAAAGTGTAAAGATTCCTGTCAACGGCAAGCTATTTTTGAAAGTTATTTAGAGAAGCTGTACATGTACAAAACAAGGGTGTGATGAGGAAAGAAATAAGGGATTGTATTTCTTGAAGAAAATAATATCGTAAGAAGGGTCATTATTTAAAGCTAGAAGGATAGACTTAAAATTGTAGATTTAAATAAAATGTATAGTTATCTACATCTTTAAGTTTATGCGTAACTTTACATAATATACACATTAAAATAAATAAATAAAGGGGGTTCTATACATTATTTACTCTTTATGCCAGATAATTTTAATTTGAGATGGACATTCGTCTTGATTTTCTCCTTTGTCTATTTCAACATTTCTTAGCAATTTAACAGTTCCCTTAAGGATGGACAATGGACATAGGCATTTAATGAATGGTTTTCTCATCTTAATCACGTCCCTTTTTCTTTTGGTCTTTTGTATAATGGAAATGTTCGTGTGGTTATGCTGTATAGCAATTAGATTGTTCGTAAATTTTGAACCTTTACAGTACATTATCAACTACTCTTACCTATTAGAAGACAAGTAGATACCCTTCAAAATGCCAAAGACATTCATTATAACTTCGTTTCTAGAACTTTCGTGGTTAGAGACAACTCGTGTGCCAATTCTGATTCTGGACCTTTATTATCAAAAGGAGTACAGTTGCTACACACAGTCATATTGCGCATATGTCATGGTTGCACAGGAGATGGCCTTCTCGAATAATTGTTAATTTACAAAAAAAAAAAAAATAAATTTACATTTTTTGAATCACTTTGAAATCTATTTTTCTTTAAGTTTCACAAATTCGCAAAGTCGAGAGTATTTAAGTATATAATAAATGTATATTTATGTGAAAATTGAACAAGTTTGCTAAATTTACAAGGAAAACTTCCCCTTAAAATAGATAAAGTTTTGTAGACATTTCAGAGGGAAACAACCCGGCTGGAAAAATGCCAAGTTTCTGTCTAGTTTGTGCAAGTCCCTATACTATGTTTTCAGTAGAGAAAATATAGACAAGGAAAACTTGTCAGATACTTTATAAGCCCTTGCTAGATTTCAGAACCAAAAATTAAGATGAGGAAAACTTTTCAAACACTGGGGAGCCAATGCCTTGTAAAAAGTTGCTTGACACGTTTCGGGACCTCATCAGGAATGTCTCTTGTACACCAAAAACACAAATTTTATAAGCACCGGTTCTATTCTGTATGTATTTGTCATGCAATATTGAATGAAACTTATTCACTTTCGACGTTGAATTTTTGTAAAGCGACTTAGCCCAGTGGGTAGCACATTGGGCTGACGATCAGAAGATAGCGGGATCAAGTCGCACATAAGCCAGCTTTTTTTTTGCCTGACGAGGCAAAAGGGTTCATAATCGCCAAGTCCCGTGTTCTAGCCTTACCTAAATCTTGCTAGTGCCTTGCAAGAATCTATCTAAATTCTCAATAAAAAAAAAAACAATTAGAAATATTTAAGTCTTATTAAAAAATTTAATACCTACAGCTTTCGTCCTCGATTGGCTCACAGGTATCAGATGTCTGGAGAATAATTTCAGCTTTGGTTTATTAAACGTCCTTCACCTTCTCCACTGCACTGGCGTCGAGCACTTCTAGATTAAAAGTTTCACCTTAATAATTAGAATCGTTTTCGTTATTCGTTTTATTTTTGTATTGTTAAATTTCTTACCACTGTTTCTGCAAACAACTTTTACCAAAGGACACTCATCACAGACTGATCGACATGCAATAAAGAGATCGCGGGCGCGGCGCGCCAGCGAAACTACTACAACATATTAATTTGAAACTATGTTGTTACTTCTCATAGTCATTTTCAACTATGTGGTAGTTGTTGTGTATACCATCATGCACTTAATTAAATAAATATACTATTTCATAGTAGAAAACTATTAAAGAATAGTCCGAATTGATTGTTAATTCCTATTTTAAAGAAACTCTTTAATAACTATGCTTTAATATCATAATAGTCACAATCAACTATTTTGTATAGTCACTAAATAAAATGATTGATTTTTAATTATTTTTTTAACTATTTTGTAACTATTTTCAATTTATTTTTCTGCAAAAATAGTTATTCGACAAATTTCATTTAAATTCATAAAACGACTGTCGCAATCGTTACAAAAGGTATTATTTTTTTCTCTGAGTGTACAGTAAGCACAAAAATGTATCTTTAAATAAAAAAAAGGTTTAATTTGACAAGATGTCATGTAATCTACAAAGGTTCAAAGATAAAATTGTTAAATTAACAATTTATCATGTTAATCCAGCGTGATTTACATATGCGAGGGCAATACAATTACATTTAATTAATGTAATTAAAAAAGACATAATTTTAACAGTGAACCATCTTAATTTAACTAGTTTATCTTGTAAAGTTTCAACATTTCGCTATTAAGGTTAGTGTAAAGTAAAGATAAATACAAAATAACGAGATTTGTGTTAATTTAACGCATTTTTTTTTTTTAAATATTTTAGTGTTAACTATATATTTAACATAATCAACCGTGTTAAAAAATAACCTGATAACTGGTTTAATTTAACGTAGTGTTTTTCGTATCCTCCGCTTTGTTCGTATCGAAAATTATTACTTGAGAATTAATCGAAAATCTCCAAGGCTCAGAGGCATGTACATATTCTAATACGACGACTTTCCTCAGTCAGTTTAACTTGTTTTTTATATTGTTTTATAAATTTTATTTTACGTTTTTGTTAGTGTTTTTCAAGCTTTTACCCTGATTTTTAAAAGGCTCTTTTCTCCTATAAATACGGGTTTCTTTCATTGAAAAACAATCAAATACATGTTAAAAATATAAAAAAAGATCAAAGAATACAAACAGCCAATGTAATAATTAAACATTTTTAATTGTTTTGATTTTTTAAGTCTATCCATATGCACCTAATTAACTTTACGTTACCCAACAAAAATGTATACTCTTTCACACATCTACCCAAAAGGCGAAAGAACTCTTTTCCCGGTAACTTATTCTGTTAGTAAACCTACCTTATAATGCCAAAGAAATTCTACAAAGGAAAAGATGTTTACTAAATAGCTCCGCCTGACTGAAACAGAGTAGGCATATTTACCTATAAACACCTTAGATAACACATATAAAAAGTCTAAGCCATCTTTGTACCAGTACCTAAATGAAAATGTCTTGTTACCTGCCCACACCTTCTTCAGTTATATCAACCAACCAACATATAATATAGGATGTAGGTATATCCGAGATTCACCACCTCAAGGCAATAAGACAGAGTCTCTTTTAGAAAACAAAAAAAAAAAAAAAAAAAAAAACACAAAAAGTGAAAATGCTTCTGTCACCACATAATCGCCATGTCTAACCTTTTGACATCACATTCAATTAAAAATTACATAACGCCATCAAGAGTTCATCCTTTATATCAAGTGGTTTACTCTGAATCTTAAAAAAAAAAAAGAACTCCCCTTTGCTAATTCATTTCTTCACGACAACCACAACGACGACGACGTAGGTAGACTTCTTTTCTGCATTCATGACTGACTAGGAAGATATTTAACTGCCATACAAGATGCCATCCCGCACTCTGTAACTTATCATCATAAAAAAAACTTCCTTTTTATGTCTTAATATAATGCAACACAGTCCTTGACGTCGTGATTTTCCGTTTTTTTTTTTTGTTAGTATCAAGACACAGACTGTATACCACTGTCAGTGATGTCTTATTAGCCGCTGCAAAAAAAAAAAGAAAGAAGACTTTTTTTTTAAATAAAACCTTCAGATTATCTCACATTTACTCTTCTTTTAAGGAATTTAAACGAACATTTCCCTGAATACGACAAAGTTTAGTTCATATCTACATACATTCCAACCCTTCTTGTTGTCAACATAACGTTGGTAAGGGTATAGAAAAAAACAACAAAAAAAAAATCCTGTAAAAATGTCAACAATTTCATTCAGCGCGCTGAGATTTAATTTCACCAACAACGGTATAGGTAGGTTCATACAGAAGAAGAGGAAAATAAAAATGCAAAACCCATTTCATCTTCACACAGGAAGTGTAGGTAGGTAAGTATAGAGAATGAATGGCGGAGTGGAGGAACACACACTACCTACACGATGACGAAGTGCTGCTACAACCATCGCGAACGGCGGGAAAGGGGGTTAAAAGTGGGTTTTATGTTTTATGTATAAAATTTTACATACCTACATATAATGTTCAGTGATGTAGGCGGGTAATGTTTGTTGGTATAGATACTAGATAGTCGTCGTCACATGCTGCTTCAGATTTTCCTTTTTTGTGTGCATTTTCCATTCATCGGCATCATCACGACGAGCGACAACGACGTTTCTGTGCTGCTGTGCTGTGATGCTTAGGTAGACCTATGTACATAAAAACTGTACAACAAAACACACAAAAACCCGCGCACCCCAGGGAATCGTTAAAGAACTTTTACTCAGAAGTCAGCAAAACTGAAACCCGAACAGAAACGAAATCAACAACGCACCAGCCAGCACCACACACCACTCTTTTTCTGAACTGAATCTTCCTCCTCCTGCTTCGCGTTCCCGCCTCGCTTGCCCTCATTATTCCTTATGTACCTAACAACCTTTTTCTTTGGGTTGATTTTTTTTTTTTTTTTTGGTATGTCCCAATCCGGAATATACACAAAAATTATGGGAAAACTTCTTCTATTCTATTTTACTATTTCGCCTGATGCTGACGCTGAGCTATATCCATTGCCATATTCCTCTATATAATTTAATTCCCGTATCTATTTTCGGGATCAGGAGTTTGTTTTCCATCCATCTTCTCATATAATTCTCCTTGTTGGCTGTAGGTTTTCTTTTTTTTTTTTCTTTCCCTTTCAATTTCAAAATTTTCTAATACATAATCTCCTTCCCAAGTTTTGTATATACCCATCTTGACAGAATAAACAAACAATCCGCCCGTGGCCCGTCGGCAAATTGAAGAAACCAAAGAAAACGAAAAACTTAAAGAAATAAACAATTTTTCTTGTTCGTTGATTCTTCCTTTTGATATTTTTGTTCGTATAATAATACGTAGCGTTAATACATCGTATATCACAGCTGTTGTTTAGCTGCTGCTTCTTTTCTTCTTCTTCTTCTTCTTCTTCTTCTTCTTTTTCTTCTTCTTCATCTACTAGGTACATCTACTACTGAATTATACTGATTCATCGCTAAAATTTTGTTTTCTTCTTAAGTTTCTTTCTCATAGTAGGTATTTTTTGGTTGTATTATAAGTTTTTCTTCTTCGTTTGCATGCTTGTGCGCTCTTAAGATTATTACGACGTTTTTAGTTTCTTATGCTTTGTTATTCAATTCGTCACGATACACATTTTAGATAAGGACTTAGGAAGACGTGCTTTGTGCGAGCGAAGAAGACGAAGAAGCAGCATAGATGAAGAAATTTCCAAAGAGTGAAATCGTGATAAATGTTATCTAATATTAAGCGCGAGTATTTTTTCTTCAAAATTTTTTTGTATAAAAGCAAGACGAGAATACATAAGAATAAAAGAAATATACATACAAAAAAAAAAAACGCTTCTTCCACTCTGTTCGTTGGTAGGAACCACACGCATGCTTCGCTATTATGTACTTTACCTCCAGCTCCAATATCAGTGTAACCAACTCAAACCTTAGCATTTTTGTCTTCTTTATTTTTTCTCATTTTCTCTGGCGTTGGAGTGTACATAATTCATGTGGAGCAGGGTGTAGATTGAGAGCAGCAGCAGGGGTGGGTGTGTTCGAAAAGTATGAAACACACATAATTATCATTCTCAAAGAGAACGAACAAAAAAAAAACGAATTATTTTACGTGTTTCGTAACCGTATCTACCTATGTTATGTACCCCTACACCTAACCTACCTACAATGAGTGGAATATTCTTTTTTTTTGTTGTGTTGATTGTTTGTTCGGATTTCATATGAATAGTGAAATGAGATTCCGTTTTCGCCCTCGTTTTTTTTTTCTTACCTATCTACCACGTTAAAATGCAGCAACAGCAACACAATGTTTTCTGGTTGCTGGCATGCTCTTTGTGTTGTTTGCTATGGAGTGAAGAAATATTATGCTGTAATTATAGAGTGACGATGGTGGTGGAGGATTTTGTTTAAGGGTTAATGCATCTATTATTATTTTTTTTCCATTTTTTTTGGTTAGGGAGGATAGGTTGTGTTAAAGTATACTTTTTAAAAATTTAATTCCATAGGTCTATATGCAATGCACCTACAAAAGGGACATATGCATGGTGGTATGGGCGCCATTTTTGTATAAATGACATTTTTCTCGCGTCGGATAGGTAGGTATGTATATTATGCTTGAAGTGTTGTTTTTTTCTTAAAACCAGACCTATGAAAAGTTGAATATAACTAGGTAGGTATACATTATATGAGTGTTTCCAACATTGATGTCATGCATGTTGCATGTGGCAAAATAAAAGAACCCAAAAATATTAAATAAGTTGTTAATCAGCTTGTCAAATTAATATTATATACACGTACGTATACCTATCTCGTTAATTTTTCTATATTTTGAAGCTGTTCATTAAATATCCAAAGAATTTTTGCTCAGACAATGAAATTCTTCATAATCAGCCCAATTCTAAATACCTAAAATTGCCGGGTAAATGCTTCCCTTTTCCCTACCCTCATATTCTAAACTATTTATTCGTTAAGTTAACTAAGTGGTTTGTTCATTTAAGGAATTTGTTTGTTAGGTTAATGAATTAATTCGTTAAATCTAATACTCTATTCGTCAACGAATTTATTCGATAAGTAAACGAATTTATTTATTCGCTAAAGGCTAAAGTGGCGAATTTATCTATTGTCAATCAAAACATTTATTGGAAAGCAAACAAATTTATTCGTGAAGTTAACTAAATTAGGATTTGTGAATTGGAACTTAAAGGATATAATTAACAAGCTTTTATATGGTACCTAAAATCAACCGCGTGTGCCAAATAAAGGGCCTTATGGGTAATTTATTTTTGAATTTGTCAAATAAAAACACAATTTTTCGAAACATAATTTAAATACAACAATATGTAGGTATGTATTATTAGAAACCAGTGTTGCAAAAGCTTAATATCTTTTTTAACTAAAGCCCTCGTTAAATTCGTGATTCAGTTGTTGATTTGATATGAAAGAGCTTGTGAATTAAATATTTTTCAATTCACAAATCACAAAGGGTTGGTGAATTAAATATTTTTCAAATCAGAAGTCCACGACTGCATTAAGAATTAAACGAGGGCTTAAGCTAAAATAAAGGCTTAAGCTTTTGCAACCCTGTGTTCTGCGTTGGGAGATGCTTTATTTAGGCGTTTTGGAAGTCTTCAAGAGATACTGATTATTTAAGTTGCGATGAGGACACCTTAGGAAGGTAGATTATCAAACGAAGTTAAACCTATATGTTCATGGACTCTGGTTGTACTATCAGTTTCTAGAACATCTTACAACATCTTAAAATTAGTACCTGGCTGGAAAAATTCCAAGTTTCTGTCTAGTTTCGTAAAGACATTAGTACATTTTCAGTAGAGAAAATCTAGACGATAAGCCCTTGCTGGATTTCAGTAATAACAATATAGACGGGGAAAACTTTTCAAACACTCGTGAGGCCCTTTCTAGTAATAACTTGATGGACATGTTTCGGCACCCCATCAGGAATGTCTCTTGCACAACAAAAACAAAAATTTTATAAGCACTATGCAATTTTAGTATAATGCGACACTTTTTCCTCTCTTTCCTTTGTTTTCTTTTTCATATCAGACTTTTGACTATGGGCGTGAGACATATTATTGAATTGTTCAGTGAGGAAAAAGTCAGAACATCACAGACTTGTGAGACAAGTTAGAACAGAAAAACAGTTCTAAGTTGTTCTACCTAAAAAGCAAGTAAATGAAATCCTGTCCAATTCTGTATCTATTTTCGTACAGTGAGTAACCCTAGTAGGTAGCGCATTGGACTGACAAGCAAAAGATCACGGGATCAAGCCCTATATAAGCCAACTTTTTTTTTTGCCTGACGAGACAAAAGGGTTTATAGTCAGTAAGGCCCTTGCTCTAGTTTTGCTAGCCCCTTGCCAGAATCAATGTTAAACTCTCTAGGGCCTTGACTAGATTGTTTTTCTGCGCGGGTAACAATTTGCAATAATTTTTTTTTTTTATTGTTTCGACTATTTGTTACGTTTCTGAACTGGTTGTTATATTTCTGCTTATTGATATTTTCCGTTTTTTGTTCTGTTTGAAAAACTCAAATGGGAACACTAAGCATCTTTTGAGTCCCAAGCTTAAGTTAATTCACTTTGGCTTCAAATTCCGGAATTGCAGAACATATAGATTGAGAGACAGGCAGATAGATAGTTTGGGTATACTTCATGTACAAACATTCACAAAAACCTAAGAATGGCGATGACATTTTACTTCACACAGTCTATTCTATACAAATCGATAACAGAAGCCAAATAAGTGAAGAATTGAGCTATATTCATCTGTCAAAACTCGAAAACTATAGAATACTACCTGTACTCATAATGTAAACAAAACAACAATATTGTTGGTAATAATGAAAGAAGAATGATGGTGAAAGAATAACCCACTCAACCGAAATATGTACAAACACTTTTAATACTGAAGCACCCATTCTGTTCAGATGATGATGGTGCTCCTTGTGTCTCTGTGTTTTGTTATTTTTTCATCTCCTTCGGCTTCTCTTTTATCCACCACTCAATTAAGGCAATCATCCATCATTTAAAAATTTAAAAAACAAAAATCCAACCCAAGCATTCAATAAATAAACAAACAAAAAATGAAGAGAGAACCAATCTGTGGGTCTTCGTTGGTCCATCGCCATCAAAGCATACAAGATATCTACATTTTATGTATCGAACTCAAAACGACAACGACGACCCACACTTGAGTTGGTTTTCATGCGTGCTGTGCTCTGTCCCGTCTTTATTTTCAACTGATGGAAATATCTTGTCGCTTTGACAACCATGACACACAATGAAGATTAAATCACTCTGGGGTCCGCACTAACTCCAAAATCATCTTTAAAACTGTTCATTTAATGATTAGTTATATAAGTAGATTCTCTTTATATATACAGAAGATTGTATAATGTGTAACTTGATTTATAAACCAAAACTAATGTCTAAAATATGTGTTTTTCATTTATTCTCCCCATTACAGACCTGATACGACGTTACAAGCAATTGTCTACAAATTGGTACCGGAATTATATGAAAAGGAACTCAAAAGAAAACGTGCCTTCTACAAGAGTCGGCCTGAAGATGCTGCATTAACAACCCCCGAACAGAGGGGTGAAGATACCGAACATTTGATATTTAGTCCGAAGGAGTATATGTCGTTGTCATTGGAATACGCTGACATGGAGTAAGTTCTAAGACTTCTATTACATTTCCTATATTGATTCTTCTCTTTCTATTACTATACTTCTATACAATATTTTGACAGACAGATCTTTGAACTGTCAGTACTATTATCATCCCATGTTAACACACACAATCGCAAACACAGTTTTATAAATACGAATGTATTTGACGTCTGTGGGTGGTTGAGTAAACTCTGTGGGATAATCCCGCTGTCCCACAGAAGATTAAAATGAAAAACCAATATCAAAGGGGACCGGGAATGGATACTGGCATTCACATCAGTGATGTTTGTTGAAAAGACTGCAAGTCGTCAGTAGAAACAAACAAAGCTTAAAGTAAATAGTTCCCATCAAGTCCCCACAAGAATGTTTTAATGAAAAGAGTTATATACTTTTGTTGGATAACTCACTCGTAAGGAATTTCCTTGAAAAGCGTGGTGCTTTTTGAGAGGATTTATTTGTGTCAACACAGAGTGACATCTTCAATATCATCTAAAATTAATGTCAAACTTTTTAGTTTAACTTTTATGTTGCGGACTGTTTGTGTGAAATATTCAAATAAATGACAGGTGGCAAATGAGTTTACAAGAATACTAGCCGAGGGATCGATGGGGAGGTTTCATTTATTTTCTAACTTTCTTTAATAAAAAGTACAATCCAGCAAAGTAAATAACTATTTTTTATTTACTTAACTCTCGCTAACCAAAAGCTTTTATTTCATCATTTTATCCCCATTTCTATCTTCGCTTTTTAACCGTCTTCAAAAATCTAACCCATAATTTTAATTCTTTTCTTTTCAGTGAACACGTCAATGTCAATGACGAAATGATGACACAACTTCTAAAGCCTAAATACCTTCAGTGTCCGGCAATATTCACCGTTAGCCATTTAAAGAAATTTGTCTACGGTAAATATGATATCGATTCTAGTCTCTTTAGCGTCGATATCATGTACAAAGTGAAGACAATAGTCCTCCTGGACCATTATACATTGATGGATGTAGCGTATATTTATACATGGAAGCGTGATGCTCCAATGAGATTTTACTTCCGAGTGAAACAAAGGCTAAGGAAGATAAAACCGAAAGTGAAGAATAACTCTAATAAAGCTGCTATAGTACCCAAGGAAGAAATTCCTGTAGTTGAGAAATTGGTTTTAAGTTTGCCACCTGTTGGCATAACCGTTATTCATAATGAGCCAGATCCGTCTCCGACGTCAGATCTTTTGAAGATTGTGACAGAAATAAAGGAGGAAATTAATAAAAGTCCGGTGAAAGAGGCACCGCATTTAGAAAAAGAGGTGCAGCCGGTTCCATTCAAAGAATCTCAAGCCCCTTTGAAAGAAATTCAAATTCCCGTCAAGGAGCCCTCGGTCGAGAGTGAATCACAGAAAACTAATAAACTGAAAATAACTCTAGTGAGTAAGCCCACAAAGCAATCAAAGTCACTTTCATCTCCGAGCACTGAAACTCCTGGAAAGAGTCTGAGTAAGTCCCACAAACAGAAGGACAATTCTCCGCCAGAAAAAGACGAACGGAAAGTTGAGAATATTAAGCTCAAAATAGACTTGTCAAAGCAAAATAGTGTTACCATCATTAATATGTCTGATCCAAATCGAAAGGAAATTGTTAAACCCGTGAAACCAGAAAAGGAGTGGAAAGTGAAGAATAAGAAGGATAAGAGTCAGAGCAATGCTGCCAAGGCGCTGAGGGATTTTAGAAAAGGCCGTGCTTCTTCACCTTTGACAGTACCACCATTGACTATTAAAGCTGGCAGAGTCAGTCCTGCTAGTTCAAAATCTACAAAATCTCCAAAATCACCTAAATCACCTAAATCACCTAAATCTCCAAAATCTTCCAAATCTCCATCTCCACCTGCTCCAGTAGAAGATCCACAATCGCAATTTCTTAAATCATTTTCCCTCACACCGAAAAAAGATCTTCCACCATCTCCTCCCAAAAAAGAGGTTAAGAAACTCGAGCCCTTGACTTTGACCTTTTCACCTGTTCCAAAGTCCGTTGTGCCTTTTCCAGCCGTAACTTCCCTGATGGGTCCCCCCTTGAATCTGCCAACGAAGCGAAAGAGCAAGGATGTTATCAAGAGCACCCCAAAGAAGCCAAAGTGCGTCTTCGAGCCAACTCTTACTCCAGATAATTTCAAAATTAAATTGCCTTCATTGCCACCACCACCGGCTGAAGTGAAGAAAGAAGAAAAGATTGTAAAATCAACAGAAAAAGAAAAGGATTCCCTGAAGAAGGAGAGCGATAAAGCTGACGAGAAGCTTATGCCCCCGCCTGTGGCAGTTGCCCCCATGACTATAACTTTGTCACCTCCAAAGTTAGTTACCAATTTTCCTCCACCGGCATCACCAAAGAACGGCATGAAACTACCAAGTGAACCAGCGAAGAAACCCAATAAGCTGCCTGTCAAATTTGCCCCACCTGGATCTCTAACACCTCATCCAATGAATGGTCCACACAAGGCCTCACCTGGAAATCGGACTCCAGTGGCGAAACGATTCCAACCCATCCTACCTAAAGGAGGCAGGCCCAATCCTTTTGCAAACATCCCCAACGACATGAATAAGATCTTGAAAGATGCCGGAACTGAAATTAAGTCGATTCCATCCAATGAAGGTGCGAAGAAAAAGATTTATGGCCCCAAAATGCCTACAGTTGCACCTCCTACTCAGCCAGCGGGCAATAAAACACCAACTCCGAATACTCCTAATACAACTCCGAGTGGGAAGAATGGAAACATTTCCAATTACCTTAATTTTGCCCTGTTCAATGCTAACAAATCGCGGACTGGAAATGAGGCTCCTCCAGGTTGTCGGACTCCAATGTACACTCCGAATTCACCAATCTATTCGCCCAATTCGCCGCAATATGTGCCCAACTACAACATTCCAACACAGCCCACCTATAAATATACCCCTAAACCGAACTCGAATTCCAA
Source organism: Melangyna quadrimaculata (assembly GCA_949320155.1). Lineage (NCBI taxonomy): Eukaryota > Metazoa > Arthropoda > Insecta > Diptera > Syrphidae > Melangyna > Melangyna quadrimaculata. The sequence continues at coordinate 12,583,083 of OX439485.1, forward strand.
CTACTTGCATAGTGTCTTGGGCGGAAGTAACAACCAAATGTCTAGTTTGTTCCCTGCGCCACCTACAAAGAAGCCCGAAATCAGTGTTAATAATCAATCTTCCCCGCCAGCTCAGACAACATCTCCACAAAAAGTCGATGAAAGCATACTGGAGAAGCACCTGAAACGAAACTACCCGTTTTCGAAAAGTCCAAGTCCTATCGAGGATCCCCCAGAGAAGCAGCTCAAGGTAAAATCCCTGCTGAACTCCTGCAACATCAGTATTCCATCTTCGCTGTCAATCACAATAACGCGTGAAGATGGTGAACTGCCCGCCAATAGTTCATTCAATCCAAAGCACAAGAATCCTGTGAATAATTACATTGAAATATTGAAACTTCCCGACACTTCAGCGGCGGCAGTGGAAAATGACAACAAACAGCGACAGCCTCAGTCACTTAAACCTCCCCAGTCACAGAACCTTAACCAATCGGTGACCATTCACAGTATTATGACTCCTAAGTCGCCACAAGCAGTACGAAGCAACATGTCAACAATAACAACCACCACCCCAACAATGACAATGACAATAACAACTCCTGCCAAACAAATTCCTCCTCTGAATCCGATCGATAAGAAGAACAACAATAAAACTGTTTCGAGTACAACATCGCCTGGTGATGGTAAAAAGACTCCAAGTCCGGATAAACGCTCTTGCGGATCTGCTCCAAACTCCGCGGAAAAGCGATCAGGCTCAGAATCTGGCTCACCAAAAAGTTCATCGGAAGTTCCTTCTTCAAAGAAATTCCGTCATATTTTGCCACGGACAACACCAGATCAAAAGGCAACTGAGATGCTAAGCGCATTTCTTCAAAATAATCTGCCTCCACCGGCTAATCAAAAATCTGTCCAGAAAAAGCCTACAACATTCAAGAAATCTCCTACCCCACCGAATTTTAATATGACCCCTTTGAACGGTAACGCTGCGAAGAAATCTCCTCCCTTAAATCTAGTGGCTAAGGTTTCAACTCCGAATACCTCCCCAGTTAATGTGCCCAACAACAATACAAATAACAACAACAACAACATTGTCAAAAACAAAAGCTCACCAAAATTGCAACAAACCTTGGGACCAGAGTTTCCCCTTTTATCGGTTAAGAAGCTGCCACAGCAAATTCCAAATGTCTTAATGCCACCCTTAGGAGTACCACAGCCCTCCCAAGCTGAACTTAATAAGTTCATCAATGAAACTATGCTCCGTGCGAAAGCTCAAACAGCAGCCCACCAGACTACTGGAGCTAATATTGGACACAATAATGTCAATAATGTCTCTCCTCCGCATATATTCTTCCCCTATCACCAGCAAACCCAATATGCTTCGATTTACAGTTACCCTCAGGCGTACATCATGGAACACTTTTCACGCATGCGCCGCGCTGGAAATGAAGCACTCGAACAATACATGCTCAAGTTAAAAAGTTTGGATGCTAAACATAGCGAACAACCCGCAGTTCCGATGGATGACCAAAAAAGTCCGACATCCATCAAATCTACACCTGTTGTCTCAAGCCCTACGACTGAAGCCAGAGCCTCATCTAAATAAGAATATTTATTAGGGAATATAATTCCTTTCACATAGAGCTCCCCTCACGATTCCAAACTAACACGTTCCTTTAACCTTTTTTTTTTCTTGTTCTGTAAAATAAAATAAAATTCCAGGGCCGGCCTGGGCCTGCCTTTGTAAATAAAAAAATAAGCTTAGAATTATACTTTTAAGTAAAAAACAAAAACACAAAATGAACAATGAAGAAATAAAAACACACGCCATTTAAGCAATTAGTTAATTTTTAATTTCACCTGTTAAATTAGTTTTTAAACAAATATAATTTTTTATTTAAACACAATTTATTTGCTAAATAATTAAATTAAATTAAGAAAATAAAATAAAACTAAATTATGTTCAAATGAATAATTAAGTTAGGTATAGCTTTTTAAAAGATTAATGTAGTAGATTTTAGTAGTAGGTACTCCTAACATGCTCAGTAGTTATTGTGTTCAAACACGTTTTTCTATAATTCAAAATTTTAATCTCACATTATTGTGTTAATTTTTTTTATTGTTTTGTTAATAATATATAAAAAAAATGTATAATTAAAATGTAAATAAATTATTAATTATTGTGTTAGCACTTTTTATAAGTTATTATTTATATTATTAAATTAAACATACAAAAAAAAGAACAAGCAGTGTAAAAATTAGTTTAAGATGTGTATAGTATATACTACTGTATAAGTATCTATACAAAATATTATGTACGAATAAATGTTTACAATGAAATAAACAGAAATATTTTTTATCGAAAAAAATTATGAAATCAAATATTTTGTTCTTTCTCTTGTTTTTCTTTTTCATTGGGAAGTTGATTCATGGAAATTTTTTAGATTGAATGTGTAATTCGTCACTTCGTCAGCAATTGGTTGAGAAAACGGGAGGTGTAAGTTATAAAAGGAATGATTTCTGGCGGTATTGTTTGCGACGAAATATTTTTGGATTTACCTGAAAACCTACTTACACGACACCGATTCTTTATGAAATGTTGACAATTGGTCCATGTATTATTGAGTATCAATCATGACCACGTGGAGAATTAGCAGAAGATCAGGAATCTAAAAATAAAGACTACACGAAATTAAGATATCAAAAACACTTGCAAGATTTCTGAGAGTCGACAAAATGAAGATCACTATTTAACATGCTTGCCACTAATTTCTTATTGCATTTCAGAAGTGAGAAAGATTTCAAAACCATCTACTCCAGAAAAGATTAAATTAATGTATAAACTACCCCGGAATTAGACGACAATCTCTAAGAAATTATATATGTACCTACTCCAATGTAACAGCAAATACAAATATCTCTTGGGGATTGTCTACCCCCCTAACCAATACCGGAGTTGCCACAGAGGCCGAATTACCGCATCAGTGAGTGAGCAATACGTTACTGAATTATCTGTATTTAGGATTCCTTCCTTCCGCTTAGACAAGCGAGTAGAACTAGTAGCATTTGTATCATAGTGTTAGTTTAATGGATGTATGTGTGACTAGTAGCTCGCTGCGCGTTTTGTCAACAAGTATAATTTTTTAAAAATATTTCATAAAGAAAAATATACAAATTATGGAAACTATGGAAACAAAACAAATAAATGAAAAAATACACTACACTAGTAGGATAACTGGCAGGCTACTCGCAGGCAAAAATATTATACTAGTTGGCTCTCTTGTGTTCTGATATACCAACAGACATAAACGCTACTAGTTCTACTCGCTTGTCTAAACCCCGCGTAAGATATCGAGTAAAATATCGAGTATCGACTTCGATTTTTGGCATTTCCTCGTCAGTGAAGGAGTGTTTTTTCGTACGATAGATGCTTGGTACACGAGTGAGCCGTAAAATATAAGAAAAATAAAATTATTCTATTTTCTTCTACACAATATCAATTAATGGAGTTTCGGGGTGAATTGAAATAAATTAAACATCACCCAGGGAATAATTCTTGCTTGATTTTAAGGCACAATAATTCGATTTTAGCCAAAAAAAAATTTGGCCAAAATAAATTCCAAAGGCAAATGTAAAACAAAACATGAGCCCAACACAAGCAGCTGTGGCAATCGACCAATGAAATGTTAGGAATATTGGCGTTTAGGAAAATGTACTAGAGTTTTCCTTGTATAATACGAACTCAATTCAATACGTGATACTTCGTATAACATCATACCAATGTTCTTACTCGATAATTCGATAACGTGTAAAAGTTACTCACTCGTTCACTGAAGACGTAATTCGGCCCCAGATTGGGCTATCTTTTTCCTAAATTTGCGACAACAATTTGAAACAAGAAGTAGTCAAATTATTAATTATTTAAACATGTAGTTCCATATCTAAATTTATTTTAAATAATGTTTGTTCTAGGTCTACCCAAAGTTTAATTATTATTTTATTTTAAATATTCTTTAATTAATTCGTTAATTAAAAAACAAAATAAAACAAGTATGCGGATTTAAGAATTATTAAATAAGGTTGAGCTAGATTTTGAGCTTACGGTAGAGATTGTCGGCTTTAAAAGTTGGGCTATTGAAGTGATTTGCGACCAGTGGATAGTTTTTTTTTTTTTTTAAAGAGGTAGGTGAGATGTCACAGCCGTTTTTTACTTAGTCGTCCTACCCCTTCCTTTTCGTGATAAGAGGTCTAACCAGAGCCTTTAGTCTGCTGTTGGGTTCCACCAGGGCACCTAGCGCCTGCTGATGTACTTGCTAAGTGAATACTATTAAGAGTTGTTTTAAATAGGTAATGCTTACGCATTATAAAGACAATAAAGACGCAAAATAAAATACATATAAAATTATTTTATTCTTTGGTTTGGAAACCGTATTTAATAGACCAAAGAAAAACGGATACCTACCTCATTTCAGTGTACAACTTAAGTCACAGAAATGCCCGTCTCACACTTCGGTTCTCTCAATTAAGTCTTTTTTTAAAAAAAAATCAATATTAACATTGAACATTCCCGGCTGGAAAAATGCCAAGTTTCTGTATAGTTTGGGCAAGGCACTAGTAAGTTTTCAGTAGGGAAAATCTAAACGCAGAAAACTTTCCAAATTCTTGGCAAGTCCTTGCTGGATTTGACTACCAATCATTTGGACGAGGAAAACTTTTCCAACACTCAACCCTAGATAACAAGCCAACTTATTTTTTTTTGTTTTACAAAAATGGTTCATAACAGCCAATTGCCATGTTCTGGGATAACTCTTGGTAGCTCCTTGTTAGAATCTATGTAAGTCTCTCTAGTGCCTGGTCAAAAACTAGATTAATTTTCTAAGCGGGTTTTGGACGTTTTGGCTATCATCAAGTCAAGATATGGATTATCTTTAGTAGTGCTTAAGCTAATATAATAGAACAACTCTTTTTTATGTTTGATAACAATAAATCTGTCTGTGTCCAAAGTCTAATCCTTGGAGGAAATTTGCTATATAACCCCAATGTTAAAGTAGGCAATGTGTTAATATGTAAACATTTCCTTAAAAAAAAATAGATACTACCCGCGCAGAAAAAGAAATCTAGTTTTCGACAAGGAATTTTACATTGATTCTTGCAAGGGACTAGCATGATTAAGCAAAGTCTAGAACACGGGCCTTAGCGATTATGAATCCGTTTGCCTCGTCAGGCAAAAAAAAAAAAAAAAAGCTGACTTATGGGGGACTTGATTCCGCGATCTTCTGATTGTCAGTCTAATGTGCTACCCACTGGGCTATGAATGAATATAATTTTGAGGGATATTGCACTGCGACCTTGAGATCTATTGTGCCCCCACCTAGAGCTGGATGAGGCCTGCTCATCTTACAGCTCTTTCTCCAAATGTATTCCTCTCAAGAATTGGAGTATTTGGAGTACTTTAAGAGATGGTAAGTCGCTCTCTTCTACCTGGTAGCGTCCCAGGTACTTCTTTCTTTGATGTATGAGTGTGCTACATCGACCTAGAATGTGGTCCGGCGTTTCCTCATCTGTTTCACAGAAACTGCATTTAGCACTACTTACTAGGCCAAGTAAACTAAGGTGTCTTTTTAGTTTGCAGTGTCCAGTGAGGAGACCCGTTATAATTCTTAGGTTGTTTCTACTTAAGCTGATACAGTCTGTAAAACGTTGGTGGTTATAATTCCCAAGTAATAGTTTAGCCTGTCTTAGCTTTGGGAGTTCTTTCCAAGTTTTGGATCTTATTGGCTCGTCTTCTTTTTTGATTTTGTTTCTTATCACGTTTTCTCCTATCTCGCAATAGGGTTCAGGTCCCGTTAAGGGAGTCGTTGCACCTATTTTTACTAGGGAGTCTGCCTCTTCGTTGCCCTGAACACCTACGCGGCCAGGTACCCAATGGAGTGTGACAGTGTTATTTTTGCCAAATTCATTTAGCTAACTGGGCTAACTCGCTATACAAAAATTCAATGTTGGAAGTGAATAAGTTTCATTCCATACTGCATAACTAAAACATACAGAATAGAACCGGATATTATGTACTTACGTTTTATGAAGAACAATTTAAAACTTTTCCATATTGAACAATCCTATAAAGATGTCTCACACCCATAGTAAAAAGTGTGATACGAAAACGAAGGCAAAGGAAAGAGAAAAAAATGTATTGTATGATGCTGAAATTGCATGGTGCTTATAAAATTTGTGTTTTTGGTGTACAAGAGACATTCCTGACGGGGAACCGATACATGTCCAACAAGTTTTTACTACGGAGGCCCTCACGAGTGTTTGAAAAGTTTGCCTCGTCTATATTTTTGGTACTGAAATCCAGCAAGGGCTTGCCAATTATATGCAAGCTTTCCTTGTCTAGATTTTGCCTACTGAAAACTAACTAAGGCCTTGCCCAAACTAAACACAAAATTGGCATTTTTCTTGCTGGGTATTTATACATACCTACTCGTAGTCTTGGCAAACGAATTTAGGAATATCATTGTCTTCTAACTAACTAACAATATTTGTCTTCAAAAATTGAATGATAATTTTACAGTATTATCGTCTTATCGAACTTACAATTTATTATGAATTCGACCTTAATAAATCCACCACTAACTCTCCAACTACGTCTAGACCAAGAGTTAGCATGGATTTTTGTACATAGAAAAATATAAACCCATCGTTTTCAAAATCTAGAATGATTAAGGCACCTATTATGAATCGCGAGTCGCAAGAAATGTTTGGCGAATCTGACCTGACTTTTCGCATTACCGTTAATGGCTCACATAGCTTTATTCAGCTAAAATGTCAAAAATGTGTTGAATTGAGATGTTGCTCCATTCGAAAGTCGCTATTTGATTTTCTTAAAACCAAGACATAAGTGATTTTAAAAACGTTCGACTTGATTCGAACGTTCGAATCGCGAGTCATAATAGGGCCCTTAACTTTGGTCACAGAACAATGTTTGGGCTTTATAATTATAAAAGTGCCCAATTGTAAGGTTCAGGCGATTGAGTATTTATTTTAGATTTGTAAACATAAATTCCTAATCGATCGAACAGGAGTTTTAAGCTACAATTCTCTTCTATTGATCTTTAACTTATGGCTTTTGATTCCCTGAATTCGAATATGAGAATGAGAATATTACCTCACGTGTTCCTTTTATGCGTACCTACCTAAGGGGGTAACAAAAATGCTGAATCTGCCAATTCAATAACCAAAAAAGGGGCAGTAAGAGATAAAAAACTATCGAAAACCTGGAAAAGCATGCTAGGTTAATGGACCAACCGACAAACAGATCTCGAAGTGCACGAAGTGTCATGCGGCGACCTGTGTTAGATGTTTTGACATCTTCAACAGAAATAAGATTATTCAAAATTTAAACATCTTTGAACTCTTCTAAATATGGGATTCTAGTTTGCATTGTTTCTTAAACGCACTACGGAATTTTACTTTTCTCACAGAAACTTCAAGCACATTAGTATCTTTTGTACGAGTCTGATCTTTTGCTACATGTTTGACAACGAAGTTTGGTCACAAATCAAAGATACAAAAATATACATACCCTACATAAAAAGCATCTATTTCGTTATATACCATTACCATGCGTCCATTCCGTATTTCTTTGCTTTCGAAAATCATTTCAACCAACAAATTTGTGTATGTAGGAATTCTATACCTATCTACCCTTAGATCTTTTTATACTTAAGAGAATCCTTTATTAAATTAACATTACAATAAACTCTTGCCAAGAAAAACCTGTATAAATTATAATACTTGCATCAATTCTCACCAAAAGAATTGCGTATCTCTTTTCTCGAAATACGTTAAGTATCAGACTGATTTTTTTTTTCGTCGCGTCGTCCTTATGCAAATTACAAAAAAAAAAATACACATAAGATAGGTACGTTTCCTTTAACTTATAGGTATACAGGTAGGATCATTACCATCCATTGATATTCCAAACGAAGTTTAAAAAAAAATAAAATCATTAATTATCAAGCGTGGTTAATTGGTTTAAATATTTCACCATGAACCACAAATAGATAACCCTTCTAACCAAAAAACCATTGTAAAACGATAAAAGTATTTCAAGTGTTTTCTTAAGCTTTCTATTTTTGCGTACAAATTGCTATGTTGCCCTTTGTCGGATGTAAAACTGGACAAACCATTACGAATATTCCGGTCTCGTATTTTATTTGCCTTCCACTATGGCAAACAAAATAAAAAAGAATCTTTCGTCCGTTTATTATTTTTAACTTTTTTTTATTTGAAAACAATAAAAAAAAATAAAACATAAAAATTCATGAGAGGATTTCAGCAAAATCCGCTAACAACCCTTCGGAGAGCAATTTCATTAAAATAAAAGAAACAAAAAATTGCGCCTTTTGCCTTCAGGAGGTTCTCCTACATTTTCACAACGTTGAACATAACAAATTCTAGAAAACAAAATAATAAAACACATAAAATACAACCAAAAGCGAAAAACCCGTTGAAAGGTGTAGAAAATATAGGTAAGCACCAGAACGTGGGGTTGAACAAACCGTTCACAAAAGTTTCAAGCAACAACAACCCCAACGAATAGCAACAACAACACGATAGTAGGTATATGTGTTTTTTGTATAGGATGTCGATTGCTCAACGAAAACAAGGACGTTTTATAAGGACGATGATGACGAGAACACACACGCACAACACTCACGAGAAGGTGAGTCTTCCAAGTAGGTACATATTCGAAGAACCACTTTACATATCCATCACTTATAAAGCACAATAATCCACGCCATGGACAATTGCCCATAGCACCGTTGGTTTCTGGTCCCGTTTCCAATGTGTGTTTGCTTTACCTAGACATATTGCTCGATATCCTCGAACTCCCCCATCCCAATTTTATCGCGAACGTGTGGGTGGGGAAATGAAAAACCCTTTAAAAAAAATAAAAGGACGAAATAAGGACAAATAAAAATACAGAAATATAATTTAACATAAATATGACAGGTAATCATTCAATTAAATTGCTTAGCTTGCAAAGCATCCAGTTGGTGCCCATATATAAGTCCTGGTGATGCTTGTACGGAATTGAAGCAGGTCATTCTGCTTCGGTTTTTTCTTCTTCTGGTTCTATATGTACCTATATAAACAAATCCATCAACCAGCCTACTTCAGCTTTGACGTTAAGCGCCCACGTTTCGACTTCGGTTTACCACTTAAGGATTTCTCTTTTTCTTCATCTCCTTCTTATGGATGTTGGATTGTATGAAGATGTATATTGTTTATAGATGCTCTTGCTCTCCATTCTGATTTGGGTCCCCAACGCATATTTGAGTAGGATTTATGCCGCACCACACTCACTCTTCAGCTCACCAGCTGAACCGGCTTAAGACGCAACTTTTGGTCGGTCGGTCTTCGGTATAATGTATAGGAATAGGACGGTATCTTATTCCCATTCCCGAGCCAAACATTTTGTGGCCGGAGTGAGAGAGATTTTCATTTAATGTTGTTTGGTCGTCCGTCGTCGTCGTTGCCGTCGTAATCATCATCGTTGTCGACCAGATTACACCACAAGAAGAAAACGGAGCAACAAAAAATCCCCCTCAAAGACAAGAAGGCAAAACCGGAACAGAAGTTATTATGCATGCAAAAGGAGAAGTTGGCATAAGGTGACAAGACGGCTGGTCAGGGCCGCATTTGTACCTACTTCTGTAAATCCAAAACCTATACAATTAAACCTACAAATAAGTTCATAACATAACCTTGTTTTACTATATTTAACTATTTGAGACGAAGAAATATGATGAAAATGCAAAACACAAAGCATACTTAATCAGGAAAATACTTAAATTTCCTTGCAAGGACTGCGAAACCTGCAGAACACACCGAATTCAGGTAGGTACCTACATACAGACCTGCTATCACCCTCTTATTATTTAAAAGTACTGAATTACCTTTCACAAATTAACTTAAATGTCAATAAAAAGTTAATTTACGAAATAAAATATTTCGTATTAATACAAAAAAGACCGCTTATTTTTATTAGGTATCAATCATATGAATGCCGTTTGTGTCATTATTAGTTTTAGTTTTCCTCTACATTAATTTTTTTTTGCAGTAAGAACAAAGGTATTTTGCACTTAATTAATCGCTTAATCCATTTACTTTAATATCAATTAATTTTAATTTTGTTTGTTTTATTGATGGGATTTTGAACTAAACTCACTGAATAATGATGATTCGTGTTTGATTGACGTTATATTAATCACACCAAAAACATAAAGAAGTGTTCCATTGAAATGATAGAAATTGATATGAAGTGGGTGGATAAAACGCCCTCGAATGAAAAATTTCATGATATCAACTTTTTCTTTGTATTACACCTGAAAACTAACCGATTTAATGAATTTCATAATCCTGCACCATTTAGAAGTGCTCTCAATATATTTAATTTTAATTCTGTTGAAAGGGGTGGTTGCCACGCCCACTGAATGCAAAATCCCAATTTTTTAATTTTTTCTTTGCTTGCATGTCAAGTCCTATCACTCTACCAAATTTCATCATTCTACGACAATCAGAAGTTCTCTACATAATGGATATAAATTCTGAGGAAATGGGCGGATGCCACGCCCTCTGGATGTTAAATATCAAACATTTTAATTTAGCCTTTGTTTGCAGTTCAAGTCCTAGCGCTCTACCAAATTTCATTATTCTACGAAAATCAGAAGTGCTCCTCATAATTGATATCAATTCTATTCAAATGGGCGGCTGCCACGCCCCTGAACGTAAAAGCCTTTGGCTGCACTTTAAAACCTACCGCTGTTTTAAATTTCATCATTCTACGACAATCAGAAGTGCTCCAAATAATTTATATCAATTCTATGAAAATGGGCGGGTGCCATGCCCCTGAATGTAACATCTCAAATTTAAAATGTTTGCCTTTGCCTGCACTTTAAGCCCTACCGCTGTATTAAATTTCATCATTCTACGACAATCAGAAGTGCTCCAAATAGTACGAGAGCTGGCAACATCGAAAAAACTTAATTTCGAGATGGCTGATTTTTTTATAATTTTTTCGTCATTTTACGTTTTTTGAAATGTAGATATATTCTTAACGGTGGGTCGTAAGAAAAAAATGGTCAAACATTTAATTTTTGACAAATGACATAATCTACAAGTTTTGTATGATAGCATTTACCGTTTCTGAGTTGTATGCGAAAAACTGATATTTTTGACATTTAACCTTGGTTAACTATTGATGCGCACACGATTTGGCAAAAGTGTTTCGCGACAGTATTTCTTATGCCAAAATGAAGACAATGGGGTTTAAAAACATTCAATTGGATTTTTTTTGGCAGATTGTGCATTTTTTTGTACATTTTGTCTGTCAATAATGAGCGACTTAATTAAAATCATTGCTTAAATTCCTAAACTTCAAGATGGCGTCCACCTTTTGCGGTTTAATTAGTGGGAATATGGTGTGGTATCTCCCCTACCCACTATTTACCCCAAGAACTTCGAATTAAAGCAAATCTAAGCTCTTTTTTGCCAATTTAATTAAAATACTATAAAAATATATCTATTTTTTTTTTACAAAAAGTGTCTGGCTGGGCTTTTGCAACCGCAGAAATGTCTGGCTTTTTGGATTTACATCTCCACAAGTCTAAAGAACACAATAAAAAAAAATTAACCCTCTAAAAATGAAGTTAAAATTAACTTTATTACCGTTATCAACGTGACGCGAGCGTGAAAACGCAACGTCTCCTAGCTGCCAGACTACCCGCATTCCAATCGAGGGAGTGATAAGAAAAATACATACAAAAATTAGCCATCTCGAAATGAAGGTTCGAAAACGTTGCTAGCTCTTTTACTAAAATAATTTATATCAATTCTATAAAAATGGGCGGGTATCACACCCCCTGAATGGAAAATCTTAAATTTTCGACACCACACCACAAGGCCTACCGTTGTGCGAAATTACAAGATTCTACGATGTGGGGAGGTGCGCCATAATTTTGATGGTCTGTCAGTCCGTTACGGTTTTTGCGATTTTTGCAGTCTCGGGAACCACTAATGCTAAAGAATTTAAATTTGGTGAGTTTCCTACACATGGTGAGCTTAGCAAATCCTACAAGTGTGAAATTTCTGACTTTATTGGTACTGAAGTTAGAGGGGGTCGAAAATCGCTTGAGTTTGATCCTGTAAAAACGGTGTAGTTCCAGAACTTGGCACTACCGTGTCATTTGATAAGGTGTACAGCAGTGGCGTGGCGTCAATAATTTGAAAGGGGAAGACGTAACGAAAATGATTGATCTGCGAAAGTAAAAATAAACTTACCTCTTTGTATCTTGAACAAAAAAAAAACAAAACAATACATTAAAATTAGTTAAAAAACAACTCTTCCGTTTGCAGTCTATTTTCATAGGACGCAAAGAGTGGCCTTTCATTAAAACGATTTTTTATTAATAAAAGATACATACATAGTTTCCTCCAATAGAAAATATGTTAAGCAACAATCTGTGCTTTAAAAAAAATTTAAAAACCAGTCAAAACCCAAGACTAAAAACCTAGCTCTAAAGTATTTACATAGCTATCAAACAAAAAATAAAGAACAAAACCTTCAACTTCACAACTAACTGAATAAACACTATTTCATTACAGGTATTTCTAAGAACTCTTTTGATTCTTGTCTATCAACACCCCAAGGAAACTTTTATTACAAATCTACCATTTTTGTTAATATTTAACTTGTTGTTCTAAAAAAGTCCCATAAAAAAGAATAGTTTTTTTTTTATATCCAGCGTTAAAAAGTACCCTTAAATCATGTGTCATATTCTGACATTTAACCATACCAAATATTTCAGATTAACAAACCATACCTTCTTCCCTTTGCCCCTCTTTAAAAGCCTTTATATCAAAAGCCACTGCTATGATTTTGCGAGACTTTTGATATGCTGTAGAAGATGAAATTCTGCAATTATACCTAAAATAATATTTTATGAATTCATTTTTCATCGCTTATCCATATTAAATTACGCATTTAAATCTTTCCTGGACTATACCGACTAAGTGATTCAATATAGCTTTTAACGGCCTTTAGTCCATAAAAATTGGCGTTTCGTCCCGGCGTTCTCACTTGGACTCTTCAGTTGACAGTGAGGGCCTTGTCAAGACGCAATTTTTATTAAGTTCAGTCCAGCTTACATCAATTTTACAGCGAAAATCGAATGTGAACTATATCCAACCCAATTAGAATTTCTAATCAAGAATTGTTGGAAATTTTGTTACCCGTGGCCTGGCATTGTTAACATATGAGTGTTTTTTATAATACAAATTCTATATACTACTGAAATACATCAGCCAAGTAGAAGACTTAGCATTATTTAATTGGACTTGTTGAATTATTGATTCAATATAGCTTTTAACGGCCTTTAGTCCATAAAAATTGGCGTTTCGTCCCGGCGTTCTCACTTGGACTCTTCAGTTGACAGTGAGGGCCTTGTCAAGACGCAATTTTTATTAAGTTCAGTCCAGCTTACATCAATTTTACAGCGAAAATCGAATGTGAACTATATCCAACCCAATTAGAATTTCTAATCAAGAATTGTTGGAAATTTTGTTACCCGTGGCCTGGCATTGTTAACATATGAGTGTTTTTTATAATACAAATTCTATATACTACTGAAATACATCAGCCAAGTAGAAGACTTAGCATTATTTAATTGGACTTGTTGAATTATTGATTCAATATAGCTTTTAACGGCCTTTAGTCCATAAAAATTGGCGTTTCGTCCCGGCGTTCTCACTTGGACTCTTCAGTTGACAGTGAGGGCCTTGTCAAGACGCAATTTTTATTAAGTTCAGTCCAGCTTACATCAATTTTACAGCGAAAATCGAATGTGAACTATATCCAACCCAATTAGAATTTCTAATCAAGAATTGTTGGAAATTTTGTTACCCGTGGCCTGGCATTGTTAACATATGAGTGTTTTTTATAATACAAATTCTATATACTACTGAAATACATCAGCCAAGTAGAAGACTTAGCATTATTTAATTGGACTTGTTGAATTATTGATTCAATATAGCTTTTAACGGCCTTTAGTCCATAAAAATTGGCGTTTCGTCCCGGCGTTCTCACTTGGACTCTTCAGTTGACAGTGAGGGCCTTGTCAAGACGCAATTTTTATTAAGTTCAGTCCAGCTTACATCAATTTTACAGCGAAAATCGAATGTGAACTATATCCAACCCAATTAGAATTTCTAATCAAGAATTGTTGGAAATTTTGTTACCCGTGGCCTGGACTAAAGGCCGTTAAAAGCTATATTGAATCAATAATTCAACAAGTCCAATTAAATAATGCTAAGTCTTCTACTTGGCTGATGTATTTCAGTAGTATATAGAATTTGTATTATAAAAAACACTCATATGATATACCGACTAAGCTTAACCAAAAAACAAGCAAACAAAAATAGAAAATGTATTTAACAACTTTCAAAGCAAATAAGTCGAAGAAGAGCGTGTTATTTTTAACCCAACAGAACGAATATTAAGAGAAACGGAGTCAAGCAAACAGCAAAGGAATGAAGAACATTCCATTCCTCCATTCCAAGAGCCAGTATAACACGAGGACCAGCGTCTTATTTTTTCCTATGTTGTTGCGCGTTGGACAAAGAGGATCCAGAAACAAAAATGCTAAGGGTAGAAAGGGATACAAAACAAATTTTATAAGACGGTGAAAGACGTGCAGGATTGGGACCCCATGATTCAAATTTCGAAGTAGATTTAGTTAAAAAGTGAAGTAAAACCAACATTATCGAAGCAGATTTGAAAATTAGAAAAAAACTCAAATTGTGAAAAAAAAATAATTTTTGCCAAAAAATATTTTTTAACAAAAATTTATTTTAAACAAAAAATAATTCACTTATTAACAATTTTATATACAGTTACAAAGAATTTTTAATTTAAAAGCTCTGGCTATGCCGTCAGCATAAAGTTAGGTATTATTAGCCGTGTTTTTTTGCAGGTTCAGATAAAATTTACATCCGAACTTAGCAAAGTCATCGGAGCAAAAATGACCAGCACTATCACGTAACTCACAATCCGCCTTTCAGCTTTTGGACAAGCATGCAAAATAAAAATAAATAACAAGAAATCTCGTATAGAAAATTATTCCGATCGTTAATGAAACAAAAAATGTGACAAAAAAAACTAAATTTTAAACCACTAATCAGAAAAATAATAAGTTTACAAAACAATGGTCGTCCATTTTTTTGTTTTTAAAACATATTTTCATTCGTTGGCTCAGATATTTTGACGTTTTCATACAAACTATCGATAGCAAAATAGTAATTTGAGCTGGCAGTACTTTTTCTTTTTGAACTTAAGTTAAAAAACGATAGCTATCTGGACTTAGTTAAATTTATAAATGGACTTCAGTTGTTTTTGTATTTACATGTAAATTCCTTAGTTCATATGTTGTTTTTTTCGCCAAATTATATCTGAACCTGCAAAAAACACGGCTATTATTCATAACAAAAAAATAAAAATAACAATATTATATTGCATCGATTCAGACTTCTGTTTTCAAAATTTTAAAACTATTTTATAGGTACATATAGGTATGTACTAAAATTGTGAATTGTTATTTTTAAGTTATAATATTATTTTAAAATAAATTGGCCATAAAGAAATTTGTATTGTTTTATAGACTTCAATAAATTGTTAGATGGTTCTTCGATTATTTTATTTATAAGAGTTCGTGAAAACATTAAATTTTCAACAGTTTTAACACTTAATCGGTTTCTGCATTTGTTTTTTATTAAGTTCATTTCGGAAAACAGTCTCTCAGCTGCAGCTCAAAGTTGGTTGGAAATTTTAAAGTGAAATAACACAGTGCTGATGTTTACTGTCATAATGTTTGGTAAGATATTTTTTTGTGTGAAAAATCAAAGTAGATCTTGAAAAAGCGGAGAGCAGTTGAGCAAAGAGCGAAGAGAAGAATGAACTGACGGTGTTTATTCGATAGCTTATGTTTGTGTGTTTGTCCGAATTTTATAATTCAAATTTGTAGGGTTGCATTGTTTATGTTTATGTTTATGTTTATGTTTATTAGATAGTATTTCTCCTGCAATTTTTAAAAGGGAAGACGGTAGGAATCGTGTTATATGGACGCCACGCCACTGGTGTACAGCAATGAAAAAAAGGGATTCTTCACCGCGTATATTCGAGTAGATAGATTCGATCGCAAAGCTTCTACAACAAGGGAATAGTCTTCGGAATAGCACTTATAATTTATTCGTCTATGTTTTCAACTAAATATGTTTTGGGTACGATATGTCGACTTTCATAATCTCTATCTCTACAGAAAAATTTCGAAGGGTTAAAATACCGACTGATCAAAAACAGGAACAAATCTGGATCGAATTTTTAAAATATCGTCTTCCGAAATGTTGACTTTGAAAATGTCGACATTTATTAACATTTTAACAATCGAGATTTCGAGGTTTTGATAGGTGACATTTTGAGATTCGACATTTAAATAGTCGACATTTTGATCAGATTATGGTTTAGCAAATGATGTTTATAAGTGCGCCCTCCACATGTCGATACTATTTCAAAACAGTCGACATTTTGTGAAGTGCAAGTCTATATTATCTAATACAAAGAACTCAAGATAGACATATTTTGTCCATGTTATCTTTTTTTTTTGTTCATTATTCGTCCGTAATCCGACTAATTAGATACAAAATTACATACATAATCTACCGAAAAGGCTTGTTTGACTATAGCCTTGTTGTTTTAACAGCATTTATAATCCATAAATTAGATAAAAAAAAGATTTAATCTACCGAACCGTATTGTAAGATAGTAATTTTTGTATGTGACGATGGCCATAATTTTTATGATAGAGAACGCGAGTAATTTTGTCTGTCTATCAGTCCGTCTGTCTGTCTGTAGATACCTCGACCTGTAACAAGGCCTTGCTTGATTTCAGTACCAAACATTTAGATGAGGGAAACGTTTCTAACACTCGTGACGCCCTCCCTATTAAAAAGTTTTTGGACATGTTTCGGTACCCCAGCAGGAATGTCTCTTGTACACCAAAAATGAAACATTTTATGATCACCATGCAATTTCAGTATCATACGAGACTTTTTTCTCTCTTTCAGAGAACTCTCTCTTTCAGATCAGAACAGAACAGCACAGATATGTTTGAAACGTCAGACAAGTTAGAACAGAAAACCTTTTGTAAGTTGTTCCACCTAAAAAGCTAGTAAATACATAAAATTCTTTTCTAAGGGGCCAGTTATAGCTATCATTGAAAACCATCATTGAAAAAGTTGGCTGTTGATTTTGAGACCCTTCGAAAGTTTAATCATTGAATATTTTAATGCAGAACTATAGTTTACGACTTCAAAATTATTTCTCCTTCAAAAAAAATTAATTTTGACCCATATCTTCCCCATAGCGTAACTTTTAATTTTTTCAATGATCATTGGTAAGGTAGTTCATCATTGAAAAATTAAAAGTCACGTTATGGGGAAGATATGAGTCAAAATGAATTTTTTTAGAGGTTTAATAATTTTCAAGTCGTTAGCTATATTTCTGCATTAAAATATTCAATGATTAAATATTCGAAAGGTCTCAAAATCAACAGTTAACTTTTTCAATGATGGTTTTCAATGATAGCTATAACTGGCACCTTGGGCCCCAGTTATAGCTATCATTGAAAACCATCATTGAAAAAGTTAGCTGTTGATTTTGAAAACCTTCGAAAGTTTAATCGTTGAATGTTTAAATGCAGAAATATAGCTTACGACTTCAAAATTAATTCTCCTCAAAAAAAAAAAATAATTTTGACCCATATCTTCCCCATAAAGTAACTTTGAATTTTTTCAATGATCATTGGTAAGGTAGTTCATCATTGAAAAATTAAAAGTAATTTTATGAGAAAAGTTGTGCCAAATTGAATTTTGTTTAACCTAGAAATAATTATTAAGTCAATTAGCTTTACTTGGCATCAAAATAATCATTCATTTTTTCTTCAAAATCTCTCAAAACTGACAATTAATATTTTCAATGATGGTTTTCAATGATAGCTATAACTGGCCCCTAATCTGTATGCATTTGTTATGTAATATGAATATGGTATGGTTAGGTTAGGTTAGGTTGAAGTGGCTGCCAGCAAGGGACTGACACACTTAGACCATAAATTGGTCCGTTGTGATACCACGTGAATCTAGAGAGATTTTCTCCCCGCTCGTTAAAACCAGATGGAGCTTCTAATGAAGCGTGCGAGACTACTTATGTCTATGTTTGTCAGATCACTAAGATCATTGAAGAAGAAGTCTCCGAGATGGAGCCTACGTCTTTTAGATAGGGCAGGGCATGTGCAGAGAAGATGAGAAACAGATTCTTCCTCCTCTTCATCCATACAGCTCCTACAAAAATCGTTGCGAAAACTCCAAGCCGCTTTGCGTGCTTGCCTATAAGACAGTGCCCGGTTATGACACCAATTACGGAGCTGATATGCAATCTGTTCAAAGATATCAAACACTTAGAGCGCCTTACATCTAGCGTAGGCCAGATCTGTTTTGTCGCCAGGCAAGTGGTTACGTTGTTCCACCTAAGGTTTGTTCTCCTTAAAGCATCTTGCTTCAGCAAAAATTTGCATGTAGCTATAGGCATACCGGTGTCTACGTTTTCAGGTAAAATAGGTAGTCTTGTTCCAACTTTGGCGAGTTCATCAGCTTTACAATTACCCGGAACGGCCCGGCACCCAACAAAGGAGAATATTGAACTTCTGTGCCATCTCTATAAGAGATGATCGACAGTTTAGGGCTGTTTTAGAGTTTGTAGAGACACAGTCGAGAGATTTTATGGCAGCTTGGCTGTCTGAGAAGATGCGGATATCACAAGTCAATATCAGGTTTTCCTTAAGCCAAGATAAAACTTCTTTTATCGCCAAAAGTTCCGCCTGAAACACGCTACAATGGTCTGGAAGACGAAATGCGAGACTTAAATTTAATCTTTCTCAGTACACGCCTCCACCAACCCCATCATCGGTTTTTGAACCGTCCGTATAAAAGTGAATCGATTCGTCTTCCAAAAATGTCACGTCCTCCCATGTGGATCGGGAGGGTATGGCAACTTGAAAATGTTTATCGAAACGGAATTGTGGGATGGTGTATGAGTTCAGAATAGCTGAGGGGCCTATTTCATTATTGGTCCACTGTGAAGAGGCTTTAAGACGGATTGCCGAACTCGCTGCCGTTTGTTTACTAAATATATCGAGGGGTGTCAGATGAAGAAGAGTGTCCAGTGCCGCGGAGGGAGTAGAACGAAGTGCTCCACTTATACACATGCAAGCTGATCTTTGGACTTTACTTAGTTTATCGCGGTTAACCGCTATATCTAGAGCTGTCCACCATACTGCCACCCCATATGTTAGAATCGGTCTAATTACCGAGATGTATAGCCAGTGAGTAATACGGGGTTGGAGTCCCCATTTACTTCCAATGGCTTTCTTACAAGAGAAGAGTGCTACTGTGGTCTTCCGGACTCTTTCTCCTATATTAGGTTTCCAACTTAACTTCTTATCTAAAATAAGACCCAGATATTTAGCTTTGTCGGAGAATATTAGTGGAATTCCTTTAATGGTGGGAGGATCTATGTGTGGAATTTTATATTTCCTGGAGAAGAGGACAAGATCAGTTTTGTGGGGGTTGACACCCAGTCCACACCGTTCTGCCCAGTCTATTAGCTTGTTTAAGGCATTTTGTAAGAGATCCTTTAAGACAATAGGATACTTACCTGATACGGCGATAGCAACATCGTTCGCATAGGCAATCACTCTGTAGCCCTCCGCTTCCAGGCTTGTAAGCAGTTCGTTTACTACAAGGTTCCAGAGAAGGGGAGATAGAACACCGCCTTGTGGCGTACCTCTACTGACAGATCTTTTTGCAGAGAAATCGCCCAGTTTTGAATTGATAATCCTGCTTGTCAGCATTTGATTGATCAGTTCACCAAGCGAACTGTCTACCTTCAGACATGACAGTGCAGATGCGATTGCAGATGTGTCGACATTGTTAAAAGCGCCTTCTATATCTAGGAAAGCAACCAATATATATTCTTTATGGTGGAGGGAATATTCGATGGTGCGTACCAAAGTATGTAGTGCCGTTTCCACCGATTTCCCTTTGCAGTACGCGTGTTGAGACTGAGACAAGAGTCTCGTATCAATACTGGTACGTAAGTGAATATCAATCAGTCGTTCAAAAGTTTTGAGAAGGAATGATGATAGACTAATAGGTCTGAGATCTTTCGGATTAACATGGGAGCGTTTACCTGCTGCTTTGGGTATAAAAACAACTTTTACTTCTCTCCATGAACTAGGAATATGAGCCAAGTTCAAGCACCTATTAAAGATGATTTCTAAAATAGGCAGCATTATACATAAGCTCATTTGAAGTTCGGCTGGTATTATGCCGTCTGGTCCTGGAGACTTGTAAGGTTTGAAGCTGTTGATAGCCCACAACAATTTTAGCCTTGTTATCAAACCTTGTGGAAAAGTTAGATTATTGTTAGATCTAATGTGATCAGTACTGTTTAAAGTTTGGGAGCTACCTGGAAAATGAGTATCTTATAGCAGATTGAGTGATTCTTCGCAAGTATTTGTCCAAGAGCCGACAGCATTTTTCAAACAGCTGGGCATTGCTGGACTGGTTGAGAGGATTTTTCTAAGTCTTGATGCTTCGGAGGTTTCTTCTACTCTGCCACAGAAGGCTCTCCAAGAAGCGCGTTTAGATTTCCTCAATTCTTTTTTATATGATTTAGGGCCAAGAAGCGCGTTTAGATTTCCTCAATTCTTTTTTATATGATTTTAGAGCAGTCTGAAACTGCTCTTGTGTTTTTTGCTTTATTGAAGAGCTTCCTACAGTTTTTTTTGAGAGGCTCAAGCCTTGAGGTCCATTAATGTGGTTTTCCTTTTCCCCTTATTTGAATAAGTGGCCAATGACTTATTTAAGGCTAACGTGAGTACATTGACTTTGGTGTCAAGTTCAGTCGTACTAGAGGGAGGACTTAGAAGTTCAGGTTTAATTAAACTATCAAGTGTTTTCCTGTATTTGGACCAATCAGTTTTCCTGAAATTTCGAAATTCTGGTCGGGTAGTGGGAACTTAAACATTCAGACTAAACTGAATGTATCTGTGATCGGAGAACGAATGTTCTTTGGAAACTTTCCAATTCATAATAGATTGATGAATAGTGTCTGAGACTAGAGTTATGTCGAGTACCTCTTGTCGGTTTTTAGTAACAAATGTGGGTTCGTTCCCAAAGTTACTTACTATAAGGATAGTACTTAAGATATAATCGAAAAGAGACTCACCTCTATCATTGATGTCAGTGCTGCCTCATACTGTATGATGGGCGTTAGCGTCACTTCCAATTATTAGGCGGATTTTCTGCCGTTCTGCTTCAGTGACTATACTTTCCAGTGTATTACCGGGAAGAGGGCCAAGGTGGTCATGGCCGAGATAAGCTGACACAAGCCAGTACATGCCGTTTGTCGTTTTTAGCCTGGCTGCGGTATATTATATTATATATTATATTATATGGTATGAAAAATTAGAGAATTAATTCACTTTCAACATTGAATTTTTGTGAAGTTCACTAGCAAGAAAAAGTTCGCGGGATCAAGTCTCACATAAGCAATCTTTTTTTTTGCCTAACGAGGAAAAAGGGTTCATAATCGCCAAGGCCCTTGTTCTAGCCTTTTCTAAGCCTTGCTAGCCCCTTGACAGAATCTTTGTAAAACTCTCTAAAGCCTTGTCGAAAACTAGATTGTTTTTCTGCGCGGGTAATAGGTGTTATTTTAGGTTTTTAGGAGCGTTTGCGCACCAATAAAATATATTTTAATCAGAATTCCTCATTGAGAACTTTAACAGTCAAACAGTTTTAAGTGAATTTCTATAATTTTGGTGGGGATGCGTGCAGAAAATACATTCAGCTTTATGCAAGCGGAGACGTTCTTTGGAAAAAAAGCTATAGTTCGTCATTATGCACAATTTTGTATTTAAATCGTTGATTAGTGGTCAAAAACTGCTAAGTTTCAATTCGACTAACATAAAAGTTCAAGAAAATAAAAAATTTGCAATAAACTAAAAATTATTGGAAGCACGCTATCTTTATGCCAGCCCCGCGCACCGCAGGGCCAGGCCCCCCAGCGTAACTAGTTGCTTTCTTTTTTCTCACCCACCCAAGTTGCAAGTTCGTAAGAAAAGTATGGCAGCAAGTAAAATTTCTAAAGCGAAGTTCTTTCTATGTTGCACGGGGCCTATTTCATCTTGCGTAATAATTTCGGTCGTGATTGTGACTAAGACTATACTCAAACTGCAGCTTCAAGTTTCAATGCGATTTCCACTTTGAATTTCAATAAAAAAGAAGTTTTCCACTTTGCCTTGTACCTACTTTATAGGAACGAGGTATCACCCGCTCAAGTGACGATGATGATGCTGCCGGTCGACTCCATTCATTCGACTAAATCTTTGCAGACAGAAACTTTTGCGTTTATCTGACTGGTCCACCATCACCGCTATACCGCCACCGCGCCACGCTGCTGCCACAACCGTATCACGGTTTGTAAATCTGTTTTTTTTTTTTTCAAGCATCACAGCGCAACGTTGTCTCTTGGACAACTGATGTGTTCCCTGCTACTGAATCTGATGGAATCTCGGTTGCATTTCGTTGGATCTACCACAATTCATACATTCTGTGTTCAATGATGGGGCATATGATCTAGCTTAAGAGTCTTTTCTCTGTGTACGAGACATTTTTGAACCGAAACTTGAAACGCAAAGGCTGAAGCAGAGACATCTGGGGGCAGAGGCGAGGAGTTCAAAGCTATTTTCCATTTATCATTCATCTTGACTGCCGGTTTGTTTCCATCCAAATTCTAGATTTCTACAGCATCCAGAGATATGCGTAAGGGTAGAAGCAACTCTAAGCGAGGAGTAATTAAAAGGATATAATACTTCATGTTGTTTGCGTAGATGATGGTGCCGGCCGGACAGAACACTCATAGATCTAAATACAAATAATGTCGAAACAGGGACAGAGTTATACAAAAACATATCTAACAGAGAAAGCGATCAAGAGTGTGCAAATACAGTGTGAAGTGAATTAAGAGGGCGTGATGTATCTTTCTGTAAATACCTATAAAGATACAAATCCCTATAATAATTAATAAAGTATAGATATCTATCTACGTTATAAATAGAACTCCATGTGCATTTATCTAACTGTTTATTGGCACGCCAGGGTTAATTAAATTTTTGGGAAATAATAAAGATAGATAATAATAATAAATTGTTTTTCAAAGAAATGTTTTTCGTCAATACCGTACCGCCGCCGGCCGCCGCACCGTGCCTCAGGATGGGGAGTATTTTTGTTTAGGGTAGGTGGAAGGTGTGGGTAATGTCCTGGGGGAACAAAAAACGAACGGAATGAAGTTTCTTCATTTGTTCGTTCATATCCAATCCACCAACAACGGGTCTGTCTTGAATATTTAATTCATGTCGAAAAGAACATTTTCTCTTTAGGTATTATATATGTATGTATGTATAGGTATAGGTATAGCGGTACATACCTACTTATAGGTAAAAGCAAATTCGTAGCGCAAAAACAAGTTCTTGATGTCGAAGTTGTTGCGGCTTCGTCTTCGGGTTTTATCTTCAAAGTGTAGCCGGGCATAGCACTGTGTCCGCATGGGGTAAGTTATAAGAGCTCTTTGGCCAAAGATATAAATTCAACAAAACTGTGAAATAGAACACGACGGATTTGTTTGTTTTTTTTGTCTGTGTGTGTGTG
Organism: Melangyna quadrimaculata; assembly: GCA_949320155.1. Lineage (NCBI taxonomy): Eukaryota > Metazoa > Arthropoda > Insecta > Diptera > Syrphidae > Melangyna > Melangyna quadrimaculata. The sequence continues at coordinate 12,606,939 of OX439485.1, forward strand.
TGTTGGTAAAATTATACTTGGATAGAATTTTTGTATATAAGTTCATTATATAAGCTCGCAGTGTACCTATCTCTATATACTTTATGTCAAAACAATTGTTTGTACCTTGTGGTTCGTGGTTAATTTATAAGCACATAGACATCAACTTTATGGAAGGCAGCACGGCAAATTTAAATTTTTGCAAAGCTATTTTATGATGAAACTTGTAGATATACATACCTTACCTACCTACGCACTTGGCATGGGCTTGTATCTATGATGATAGCACACTTAAAGCTATATATTAAATCCATTAACATTATACATACATAATTTTCTATCTCTTCTTTATGTAGATAAAATTCAAGCTTTTAATTTAATGAATGCACATGACTGCGTATAATGTGAAGAATAGATGATGCTTTCATTTCGTTCTATATAATGTTGGGGAAACATTTAAATGCAGGCTTTTAGCTACACTACATATACATAGGGACGTACATATAGGTATACCTTCTATATAATAAAAAGTACGAATGTGTAATTAAATAGCTCTTTCAAAGGAATAAACTTCATGGATGGAGTTGAGTGTTCAGCACCACATGCGGCGGAATATGTTAGCAGACTTGATGAATTAGAAGATGTCAAGAGGGGGGCTCGCTTTCGCTTGTGAAATGAAGAAATAAAAAACATAATGTTCCTACATATTAAGCGTGGGATATAGCACCGGAATGAAATGTATTTATTTTCAAAGTTTTTTAAGTCTTTTGTTTTTGTATTTAATGTTAAAGTTCTTGATCCTGCTTTATATTCTTGTGAGACTGTAGGTAGGTGTATACAGTATACCTACAATCTACATTGTGGCTATTGGTGAGTTTTGTACTTCAAAAACTTTTGAACATTTCATCCTACAATGAGAACCAATGGCCCTTATTGTGAGTGTCGTTTGCTTATTGATGAACGACTTTTGTCGCAAGTGGATTGTCGGAAATTCGGTATATCATAATCTGTGGTTGCATCAGGTCTCAGCAGCTTAGTTTTTACAATAACATAAATCTATCCCAATAGCTTTTGGCAGCAGTTTTAACTCACCAAACTTTTTGGTACTTTCGACTTTTGTCGCATCGAACGTTGAACGACACTCGCATAATAAGGACCAATGTCTTTTACTTAAGGCGTTAAAACCATATTTTAGATCAAATTTGCACTTCATTCTGACGGGATGAGCTTTGGTACACTAATAGTCCACATCCAAAGTTTACTTTTAAGAAGTGTTTCCACAGTGGCAACTATGGCAGACCGGAGATATAAGGGTTGCCTTCTGACCATGTTTTAACACGAACTTTCACATAATTTAGCCTATAAATATGGAATCAGACATCGGTTGATATCGTGGAATGTCTCGTTGGATTTAAAATACTTGAAGCCATAGAGATATGTTCATTTTCTTACCGCTCCCCCACCCTTGTACGCGGGGGGAGCAAATGCCCTTGGCGGATAAGTGTTTTTATTGGTGAGAAAATAATGGTTATAAAATGAATATTCATAAAATTGTAAGATGAGCGTCGACGCAGAATTTCATACTCTACAGCATATACGAAGTCCATTTTTATCAATGTATTAGTTTATTGTATAATCGCTTTCAAAATGGGGGAAGGGGAAGGTGGAAGTATGTCAAACCACTATATATTCGTCTTGGTATAATCTAAGCATATGGCACATGACCTAAGAGTAATTTTTAATGCCCAATCTTATGCAATCAAAATAATTTCAATATAATTTCCCTAGAAAAAGTTATAACCTTTTTATAAAATGATGACTAAATTTTCATTGAAACGAGCATAATATTACCAAATTCCAATGGTATGGTGATGAAACTTGGCACACATGTGGACTCAAAAGTGTCCATATAAATATCTAGGGCTGAAGGGTGTTTTTCTGAGTGAAACAGAAAAATGTAAAACTATGCCCCGTAAATCCCCCCCCCCCCCAGAACTAGTACGTTGATGAAAGTTGGTAAGAAAGTTTTGTATTTTTATTGTTACCAAGAATAAAAAAAGATAAATCAAATATCTATTGTCAGAGGCGGTTTTTGAGAGAAAATGTTTTATCTGCTCTACTCAAAAAATACATTAATATTTCCAATAAAACGACAATTACTTTCTTAATGGTGATTGTATCATCTTAATTTTACTTAAATTGAATTCAGGGGCAAAAAAATACTTTAAAATCATGTACCATATTATATATTTGGACCTCGATTACATAAAAATAAAATGTTGGGTTTATAACCCATATTTTCCTTCCACCTTAAAAAAAAAAACACCCCTGGAACCAATATATTTCCATGGATCCATTTAAGTCTTCGTTCTAACAAGAAATAAAATATTTCTACCAACTTTCATCAACATACCAGTTTTGGGAGGGGTTTGTTGGTAAAAGTAATTCACTTTTCCCTTTCACTCAATAACACACCCTTTCGCCCCAGATATTTTTATGGACTCTTGATTCTTATTTCTTACGAGAAATGAGACATGTGTGCCAAGTTTCATCACTATACCATTGAAATTTGGTAATATAATGCTCGTTTCATTGAAAATTTAGTCATCATTTTATAAAAAGGTTATAACTTTTTCCAGAGAAATTATATTAAAATTATTTTGGTTGCATAAGATTGGCCATTAAAAATTACCCTAAGGTCATGTGCTTAGATTATACCAAGACGAAAATAAAGTGGTTTGATATACTTCCACCTTCCCCTTCCCACACTTTGAAAGCCATTATACAAAAACTAATACATGCATAAAAATCGACTTCAGATATGCTGTAGAGTATGAAATTCTACGTCGACGCTCATCTTAAACTTTTAGGAATATTTATTTTGCAACCATTATTTTCTGACAAATAAACCACTTATGCGCCGAGGGTATTTTGCTCCCCCTGCATACAAGGGTGGGGGAGGGGTAACAAAAATGAACATATCCCTATGGCTTCAAGTATTTTAAATCCAAAGAGACATTCCACGATATCAACCGATGTCTGGTTCCCAATTTATAGGCTAATTTATGTGAAATTTCGTGTTAAAACATGGCCAGAAGGCAACCCTTATATCTACGGTCTGCCAGTGTTGCCACCGTGGCAACACTTCTTAAAAATAAGTTTAGGATGTGGACTATTAGGCTCATCCCGTCAGACTGAAGTGCAAGGTTGGCTTCCTTAACGCCCTAACTATTTAGTATATGAAACATTTATACCCGATGTATCTACCCACAGGGCTATTACATATGATTCTTTTAAGTAGACATGCAAGTGTACTGACGAAATTCTATTCAAAAAAATTTCGAGGTTTTATGTATATTTGAAATTAACACTTCGATAATTAAGGTAGATACCAATGTTCTTAGAACCCTAGAAGTCCAAAAAAGTGAGTTTCATCATATTTTCCGGCGGCTTGTGCGTTTGTTCGTCCAATGCACGTATATCAGGTAGAGCCTAAACGGGTTAACCGTTTTATTTCAAATTTGGTACCTACCTCCTAATACCATCTTTATAACATTTTTAAGTGATTCCGTATAGCAGAAGGATAAGATGGATATTTTGTTGTATCACATCTCTAGAACAGATTGTGTACGATATATGGACTTTTAAAATATCGACTCTATAAGATCGACTTTCATAATCTCGACAGAAAATATGTCGACTGGTTAAAATCCGACTGATCAGAATATCAAAAAAAAAATTGGAACAATTATTTAATATGTCGGCTTTCAAAATGTTGACACTAATCGACATTTAAGTAATCAAGGTTTCTAAATAGTTCAGATTTTCATAGTCGACATTTAAATAATCGACATTTTGACTGTCGACAAACGCATGCTTTTAAACTTCTTCCCTAAAAAAGGAATACGATCAAATTTTCGACTACCGTAAAGCATAGTTACTTTGGGGTTTCTTTGCGCCACTGATGAAAAGAGTTTGTTTCTTGATTCACGCTCAGATGTGCTTCGTTCTACAAACCAAAGTACTGTATTTTACACATACACATATATGCATTTGCCTCGATGTATAGTGGACCGCTTACCGCCAATTGGTAAGAATTTTGAGCTTTGAAAATGACCAGAAGAGTAAGTTCGTACGATCTAATCGTGTAAACCACTGATATCGAAATACGAAGTATTTTCTTATAAACATTTTTGGTCTAGTAAGATTTTTGGCTTAGGGCTTGTTTCAATTAAAATATTTTCAGCTGTTATTGCGACCAATAAAACAAGTAAATATAATGTTCTGGGCTTGAAAGTTGAGTTGAGGAGAGATTTCATAATTTTTTAAAAGTTGTAATGCAATTTTTGAATGAAGTTGTGTTGTGTATAGCTATGTTTTTATTTTATTTTAAAATAAAAGTATCTCAATAGTGCCGCTTACCATTTTGAGCTCTTGACATTATCACAGTCCATAACATTTTATATCATATCACAATCCAAAATAAAATTTGCTGCATTTAACTAAGGCCGTGTGTCAATTGCGTTAAAATGTTGGCTGAATTGGATCCCAGTTAAATTTGGTCCGATTTTATAGGGGTGAATAAATTTGGAGGGTTTTGCTGTGTTAATTGCATTTAATGGAATATTTTAAAACATGCGTTCCTTGCCTATCCGAGACGGTGTCAACCTATCTAAAAATGTTGATTTGTTGTTGCAATAGCTTTTTTCAGAGGAATTACAAAACAAATCTGTCCAAATCGCTTTGGATATGATCTTAAACGTGGAAATTGCATTTTTGATAGTGACAGTCATGAACCTAGGTAGTAGCCCGTAGCGTAATGGTTAGTGCGTTCGACTGTCACGCTGGAGGTCTGGGATCGCTTCCCAGCCTCGTCCACCTAAAAACTAAAAAGATTTTTTTCAGGGCTACTGCCTCTTGCGAGGAATTGACAAATCCTTCAAGAGTATCACTTGTCACGAATAAGTGCTTCTCGGCTAGCCGTTCGGATTCGGCATTAAATTGTAGGTCCCTTCCATTCCTGTCGAAAGGCGCACACAGGAATGGTTGCGAGTTGTTAGTCACTAGGCCCTGGTTCTTCATGAGCCGTTGTGCCATCCGATTTATTTTTTTTTTAGTCATGAACCTAGTATACCTGGACTGCTAGTCGATAGTCATTTTCATTTGTTAAGCATGATACACAAGACACAACTTTTGGTTTGCATTAGAATAATTTTGCATTTACGTGTGAATATGTTTCTTTATTCATTTTAGATATTCAAAATATTTGGAATAAGAATAGCGTGTTTCCTTATTCAATAAAATACTTAGGATAAACCATAATTGTCGATTTTGTATTTATTCCGAATAATTGTAATGGATTTTTTATTCCATCTGCGGTCATCCATCCAAGTACTAACCGCGCCCGAAGATGCTTGATTTCGGTGATCGCACGAGAACCTGTTTTTGTTTTTTTTTTAACCGATATTCTCCGTTACGTGTTTCGTCAAAAGGCAATGAATCCTTTATTAAATAAAAAAAAAAACTATAATTGTCGTTGCTGAGAGGCGAGAACGAAATCATGGTCGTCCTATTTATCGATACCAACACCGGAAAGCATTTTATATTGCCGCCTTTCAATGGATACATTTTCTTCCTCTGCATCATCTTCGCTGCTCTAAAAATATGACGCCCTATTCTCCCAGAAGTAGGTAATTTGCACGAATCATTTTTTATTTTATTATTTCAATTAAAACGAGGTTCTATTTTTATTTAAACTCCCAAGTTTACTCACTAACTTCTACTGTTTCGTTGATCAACTCTAGAGTTGAAAATCTTAAGTTGAAAACGTCAACTTCGAGTGAAAAAAACTGTTTCTCAAGTTGACTGTAAAAATCCGAAAGTTATGTTTAACTTTGAGTGAATAAATTAAGCCTAAGTCGTTTTCAAATTACCGCTAGTGTATCAATTTTTTTTTCATTAAAGGGAACCATTTTGATGTTTGCTCCTAACAGTCCAGGTATAATAGGTTGATGGTATAAGTAATGTGCAAGAAGCTTAATACAAACGTCAAAATTTATCCACTTGTTAAAATTTAAACGAGCTCCTGGGCAGGTTAAATTTTGACGTCTGTTTTCACCTCAGTTTTGTCAAAATTTAGCCATGTGATCAAATTTAACGCACTTTTAACGCAATTGACACACGGCCTAAGCTACTAAAGTACGGATGTACCCAGATTATACATGTACATATACATAGGTGGTATGGTTAACGGTCTATAACACTTTTCGTATAAGCAAATTTTAATTTGTACGCAACGCGGATGGTCAACGAGTTGTCAAAACAAAACTGACACACCAAACCTTCGGTTAACGGTTTAAATACCATACTTTCGCGCGAAACGCTTATTACAGATTTTTTTTTGAAACCACGTATGTAGATACATATATATGTACATATTTGAAAAGATACCATACCAAAAACACTTTTACAAAGGACAACGACACTTAAATATCAACACTATTATACCTAGATTATTTTTGAATAATTTCATTTTCAATCTGTCAAAACAATAATATTGTCTGGAAAACTGGAATAACTTACGAGTAGCTAATTGACACACAAATTAGTTATTCTGATAATTGTGAAACGCAAAGTTAATTACTGGGAGGATTTACTTAACGGATAATTTAATTGTCGAGTTAATAATTATAACTTTACGCAGACATTGTGAAACAAACCCTTAAAATCACGAATATGAGGTCCGTTTGTCAAAAAAATATTACCTGTAGGCACCAGGTGGAAAAATTGAGAGACCGTCTGTGGACTGGATTAGTGGGTTAGGCGAAAAAAAAATAAATTTGTAATGCATAATTCAAGTAAAAAAAATTCTTTTTATTCAAAGTAAATATTTACAAAATAGTAAAAGACATTGAATCATTGGGTAACATCCTACATGATAATTTGTGAATCAGTTTTTTGCTTTGGAAAAACATAAGTGAATGTCACAAAACGTGTGGGTTTCGGATTTCTTACACAATTAGCGTTATTTTTTCGATCCCCATTCAGGAAAATGGTCTACTACTCCTGTGAAGTTGGGCCCCAAATTTTCAAAAAAATTGATTTTTTTTAGAGTTCTGGGTAGATTTAAGAGAGTTATAGAGTTCTTGCCCAAAAATAGCAAAAGTTCCCGGTAATTTTGACCAGAAACAGAAAAAAACTATATTGGGGGCCAAATTCACGCGGCCCCCTTTTATCACGAAAAAGAGTTCTGATAAGAAATTTCTGTTCTTGATGAAGAGTTCTGGAGTTATCAATGGTCTTTGGAAAATTAGAATTAGAAAAATTACAAATGCTTGGGGGGGGGGCAACTTCACACTTAGTTATTTCTATTTTGTCGGAGTTCTGGGGAGTTCTGTTAAGAGTTCTAGGTAACCCTACAAGAGTTCTCAATAGAATTCTAACAAACTTTTTTCTACCACCTAGGCACCTACGCATAAAAAGTTATAAGCTTAAAATTAAGAAAAATTACCAATGCCTGGGGGCGAACTTCACATTTAGTTTTTATATTTTGTCGGAGTTCTGTGGATTTCTGGAGAGTTCTGTTTAGAGTTCTGAGTAGACCTATAAGAGTTATAAACAGAACTCTAACAAACTTTTTTGTCCAAATACCAATTCTTAAGGGGCCAACTCGAAATGTACGTACAATTTCAATTTTTTTCTTAGTATTTTGTTTTTGTTTTGCTAAGATCTTACCGAATCCGTTTTTAAATTCAAAAAAAAACTGTTTTTGTTGAAATTTCAATATTTGATATAATTTTTTTTCGAAGTCAAATAACTCGAAATGTACGTATAATTTTGATATTTTTTGCTTATTAATTAGTTTTTGTTTTGCTAAAATCTTATTGAATCCGTAAATTCGGTAAGATCTTAGCAAAACGAAAACAAAATATAAAGCAAAAAAATCGAAATTGTACGAACATTTCGAGTTGGTCCCTTAAGAATTGTTACTTTGTTGAAGCCTATAACTTTGTATGTATAAGTCGGACAAAAAAGTTTGTTATAGATTTCTGTTTAGAAGTCTTGTAGGGCTACTCATAACTCTAAACAGAACTCCCCAGAACTTCACAGAACTCCGACAAAACAGAAATAACTAAGTGTGAAGTTAGCCCCCCTAGCATTTGTAATTTTTCTAATTCTAATTTTGCAGAACTATTTCCAAAACCCATTGAGAACTCCAGAACTCTTCATCAAGAATTTCTGATCAGAACTCTTTTTCTGATTCTGGCCAAAATTACCGGGAACTATTGCTATTTGGGCAAGAACTCTAGAACTCTTTCAAATCTACCCAGAACTCTAAAAAAAAAATCAATTTTTTGAAAATTTGGGGGCCAACTTCACGGGAGGTGGTTTACTTCGTCCAATCTTACACTTCCCACAGGATGAGTTCCTTTTTTACCACCACTATCGCTGGTAGTTGGTTGTGCGGTGGATGATGGACGGCCAACGCATCCTTTTTCATTAGCAATGCAGAGTTCTTTAGCAATGCTGAAGCGAAATTCGTACATGGTCATGTCTCTTATCTTTCCATCAGCAGTTCTATTTTTGTCAGCATATAGTCTCCGAGACAAGACGAATGCGTTTATTATAGCCATGTCTAGAAGATGGTAAAAATTCGTGTTGCCATATCCTGTGTTTTTATCTGCAGTCCATTGCGACCCATATAAGAATCCATTAGGTAAACACCGCCCATGTGGGCGTTGTACTCGCGGAAAATTTTTGGGCAATTAATGTCATCATATGATTTTTCTTTGCGGTTGTACCGAGCAATTTTCGATGGCTGACCGGCTGAAATGGTTCTCTTGAAAGGCTTGGTGCCGACATACGTTGAGCAATGTTTTACATTCTTCGTGTCCTTCCACAAAACATTGGTGATGTCTACAACGGAAGCCGATCCAACGAATTCCGTTGAATAACCTCGTGCTGCTTTTTCAGTTCTTCGCTTTTGTCAGTTGGAAGCTTACATTTAGGAATCCGATTAACTCTGGCAGTGCCAAGACTTTATATGCCACGCGCTCTAAGGTACACCATTAGTGGTAAAGATGTGTAGAAATTGTCAAAAAAACAATATATAGGGTTAACAAAATTTGGAACGGTTTGTGACAACCTGATAACAACATTTCCTGTTGCTCCAATGGTTGGTGTATCGGGCAAAATGATGTTATCATTTTTGGCTCCAGTATATATTTCGAATTTTTTAAATTTACATTTGTAATAAAATCACAAATAATTTTCGCGTGTAATTTCACAAAAATCTTGACAGAAATAGCTGTATTCATCAAACGATGCAACTCAGTGCATTCAAATTGGCACGGACTTTCTGGTTAGGCGCGAAAATTTTGAATTTGAATATAATTAAATTTTAATGATGACCGTCTGTAGGCTGTCTTAGTGGTTTAAGGGTAATTGGCACTAACATGACTATGGCAAGTAGATCTGGAGCGGTCTGGAGGTTAGGTTAGGTTTAAGTAGCTGGGAACACAGAACTGACACAATATGCGCCCATCTATACTCTTAAGCTATATAAACTATACTCAGCCTTAGATGATGATGGACAGGTTTGCTTCAAATTCCGTTAGAGGAAAATATTTGAATTTCATCTTGAACGGGTAACGAGTACCTTATCTAAATGGAATTTTTTTTCGTAGAATAACAATTGCAGGCATATGGCTCATGACTGTGAAAATCTTAAAGGTTTTATTTCATTAAGCTCGATTTCTGTGTATGAGTATATATGTCTGTATTTGAGTACCTAAGTCTAAAGTATAATATTATTTGTGTTGTTGTATTTTATTATGCATCGAATGCGACCTTTCCTGAACATTAAACACGGTCCGGTAAGCTTCATACATATTTTATTGACACATCCTTTAATACGCTATAGCCAAAACCAGTTTAACCAGAAAAACAGAACGTGCCAGGCAGGGAATACCAATTGAACCGTTGTTCCATACCCTTTGTATAAATATCTCAAGCCGGTCAGTATAGTATTAAATTTCAATGAAAAAAAAAAATTATACAAAATTCCTAACTCGGACCCTCAAATTGTAATCAAAGACTTTGCAATTGTACAATGTGTGGGTCAAAGATCGCCACAGCATCACATGCAACTATATGGCACACTCTCTGTTAGTAAGTGCGTAAAGGGTCCATTCAGTTTCTTTTGGAAAACATCAACAAAATATACCTATTTATATGTTTAATAATGCTGGCTACCCCTTTCCTAACCTCAATAATTATCTGGCTATGGGCCGATACCGAGATAAAGGTGTTCAGGGATGTATTATTGTATTGTAACCTGTTAAACGAGTTTCCTTATTTTAAAGTTGACTAACGACATCACTAACAAATTGTATTCAAAATTTTCTTCTAGACTTACACTATATTAAAATTTCTTCCCTTCTATTTTGCTGAAATCCAATTCTGAAATGATAAATGTCATCAATTTAACAATAATTCTTGGCATATAAAGTGTACTAATGGAATGCTAGTATGAGAAGGTAGGTATAATGGGCTTCTCTCCATTTTCGTCTTTTATTTTCAACATTCATTTATTTAATTTCCTATTGGTTCCAAGGAAAAAAAGTTTACAAGCAAAAAATATTCAGCCAGCTATTTTGAATATAAAATTTTAAATAATTTGAAAGATAAAGAGCGACAAATTTTCAAAAATTCACTCGACACGAAGAAACAGCATGTTTGAAAACCTTGCAGCTTGCTTTATTATAAAAAAAAAACTTATTACAAAGACTCACATTCCAGTGACAAGAAATGCACAAAATTGGAGGTTGAATATTGTTTGCTTGTACAGTCTTACTCCCGGCCGATACTCGTAGATTTTCAAATAGAAATATTTATACTTTCTTAAGGAAACAGTTCTTGGTTGACTGCTCTGCTTTTAAAATAGAACCATCTTTTCGGGAATTACCACTTTCTCAATAAGGGCATGTTTAAAATTAAATTTTTTAATACACATATAAACTGTTATTATATTGGATTTTTAAATTTTTAATATTTTTTGGAATTAAAAAGAATCTAAAAAAATTAACATGACCCCCGCTGTTAAGAAAATGATTATTTTTTACTTGCCATTATAATATACTTAAGTTATACATATTAAATCGGTACTACACAATGGCTACATAACGATATGAAACATAAATAGAACTTAAGAATTTTCTGCAAAAAAAGATCTCGCAATTCTGGTCCGACGGATTTGCTTTAAATGTGCTATGAAGCATCTGCATTCCTACAAGAGACATTGAAATTAGTAGATGCCATTTATAACGATTTCGTCTTTATCAAGTTTTCTCGCAAACGGCTTTCACGGTTTTGATTAAACATGTAATCTGTAGACTAATCTTAATAACAATGTATGCCACGTTTTTGCCAAAAAAAAAAATCGAATAACGCAAATGAAGTTCTAGGATTTTTTGATTAATTTTGTCGACAGTCGATCGGGCTCCTAACGTTTAGCACCTCAAATATGGGATATTCGCAAAAAAAAGTGTGCCATATACAAGGTCAGTAATTGGTAAAAAAAAGGTCAGCTAGTTTCAGTAATTGGTCAGCCATAGATTTTGTTTAATAATTTTTTTTAAAGATTTTTCAAAGTCGTATAAGTCTTTTAGCATCTTATTTATGGGATATTCCCAAAAAACGTACAGCATTTGAAATGCCACAGGCTCGTGATAAAAGGTCAGCTACTTTAAGTAATTGGTCAGGCATATATTTTTTTTTGTGAATTTTTAAAATTTTGTTCAAGGTCAAAACTATTTTTAGCACCTTCATTTATGGGATATCTAAAAAAATATACAGCATCTGAAAGGTTGCCTAGACCTCATTAAAGGTCAACTGGTTTCAGTAATTAGTCACCATTATTTTTTTTTATGAATTTTTAAATTTTGTTTTTTTTCAAGGTCGTATAAGACTTTAAGCACCTCAACCTCATTTATGGGACATTCGCAAAAAAAGTATATAGCATTTAAAAGGCCACCGGCTTGTGATTAAAGGTCAGCTTGTTTCAGTAATTGGTCAGCCATAGGTTTATTTTAATGATTTTTCAAAGTTGGTTTCAAGGTTAGAGTATAAGAGTCTAAGCTCTACAAAAAAACAAAAAATTTAAATTCATAATCAAAAACCTATGTCCGACCAATTTCTGAAACATGTTGACCTTTTTTGACCAATTACTGACCGTTTAGATGGCATACTTATTGCGTATCTCTATTTTGAACATACATTCATTTTCGTTTTGACATTCGATATTTGTCGATTACAATTTTCTGAAATAATAAATTAGTTTAATTAAAGAACAACAAATATATGACAGAAATAACACATTTTCTATAATATTTATCTAATTAATATCGATAGGATTAAACCAACCTATTGGCTCCTAGCATAGCAATCAGTCGTTAAGGTTGTTCCTTCATCGAAGTAAAAAAAAAAATAAAACTTTTCTTTCGCGTCTTCTCTTATTAGTCGGGGAGCCCGCCAAAGGACGACCTACCCTCATCTCTTTACGATATAAGAGGTATACAGTTTTTTAAGATAGTGTCCAAACAAACAGTTTGCGCATGGGTAAGCTATAAAACAGTAGCCCTTCATAGCGTTGCCACACTTAAAAGATCAATTTTTGCGTTTATTTAATTAGTTGATTGCGCCTATGTGGTAAGCCATAAGGATATTCAAAAAATATATTATTAGGCTATTGAATAGACCTTTTAGTAAGGAACAATTGCGATCACGGGTTTTTATTATTAAATATGTTAGTGTGGAACTTAAGCTCACTTAAAACACAAAATTCGCTTAAATTCATCTATATGCGTTTCTAAGAGAATGGTCACACTGGTCTTGTTTCAATATTGTCGGTATAACTCGAAAAATGAGCCGAATTTGTGAATTATAATTAAGAAACTTTTTGTAGGAATTTAGATTCTCTATCAAAATTGGTGGTTTAAAAAATTTTATAAAAAAATTTAAGCAGGGAAATTTGTCAAAAACTGACCTAAAAAAAATCGAAAAATCACTGATTTTAATTTTGTTTACTAAATTGCTCATAAATTTTCTTGGAGCAAAGGTTTGCGCGAAATATATCAGAATGAAACAAAGAAGATGCTCAAGCCTTTAATATGACGGATTAAAATTTTTTTTTGGATGCGAATTGGCAAAAATATATCCCATTAAAAATAACCTTTTTTATATTTGTTTGTAGTTTTTGCTCGTAAGCATCTTTTTGTCTTGCAATTCATTGGTACTATATGGCAAGTTTCCCATTCTTGAAATAGTTTTAAGTAGAGATTTTGATCAATTATGTCATAACGATAATAGAGAATTCGAAAATAGTGGGTCCCGCAGTTTTATCTGTCCATCTGTCAATTTGTAACACCTAGGCCTACAGACTGAACGGATGGATCGATTTCTATAAAACTTAGTACTTTCTGTTTTTAAGGTATGTTTTATATCTATAATTGAATTTTTTGTTTTTGGACCAAAAATAGTGGTAGCTTGCATAGAACCATTTTTTGCATTTCCGTGTTTCGAGCTAGCCGGGTTACCGAACTGAATGAAATTTTATTATAAATAAGTTTTTAATCAACCTAAGTAATATTGCATACAAACATTTTGATTTAAAAAAATTTTAAATTAAAAAAAAAATTAATTTATTTTATTATTTTATTTTATATTTTAAGAAGGAATCCATGAATTATTTTCAAACTTTGGTTTTTATTATCAAAAATAAATATTTTAAAATATGATGTACCAAGAACTTTTTTAAAAATATTTTTTAAATTTTGTAACCTCAAAATATTATTTCTTTCTAAACTCAAAGGCGTTTAAAAAAAAAAATTCATAGGAAAATGAAAAAAAAATTGCAAGCTACTCATACTCCGTCATATTAAAGGCTTGAGCATCTTCTTTTTTTTATTTTTTTTTATATTTAGCGCGTGCAAAAGGGGTTGTGACTACCCTTAAGATGATATACACAGCACGAGCGATTAGGTAGATTGGAGGGGATTTAAAAGGAGATACCGATGCACATTGGTTTTGAACGTCTGTAGATCACAATGGGAGGGGAAAATTGAGCTGGGTAGAGCATTCCACATTCGTGTGGTGCGACTGAAGAAAGAATCTCTGTACTTAACAGTACGTCCGAAATTGGGCTCAAGGGTAAACTGATGGGCATTCCTAGAAGCGCGAGTATTACGGTTGAATTGTTTAAGGGGAGGAATGCAACTGGCTATTTCACTATTATGGAAATAAGGGTGAAATAACGAAAGACATGAAACATTTCGACGGTGCTCAAGAGATGAGAATGTTTCCGTTATAGTTCTTTCACCTATCATTTTAAGAGCTCTCTTTTCAATTCTTTCCATTAAACTCAAGTGGGTTATTGGAGCACCTGCCCAAATGTGGGAGTTATACTCAAGTTTTGGACGAATAAAGGCTTTGTAGATCCCAGCCAGATCAGAAGGGGAGATAAATTTCTTGCATCGACGGAGAAAACCTAAACACTTAGCAGCATTTTTGGCGATGTCGAATGTGTGGTCGTTCCATTAAAGGTGGTCTGTGACACACATACCGAGGACTGAAAGCTTTTCGGTTTCCTCAATGCACGAACCACTCATGGATAGTGGCATGAGGGGTGGGTTTCGTTTTGACGACACTAGACAGCATTGAGTTTTTGAAGCATTAAATTCTACGCGATTTTTGATTCCCCATTGGACAATGCTGTCAAGATCAGAATTTAATGAGCTTATCATACGCTGCCGTTCAAGTTCCACATCCGAAGGACATGGTTGAGAATCTGTAAACGAATATGAGAAGCTGAGGGTACTGTCGTCAGCGAAACAGTTTAATGGATTAGAAGTTTCAGACAAAAGATCATTTATAAAAATAAGGAAGAGAGTCGGAGACAAAACGGAGCCCTGGGGCACACCAGCATTTATTTTGTGGATTTTAGACTTGAAACCGTCCAATACAACTTGTATTGATCGGTCCGAAAGGTAATTTCTAATCCAACGAAGAAGAGATTCATCGAAACCAAATGCGCGCATTTTCGATAAGAGAGCTTGGTGCCAAACTCAATCAAACGCCTTAGAAATATGAAGCGCAATAATCTAACTTTCTCCAAAGCGATGTAAAGATTTGTTCCACTGTTCGGTGAGATATACCATCAGATCACCAGTGGACCTATTGCTACGAAAGCCGTACTGCCGGTCATTAAGAAGGTTCGTTCTTCGAAATATTTCTTGAACTGGAAGTTAATCAGCGTTTACATGACCTTAGAAAGAAGGGACGTAATCCCAATTGGGAAGAAGACACGCCTTTTTTTGGGACAGGCTGGACAAATGCTGTTTTCCATCCACTCGGAAAGAGACGAGTAGAGTAGGACAGATGGAAAAGCTTACGCAGTGGTTTTGCCAGCGTTGAAGAACACCTCTTCAGAACAATGGGAGGGATACTATCCGGGCCAGCGGATTTGTGTATATCGAGATCTTTCAGAACTCTGGCAACTGCACGAGTGCGGAAGAAGATTTGTCCTACAGAATCATTTGCGCTCTCAAGTACAGGAGGAGTCATAACACTTTCAGGCAGCGACGAGTTAACAGCAAACTGTGCTGCAAGCAAATTGGCTTTATCGATTGAGCTGACAAAAGGAGTATCGTTGAAGACGAGCGTTGGAACCGAGGACGAGGTGGTGTTTCGTATGTTTTTTACAAATGGCCAAAAATTTTTACTACCTTCTTTGTTTCTTCTGATATATTTCGCGCAAACCTTTGCTCCAAGAAAAGTTATGAGCAATTTAGTAAACAAAATTAAAATCAGTCCTTTTTCGATTTTTTTTAGGTCAGTTTTTGACAAATTGCCCTGCTTAAATTTTTTTATAAAATTTTTTAAACCATTAATTTTGATAGAGAATCTAATTTCCTACAAAAAGTTTCTTAAGTCTAATTCACAAATTCGGCTCATTTTTCGAGTTATACTGACAATATTGAAAACAGACCAGTGTGACCATTCTCTCAGAAACGCATGGAGGAATTCAAGCGAATTTTGTGTTTTAAGTAAGCTTAAGTTCCACACTATCATATTCAATTATAAAAACACGTGAACGCAATTGTTTCTTTTCTTCCCTTAAAAATCCGGTCTATTCAATAGCATTTATGAAAGGAAATTCAATTTAGAAAATTTCAAATACGGGATCTTTAAAGCGTGGCAACCCTATGAAGGGCCCAATTTTTTACAGGCAACCCATGCGCAAACTGTTTATTTGGACACTATCTAAAAAACTGTAAGCCTCGATCTTATCTCGTAAAGAGATGAAAGTTAGTTACTCGAAAATGTCAAACCGGATAAGACTGGATAACGTTATTTAAACAAATAAACTTTGAAGATAG
Organism: Melangyna quadrimaculata; assembly: GCA_949320155.1. NCBI lineage: Eukaryota > Metazoa > Arthropoda > Insecta > Diptera > Syrphidae > Melangyna > Melangyna quadrimaculata. Next base: position 12,623,354 of record OX439485.1, read on the forward strand.
GAGAAAATAAATAATAATAGAAATTAAAAAAAATTATCTGAAATATAAAAGAAATAGAAGATATTATGTATGTTCTTGTACATATATGTTTGTATATATAATATTAATAACAAAAGAAATTGTTGGACTGCTGCACAGCGAAAGTGACGTGAAGAAACAAACACATTCATAGGTGTTATGAAACGTCAAAAATAAATCTATGAACACATAATGTAATTTGTTAAATTTAGACATCTTATATTGAAATCAATGGTCAATATTGTCAAAATTTAATCTTGGAATCAAATTGAATGTGATTTGAATCCAATTCACACACCGCCCTGTATTAAACACACATTTTTCATTACAGGGTGAATGATGGGAACATTTTAAGAAAAAATATATTTTTAATAACATTTTCCCTACATGTACCATCACTGAATATATCAGATGTCAAATTGTAGTATTTATTCACAATACGCACGTTCGTTACTTACTGTAACAGATATCTCGGTCGATTGAGATAGACAATACCAAAAAGAAAATTTGTCTATTATATCGACTGTTGTCAAATCGAAGTTGAACGACACTCGCAATAAGGACCTATTTCGAAAACAAATGGGTCAATTTTGTTGAAACTTTGGCCATGACCCCCCCCCTCCTTGGATCCGCGCTTGATCTGAACCTCCGTCTGCAGCCTTAACCACTGGCTTAGGTGATTCTTATAGTCTAAGAACCCAGATCAAATTTAGGGGTGTGAAAGTGAACCAAAAAAAAAAGTATATGAGTCGAAAGGCGTGGTAATGCTTATGAAAGAAATGCAAGTCTTGCAGTCTGTGGAGGTGGCTTAAGATGCGTTATAGCAATTTGAAATCCTTACAAAATCAACTTTGAGGATGATTGTATGAACCAAAAAAAATGTTTATCCATCCCAAGGTATTGAGCCCCTGATTATAGATCCGTATGTCCAAGATCGTTTGGAGGCGGCATTTACCCTGCCAGAGCGTTTGAAAAACCGTAAAAATCAACTTTGAGGATAATTGTATGAACCAAAAATTTGTTCACCCATTCTTAGGTATTGAGCCCCTGACTACAGATCCGTTTGTCCAAGATCGATTGGAGGCGGCATTTACCCTGCCAGACCGTTTATAGAACCCGAACAAGTTAAAAGAAATGGGTAAACAAATTATAAAAAATAACGGTAAGAACTAAAACGCCCTTTTATTTTTGTATGTTAAGTCAGAAGTCCCTTCTATCATTTCCTTTTTAAATAAAGTTCTTTTAGTGAACAGTTTTTGAAATATTAATTTTCAAACTCAAAATTTTGAAAAAAATAAAATAAAAATAAATGTTCAAAATACTTTTTTTTAAATTTCACGTAATTAGGTACTATTTTTTCTTTTAAAATTCAATGCTCTTATCAAATCATAGTCAAATACTGAAAACCGGATGGTTCTAGGATGTTTACTTTTCAAGATATTAAAAAAACTTTCTTATAAAACTAAGAAGAATGCGGATAAATGACCATTTTAACAACCTTGATTAATCATAAACTTCGTTTTTTCTTGTTTTTACTAAGAAGTTGGTTTCTTTATTTTGTAATATCTTAAAAAGTAAAAGTCCTTGAACCATCCGGTTTTCAGTATTTGACTATGATTTGATAAGAGCATTGAATTTTGAAAAAAAAAATAGAACCTAATTACGTGAAATTTTAGAAAAAAATATTTTGAACATTTATTTTAAATTTTATTTTCAAAATTTTGAGTTTGAAAATTAATATTCCAAAAACTGTTCACTAAAAGAACTTAATTAAAAAAGGAAATGATAGAAGGGACTTCAGACTTAACATACAAAAATAAAAGGGCGTTTTAGTTCTTACCGTTATTTTTTAGAATTTATTTACCCATTTCTTTTAAATTGTTCGGGTTCTATAAACGGTCTGGCAGGGTAAATGCCGCCTCCAATCGATCTTGGACATACAGATCTGTAATCAGGGGTTCAATACCTTGGGATGGATAAACATTTTTTTGGTTCATACAATCATCCTCAAAGTTCATTTTTTAAGGTTTTCAAATTGCTATAACGCATCTTAAGCCGCCTCCACGGACTGTAAGACTTGCATTTCTTTCATAAGCATTACCACACCTTTCGACTGATATACTTTTTTTGGTTCATTTTCACACCCCTAAATTCGCTGTGAGCTCTTGGTGTATTAGTTGAGGGGAAATTGAATTTGTTTAAGCTCAAAAATAACGGTACCTGCCATGCAACTATTATGAAAAAAGTAATTTGTCTTAAAATCAGCTCCAACGATTTTGCTTGAAAAGTTATGAATTACTATTAAAATTATGGTAAATATTTTGATAAAAAAAATAACCAATAACGGTTATTAACGGTAGCTGTCGTAGAACTTTTGGTTTTAAAATTTGCATACAGAATTGTTACAATTTAGCATATACAATTTTTCGAAAAAATATTTTTGGATTTTTTTAAAAAAATATTGAATTTTTTTTGAAAATTCAATGTTTTGAAAACGGGTTAGTGAATATTGTTTTTAATTTTGTTCAAAACAATATTTTATTAAATACTAAAAGTTGGCATACAAGATTTAATTTTTAAAAGTGCGCAAAAATGTTTATATATATAAAAAAAAAAACAATTTTTAAGAAAACCGCTCTAACGATTTTTGATTTTTATTTTAAAGATGGCCTTTAATTCATTTTTAGCAGAGTTGATACATTATGGTCCTTCCATCCTTCGGGTCAAGATTTAAAATGGGGGTTATACCACTGATATTCTGAACGCTCTCATATTGGAATAAACTCATCCAAAATACTCGTGAAAAAGTACCTACTTTATTGACAGTCCCACGTTCAAATTAATATATGAACAAACTGGAAAATTAATTATAAAAATGAGTTTGGGGTCGACCCACACTAGTAACTTCCCAATGGTGCACTTGAAAACCATATACAATACATGTGTACATGTAATATTTACTTAATTGGTGGTTGGTAAAGTATATATTATATAATTTTATATTTTATAGTGTAATAACTAGGGAAAGGATTTTGCTGACCTAAAAAAATCAAAAAAGGCAAACAAAAATTCTTAAAAAGGCAAAAAAATGCATTTATTAAATAAAGAGAATATAAACATTACTTAACGTCTAATTATAATAGCATTGAACTACCAACAGCTTTTTGAAGTTCTCAGGTAACAGCCTTCTACGATTGTCTTTTAGAAGCGTCTTAAATGAGCTACTTTCTACTTGAGCAGTAACGAGTGGGGCCCATTTTAAACTCTCTAGTCTCTACATCATTCACTTCAACGTTTTCGGAAAGTATGGAGCATTTGCTCAACAGTTTTAAGTCCACGATTTACATCAAGAACAGTAGTGAACTTTTTCAACACTTCATTTGCAATTATTGGCCCTTTCAATTTTTACAAATTTTCATTGATATTTGCAGTGCAAGAAATGCACGGTCTTTAATAGAGATCTAGTCTAGATGCAAAGATCTAGTTTTTATGAGTAAAAAAACAAAATAAGGACAAGAAATTTTATTGAGAAAAGATCATAGTAACTCTATCTACAGTCTACACTTCCTGCTTTCTTTTTCTTGTATGTTGAGGGCAAGTAAATTTGTTTTCTGTGTGCTTTAGATTGTGTTAGGATCATGTTTTTAATTGAAATAATCTCAACTGGAAATGGAAAAACAACATGCAGTTTTTATTTCTAGAATTTTTTTGAAGAGTTTTTCGTTTAACTTTGAAAAAAAAGCAACCAAGTCAAAATTGACAAAAAAGACACTAACGGGTAAAAAAGGCAGAAAAAAGAACTAAGGGTTGAAAAAGGCAAAAAAAGGCAAAATAAAATATATATGTTTTGAATCAGGAGGACACGAATCGTGTTTGTATAAAGTCGATACTTTCTTACGATCACGCAAAAAAAAAGGAAAAGTTAGCAAAATCCTTTCCCTGGTAATAACTTTGGGTTTTTGGATAATCAGTATATAGGAAGGTATAGATAATAGAGATACACCGCAAAATGTGACATTACCTATACCTATGTTTTGTACTTTAGCTATTTAAAATAGTAATTTTTTTTATTATTTTTTTGTAAATACCTTACAAAATTCTAAGAATCTTACATATAAAACTTTTTTTCCTAACTCTTCTCGGTAGGTATGGAGGTATTAATTATTTAAGCCAATTATTTCATAACAGACTATTGGCTAAAAAAAAATACCAAAAATCGGGGGAGCGTACTTAAAAAAAAAAAACAAAAAATGGTTTCAAAGAACATAAAAAGGCATATTAAGTGTCATATGCAAAATTTCGATTTTGTACCGATTTTGAGTGTAAGAATTTTTCGAATTAAAACATTTTTGAAAAGTTTTTTCTTGCAACGTTTTGATTTTTAGCTTTTTAAAGGGTGGTTTTAAAAATCTCAAAATTACACAACATTAAGGTGGTATAGGTATATATTTTTGGTAGAAATTTGAAATCGATATCATTGTTTGTTTTTCAAAATATTTGAGTTGAAAAACATTTGTTAAGAATTTTTAATAGTTTTTTTTCCAGTTTTGTTGCTCTAAAAAAAAAATGTTTATTGAATTTTTTAAAAAAAATTGTCAGTTGTTGACTACGTTATTATATGTGAAAAAAATAGACTGGGTTCGGAATCATTTTTTATTCTTGAAATATTTGAGACGAAAATTATTTTCCAACTATTTTTCTTAGTTTAAAAAAAAAGTGTCTGTTGAATTTTTTTTTAATATTTACTAATTTGTGTAATTATGTGTTCTCGATATATTCCAGATAAATGACATTTTACACCTCCTTTTTAAATTGCTGTAGTAAAAAAACGGTTTATTGAATTTGTTAGAAAGCCTTTTCAGCACGTTATGACAACATTATCTGTTTTTTCCTTCTCAAAAGTGACTCAAAATAAATGAAGAGGATGAGTTCCAAAAAACCATTAAGCATATAAACTATGAGCTATTGCTGTACCCAGCGTTTGGAAAAATCAAATCAAAAAAATTCTTTTATTCTAAACCACTCGACCGTTGGATTGAGTAAGTATTCAGTAATCCCCGCTTAATTGCACCTCGCTTAATTGAACATCCCGCTTATTTGACCGATAAAATTGCGTTTCAAAATTTCCTGTATAAGTAGAATAGCTTTTCAAATGGTTAATTTTTAATAGAACCCCGCTTAATTGATCTTAAAAAAATGCAGCTGAAAAACTAATGTAAACTTTTCTGTTAATTAAACGGTTTAAATAATTTATAGTTACTTGGAATCACTAAAATTGTCACTGACAAAGTGAATTTTTTAGATGAATATTTTATCTTTTAATCGACCGACTCATGCAATTATACGGGCTTCACTTAATTGAATAGGTCGGTCATTAAAGCGAGGTTTTGTTAATCGAACCACCCGGATAATTGACCGAAAAATCTGAAAAAATGGTCAGTGCAATTAAGCTGGGAATACTGTACCTCCAAACTAGTCTTGCGTTTTATATTGTCTCCTGATTACAGAAAACAACTTCTTGATTAGTAAATTTCAGTTTTTTTTTTCTTTTGTTTTGGTTAATTAATTCAATCAATAAAATCTCCTTTCATGGATTTTGTTTTACCAATAACGCAACGATGAAAGAGGTAAACCAGTATTTTTGAATTTGGCTTCGTTAACTGCTGCCGCCGTTTTTTTTTTGTTCGTTCTTGTTTTATTTCATCGCTACATCCACATAATGATTAGGTATACGAAGATTTATCTTATTTTGTCTCTTTTCCAATATTCTCATCTTCTTTTCCAATTTCCAAAGGATAGATTATACTGAAGTGGCCAATCGAAATCGAAACCTATCATTATCTACAATATCCTATGTCCAGAAGGTTCTTCTTTTTTGTCTGACTCAACAAATACAGGTATACATACTTCTATTCTATACGCTACATAAACATTAATCTAAAACGTATCTGATGGTAAATTATATGTGTAAACGTTCTTTTTGGAAGGATGTTATATATTTATGTAGTCCATAAACAAGCCCAATCCCATATGCCAGACACAAAGTCTTAGCACTTCGACCCCCAATGTAGTTATAGTTTTATTCTTAGAAAATACTTCTACACAATTTTGTTTCCTTCAAAGAAACAAAAAAAAGGAATATGTAACGCCTTAAACATGTACAAATGTACATAGGCATCGACATGTCCTTCGGCACTTAATCTCTTTTTTTGAAACGTTTCCAATTTTTGTTTGTTCTTTTATTTTGTCATATTGTTTTTTTGTTTTGTTTCTTATAAACGGAGGTTTTTACAGACTAATGGTTCCTTATATTTATTGTCACTTTCAGCATGACAAAATCGCATAAGCGAACCCAAAACCAAATGCCTTTACAGTCATCATCAGCATCAGCATCACTGTTGCACAGCGGGTGACATTCCATATTAGGTTTCCATTTCCAGTCTCGGTTGTTCACTCAAATTATGCGTCATTTATTTACTTATTATTTTGGTTCATATGTATGGGTAGTAACGGTAAGGAATAGATCAGAAGTAAATACACTTTTGTTTTAAATGCAAATTAAATTTGTACTTCTGTTTTAAACGAACATAAAAGATAGGAGAAACCTGTGTACATGCAATAGATAAAATAAATGAGTGTATAAAGTAGCATATACATACATATGCACGTAATGTGCCCCCACGTCATTCGATTTAAATACTAAATACCTACTACCCGCGCTGAAAAACATTCTAGTTTTTGACATGGCACTAAAGAGTTGTTAATAGATTCTGGCAAGGCGCTAGCATGGCTGAGTAATGGCCAAACCTAGGGCCTTGTCGATTATGAACCCTTTTGCCTCGTCAGAAAAACCACTCTAGGCCCCGGACAGGCAAAAACTAGATTTGTTCATATTTTTGCTAGAAATATTACGCCCGTAGCGTAATGGTTAGTGCGTTCGACTGTCACGCTAGAGGTTTGGGATCGCTTCCCAGCCTCGTCCACCTACAAACTAAAAAGTTTTTTTTCAGGGCTACTGCCTCTTGCGAGGAATTGACAAATCCTCCAAGAGTATCACTTGTCACGAATAAGTGCTTCTCGTCTAGCCGTTCGGATTCGGCATAAAATTGTAGGTCCCTTCCATTCCTGTCGAAAGGCGCACACAGGAATGGTTGCGAGTTGTTAGTCACTAGGCCCTGGTTCTTCATGAGCCGTTGTGCCACCCGATTTATTTATTTATTTATTTTATTAAAAAAGGGTATTTCTAGTGTCGGTTGTGATCCGATAATAAAATAACTCAGATCAAAAATAAAAACCTGAATAATAAAAAAAATAGTGCGCAGATTTTTATGAATTTAATACGATATTAAAGCAATTTTAGTATGATACAGGGCATTTTTGTAAAATACTCTTATTAATTATCATATTATTTGATTTAGTATCGTGTACAAAAATGCGCTTAGTCTAAACTACATCCCACCACAAAAACAACCGATATGAACCACTTGATATGAACCATCTGGAATTAAGTAAATATAGTTCAAGACAGTTAATTATAATTTTTGATTAATTTTAATGAAAAGTTCAAAAAGCCTTTGGCGGGGGTGTGCAAATAGAGATTCTCGAAAGTAAATACCTATATGATTATTTTGGCAGGATTTGCAAGAGCGTGAAATTTTTAACTTTTTTTTTGAAACCAAAACTGATCAACTATAATAAAAGTTAAAATTTGTATTTTTCGATTCATCGATTCAATTTATTTTGTTAGAATTGTGCATATGTGTCAATAACGATAGTGCTTAGTGTGATAGGATGCCGAAAACGTCCAACAAGTTCTTACTAGCGAGAACCTCACGACAGTATTAAACATGTTCCTCGTCTAAATTTTACCTACTGAAAACTTGGGCTTGACGTATATTTGACAAGTTTTCCTCGTCTAGATTTTCCCTTAAGAAAACTGACTAGTGCCATGTTGAAACTAGACAGAAACTGGGCATTTTTCCAGCCGGGTTGTATCGCCTATTCTATCGACCGAAATTCGACCGTTGACGATTTTTACCCTTAAAGGTTATAGTCCTGGGCATTAAGACTTTTGCTGGGATTATAATTCCAAAGTGAACTTTGACTTTGGTATTCGAAAGAGAATCAGTACATGAGCTGCCCGAAAATTACATTTTTCACAACTGCACCTAAAGTGTCAGTATTCTGCCATCTTGTTTTAACGTTAATTTTTCATGCGTAACTCACGTATTTTTGATCCTAGAGAAAGAAGTTATGTTACAAACTTGTAGCAAATTAAATTTCCTACAAAAAATATTAAGTAATTTTTTTCGACAAATCCTATTGTTTCAAAGTAAGAGGGCATTTTGGGATAAATTTGAGAGGTGTATTTTGTGTATTTCGTCATATTTTCTTTTTTGTCACTTAAATTGAAAAAAATGTTTAAACTAAAATTGTAGACATTTTAATTGCCTTTATTTTTATTTTCATAGTTTTTTCATTGATCGAATATTACAGAAATAGTCCATTTAGTCCGGGGCATTTAGATTTTTACTTGAAAAAAAGTCATTTTGTTAAACAAAAGTAATAGGTACTATACGCATAAATAGACGCGTTTTATTATCCACCAAGATCCATATGGATCATCCTGTGATATTAAAACGATCCAGATGCACCAAAAATTTTGCATTTCGATTGTGGTATTCCTGAGTTTCTTGACGTTTTCAAATTTGACATGTGAACAAAAAATAAAAATGAAAATGTAGTTGAAGTAATTTATTTATTATCTTTTATCGGGATCTAGTTTTTTTCACAGTGTTGACAACATTTACGAATCAAAATGGTCACCTGGTGTTGAGAATTAAAACTAATTCTTGGATCTTGAAATAGATCCAGATAGAAAGCAGGATCCCAAATTGTTTTTGTATTACGTGTAAAAGTTGATTTGATTACATAGAATGAGTAAAAAATTAGAACTAAGATTTAAAAAGAGCGGGCTTTGCCGCCATTTTGAAAAACATATTTTAAGTAATATCTCAATCACGGCACGTTGCACAAGAAATTTTCTTGCATATTTTGTATAGGAAATTTCAATATCTTTTTTTTTTGCTAAGAACATTTGTTTGGGGGATTTATTTTGAAGCCAGAGCTTAGAAACTGAAGATTTTGTTTCCAGTTTTTGCTACTTAACCGTTACCTTTAGGGAGTAAAGTAGCCAAAACTGAAAAGAAATACTTTTCGTACACTGAGAAAAAAGTGCGCTTTAAAATCACAAGTTCGCATATTTGAATTTAAATTGTGCAAATGTAAAGTGTTTCAAATCCAAATAAAAATTTGTTCAGTTTAAAGGAAACGTGTCTATTTTGAAAACTTTAGCTTTAAAATTAAAAGAAATCACTTTTAATTTGCCAAAGTTAAAACGAAAAGCTTATGTTTTCAAACCATTAGGTTTAAAAGTAAGAGAAATTAAATTTGCATTCAAACATAATAATTTAAAAATGTAATACGAACTAATTTAATTTTTAAATTTAAATTTTTAAAATTGAATAATTAATTTAATTTTTGTATTTTATAGAGTTCACATTTGCTTCAATTAAAATTAGTTATAAGTATTAGTATTAAAATGTACCAAAATCGGGTACATTTTTTGTACTTGACTTTGGTAAGCCAAAGTAAATTTAAAAGTGTACCAATACAATTTTAAAGGAAGCCATTTTAAATCGAATTTAAAAGTGAGAGCTTAAAAAAACACTCTTAATTTAATAGTGAACGTTTTAATATTGGTTGTAGTAGCCCGTAGCGTAATGGTTAGTGCGTTCAACTGTCACGCTGGAGGTCTGAGTTCGCTTCATAGCCTCGTCCACCTTAAAACTAAAAAGTTTTTTTCAGGGCTACTGCCTCTTGCGGGCAATTGACAAATCCTCCGAGAGTACCACTTGTCACGAATAAGTGCTTCTCGTCTAGCCGTTCGGATTCGGCATAAAATTGTAGGTCCCTTCCATTCCTGTCGATAGGCGCACACAGGAATGGTTGCGAGTTGTTAATCACTAGACCCTGGTTCTTCATGAGCCGTTGTGCTACCCGATTTATTTTTTTATTTTAATATTGGTTTGAAAATTTTAAACAGGTTTTTAAAGTTTTAAGTTTGAAAACACTTTAAATTCCAAATTGAATACTTTTAACCCGCCACCGGTGACGTGAATGAGACTTACATCATTGGTGACGCCGGTCTCACGCACCGGGGTTTTCAACTTACGATTTTTCAAATCGTGTTATTAAAAGTTAAGTTTTTGTTTTAAACATATGCTCTTTGAAGAAGAAAGATATTTCATCAATCTTAGCTCATTTATTTCACTAAAATAATCCATACAAATTTTGGCGTAGAGCATTACAAAAAAAACAGTTTTATAAACTTTTTTTTTCAATTAATAAAAAAATGAAATCTCACATATTCGTGTACTAAAGTCGGTACTGTTGGTCTTTTGACACTAGGAACTTTCATAAAATATACTAAAACTGACATTTTCGAAATATATATAATACTTATATGTAATTCAACTATGGACTATTTGACTTACATAATCGGTGACACACGGTCTCACGCAAGGGTTAGTACCAAAAGTACTTAACGTGATCGCGTTTAGCCCTTTTAGCGTAAACCGAGGATGGGAGACGTTAAATGCGGCAGCTACTCGAAATCACGGCAAAAATCATTGATGGGGAATAAAGTTATTCAAATTTTTAAAAACACCCGGTCTCTCAGACATATAGGTCACCGTTGGCGGGTTAAATGGCCTTTAGAAGTGCAATTTTTAATTTTAAAGTTTTTACTTTTAAGTTTAAAATAATTTGCGTTAAAGTTGAAAAAAGTTTAAAGTGTAACTTTTAATGTAAGTACGTTCACTATTGGTTGTCTTTCATACATGTTAGCTTTTAATTTTAAAGTGGTTTGTTCAGGAGTTTGAAGTGTTTTTCCCTCAGTGTATATATAATGTTCTTTACATTTTTTAAGGCTATTAAATTATTAATACAAAATTTGTTAACAATTTTCTTAAAGCAACAAGCCGTTCCCAAGGACAATTTTTTTAATATTCAGTTAAACCTCAGATAGTTCTTATTCTTCGAATAAGAGACGATTTTTCAATAGTCAGTTAAAAATAAAATAAATAAATCGGGTGGCACAACGGCTCATGAAGAACCAGGGCCTAGTGACTAACAACTCGCAACCATTCCTGTGTGCGCCTTTCGACAGGAATGGACGGGACCTACAATTGTATGCCGAGTCCGAACGGCTAGACGAGAAGCACTTATTCGTGACAAGTGATACTCTTGGAGTAAAAAAAAAAACTTTTTTTTTAGTTTTTAGGTGGACGAGGCTGGGAAGCGATCCCAGACCTCCAGCGTGACAGTCGAACGCACTAACCATTAAAGAATCAGTTATTTACTGGAAGAATAAAGTTATTTTGCTCTTAACAGTCGGATAGCAAAATTGAATTTTTCAATTGAGAAATTTCTAAAATAATTTTAATTTTATTTGACGCTGATTTCAAAGCAATGTTGACAAACAGTAATGTTTGACTTTGAAAATATTTATTCCTATGAAAAACTTTATAGTCTAAGAAAGATAGGATCTGACTGGGAACAAATTAATTCATGATATTTTATTGCTGGTATCGACGCAGAATTTTATCCTCAACAACATATCCAAAGTCCCCCAAAATCCCCGCATTGGCTTTTTGTATAGACGCATTTAAAGAGGTGGAGAGGGATGGGAGGTGGGAGTTTATCAAGCTGAAAATTTTGTTATAATACAAACTAATCATATGACACATGTTTTTAGGGTGCTTTAAAACGCTGATTCCAAAGAGACCAAAACTGAAAAGATACATGTATCCTGTAGAAAGTTAAAGTCCTTTTTATGGAATGATTACTTTTTTCAAGTACAACAAGTAAAATATTACCCAAAACCATTTTAAGATAATGGTATATTAATGGAATTTGGTATAAAATGTTCTATTTGTCATGTTTACCAAGAATCAAAAGAGTCCCCAAAAATATCTGTGGTGCAAGGGTGTTTTTTGAGGGCGAGATGTCAGTGCATCATTATTACCATAACATCTGTAAATAAGTTTTGACACTGATGAAATTTTGCTAAAAATATTAAATATGTCATGGTTTCCAAGTATCAAAAGAGTCCATTAAAATAATTTAATCTAAAGAGTTTTTTTAGAGACTTAATATTTGACCTGTCCTATACGGAGCAAAATGTTACGTCTTACGAAAAATTGTATTTTCGTATAATCGAGATAGTACATATGCCATATGATATATGATTTAAAAGTATTTTTTAACGTCCAATCTAATAAAAGAAAAACCAATATGATGCAAGCACCCTAAAAAAAGTTATATTAATTTTGAAGCAGAAATTACTGTTTTTTCCGTAAACCAGGTTAAATATTACCTATACCCCCAAAAAACACCCTTGGACCTTAGATATTTGTATGGACTCTTTTGATCCTTAGGTGCCAATATAAATTTAATATTTTTAGCAAATTTCATAAGTGTCAGAATTTGTTCATGGATGTCAAAAAAACAACCTTTAACCACAGACATTTTTGGGTACTCTTTTGATTCTTGATAAACATGCCTAATTGTACATTTGTACCAAATTTAATTAATATCCCATTATTCAAAAATGATTTTGGGTAATATTTTACTTGTTGTACTTTAAAAAAAATTCATCATTCCATAAAAAGGACTTTTACTTTCTACAGGATACATGTATCTTTTCAGTTTTAGTCTCTTTAGAATCAGCGTTAAAAAGCACCCTAAAAACATGTGTCATATGATAAGATTGTATTTAAACAAATTTGTTCAGCTTGATAAACTCCCGCTTCCTCCCCTCCCCCTCTCAACCTCTTTAAATGCGTCTATGCAAAAAACCAATGCGGGGATTTTGGGGGACTTTGGATATGTTGTTGACGATAAAATTCTGCGTCGACACCAGCAATAAAATTTCATGAATTAATTTGTCCCCCCTTGCCCATATTAAATTTTCTATCTTTCCTAGACTATTAGCTGAGTTCTCAATGAGCAGATAAAGGAGAATGGGCAAATTTGTATGGAAATTGGGTGAGAGCGGCCACGAATGGTTTTATTATTTTGGGATGTGGTTGGGTCCTACAAGTGCAGTGTAGAAGGTTCGTTGTGGTGTACTTCAAACTAGGATTAAATGCATTCTTGTGTTCAAGACTTTAATAGAGTCTTAGTATTGTGGCTAATATGAGTAGAAAAATAATATAAAAATGATGTTACAATTTATTATAGACAAGTCTTAAAGATATTTCTTATAAACAAAGCACATTTATCATTAAATATTAGTACCTCCCATTGACATACTTTGTGTAACAATCTATATTAAAAACATGGCGCAATACGCCTACTCATGTCTTATAATCCACTGCTGGTAATCGAATATCATCGGTTTAGTTTCTTGCAAAGGATTAATACCAAACTACGTATATATATAATATGCGCGCAGCATCCGTCTGTGCGCCAAACAAATGTCTTGCTCTTCGATATAATTGCGTAAGACCACTTACTTGTTATTCTCGGTATACTCTTTAACCTTATCCAAGTCCTGTAATAGGTGCTCAGCATAATAACTGCGGGATATCTACACTTGTTACGTACCCAGAGCAAATAGAATAAGATCATCATCTGATGGATTTATAAAATCGTCAAAACTGGGATGGACTACTACAGCGATGCTTCTGTCAAATGCTCTTTGCATATTCATATTAGTACGGAACACATGTGTTTTTTGAAGAATTCAAAAAAATCACAAGTTTCTTAGGTACAGGAGCCATTGCGAACCATTCTTAGTCGCATCATCAAACCAATATAAGGAAAAGTCCATTTTATCACCGAAACACCCTGAATAAGCTTGTCCGACTCCGCCATCGGTTTCGTTATTGTTTGGACTAAAAGTTGCGGTTAATAATATGCTCTTTTTAAAAAGTGTCGATGAAATAGGTAATCTTATATTTTTACCTTCGGAACTCGTGTAAGGGACTTAGTAAAATAAACGCAGGCAGTATTGACCTGGTACATATTGTGTCACTATACATTTTGAAATAAGGATAACCTATAAGATAGTTTTTAAAAACATTTGGAAATGTCTCCATATCTCTTTTCCTAAACGCACTGCAACGAAACGCCCATACTGAAAGTTATTCCCTTGTAGCAGACCTTTCATCTGACACTAATTTCATTCGTGGCCGCTCACACCCAAAAATGCCCATTCTCCTTTAATGTTGCTATTCCTAGAAATAAGTTACATCGGGCCATTGAAAAATAGAATTTCGCTCTTTCTGAGGATAAAATACTAACTGACTGCTAATCGTCTATTGAAAAATTTGCCCTAAAACGATTATTAGCTCGTGTTTCTATTGTTTTTATTCCTCTGATAGTTTAACTGATGATTGAAAAATCGGATTTAAAAGTATAAAGGCTCTCCCAAACCAATGCGGAACATTCGCTGCGGTGAAAAAACATTCGCATGTCAAAATTTATTTACATGGTGATATATGAGAGTGCTCACACCAACGCGGCGGAGAAACATATGAAATAATTTTGAGTGACGAATGTTTTTTCGCCGCAACGAATGTTTCGCATTGGTTTGGGAGAGCCTTAAATTGTCTTCTTTATATGTTTTTATTGTTTTTAAGATTTAAAAAAAAAATCAAACCCTTCAAGCTTATTTCTAAAATTTTTTTTGAAATTGCTAAGTTCTTACAATTAACACGCACGAGTAATATTGATAATAGCCCATTTATAATCAACCACACCACCCACTTTACACGTATGACTTAAAACTAATGAATGCAAATCCTTTGTCATTTCATTCAATGTTACAAATTATTTTTGTCACGACATTAAAGTTATTTTTGGGGAAGTTCAGGAGGGCAATTCTTCTAATTGCACTGAAATGTGTGTTTTGTTATCGAGGACATATAAAATATAATTGAACTAATATTCACACATTTCGTTTGTCATTAATTAACCTCAAAGAAAAAAGTTCACAAATGTCATTAGGTACAGTCTTGAATATTTACCCCGCTAAGATTGAAATTGATAGTGTGCTGGTGTTGTTACAATGTTCATTTGAAAACCCTAAACAAAGGTCCTTCATAGGTCATAAATTGTTACCTTAATTCAGACTCACAAGTAACAAAAGTCTTCCAAAAGTACAATTTGAATTTTTATTTTATCGCATCAGCTTCAGCTTCAGCAGCATTGAGAGGATGGTCCACGCTGGGTGATGGTCCACGATGATGGTCCTTCACAAGGAATTTCTATTCTCTATCTATGATGGCATAACTCGTGACCTAATAGGACCTTAGTTAAGGGTTACTCTTACAATTTGTCCTAAGAACAGAATGTGCGGCCAGTCATGATCTTATCTTAAAATTTCATTGGTCCATGCGACCAACGGACGACAACGATGCGACCGACGCGACGCACCTCAGAGGTTTTGGGATGCTGTATAATTCCTGTTTGTTATACATATTTTATGCAAAAGAAAAGACGTAAATTTAATTTTGTTCTCTTTGAGGGCCCATCGCATGTTATAAAGTTTAAGGGTTGAACGAGTTCAAAAGGCTATCATGGCAGCAGATATTTTTTCAACCCCTTTATAGTTTTAAGTTACAAGATGGATACAGAGTGGATGTTATCGTCGATCTCGTGCATCATTTGTAATTAAATTGTTTCAATGTCCGCTGCTCACTGTCTATACAAAATGTAGGTAGAATTAGAATGTGACTTGGTTTTGGTATTTTTCCTTAAAATTTTTCAAAATCAGAAGGAAATATGATACTCTTTAAAGAAAATTTAATTTTAATTCAATTTTAAAGTTAAACATTTTTGTTTCTCAAGAAATTTTAAATATGCCGTAGAGTGCAAATAAAAAGATAAAATGCACACCTGGGTGACACGCTCTTTCGATTTTATAAATGATGTATAAGATATTCAAAACAGTAGTATGTAATTATAAGAAATTGTAAGAAATTGTTTGAACCCAAAAATCGTATTCCATGCTGTTTCATATGTTCATGTTGTTCAGTACATACACTACATGGATTTAATGTAAGATCTGCATATATGTTTATGTGTTGAAGTTTGCATGAAATTGCCATGAAAGCTCTATTAACTGAGTTAAGTTCCAATGTGCTGGTTACATTTCACCTTAAAAAAATAAATAAATTAAATTGGGTGGCACAACGGCTCATGAAGAACCAGGGCCTAGTGACTAACAACTCGCAACCATTCCTGTGTGCGCCTGTCGACAGGAATAGAAGGGACCTACAATTTTATGCCGAATCCGAACGGCTAGACGAGAAGCACTTATTCGTGACAAGTGATACTCTTGGAGGATTTGTCAATTCCTCGCAAGAGGCAGTAGCCCTGAAAAAAAACTTTTTAGTTTTTAAGTGGACGAGGCTGTGAAGCGAACCCAGACCTCCAGCGTGACAGTCGAACGCCTTAGGTTCTAAAATAAATACCCCCTCCGAGAGCACTGAGTTATTAAAAATGTACAATAAGTCGTTTTCTATTGTCAACGCGGTGAACCCCACGTGTCGAGCCTTTAGGCGAAATAGTGAAGTGAAAGAGTTGTGGTTCCAATCGTATTGACAGTGATATTATGTACTGATTAAACATATTTATGTAGTGAGTATATATTGTTAATGTAATGAGTACAGTTCATGCTATTAATGTAATGTGTACACTATATTTTATTAATGTACAGTACAATACCTACATGCTATTAATACAATAAGTACGGGATCATGACGTTATCTAGAATGACAAAAATCTCGAGTGTACAAAAATCCCGAAACACAAAATCTAGAAAAATCAAAATAAAACCTAGAAAAAATTTAGAATTTTGTTTTATATATGTAGGTATGCTCTCTTAAATGTTGCGAATATTTTAAAATACTGTTGATTATACAGAAAGGTAAAATAAACGACTTCTTTCCATTTTGATCGCTTCCCAGCCTCGTCCATCTAAAAACTAAAAAAAGTTTTTTTTTCAGGGCTACTGCATCTTGCGAGGAATTGACAAATCCTCCAAGAGTATCACTTGTCACGAATAAGTGCTTCTCGTCTTCGTCATACAATTGTAGGTGCCTTCCATTCCTGTCGAAAGGCGCACACAGGAATAGTTGCGAGTTGTTAGTCACTAGGCCCTGGTTCTTCATGAGCCGTTGTGCCACGCAATTTATTTATTTTTTTGTTCCATTTTGAATGTTCATACATATATGTATGTACGAGTTTTTTTTAATTTATAAAAGAATGACAAAAATCTCGAATGGACAAAATCTAGAAAAAAAATCTCGAATGCAAAAATCTAGAATGACAAAAATCTCGAATGTACAAAAATCTCGAAACACAAAATCTAGAAAAATCTAAATAAAATCTAGAAAAAATCTAGAATTTTGTTTTATATACATAGATATGCTCTCTTAACTGTTAAGAATATTTTAAAATACTGTTGATTACAGAAGGGTAAACTAAACGACTATTTTCCATTTTGAATGTACATATGTACATACAACGAGTTTTTTTTTATATTTATTAAAAAAAATGGAAATTAAACCAAATAAAAAAAATAAAAAAACAACACATACGAAAAAAAAAAAACAAACGTAGACAGAAATAACAGCGTACTTAAATGGACTTTGCCTAGTGTTATAGTAATAATAACAGTATAATGGCAAGAAATTGAACAAAATCATAGAAATAACAATGAAAAATGTTGTTGCTAACTGACTTTAACATTCTAGGTAAGGCATTCACTACGTTTACACAAATTTCACTGGCAATGCAAAATTGATAATGTTTATTTACTGTATGGTTTAAGTTTAAATTATATTACCTAGGCGTAATATCTTTTCAGAATGCAGAAAATGCTCTTACACATACATATGTACGTATGTGAAGATTGGAGAAGGAAAAGTTGAAAGTAATGTTTTAATTTATCTAAACTGTCTTCTGTGAAATTAATTTAATAAAAGTAGCGTTATTATATTTTAAAAAATACCTAATCGTGAAAGATCTCGATGCGATACGATGCTTAAGATTTGCGCGCGCAAATCTTAAGCATTGTCTCAAAAGTGAATGGTTTTTTCGAGATTTTTGTCGTTCTAGGTTTTGACTTTCTAGATTTTTGTTATTCTAGATTATTATGCATTCTATATTTTGGTTTTCTAGATTTTTGTAATTCGAGATTCTGACATTCTAGATTATGACTTTCGAGATTTTGTCTTTCGAGATTTTGGTTTTCTAGATTTCGTGGTAGACCCAATAAGTACCTACGTATTATTTTTATTATGAGTATTTACGTATTGAATATGTTATGAGTACATACCTTTTTTAAATTTTCGCTATGAAACTTAAATCACTACATAATCATGTATAAATATGTACTCATCACAGATAACCGATGGATTGGATATGTATGTGATCATTCCATGAACTATTTTAATTTATGGAACTAGTGCAGAAAATATACAAACAAATCTGAACTCAGTCCATAACCGCAAATATTAATCTAACGACTCCAATTAACGGTAATTTTTATTTTTAATTTTTGTCACAGATAGATTTTTTATTGAATAAATCATGCTTAGAATGTATGTACTCAGCACAAATTTCCTTATGTAATGCGCACATAAAGTGAAGTTTGCAGAAATGTATGGGATGAGTCAACACATTTATGTGGAGACTTACACATTTTTCTTTCAGTGTATACAGTGAGAGGCTGAGTTCCGAAATGCATCAGATGCGAATTTGATGCAAAGTCATAAGTTCTAAAACTCAAACGTGAAAATGCTTCTAAAGCGAAAGCAGCATGTTTGCGTACAGCAGATGCGCATCAATAGAGTGTTGCTGCCGCATCAAAACTTTTTGGAACTCAGCCAAAATTTTTATATTAAAATTAGAAAAATTATCTATAGGTAATTTTTTTTTAAATTTTAATATTTAATGACATTTTATTTATCAAATAACTTGATATTAACAAATTGAATTCAAATTTGTTTATAAAATCAAAAATTTACTCGCACATCGAAAAAGTCAGATTCATTTCTCCCTTAAAACACTACTAGCTCTGCATTGAATGCCTTAATGTGCATATCAATTTTACCCTTGAACCTGACCTTCGACGTGCTGCCAAGTACAGAGATTTCTTCTTATGGCTAAAACAGATGTGCAGCGAGTCTGCACGCATCTCTGCATGCAGAACTGCAGACGAAACACATGTGCATAGTTTCTGACATTCATGATGCATAGTTATGTCAAACAAATACATGAAAGCACAGCGTTGCCGATGTCACATAATAGTGTTGGAATGAGATTTTCTTCGTTGGACGATGGTAGGGTGGCAACACCGGCTTCATGGATTCTTAAACAAAAATCACCAACACAAACAAATTTTTTGAAAGAATGGCAGGTGATGTCAATATGAGTAATGCCAAATAGCAATTATTTAGAAATTTTCGTTTTTCAGTTGTGGCTGCAATGAAACTAGGCAGCAAATTTAGAAATAGAGACATCGTGCAGCGCTGTGCTGCATGCAGACTTTGAGTGAATCGGCTCCCATAAGAACTTGTGTAATTTAATTTCACTGCATGGAAAAAGCTGCACATCTGTTTTAGGCATTAAGCAGCAATACACGAATGTGGGCGCCATCTGGTTCTAATTATTCTTCGTATAGTGCGATTTAAAAATATAAAAGATCATGTATCGGTTTTTCTTTTCCAATTTCCTTTTAATGCTTTAACATTTTAAGGTATTTTTCGCGCACTTAATCTAAACAAAAAAAATATAAGTAGATTATTTAAACTCCTTCTATATAACACTTCAGCCAAATAAGGTTTCAACAAACGAACACATTGTTTTCTTAGATATACATTTTCATAAATGAATAAATTATTCTTATGAAATTTCTCAGCACTTAATTAATCTTATGATTGTTTTTTTTTTACTTACTGTGGACAAAAACAAAAAACGTCAACCCTTTTGCTAATTTTCAGCTTAGACTTGTTTCTTATAAAATCATTTATTTTTGGAACGGTTAAGTCTTCACAATTAACATGCACGCATAATTCTTGTAATCAGCCATTTATAAACATCTACCCACTTATGTTTTGAAACTATAATAATAATTAATGCAAATCCTTTACCATTTAATTCAGTGTTACAAATTATTTGTGTCACGAAATATGTACCTAGGTTTTGAATCGGGTACATTTTAATTAAAACTATCATTAATAGATTTACATGATGTAGATTATTTGTCGTAGAGGATTTGCGTACAAAATGAATGCGTTGTTTTCGATCCATAAAACTTTTTGTTCGTTGGTACGGATGTGAAATATTTGTGTATGCGTCTGGATAAGTAGGGAGTTTATAAATTATGTAGATTCAGTAATCTTGTCCTTGGAAATGCAGGAACTAATCTTGTCCTTGGAAATTCTTCATCCCCTCTGATTTTGCTATTCAATATAAAAAATCATTCATTCGACCAAAGCTAGAGTATAACTCCCACATTTGGGCAGGTGCTCTGCAAACTTCCTTACATCTCCTTGATCGGATCCAAAGCAAAGTGTTAAGATCAATAATAGGGAAAAGCTCTATCAACGCAGCCATAGACGCCCTTGGGCATCGTCGAAATGTTCCTCTCCCTTTTATATCGCTTTTTCTACAACCATTGGTCTCGTGAAGTAGTCAGTTGCATTCCTCCCCTGAAACAATTTTCACGCAACACCCGTCAAGCCAGGAAAGCCTATCAGATTACCCTTGAGCCCCACTTCGGACGTACGGTAAAATATAGGTATTCGTCCTAGCCGCATCACACATATGTGGAATACTTTACCAAACTCGATATTTCCCACTCATTATAACCTCAAAGCATTCAAGATCAATGTTCATCGGTTTCTCCTCCTTAATCACACTATGATAAATCATTATAAGGGTAGTACGAGTAGTACAGTCAATGGGGAAAAATCTGAAAAAAGTTTTGACGTCTGAAAAGTTTGAATGCAGTTTTAAAGAGGGGTTGCTTATTGGCATTAATCTTGATTTGCGGGATTTTTGGTCTTCTGGGGCGTCCCGCCATCTTGAAAAAAACGACTTCTTTTGATAATTTGCGTTTTGATAATTTTTATGAAAAAAAATTCATATACTTTTTTGTTTTAATTTAAATTTCCTACAAATCGGTATATAAATTATTTTTCTGGTGTAGATAAATCAAAACTTATTAATGAAAAACGAATACAAAATTAGGCCTAACGGACTTAGTTATCAATTAACTCCCAAATTATTACTTTAAAAAAAAAAAGTATTAAATTAAAGGTGTAACAAAAGGTTAGGGCGTGTAGGTTGAGTTAAGATTAGAAAAAAATCGTATAGGGAGGGGGGTCTATTTCCCCCCGTTTAGGTAGAAGGGGCGATTTTCTAAAAAAATGACTTAAAATATAAAAAAAATATTAAAAATCAAAGGCAACAGTCAAAATATCATGTTATATCTTTTTTGAAAGCCAAAAACATATTCTTAAATTAACTTTTTAAGTCAAGTTGTTTGAGCAAATAGTTTTTGAGAAAATAATTTTCAAACTCAAAATTAAAAAAAAAAAACTTTTTAAAAAAAAAATTGTTTTTCAAGGTGAATTCTTGAAATATGAACTTTTAAACAAATTAAGGAAGAAAACAATCATAAAAGTACTTGAGTCGATTTTTTATTTTTATAATTTTTTTAGACAACTAAAAAAACACTCTTGTTTTGTGGTCCCCATAAGAGCAGAATTTTATGTTAGAAATAAAAACAATAAAACAAACAAATAAACAAATTATAGAACAAAAAATAGAATTGCATTAGAACTGTGTGATATAGTTTCAGCAGCACGGGACACATTACCATTCTCATGTTACAATCATCTTGACGAATCACGATTCCAGCTCAAAGGGAGATCTCAGAGAAGTGATAGTTTGTGTGGTGCCAGGCATAATGGAACTACAGTTTAATAAATAATTAAGTCCGTCGACATTTGTTTGGAAAGATTAAAAGGTTGTGTTTGGGCTTAACAAAAAATTAAAACAATAAACTCAAGACATTGTGCAATTAATCCGGTTGTGTGTGAATATCAGACATTCAACTACGAGTACACAGCTGACCACGATTACTTTATTCAAATAGCTCTTAATGCTTACTTGACTTTGGCTCTTGAGATATTTCTGTCTTCACGTTTGTGGCCAGAAGGCTCGCGCGGTTGGGTTGTTCAGATTTCCTTCGTGTTCGGGCACAACCAGGTGGTTGGTTTTTTTATTTTCATTATGTTGATCCGGTAGTGCTGTGAGCTTGAAGGAAAAAGGTTTCTTCTACATGGACTTATTTTTTTTTATTCTTTCCAAGATGGCGGACGCCCCACAAGACCAAAAATCCCGCAAATCGATATTTATGCTTATAAGCAACCCCTCTTCAAAACTGCATTCAAACTTTTCAGACGTCAAAACTTTTTTCAGATTGCCCTTATTTTACTCCCCGTTGCCTGTACTATAGCACAAATCCCTTGAGTGCGCGCTAGTTATAAAAAAAAAAAACTTTGCTGGCTAGGAATTAGCTTTTGATATTATAGCCTTTTCACACCAAACCCAAAACCCTATTTTCCCGAAAATATCGGTTTTGGCTGAAAACCTAGATCGAAAACACAAGTTTTCCCATACATTTATGCTAAACCACAAGTTTTGATAAAACACAAGTTTTAAATAAAACCTGCCCAAAACACGTTGGATTTGCAGGATGAACTAAACAAACACACCTTGTGAAACATTCAGCGCTCAATTAAATGTCATATAAATAGCTGATGGGTTGCTGCCAGGAAAAAATATTTTTTCTACTGGAACACAAGAGAGCGCGACGCAGTGTCGCGCATCCTAACTACTACGTGAAATTGATCGGTTAAGAAATAAATTAATTATAACGAATCAGGATTGATTGTATTTCCATTATTAAATTCCAATATTAATAAATTCTCTTTTAATTGCACATAAAACATTTGATTTTTCCCTTTTCTGTGGCACTGACAATTTTCAAAGAGGCGCGGCCCTTCCTCGAAACCATTGTGTTTAAGCAAAACAAATAAAATGTCAAATGAAAACTTGTGAATTTTCGGTGTGAACGCATTTCAAGTTTTTGTAAACCAATTTCCGAAAACCTGGTTTTGGGTTTGGTGTGAAAATGCTATTAGTCATGAAAATGTTGGTTTGTTGTTTTCATCATTTCCACGAATACAGATCGTCTAAAATCATTAATTTGACAGTTGAAACCCGTTATTTTTGATCAAATTGTACACATATACCCTCATTTAGGACATTTTTAAACTGCCTTCAAAGTATTGCATATTTGAATTGGTAAATTTTCACTTGTCGTCAACTTAGCAGGTAACCCTGTTTATCTCGCAAACGAAACGAAGAAGTAATATTTTTCCTTACTAATAAATAAGACACTAATAGACTTTAAATATGTAAAATTTATTCTCTCGGGACGTTTATCTATGTACATCTTTGAGAAAGTTGACTCTGGTATCTCGAAATCGAACAGCGCAATCAATTCGTGTTGCATATTAAATTAGCAATGAAGTAGCAACTTAATATTAAATATTATAAACAAACATACATACATATTTTAACATGAATTTTTGGAAATGCCCTGTTAACTTACACATAATTTTATTTAAAACTGGGAACTAGGGTAAAATTAGGCAAGTGTGCACTATAAGTATTTGCGACTCCGCAAGATTAAGAATGCAACTTTTTGATAGATAACGATCACGTGTATCTACTCAATTGAGAAATTATTATTTTTCCGCACTTTTTTTTTACTATTCGCAGAATTTTGAAAAACAGAATTTTGAAAAGCAGAATTTTTAAAAAAGAATTTTGACCTATCTAAACCAACGTGATCGATGGCTCTGTAATCGCAGGTACATTGCTCGGTCTGAACTAGCAGAATAGTTTGCTTCAGCTTTTTTAATATTATACAAGCAAACTGTATGTGACCACAGAGCTCTCACTGGTAGCATACAGCTTGCTCTACTCTACAGTCTACAATACTTTCAAATTCGGTGAGCAGAAAATGGCTGAGCACTGACTATATGGAGATCTGTGCTGATATACAGTTTGGCAATACGCAAACCGGCTTTGTTTATACCTAGAAACAAACAACTGTGTATGTATTAGTAATTAAACTTTTCTAGTCCGCTCAAAACAAGGATGAACATCTATGTTTTTTCATTGCTCACTCTTCACCTCCCTCGCGTACAAACTTTCATTTCCCCAGTTTAGTTCAGTTCGAAATGAAGCCTATATGTTGAACGCAAATTTGCCTCAAAATAGTTTTTTTTTGAAACATCATTACATTAGTCTTTAAAAAATAGAGAATCCCCGACATGGATACAAAATGAAAATTTCGATTTCAATTAACGTCAACGCGAGACCGCACAAACAATTTATAAAACAGTTGAACTAATTTTTAATTTTAAAGCTGACAATTTTGACAAAAACACACTTGATTTGAAATTAAGGCAGATATTCCTTGACTAACTTTCCAGTCACTTTCCGATAAAACTTCCCTTCATTTGAAGCGATTTTTTGACAGCTGGCCAATCACAGACTAGAAATTTGCCTTACTTGCAAGTCCTCTAAGTCATCTGAAAGCACAGTACACATATCTAAGGTATTATCAGGCGCAGCTTGTCAAATTTCAAGATGGCTGCCCCTTGTGTAAGTACACAGTAAACAAAAACAAATTTGTGGTGATTGTTTGAAATTAAATTTTTTTACTATTTATTTTGAAAACATGCGCAGAACTAAACATAAATGAACACGCTAGTGATATGACCTGTAATATATGTATCTTGATTTGAACGTAGGTACCCAATTTCATAGTTCTCTAGATTTTTGAAATATCGATTGTAGACTTTAAGTCTATTCAACTTTTGAATAGACTCTCGCAATAAGCCACTGTATCTCATGTAATTTTACACAAAAAAAGATTACCTAATAAAATAACACTTTTTTTTCGTAAAATTGATAGATTTGAAGAAAAACGGTCAAAAACATTGGGGTGCAGTACATTTAGTCAACAAATTTATTATGGGAGGATATTTAGGTATTATATTTTTGGGTGAAGTCATTTTTTTGTTTCGGTTATATTTGGAAAAATTATTTTCTATCAAAGGACCAAGCTTTAAGAGTGGTACCGGAAGCGAAAGGCTGCAATCTTGATAAATTATATTTTTCTAATTCTGTTTAATAAGAAATTTATTTTTTTCACAAAATTATCTTAAAATACTTGTAGACTGTACAATAATCTATCTAATGACATATTACAACCTTTGTACGTCGATTCGTTCTTAAGTTAAGGCGGTCCAAAGTTCCCCCTCTTCAATGTTATTTTTGTCTGTGTATTACCTTCCGCTCAGTCAACTTACTTCTTCTTCAACCATATTGAACGAGCGACTGACTTATTTTCTAAAATATAAAGTGATTTTAACAAACCTTTATAACATCAGTAAAATGTTTGCTTGAATTTCATTAAGATACCTTCAGAGATATAATGTCCCCAAAGATATTATATGTTTCCCTAACATAATATAAATTTGAAGGCTTTTAATTCTACTCTCAAGCACACTGTCTACCGTTGCTATTAATTTCATCAACCTGACTTAACTCACCTTCAATTTTTCTCTGAAATCTTCAAAGCTGCTCTGGAGCTACCAGCATATTGTTTCTCAAAGGACAAATCGTCTGCAATACTGTTTCCTCTGAAAGTTCATATATATTCTGTTACCTGTTCTCAGTATAAGAAATAATAATATACTTAGATGATTTTGGAAACATCACTGGTTGCATGGAGATAGCGATGGATATAACATATGTACATAAAGGTAAGTTAGTTCAAAAACGGATTGTCTTCTGGAATTCCTTATTTCACCCCCTTAATGTTATTAAATTGCGCGTGGCGTAATCCTATATAAGAGAGCAGGTACTTACTTATACCTTAGTGTACAAGGAAATGCACAAAAAAGTAAGTAATATCGTTGATAAAACTGAACCCCCACTTATGACTTCAATTTAAAAAATTCCCTTTGTGCAGAACCTTAAAATTTATCCGCATATTCATAGTACCTAAATCTTTTCCCTCTTTCACAATATTAATGGACCATACATACATATGTACGAAGACAGAATTTATATCATAAATAGGTACTTAGATAGGTAAGGTAGGTGGAGGTATAGGGTAGGTGCACCAGTACCCGGCCACTCACTAGTATATCCGGCCACTTTTCAGTAAATGCCTAATAATAAGAATTCCAAAGACTTTTTGCATAAACAAATATTTTTTATTATTTCATATTTAAATTATTTCAGGCTTATTTAAACTTTTGGTAAAATTTGACTAATCAGGGCCTAATAAGTTTGTCAGGAAAAAAATTAGAACTTGTGAAGGTTTACCGCACTGTGAAAAGTGAGATTTACAGTCTTGGATTGCAATTGGAAAGAGTGAAGTTTAAACATTATTTTAACTGCTATTGAGAACGAATCGAGTGTTTGTTAAATGTTTTTATTAAAAGCAATACTAATAATAGTATTGTAGTAGCCCGTAGCGTAATGGTTAGTGCGTTTGACTGTCACGCTGGAGGTCTGGGATCGCTTCCCAGCCTCGTCCACCTAAAAACTAAAAAGTTTTTTTTCAGGGCTACTGCCTCTTGCGAGGAATTGACAAATCCTCCAAGAGTATCACTTGTCACGAATAAGTGCTTCTCGTCTAGCCGTTCGGATTCGGCATAAAATTGTAGGTCCCTTCCATTCCTGTCGAAAGGCGCACACAGGAATGGTTGCGAGTTGTTAGTCACTAGGCCCTGGTTCTTCATGAGCCGTTGTGCCACCCGATTTATTTATTTTATAATACTAATAATAATAAAACCAACAAAAAATTAATAAAATTATGTTTAATATTCAATTTTAGTGGTGGCCGTTTACTGGAACAAAGTAAAAGCCTGTGTACTAGTAACCGGCCAAATGGCCGGATACTAGATTTTGAAGTGACCAGACAAATTGTTCTCTCATTTGTTCTTAAACTAAATTAGGATCTTTCTTTTAATGCAAGAGTGAGTAGAATATATTAAATATGCTTAGGTTTATTATCCGACCACTATTTTTCATCATAATTATGATCAAAAAACAATAGTGAATTCTCTGGCCGGTTTTTGGCGTACGCTGTTTATGTTTCCGGCCATAGGAGCTACAACGTTAAATTTTATTAATCTTGTAGGCCAATTTTGATCCTATCGATACATTACGTATGCAATAAGGGAGTAACACAAGAATGCTTTTTGGAACATACATATCATCAATGATTGTTAATGATTACATATATATTAAAACGGATTCTTAAATTAATGTTTGGATTCTAATATTAACAAAATAAACTAACTGGCCTGATAATACTAGCTCAAAAGTGGCCGGCTACTGAATTTCAATGGCCGGATACTGATGAAAAGGCACTTTTATGACAAAATTAATTTTAGTTTTAAATGCAAAAGAACAATTACTTTCATATATTTTTTATTTCATAAACAAATTATTAATGATTTAAAAAAAAGAAGTTTTAAAATTCTTTATTGTCAGACTCATTTTTTATAGGACACCAAAGTAAGAAAATGCGTTTGTTGGCCGGGTACTGGTACACTTACCCTATACCTATATATATCGAAAACGATAGAAAGGCCTTAAAGAGCTCATAAAAAAGAAAACGGTTCATAGTTCTTACCCAATACCTGTCTAGGTAGACGAAAAAAATCTGAAAACCCTCATTTTCAACTCATTTAACATGCGCCCTCTTCAATACTCAAATCTAACAAAGTGCTCTCTTCAAATTAATGTGATATACCAAATCCCAATCCCACATCAACAGTAAAACATTTTATACAGAATACTTAAATCGAAATATTGTTATTTCCTTCCATTCACCAACAACAACAAACAAAAATTGAGAAAAGCCTAAACACACAAAACATTTGTCATACACAAAACAACAAAAAAAAAAAAAAAAGACTCATGGGATTGAAAATTCAGCCCCAAGAGCTCATTGCTAATCCATTTTGAAAATTGCTCCCTTTATACCTACCTACCTACTATTTTGTGTTTATTCTTTGTCTCTATCTCCCTACAGACTATCCCATCACCCATCACTGACTGCAGTAAAGTTATTCATGCTGGGATTTCAATTATCCTAACACCAGGCCCACCTACACACATATAATATGTATATAGGTAAATTTCGTCCAACCATAGAAAAAGCCCAGGACAGTGTTGAGCCACCCTTTATATCCTTCACAACGGAACGTCACAACCCCCAACTGCAACGTTATAAAAGACAAAGCAATGCATTTCACATCAATTCAAATGTGAAATAAATCAAAAATAAAAACATCCACGTTTGTCCCTTTCGCCTGCGGTGATTTCTATAAATGTAGACATAAACGTTTGGTACTATTCATCTCTCACATTTCAATTTTCACATGTGTGAGAAACCATTAGGTACAGGGACAGAGAGAATGAATTCACTTCGGGAATCGTGATATGTGTAATGCATAAGGACACTCGAAAAGTCCTGCGGAAAAAAGAGCAATCAACAAGAAGGCATACGAAATAAAACACACGGATATAGGGACGCGGCTTAAGCGATAAATAAATGGCTACCGTTCTCATTCTCACTCTCACATCACACGTTAAACCAGCCGCACATACAGCATCTATAGCATCCAGCATCCACACAGTTAGTTGAAGCATCAACAATCAAAGGGAATGTATGAAAAAGCACTTCACATCAGCAAACCGAACCGTGTATAAAGTCAGGACGCTTCAGAAGCATCAGTTTTCTACTTCTATCATCGTTTAGAGGATTTCCACCAAAGGTAGGTATAGTTAGGTATATCCTTGTTCCGTTGTATTCGTCGTCTTTGCTTTCACGCTGTCATTATAGTGAAAAGTTTCTTCCACTATGATGTTCTCTCACTACCCATCGCCATATCAGCTAGCACATCGAGCGCGCCCAGCGCCAGCGCCACACAAGCGAAGCGTCAGTCACACAGTTCACCTTGAGTTATTGCTCCATATTTTTGTTTTTCATTGGATTCGCTCTGTGTCCTTTTTTTTGCTTTGTGGAATTCTTGCCACGAGAAGCCCATCTTTATCCCAAACTCGGCCCCATACTCTCATCTCATATCCATCACCGAAGACCGAGCGACGCTCTCAATGGGATACTGCTAGTCTTCTTTCCACATGAATTGGCTGTTGGTGGTGCTGCGAAAGCACAGTGGCAACCAGCCAACCTGTATACCAGATTGTCTACTCAATCTATAGGAAAAGGACCCTTTTTTTATGTACCCAGGACCTGTCACGGGAAATAGGGATAAAGGGACAAGACACGTGGGGGGAATCAATCACATAAATTGTTTCGTCGTTTTTGCTCTATTCCGTTTGCTGGATGATGGGTGTGAGTGAGTTCGGCTCGAAGCTGGCTGGATGGTAGTTTCAGGAGTTATTTTATTTTTTTTTAACTTTCTTTCTGCTGAACGCTATTCTATGGCAAAGGAGCCGTGAAATGAAGCCTTTAAGGAGCTCGAATACCGGTCTTTTAATTTATATACTACATTCCTTTCGAAAAGCAGAAGTTCTTGTGTCGGGCGGTTGGCGGCGAGCGGTGTCGTTTCTTGGATATGTTGCTTTGCTTCATGTATTTAAAGCGAATTTGGGATACCTTAAAGTTGACTCCATATAGGAAAAGCTTGTTCAAGATTATTGAGCTCCTTTCCGAAGGTAGGTTGTAGGTATAAGGGGGGGATGTGTCCGCAATGTTACGATTTTAGAAAATTGATTGGGTGATATGTCAGGATGGCAAATTGAATAGATTCACCCCATTTGATGAGAAAATTGTTATTTAGACAATTTAAAAGGCGCGCTTCTCTTCCTCCATCAACTTTAAATCGCACAAGATCTAAGATTCCCTCTTTAATTAAAATTGTATACTTTGAGGACAAGGTATACATATATATAGAGAGGTAGCTATAAATAGATGGAATAGAGACTCATTCTAAGGAATTAGAAAATCTTTATCCTTTTGAAGAAAGATATTTCTTTGTTGTCCTTTGACTTTGTTTTATATCCACGGACACGGACACGAAGTTGGCTAATTAACGTTGATGTCGCTCCGAAGATTGTATCCCTGTATACCTTTTGTCAGCAGGCGATCTGCGAGACGAGAGACAGTTTTGTGTTATTGTATCATTTGTGTACATTGTGTGAGTGAGTGTGATTTTTTTTAAGAGGTTTTGGACATTTCAAAGCAAAACGTATTTCATTTATATTTTTGTCTGGCTTTGGTTTAGTAATAAAAAAAATAATTAATGTAAATGTAAATCCACGACCACGAGTTATATAAAACAGCTCATGAACATTTCTATTAAGGACGCAGTGATTTCAAATGGAGTCCTGCGAGCGGAGTTTTTTAACGCTAGGTTTATGCAAGGGTGATGAGATTTTTGTTTGAATATTTTGATGTTAAAAGAAACCACGACCGAAATTGTGTGATGTTATTTGTTTTTTATTTGGGACATCTTAATTCAGATGGACGCTTCACCAATTTAAGGAATTAATAAACAATAGGGTGACTCGAGTAAACAAAAATATTTTTTTACTTGCGCGATGTGTCTGTAATAGGTAGATACTGTTAGTCAAATTTTGGATTCGTAAAAAAGTCCAACTCGTGATATTATAGTATAATTAACGATTTCCACGATTTAATGAATGATTTAAAAAAAATGCAAGACTGGATCACACGAACTTGCTATCGTATAGCTAACAACTAGAATGTAGCTAGAAATTGACGGTGATGCAGATATAGAATATGGTTTTATATTTTTCTATAGTTAACGAGAAAATATTAAAAACTAATTTAAAAAGCAGTTTTAATTTTTTTTTGATTTAATAAAAAAAAAAAAATTGGAACAAAATTTAAAAATAAAAAAAAGATTTGATTCTATGTTTTCGTAAAAAAAAATTATTTATACTAACAAATTTTGAATTCAATATTTTTTAAGAAATTAAGAAGTACCGAACTGCAAGAAAATAATAAAATCAATACAGCAAATGACGAGCTATGCGGGAATACACGAATACACCTAAACAAGTGGTTTATAAAAGAGCAATTTTTTCAAACAACCCATAACTTTATTTCCATTATTCGATTTTTTTGATAAAAATGTGGTTTACAGTATTATAACAACTGTTCTATAGATAACATGTACCAAGTTTAATGAAAATCGTTAGAGCCGTTTTCGTGTTGTATGGCAGCTACCCGTGCTAGATAAGCTAAAACAAAAATTCGAATTACTCCTTTACTTACTTTTTTATTTAACTTTAGATGGCGCTCACAGCCCGGGATGGGCTTTGGCCTAAACTAACAAGCCCCTCCAGCCAGCTCTGTCCCTAGCTAGCCGCTTCCAGTTGCGCACACCGAGTGCTTTGATGTCGTCATTCACTTGATTGCGCCACCTGTTACGGGTTCTTCCTCTGCTGCGTACCCCATCGGGGTTGGATTCGAAGACTCGTCGGGCAGGTGCGTTGCTGTCCATACGCTCCACGTGCCCCAGCCATCTCAGCCGCTGTATTTTCAGCTTTTTGACCAGGTCAACGTCGCTGTATAGCCCGTATAGCTCGTCGTTGAATCTTCTCCTCCATACTCCTTCGATACACACCGGACCGAAAATCACACGAAGAATCTTCCTCTCAAAGCACCCTAGCAGATTTTTATCCGAATCTTTCAGTGTCCATGCTTCTGACCCATAAAGCAGGACCGGGATGATTAGGGTTTTGTATAAAGTCTCCTTGGTTCTCTGAGAGAGGGTCTTACTACTTAAATGCCTTCTTAGACCGAAGAAACAGCGGTTGGCAAGAGTAATTCTTCGCTTGATCTCTGCACTGATGTCATTCTGCGATGTAATAGTGGAGCCCAGGTAGACAAAGTCCTTGACAACTTCGAAGTTATATCTGTCCATCGTGATATTTTGCCCGAGTCGACGATGTTGAGATTCCTCTCTCGATGACAGCATATACTTCGTCTTGTCCTCATTAACCGCCAATCGCCATTTTAGTCGCCTCCGATTCCATACTCGCAAATGCGCCTGCCACAGCTCGCTTCCGTCTGCCGACAATGTCTATGTCATCCGCATATGCAAGCAATTGAACTGACTTTTGATAGATTCTACCGCTGGTGTTGACATGTGAGTTGCGTACAATGGCTTCAAGAACGATGTTGAATAGGTTGCATGATAACGCGTCGCCTTGCCTCAATCCATTCTTCAACATCAAAGGAATCGGTGGTGTTCTTAACGATTTTGACGGAGCAGCGAGATTTCTCCATCGTCATCCTGCACAAGCGGACGAGTTTGGAAGGGAAGCCGAGATATGACATGGGTCTGTATAATTCGTCCCTTTTCACGCTATCATACGTGACTTTAAAATCGATAAAGAGGTGGTGTGTATCGATCTGGAATTCGCGTTTTTTTTTTTTAATCTGTCGGAGTGTGAACATTTGATCGATGGTTGACTTGCCTGGCCTAAAACCACACTAATAGGGGCCGATCAGATTGCTGAGAAAAGGTTTAAAGCGCGGTCACACAGAATAGCCGACAAGATTTTATAAGCAACGTTTAGGAGACTGGTTCCTCTGTAGTTGGTGCATTTCAGAGGATATCCCTTTTTATGGATGATGCACACTATACCGAGGTCCCATTCATCGGACATACTTTCAGCCGACCAAATTTTGCAGACGAGATGGTGTGTGCTCCTAACCACGTCATCTCCCGCTGATTTGAATAGTTCGTCTGGTAAGCCATCCGCACCAGCAGCCTTGTACGACTTAAGTTTGGCTATCGCCAGCTGTACTTCGGTTAGGTCGGGAGGACAGAATTGTTGGCCATCATCGTCCAAGTTGAATGGAGTGTGCTGCCTACTAGCGGAATCTTGGGTTTCGTCGCCGTTAAACAGTCTAGAGAAGTGTTCTTTCCGGTCCTCGGCACTGACTGTGTGTCTACTACCATATTCTCTACTCTCACCTCGGCAGGCTTCCGTTCTAGCTTTGTGTCATTGGGTGGATCGTTTCACCCTCTGATAAAATTTTCGAACATCTCCCCTGCCGCTACAACCCTCAATAGACCTGACCACCCGCTTCTCGTGCTATCTCTTTTTCCTCCTGATAAGTCCGCGTTCCTCATTTCGTTTCAGCCCGTAGAGCTCCCGGGCTACTCTCTCAGCAGCTCTTGTTTGAGTCTGCAGCATTGACTGGTATAGGCCTCGTCCTTAGCTGCATGCGCCAGACGGCACTCCTCCTTTAGGGAATCACATAAAAACGCGTCACAAATTTTTGAATTTGAAGCAAATCCGTCCAACCATTTAGGCTCTGGCTCGATATGTACATCAGGACGCATAAGGACGTCGAAAATCACTTTTTTACGGACTTCTCCATCATCGTAATGTTAGTTTTGATTAAAACATCGACATTTTTTTTGACACGAAACCAATACTTGGCCTGCTATAGATCAAGACAAAATTGAATTACTATACTAACGGTATGGTCATTATTTTGATAAAATAAATTTTCCAATAGCTAACGTTTATTAACGCAGGAATCATTTTTTTTGGAATTTTAAACTTCTCGTTTTGGACCAAGTCTGTATAATTTTTCATACATAAGCAAATTAAAAAAAATCGAAAAATTCAATATCTAGTAAATGGGTGGTAAATGGACATTTTTGTAGCTCAAGAAATAATGGTATCTGCCGTACAACAACATTTATTTATTTCAAAAATGGCTCAAACGATTTTGGCAAACAAAAAAGTTACTATTAAAGTTATGATCAATATTTAAGTAAACAAAATTTCACCAATAACGGTACTTGTCATAGAACCGATTATTTTTTTTTCAAATTTCTTGTTAATGGGTTCACCGTTTTCAACCAAATTTCTTACATAAAATGCCCATTTCTTGGTTTAAAATGTCTGTTTTTAAAAAAAAAATATTATAATTTTTTTTTTTAAAAGCAGATACATATCTTGAAAACTGGTCAATGAATGTTTGTTTTTCAATTTTATGCAAAATTGTATTTTAACTAATGCTGAAAGTTGGCATACCAAATTTTATTTTAATGAAGTGTTCAAAAATTCAGTCAGTGCTACATTATTTCTTGAAATTAATGACTTCAAAATTTGCACTAGCCCATTCTTGATATGCAAAACAAAAATTGTTAATTTGGAGCTTTACTGCAAGTGCTTGATTCACTAAATAAACATCATGTGTGACCTGCTAACTTCACTGTAAAGTTAGCATCAGTTCACTTGATTACAGCCAACATTTTTGATGAACTCCAAAATTGCGAATTGAAATGCAAAACAAAATCCATACTGCGTTGGTCCCATTACTCTAGTCTCTAGGTAAAAGTTGCCCTGCCAACTTCACAGAAGTCAAAACTTTAGACCTTTTTGACGATTTCTTAAACAGAAATTGATAAGAACCTGAACATAACGTTTTTGGAAATTGTTTGTCTTTCTCAAATATTTTCTCTCAACAGTAGGTAATTTTAAAACACAAAATTCATATGCTATAGGTTTCCACTTGTCATTAAAAGACACAGATAGACAAGACTGGGTGAGTTATACCTTCTTTCTACTACTATTTTCTTTTTGGTACGAACCACCCTGTTTTTTTTTCAGGGCCACTGCCTCTTGCAAGGAATCTACAAATCTTCCAAGTGTATCACTTGTCATGAATTAGTGCTTCTCGTCTTGCCGTTCGGATTCGGCATACAATTGTAGGTCCCTTCCATTCCTGTCGACACGCGCACACAGGAATGGTTGCGAGTTGTTAGTTACTAGGCCCTGGTTCTTTACGAGCCGTTGCGCCACCCTATTTATTTATTCATTTATTTTACACCCTGTCTTGTCCAAGTGTGTCAATTTGGACCTTTCAACGACATGTGGAAACCTAGCATTAAACACATGAGAATCCAGAGTTGCTTAAGATCCGGAGATGTAAAATAATAAAAACATAAAAATAAAAAAGTTTCAAAAAATCACCAAAAAAATATTTTTTTTTTTAATTTCCCAGCTCCCAAAATACCATTTTTAAATTAAATTATTTACACCTGGGTTACTATAAAGCAAAAACCAATTCTTCTTTTTCAATGGTATAAGATTTACTCCTATCAAATGCACCCCTGATTTATATAACGATTCATTTATGAAACATCCACTTTTGAATTCAAACCATCCTGTCCTAAAAAACGGTGTTTTTTAAAGATTTTTTTGAGATTTTACGAATTATTACGATTTCAAAAAAATCTATACTCAACGAAAGAAAATTTATTCACATCTCTCTCTTACCATTTAGAAAATATACTAAAATCCATTTTTCTTTTAAAAGACTTCTTTTAACTTACAGTCTTTACCATCTAGTTAGCTAGTTTTGTCATTTTCACGTTTTCAAGTTGAAGTTGGTTATGAAGTGAAGCAATTATTCTATCAAAAGTAGTCTTTTTATTTAATTGATTGCAATACTAAAATGAGTGCATTATTTCACAACTTTGACAGCTAAAACACTTACACTTTACTCCGGACATCATTGTCACGGAAGTATAGGTAGAGAAAAAACAAGAAATAGTTATTATTATACTTCACGTCACAGCACGAATGGCGATTACTATTCCTCCCCCAAAAGCATTGACATCGTTCCGAACCCAACTCAAATGCTATAAGGAAATTACCCTGCTTTTTAAAACCAATGTCCAGTCCATCAGAGGCTATTTTATATCTTCTAATGAAATCTTATTTTTGTATTTTCTATAACAAGGGTATAAATTTTAACCCTCCCTCTTGAGTGCGCGAAAACTTAGTTCCATAACTTTCAAATAACACATCGGCATTACATTTTGGCAAAATAATGTTTAGAAATGTTCATATGGAAATGTAAATCTTTGATGTAATAAAATAAGCATAAGGGTTGCAAACTATAATAACAGCTCTCATGTTGGAAAAAAATAGCAAAATGGCCGCCAAATTATAAACAATTGCCTTATTATTAAGGTGTATTGATGCCAGCTTGCCCTTGCAGTTTGTTCGCAGTCTCTGAGTTAGCCTCGGTATCTAGATATATTTTTTCCAACTATACGAAGCCATTTCCATTTTCGAAGTTACAACCTAGTTTTATTTTTGTATATGCCTCTTCTTTACTCCCTCATTATACAATGAACAGGAAACTTTTAAATAAAATAATCGATAAGAGCTCAGTATATTGAATTTTAAAGCAGGGTTGCCATATCTGAGTTCAAATTTTATTTTACATTTTTTAAAATCTCGCGAAGATTTATCATTAACAATTATTATCTCGTAAATCAATTATAGATTAGAAATGATGCTTGTTAAACATTTAGGAGAAACAGTTTAAAGATCCATATATCGCTTTTGACATTGTTTGACACAAATAAAACTATTTATCCCACTTCCACTTCATAACGATAGATGAAATACCATTTGCTTTTTAAAAGGTGCTGTCAAAGTTAATCCTCTTTTTAATCTCTATGTACGGTGATTTTACCATATAGATTTATTAAATCTAGACTTATATCGATCTCCTAGAAAAATCAACTTACAGAGCATTTTTCTTAATAGAGTAGAACATGGATTTTCAACAAAAAATGTGTGTTTTTATTTTGAGCTCAGAGCCCTCAGAATTTATAATTTTTGTTTCTTTTTCATTCAAATCATGATCAGAAGTCAGAAAATGTTCTAAGCGTGCTTTACGAGCTCCGACAAAACAACTGAACTAAATGACAAAAAGGATAGCAAGGAAAGGGAGAATGGTCATTTTGGTCTACCTATTGCCCACAAATGAGATATATATCGTTGGAAACCTTAGCCTTAGTACATCATTTTCTTGTATGGACACAAAGCTGTAAGCCATGGGGTTTAGGCAGTATATGGCAACAAAGATTGCAATTAGAGCAAAAATGAATTGCAATAGTGTTCCATTGAATTGACAGTATTGGTCACTTTTGATGCACTGAATAGATACTAAATAAAAAAAATGGTTGGCGAAAAATTAGCTAAACAGTATGAAAATTCTACTTTTTTTTATTCGATTTAGAGCCGGTTTTTCAATTGTCAGTTAAAGAGTCCGTTATTTACTGGAAGAATAAAGTTATTTGGCTCTTTAACAATCGGATAACAAAATTGAATTTTTCAGTTGAGAAAAAATAATCTATAGAATATTTTAATTTGAATGTCACTTTCATTTATGATTGTGTAGGTATGTTTTTGATATTTTTGTATTTGTATATCGAACATTTCTAAAATAATTTTAATTTCATTAAACGTTTATTTCAAAGCAATGTTGACAAATACTAAGGTTTGACTTTGAAAATATTTATTCCTATGAATAACTTTATCTGAATTCTCAATGAGCAGATAAATTTACTGTTCCTTTTCCTAGGAATAATTAATATCTGCCCATTGAAAAATAGATTTTTGCTTTATCTGATGATTAAATACTAACTGACTGCTTATCTGACTATTGAAAAATTGGCCCTTAGCGAATTTAATGAATGGGAATAATTGTGCGTCTAGTGTCCACAATTGAGGTATACAAAGTTGAAAAGCTTAGTTCAAGAGCATCATTTTTGAAAATGGACAAAGAACTGTAAACCATGGGGTTAAGGCAGTATATTACGAAATATAAAACAAATCATCTATGTTTATTTTAATTTGCAGTGTTTTTCTTATTTGTTTAGGACAAAAAAAGTACTATTACGTTGGTATACTCCATAGTACCTAATCATTTTCATAGGTTTCGTTTCTGGGCACTATGTAGACCAGGTCCCATATATTTTTGTCCATTCTCCTTTCACATTAAAAAGAGGAAAACAAGGAGAAACAAAATATAATAATCAGAACGCTCTGAACATTTTTGGTAGGGCTGGCCAGGAGACGAGACTCTGCGAGACTTCTGTTAGTCTCGTCTCGGTCTCGTTAAAATCAAAAATTTTCAGTCTCGTCTCGGTATCCTGTCGGTCTCGTATAATTAGGTCTCGTCTCGATCACGTCTCCGAAAAATACGTTTTCCGGACATTCTCTTGATTATTGGAACGAAATATTTTCGATTATAGTTTGAATACGTGCAGAAGTAATTGAATATTTACCTAACTGAAAGTGAATTTTTTACTTTATTAGACTCTCTGTAAATTTCGGTCCAAATATAAAGTCTCGTCTCGGTCTCGTCTCGATTGCTTAAAAGTCAGTCCCTTCTCGTCTTATTGTCTCGATCTCGTCATGCGAGAACGAGATCGAGACCGAGACTTTTCTCGTCTCGTGGCCAGCCCTAATTTTTGGTTAGAAAAAAGAACAAACATACAGACAAAAATAAAATGGTGCATGGTTGGGGATTACTGCTGAAGTATGTTTCAAAAATAAATCAGAGATCAGGTGACCTCGGTGGCGCAATGGGTAGTACATAAGCCTCAGAGGTAGCTGGTCTAGGTTCGATTCCAATTGACGGCACTAATTTATAAATTAAAATTTAACATAAAGACTAAGCACCGCTGAAAGGAATCTGATGATTGGTGTGGCAGCCATGAAATTGCAATAATTCCAGCCAAATACAATGGTGGTAGCCCACTCAAGTGGTTGTTGAAAATTCAAACATTCATTAATAAAATAAATCAGAGTTATTGAGGATTTCCCCTAAGACCCTGAACAATTTTCTATCTGATTTCATTTGATTTTGCAGAAGTTACTCCTTCCGAAATACATTTTTTTGCCTGGTTGATAAATAACCAGACCGATTTCGATAAAAATAAAACACAGGAACACGCTCGGACTTAAACCAAAGATATCCTGCAAATTTGGGTTCAATTGGTTGGGCGGTTTCGGAGTCTATAACATATTTACAAACAAACAGACATCCATTTTTATTATTTAGAAGATATTGCATACCTACAAAATACAAATTTCAAAAAAAAAAAAATGTTTCTGTTTTACAATTCTTTTTGGGAAAATGCGACTTTACAAAAACGAGCTATTGATATTTTTTCAAATCAAAGTTTATATACGAATATTAACTAAAATTATTATTTAAAGTTTTCAATTTTTGTATCACAAACATAAGCGATCCAGTAATGCATTTTTATTTCGCTAACGATATTAAGATTTTAAAAAAAGATGATGGGCAATTGTTATTTTATGTTCAATACATTTTGAGATATTAAGTTTTAAAGTCTTGATTAAAACCTTTTTAAGCACTGCCTTTGTACACCAATACGGCAATACCTTAAAAAATTTAGTGCTGGCGTAAAATTTTTTAAGCGCCATCGAAAATCTGATTTTAAAGCGTTTAATTAAATATATAATAAAGTGTCCTTTCCTCAATAAATACTTGCTTGTAAACAAAAATTGGCTCAAAAGATACCTTATTATGCTTATAGACCGATAAAAGTAGATTCTAAGTTAAAAACAAAAAAGCTATACAGTCTGAAGACTGGAATCGACGTATAATTTCACTCTATATTTTAATCTACCTATTTGATTTTAATTAATTAAATACAAATACACTCTGGCTCGGTCGATTAAGTCATTATTTATTTAAAAATCTAAAAAAACATCTACCGAACCGGAGTGTATGTTTGTACTAAAAGTCCTGGTTAACTGATGATATCGAAAAACATAACGCATCGGACAAACAAAAAGTTATATAAGTAAATAGCGAGAGGTGCTCGCTCGGCGGCCGTCGCACAGCGGGTTC
Organism: Melangyna quadrimaculata; assembly: GCA_949320155.1. Taxonomy (NCBI): domain Eukaryota; kingdom Metazoa; phylum Arthropoda; class Insecta; order Diptera; family Syrphidae; genus Melangyna; species Melangyna quadrimaculata. The sequence continues at coordinate 12,663,327 of OX439485.1, forward strand.
CATGCATACTAAGCAGTGTTCAAAATTCTGTATCATATTTTAAATCATCACTACTGTTGGATATTGATACTTACTGCTATAACAAATGAAATTCAGTAAATATGTTTCATATTCGCCTGAAAAATAACAACCACAACAAATACTTAGTACTATATACCTGAGGGTGGTGCTTTTACAGGGAATTGTCTTATTTTTAATGACGCACCCCCCCCCCTAATTTGTTCTAAATAACTAAAAAAAAATCCTGTGAAATTTTAGCCCCAAGACGTCTGAAGTTTTGTATGGGAAATCCCATGTATTTTTGTAAATCCAAGTTTGAAAAATCTAAACTTTGGCAATGATTGATAAGAAAAATTGAATTTCAGAACATATGTAGTTACTTTTGTCATATTTATAAAAATGTATCAGAAAAAAATTTAAAACAGTTAACTCCCTACTTATAGCCATTAAAACAAAAATATTTTTTTTATTTAATTTTAATTTTAATTTTAATTTTGTAAATTTTTGTTTTAATACTTTTTCTTACACATTACAAAAGTTACTACATGTGTGCGAAAATTAAATTTCCTTTATCAATCATAACTAAAGTTATGAATTTTTAAAGTTGGATGTACAAAAATACTGGGATTTCCCATACAGAACTTCAAATATCTTGGGGGCCAGGTTAACGTTAGTAAAATGTTTTAAAGTTTTATAGTAGGCATTTTTTTTGTACTTATTTGAACTAATTATGGGGGTGCGTCATTCAAAATAAGACAATGACCATTATAAGGACACAATAATATACCAACTACTTTTGGAAGTCGCAATTTGGGCATCTGTATATAAAATAGAGACGAAATTGGTGCATTTTGATCGCGGAAAGTAAACTTTTCAGTAAAAAAGCTGACAAGAATTGATCTTTTATTTATTCTAGGTCTCAATAGCTTAACCTTGCCGATCTGATAAATGGAACTCAAAAAATAAGATTTTTAAGCGAACCTAGTCGTTTTATTTTTTTTTTTTTTGTGAAAACTTTTTTTTGTTGATTTTTCGCCTATGTGGCTCGTTTAATAAGCTTATATTTTGAGTTCTATTAATTGAATCATTGAAACTAAGAACAATTACGATTACACACACCTATAAGCCCACATGCTTTGCTTTTCGGATATACCTTCATTACCAACAATTTATGTCGACTCTTTTACTATAAGTTTCCTGAGTCTCTAACTCAAACAGCTTTATTTTAAAAACGCGCACCATGCTCTCACTTCTCTCTTCCGATTTATAATAAGGAGAATTTGGTCTTTCAGTCTGTATAATTAGATTTAAAAGTTCTCTGCGCAAATTAAAAAAAAAATCGTTTTAAAGATTACATTGCCTCCGAGTGAAAGCCTTTTTTATTGATGTACTTTATATACTTAAAAACACTTTCAATAATAAAATACAAAATATATTTGTAATCTACATTAGGGTGTCCCAAGAAACTAAAGGTGTTTTTTTTTCAACGCATACCCTCCAATTTTGTTCGTTTTGTGTCAAAACACACGTAAATAAAATTTTATAAACTTTGGATCACAGTAACCCGTGCCGAGAAATGATGTCATTACTCCTAAATCGGTAGCGGTAGATTTAGTTGAGACCACGTAGCCTATAATCATTAAAACTGGATTGAAAATAGACTTCATTACTTCTAAATTAGTTGCTGCCTTAGACCGGTGTCAGTTGAGCATGAGAGATTCTGTTTTTATTATACAAGCTGCCATAGAGGCATTAGGGCATAACCCTGATGAATTTACAATAAGTGAGTCTTCCATTCAACGTATCCGTACACAAAAGCGAGATGAACGCGCCAAAGCAATAAAAAAAGATTTTGGGAACAAAGTTCCAAATGTGGTCACGGTACATTGGGACGGCAAACTGTTACCAGGTCTAGATGCAAGAAAATCGAAAGAAGAATGCCTTCCAATTGTTATTACTTTTGATAAAGAAGAGCAAATCATTGGTGTTCCCAAATTGGAAAATTCTACCGGAAAGGAACAGGCTCATGCTGTTTGGAACGCGATTTTAAATTGGAGCCTTGAAGATAAAGTTCAAATTCTGTGTTGTGATACTACGGCATCCAATACAGGTCGCATTAATGGTGCCTGTATCCTCTTAGAGCAGAAACTGGATATGGAAGTTCTTATATTTGCTTGCCGTCACCATGTTTACGAATTAGTACTAAAAGGTGTGTTTGAAACTAAAATCAGCCAAGTGACAACAAGCCCCGATATTCCACTGTTTAGAAAGCTCAGAGATGGTTGGAAATATATTGACTCCGTAAATGTTCAAAGTTTCAAAGAAAACTTACAAGCTTTCCTAAGCGTTTCACAGATAGATGGACTTATTAAATTCTATCAATCAGAATAGAACAACAAAATTGTTAGAGATGATTATCGAGAGTTGATTGAGCTTTGTTTGATGTTTAAGGGTGGAGATCCAGAAAAGCGGTTCAAGATAAGACCTCCAGGAGCTATGCATCAAGCTAGATTGATGGCAAGGGCAATATATTCCCTTAAAATGGCATTACTCAGCTCTCAATTGAAAATAACCTGCAAAGATAAGCCATCACTTTTAGATGTATGCTACTTTATTGTAACATGTTATGTTAAACCATGGCTTCAGTGCATTTTACCAGTGAAATCATCTCACCAGGATTTGTGCTTCCTTAAGTCGATGAAGGACTATGAACAAGTGGATAGAAGTATCTCGAAGGCAGCGCTGAAGAAGTTTAGTCAGCATTTATGCTATTTGACGGATGAAGTAGTAATGCTATCCTTATTTGACGATGATGTGGTACTAGAATTTTAAACTAAAATGGTCGCAAATTTGACGAAGGAACACATCTCGACCACTGAGAAACGGTACATTCCATCTAAGGACGAACTTGCCGGTTCATTATATGGTAAGTGTTTTATACTTTATATTTTCTTATAAAGAGTGTCGGATCTAAGTCGAAAGAGCTTGAAAAATTTTGTACTAAAGCTTAAGTTATCCTTTAAGTTTTAATATTGAGTTTTTTTTAACTAAATACTTATTATTTTGTATTCTTTCAGATAAAAACTTAGAAGATTTCGTGTCGATCAGAAGCAAGTTCTTCTTCGCTCGTCTCAAAATTGATGACAGCTTACTTCAAGAATACTTTGTTTTCATATTTAAAGGCCAAATATGCTGTTTCAACACTCAGAACAGTTAATGAGCTGAAAGAGCTGTTTAACTTATGCAAGACTTTCATGGTTTGATAACAGTCGAAGAGGAACAAAAACAATTTTTGTTAGGCTTTGTTAGGATTGTAAGAAGGAAACCCTCAAAAGGCGATATGGTGAATATTTACATATGACTTTTAATGAAAGAGCAACTAAAATTTGTTGTTTTTCGTAAGTTAATAAATAAATTGAAGCCTATTTTGATTCGTAAGAGTTTTATTTACATGAGTTTTAAGTACTTGAAAACTGAACATGAACAAGTTCTTATGCTCTAAGTTTGACATCACGGGTTCCTGTTATCCAATCGCTATAAAATTTTATATTTAGGTACTTAGAGCTAATACGAAAAAATTGGAGGGTATGCATGTCAAATTTCGAAAAAAAAAAAAAAATCCTTTATACCCTGGGACACCCTAATCTACATACCTTCATTAACAATCGACATATTTTTATTTTTTTTTGAACAAAAGAATTTAACTTTTAAAAATAAAAAAATGAAACCACAAGATCAAGACCACTGCATGTGTGAATCAAAAACAATTAAAAAGTGTCGCCTGACCAAGAGAGAAAGCAATACCTACGTATGACGTGTGTTACACCGTTAATATTAATTTAGCACTTTTATTTTATTTTTATTCGCAAAAATTAAAAACGGTATTTTGAGCACTGTTTTATATGGAGAGGACACACTGTGCGTCGGTCTTTGGTGGCGGCGGCAATTGGTACATACATACCTTATTTGGTCGCAGAAATATTAGTGGCCATAAAAACTTAATTCCTACACTCGGGTTCGGTGGATGTTTTTTTAGATTTTTAAATAAATAATGACTTAATCGACCGAGCCAGAGTGTATTTGTATTTAATTAATTAAAATTAAATAGGAAGATTAAAATGTAGAGTGAAATTATACGTCGATTCCAGTCTTCAGACTGTATAGCTTTTTTGTTTTTAACTAAGAATCTACTTTCATCGGTCTATAAGCATAATAAGGTATCTTTTGAACCAATTTTTGTTTAAAAGCAGATATTTATTGAGGAAAGGACACTTTATTATATATTTAATTAAAGGTTGTAAAAATTGCTTTTCGATGGTACTAAAAAAAGTATATGTCACCACTGAATTTTGTTCAGATAATGGGTTGTAAAGGCAGTGCTTAAAAAGTTTTTATTCAAGACTTTAAAACTTAATATCTCAAAATGTATTGAACCCAACAACTTTACTATAATTTAAAAGATAAAACAACTACCTTTTATTTGACACCAACATTATTTTGCTACTTTCTTTATACCAAAAGTTATGAACAGTTATTTCTAAAAAGAGCTGGAATATGGTGTTTGTAATCGCCAGCTTAAAGCTCAAATATCTCAGATTTCCCATGTACGTTTTTGAAAATATTGCACTTATGAAAGAAGCTCAACACAACCTTTCATTTGATACCAAATTCATAAGTGTTGGTCTAACGACCAGATTTCATACAAATTTGGCTATCATCCTTTGTTTAATGGAATAAGGTCAACAAATTAATGTTGATTGACTTTGCGCAGCAAATTCCGTGGGGTAATTGATGATGCAAGGCGATGGCGCAGAAACAAGGGCTTCTGAACACTTTTATTGGAAAAAGTGAAATAGTAATGAAGTCACAAGTCAATTCTTATTGGATCTAAAAGAAACTTTTGAACATTTGGCTTTTTTATTTGTTTGTTAAAAAAAAAAACAATTATTCTACCTACTGTGTATTTGCACTTCCAAATGAACAAATGTATTCTGGCGGAGATTAAGTGAAACCGGAAAAAGCAGCTTAATTAAAAAGCAGAAATGGATCTTTTGGCACGGACAAATTTTACCAAAAAACTGTTTCAATTTAGAGAAAAATTCAAAGTAAAAAAAAAAATATTATTTCCTGAATTCAATTTCTTATGGAAAAGTATTTAAAAGTGAAAACAAACACCAAAGTATATTTAACTAACCGTAACGACTAACGACATCGATAAGGATATTATACCTATTAAATTTTGTTTGCATTAAAAAAAAATCTCCAAACTTCGAGTAAGCACTCGTATAATGAATGGCAATTCGTACAGATTTCCATTCAGAATAAAAGACTTCCCTTTTTATGAAAGAATCCATCCATTTCCGCATAAATTTAAGATTAATGAAATGTTTGAGATTACAAATTTTCGTTGAATACAATATTTATCCTTCAGAAAGTAACCTGAACCTGAACAAAACAAAAAAAAAAAAAATAAATAATGCGAAGGCCGGATAAAAGGTCCACCCAACTTAACTCTCATCGCATTCGCAGAAAAAACATATTTTAATATTCCGTGGATATTTTAATATTTTTGTCCTTTCAACTCTGAGTGATGGAAATAGATTTTTGATACAAATTCAACAGCAAACGAAAAAAAAAAACAAAAAATAAGTAAAAATATCAACCCTAGGGCACTATCTACTATGTCTGAGCGTAGAATGAAAATATACGAGAAGGAAGGGAAAGCGGAAGAAAGGAAAGGGATCGTCATGGACGACCCCATACGTGTTGAAAATGTTCGCTATCCCTATCCTGGGGCTCTGTCAGTAATGGTAGAGTGAACTGAATTAATTGAAGATTTTTTCGTTGTTGGAATTTTTCGTTGGTATATAAAATTGATATGCGTATGGATATATCGTATGTACTGATGTCCTTGCTGCTGTGTTGTTGTTCTGTTTTTTTTTAATTTTATTGACAACGGTATTTAGTTTCATAATTATTTTCAATGCGAGTATATTCAGATGGATACCCTTAAATTCACCCGTGTTGTACTTTTTTGTGTTATAGTTGTTTATTTTCCATGAAGTGTGTTTAATATTGGAAATTTATATTATATTTGTTTTTTTTTTATTTAGTTTTGTTTGGATTCACCCTTTATTCCAAACGATAGGAATGTTTTTGAATGTTTTAATCTGAAATTGGGGGCATTTGCTGAATTGGGAGCCACTTTATTTACGATGTAGGTTAAATGTTATGTGATGCATTGATTTTTTTAAAGCAATCCTGATTGGAATTTTTGGTGAAATTTTATATAAATAAAAAATCGATTGCCAACATATCTAACAAAATTCATTGTAAGTTAAAATTAATGCCGCAGGATGCACGTTTACCTATATTCCTACATTTCTACCTGCTTTAAATTGAATGATGTAAATTTTGAGTTTCGAAATCAGACAATGTTCGGCGATTGGAGAGCATGGTGTGCGGTTTTGATTTTTCAACAAAAAATATTGATTACTTTTTTGAAAAAAAAAAACACACCAACAAATTAATATCAGTGATATGGAGCTTTAGTGTCTACCTAACCTATAGTCAAAAATTTCAAAGCCTTAGGCAAATTTCACCTTCATACATGTTGAAATTTCCACTTCCGCATACTTTATGTTAGACCTATCTATATGAAGTGGACTATAGAAAACTCGCACAATTATATTCAGGCACTTGACCAATTACTTGCTCAACATGAAACTGAGGGTTTCATTCACTTGGATCCGTCTGTACTCGACCAAATAGTATGGCAGAGCAATCTCTTTTCTGAATTCAGGCTTAAAAATTCTCACAAGCGTTATACAGCAGAGACTGAACTCATGGCTGAATGAGAACTCAATCTTGTCGGAATTCCAAGCCGGTTTTCGTAAGGGCTTTTCCACGGTGGATCACATTTATGTGATGGCAAATGCTGTTGAGCTGTATATGGATAAACGCAAAAAGGTGTATGCGTGTTTTGTTGACCTTAAAGCAGCGTTTGATTTAATTGAAATTGGATCTATTCCCTACAAGTTGGCAAACAAAGGACTGTCGTACAAGCTGCTCAAATTTACTGAAGCCATTTATACAGAAAGAAGTGCAGCGATATGGAATGGGGACATGCTTTCTGCTTACTTCAGTACTGAACTTGGATTAAAACAAGGTTGCGCGCTAAGTCCCACTCTGTTTTCACTCTACATAGATGATCTGCCGAACGTTTTACCTGGTGATATTCATTTTAATGAATGGAACTTAAAAGTGTTAATGTACGCAGACGATTTAGTGTTACTAGCAGAATCTCCAGAAACGTTACAACTAATGATAAATCGCCTTCATGACTACTGTATGCTTTGGAACTTGTCAGTAAACCTTGTCAAATCTAAAGTCATGATCTTTAAAAAAGGAGGGGGAATGCGTGCAAGGAATGAGTGTTGGCATTATGGTGGAGAAAGTATGGAAGTGGTAAAAGAATACGTTTATCTGGGTTTTACTATAACACCTTCATTTAACTTAGAGAAACATCTTGCAAAAAAAACTTATGAAGTCCAAGGAAGTTATAAACATGATTTGGAAAAATTGCTTTAGCAACGATTCAGTACCAAACGCAATCAATCACAGAATTTTCGAAGCAACCTCAAAGTCAATTTTATTCTACGGAGCACAGTACTGGGGATACAAAGAAAGTGATACGGTTGAAAGACTTTTAGCATATTACCTTAAAAGAACTTTTAAGCTTCCGATGACGACACCCTCATATATGCTTCACTTGGAAACTGGGCTACCACCGCTGTACATACAAACTCTAAAGTTGCACGCAGACTATATCTGTAGAACAATTGGTATGGCCGACGCTCGAATGCCCAAAAGAATCACGAAATTTGCAATTTCAAAAGGAAATCTGTGGTTTAATGACTGGAAGGAGCTAGCGATTCAGTGTGGGAAGACCTTTGAACTAAATATTGGAAACGTTGAAGAATGTAGAGGGATTTTCTATAAAATCATTGCTGCTATTGACGAAGATATGATGCAAAGATGTATAGAAAAGGCGAGACAATTAGTGCATCGAGAAATTTATTCAACTCTTGACTATTTACTCGGAGATAACTCTTATTTTAGTGACCAGGTTAATACAGAGGTCATCTCAACTATTTTTCAAGCAAGGGGAGAGCTGCTACGTCTGAACTTTTTTCCACATCGAGAAGTCCTGCCCCTGATTTGTAATCTCTGTAATGCGGGAGTGAGAGAAAATACAATGCATTTTCTAGGCCAATGTGCGATATTGAGGGAAATAAGAGAGGTATATTGGAGAGTCAACTATCTTAACAGGAACGAGGTGCTGGACATTTTAAACGGGAAGGACTGGATGAAATTATTCGAGTTTTGTAAGGAGCTGCTTAAATATCGTAAAAGAATCATCAATGAACTTTTCTAATTACTTATATACATATCAACTTTAGTTTTTCGAATTTTTATAATCAAAAGGTTTTAACTACTCAAACTTTGTTTTCTTTTTAAATTTATAATAAAATATTTTTCACTCAGGCAGACGGCTATACGTCATTGCTAATGAATTGTATGATTGTTCACAAAAGATATATAATGAATAAACCTACAATTTTAAACTGAACTGAACTGAACTACATATATGATTTACTATTATTGTTATGAATTATTGTAAAATGCAACTGCAACTAAAACTGCCATTAATTTGTTTGAAATCAAATGTTACTCGGAGGAACATAATGAATTGAATTGAAGGTGATTGTACACATTTTCATGACTAATATATTAAAATTCTACAAAAATAAAGTTTAAAAGGACCCGTCTGGAAAAATTCAAAATTTCTGTCTAGTTTAAGCATTTAAGCAAGGCCCTTGTTCGTTTTTAGTAGGGAAAATCTGGACGAGGGAAACTTTTCAAATACTTAAAAAGCTCTTGCTGGGTTTCAGTACCAAGCATTTAGACGAGGAAAACTTTTCAAACACTCGTGGGGCCCTCGCTAGTAAACGCTTGTTTCGGTACCCCATCGGGAATGTCTCTTGTATTCAAAAAATAAAACATTTATAAGCACCAGGCAATTTCAGAATTATTTTTTCTTTCTTTCCTATGTCTTCTTTTCCATATCATACAAATTCAGTTAGTCAGATCAAATCATGAGACAAGTTAGAACAGAAAACTAGGTCTAACTTGTTCTACCTTAAAAGCATATGTACATAAGATCCTGATCTATTCTGGATGACCTCTGTTCTAGCCTTTGCTAACCCTTGCTAGCCCCTTGCTACAAGCTTTTTTGAATCAATAATTCAACAGGTGCAATTAAGAAATGCTAAGTCTCCTACTTGGCTGATGTATTTCAGTAGTATATAAAATTTGTATTATAAAAAAACCATTCATATGTATACAAACTTTTTAAGACTCTCTAGTGCCATGTCGAAAACAATATTAATTTTCTACCGGGGAGGAAACAATTGACTTACCATACAGTTTTGTCGCGTGTTTTTGGTAAAGATTGAATCAAAAATGAAGTTTGATTAAAATTCCAGATTATCAATTGATTTTCAGAACTATGGAAACACCAATTAGAAATACAGTAAAACCTCGCCTAGGCGGACAGCGACTGTGACAACACATATGTACGCTTAAGTGAGTTGTTCGTTTAAGAGAAGAAATGAAGAAATTTCATGCATGTTCCTTTAATCTACATTTTATTTTAGAGTCCTGTAAACTTCTTAGATATATACAAAAATAAAATGTACAGGACTCTGAAATATAAGTTAAATGTACAGAAATTGGGAGACAAAATAGACCTTGTATTTGTATTGATAAGAAATAGCAAAACAAATGCTCCTGTGAAGGACTGTGCAAGTTTTTAATAAAAAAAATATTAAAATCTTTTGCTAAAAAGAAGATAGAGTCTTTAGAGTAATGGTTAAGGCGATGGACTGTCACGCTGGAGGTCTGGGTTCACCTCCCAGCCTCGTCCACCTAAAAATAGTCTTTAAGGTATTGAATCGATTGTGGAGCATTGGCATAGACCTTAAATATCTTTCACGTGGCCCCAAAGAAAAAAGGCTAAAAGCGTTAAATCAGAAGATCTCGGTGGCCTTTTGTGATAGCCTTTTCCAGAAATAACACAGTCAGGAAACTTTTCTTGCAAAATTGGGATTGCTTCGTTACTTGTGTCGTCCACATCAATATCTTCCGATTCCGGCCATAAAAAATCATTAATCATAATCATAGCTTTTTACCACAATCCATTCACCGTAACAGGTGCACCACCATCATTTTCGAATAAGTAAGGTCTAATCACACCGCCATGCCTGCCCAAAAACCGCACCAAACAGTGACACGTTGAGAATGGAGAGGCTTCTCAACAATCATTCCCAAATGCTTATTAACGTAGTCTCCGAGGTGAAAATGAGACTCATTACTAAAGATGATTTTTCGATGAAAATCCGGATCATTTTAAAGCATTTCAAGGACCGAATCAGAGAAGATACGACGTTGCTGATGATCGACAGACTTGAGTTTTTCGTGTTAACTGAACTTTAAAAGCTTTAAAACCTAACGTGAACCTGATAATGGCACGTTAACCGCTGCCCAAATGCATCCAGTAAAGTTTTAATTATAAAAAATACGAAATAATTGTGTTTTCCTTTCTCGAAATAAGTGTAAAATTTCGTTTTTGTACTTAAAACTAAATTCTTGTAGTTATGGTTTTTTTGGGCTTTTATGATCTTTAAAAATGGATGCAATTAATAAAAAACTAATTCATCTTTAGTTTACCATAACGTTTGCTGGCTTTTTTCCAGTTTTCTCAGGGTTTTTTTATTTAATAATCTAAAATTTTCAAAAACAGTACAATGATAGATTTAATATTTAATTTTTGTAATCAATAAGAAACATTACTCATTAACAAATTAATTAAAACCTAAGTCTTTATCCAAAATATGGTTGAATATCCTTTGTGTAATGCCAAATTCCAAAGACCAACGAGGAATCGACAAACCTGGGCTATCGTCAACACTGCGGGCTAACAGCGGCAAATTCTCAGTTTTTCTGGAACCACGCACACGGTTTCGATTTTGCACATGATTAACTTATCCCAAAAGCTCAAATTTTGTCCACCAGTTTCACTATTGCCGGCCTCACGATGACCCAGAAGTGCTCTAGTTTTGCGAACTGTGACTGAAAATTTTCACAATTTCAATGCGTTGTTGAAGCGTGAATCGTTCCATTTTTAGTAATGGTGAAGTTTTTACTTGTCAAATATCAAACGATGACAGCTTCAAAAGTGACAGCTGCTCAAATAGCGGGCTATTCAAAATGAAACCTCTTATTGGAAAACGCTACAGAATTAAATTAAAGAAATTACGGCTGATATTGTTGTCCACGTATTTTCTATCTACCCAAATATTTAGTAAGATTGTACACTACGGTAGCTGAATGAACTAATATTTCTGGTAGATATCAAGCACGAAGAGCACACAAAAATAGAATTGACTGAAAGAAAAATGAATGTTATCAGAAAAAATCAAATGATAGGTAGGTAAGCAGTGGCGGATCCAGGGGGGTGGCTATAGGGGCTAAAGCCCCCCCACAGGCGGTTCTTAAAATTGATTGAAATATAGAAATCAGAATCAGGAGCCAGAAAAAATAACGAGGCTGGGGCTACGCAATTTGTATGCTACGTATTTTTTTTCTAAGCCCCAAAATTAGGGTGGGGCTGAATCCTGAAGGGAATTGTACAAAAAACAAGTTCGGGGCTACGGATAATTGACAGAAAATTGGGACGAAAAAAAAATCAGCTCGCGAGTAGGGCTTGACAAGAATTGGACAAAAAAACGTGTCCGGGGCTAAGCAAATGATTCCTTTAAAACTAACCTTATTCCCGAAAATTTTTGCGCTTGACTCAAGGGACTGTCAAGTCCAAGTTGGGGCGAAGGCATAAAGAGATAATTAAAAAAAAAACGGGGTCGGGGCTTAACAATTAACATGCCAAACGAAACAAATAATTCACCCTATGAACTTCGCTAACTTTGCAAAAAAAAACAACAAATCAAAATCTGAGTTTTCTCTGGCCACTCAGAAAATCATGTGTGTGAATATTTGCAGTCCCTCTAGACTGACGTACAAATTTACTGACAGATTTTTTTTTTGGTGGTTCAAAGCTTGACGTGGCTGAAAATTAAAGGTATATACATTTTTTTTTTCTATCTCCACTTAAAAATATTTTAAATGTTAAATACTACAGATGTTATTGTATGTAATATTAAAATCATTTTAAACCGGGGTTAAAAGCTGATATAAATGCACAAAAAACAAGGCTATTCTAAAAGGAAAAGTGGGAATGCCAAAATTCAATAACTTTAAAATCATCACAATAGTTAAAATAATTTGTTCTTCAAGGGAAGCGTTTTTCTCTTTTCACTCTCACAACGAATGTTACATTACCTCATCACTGGAAAACATTAAAAAAAAAAATAATTTCAAATAGAAACAAATATAATAATTTATTATTATTATAAAATGGCAGTTATCAATAAGATTTTAGAATGGTTATCACGATAAAGTGTTCTGAACGCTGCATTGATAGACCAAGAGCCTACAGCAAATTTTGGGAGTGGATTGCTAACTAAAATATGAGTATGATGGTTTGTAGGTGCTTATATCGCGGTATCAAAAACAACCGTCTGGCAGGTTTCTTTTTCAGCCTTTGGCGGGGGTGGGAGTTTGAAAATACCGATTTTCCAGTTTAATTTTTCATAGGTATTACCACTTCAATAATTTAAAGAATATATAATGTGATGCTCTGTCATTTGCTTTATGTCAAAACGTCAAAATCTTGGCAATCCGACCAATAGAACTCAAGATATTAGGTTTTTAAGCGAACCTTAATCGATTTTTTTGGAGACATTGTTTTGTTGATTTTTTGTGTTTTATAATTCTCCAAGAAAAAGACGATAAGGTCCTCTTAAAAAGCTTATATTTTGAGTTATATTGATCGAATTGCCAAGATTATGATGTTTTGACTTAATGACAACATCACATAATATATTTTTTAAATTTATTGAAGTGGTAATACCTCTGACAAAATAACTGGAAAATCGCTATTTTCAAACCTCCACCCCCGCAAAAGGCTGAAAAAGAAACCTGAGATACGGTTGTTTTTGATACCGCGATATATGCACCTACAAACCATCATACTCATATTTTGGTTATCAATCCACTCCCAAAATTTGCTGCCGGCTCTTAGGCAATGAAGTTTAAATGGCAGAATACATTCGTTTAACTAGAACTACAGAATTATCTAAGTTCAAGGTTTACTTTGAAACCGAATCAAGTGCTGAACTTAAGTTTAAACATAAATTGTAGTTTAACTTGTGAAACTGGTCATTAATCTCTCAAACTGGATCTACCAAGCAACCCCCCCCCCCCCCCACAGCCTAATCCTAGATCCGCTACTGTAGGTAAGGTACCTACCTTCAATTTGAATTTAACGAACAATAAACTTTGCTACCTATTCGCTTAAATCTAACTGTCATATTATTCTTACCAAATTCCTAAGTTCTCTCCGAGATACTATAAATCGTATATTTTACCTAACCTACCTATCATATTACGCCTTTGATCATTAATCATCAAATGCTCTCCTAGTCCTCTTGAATAAAAGGTAGCCTTGAGAACCGTTTGAAGCACGTTTTAAGTAGTTGCTCCAATTAAATTCATATAGCTTCCAACTAACGACGCTAATTTTATATTATTTAATCGCCATCATCGCATCGCATCGCCACGATTCTCCATCTCCATCAGTTTCTTTTAATCGAAAGACAAAAAGTAATCCAGTGCAATTACAAGACACAAAAACAAGAACAAAAAGGACTTGGCGGAACAAAGAAAGTTAAAAAAGTAAACTCGCAAAGAAGATGAAAAATGCTTAGTTGTTCCGTCCGGCAAAGAAAAATATTTGAAAAGGATATTAAGTTTGCTTGAATAACGGCCACTGAATTGAGGTACAAAAAAAAAACAAAAAAGTGGAGAAAAAGGAAAAAAGGAGCTTACAGCACAGCACAACAGAAAAACCAATAAAAATGAAAATAAACTGCAAGCTGGACGGGATGCTGGCTGGTGGGATCAGCTTCTTCTCTCCTTGGACGCCTTGCCTGCCACGGCATTCGGCGTTCTGGTTGTGGGTATTCCCCTTCCAGTTCCAGCATCTGGATGTACATACAAATGAAGCAGAGGTTCAAGTACAAAGTTGATTTATTAGATTCCCGAACACGAACGCGACTTTGCCGGTTTTTTGTTGGTTATTCCGTTTTTTTTTCGCTGAACCGCGTCCGCAGCCCCCCGGTCCATCACACTTTAGAGGAAAGGACAGTCGACGGACGCGACGACGGACGCGACGACGGACTGCTTCTGTATACCTTTACGTTTAAACTGATTATTATTCAGTTAGTTACCGGCGGAAGGTGTGGACGTAGGCGCGCGAGCCAGTGTGCACTTCATTTCGCGTTTAGCCATCATGAGAGTTGGGTGGGAGTTGGGTGGCAATTTTAACCTCATTAGCGGTGAAAAAATTGATTCATATTCATAGAAGGCTATGAGTGTTAAAGGCAGAGTTGGCGGCGGCCGGCGCGGCCGGCGGCATGGTTTGGTCATCCATATTGGCTGCAGATGGTGGTGGGCGCGTCGACTCAATTGTATAGGTAGGTTAGGTACCTGGGTGTAAGGTTTCAATTTTCTCCCCTCACAATGTTTGGTTAGGATGGCCTTTTTTCTGCATTGCATTATGCGGCCACGAGTTGGTAAGTAGGTAATTGGAAAATTGAATTTTTATTAAAAACTTTTGAAAAGACAGACTTGTTACGAACTTGAATCGATTTTTTTTTTAGAAAAGCAAGAGTAATTTTTGTTTAAGAAAAGAACTTTTATATTTGTATGGAATGAGATTCAAGCGGAATAATAATTTATAAGTGGAGTATTGCTTAAGAAGAAAGGAATTTAAAAATATATACTGGTTTGTGTTATTTTTTGTCTCTGTTTGTTTGATTATACCTATGCGAATTAAGAATTTGGATGGGCATAATGTAGGTACATTTGCATGGAGTTATAAGTTATTTGGATTTTATTTCAATGCACAATCAATCCGATTCTTAAGTTCAATGCAAAAATAAACTAACACAAAAAATCTTAAAAAGACAATACAAAAAAAGTACGTATACGCCCGAGTGTACCAATATTTAATCATCGATTTTATAAGGAACAAAACTACGGAATTTGTACGTAACAGTTTCATCGCTTGACCTTACATGACGTTATCCCGAAAAAAGTTGGGAACTTTGACGTATTTACTGAGGTTCAAACATAATATTGGCTTCTTCCACCAGTGGCGTAGCTAACCCCTATAGAATTTTTTTAGGGGTCACACAAATAAAATATATTTACAAGTATAAGAATCTACTTTCACGTGCGGGTGAAAATTTCAATTATTTTTAAACTGCTTGAGGCGTGCTGCTTCCATGCAGTCAAATATAATACTTACGAAGTTTAACACCCTTACAACTATAGAAAATTTAGATACCAATTGTTTTTTGGGTAATATGCCTACACATTTATTTTTTTGATTTGTTTAGGCCTTAATATAACGGTACCTGCCACACATAATTTTTGTGTAGCTCCTAAGGAATGTATTCGTCTTCTTCTTTTTCATTTTACCGGCGATTGTCATGAATTCGAGGGGGACCACAAATCTCCCACTGCTTCGCCTAAAGGTTCCACTTGTGGGGTTCCATTATGGTATTTTTGACATGGAGGCTTCCTCGGATTATCTTGCTTCTTATTGGGTCACGCTTTGTCACTCCTGCTGTAATTCGGAGCATCTTCATTTCAGCTGCCGTCAATTTACGCTCGTACATTGTCCAACACTGTGAACTCCTAAGGAATGTATTATTTTTCTCAAAAAGCGCTCTTGTGAACGAACTTTGTTCTCTTAGCTAACAAATTTAAAGTAGCTAGAAATTGACGCTGTAGATACAGCAATGACCAAAATAATAGCAACACTCGGTATTTTTCTTAAAATTTATATGTAGAACTTACGTAATATAGTAAGAGCCCAGGGCCGCTAGACATACGTTATTTTATCAAAGCTAAGAATTTTTCTGCGAACAGGTACTATGGTAGCTAAGATCAAATGGATACTAAGAATCTTCAATCCGGGTGCAATTAAGAGTTGCATACAAATGTTGCAACATTGCGTTATTTTATAAAAGCTGAATTTTTGATATGTCTTAGGGGATGGTGTCATTAACTTTATTGGACACTTGCTAGACATCTACAGTGGGGCCTAACGTGAGCCAGAAACTTTAAATATGTCAAACTAATCGTGCCATTTACGTTGTAGTTTAAAAGCTAATATTTATATGTTTTATGGGCAGCTGTCTAAAAATAATCCCCCATCAGCTAAACATATACAGTGGGGCGTATTCACCAACCGAAATTTAAAGACAGCTCAAATAAGCGAAAAAATCACGTTTTAGTAAAAAAGAATTATTATTTTGACAGGTTTAAAGTGATGTTAGGCCCGCAGTAGGTGTCTTGCTTATTAGAAAATATTGTAAAATATTTGCCCACAGAAAACATAAAATCTTGATTTGATTCTGTTATGTAAATGGCACGATTAGTTTGACAGATTTTAAGTGTCTGGCTCACGTTAGGTCCCACTGTAGATGTCTGGAAAGTGTCAAATAAATTAAATGACACCATCCCCTAACACATGTCAAAAATTCAGCTTTGATAAAATAACGCAATGTTGCAACATTTGTATGCAATTTTAACACTCGCTACCCCTTAATTGCACCCGGATTGAAGATACCTAGTATCCATTTGTTGTTAGCTACTATAGTATCTGTTCGCAGAAAAAATCTAAGCTTTGATAAAATAACGTATGTCTGGCGGCCCTGGGCTCTTAGTCTACAAGGCAATAATATAAACCGAAGACCATACATTTTAATAAGATACCAATTTTCTAGTTTAATTAACATAATATTAATTCTAAAAAAGAAACAATATATTCCCCCAATATTTCATAGCTTAAGGAGGGTAATTGTGAATTAGATGGAATTGGCAAAAGCAATCCACTTTTGTCTGTGTACTTTTTTAGCAACGGAACTTTTCTTGCCAATCGCGATGGTAGATCAGCATTATGTAGTACACGACGGATCGTTCTGCAACTCACAATGATTTTCCGCTGCAGATCTTTGGATGAAGAAAATGGATCTGATTTATACTTCGTAATCAATGAAAATTTGTATCTTCTAATGATTTTTGTTGGACGCCCTCTGGTTTCCGCGGATTTTTTGTGTTTGATGGGTATTAAATACCATTCTTACAGAGCATCCCACAGCTTTCGCGATTTCACGTATCGACTTCTCACTCTCATGCAAAACTAAAATGGCCCCACGTTGGCCTGCGGTAAAGTGTTTGGCCCTTCCCATTACTAGTAATAAATAATGCAAAAATACCCAAATAAGGTACAAGAATTACAAAGAAGATCGAAAATTTAAAATTTGACCTCAATTAATCACAGTCCAAAAGAAAAATAGGTATTTTAAATGTTTGTTCTGCGTGTTGGTATTTTTCTGGCCATCAGCTTCTTTAATTAACAAAAAGAATTGAGTGCAGATTATTGCAAGGCATTGAGAAAAATTCACAAAATTATACATTAGATACAAGATACTGAAAAACTGTTAGCCCATTATCACTTTTTCGTCTAGTGATCGTCTAATCTAAGAACGAGGGACAGTCAAGTTTAAAAGTTGTGAGTGTTGCTTTTATTTTGACCGACAGGAATGGAAGGGACATACAATTTTATGCCGAATCCGAACGGCTAGACAAGAAGCAGTTATTCATGACTCTTATTCCAACTCTCGGAGGAATTGTCAATTCCTCGCTAGAGGCAGTAGCCCTGAAAAAAACTTTTTAGTTTTTAGGTGGACGAGGCTGGGAAGTGAACCCAGAGCTCCAGCGTGACAATCCAACGCACTAACCATTACGCTACCGGCTACTACATTTAATTCCATTCCTGTCGACACGCGCACACAGTAATGGTTTCGAGTTGTTAGTCACTAGGCCTTGGTTCTTCACGAGCCGTTGCGCCACCCAATTTGTTTTGGCCATAGCTGTACATGTGCATTGTGCATACATTATGTTATTGGTACAATCATGTTATTATATTGTTAAAAAAAGGTTTTAAAACCAAGGTTAACTATAAAACATAAACTACTATAAATTTGTTATTCAAATAGCTACAAAAGCATTAAAAATAGCTAGAGCTTAAAATAAAGTATAACATCTGATTCTGCGATCAATAAAAATTTCTTTTTCTGAAAAATGTACTTTTTGTTAAATTTTGTTGAGCAGTCGAAAAAATTAAATTTGGTATGCCAATTTTCAGAATTATTTAAAATATAATTTTAAACATAACTTAAAAAAAAAATTCATCGACTCATTTTTTAAGATATTGAATTTTAAAACAAAAACTATTTTTAAAAAATCAAAAAATGATTTTTCGAAAATTTGTAGTTATATGCAAAACTGTTGAGAAAGTAAAGGATCCAATAACGAGAAATTCGACAGTCAGAAAGTCAGTTGTTTGAAAAGCATACCGTTAAAAACAAATTAAATTTTTCTTTATCAAAATATTGACCAAATTACACTTAATATGAATTTATATTTTGTTGGTATAGCAATCTTTTGAACCGTTTTTGGGATACATTATTTTTTGTATATGTTGTATGGCATATATACCGTTATTTTTTGAGCTAAACAAAAATTCTTTGAATTCTCATAAGAACCTAAAGAACAAGGCTAGAAGAAAACCGCTTCAGAGGCGGCCGGTGGCGGTCGTAGAACAGGCAGACCACCGACAGACTGAACTGTGAGACCCAGTATTTTCTGTTCTTTATCATATTATATGAGGTTACTTTGATATCTCGAATTTCGTAAACAAAAAATAATTGTACCTGAAATACAATATACCTAAGTAGAACCATTATTTTGGGTTTTGATTTTCCCGAAGGCGTTTGAGTTGATTCCTTATTTTTTTTTATGGAGACGGCTTTCAAAAGCTTAAATAGTAGGTATTGTATACCAACATTTCAATGAAATTTTGTTTTTTTGAAATAAAAAAAAAATCAAGATTTTGTTTACGAAAACTCAATAGGTAAAATGACTTTGTTAATTTTTACTTGCGATATACGTAGTATAGGGCAAGTTTAGGATCCGTGCAAAAAAAAATCGAGATAATAATTTCCCCCAACATTACGATGATAGAAAATGCGAAAAAAGTGGGTCTCGCAATTCTGTTGTCCGTCTGTCCGTCTGTCCGTCTGCCTAAACGGCTGAAGCGATTTCCTTCAAACTTTGGACTTAAGGTTCGTATGTGATGCCCTATAGAGGAGAAATTCATTTTTTTTTAGCTCAAAAAATAACGGTACCTGTCATACAACTAATGTTTTGGTTTTCAACCGATTTAAGCCAAAATTTTTATACAAAAGGTCGCTCACAATTTTAACAATTTTGCATATAAAATTTTGTTTGGATTTTTAAAAAAATATTGAATTTTTTTTTTTTGAAAATTCAATATCTTGAAAACGGACTTAAGAATTTTTTTTTTAATTTTCTGAAAAATTAGATTTTATCAAATACTAAAAGTTGGCATACCAAATTTTTTTTAAAAAAATGTTCAATATTTTATATACAGGGTGTCCCCTAAAGGATGGTCAAAACTGAATATGGTGAAAGGCCAGGTCATGACCTTTCAGAATTTGGTTACTTGTTCATACCGGTTTTCGAGTAACGGCTATTTTTCGAAATTTAAAAAAAAAACTTTACTTTGAACCAGTTTTTTGCTCACCCTCTCCATAATTGACTTTTGTTTTTTACAATTTGTACACTAAAACTATGGCCAATCGTTTGACTTATTTTACTGAATCAAATAATGTTCATTTACATCACCATTTGCCTACAAACTAAAAGATGAACTTGAACTTTGACCAAACTTAATTTTTGAACTCAATCATCTTAAGGGCTCCATGAATTAAATTCGTATGACACAATACAGGTTTTATCTTCCAAAAGGGTATACAACTTGCTAAAGCGGTGCTCAGATAGAAAGTTATAACCGTATGAATCCAATAAATCAGGTTAAAAACAAACAAAAATAAAACATTTTTGTTCAAGTATATCGATAAAATTAAAATATCTTTTCAAATATAACTCCGATAAAACTGAATTTTGGTGGAGAGCTTCATTTTGGATTCATACGGTTATAACTTTTTATCTGAGCACCGCTTTAGCAAATTTTATACCTTTTTGGAAGATAAAACCTGTATTGTGTCATACGAATTTTATTCATGGAGCTCTTGAGAAGATTGAGGTCAAAAATTAAGTTTGGTCAAAGTTCAAGTTCATCTTTTAGTTTGTAGGCAAATGGTGATGTAAATGCACATTTTCTTATTCAGTAAAATAAGTCAAACTATTAGCCAAAGTTTCAGTGTAAAAATTGTGAAAAACAAAAGTCAATTATGGACAGGGTGAGCAAAAAACTGGTTCAAAGTAAAGTTTTTTTAAAATTTCGAAAAATAGCCGTTACTCGAAAACTGTTATGATTCTGTGTGAACACGTTACCAAATTCTGAAAGGTCATGACCTGGCCTATCACCATATTCAGTTTTCACCATCCTTTACGGGACACCCTGTATATAAAAAATTAATTAAAAAAAAACGCCCTAACGATTTTTGATTGTTTTTTTTTCATAAATTCATATTTATTAAACAAATCAGATTATTAGAATAACTAATTTATAAAAATTCATAGTAATCATTTATATTTTAAATTGTTTTTAAAACTTTTTTTGAATGATATCATAATGTTATGGAACCAATAAATATGTACATTGTCAATTTCAAGCTACGTTAATGTTGTTAGCTACGAGAGCAAAATTTGTGCGATCTAGTCGTGGCCATTTTTTTTTTTTTTAAATAAGTGCATACATATTTGTTCCTTATTTTTATAATAAACTTAGAAAACAAACCTACCTATCTAGAACTAAAAATTTAAAACCAAACTTTTAAATCCAAGCTTAACTTTTTACATGAAACTTCAACGTTCTAAAAACAAATAATAAATCATAACCCTTTCATTTTCTTTAACATTAAAAATGTAAATTAGTTTCAATTAAGGTATACATTTCTATTACATATCTACAAACTAATATGGACTGAGCTGAGCATGTGCGATATCACTAGACACTAGAAATAGAAACCAAACTCCAGTCAAATAAAAATTTACAATTATACAAACACGTAGATATAAGTTTACCCCTTTCTGAATGAGTTTCAAGTTATGGTTTGCATATATGGATATTCTTAAGTAGATATAGTTTTTCTATAGCCCCCTTTTCTGATTACTGGCAATATTCCTTCAAAATTTTCAAGATATTCATTTAGATGGGGTGAAAATTATTTGTGAGTCATGCGGATTAGCATAATTGAAAGTTGAATGTCTAGCTGGGTTGTGTTATATGAGCGTCTTTGCTTCGAAACAACCCTCATAATTTCTTATTCTTATGATGGAAAGATTTTTTGTTTACCTATCTAACAATAATTTATTCTAGGATAGAATACAATGTAGATATATGGCGAACCGTGAAAATAATTTCGAAAATACAAGTTTAAACAAGTCTAATAAATAAAAACCAAAGTTTACACACTCCACTTTCAAAATAAACATGAACCCTAGGTAAAAGATGAAAGCTATAATCAAAATAAACCAAGTTCATCATGGTTTGGAGGATGTATTTTATCAATTCTAATACTCTTCTAGCCTCATTCGACCCTTACAAGATCAAGAAAGTAAAACTGATGACCGAACCAAGATCACCTTTTATATACCTCAACCCTTTTAGATAGTCATTCGTTTTCTTGTCCCATGCAGGGCCAGTCACTTAAATTGCTTTCTTTACCCCAAAATGAACTATAGACAGACACGTGTTTATCCAGCTTCTTTGAGAATTCTGCCTCTGGACCATCGCCAGATCGGATCAGACCCTTGACCTTGACAAATTTCTTGGTAGTTTTTTTGTAGGTAATTGTAGTATTATCTCAAAATATAGAGATCGTATTAAAGGGGTAATGATGGATATAATGACAGTGAAAAATGTTGGGCTTCTACTTACAATTCTTTTCAAAACCGGGATTACGACTGAAAAATTGGGGTGTTCAGAATAATGAACTTTGTAACTCTATTTGGAAAAGTTAAAGGTTAGGCTTTTTAATTTCAGGAATAAGAAGATTAGAAAAAGAGTGAAGGATGTATAATATGGTAGTAGCCCGTAGCGTAATGGTTAGTGCGTTGGACTGCCATGCTGGAGGTCTGGGTTCACTTCCCAGCCTCGTCCACCTAAAAACTAAAAAGTTTTTTCAGGGCTACTGCCTCTTGCGAGGAATTGACAAATCCTCCAAGAGTATCACTTGTCAAGAATGAGTGCTTCTCGTCCAGCCGTTCGGACTCGGCATAAAATTGTAAGTCCCTTCCATTCCTGTCGACACGCGCACACAGGAATGGTTGCGAGTTGTAAGTCACTAGGCCCTGATGGTAATTCACGAGCCGTTGCGCCACCCAATTTATTTTATTTTTAAGCATGTAAAAGATGGTCCAATAAAAACGCACGATGTTAATTGTAAATAAAACAAAAAGTTTTCAGAGAATTATCTTAATATTATTTATTACCTCTATGCTCTATCCGATTGTTTTTCTTTTAAATATCCCCAACGGCGTCAAATCACATGATCGTGGCGCCCAATTAACATCGCCACGACGTGACGCGACATTGAATTTCTCGCACAAAAGAGCCATTGTTTCGTTGCCTGTATGGCAAGTGGCACCATCCTGTTGGAAGCACATATCCAGGTCCATATCCACAATTTCTGGCCACAAGAAATCCGTTATCATCTCGCGGTACCGAACACCATTAACGACTGCTTGGCCGACTTCATTTTCGAAGAAGTACGGATTTCTTTGCAAAGTCATCATTCACTTCTGTCTGTTCAACCAATTCGGCGTT
The DNA here is from genome assembly GCA_949320155.1 of Melangyna quadrimaculata. Taxonomy (NCBI): domain Eukaryota; kingdom Metazoa; phylum Arthropoda; class Insecta; order Diptera; family Syrphidae; genus Melangyna; species Melangyna quadrimaculata. The sequence continues at coordinate 12,686,458 of OX439485.1, forward strand.
TTGACGACGCTTAAAATGGTCATATGGTGGCTACAGCCCTTGAGTCTATTGAACCTTGTAAGCGTGTAAATTCAAATCATTATTCAAAATTCATATTCGTGAGATGTTCAACTGTTGGGCACGACGTAGAGTCGAGGTTGATGGATCTTCTGCCACACTATCGCGAACATCAACAGCAATTTTTTCTGCAGAACGAACTGGGCAGGTGTTTTTACATTTCCTGCAGACCCTGTTTTGCTGAAATTTGCGCACAATTCTACTGATTGTGGACACATTTGGCTGACCAAAAAAATTTGAACGCCCATTTTCGTAAAAGGCTTCAACAATATTACGCGCTGCTCAATTGTGTACCTCTATATGGTTGAATTGGGCAAATACTGAAACAAGGAAATGTCAAATTAAGTTGGGCAAGAAACTTGACATTCAGGTGTGACTCACAATAAACATCGTGCATTATGTATGGTTGGACCACCCTTTATATGGGGAAATAACATTTTTTTAAATTAAATAGGTACAGACAATTTAAAAACAGTCTGCCATAACCCTATTTAATTGAGAACTTCATTTTACAAAATTGTTAATCAATTTGCATTTATGCTAATCTTGCTGGGTTTGTTATTTTACTCCTGTTTGACCAAAAACTCAGTCCATGAAAATAAAAGGTCATACATACATATAGAATTCAATTTAAATTATTGCTAACGTTTGTCTTATTCTTTCGCGTATGTACTCGTATGAACACAGACAGGTACCGGTACCTATATAAATGAAGAAAACATTTCATCTAAGACTCTTATCGAAAATAAGGAGGAGTTGTTCATTGAAACATTCAATAAAGAGGATGTTTTGATTTTACTGAACATTTAAGTACGCAGGAGTATCAGTAAAAAAACAAAATGATATAAGGTAGAAGCACAAAGCACTTATGAACAAAAAGGAATGTGTGCATATATTCAGATACATAAATAATAATGTAACACCTCATGTCACAAAAATGTAACACTTAGTGAGATTGATTTTTGTCTGTCATTGACATTGTGCTCCAAATTCAAAGTGTGAATACAAAATTAATTATTTATACCGATGCATCAAATATGCTTATGAGTGCGATGGTTCATACTTCCAGGGGATAATGTGCTTCTTTTGTTGTTTTGAAAAAAAAAAAAATCAAACGCTCAAAAGAACTTTATATTGAGCAAAGTTATTAAACTTAGATCGTTTGAGAACTATATATACGCACGTGATTTAAAAAATAAAGTGCACGTCTGGATCGCACTAACTTGCTCTTGTAGCTAATAACTAGAATGCAGCTTAGGGTGGTCCTTATAAAGGTCATTGTCTTATTTTGAATAACGGACCCCCTAATTTGTTCTAAATAATTAAAAAAAAAATCCTGTAAAATTGTAGCTCATTATATTAACGTTAACCCGGCCGCGTATTGCCAAACTGTATATCACCACAGATCTCCATAGTCTGTTGCTCAGCCATTTTCTGCTCACCGAATTTGAAAGTATTGTAGAGCAAACTGTATGCTACCACAGAGAGCTCTGTGGTCACATACAGTTTGCTTGTAAAATATTAAAAAAAAATAAAACTAAACTGTATGCTAGTTGAGATCGAGCAATGGGCCTGCGATTACTGAGCCATCGTTCACGTTGATATAGTTATTGTGCGTGGTGAGTGTTGCGTTGGTATACACCTTGCTCAAGGAAACTAAAGAGCAAAGTACTTGTGATTACAGAGCCATCGTTCACGTTGGTATAGTTATTGTGTTTGGTGAGTTCTGTGTTGGTGTACAGTTTGCTTAAGGAAACTAAGAGCAAAGTACCTGTGAGTACAGAGCCTGTGATTACAGAGCCATCGTTCACGTTGTTATAGTTATTGTATGTGGTGAGTTCTGGGTTGGTATACATTTTGCTTAGAAAACTAAGAGCAAAGTACCTGTGATTACAGAGCTATTTATTGTTCACGTTGGTATAGTTAGGTCAAAATTCTTTTTTTTTAAATTCTGCTTTTCAAAATTCTTTTTTTCAAAATTCTGCGAATACCAACCCAGAACTCACCACATACAATAACTATAACATCGTGAACGATGGCTCTGTAATCACAGGTACTTTGCTCTTAGATTCCTTGAGCAAACTGTATACCATACCAACACAGAACTCACCACACACAATAACTAAGCCAACGTGAACGATGGCTCTGTAATCACAAGTACTTTGCTCTTAGTTTCTTTGAGCAAACTGTATACCAACACAGAAAAATATGCTTTTGATCTGACACAGTACACAGTTTGCTCTTAATTTGTATGAGCATTCTGTAGTCTATTGTAGAGCGCCGGAGCTCTGTACTGATATACAGTTTGGCAATACGCAACCCGGACCCCAAGACGTCTGTATCCTATGTATTTTTGTACATCCAAATTTGAAAAATCTTAACTTTGGTAATGATTGTTAAAAAAATTGAATTTTGGAGCACATGAAGTCACTTTTGTCATATTTATAAAAATGCATCTGAAAAAAATTTACAGTAGTTATTTCCCTACTTATTGCCATTTTAATAAATGTTGTACATTATTTTTTAATACATTTTTTTAAACATGACAAAAGTTACAACAAGTGTGCAAAAATTCAATTTTTTTATCAATAACTCATAAAGTTATGAATTTTTAAATTTGAATGTACAAATATACATGGGACTTTCCATATAAAACTGCAGTCATCTTGGGGGCCGGGTTAACGTTAATAAAATGAGTTAAAAGTATACAGGTTTTTTTTTTAAATTATTTAGAACAAATTAGGGGGGTGCGTCATTAAAGAAGACAATAGCCTTTATAAGGGCCACCCTAATGTAGCTAGACATTGACGGTGTAGATAAGGGTTTGATAATATTTTTATATCGTTATAATGATAAAATAATAAATAAGCAGTTTTGAATTTTTTTGATTTAATACAAAAAATTTGGAAACAAAGTTAAAAATAAAAAATGATTTTTTCTTTAGTTTTACTTTTTGGTACAAAAAGTTATTCATACAAATTTTAAGTGTTCATATTAAAAACCTGGGGTGGAATCGGCTAAGGTGATAGTTGATTATCAATTGTGGTGATCGACGTTTTGAAGATAGCTGTCTCTATCACATATAAAGGCAAAAATAGAGACAGCAATAGTCAAAACGACGATCACCACAATTGATAATCAACTATCAGCTTAGCCGATTCCACTCCTGGCATACATGCTCGAAGTGAAAATTAAAATCATTGTTACGGTTTTCGAGAAGAGTTCATAAAATCGAAATCGTTGTATGACATCTACCCGTTTTAGATGAGCCAAAACAAATTTGAATTAATACTCTAGGGAATCAAATAAACATACGCGTAACTCCCCTTAGCATAAAATGACATAACGAGCTTCGAACAAAATTATATAAATTGAGTAAAATTATTAATTAAGTTAGTTTAAAGCAACGTTCACACTATATTGATTTGTGTAAGTATTATATCAACTGAGCTGATCAAAAATGTTGAGTAAATGTTGATGAACTTTTGTTTACCCGAACGCAACCCGATTCAAATGGATTGAAATCAACAATGTTGAGTCGAATGAACAATAATTTTTAAGTCTGGACGTGTTTTATTTTATTATTGCGGTTGCGGCGTCTGCGTCTGCGTCTGTGTACCTTGTTTTGATCTCTTTAATTAATTATAAATATCTACTATTTTGTTTGTTTAGATTAAAAAAAAATTGGTCTGGGTACAAAATTAAATTATTTTATTTTGTTTATTTAGACAAAGAAAATCTAATTTATAAGTAATTCAATTAAAAAAGAATAATTATAACTTACTCAATTTCCATGCAATTTCAATGTCAGATTTTTGTTATCACTAATGACGCTTGACACATGACATGTCAGTATACACTTCAACACGTACACACTAACTGGCAATGTGTGGCCAGGTTAAAATGTTGAGCATGTTGATCGACAATGCAAATAATCAATGTTGATCGGCATAATGTGGCCGCTGCTTAATACCAACAAAACAAATTACTAAACTTGGACTTAACAGGCGGCATTTTGATAGAGCGAAACAAAATTCTATGTACATATGTATGTATGTATGTATGTATTTTAATCAATAATTATATGTTTGTTTTTTGTCAAAACAATTGAACATTAAATTATTTCATCCTATAGAGGGACGGAAAAAAGTATGCCGTGTTTTAAATTTTTTTAAAAATGGACCATTAGACACAAGTACACTTGGGCGTATACGCAATTTTGTTCTTATTTTATTGAATTTTTAACAAAAATTAATACGCTGCACGCTAAGTTGGTTTATGTCGTTTCATGTGATAAATTCTTCTTTATGTTTTACTAGCGGAAACACCCGGCCTTGCCCAGGTCCCTTTTGTTAAAGGATAGTTTGTTAACAAATCTTGAAAAAAAATTTCCCATGGAAAATAGTTTTCCTCGAAAATATTTCTGCTATCGCGAATATCTCTGAAATAAATTCGATGAATTGACCGCCCAATTCCCCAGGAAAACTTATTCCCGACATCATTCATGTTCTCAATTTTCAAAGGATAGAAATATTGTGCAAGTGTTAATTATTATTAATATAAAAGCTTAACTATATATTCACGTACATCTAAATATCTATGCTAAAGACACCTACTTGTAAGAAAATATTTGAAAAATGTGTATGGTTTGCTATCTCGCCCCCAACTGTCAAAGCAAAACGTGTGATTTTTCGGATTTTTGACATTTCGCCACCATCACTGTCAACTGTCAAGTGCAATTTTTTTTTGCCACTGGACTTAGAGTGAAAAATCCACTCTCTCAGATCTTGTCACTTCGACACCTGTCAAATTGAAAAGTGAAATTTCTTATTTTCTGTTGGTGCTAAAGTGCTGGCCGAGACATTACATAGGTAATAACTCCCTCCTTAATCGATTGGTGCTCTTAGATTTTGACATTTCGACACTCGACCTGCAACGTACAGAAGAGAGGAGCTGTAATACGGCAGTTTTTGCTGTTATAGCATTGCTGTTACCATTTTTGTTATCATTGTGAATGATAAACTCTACGGAGCGAATGTTTCTCACTGATTTGGGAGATTGTAAAAGTATTCGCCGTGTTGATTTCAACATAACTATTTTTCACCGACCATTTAAATCAAACATGATTGGTTAAGGTTTTACCTTCGACCACAGTCCAATCAACAACCAGCGCATTTGTACTTACTTGAGAATTATATCATGTCATTCATTAGCCTTTCATCACTACTTATTATATTTTCCAACATTCTAACACTCACTTAGACATTCAACAAAACCTGGCAAAAAACTCATACGCACTTGAAACGTCAAATCTCAAAGCTAAGCTTTGTACAACGCTCATGTCTTGTTCAAAAAGTTATATTTTTCGCTATGTCGCTGCATGGACATAGATTTTTTGAACTCCATTGGATTTTTTCTTGACATGTTTATAATCCTGCCATCCGTTTAATCTTATCGTCTTTAAAATTGTATGGTTGTCTATTTATATTTTGTATGTATTTAAATATTGAGACAATAAACTTTCCAAAGACATCTACATTTTAAAATGCTGATAAATAATTTCCGATTTATAGCCAATTTTATGCAGATAAATTGACAATTTTAAAATTTTTTCTGGATTTTATCTGTAAAAAATATTTCTAATGTAAAATTTTAATATTTAAAATTATTTTGTGAAGCTTGTCAGCAAAACGCACAGTTATGTTTTGTATATCAAATTTTTTATTAAATATTCAAGATTTATAATTTTTAAATTCGAATATATTTGAGTGAGTATATAAAAATAAAATTCGTTGAAAAAGCATGATCCATATTGCATTTTTTTTTGGTAAATAAATCAATAAAACTAATTTTAAAGTGGATTTTGTGGAAATAATGACTTAACTTAACTTAACTTATAATGACTTCTTAATTCGTTTTTTGACTGGTGTGACCGTAACTGTTTAAACCTTAACATTGATAAATGTAAAACTATTAGTTTTACAAGGAAGCTGTCAGTTACTTCTTTTAACTATATGTTAAATGGTGTCCTTTTATCACGCGTAAGCGATATGTCTGTCCTTGGTGTCTTGTGTGATCAAAAACTTGAATTTATATCACACATCAATTCAATAACTAATAAAGCCAATTCAATTCTTGGTTGGATAAAAAGAGAGTCGAAACAATTTTCCGATCCTTTTGTTACAAAGCAGCTTTTTATAACATTTGTTCGTCCCATTCTTGAATATGCTTGTCAAGTTTGGTCACCCCACTACGACTGTCATTAAGCTAGAATAGAACAGGTGCAAAAACGATTCCTTAGGTTTGCGCTCAGAGGTTTAGGTTGGGTAAGTCCTTACGATCTCCCACCTTACCATAATAGACTGAAACTTATTGACATGCCTTGTCTTGAGAGCAGACGTTCTTATTTGTGTTTTGCTTTTATTGTAAAATTAATAAACGGGAAAATAGACTCTTTGCACCTTCTTTCCCGTGTCCACTTTAATATTCCTCAAAGAAACTTAAGGAATTTGTCCGAATGTATACATATTTCTAACTATCGGACCAATTATGAACGTTTTTCTCCTTCAAACAAAATGATTTATTTATTTAATGATTTCAAAATGTAAATTTTTCTAAAAAATTTAAATGCACTTTTTTTCAAACACATAAATTGTACTTTTATAGCTAGTAATTAGTTAACTTGTAAATAAATAAATAAATAAACTTTTAGAAGGGGATTAGAGAAATTGGTGTGGTAGTTTTGTTTTTCAAAATTTATCAATTTTTAATTAACTTTTGCATTTAAAGTACCAAAAATTGAATTGATTTTTCACTAAATCACATTTTTAGTATGAATTTTTTTAAGATTTTGCAAAAATTTTAACACAAAAATTTATACTATAAATTTTTACCTCAAATTCATGTATCATTTGTTATGAACTATTAAGTATTACTCAAGTTTGAAACCTCTTAATTAGGCTAAATGGAGTTTTTTTGTGATTTATTTTATTAAATTGCCCCCACTTTTTTACCGTTAGATTTGCAAATACAAAATTGTCACATGTTTGTAGAAGAAAGTTACTACTATAAACGTGCATCCTTTGTTTTTTTTAAATATATACATTTTTTATTAACTTTTGAATTTAAAGTACGAAAAAATAAGTTGATTTTTCATTAAAACACATTTTTAGTACACATTTTTTTAATATTTAGAAATAATTTTTACACACAAATTTAAGTAACAAATTTCTATCTAAATTTCATGTATCATTTATTATGAACTATTGAGGTTTGCTCAATTTTGAAACCTCTAAAGTTGTCTAAATGTAGCTTTTTTGTGATTTATTTTTTAAATTACCCCTTCTTTTTTTCCCGTTTTTTTTTTTCACTTTTACTCTTTTTACTTGCGATATACGTAGTAAAGGACTAGTTTAGGATTCGTACAAAAAAAAAATCGAGATGATATAAAAAAATAAGAGCTACTAAAATTACTAAACTTAATATTTTGGTAGACAAAATTTTTTTTTATAACGGTTATTAACGGTACCTGTCATACAACCGATTTTTTGGTTCTCAAATTGCTCCTAAACTACTACACTGATTTCAACTAAAATTTTTATAACAAAGTTCGCTTACAATTTTAACAATTTTGCATATAAAAATTTTCCAAAAAAAATTTTTTGGGTTTTTAAAAAAATATTGAATTTTTTTTTTTGAAAATTCAATATCTTGAAAACGGGCTAATGAATTTTTTTTTTGTGTTTTGTGAAAAATTGAATTTTATTAAATACTAAAAGTTGGCATACCAAATTTTGTTTTAAAAAATGTGAATTTTTATATATAAAAAATTAATTTTAAAAAAAACCGCTCTAACGATTTAATTTTAATTTTGTTTTTCATAAATTCACATTTATTCAACAAATCAGATGGCATTCTTTTTTTTGAGCTCTATCTGTTTTAGCTATTAAAATAACTAATTTATAATAATTCATAGTTATCATTTATTGTTTTTAAAACTTTTTTTTTTAATTATATCATAATGTTATGGAACCAATACATATGTACGTTGACTTTTTCAAGCTACGTTAAAGTTGTTTACTACGAGAGCAAGTTTTATGCGATCCAGTCGTGCCCATTTTTTATATTTTCAATGGCTTTTTTTTAACAAATTGGGATAGGGCAACGTCCGTCCCGTCAGCTAATATTCTATACATATATAGATTGTTGTTTCTTGATTAAAAATTCGATGTTAGTATCCCATTGTAAAAGCTAGCTGACTGTTTTAGTGACGATTGAAAAATCGACTCTTAGGGCAAATTTTTCAATTGTCAGTTAAACCTCAGATAGTATATTATTCATTCATTCAACCTCAGATAGTACTTATTCTTTAAATAAAACACAAATTTGTTCCTGTTGCTATTATGTATTCCTGTGATAGTTTAACTGATGATTGAAAATTCGGCTCTTAGCTTTCTAATTTTCAAAACTTAATTTATTTCTTTTTAATTGTTATTTTTTTCAGATTTGTATACATAATCTGCGGGCGACGTGATTACTTGTATATTCTATATCTCTACAAGAATCGGTTATTAAATTGTCGGCCTCAGTTACCGAGATAGAGAAGGCGAGATATTGATAATATACATTACATACTTACCCATGCAGACAGTTAGATCCGCTTAACTGCACATCGCTTAGCTGACAAAATTTAGCACCGTGAAACCAAAGTTTAAGCCATCCATAGTTTGCTTAACTAAAATAATAACTGAAACAAGTTTTCGTTAATTTTAGTGTTCCATCAGTTAAATGGAGTCAACTGTGTAAACCGAAAAATGTGAAATAAAAATATTTATTTGTTTCATTTATTCGTTTTTATTTTTAAACCTACAAACATATTCATTTAGAAGTCATACCTAAATCAACCTAATTGTTTATAGTTCGTTGTTTGATGGGATCAAATTATCTTTATAGGATGGATCAAAGAATGTTATGTAACCGATATAATGCGACACACGACTTAAGTTCTTAAAACAAGCCAAAACTACAATGAATGGTGTTTGTGAACTGTGTTGATTCAGGATACAGCCAATGGGGAGAGTATACAAAAAGCATTTGAAATCCTCCCCAAATATAGAAGATAACGGCAGCAAGACACATATATAGATACCAACATTTATGCTGTTTTGAATTGCCAAGAGAAGTCAATTTGATTTAAAATTTGTGACAAATAATTTGATTAGAGTACATATTCGGGATTTATTTCTTGACGTGTTATTTGCTTACTTCAACCGCCATCGTCTGTATTGGCGCTTGCATCTCGCAATTTCTGATTGTGATTTTGTTATATCTTTCCGTCAATATCTGAAATTGGGGTTTTCTTTTGGTAAGGGTTGGTTGAGGATGGAGGAGGGAAGAACGCAAGTTGGAAGGAGGGGAGAAACAGTGCAGACAAAGGGGGAGGGAAGTAAGTAAAGTAAATTAAGGAAGTAAGGAAAATAAAGTTGGTTGCTCGTTTCTGTTCCTACTGTTTCAGGATACCTTGCCTTGCTATAGGTACATCAAAGTCACGACGGGAAGTGTTGCTAAATTTAATCTTCATAGGTACGCAAATCTTCTATTGAATCACTTCAATATGGTTAAATATAGATACATTTTTGTTTAATGTGTTTTGACGCTTGACGATCTGATAAATCCATTGATGTCAACTTCTTTGAGCATCGTCCTTGCAACCCTCCTATAAATCCCATATATAAAAAAGAACTAATAAATTAAATGCATTCGCCTTACATTAAATCACTCGTCCTGCCACCCAACATCATTAGACTTCAAAAATGCATTTTATTTATTACAATATGGCCACGTGCGTCGTCGTGGCACTCCCTCCCTCGCACACCAAACACCTTCAATGTTTGCCAAAAAGATGAAATCTGCTGATTGTAAGAAGATGAAAAACAAATCCCAACACTTAGATCTCGGCCTCTCCCTTTTATATCAAGTTGTGGGAAAGGTTTAAAAAGAAAAGTGGGTCTCGGTAGGTATAGGTATACAAAAAGGGGTTAGAATTTAAACTTCTGCATTCATTAGTTCCGTTGCGTTTTTGTCCTTTACCAATTTCCAAATCAATTCTTGGGTTTTCTATCGTTTTCGTTCAAAGAGAACATAAAACCGCAAAAACCACAAAAGACTAATTTGCCGGCTGCCACTCATCATGGAATGATAAATCGACAAATTATGTCACCCGAAATGAAAGGAAATGCAAAGCGTTAAAATTTGATTATCGACTTTCCATTGAATACCTACCAAAACATAAACAACCAACCAACGAAAACCGACCGATTGCTTTTGATAGATTGTCTAACTCTAACGAGTTGGGTGCTTGTGTGTTTATATTGTTGGTCAGGATGACTTTCGCTTTTCTTTCTATTTTGATATTGTTAAGGACACCCAGGAATTTTCTTCATTATGTGTTATGTTCGTATATATGGATATTGGTATATTAGAAGCTGGCAGTACTCTTGTGTGTATGGTGGGGATCCTCTTATAGAGCTCCTGGCACTCGAGAAGCGACAAAAATGCTCAGACTCATGTGTGCCGTGACTACACTTTGCTTACTCAGCTACTGTAAGCCCAAATATACGTTTGGTGTAATAGGAGGCGAACCTCCTTTTATGTATCTACGGTTCGGCGGGCATGTTTACACAAATGACTTTCGGAAAATCAGCTTGACTCCCCTAATTGTTACGGCAAGGATATGAGGGCATTACGTTGCAGAATAACTTTTCTTTTTTTTGACGGCTTCGTATTATAGGTGGTACTCGACATATATGTACATGTACAGTACACATATCTACATGCCTAGATAGGTAAGTAGAATTTGTACAAGATACAGCTGTGTGTAGTGTTGTGTAGTGTAGGGTGTTGTCATGTTTTGATGGAGGACAACGATGTTGTAAACAAATAAATGAGCTGTAGTTCTATAGCAGCTACCTTACGATGGTTGCGGTGGTTGCAGCGCAGCGTTGGTATAGACAGTGTGCTACCGACCACTTATAGTCAGGCAACGTTGATTATATCCAATTATAGTCGTAAATCTATGGGACGACTTCATATCCTAGATGAGGGTGTTTTCTTCACAGGGAGACAATTTCCCAAAGGTGAATTTCACAAGTTAATTAGGTATAGGAGTATAGATTATACAAGAATACATTTTCTATGTAGCGTTTTTACTGTGGTTTTGATTTGTTTTATTCGAATTTGGCTTAAAGGAATCCAACCTCATCTAAAATAGATCACTCCGATAGTTTTTAAAAAAAATTTTGAGACGCGAAAAATTAACATATGTAACAGAATTTTCTAAAAACAAAAAAAAAAAACAGAGGTTGAGGGTGACCCACAGTAGTAACTTCCCATTGGCGCCCGTGAAAACCATTATACATATTTGCAATTTGCCGTAAAAATTCTCTAATTCATTTATAATATCTAGTACAGTTTTGATTTTCTTTGGAAATAGCTTATTTTGATTTAATTTTTCGAATTAGTTCATTTTCGAGAAGAAGTTTTTGGCAACAGTTTTTGGTTAAAAGAAATCTCAAAACTACACAACATATAGAAAGTATCACAATGTTTTGATAAAAATTTGAAATCAATAGGCATTTTTCTTTTTTAGTTCAGAGCGGAGCCTGAACTGTCAAACAAAAAATTGTGTTTCGTTTTTACCTCTGAACGTTCGGAGCTTCAAATTTGTGTTTCTTTTTTCGTTCTAAACGTGTTCTGAGCTTGTTCAGAGCGCGCTCTATGAGCTCAGAATAAAATAACTGAGCAGACCGAGTTGAATACTGAACACAAGCATTTGATAGGTGAAATTGAAAAAAAAGTAACAGCTTAGTGTTACGGTGTGTTTCAAAAATAATTCTGAGCGCTCAGAACCAGAACACGCTTTGTTCAGAGGATGTTCAGAGCATGCTCGATATGCTCGGACTCTGTTCAGAACTCTTTTCTGAGCTAAAAAAGAAAAACGCCTAATATCGTTATTTGTTCAAAATATTTTTTTTGCTACTGTTTATTAGATTTTTTGAAAAAAAAAAAACACCAGTACACTGGGTATTGTTCCTAAATAATTTCAGACGAAGATTATTTTTCAACTGTTTTTCTGAGTTTAAAAAAAAAGTGTTGGTTAAATTTTTTTTTAATTTTTACCAATTCTTTGTTACGTTATTATGTGTAGAATAAAATTAATCCGAAGTCGATATCTTTTTCCTTTCTCGAGAAATTCGAGGCAAATGACATCTTACAGCTATTTTTCAAATTGCTGTGGTAAGAAAACGCTTAATTGAATTTGTTAAAAAAAAAACATTTCGTTATGACGTTATTATCTGTAAAATGAAATTCATCTGACGTCAATATACAGGGTGTCCCATCGTCGGGGGCACAAAGGAAATCATTGGGTTCCTGAGTTAATTTTGAGTCGAAAAACTTAAGAGGTAATTTTCTCGTTTTCGCTTACTTTTCGACTTATAACGGTTTTTATGATTTTTTTCTTTTTTTCTTTTACTTTTGCCGAACTGCATCCGATTCTTGATTTCTTCACAAGGAGAGTAAGCCGTTTGTACTTGCCATACAATTTTTTTTGCTTTGCGGTTAACGATTTTCCCACAATTAAATATCAAACCCTTTTTTGTTGGCATTTTTTGGTCGATTTTTGACTTTGGTGTCATTTTTTTTCCACAAAAACACCAAGGGGCATCTTTTCTATTTTATTACGAAGCCCATTTTATTTTCTTAAAAATACTTAGGTATGACTTGTTTAACAAAATACAACATTAAAATTTATTAAAAAAAAAAATCAAATAAAAAGAAAGTTAAAAAAAAAAAATTAAACATAGGATTCAAAACGAATAAAATATTACGTTTAAGTTAGATGGAAGCTTCAAGGAATTTTATAATACCTTTTGTAGGTTACTCGCTACAAACAATTAATTAATTTTAATTTTGTGTTATTTCTTGAACATTCTTTTTTTTCTGTTTTTCTTTTTTTAATAAATTTTAATGTTGTATTTTGTTAAGAAAAAATGTTAAATATTAAGAAAATAAAATGGGCTTTCACAATAAATTGGAAAAGATGCCCCTTATTATGGTGTTTTTGTGGAAAAATCACACCAAAGTCAAAAACGAGCTAACAATGCAAACAAATGGGTTTGATATTTCATTGTGGGAAAATTGTTATCAACATTAGGGCTGACCACGAGACGAGACTCTGCGAGACTTTTGTAAGTCTCCTCTCGGTCTCGTTAAAATCGAAATTTTTCAGTCTCGTCTCGGTCTCGTATAATTAAGTCTCGTCTCGGTCTCGTCTCCGAAAAATATTTTTTCCGAACAACCTGTTGATTTTGGAATGAAATATTTTCGATTATAGTTTGAATACGTGCAAAAGAAAATAAATATTTAGGTGAAATTTGATTTTCTTAATTTATTAGACTCTGTACATTTCGGTCCAAATATACAGTCTCTTCTCGGTCCGAGATCGAGACCAAGACTTTTCTCGTCTCAGGGCCAGGCCCAAATCCGCATAGAAAAAAATTGTATGGCAAGTATAAAGTGCTTACTCTCCTTTTGTAAATAAAACAAAAAAAATCAAGAATCGGATGCAGATGAGCAAAGTTAGAGCTAGTTAAAAGAAAAAAGATAAAAAATCATATAAACCGTTATAAGTCAAAAAGGAAGCGAAAACGAGAAAATTACCTCTTACCTAAGTTTTTCGACTTAAAATTAACTCAGGAACCCATAGTTTTCCTCTCGGACACCCTCTATATTTATATTCGTTCTCGATATATGGTAGACGAAAAAAGTATCCCGAAAGTAAAGTACACTACTAAACACATGTAGCCATATTAATAAAATCAGCGCTTAAATCACCTGTAACTTTCGAGCTCTCGTGTAAGCATGGATTAAGAGATAACTCGTGAATTTAAACGTATAATTACTTTTCTTAGTTAACCCTTCGCTAATCCACCTTCCTTGTTGGTTTAGCTAGCTCGTGAGTGGCAGAACTCTTACTCCTAATCCAATTTCAATAACTTCGGCAATGGGAAGTTAAAAATAAAAAAAATAGCACTATTATTTACAATTCCATATGATAACTTTTTTTGGAGCCAAAAATCCATTCTTTTATTTTCTTACTAAATAAAGTTAAATACTTTTCGAAAAGTTAATTTTCAATTTTAAGACACTTTGAAATTGGAGAAATTCACAAATATTTTTCGAGCATACATTTGATGCAGCACAGCACAAGCTTATGAATTCATAAATAGTATTCATTATGAGTAAGTGTGCAGTGAGGTCTTTGAAATTGAAAATGTGGTTCTCGATTCCCAAATGCAATCGGCATCCGGATCGAAATTCTGACGGAGAGCGGTAGCAGATACAAGCATTATAACAGAAAGCAGATACAAGAACATTTCTCATCGTTGTAAGTAAATACTAATCATGTGCATCCATAGGCCATCAAATAAATTTATCTATATAGAACGAGGGAGAGAAATGATTGATTTTTACTATGGGTATTCAGTATTCACATTAGCGCCAGAGTTAACGCTGTCTTGTTTTAAAGGGTGTTTCCCCTAAAAAAAACAGGCTTAAAATAGGCTTGACAAAAAAAGAGTTTCACGGTATAATAAATTATAAACAATTCAAATTAGAAAAATTTGTAGATATTCAATTTTTAAAAGATATAATTATCCAATATTATTTTACCAAGAAAAATATTGAATTTTCAAAGGAGCGAATTCATAAAAGTGAAATTGATATTTCCGATATTTGCCTAATAATGAAATCCCTCCTCTTTAAATATATTTAAAGATAGGATTTTTGTTAATCCCCAACGGTAACACTGCTCGAAAGTCCCGTCGCAAAAACATAAATGTAATTATTTACTATTACAAGACCAATATAAGGACCTTATTAATGTGGCTTCCGCTTCCTTTTTAATATAGCCATCGCGCTGCTCCTTGTTGTCTTTATTCACTCTTCTTTCTTTCTTTTTGAATCTTTTTATAATAAAACAACGAATGAATAAACTTGTTGAACAAATACAAAATTTAAAAGAAAGCTGAAAAAACAATGCCAACGAAACCACCCTCACAAAAAATTCAACACTTTGTTGTGTTCCTTGAAATTACTTTAAATCCGTTTTGTGTTGAAAGACTCGACCGCCGCCGCGCCGCCCGACCGGCCGACTGATGAGAGATGGCTTATAATTAAAAAAATATAATTTTTAACTTAAATTGAATATTAATCCATTTTACGTGAAAAGGATAAAGGATGCTCCTGGTGGTAATGATGATGTTGTGCTAAAGTAATGAATGGATAAATAAAAGTTAATATCAAGCAAAAAGTTAATAAGGAAAATTTACCTATGTAGGTATATATAGAAAAAATGGAAGGTACCCACAGCACTGAACACTCGTTCAAATAAAATAAAGTAGTATAACTACCTACATGTATATGTATATAAGCCAGTTGATACAGAGAGTAGATATATGAATATATACACAGCGTTTGGTATATAATACATAAATTTGAAGAGCGAATATTATTGATTTTGTGCATTTTTTTCTCTCTCTTAGTTTTGATTGGATTGAATTGCTCTGTTCGTCACTTTTAATACATACCCACCTCAATAATAAATTAAGATGAAACGAAAAATATGTAGGCCAGTAAAATTATTATGTATTCACGAACAT
Source organism: Melangyna quadrimaculata (assembly GCA_949320155.1). Lineage (NCBI taxonomy): Eukaryota > Metazoa > Arthropoda > Insecta > Diptera > Syrphidae > Melangyna > Melangyna quadrimaculata. The sequence goes on from OX439485.1 coordinate 12,702,234, forward strand.
AATTTTTTTTTTAGTGTTTGGATAATAAACTTTATTAAAGGACAGGTAAAGGGTCTATTTGTTGCAACATTAATAGGATGTAATTTTTGTAACAGGGCTGTTACCGGCAGAGACTTCATTAACAATTTAAATGTGGCTGTTATATTTCTGTGGCTTAAGACGTACTTATTCTTTTAGAGGTGGGAGAAGTGTACTTATGATTTTTTTAGCACAAGTTTTCAATGGGTTTCTAACCAAAACTTAAAGTATATACCAACTATGGGTTGCTACTAGCTACTTTTGTAATTTTTTTTTTTTTTAAATCCTTACACTTATCATACTCTTTATAATTGAAGCGCTTAGAAGATGAAGGTGTTAAGTGAAATTTTTTGAAATTTGGCTTTTTACCTACAGATGAAAGTGTTATATGAAAACTTAAATTTCTGACTCGTCTGTACTCTTCTATCGTCTCTAGATTCATATTTAGCCAAAGATAAAGGTGTTATATGCAATCACTTTAATAATAATCTTTGTGGATGAATGTGTTAAATGCGCTTACGTCCTTCATATTAAGTCCTTTATACAAAAATAATTTTATCTGAACTTTTCATTTCACGCATAAAGGTGTTAAGTGGGCACTTTAAGATAAGACATTATAGGTGAACACCACAAAAATCAGTGCATGTGCAGGCAAGAGGCACCAGCCAACACACGCTACTTCAAATTTGAATATTCCGAAGCAGGTGGCTTAACATGATGGCTAAATTTTGTATAGTCTTACGCACAATTTGAAAGCGTTATTTTTCACATACATCTATTAGTCTAACAGCCAACGACATTAAAAGTCAAGTTATTTGCGTAATGTTGTAACCCATACCAAAACATAGCCGATACCCTTGACGAATGGGTGTTAAATTGACCTTAGGTGTGACAAAAATGACAGAAGTCAAGTCATTTGCTTAACATATGCTTCAGGACACTCTCACAGGCTTAAGTTCAAAAACGCAGACCAAAATTCCGTGAAGAACACCCCAGCAGAAAACTTTTATAGTCAAATGGTATACTGATGGATCGAGAACGTCTGACTGGGGCGCAGGCGCGAACGCAGGGGGGTTTTGGGGGTTCACTTTACTTTATTTTACTTTATTGCAAGGTTCAATTTAGGGACTCAATAAAATGGATTCGCAGGGAGTATGGTTCTTACCTTTACAAAGAATGCTATGATGAATATGTTTCTTATAGTAAGGTTATTATAGCCAAAAGTAACAAATGTTCTGACTATAATGCCAAGATTTTATGCCAAAAGAGAACAAATTGAAACAACTTTCTGCAGAAAAAATTAAAAATTTAAAAGAACAGATGAATTTCGTTCGTGTAGAACATCAATTGTTTTATTTAAATGCAATTTCAGCAGATACTGGAGAAGGGAAAGAGAATAAACAAACAAAAAATAAGTAAATTACAACATATCAAAAAGTCATTTAACACCTTTATAAAAACAAAATTAAATTTAATACAAAAAAGTTCCCAGATAAAGGTGTTAAATGCACAAAAGTGTAAATATTTCAACAACTATTTGCGTTAAATAAAAAAGATTCCTAAAATTAAATTCACCTGAGTTTTATTGACTTTAAATTATCCATACAGTATTTTTATTATTTTCATAAAAAAAGTTATAGGCAATAAACTTTTAATGCTTATAACTCAAATGTTTAAAAATGTCGCTTACGTCCTTCATCTTCTAAGCGCTTCAATTATTTGTTGTTTTAAAAACGTTAACTATTCCCGTTATTTTTTTATAATGCGTAATTTGTTGTTCAAAAATTCAATTACAAAAGTTAAAAATTACAATTTCATTTACAACTCGATTTGTGGAATCAAAAAGAACTCTTCTTAAAACCATTCCTTTGGCACAAAACATATTAATGTTTCTTTCCTGATTTTCAAGTTTATAATTTCGACTGCAATAACTTAAGACTCTTAACTAAAATGCATTTATTATTGCCCTCCTACGAAGAAGTTTCTGTTGCGAAAAATTTAGACTAACTTCCTCCATTTTCAAGATTCAGTTTGTCTGAAAATGTGCCTGTCTATTATTTATGTACCTATATGATTTTCCCAATTTATTTATATTTGTTTTGAGTAAAATCGTATCATAAAAAGTACACGCAAACGCCAGAGTGCACAAAAATTCTATTGTTTGATGAGGCGGTATTTATTCGATAAAATCTGAAAGACTCTACCGGAACAATAAGAGATTTTATAATAAGGATCTAATTACGCCGCACTTACATGCCTACTTTTTAAAAATCTATGGGTCTTGCAGCTACCCATATCCTGCCTTAAAAAATGGGCATGATGTAATTTTTTTTTTTTTGGAAAAAATATTATTCGTACAAATTTTAAATGCAATCTTTTTTATTAACTGAGTAGTTCTTAATATCAAAAATTATGACAAAATAAGCAAAGCCAATCACGTTATATATTCCACAGAACATCCCAAAACAAGTAAGAACTAACATTTGATAAAAAATCCACAAAACTTCATTTTCGTCATTCGAAGCAAGTATTTTGATGTCGATTTTAAAGTTAATGAGATGTGAAAAAATTAAGAATTTAACCATTTCTGTGTGATAAACTCCAGCTCAACACGCCCAAAACAGTGACAGTTCATGCCAACAAAAACATCCATTTTGACATCTAAATAAATTAAGGGTTTTCTAATAAGAGGTGTTATTTTGATATTTAAAGAAAAATGGTTGTTTTTTTGAGATAAATGATTGGATGTTTATTTCAATGTAAAGAGGAAAGTATGAAATTATTAACGGCTACGCTTACAACAATATCCCTTTCAGGCAATTTTCCATCACCAAATCGCAAAGTGGCTGCTGTATGCCCTCAATAGCTTCACGAATTCTATCTTTAAGGTCTTGAATCGACGCTGGTCTGTTGCCGTAGACCTTGTCTTTCACGTGGCCCACAAGGAAGAAGTCGCAAGGTGTTAAATCACAAGATCTCGGAGGCCAATTGTGATCACCTCTTCGAGAGATAACATGGTCCGGAAACTTGTCCCGTAAAAGATCAATGGTTTCGTTGCTTGCGTGGAACGTAGCGCCGTCTCTTTGAAAGTAAACGTTGCCCAGATTAATACCATACAATTCCAGCCATACAAAATTATTAATCATCTCTCGATAGCGCAATCCATTCACCGTAGCTGTTGCTCCAGCCTCATTTTCGAAAAACTAAGGTCCAATGATCCCGCCGGACCATAAACAGCACCAAACAGTTACTCGTTGAGGATGGAGAGGCTTTTCAACAATAAATCTTGGGTTTCCCCTTTTCCGAGCCCCAGATGCGATAATTTTGCTTGTTGACGTAGCCAGCGAGGTGGAAGTGGGCCTCATCAGTCAAGATGATTTTTCGATGAAACTCCGGATTATTTTCATGCATTTTTAATAGTGAATTTTAATAATTTCAATGCGTTGTTGAAGCGTGTATCGTTCCATTTTTATTAATGACATAGTTTCTACTTGTCAAATGTCAAAAAGTTAGAGCTTCAAAAGTAACAAATACCGAAAGAGCGGGTTTTTCAAAATAACACCTCTTATTGGAAAACCCTTTATAAAAGAGAAATGTCGTCCGTGTGTGCACGCATAACTCGAGAACGGATCGTTCGATCACAATTTTGGGCTTGATGAATTTGTATTGGCCCAAGGAAGGACATAGAATACTGGAGGAAAATGCCGGCAAATTTCCAGAAAAACTGCAACGGGAAGATCCTGTTTTTAGTGCATAGCGGCAGGTTCGTTCGATGTTCACGATTTTGAGATCGATGGGTTCGTGTTGGCCCAAGGAAGGAATATAAGGTGTCCTGTTCGTTTCATCATTCAAATCTGAATTGGACTTGCCAATGCGTGTGATCAGATAAAATAAAATGTAATTATTATATTTTTAATTTTCATTCTGTTCAAAGTATTTGGAATAGTGACTAGGTTGTTGGAAGGCGGTCGAACGCTCATTCTGCATTGAAATTACCATTGAACCTGCAAGTTAATGAAGAACCTACATGCAACATTTGAAAGAACTCTGCGATGGCGAAAATATTTCAGCACTGTTAAATTGTCATATGGAACAGGTGCACAATGGCACAAACGTGCATTTGAAAGCCCTGAATTGCACATTAAAAGATTTACGAAGCGACTAACTAACTGGATGCAAAACAAAAACTCTTAAAATTGAATTGACTGGATCCGGCATCCAGAAAATCAGATTATGATCAGCACCCTAAATCGTCTTAAATAAGCTTTGGGAACATATCCTGAATTGGCAAGCCCAAGGATGTTCACGCAGTTCTGAAATCACTTCCAACATTCAACAACAGGTATCTAGAATCATTAAACCATCTCCTGATTCAACTCTCTGTCTTACAACATTAAGGTCTCCCCAAGCTGAACGACACAGTATTCTCCAAAAGCATTCATCACCATTTCGTAAGCTATTTCACTCTTCTTCTATAAATGAGTTTTGGAATTACAAAAATGATTTGCAAACTTCGGAAGAGAGTGACGTCAGCTCCTAATTACACACCAGTTCCAGAAACTCGAACTCGAACACAGTACGATGTCAACGTATGAGAACACAGTTGAATTGGTACGTATTCAACGCAAGGAAGTATGTTAAGCAGCATAAATAGACAGCAACCAATAGTGCTGACAACGACATTATTCATAAATATATATAAACAATATAACGCAGTGATGGTCGATTGTTGCATATTATGAATTTGAATTGAAACAGCATTGTGCAAGCTGGAAATTATTATAATCATAACATTAATGAAATTTATGCGGAACGAAGTTAGCCGCGTCAGCTAATTTACAAAAAATGTCAAAGTGGCATAATACGATGCTTAAAAGATAAAATAGCCATTTGGTTATTTAAACTTTAATAAAAGCATTATGATATAGTACGGTTCTAAACTAAAAAAAAACTCTTCTTAGGAAGGTATCGTACTTAAAATGATTTAACATCGTACAAAGTACACTAACACGTTGTGCCCTTCTTTTCTTTAGCAATCATACACATACATCCTTATTATTAAAAAGTTTAAGGTTTTGCGCCATTGTTTTTGAATACTTGACAAAGTTTCAAATGGACCATTTTTAATCTTTTACATTTTTACATTTCCTTTTAGGCCGTGTGGCAATTGCTTTAAAAGTGCGTTAAATCTGATCCCATGGCTAAATTTTAGCATTACTGAGGTGAATACAGTCGTCAAAATTTAAAATGCTCAGGAACTCGTTTAAATTTTAACTAGTGGATAAATTTGGACATTTGTATTAAGCTTCTTGCACATTACTTACACCATCGACCTATTATACGTGGACTGCTAGGAGCCAACATCACGATGGTTCCCTTTATTAAACAAATCGATACACTAGCGGCAATTTGAAAACGACTTAGGCCTAATTTATTCACTCAAAGTTAAACATAACTTTGGAATTTTTACAGTCAACTTCAGAAATAGTTTTTATTCACTCGAAGTTGACGTTTTCAACTCTAGAGTTGATCAACGAAATAGTAGAAGTAAGCGAGTAGACTTGGGAATTTTCACCATTTCTGTTTATTCATTTATGATATTCAGTTGTGTAAACTTTTCGCTTTTGACTTCGAAAGGTAAAAAATTTTAAAAAGAAGTAAAAACAAAATAAAAATAGAGCTCTGTTTTAATTGAAGTAATAAAATAAATAAAATTTCGTGCAAAATACCTACTGTTGGGAGAATTGGGCGTCATCTTTTTGGAGCAGCGAAGATGATGCGGAGGAAGAAAATGTATCCCTTGAAAGGTGGCAATATAAAATGCTTCCCCGTGTTGGTATCGATAAATAGGACGACCATGATTTCGTTCTCGCCTCTCAGCAACGACAATTATAGTTTTTTTTATTTAATAAAGGATTCATTGCCTTTTGACGAAACACGTAACGGAGAATATCGGTTAAGAAAAAACAAAAACAGGTTCTCGTGCGATCACCGAAATCAAGCATCTTCGGGCGCGGTTAGTACTTAGATGGTGGACCGCATGAGTATTGAGTTTTTTTCTTGGTATTCTTTTGACTCCGCGCTTCAGATTCAATGAAAAGTCCATTCCAATTATTCGGAATAAATAAAAAATCATAAAGACATATAGACGAGTGCGGAATAATCCAACAACAACACTGCAAATTTATAGACGATCGGGAAAAAAAACTAAGATGACTACGTATGCGGCACAACTTCCATCAATCTATGGCTTGTCGAAAATACACCAGCCTAATCTGCCCTTGCGTCCCATTACGTCGCTCGTCTATGAAATTGCCATGCTCTGAACTTTCGAAATATGTAGGAAGGGATTTACAGTACGCGACAGCAAAATCAAGCTACTCGGTAAAAAATTCGTATGAATTTATTGACAAAAGCAAAAATTGTTAAATTTCAAAAGAATGATGTTTTGGTCGCATACGATGTTGTTTCACTGTTTACAAACATTCCCGTCCATTTAGCTATAACTATAGTTAAAAAAAGATGGGATGTTATAAGTGAAAACACAACGTTGAACCAGGGCAAATTCTTGGAAATTCTAGATTTTTGATTAAAAGAGAACAACTATTTAAAATACAAGGATGACATTTACAAGGAGATTTTTGGAATGCCTATGAGTAACCCATTGTCGCCGACTATCGCCAACTTGGTCCTTGACTGCTTGATGAATGTCTGGAAAAAAATGGAAAAAAAACCAAGGTTCGTTTCAAAATATGTAGATGACATTTTTGCGATCATAAACAAAGACAAAATCGATGATGTTCTTAGATCCCTTAACGGAATTCATCCAAAGATCCAATTCACAATTGAAATGGAAAACAACTGTGAGATAGCATTTCTTGACATGAAAATTCGTCGGGAGAACGAGGTTCTCGTGTTTAACTGGCACTATAAAGACACAGCGTCAGGTAGATTAATTAATTTTAATTCCAACCAAGCTAAGCACATCATTATCAACACGGCTTCCAACCTTATTGGCAAAGTATTCACGCTGAGTGATGAGAAATTTCATAACGCCAATGAAATAAAAATCACTAACATACTGCGAGACAATGGGTTTCCCTCCTCAGTTATACGTGGTCTCATACAAAAGCAAAAAATCAAAGCTCCACAGAACCTGAAAGCGGATTGCCCTATTGGATACTACAAAAGCGTTGTGTATGTACCTGGTTAACTGAAAACTTCAAAAAGGTTGTCGTCAACAAATCAAAAGACGTTCTTTTGGCTTATAAATCCAACAAAACACTAAGCCACCTTTTCACTGAGCTTAAAGTTAAACCGGATAAAGACAAAGCCACTGATGTGATATACAAATTCAAATGTAAGGGCAAACCCGACGATCCTTGCAATCAATGCTATATTGGCACCACAAAACAGTTCCTTCGTCATCGTATGTCTAACCACAAATCTGACATAAAATCTAACAACCCTGGGAAAACTGCATTAGCGAGCCACATAATTGAAAGCGGCCATTCTCCAGACTTCGAAGATGTCCAAGTTCTCCAAGAGCGGCACGCGTCAAAGCGATACACACTTGAAGCGTTGCACATCATTAACAACCGCAACAACATGAACCGAAAGCTCGACACACAAAATGTAAGTCTAATTTTTAATGTTGTCATACAATTGTTATTATACTCATTTTTTTATATTTTTTTGTGCAATAAAGTTCCCCTGAAGAAGGCAGCAACCCCTGCCGAAACGTCGCGTCGGGAAAAGCAAATGTAACTTGATTGTTTCATTGCCATATCCATTGTGACCAAAAAAGCCGAAGGATAAATTAAGATTTTTATCTTATCCACTCTTTAAATAAAAAATCGACAATAATGATTTATCCCGAGTATTTTATTGAATATGGAAACACAAAATTCTTATTCCAAATATTTTGAATATCTAACGGCCAATTTCTTGACAAAGTTCTAAAATCAATTTAAAACACGATCTAGTAATTCTCGGTTTATTTTTGAAACTCAGTTTTTAAATTATTTAGAACTCTAGCATTTCTTCACTTCAAATCATTTCCCTAAAACTCGGTCTAAAATCATTATTGAGTTTTAGAACTATAGATCTCGGTTTAGTGAAACTGAGTTCTAACGTGTTTTTTTAAATTTTTCGTAGCACCCGGTAGATTGTTTTGACATACATTTCTGACATTCTATTGACAAATTTAACAATATCTATCAGTTTTGCTTTGGCGGTAACCTTTTTTGGCATTTTATATTTCTGTTATGCTGTCTATTAATTTGAAATAAATACCACATTTTTGTATTTTGTGATATTTTTTTTATTTTCGGTATTTTAAAATTGGATTTGTGTGATTCTGCGTTACTATTCGTGTTATGATTTTTGAGGATGGTGTACAAAAATGTTATTAATAGCCCTTCCTATGTTTTATGTATTAATACATTTCAAATTGAATGTGGGAAAGAATTCCACGCGACTGCCAAATTTGTGGGAATGACTTTTCATATTTTGCTTCCACACTTGCTTACATTACCGTCAGTTAAAAAAAGTGTGATAGAATGTGGGATAGAATTAGAACCATTCTTAAAATTATTAATGTATTAACACATGTCAAATCGTTAGGGAAAGAATTTCGGGTTCTGTAGGCTGGGCTTTCATATTTTGTTTCCACACTATTTAACATGATTTGTTCCCACTTTTTTGACATGTATTAATACACAGTTGGCTAGTGTGGAATGCCTTTAAGACCAGGAGCTATATTAAGTGAGCATGTGCAAAGTGCATCAAAGTCAAAATTTTTGGGACAAAAATAAGTGTGTGATAGGTAATGCATGATTTTGCGGAAATCTTTTTGGAACGTGTATATAAGTAAAAATAGTACCTTTTATTTTGATGCAGTTTGCACATGCAACCTTTATGTTTCGGCTTCCTTTCCTTTTAAGTAAAAAATAAGCTCAAAAATCAAAACATGCAACCACCACTCAAATAAAAAACATAACACCAATGAGATGCAACAAAATTTGACATCTTTTTATTTCAATTAAATAAACAATGTTTCGTTAGATAAAGCGTCCTTCAACAAATTGTGTGCGTGTCTCAGGTGCAAATTGAGTGTGTCGCGAGATGTAACCATTTGCAAGATCTTATCAAGTGCTGAAAAACAAAAGTTTGTCAACGCATTAAAAAACAAATTAAATTTTTAAAATAAACCTAGTAGATGCACGTCTTGTGTATGCAACTTAAACTAGGTGCGATGTCAAATATGCTTCGCCAACTTCAGTAGGATACCAGCAGCACTGATATTCTGCGAGCTCGCATAAATAAACATAATTGCATTGCACATGTGCTGGTTTTGCAATGAGTTTTGGATAAACCATACACTGCTGCGCAATCTTTGGATATGTTTCAAAATTACATCTATTTTATCAACTTCGAACTGTACACAACCCAAACTAATGAATGTATTCAACTTAAATTCACGCGATTAATTTTCTTGGAATTTAACATTGAACATTGCAGAATAATGGTACTTGTGTAGGTACTTGCCAATTCGTCCCTAATTGATTTTAATTGCATTCCTTTTTAATGTTACAAGCTTAAATTTCGAACAATATCAAGTGTTTTGAAGAAATGAAAATATTTTTAAACCGAGTTCTAAGTTCCTAAACCCTCAAATTTGAGGGTCCAAATATAACAAAGTTCTAACTCAAATTAAGATTTAAATCGGAATTATTTTGCCTTAGAACTTGGTGAAGAAATGAGTTAGAACTCAAATGAGTTCTAATTTCTCGATAAACCAAGTTTTAAGGGTTAGAACTTTGTGAAGAAATTGGCCGTAAAACGAATAAGGAAACATATTCACATCAAATGCAAAATTATTCTAATACAAACCAAAAGTTGAAAATGACGTCTTGTATGTCATGCTTAACAAATAAGAATGACGATTGACTAGCTGTCCAGGTATACTAGGTTCATGACTGCCACTATCAAAATGCAATTTCCGCGTTCAAGATCGTATCCAAAGTGATTTCGATAGATTTGTGTTGTAATTCCTTCTGAAAAAAGCCATTGCAAGTTGCAACAACAAATCAAGGTATCTGAACATTTTTGGATAGGTTGACACCGTCTCGGATTCTTATCGCAGGGAACGTCAATGGGAAATGTATTTTAAAAAAATTCCATTTAATGCAATTGACACAGCAAAACCCTTCAATTTTATTCACCCCTATAAAAACGGATCAAATTTAAGTGAGATCAAATTTAACCAAAATTTTAACGCAATTGACAAACGGCCTTAGAATGTATATTTTGTAAATAGTGCTAAATATCTGAATTTCGTCCCGGAACTTTTTGACCAACCGCTTTAATTTTATACCTTAAAAATAATTAAATGTAAAAAGAAATTAATGTAAAAGGGCATTATGCCCTGGTATACAGTTGCTACAAAAAAAAAAATACATAGTTCCTAAAACACATTTATAGAAACTGAAATTTTATTTCAAAAACAAAAAAATAATTAGAGCTGGAAATGTATATCCACGTCACCATTAGGTAGTAGATATTGTGAATACAGCGTTATTTATTCAAACGTTACATCCAAACATTTTTGTTGACTACATTCGACTTCGTATATTATGAGGACAAATAAAACAGGTAGATAACCAACCCATGTAGCTAAATGTAAAAAATAATAAACAAACAGCTAGAAAAGGAAAAGAGCGGATTTAAAAATAATTTGGGACGAATTTGTCCTTTTTTTATGCACTCTGAAATTTTTAAGGTAGGTATCTATGGCTCTTTAGGTATATTGTAAATTCTGTTTTAGCCCCTCATTAAAAAGACATTTATAATAAAAAACTGAAATACAAAATGCAAGTCACTCAAAGGATCAGGTTTTATTGAAATATTATTTAGATGAGTCAAATTTTTTATTTTAACGTAAAAATAGAAAGTAAAGGCGATACGCGACGTATTTTGTTGTTGGGTTTTTTTGTTTACATTTCAGTTGTAAGGGTGTAGTTGTTCGGTCCCACAACCCAGTGAAATATTAAATTGTATAAGGGTTCTTTCTGGATATGTTTTGTTGTGATAATAAACAACATTGTTGCGTCTCTTCTATAAGCTTGTTAGAGTTAGTGAATTATTAATTTTTGTTTGAAATTACTTTAGAAGGAACCAACCGGAGATAAGACTTATGAATTTAATTTTTACATAAGGGGTCCATTGCATAAGGTTCAAGAGTCAGAGAGAAAGCCCTTGTACTACGAAATTTATTTATCACTCAAAAAATTGTTGTATTTTTAAATATAAAAAAAAAAACAGGACAAAAACGCTCTTTGTAGTCCAATATCCAATAAAATAATTGATTATTGAACTTCTAGCTAAGGTTGAAGGTATTATTTCCTCCTAAGTCCTAATTTATTTTGTTTGTTTCAATAACTACACCTTTAAGATGTGCTATGAAAAAAAACTTGTTTCTTTAATTTCGTCCCATTGACCATTACTATTTTTATTTCAATCGTCACCGACACAACAAAATAATTCCAATAATTTGTGTCTGTTCGAACAATTCTGTATAGCAAGGGGATAGAATAAATAAGGTTTATGTATCGCGTTAGCCTCCTATACTTTGAAATAATTTCTTTGATGATTTCTAACTAGAGAATGAATAAGGGTGGGAGGACAAAATAAAGCCCTTTCGCAAGGGGTGAAACAGTTTCACTCACACTATTAAAAATCTATTATTAAAGACTTTAGGAAAAAAAAGTCTATCGTGCTTTTAAAAGAATATGCGTAAATATGACCAATGTAGAAAAATCAAAACAAAAATGGCTTCGCATGAAGGCGGAAAAAAAACATTATGGACGTTCGACTTTTTCCCTACAGGGCACATGCTCTGAAGCGAACGTATTTTCAGGATTGAACGAGAAATACACTACCAACAAGCATATTGTTGTACCAAAATATTGATAGAAATGATTTTGTAAGCGACAATTGTACACACAACCAACGCGACGGGCACGTCAAATGTACAAATAGTAATTGTGAATATGATACGCACAATGGTTGATCCGACGCACGCGATACGATGCAGCAACCGACGTGGCGCGTACATACATATATGTCGGTTCGGTACAACGGTTGTATCGTGTATTTTCACATTACACTTGAGTTATTAGAGCTGTCAGCCGTTGCTGTGTCATAGGAGACGTCATTTCAATTGCTTTTGTTCTACAATTATTTTTCCTTCCCTGCCAAGTGTTGTCAAAACATTCTTTATTTTCCCGTTTATAACAATTCTATGACCTATGTAGGCGTTTGATCACTTGTTTTGAAATATTGGCTAAAAGGTGTATGGAAACGAACGGACTGTACGTACGAAATAAGTAAAGAAAGAATTATATTTGTTTGAGTTGTTTTTGATCTCAGACATTTTCAGTTTGACAACCAAGAAATCAAGCCAGCTCATTTTTCTGAGGTTACCGAGATTCCCGAGATCTCTTAAATGAAATCTTAACTTAAATTCTGAGCAGTAGTATCTACAGGAAATATAGACTTTTTGGTGGAACGGAATATATGAAGGCTGATGTTGTCCTGTCTGATAGATGAAACTTAAACCCAAGTTTTCGCGGGTCTTGACAAAAAACGCCATATTGGAAAACGCGGTTCGATCTACATCTCCTTGTTTACATACCGGTGAAGCCAGAAATGAACCTAATCGCTGAAGATGATTGACGGTAAAAATCTGGTTCAACTTCCAGTTGAACCTGGCTTTAATTCTCGCACCAGTTGAATCGTATATGGATGTAGGACATGAAGCACAGTCAATAATTACAAAAAAAGGGGCTGAATTCGCAAAGTGCGATGTAGTTCTACATTTTGGATATGTTGTTGGGGCATGTTAGCATAGTCTGTAGCTTAGTTTGCAACTTCGAAAAACCTATGCTCGCTGCAGGAAAAATGCAAATGTTAAAATCACCCCATTTTTTCCGACATTTTCCTTTATAACTTTGGAAATATGCAACTTAGGAAAAAACCGTCCACTATAAACTCGTTTGTTATACAATTTTCTACAAGACCACATCAGTTTTAAATTCATTCCTGTTATATTTGTGTTGCTATCTAACCATAAATTAAAATCAAATTCTGAAAAACTAAGTAACATTTCCCAATTCTGCAGAAAATTTGGAATCAAATAGTCTAGAGCGATTTTTAATGTTTGAAAATTTTCAAAAACGCTTCACGAAATCATTTTTTATTTATGCTGTGCAAAATTTTCGTAATTTTTAAAATCGCTACCAATGTTGCCTTAAGAAAAGATATAAATATTGTAACTATATTTTATCATAGTTAAGGGTTCCAAGTACGTGTGCAAAAATAAGTGCCAACTTAAGCGTCTTACTTTGGCCACCGCAATGATGCAAACAATGCTTGTTTCACTTAGTTAACATCATGTTTCTTGCCAAAACGGTTTGACCTATTTGGATAGAATTTTCGAACTTCGTCTTTTAATACTCAAGACACAAATATAACGGAATGTTGTATATTTCAAACAAATGTGGAAAATCATTTTTTTATGTATTTGAGTCTTATAATCAATTATTTATTTTTTTTTTAAACAAATTGTTACATCTGAAAGTAAACTAATTTTCTTCTTTTATTTCAAATACGATATTTCTTTTCGAGAAATAATTATTTTGTTTGTTGTCTTATAGCTTGATAAATCTTCTCAATTTCCTTTGTATCCACTATTATGTTCTGGAACAGGCACAACCTTATCAAAAACCGTTTGGTTCTTCCCTACATCAAAAAAGACTGTGTTCGACTTAGATCAGTGCAGATTTATTGTGGTACCAAAGGGACTTTAATCCCCTTTAAAAGAAAACTATGATAAATCCTATGACATAGCCCATAAAAGGCGTCGATAAAGTTCTAGCAAGCGATTGCCTGAAAGGTCAGAGGGTGTTCTCAAAGTAATTGAAGGAGCTTTAGACGTACTGTCGAGTACAGGGATTCTTTCTCTTCCCGCACCTCACGAATGTGGAAAGTGGATTGCTTTACCCGACTCTATCTTTCCCTCCCGGTTCAATATTCAAGATTTCAAAACGGATGTGTGGTATCTCCTTTCAAATCCTTCCTATTTTTCACTAAAGCCTAATAAGCTGCTGATGCGAAAAATGACACAACGAACAATTTTGTTCTTCTTTTCATTTTGCAGTACGCTGTTCAATGAGCGAAATCGATAATTGTAGCAGATTATTTGGAGAAGTCTACACCCTTCGCACAGAATTAATTGACCAGACCATTAAATAATTGAACGAGGAAAATGACATTTGAGTGTCATTCGTGTTTGTATTTGTTGTTTCTTTCATTACAGCATGGCTTTCTGTGATTATTTTCGCTTTGTTTTTTTTGTTTGTAATTGGTGACACTTTAAAAGAGATTTTTTTCGCTGTGGTTTCCGTAAGCATTTCCCTGTCGTGTTGGAGACCAAAGAAAAATTTCGTTTCGCATCAGCAGCAGTAAAAACTCCTTTAGTGCACGAACAAAATAAAAATAAAACATGCAGCTACGAGTTTTTTGTTTTTTTTTTTTTTTATATTCCACGCGCGCAAAAGGGGTTATGGCTACCCTTAAAATGTTTTTAACACAGCACGAGCGATTAGGTAAGTAGGAGAGGATTTAGAAGGAGATACCGATGCACATTGGTTTTGAACGTTTGCACATCGAAATGGGAGGGGAAAGTCGAGTCAGGTAAAGCATTCCACATTCGTGTGGTGCGACTGAAGAAAGAATCTCTGTACATTACAGTACGTCCGAAGTTGGGCTCGAGGGTGAATTGATGGGCATTCCTAGAAGCGCGAGTATTACGGTTGAATTTTTTAAGGGGGGAATGCAACTGGCTATTTCACTAGAACACTGATTATAATAATAGCGATAAAATAGAGAAAGACACGAAACATTACGGCGGTGTTCGAGTGATGTAATTGTTTCTGTTATAAATCTTTCGCCTATCATTTTTAAAGCTCTCTTTTGAATTCTGTCCAACAAACTCAAGTGAGTTTTTGGTTAACCTCAAATATAATCAAAAAACGGTTCTTTTCATTTTTAGACTGGAATATCTGAAATCAGCGCATCAAAAACCTTCAAAAAAATAAATACAAGCTAAAAATGTTAATTTTGTAAGCCTGTTTATGCAATGATGTTTTCGCTGAAAGGTAGGATACTAAATTTTTGTTTGAAAAATCATACCCCCCCCCCAGAGAGATATTTGTCTGGCTACAACCTTGGGTGATTGGCGTGAAAATAGCAACTCACTTTTAAAAATCAATATTTGTTCGGTTACGAAATTTTATGTTTCAGTTGCATTCAATATTTTTTGACATAAAAATAGAGCTCGTGCAGGTCTCGCAAGAAAAAATTGTGCTTGAATCGCTGTGTCACGTGTTTTTTAAAACGCGCGTTAGGTTATGCCATGTCGAGTTATCAATACGCGTTGTTTAATTGATTTATAACAAAAAAATCGAGCTTCGTTTTTGTAATATTAAATTTGAAAAAATGTTCCGGCCATCATAGAATCCAAAACTCAAAACATTTCATCAAGGGTTACCGATTCATCTACCCTGTTACAGACTGATCCAATGACAGATTCATTGTTGGAGGGGGGAGGGAAGTTTCATGTCTCTCCCAACACCCCATATTGAAGTATTTCAAGCTGGCATCCAAATCAAAACCGAAACAAGGTGACCTACCTACCTTTTAACCAACATTTTTTGCCTTTAATCCAAGCTCAAATTAGCACAAACATTCAAACACAGCCCTCAGCCAATCTACGATGCCAATATAAGCCATATCAACATGGTGGCATACAAAAAACTATATTTCATACAAAAGTTAAATCAAAGCATATAATTTGCTTTATACGATCCGGTTAAGCGTATCTTCGAGTGATAACCTATACCTTTGTGTCAAACGAAAATTTACAAGTTGTTTGTAACTTTTTCCCTTTGCACTCTATATAAAGTCGTTTCAGTTGTTTGTGACTTTGTTTTTGTCCTGTAGGTACATATAACCTCTCTGTTGATAAACCTTGGTTTCATTTTCAATTCAAAGGAATCATATCCCTTTCGCAATCCAACCAACTTAAATTTTACAAATAAAATCCTATAGGAGACTTCAATATAGAAAAGCTTCCAGAAGCTCCAAGAATACTCCAATTATAGAAAAATTAAAAAAAAAAAAAAATAAAGAAAGAAAGAACTGAATAGAAAACGCACAACAATAGAGAAAAAGGTAAGTGCGGAACGAAGCCTTTTGTTCTGAACGTAATATAGAGAACATTATTTATAAAACTTTATATTTCTACTATAAAAATTTTGTGTGCAACCCGGTTAACAAGTTATGCCATTTCAATTCGTGCTTGAGTTTCCATGACAGATTTCACAATATCTCTCTAGCCTTATAGAGCTTGGATAATGTTTTCCAGAATGATTCTTGTGTGCTGGATAGGTATAGGTCGTTGTAGGTAGGTACGTGCCTGTCTGGTGAGCTTAGGAACATGATAACTTCTATGTATATAAACTATTGTATTTTAAGGGGATAATGTGAATGGCATTAACGTGCTCTCTCTAAATGTACAACTTACTTCAGCCTCTATAACCCCTGAAAATGTTCGCCAGATAAGAAATGCTTTTATTAATTAATAGATGACAATATAATGGTTTGTATATCTTTCGTCATAGTTTAGCACGTTTATCTAATTGGACATTCCGTTCCACTTGAATGCCGCATTGATAATTATTATTTGTGCGTCTTTGAAATAGTCTCATGTGTGCCCTATAAGACACAATTCTGTTGTTTATACATTCCGATTCTCAGAAACTATGATAGCCAGGGTTCGGATTGTGCTGGCTTGAAATCTTTCATTATATTAACTACACTTGTTCAAACTCTAATCTTGCGTGATATTTTGACCGAGTGACACTTTTCTGGCCGACACAGGTTAGTATATGACTGGCAAACTTTAGATTTGGAGGTGTTAACTTTGATGCCCTGCCAGACGACTGAGCATACCCTAAGCAGAGCGACGTAGTCGCGTGAGCGGGACAGAGGACCCGTACTATTTAGTACAAAAGCAGACCGACTGATACCATAATCTGTCAGTTGGGGTTTATTTCCATTTTAAATTAGAAATAAAACCAGTCAGAAAAAGGAATTATCCCCCGTGGGTGTTAATTCCATTTTAAAAAGGAATTAACACCCGCGGGGGTTAATACCTTTTTTTTTTTGAATTAACACCCACGGGGGATAATTCCGTGGGCGTTGATGCACTGCACCTCCCGCGGCATTTATTTTGCCCTGCGGCATTTATTTTGCCCCGCGGCATTTTTATTACCCCGCGGCATTTTTATTGCCCCGTGGCATTTATTTTGCCCCGTGGCATTTGTTTTGCCTCGCGGCATTTTTATTGCCCACCGGCATTTATTTTTCCCGCGCAATTTTTATTGCCCTGCGGCATTTTTTTAAAATTTTGCTCTACGGCATTTATTTTGCCCCGCGGCATTTTTATTACCCAGCGGCATTTATTATTTATTTTGCCCCGCGGCATTTATTTTGCCCCACGGCATTTTTCTTGCCCCGCGGCATTTTGTTTGCCCCGCGGCGTTTATTTTGCCACGCGGCATTTATTTTGCCCCGTGGCATTTATTTTGCTCCGTGGCATTTATTTTGGCCCGCGGCATTTATTTTGCTCCGCGGCATTTATTTTGCTCCGCGGCATTTTTTTTGCCTCGCGGCATTTATTTTGCCCCGCGGCATTTATTTTGCCCCGCGGCATTTTATTTTGCCCCGCGGCATTTATTTTGCCCCGCGGCATTTTTCTTGCCTCGCGGCATTTTGCCCCGCGGCATTTTTTTTGCCCCGGGGCATTTATTTTGCCCTGCGGCTTTTATTTTGCCCCGCGGCATTTATTTTGCCCGCGGCATATTTTGCCCCCCTGTATTTATATTGCCTCGCGGCATTTGTTTTGCCTCGCGGTATTTTTTTTTTGCCCCGCGTCGTTTATTTTGCCCCGCGGCATTAATTTTGCCACGCGGCATTTATTTTGCACCACGGCATTTTTATTGACCCGCGGCAGTTATTTTGCCCCGTGGCATTTTTACTGCCCCGCGGCATTTATTTTGCCCCGCGGCTTTTATTATGCCTCGTGGCATTTATTTTTTCCCGCGGCATTTTTAATTCCCCGCGGTATTTATTTTTCGCCGCGGAATTTTTTGTTTGCCTCGCGGCATTTATTTTGGCCCGCGGCATTTTTTTTTTGCCCCGCGGCATTTATTTTGATCCACGGCATTTTTATTGCCCCGCGGCATTTATTTTGCCTCGCGGCAGTTATTTTGCCCCGCGGCATTTTTATTGCCCCGCGCATTTATTTTGCCCTTCGGCATTTATTTTGCCCCGTGGCATTTTTCTTGGCCCCCGGCATTTATTTTGCTCCGCGGCATTTTTTTTTGCCTCGCGGCATTTATTTTGCCCCGCGGCATTTTTATTGCCCCGTGGCATTTATTTTGCCCCGTGGCATTTATTTTGCCCCGCGGCATTTATTTTGCTACGCGGCATTTTTTTTTGCCTCGCGGCATTTATTTTGCCCCGCGGCATTTTTATTGCCCCGTGGCATTTATTTTGCCTCGTGACATTTATTTGCCCCGCGGCATTTATTTTGCCCCGCGCCATTTTTACTGCACCGTGGCATTTTTTTTGCCCCGTGGCATTTATTATGCCCCGCGGCATTTTTATTGCCCCGCGGCATTTTTCTTGCCCCGCGGCATTTATTTTGCCCCGCGCATTTTCATTGCTCCGTGGCATTTATTTTGCCCCCGTGGCATTTATTTTGCCCCGCGGCATTTTTAATGCCCCGCGGCATTTATTTTGGATATGGACATGGACATGCAACATGTCCATGTAACATGCAACATGTAACATGCATTAGCAACATACAACTAGTTGTCACCTTACTAAGATGCGTATACAGTAATTTATATGAATCTATTTTATTTTGTACCTTTGTCTTCTTCTTATTGCAGTTCCCATTGTCCAAGCAAATGTATGAGTGCAGCTGTGCAGGCAAATTTGCGTAGACGCTTGGACGCATACGATAGCATGGACGCAAAGATCATGCGTGCACGCATACGACAACCATTTTAACTACAAGCACTTTTTGTCATGAAACAGGGATGCTTGCGTGACATATTAAGAATTCTTCCACGATTGAATGCAGTGTTGTCTTACTTTCCATGATAAAGACTGAAATTATATCGAAAAATCGCAAATCTATATTTATAAACAAGAACATTTTTATCCGTTGGTCAGCTTACAGAAGTGTTTGGGAACGGATGGACAATATGGACTACATATTTCTAGTCACAATAATTGCATTCATTACATGTCCCAACACTATTCGACTTATTTTTTGACTCCGAACCCTAGGATTAAACAATAAACTCTTTTCATAATACTATATTCTTCACCCCCAAAGCGTCTCTGTCATAGACTTGCGCGATCGTTAAATTCATTTGCACTTCTCGAAAAATTATGTATAAGTTTTGTTTATTTCGTTTTAGCTCTTTTGAAAACGCAATACCAAATGCGGACGGGGCCGCCATCCACCGCACCGTCAGCATATACGGCCTCGTAGTCCGTTACTTTTCGAGTGGATTTGGTATTTTTATGTTATATTTGTTTCGTTCGATAAGTGTTTTTTTTATTCTTCTTTCGTTTTTTTTTAACGACAGACATTTATTAGTGCTGCGTTGAAATATGACTAAAGCCATAAACGTGACCGACCCTCACTTTTACTTGTACTTATATGCGAGGCGGTGACGGTGACGATGACGATGACGTTGTGCGCCACAATTATTGGTTACGGATCGAATTCAATGAGATTCAATTTAGAGATACATTATTATGGTTTCCTATCCCTGACTGATTGGAACTTCGAACAGGAGCATTCAATACGACGTCGACGACGACGACGATGACGAGGTTGATGATGATGGCAATAATGACTGTATGTAATGTGTATGGAAAAGCATGCGTCTGTGAATTGATAGTACGGTGCGGTGCCAGCCAAGCTATACAGACCCAGATACAAAGTTAGGCCACCACCGCATCTTCACTTCATAATTAGGTACAGCATTATGTAGGTTTTGTTTAGAAATGAGATTGTTGTTTTTAGAATCACACGCTTCTTCTACATAAGGTATTCGACTAGGATTACTCTGTGGCAATAAGAAGAAGACAAACAATAGAAAATTAATTTTTTTTCCTTTTGGTTTAAGTGGACTAGGTATGTATTTGGAATAAAATTCTCAATGCGTTTCGAGTTTCGACCATCATAAAACAACATTTGGCTTCATCAATTAGAGTCTGTTGTTACCTTTGTAAGACGCAAGATATTTATGTAGGTATATCAACATACATACATATTTATTTATTATTTTTAACGTTTGTCTTCTTTTTGTTTCAATTATCTTTGTTTCAGAATCATCTACTGTTTATTGTTAGCCCATTGCCAAATTGTTTGTGCGTCAAAAGTTATTCAAAGTCAAATTATAACTTATTTCAACGGTAGCTATTTATTTATATATAAAAAAGTTTTTCACTCAAAAAATCACTCGATCATGCGATATTCCACAACTGAGATCATTTTTTTTCCTACGACCGACGACGCCGACGGATCATTCACACACACTATAGCCATTTCAAAAAATGAAAACAGCAATAATCTCACCTATTTTTCTATACTAAGTTATTCAGAAAACTCATACTTAGTTTTAAGCAGTGCCAGAATTTTAGCATTATTGAATGTTGTGCTTATCAGATTGGTTGGTGACACTACCGAGTTTCTCTAAAAGAGGTTGGTCAAAGTTCGAAACAACCTTAGGTAGAAACTAGGAATACTTGACATTAGATTCTCAAAGGTTTTCATGTATAGTTACATTAGGACTACTTCTATTTCTTCTCCACTTTAAAAACAATATGTTTCCGTAATAAATAAGCTTTTAAGAAAATCTGTAATTTAAGACACCAAAAGGATTTAGAATTTCATTTTTTTCGTCTGCTATCTTTTGGTTTATTGTATCCAAAACTTATCTAAATATTAAAAAAAAAAAACGTTGAGCTAAAAATTCGGCTTTTGAGGAACATATAAATATTTGATATGAGTGTCAAGTTAGCAAAACAACATTCACGAATAGAAAAATGGTTTATTGGATAATTTGCCGTTAATTAGTTGTTAATTAGTTGTGACAACTTCGAATTTTTCGTTCAATTTTCTATGTTTTTTGTGTTGCTTTGCTAACTTGATACCAAGTTAGCAAAGCACCCCCTCAGAAAAGTACTAAAAACTCTTTACAGTGAATGATTTATAGGTTAATAATTTGCCGTTAATTAGTCGTTGATTAGTTTTGACATTTTCAATTTTGTCGTGCTATGTTTTCTATGTTTTTTTTTGCTAATTTCCAAATTCGATGTCAAGTTAGCAAAACAACATTCGCAAATCGAAAAATGGTTAATTGGATAATTTGCCGTTAATTAGTTGTGACAACTTCGAATTTGTCGTTCAATGTTTTCTATATTTTTTGTGTTGCTTTACCAACTTCATATCAACTTAGCAAAGCATCCCCTCAAAAATGTACTAAAAAATCTTTACAGTGAATGATTTATAGGTTAATAATTTGCCGTTAATTAGTCGTTAATTAGTCTTGACATTTTCAAATTTGGCGTGCAATTTTTTCTATGTTGTTTTTGCTAATTTCCTAATTCGATGTCAAGTTAGCAAAGCAACACCTCAAAACGGAGTTAAAACTTCTTATATTGAATAATTTATTGCTTAATAATTTGTCGTTGATTAGTCCTTAATTAATAGTGACATTTTCTGTTTCATCGTGCTATGTTTTCTATGTTTTTTTTGCTATTTCAAATTGATGCCAAGTTAGCAAAGCAACACCACAAAAAGGGGTTTAATCTTATTATATTGAATAATTTATTATATTTGAATAATGTACAACAACAAAAAAACATAGAAAACATAGCACGAGGAAATTGAAAATATCACAACTAATTAAGGACTAATCAACGACAAATTAGTAAGCAATAAATTATTCAATATAAGAAGATTTAACTCCATTTTGAGGTGTTGCTTTGCTAACTTGACATCGAATTAGGAAATTAGCAAACAAAAAACATAGAATACATGCACGTCAAAATTGAAAATGTCAAAACTAATCAACGACTAATTAACGGCAAATTATTAACCTATAAATCATTCACTGTAAAGAGTTTTTAGTAATTTTCTGAGGGGGTGCTTTGCTAATTTGATATCAAGTTAGCAAAGCAACACAAAAAACATAGAAAACATTGAACGACAAATTCGAAGTTGTCACAACTAATTAACAACATTAACGGCAAATTATCCAATTAACCATTTTTCGATTTGCGAATGTTGTTTTGCTAACTTGACACTCATATATTTGATCAATGAGCTTTAATTTCAGTTGCAAATTAAATGTGTATATTGTGTTGGTCAAATATTTTAGATTTTGTGCGAAAACTTCTAATATATTTTAGTGGAATAGATTTTTTTTTCATAATAGCCGCGCACCAAAGGGGTTTGATAGCTAGGAAAACAAGGAAGGATTTAAGAGGAGAAACTGATATGCCGCTATGAATATTGATTTTAAACTTCTGAATGGAATGCAAATATAGAGCCTAGTAATTCGGGTAATGCTGCCTAAAACAGGAGCTCTACTTCCTGCCAGTACGTCCAAAATTGGTATCGAAATTTAATTAGATAAGAAAAGAGTCATATTTCATGCATGGCTGAAGAAAAACTAAGCAGCGTTTTCGGTGACTTAAAACATTTGATCGTTTCACATAAGGTGGTCCGTGCGATGAACATACCGATTACTGAAGGTTTCTCGATTTCTTCAATGCAAGTGCCACTCATGAATAGCTCCATACAATACTTGGATTTTAAAAACCATTAATTTCCATGATAATGTTTGTTTCACGGTGTACAATGTTGTCGAGATCAGACTTTAATGAGCTCATCATACGCTGGTGTTGCGATTTCAGATCCAAGCTGTCACGCCAAAATTTACGGCGACAAAAGTTGCTCTTTCAATCGTCCTATTCCTTGGTCCTTCCTTTCCATTTCTTCTTTTCCTTACAGGTGTTAATTTCGATATGCTGAGAGAGAGTAGGGCAGCCATGGTCCATCAGCCATCGGTTCACTCTCTCAGCATCTCGAAGAAACAAAAATTGATAACATCACTTTTGACACAAATTGGATAGGTAATCCACTCATAGACAGGTGGTCTATTTCACAAGAAAAACGCGGGTAAGAGATTGACGGACGCGGCGGTCTGATCAAACACAAAAGTAACACCATCATAGTGTATCTAAAAACGAATATGAAAAGCAGTCGTCTGCGAACAGTTAAATATATTAGAAGTTTTTAGCCAAAAGACAATTGATAAAAACGACAAGGAATATCAGACCTGAATAATGTAATTTCTAATCCAATGAATACAAATTTCATATTGACCCCATATAATGCACGCTTTATCGATAAGGCAGCATGATGGCGAACTCTATCGAAATATCAAATGTAGTACCCTATTATGACTCGCGAATCGAAATTTCGACTCAAGACGAACGTTTTTGAAATCACTTATGTCGTGGTTTTAAGAATAGCAAACTGCGACGTTCGAATAGAGCAACATCTAAATTTAACACATTTTTGACATTTTAACCGAATGTAGTTAGGTGAGCCATAAACGGTAATGCTAAGTCAGCAGTAGCGGATCTAGGATTTGGCTGTTGGGGGGGCTTCGTAGATCCAGTTTGAGACATTAATGGCCAGTTTCACAAGTTAAACTACAATTTATGTTTAAACTTAAGTTCAGCACTTGATTCGGTTTCAAAGCAAACCTTGAACTTAGATGATTCTGTAGTTCTAGTTAAACGAATGTATTCTGCCATTTAAGCTTCATAGCCTAAGAGCCGGCAGCAAATTTTGGGAGTGGATTGATAACTAAAATATCAGTATGATGGTTTTTAGGTGTATATATCGCGGTATGAAAAACAACAGTCTGGCAGGTTTCTTTTTCAGCCTTTTGCGGGGGTTTGAAAATAGCGATTTTCCAGTTTATTTTCTCATTTTCTTTAAGATAAAACATCATAATCTTGGCAATTCGACCAATAGAACTCAAAATATAAGCTTTTTAAGAGGACCTTATCGTCTTTTTCTTGGACAATTATAAAACACAAAAAATCAACAAAACAAAGTCTCCAAATAAATCGATTAATGTTCGCTTAAAAACCTAATATCTTGAGTTCTATTGATCAGATTGCCAAGATTTTGACGTTTTGACGTAAAGAAAATGATAGAGTATCACATAATATATTTTTAAATTTATTAAAGTGGTAATACCTATGAAAAAATAAACTGGAAAATCGCTATTTTCAAACTCCCACCCCCGCCAAAGGCTGAAAAAGAAACCTGCCAGACGGTTGTTTTTGATACCGCGATATATGCACCTACAAACCATCATTCTCATGTTTTGGTTAGCAATCCACTCCCAAAATTTGCTGTAGGCTCTTGGTCAATCAGTGCAACGTTCAGAACACGATCGTAATAATCATTCTCAAATCTTATTGACAACTGCCATTTAATAATAATAATAAATTATTATATTTCTTTCTATTTGCTATTATTTTTTTTTTTATGTTTTCGAGTGACGAGGAAAAGTAACATTCGTTGTGAGAGTGAAAAGAGAAATACGCTTCCCTTGAAGAACAAATTATTTTAACTATTGTGACGATGTTGATTTTATTTTATAATTTATACATAAATAATATAAAAAAGTTTTAGTTCAGGTTAAAGTTTTTTTTGTGAAAATCAACAGTTATATAAGTAATTGAATTTTGGCATTCCCACGATATTACGTACAATAACATCTGTAGTATTTAACATATAAAATATTTTTAAGTGGAGATAGAAAAAAAAAATGTATATACCTTCAATTTTCAGCCACGTCAAGCTTTGAACCACCAGAAGAAAAAATCTGTCAATAAATTTACACGTCAGTCCAGAGGGATTGTAAATATTCACACGCATGGTTTTCTGAGTGCCCAAAGAAAACTCAGATTTTGATTTATTGTTCCCAAATTCTCCACGGGTTTTACCCCCAATTTCGTTTTTTTGCAAA
Source organism: Melangyna quadrimaculata (assembly GCA_949320155.1). NCBI lineage: Eukaryota > Metazoa > Arthropoda > Insecta > Diptera > Syrphidae > Melangyna > Melangyna quadrimaculata. Next base: position 12,727,523 of record OX439485.1, read on the forward strand.
GTAAGCGAAGTTCTTAGGGTGAATTATTTTTTCATTTGGCATGTTAATTGTTAAGCCCAGACCCCGTTTTTTTTCAATTATCTTTTTAAGCTTTAGCTCCAACTTGGACTTGACAGTCCCTTGAGTCAAGCCCAAAAATTTTCTGGAATAAGGTAAGTTTTAAAGGAATTATTTGCTTAGCCCCAATTCTTGTCAAGTCCTACTTGCGAGCTGTTTTTTTTTTTGTTCGTCCCAATAGTCTGTCAATTATCCGTAGCCCCGAACTTGTTTTTTGTACAATTCCCTTCAGAATTCAGCCCCAACCTAATTAATTTGGGGCTTAGAAAAAAACATATGTAGCATATAAATTGCGTAGCCCCAGCCTCGTTATTTTTTCTGACTCCTGATTCTGATTTCTATATTTCAGGGCTTTAGCCCCTATAGCCACCCCCCTGGATCCGCCACTGCAAGTCAGTGTTAGATTCGTCATATATTTCTTGCGAGTCACGATTCATAATAGATGCCGTAATAATCTTACTCTCTCCCCAAAGTCTAAAACGATTGATATCTTTGTTTTGTCATAGATAGGTAGGCATACCATCAGTCAACTAGCCTAAGTCCACACACATAATTTCATTAAAAGAACTGAATGTTAACTTTTTTGAAGTTTCAAATCACTATCCTTTTAGAAAATAGTAAATGTGACTTAATCTAGTTCCACATTCAAGCGACAATATCTAAACAAACAGACGATATTAATTTTGTTCAGTAATCTTTCGCAACAAGTAACCGGAAAATTGACGAGAAATTCGAACAAGCAGAGACGTAATTTCAATTTGTATAGCTTGAGGTGAAGAAGATACAACTTTTCTGAGGGACATACTGGAAAAATGCTGTTTATATATGGAAAAGCTTTTTAGGACAATGGGAGAGATACTATTATCCGGGCCAGCGGAATTTCATATATAAAGATCTTTCCAGCTCAAGTTTGAACTCTCAAGTACCAGGAGGATTAATAATAATCATTGCACTTTCTGGCAGCCGCAGCGTCGAGGTAACAGCTAACATTAGGTTGAAGTAGGTAGAATTTTAAATGTTTTTAGCAAATGTGCAAAAATGTATAATACCATATCAGGGCATTGTAGAGTTTTATGTTTAATTTTTGACTCTAAAATTTTTTTTTTTGTTTCCAATATGACCAACTTACTTCTCTAACCCTCATAAACTCACTCAAACCCTGTACAGCTCGAATCAAACCATAAAAGTTTTCTTAGGGTTTGATATTTTGAACCCTTTTTGAGGGTAACTTTTCTCATTCCACGAACAGTAAAGTTTGAGTTTATTATCTGCGCTAGAGTCTACTTAAATTTCCTGAAGTAATAATTGATCAGATGGGAAATCATCAAACATCGAACTGTCTACCTATACAATATGCATTGATTTATAACATCTTTATTATTGACTTTGCAGCTTTCCCCAATCACTCAAACTCAATTTTCAATTTGTCTCCGTCCCTATCGCCTAGTTTAACATTTCACAAAGTATCAGATCATTCGAAATAATCGCAGTCATTTCCAACAATGCTATACCGATACACAATTATCTACCATCAGATAAATGATAAATTTATCAACTGAGATTCCCTCGACTTGTCTTTGTCAATGCCATAGAGAAATGCAAAAACAAAAAAACGTCACACATGTTTTGCCTGGTTTAACTTCACCGCGCCGCTCGCCGCTATAACATTTTCACTGTCAAGTCAACCCTCAAAAACCCGCTATCAGGAGGCTTACATCTTTTGGAATTCTTGCGGAGAAGTATCAGTCAACAAAAAAGAATACATTTTGTAGGTCTTTTTTTCTATTTTATTTCTTGTAAATTTGTAGGTAATCTCTTTTCGTCTTTTCTTCTGGGAATCTCTATAAGAGCGATAAAAAATGCTGATTATATCGATTTTTATTTCGACAGTTTATATCTAGTCCTCACTCGCTTCTATGAAAATTTAAATTTTAAAGTCAAAAAATAAGATGAAGTAGGTATTAGTAGAAAAGGAGCTTTCACTTTCTCGACGAGACGAGTTATTAAGTGACAGTCATTAGCCATCATGAAGACCCCGAGTTGGAGTGGCAACAGTGCTGATAGTTATCTGTATAAAATGTCTACGTATGTACCAATACAACGACGAAATAAACTGGAGGCATAATGACATTATGTTATGTGTGGAGAGATAATAGCCAGCAACTAAGTCTTGTGGTGGGTTGCAAGTTGATAATAATATACATAAAGTGATGGGGCTAAGGCAGGGAAATAGATGACAAAAGATAACCCTTGTAACCGCTCTCACAACTTTTGTTACCATAATGTTGTAGGTATGGATTTTTAAGTGTGTAACTGTATTATGTTGTATATGGAAACAGTTGTTATCTGGTGCTGCTGCTACTTTTCGAAACATCTAAGCTAATAACTTTGGCGTAACATCGCACTCATTAAATCATTTAACGAGTTTCAAAGTGTGTAGTAGGTAAAAGCTCTGGCAGCTTTGCGGTTTTGGTTTTGTCTTTAAATTTAAATTGGCATATAGGATACAAGCTCCAACCATGCAAAGATTTTTTTAGCAAGTTTCAGTAATTTCAAACATTTCAAGTTGTTTTTATGGGGTTAAGGTATATTTCGCTGATGAAAGTCTTTTAAACTTACATTAAGTTGGTGGTTAACCAGAGGATATAAGCTCATGTATAAGATGGGATTGGTATCTCTAGACTCCAGGTATAGGTTAATGTTGGTATTGAGGTTTAGGAGGTTGAAAGTAACACATGGCTGAACAACATCAGTATGAGAAGATTAGAAGATTGAGAACAGTTCAGCTTGGCTTTGTTTTTTAAGCGTTGGGATGTAAAATGGAGATAGATATGTGCTTAGGCAACTCTCAAATTGGATGCTCCTTAAATTAGACCCTATGTATGTTTGTTCGGGATGTCAATGGAGAACGCACGCAGGTCCATCACCGACACTTATCATTGTAAGGCGTGTTCTATTGCAAAAGTCATCCATAGTCCAGTACGATTTTACATGCATTACAAATACAATATCGCTAGAAGCTCTACAGCCGATAAGAAGCTAAAGTAGAACCCTACTGTAGATAGATTTTTGGCGTTTATTCAAGCCTCTATTCTACTTTAGCTTCTTATCGGCTGTAGAGCTTCTAGCGATGTTGTATTTGTAATGCATGTAAAATCGTACTGTTATGGATGGCTTTTGCAATAAAACACCCCTATTGTCAAAATGATTTTAGGCGATGCGCTGTCATGTGATTAACCTACCGTTCTAACAAGCATGTTAAAAACCATCGCTTCAACACTAAAGGCGCATAATGTTTTAAAAATCCTTCCAATTAGTCGCATACATCAATCGATTTCAAGTAATCGAAAAACAATTTCAGCGTGATCTGTGATGTCAGTGGCTCTCTCTCTCTCTTTTATTGAGACGAAAGACGAAGGAGATCAGGTAAATAGTGACTGAGGGTGAGGTCCATTTATATGCTGACACTGACAACCAACGACCCGGACACTTAACGACCCAACGACGCACGCAACACCTATGTCACCCATGATACAACAAAACAAGATATGGCTTTCCGAGATTTTAATTTCTCTCGTTCTGCGCATCTACGTCATCGACGCACACTGTGTTTGACGGCATTGAGTATGGAATTCACAACAAAAGGTAATCAAGTCAAATATTGTTTCGGTTCAGATTTTGTTAGCAATAATTAATTAATTAAATTACGTTTATTTTATTTGTTTATTTATACTCTTTAGAATACGCTTTGTCGTGTACTGCATAACTACGCAGTTCGTCTGGGAAGACGGCCACTTTTTGCAGATATCGATGTCGGTCAGGGATCTATGTCACTACACGGGACAATTGCTACGATTTTGAGAGAGACCTACAAGTAGGTATTGTAGATGGATTCTCCCAAAAAGAACCTTTGGTTTTCCATTTCGGTCATAAGAGACAAAACGACAGGAAAACTTTGTACACGTCTCGAAAATAGCTGAGGTGACTGGAACTCTTGTTGAATAAACGCACTTAGTTTTTATCACCTAAAAAAGGCTGTTTCGTTATAGTAGGTGAAATTGTTTCAGCAAAATACTCCGAAATGGTTATCAACACTTGCGGTTGGGTAAAAGGGGAGGGTTACCGACATACATATATTACATAGGTCCGGTACATACATACAGCTTGGAGTAGGTGCAATCTTTGCACTCGATCAAGAGCGTCTCTATAACGAACTTCTGCGTGATATCCATCTTTTGTAAAAGTTGTCAAAGCTCTGCGAGATCTGCGAATCGAAGAATATTTCTATATATATATACTTACGTACCGCGCTAGATGTGAAGTTTGAATCCTGAAAAGTCTTTTAAAATTAATACAAAATTGAATTGAATAAAATGTTAATTAATTATTTTTGTATATTTTCTTTTTTTGGAATTTTTGTTTTCTTAGAAAGTCCACCTTCATCCAGGTGGTGAATCCAGGAGTGTTGGTTTGTATTACCCGATTACCGTCTTCCAAGTTTGTAATAGTGGCATTTAAACGATGGCAAATATAGCCAGCCAGGTTCTTTTCAAAATTATCATATTTTAACCAACCAAACCTAACTTCCTTTATAGCAGAGAACAGGAAACAAAGTTAAGGGAAATAAAATTGCGCCAAAAAATTACTTTGTTGTGCGTCGATGACGTCACCACATTTCGACAGCTAGAACACGAAATGTGCAAAGCCGTATCTTTAGTAGTTGTATCATGTATGTCACCAACACCGTGATGTAACAGAATTCTTCGGACACTTTTGTATCAATTATAATCAATTATAATAGGCGTTTTTTATTGGGCTTTTTTATAGACAGCGCACCAAATTTTACATGGAAAAGAATAGTGTGTATAAAAATAAGGCAGTAAAAACAGTTCCGATAATAGTGTGTATAAAGTTTGGGAATGGAACGACACGCGTTCGGGTTACAATAATGTAAAATAAGAATTTATAGAATAGTGCATAGGTAGCTGTGTATAATGTTTTATTCTATTTCTATAAAAAAATTAATCGGGTGGCACAACGGCTCAAGAAGAACCAGGGCCTAGTGACTAACAACTCGCAACCATTCCTGTGTGCGCCTTTTGACAGGAATGGAAGGGAGCTACAATTTTATGCCGAATCCGAACGGCTAGACAAGAAGCACTTATTCGTGACAAGTGATACTCTTGGAGGATTTGTCAATTCCTCGCAAGAGGCAGTAGCCCTGAAAAAAAACTTTTTAGTTTTTAGGTGGACGAGGCTGGGAAGCCTCGTCACGCTGGAGGTCTGGGTTCGCTTCCCAGCCTCGTCCACCTAAAAATTAAAAAGTTTTTTTCAGGGCTACTGCCTCTTGTGAGGAATTGACAAATCCTCCAAGAGTATCACTTGTCACGAATAAGTGCTTCTCGTCTAGCCGTTCGGATTCGGCATAAAATTGTAGGTCCCTTCCATTCCTGTCGATAGGCGCACAGAGGAATGGTTGCGAGTTGTTAGTCACTAGGCCCTGGTTCTTCGTGAGCCGTTGTGCCACCCGATTTATTTATTTATAGGCTGGGAAGCGATCCCAGACCTCCAGCGTGACAATCGAACGCACTAACCATTACGCTACGGGCTACTACTTCTATTTCTATTGGACTAAGAATAAATAGCAAAATGACAAAAATAATGCTCACAGGCCGATCCACACATCAGCGTATAATGGTGGATTTACATGTATCTTCGTCTGACTTCTGCAAAAAAAGGGGATGTAAAATTAAAATTTACATTTGTTGGATAGAGAGAGCACATCAAAATGCAGATGATCTTCGTGCATGCAGATTATAGGAAGTGCCATAATGCAGATATGAAGATGAACATGTTCATCTTCTTGATGGTTCTCTTTCACACACTCGGATTTTCGGCATACATCTGTCCCACTCTACTTTTCTTCATTTTTGCAGACGAAGATACATGTAAATCCAGCATAATTCTGCAGGGAACGCCAGTTGAAGAGGTCAAACAGTTTAATTACCTCGGAAGTACTGTATCAGCAAACGGTACAGATACAGATCTGGACGTTAAAGTTAGAATTAGTAAAGCTCGTGCTGTCTTCGGAGCCCTGTCTCAAATTTGGAAGTCTAGTCAATTCTCCTTACGCACTCAGTTGAGGTTCTTCGAATCCAACGTCAAATCCGTGCTCCTTTATGCTTGCGAAACTTGGAAAGTCTCGGCTACCATCTCGAGGAAACTGCAGGTTTTTGTAAATCGCTGTCTACGTCACATCCTGAAGATTCGCTCGCCACAAATTAATTCGAACCAGGGGTTGTGGCGCAGGTCAAGCCAAGACCGGCTGGACTCCGACATAAGAAAGCGGAAATGGCATATGCATTTGGTCACACACTGAGGAAACCCAAACGACGATATTGCGAAGCAGACCTTTGAATGGAATCCTCAAGGTGCACGGCGGGTTGGACTTGGAACACCAAGAACAACATGGAAATCAACAGTTTTAGCAGAAGAAAATACCCAGAGAAAGACGTGGCCCCAGTTAAAATATCTAGCTGCAAACCGTGAGGGATGGCGATTTGTTGGCGCCCTATGCCCCAATCGGGGTTAGATACAGGAATTGATGATGATCATATGTTTTATTCACTACTCATTACTACAACGCTAGCTACAGGTTCCCATTAAAAAACGCCTTATATTTTTTGGAAACAAATAATTTATCTGTGCCCAAACATTAAGAACGGAATTAATTGGTATCAGTAATTAGACCTGAAGTTAATCAGCCTTTATCACTAATTCTATAAAGGAGATTTCTCCCTCGGATTTTATCTTTTTCGTATAAAGTCAAAAACCCCATCCGACTTGATTAAAGCGATTTTTACAGGAAAATATTATCAATTTTCCATTGAGATATATCTACAGGATGTCCCATTAACAACTGGTCAAAACTGAAACTGGTGAAAGGCCAGCTCATGAACTATCAGAATTTGGTAACTTTTCCATACCGAATCATAGCGGTTCTCGCTCGAGTAACGGCTATTTTTTAAAATTTAAAAAAAACCTTACAGCTTCAAGCTTTCCAAAGGCGCTTCTTAAAAAACCTAATGATTTGCTAGAAATTTTCAAAAATACTTGAATTTTCACTACACAAAATCGAAAGTCCTTGTACTTTAAGGTGTTTATCTAAGATATGCTTAAAACATCAAAATGAAGCTCTTCACAAAATTTCAATTTTTTGGAGTTACATTTGAAGTGATATTCTAATTAAGTCGAAATATTTGAACAAAAATGCTTTATTTTTGTTTGATTTTGAACTTGTTTCATTATATCATATACAGTCGTGGCGACCTATTTAAGAACGATATTTTTATAAAATTTTAAAATGCATAACTTTTGTTTGGGAAATTTGTTGAGGTTGAGTAGTGGTTTTAATAATAGCCCATGAACTACGTTGCACTTTGAGTAAGGTTTAAAAAATATAAGCATGAAGATATTGGTAGAAAAAAAATAAACATTAATTAAACTCTTATTTCGTCTGGCAATACAATGAAGAACGGAAACAAAAGGTTGTCATAACATTAAAAATCTTTGAAATTTCAATATGTTAATTTGAATATATTGTAGGAAAACCTTAATTCTTTATAATTTCAGACAAAATTCCTTGCATTTTTTCGCGTAAGGCATGGAATCTTGATAGTGGTGTACTCTATCAGACTTCGTCAATATTTAGAACACTCTGATCGAAATGTTTTTGTTTTTATTTTACTTTAACCATCCCTTGATGTCTCCCCACAAGTTCTCAATAGAATTTAGGCCCGAGCTTTGGACGGTCTAATCTAAAAAATGACTTTTTGAATACGCAAACACCTTCTTATCAATCCGTTGAGGACTTTTTGGATCATTATCGTGTTTAAAAACAAATTTCATGGGCATGATTTCAAATGAATAAGACTCCATAACATGTTCCTAAATGTCTTTATAAACTTTCTGGTCAATTCGAGCATTTTTTTCTAACTTATCGACCATACTATGCCAAGTCAATGCACCCCAAATTAAATTAAGTTTTATCCTGTACTCTGTACCGTCTTAAGAGTGTATTTTTGAATTAATTTATTTTTCTGAGGATGTCTTATTTTGTAGGTCAAAAGGAAATTTGATGTAAGAAGCCCTTAGAACAAGAAATTGAATCAAAAATACACTCTTAAGACGGTACAGAGTACAGGATAAAACTTAATTGAATTTGGGGTGCACTTGTCATAGTATGGTCGATAAGTTAGAAAAAAATACTCGAAATTGACCAGAAAGTTTATAAAGACATTAAGAAACATGTTATGGAGTCTTATTCATTTGAAATCATGCCCATAAAATTTGTTTTTAAGGATGATAATGATCCAAGAAGTCCTCAACGGATTTCTAAGAAGGTGTTTGCGTAGTCAAGAAGTCATTTTTTAGATTAGACCGTCCAAAGCTCGGGCCTAAATTCTTTCGAGAACTTGAGAGGAGACATCAAGGGATGGTTAAAGTAAAAAAAAAACATTTTGATCAGAATGTTCTAAATATTAAGGAAATCTGATAGAGTACACCACTATCAAGATTCCATGCCTTACGCGAAAATATGCAACGAATTTTGTCTGAAATTATAAAGAATTAAGGTTTTACTACAATATACTCACATTAAAATATTGAAATTTCAAAGATTTTTAATGTTATGACAACCTTTAGATTCCGTTCTTAATTATATTCCCAGACGAAATAAGAGTTAAATTAATTTTTATGTTTGTCCTATCAATTTTCGCATGCTTATATTCTTTAAACATTACTCAAAGTGTACCGTAGTTCATGGGCTATTATTAAAACCACTACTCAACCTCAACAGATTTCCCAAACAAAAGTTATGCGTTTTATAAATTTATAAAAATATCGTTCTTAATTAGGTGGCCACGACTGTAACTTGTTTCATTGGGCTGAATGTCCTCAAAGCAATTGAAAAACTTTCTATACAAGTTTCGGGTCCTAAGCCTATATTATTTCAGCAGTTTTTGCTAGAGAACTAAAAATTCTTCCCGTCGTGTTGTTGTCATTCGTATTTAATTTCATTCCACCTTGTTTTAAAAAGTCTGCTAAGATTCACAATTGAAATTGGTAGTTAATACTATAAAAATTCTTTTCCACTTTTAACTGCTAGTTTACGAAAAAGTTTAAGGAAGTCTACGTGCGGATGGTCATGGACATGTACGAGCCAGTTAAAACAAAGGTAAGATGCCCCGCAGGAATCACAGAAGAGTTCCCAAATAGAGTAGGTGTGCACCAGGGAAGCGTCTTGAGTCCTTTGCTCTTTGTTACTGTCCTTGACTTTCTGCTTGAGGATAAGGTGACGGACCCCAAAGCGAATCAGTTATTCTTTGCTAACGATGGAGCCATCTTAAGTGAAGATCATGTGTCCTTGCAACGAGCACTTGATATATGGGTGGATGTTCTGGAAGGAAATGGATACGGCATTAGCGCGAAAACCACCGAATACCTATGCTTTCCATTTTCTGATCCACACAGTTCTATTCCGGACATCTATTTAAATGGAAAAGTGCTTTCCAAGTGCGAAAAGTTTAAATATCTTGGATCATTGATCAATAGCGCAGGATCTTGTGATGACGACATCAAACATCAAACATCGTGTAAGCGTAGGGTGGATGAAGTGGCGGGAAAACTCTGCCATCTTCTGGTATAGAGAATTGCCCCCTAAGCTGAAAGGAAAGCCCTACACGGCAGTTGTTGGTCCAGCGCTTACATACGGTTCACAGTGTTGGACAATGTACAAGAAGTATGAGAGTAAATTGATAGCAGCTGAAATGAAGATGTTTCGCATGACAGAAGGGGTGACAAAGCGCGATCGAACAAGAAGCAACAGAATCTGAGGAAGCCTTCACGTCAAAAATACCATCTTGGACAAAATACAGCATTACCAACTTAGCTGGTACTGTCATTTACATAGAATATGCCATGAGAACATAGTTCAAAAGGCAATAGCACCAGACGTTCCAACACTATCCCGGAAGAAAGGCCGGCGCAAAAACTCCTGGATGAAACAAATGCAACGACACCTGCATTTAGTTGGCCTCAGACATGGAACAATCCAAAACCGGGAAGCCTGTCGACGGTTTCTGAGGTCAACCCGGCGAACCCCACAAGTGGAACCCTAGGCAGTTGAGTGGGAGAGTTGTGGTCCCCCGTGAGATCATGACAATCGCCGGTTAACTGAAGAAGAAGAACTGCTAGTTTACGTCATGCCATTTTTTTTTTTGGAAAATACGAATAAAATCTTCTATTTTTTTGTTTTCCTAGTTTTCAACAAATACAACGAAACACAGAAAAACTTATTTGTTTTGCATTCTGTTTCGAAGAGTTCCGGAGAATTCAGATTTCGTCCGTAACGAAAACGCTATTGGAAAAAAAGATAATCACTTCCAAAAAACATTCCGACAAATATGAATTTTGACTAAATTTGGGGTGCAGCTAAAAGTTTTAGAGTGGGGGGTGTATAAAATCCCCTATTACTAAATTACTCGAAAACTATAGGTTCTTTTGAAAAAAGTTGTAATTATTGTGGGTACCAATTGTAGCTCATGAAATTCTACACAAAAAAGATTGCAACAATCTTTTTCGTACAGTTGATAGATTTGGACAAAAGCGGTCGAAAACATTTGGGTGCAGTATACATTTGGTCAAAAAAATGTAATATGGGAGAATATTTATTATATGTTTGGATGGAAAATTTTGTTTTGAAGTTATGTTTGGAAAAATATTTTCTATTAAAAAACCAAGTTTAAAGAGTGGTGACGGAAGGGCAATACCGCCATGTCGAAAAAGAAGTTTATTTTTCACAAAATGATCAAAAAATAACTTGCAGACTCTACAATTGTCTAAAAATGACATGAAATTTTGGGCTACATTCTCATTTTATACGAGAAGTTTGCCATGTACCTAAATAAAGGCACATTTCATCATTAAATTCTACGAATAGTTCTGAAGAGAATTTTGGGAGAGGATGAATAACCCAAATAGCGAAATCAAAAGTCTGGCAGGTTTTTTTCTCAGCCTCTGGTGGAGGGTGGGGTGATGAAAATATTGATTTTCTTAATTTCTTATCAAGTAACTACATCCGTAGTCCCAAAATTTACTGTCGGCTCTTGTACTATTTCTTACAGGTAGAAAATTCGTCTCATCTCGAGACTTCGGTCTATTAATGGTGGCTATTGGCTGTGTAGTGTGTAAATATTGTATAGGTACCAACTCTACTTATAATAGGTATAGTTAGGGCGTTAAGGGAGCCAACCTTGCACTTCATTCTGACGGGAGGAGCTTTGGTACAGTAATAGTCCACATCCTAAATTTACTTTTAAGAAGTGTTGCCACGGTGGTAACACTGGCAGACCGGAGATATAAGGGTTGCCTTCTGACCATGTTTTAACAAGAAATTTAAATAAATAAGCCTATAAATCGGGAACCAGACATCGTTTGATATCGTGGAATATCCGGTTGGATTTAGAATACTTGAAGCCGAATACGTTCATTTTTTTACCCCTCCCCCACCCTTCTACGTGGGGGAGCAAAATACCCTACCTTTCTACGCGGGGGGAGCAAAATACCCTCGGTGGATAAGGGTTTTTATTTGTCAGAAAATAATGGTTATTAAATGGATATTCATAAAATTTTAAGATGAGCGTTGACGTAGAGTTTCATACTTTACATCATATCCGAAGTACATTTTTATCCATGTTTTAGGTTTTCGTATAATCGCTTTCAAAATGGGGGGAGGGGAAGCTGGAAGTATATCAAACCACTATATATTCGTGTTGGTATAATCTAAGCAGATGGCACATGACCCTGGGGTGATTTTTAATGCCCAATCTTATGCAATCAAAATAATTTCAATATAATTTCCCTAGAAAAAATTATAACCTTTTTATAAAATGATGACTAAATTTTCAATGAAACAAGCATAACATTACTAAATTTCAATGGTATGGTGATGAAACTTGGCACACATGTCTTTTTTGTCGCAAGAAATAATGATCAAAAGAGTACATACAAATATCTGGGCCGAAAGGGTGTTTTTTGAGTGAAAGGGAAAAGTGAATTACTATTACCAATAAACCCCTCCCAAAACTGGTGTTGATAAAAGTTGGTAGAAATATTTTATTTCTTGTTAGAACGAAGACTTAAATGGATCCATGGGAATATATTGGTTCCAGGGGTAATTTTTTTTAAGGTGGAAGGAAAATATGGGTTATAAACCCAACATTTTATTTTTATGTAATCGAGGTACAAATATATAATATAGTATATGATTTTGAAGTATTTTTTAACGCTGAATCCAATTCAAGTAAAATTAAGACGATACAATCACCGTTAAGAAAGTAATCGTCGTTTCAATGGAAAAATTAATGTATTTTTAGAGAGCAGATAAAACATTTTCTCTCAAAAACCACCTTGGAGAATAGGTATTCGATTTATCTTCTTTTTTTTATTTGGTAACAATACAAAACAAAACATTCCTACCAACTTTCATCAACGTACTAGTTCTAGGGGGGGTTTACGGGGCATAGTTTTACATTTTTCTGTTTCACTCGAAAAAACACCCTTTCGTCCCAGATATTTTTATGTACTCTTTTGATTATAATTTCTTAAGACAAATTGAAATTTAGTAATGTTATGGTCGTTTCATTGAAAATTTGGTCATCATTTTATAAAAAGGTTATAACTTTTTCTACGGAAATTATATTAAAATTATTTTGATTGCATTAAAATGGGCATTAAAAATTACCCTACGGTAGGGTGACCAGATTTTTAATCATCAAAAAGAGGACGCCAATAATTGGGCTAGTTTTATTATTTTTGTTTTAAGTTAACTTGTAAAATATTTATTTGAAGAAATGTACTTTTTTGTTAAGATAGGTATACAAAAATCGCAATATTTTGGAAAATGTTCAAAATAGGAGTACATATAGGTACGATTAATGGGATACCCACGTATTGGAATAACAAACGAAATCCAAGGTTTTCAAAAAAGATCAAAACCCTATTTCCGTAATGTGAAATTTTCGGGGATAATATGAAACACAGTTTTTTACTATCACTTTGCTTATTACAGGTATGAAGTTCAATATAAATCGTTAAGACTTCATTCGAGAATAAATTTTCGTAAGTTACTGTAATCTAAAACGAAAATTTGAATTTGAAGATAATGACAAACACTCTTTTTGAATTCTCTATCATCGCAATGGTGGATGTAGGTACTAATTTTTGTTTGACAAAAAAAAAATTAAAATACATTATGGCAATGACGGATTAAAAAAAATTAACCGAGCAGTCTACGATATGATAGCTTCGTTAAGTCAACCAACCTGAACAAATTTAACAAATTTATATACTACTTTAAACAGTCTTACAATAGCTATATAAGAAAACATTTCGCAGATTTTCATAATATATATTTTTCAAAAAGAAAGAGGACGTCATTTTTTGCTCAAAAAGAGGACTTCTTCTCCTAAAAGAGGACGTCTGGTAAGCCTACCCTAAGGTCATGTGCCATATGCTTAGATTATACCAAGACGAATATATAGTGGTTTGATATACTTTCACCTTCCCCTCCCACCATTTCGAAAGCGATTATACAAAAAACTAATACATGGATAAAAATGGACTTCGGATATGCTGTAAAGTATGAAATTCTACGTCGACGCTCATTTTAAAATTGTATGAGTATTCATTTAATAACCATTATTTTCTGACAAATCAAAACCCTTATCCACCGAGGGTATTTTCCTCCCCCTGCGTAGAAGGGTGGGGGAGGGGTCAAAAAATTAACATATTCCTATGGCTTCAAGTATTTTTAATCCAACGAGACATTTCACGATATCAAGCGATGTCTGGTTCCCGATTTATAGGCTAATGTATGTGAAATTTCATGTTAAAACATGGTAAGAAGGCAACCCTTATATCTCCGGTCTGCCAGTGTTGCCACCGTAGAAACACTTCTTAAAAGTAAACTTAGGGTGTTGACTATTAGTGTACCAAAGCTCATCCCGTCAGAACGAAGTGCAAGGTTTAACCTAAAATATGGCCTTAACGCCCTAACTAGTAGGTATATAGATACATATACTATTTCACATACTGATGATATTTAGTTTTTGTTACTGATTCGAATTCATGAGTTGGAACTTGGAATTTACTTTCAAGTTGAAATTTATTTGGTAAAAAAAAAATTAAGTAGGTACCTACATTACATACATAGGTAGAAATACAATTGCTAAGCAATTATCTACTTATTCATATGAAAAATTTGGGATCTAAACCTAACTAAGTTATAAAGGTAGACGGTAGAGGTAGATGCTATGGTAGATATCTACTAATACCGATACCTACATATACTTCTTTCAAGACTAACTTTATTCTTCTATAAATTCAACCTTCAAGAAGGCAGGTAGTAGGTAAATAACTTCTTCCACAAGCATGAACTTTATTCCTTTTAAAATTACATTTCTTCGCTCAAACCAACATTTTACACCCGAGCCTTTATACAATCTTGTCCTTTCTTACCTTCCTCCATATGGGTGTTATACAAACATCTAAGAAATTGTTGATTTCCCGTTCCAGGCTTTAAAAGTTAGACTTTCTTCTTAAAATATGTCCACAAATGTTCAATTAAACACAAACTATGTGGGGCTCATATAGCCGGGTATATATATAAATAAAACTGACCAAACCTTTCTTAGTGTGTCTGACCTTTGGCTAATAAATTCTCAAAATGTGTCCTTTATAGCTTTATTTATCCAAACCCAACATAATAATTGGCCTCAATATACCTCAAGCTGCTCAATACTGCTCTCGATAAGACATTCTTGGTTCATTGCCTTTACAAATTAACCCCAAGTATACGGTCCATTAAAGCTGTCGCAAGCAAACATATTCGTATATTACGGCAATGTGTATCGCAACGTGTCGTAGGCATATATGAAGATGTTTTATAATTCTATCAGGAAAAGCTCTTAACGAATCCAAAATGCCTCCCTCACTCATCATAAGCCTATATCTGCTTACATAGGTACTTTTCTATACCTACTGTAGGTATAGGTTTATACCTACCTACCTATCTATCTAAACGAACAAGCCTAAAGATTTGTGTATAAATATCTTCTTCTCTCTGTTGGTAGATATTTCCAATTCCAACCTATGCTAAAACAGCCAAAATGCATCCCTTCCGCACTGTCAGCTCATTCATCCATTCAGCCATTCATTCACTCATTAAAAAATATGAAAATCAAATTATAAAATCATAAGAATTTGCATTATTTATCCAATTTCCAAACCCTCTTGCCTACTTCCGATGCCGATGACGACGACGAAGGATGGCCACATTAAGCGTCCTTCTTTCTCCTCACTGAATCTAAATTTTTTCTACCTTCCTCACTCACTCGCATTCTGTAATATCTACTTGCAATGAAGCCATCTAGTTTCCAGCAAATAATATGGAATAACAAGGATGTTCTAACCTTGTAAGGCAACACGACGACGAATGATTACGTCTGATGACGGTAACTGCAGGCACAAACTCGAAAATTAAAGAACGAATAAAAAAAACACTGAACCCTTCAGCGACCTTCTGCTTCCATCCGTTCTAGTACTCGTCGGTCGTTTTTAGCAACGTGTTCGCAAATTAAACCTTAAAAAAAGGACCCTCTTCCAATACATTTTCTCCAAACGAACGACAAAGGCAACGAGGGTACTGTTTTTTTTTGTGTATGCTTTGCTACCCAGAGAAAAATAGATACAAAAAATGTAGATATGTACCTACCTAGCAAACCAAGGGAGCATGCAACTGTGTATTTTCTGGGCTGCAACCAATCTTCAATGACGGACTAGGTTCAGTTCATCCCATCCACATCCATTCATTGCATCGCATCGTTTTCAAGTGAAACTCCACTCATTCGGGCGAACAAAAAGCGAAGCTGTAAAGAGGGAGCCCTGCGTGCCCCCTTTATTTCATCGGCTTCGGCACCTTCGTATTTGTCCAGAAAAAACAGAGAAATCCCACTCTGCTCTCTCCGTAACCACGGTTGATTGATGCCGTGCTGTGCCAGTTGCGTTTACACATGAGGCACCAGAGGGGGTTTTTATGTACCTTCTTTGCCTACCTACCTCCATGCCGATGCAGAATACAAAGCTAAAAGTTTGAGGAACAAAAAGCGAATGAATAAGCGAAAACACACGATGAAACACTCGCTCGCAGGCAAACAGTTGGTGCGTGTCTGTAGGTAAATACATATAATATGGCCCTGGCTTTTGAGTATATGCTTGTTCCATTCGTATCGAGTTTTATTTATATAAAACCCACTATCTGGTATATAACAGTAATATGGAGCTTCCTGAAAGAGCCGATGTTATGTGAGAGCGTCGCTAGTGTAGTGCTAGTGTGCTTCCAACCAAATTGTATCTGCGAAAGCGGGGCAAAGCGAAAATACTACGAACAAAGTTGTATTAACTGAACTGAACTGATACGAACAGACGGAGAGCGAATGGTGGTGGAAAAAGGCGACAGCGACACAACGAACGAGAAACGACATCGACTTCGACATCGTCAACGACAACGTCGTCATCATCCGATGGATTATTTCGACATTGTATGTGGCTGTTGGCTGTGTGGCGGTGTTTGTTCGTTTTTGCTTTTGTGAATTAGGTATTTTTGGTTGTTGTTGTATTTCTTTTAATATAGTTTTTATGTATGTATATACCGCGCAGTTGCTGCTCTGCTGCTGCTGCTTCTGCATTCCTCTTGGTATTTCTATATGTTTCTGCTGATGCGGGGTTTTGGTTAGCTGTAGATGAAGCTAGCTATGTTTTTGCCTTGTGCTGTGCCACACATAGTAATTGAACACGCTTGAAGGGTGGAAGAGAAGGTACTTAGTAGAATGAGTTTTTGGCTGCTTATCATTTATGACCTTTATGTGATAGTTGGACTTTATTATTCAAGTTACGCTTTCAACATACCTTTCAAAATTGTAGATATGGGAAATTCTTCCACGGCACGGTACGCTCCAAACACACCCATCCAGGTTTATGATTTTATAGTCCTATTGGCTATTTTTGTCTCTAATTTTTTACGAAATTTGTATTGAAATTCAACTAGCAATGGTTAGAAGTAAAAACGGGATATAGTTATTGAAGAAGGGAATAAGTGAAGAAGGGAGGATAGTAACAAAGGGAAGAAGGGGAGAATGGAAAATAGGAAAAAGGGAAGGAGGGACGGAGAGACGGAGAGACGGAGAGAAGAAAGGAAGATAGAAAGAAGGAAAGAAAGGAAAAAGTGACGAAGGCAGAAAGGAAGTGCAGAAGGCGGGAAGAGAAAAATGGCAGAAGGAAGGCAAGCATGGCAGAATGGTAGTAGGGAAGTTAGCTAGAAAAGATGATCTGAAGAAGGGGAAAAGGGAAGAAACGAGTGCGGTAAAGGGAGGAAGAAGATAAGGGAAGAAGAGAAGGAAAGAACGAAAGGAGAAAAAAATACCAGAAGGCAAAAAAGGAAGAACGCAAGAAGTCAAGAAGAGAAGATGGGAAAATAAAAACCGAAAAAGTTAAGAAGAAAAGAGGGTAAGAATGTAATAAGGGAAGAAAGGCAGGGGGAAAGAAGGAAAAACAGAATAAGGGAAGTTGGGAATAGGGAATAGGGAAAGAAGCGCAGATGGAAATTATTGCTGAAAAGAAGAATCGGCAAAGGGGAGGAAGGAAGAATGGAAAAGGGAAGAATGGAAGAGGAAAAAGTGAAGAAATTGGGTATAAGAAAATGTGGAAAAGAGTGAAAAGAAGAAGACGAGAAGGGAATAAAAGAGGAGACAGAAGGGAACAAGGGAAGAATGAAAGAGGAAAAGAAAGTTGGAGGGGAAGAAAGGAAAAATAGTAGAAGGGAAGAAGAGAAGAAGGGAAGAATGGAAGTGGGGAAAAAGTGAAGAAATAAATTAGAAATAGGAAAATGAAGAAAGGAGTGAACGGAAAAAGGCAAGGAGGGAAGAATGGAGAAAAGAAAGAAGAGAAGAAGGTAATAATGGAAGAAGGGATGAAGAAAAGAAGGGAAGAAGGGAAGGAGGGAAGGAGGGAAGGAGGGACGAAGGGAAGAAGTGAAGAAGGGAAGAAGAGAAGAAGGAATTAAGTGGAGAATGGAAGAAGGGAAGAAGAGAAAAGAGATTAAGGGAAGAAGGGTAGAATGAAGAATTGGGAGAAAAGAAGAATGGAAGATGAAACCAAGAAAGAAACAATCCCATAAGTACAACACATGATATAAAACTACATGCCTTAGTATTTTTTTTAAATACGAGTAATTGTTTGTCGTGGTTCAGTGAGCGGAATACAGGTGGAGAAAGATTCTTACAATGAATGGCCCTCCCACGAATGCACACATAAAAACAAAGCTGTATTGAATTCATTATGCCAAACTGCCAAGTAAATTTCCGATCTTTTTTTTTCTCCCCAAATAACACCACATAAACCAATTTCCTTATAGAATCAGTTCGTTCTTTTCTAGCCCAGGGGCGCTATAAGTACATACATTTATGTATGAATGTTAAGCGCTGCCAAAGTGAAGCCCCTTTTTTCGAATCACATTAGCTAGTTGCTTTTGCTGTTCCAAGTTTTTGTCCTGCTGCAAAATCGAAACCTCATATCTCATCCTCGTCATCATCCTTTGCCATTGCCACTAGATTAAACCTTCAGAAGAGTCCCCTTTTTTATTTTTGTTGCTGTTGTTGTTGTTGCTTTCTTCGAACTCATTTCATTACTTTTTGCTTGTTGGATCTTCTTCTTCGCTATGGCAGAGCCTTTTGCCTTGCCTTGCTATGCTATGTGATGTTTTTTTGGTGTTGTTTTTGTAGTTGCTGGTTTGCTATATCTCTGCAGAAGTAAAGTGAAGTTTGTCTCTAAAGTAAATTCCAAATTTCTGAAATTCCCATTGTTTAATTCGGTTTCGGTTCGGTAGACTGTTTTTGCGTATAACCCTGGATGCCTGGTGCGTGCAGAGAGTAAAACCCAATCTAAGGACAATAGGAACAACTGCGACAACACCAACAACAACTCAACTACTATCACTTGATTATATTTACCCCTGTGGTTTGTTGTTGTTGTTGGGATAAATAGAAAAATGCAAAAAATAAACTCTGAATAGGGGTTGCAATATAATATACAACCACATACGACACCAGATATTCTTTTAGAACAAAAAATAAAATAGGTATCTGGAAAAAATTTGGGAAATGGAATTTTTAATATAAAAACCACCACCAGGAGAATGGTCTGTATGCCCTTGTCGCGTCGTTATACATAAGTTTAAGTTTTTTTCTAGAGGGTTGGTTTTGAAAGCCCTTCGGCTTCGCCGGATATATGATATTATGTACTCAACCAAAAAAGCGGTACCTACGAATACACAGGCAGTTATAATTGATTGGTATATACTCGTTGGTATATGACACGTTCTTTTTGAACTTTTTCCCTTGGCAGAGTCCTTTTGTATATACTCAATCTATGCCTTCGAGGCCGAAGTGGAAAAACTTCATTTCCATGGTTAAATATACCTATTCGTTTTTCATTTTCATTCCACTTAAATTTATAAGGGCAGGGGGTAGCTGAGGGATTTTCTTTTCCATTCAACTCGACTTCCCTTTGCTAATGGGAAATTTCTGTTTACACGGACAATGTGTGTCCTGATAGACGACCCGTCGTCATCGTCGTCGGTGATGACTAGGCTGACGATGACACCGACGGCACAGCGGGAAAAGAAGGCTACATATAGATGGATTGAAACCTTAGCTCCAAGGGTGGATTTTCAATTTTGGCCTTTGCAATTGTAGATACATATATGCGGCTATGGGAATGGATACAAAAAATCATTGTCCTGGGGATGATAGATAGGATAGAAGAAAACTTCAATAAAGAACCCTGGACGACCGACTGCCTCTATACTCTACAATGACGACACGACTACAAATTCAAATTCTGACGAATGGATGTGGATTATTTCGTATTTAATTTATAAAGCAATGTTCGACGATGATTTGCTTGCGATGGACGATGAAGGAGCTTGTTCGTTATATTCTCGCCTGACGTCTCTGCCGTCGGCAACATCTGGTGTGTCATTTTGTGTTGTTGGTTTTAAAATGTGTGTTTACTTTGCATATTGGTTCCGAAGAGAGGATGTGTGTGAATTTTATTTTATATATTTTGTTTTTAATTTTTGAGGGTGGATGTTATGCATACAAATAAGGACACTACCTCTAACTTGGTTCTTGTATAATATGCAATGGCATAATAGGTGGGTATTAATGGATTAGGACGACCAGCGTCTGCCGCGCCGTATCTACCGTCCATCGGACTAACCAATATTAAAACTATACCTACATCAAAAAGGTGGTGGTAATTTTTTGTTTTGTTTAATGTAGATAGGCAAATTTGAACAGTCAAAAAGAGATAAAATGAATATGGGATTTGGTTGGCTTAATAAAATAAAGAAGTGAGTGAAGTAGCAGTAGCAAGCACCATTTTTTTATTGATGTGATACATACCTACCTACATATAGATATATCTACAACACATACAAATGTAATGTCAGTATAGTTAGGTATACCAGTAAGCTTTTTGATGGGAAAGGATTAAATACCTAGGTTTCAACAAAAAGAGGAAAATAGGTTAGAATAACCTTATATGTAGAGGTTTATAAGGAAGCTTATGACTTTCATTTGATTTTTCGACCGAGATAAGGCCGTACATAAGGTAGGTTACATGTTGCTATGCTATCCAAGCTCTGCGGAAAATGGATTTCTGTTCTGTTATACTCAAATTTGTATTGTTTTTGTAAACGAGAAATGTTGGTAGGTAGATAGATAAGGCAATTTTTGAAGGTAACAAGGTAGGTGGAGCATCTACATTATTTGTATTTACTTATATTATAATTTACAGGAACTTTGTTCGTCGATCGTCTATAAAAATATTAGGTAGGTCCATTTCTTTCCTCTGAATTTCTGCCCATTTTTAGTCAAGTACCTATTTCAGATTTCGAAGGTAGGTTAGGTACCTATATCTACAAAAATAAATTTGACAGGCTTTTGGAATAAAATGCCAAGAAAATCCCAGAAATTCAGAGTAAAAAGGAAGAGTCATTAAATTTCTTTAGTTTTTCTCTTGAACGTATCTCTTGGTAGGTATACAACTCCGTTAAACGGACAAAAGTGTTATCACCGTTGGTCGTTGGTTATCGCCTAAGGGAGAGGTTTCACTGTAGTTGAAAATTGATAGAAATAGATAATTCCTTCGTCCAGCAGTGAAGACCCATATCATTCAGAAGTCGCGTGGCTCGGGTGCTCGGGGTACTGGGTCACAAAAGGCATAGGAAGGTCATGATGGGCACAGAGCTAATATGTATTACAACGTGATTCTCTTCAGCAGAAGAACAATGCGCCCACTTGCCACAAGCTGGTAGGTTCAGGAAACCCATTCTTCTGTGATTGACTAAGTATAAATACACCCAAAATATACAAGCAATCCTCATCTTCTTCGCTTTCTGAAGCTTCTTCCTTCCCGTTTTTTTTTACTTTTGCTATGTTTTCTTTTTCATAGTCGGGGGCTTGGACTTGGTGAGATCAGCCTCTACCTGTTCTTTGTATGGAGAGCTCATTATATTACTGCGTCTTTTTCACACGATGCGGTGCGGCTAAGAAGTTTTTTTTTGTGTGCTTTGGAAACTGCTACGATCTTGGGCCTCTAACACAGTACATAAAGTGCTTGTTGAACAAGTGAAATTCAACAACTTTTTAATGTGGGACACGGAACAACAAGTTTAGGACAACTTTGACAATTTTGTTGGCTTCTTTAAAAAAGTGGGAAATTTCACAATTTCACCGTTTCAGTAACTGCAAACAAGAAAAATTAAAAAAAAAGAATAGGTACACTTGTTGAATAGTTGATAAATTTCAACCGACGCGACGATGGTTTCGGATTAGTTGAAAGTCAACAAGTTAGAAATAAACACTTGATGCAGTAGTGGTAATCAAAGTGCTCATCGGAAGGATCGTTTAAAAATTATTAAGTGGTCGAGTTTTAAAGAATGTTTAAATTTTTTTATTATTTTGAATTGGACAGTGATAATGAGACGGACAAAAGTGTTCAAAGAAAGAATTAACTTTAAAAAAGAACCCCATGTTTATTGCATACATTTCGTGTGTCCGTAGAAGTTGTTGGTTACTTACTTACTTTTGAATTAAGATGGTGCTCACAGGCCAGGATGGTCTTCGGCCTCAACTAACAAGCCCCTCCAGCCAGCTCTGTCCCTAGCTAGCCGCTTTCAGTTGCGTACACCAAGTTGGTTGATGTCGTTCTCCACTTGTGCGCGCCATCACCTGTTATGGGTTCTTCCGCTGCTGCGTACACTATCGGGGTTGGACTCGAAGACTTGTCGGGCAGGTGCGTTGCTGTCCATACGCTCCACGTGCCCCAGCCATCTCAGCCGCTGTATATTTTCAGCTTTTTGACCAGGTCAACGTCGCTGTATAGCCCGTGTAGCTCGTCGTCGAATCTTCTCCTCCACACTCCTTAGATACACATCACCGGATCGAAGTTGTTGATTACCTTACCGAAAGTGTCTCCCACAAATAACGTTCCTCCACTAAAAGTAAAGCACTAAGTGTAGGGATCGAAATGTTGATAGCCTTCTATTGGTTTTGAATTGGATCTCAATACCATCATGTTATAAAATGACAGTTTGTCGATTTGTAAAAATGAAATTAAATAAAAAAAACAAGTAGGTATGTTGGTCTGAAACTGTAAGAGTTTAACTTACCATACACGACTCATCTTGGTAGATTTACTTGTTCAACTGATTCAACAAGTGAAAGGAATTTTTTTCCATTGACATTTGTTACGGTTTTTATTGTGCTACAGAAATAATTCTCACTTGTTTTGCAAACATAGTTGAACAAGTAGCTATAAACTATTGACTAGTTGACTTATGGTGTTCTATGTTATAGGACTCGCTGATATGGTGACAAATTTTGGAAGGATGTTGAGGGCATTGGCACATTATGGTTAGTTGGCAAAACAGGTCTGCAGATAGTATAAATGCGTCCATATTGTCGATAGATGGATTATTCATTACTGAAATAGAACCACAAAAATCAAAGTGGGTAGGTATACCTAGAATGCGTTTCAGATAACTGTCGCTTTATTCGATAGATACAGAAATAAAATGGGAGCCAATTTTCCTCTGGTACCCATTTTGCCCCACCACCCTACGTGGAGACCACTGACCATAAAGGACACACTGCATCCATTGTTGTTGCTGTATAGTCTTCACCACAACGGGCGGAAATAGTTTCGCCAAAATCTTCCGGCCCACTATCATCCGGAACTTCAAGTAATTTTATTTAGGAAAAAAAAAGTAAAAAAGTTAAATTTTGTTTTGTGAAAGTTAATTTTTGTTTTTAAAAAATTTAATTTTTTTTGTAAAAAAGTTATTTTTTTTTTGTAAAAATGTTTTTTTTTTTTGTAAAAAAGTAATTTTTTTTTTGTAAAAAAGTTTTTTTTTTTGTAAAAATGTAAAAAATTTTTTGGTAAAAAAGTTATTTTGTTTTTTGTACAAAAGTTTAATTTTTTTTGTAAAAAAGTTAATTTTTGTTTGTAAGAAAGTTAATTTTTCTTGTAAAAAAGTATATATTTTTATTTCCAGCATAATTTAGGCACCTATGTAGGTATACCTATATACTGCATAGAATCCTAAACTTACCTAACCTACTACATAATTATGAATATTTCACATCAGAAGCCAACACATATATTTTTTATGCGATCTGTTTATAGCAGGCGCGGACGTAGGTGGGGGGAGTGGGGATTTGGGCATTGAAACATCTTGGGGCGTATTCATAGTCATTTTAGACCTGGTCTAAGTTAAACATAGCTTTGGTTGAATTTTCGGACGTTGATTCTATTTTTTTAAGTTCATCATTTCAAAACATTTGAAGCCATTTGTGTAGTATACTAAGTTAATTATCTTATAAAAATATAAAACCAACAATTAGTAATGAAAATCGGTCTGTATTCATTGAGCCAAAATTGTCTTAAACTGTAGTTTAGTTAAACCTGGGTCTATCAGCGACTATGAATATGCCCCCTTATTTTAACTAAAGGCCACACTTGAAAAAAAAAATTGTAGTTATAGGTATAGGAATATACCGATTTGCATAGGCATGGACCGATTTGCTTCACATTTGGTAGGTACCTATACCTATTTGTAGCTAGAGAAATTCTAATTTTGGTTTTAGGTCACTGAGATCTGCATCTGAAGCAATGATGTTGTAACTTGTACCTAACTGATAAGGTTTCTAAAAATATTGAATTCACAGTTCTTTTATTATAAAGCCACAAAACTAAAATTTGTGTATAACATTATTTTTCGTCCCCAATGTCTCGAGAGGAAATGACCCAATTTTCTTGATTGCAGATTTGTTTTGTTAACAAACATCAACCAAATGGAACAAAATTTCCTTTCTATTAAATCTAAATAAAAAAACATCTCCAACTCTTGAGCATTTCTATACCATATCTACCGAAACAGCAATCGTGGCTCTCATCATATCTTTGATCCTCATCAATCATCAATAGAAACCTACATTATTAATGATGGTCAAATCATCATGATGTTCGCATCAAAGAACGACACACTTATAAATCAAGATTTCAACTTGATTCGCATAAAAGGATTAAAATTGGTCACCTGCAGATTGTTGATAGCTGTGGTCCTATGGGAACCTTCAATAATTGTAGATTGCACAGGTAGGTGGGTATGCCCATCCTATGCACAGTGGGAATAGATATTGTTAAAAGTGTCAATTGTGTTGAAAGTTATAATGATGTCTATGTTTTTCCTCCATATACGAATATTTGTTTAAAGATGAATGGAAAAAATATGATGGTTGCTGATGTGTATGCTATAGGATGGAATTTGGAAACATAAATAAATAAATATTCCCCCAGGAGTGAAGATCAATCAGAAAGAGGTGAAAATTGATCCGACAACCGTCCATCCTTCTTTTAATTCAATACCTTAGAAACGTGAGCAATGGACCATGGAAATTTGTATTGTATACGATTACGATGGTGATGATGTTTTTGTTCACCAAAATAGGTTAGCTACCTATTTAGATAGCTATAGGTTATGTATTTGCAGGTAGGTAGGTATATAAAACGAAAAAATTCGTACCCTCATGAAAGTACATATGTATGTGAAAAAGTTTACATTTATGCATTTATCTACAATAAGAACTTACTTTTACTTTACTTTTGATGGCGCTCACAGCCCAGGATGGGCTTCGGCCTCAACTTACAAGCCCCTTCAGCCAGCTCTGTCCCTAGCTATCCGCTTCCAGTTGCGCACACCGAGTGCTTTGATGTCGTCATTCACTTGATTGCGCCACCTGTTACGGGTTCTTCCTCTGCTGCGTACCTCAACGGGGTTGGATTCGAAGACTCGTCGGGCAGGTGCGTTGCTGTCCATACGCTCCACGTGCACTAGCCATCTCAGCCGCTGTATTTTTGACCAGGTCAACGTCGCTGTATAGCCCGTATAGCTCGTCGTTGAATCTTCTCCTCCATACTCCTTCGATACACACCGGACCGAAAATCACACGAAGAATCTTCCTCTCATAGAGCAGGACCGGGATGATTAGGGTCTTGTATAAAGTCTCCTTGGTTCTCTGAGAGAGGTCCTTACTACTTAAATGTCTTCTTAGACCGAGGAAACAGCGGTTGGCAAGAGTAATTCTTCGCTTGACCTCTGCACTGATGTCATTCTGCGATGTAATAGTGGAGCCCAGGTAGACAAAGTCCTTGACAACTTCGAAGTTATATCTGTCCATCGTGATATTTTGCCCGAGTCGACGATGTTGAGATTCCTCTCTCGATGACAGCATATACTTCGTCTTGTCCTCATTAACCGCCAATCCCATTCTAGCCGCCTCCGATTCAATGCTCGCAAATGCCCCTGCCACAGCTCGCTTCGTTCTGCCGACAATGTTTATGTCATTCGCATATGCAAGCATGACATGTGCGTTGCGTACAATGGCTTCAAGAACGATGTTGAATAGGTTGCATGATAACGCGTCGCCTTGCCTCAATCCTTTCTCAACATCAAAGGAATCGGTGGTGTTCTTACCAATTTTGACGGAGCAGCGCGATTTCTCCATCGTCATCCTGCACAGGCGGACGAGTTTGGCAGGGATGCCGAGACTCAACATGGCTCTGTATAATTCGTCCCTATTCACGCTATCATACGCGACTTTAAAATCGATAAAAAGGTGGTGTGTATCGATCTGGATTTCCCGGGATTTTTCTAAAATCTGTCGGAGTGTGAACATTTGATCGACGGTTGATTTGCCTGGCATAAAACCACACTGATAGGGGCCGATCAGATCGTTGACAAAAGGTTTTAAGCGGTCACACGGAATAGCCGACATGATTTTATAAGCGACGTTTAGGAAACTAATTCCTCTGTAGTTGGTACATTTCAGAACATCTCCCTTTTTATGGATGGGGCACACTATACCGAGGTTTCATTCCTCGGGCATACTTTCATCCGACCAAATTTTGCAGATAACCTGGTGTATGCTCCTAGTAATTCATCTCCCGCTGATTTAAATAGTTCGGCTTGTAAGCCATCCGCACCAGCAGCCTTGTACGACTTTAGTTTGGATATCGCCAGCCGCACTTCGGTTAGGTCGGGTGGACGGAACTCTTGGCCATCATCGTCCAAGTCGAATGGAGCGTTCTGCCTATAAGCGGCATCTTGGCTGTCTTCGCCATTAAGCAGCCTAGAGAAGCGTTCTTTCCAGATCCTCAGCACTGACTGTGTGTCTACTACCATATTCCCACTCTCATCTCGGCAGGCTTCCGTTCTACCCTTGTATCCTTGGGTGGATCGCTTCACCCTCTGATAAAATTTTCGAACATCTCCCCTGCCGCTACAACCCTCAATAGACTCTACCGCCCGCTTCTCGTGCTCTCTCTTTTTCCTCCTGAGAAGTCGGCGTTCCTCTTTTCGTTTCAGCCCGTAGAGCTCCCGGGCCACTCTCTCAGCAGCTCTTGTTCGAGTCTGCAGCATTGCCTGGTAGGCCTCGTCCTTAGCTGCATGCGCTAGCCGGCACTCTTCGTCGAACCAGGGGTTTCGTTGTATTCGCCTAGTGAAACCCAGCACATCAGAGGCGGCACTTCTGATGGCTTGTTGACAGTGTTCCCACTGGTCCTCTGCACTTGATGCTGGTGCCGGACCTCCTGAGAGATTAAGAGTTACGTGGTCTGCAAAAGTTCTAAGTAAAAAGTACAATAAGAATAAAGAATGAAAAGAGTCTATAAAAATATCTTTTATATGGAAGGGTGGTTTTCTTGAGGGAGAGAGGGAAGAGAGTTTTCTGCATCAAACCAAAAAAATGACACCGGCTGGCACAATCTATGCAATATGGCACATGATTGATGCAAGGTACCTACGTTTGAATGGTGAATCTAATAGCATTTAAAATAATATCACGACTACCGAACGGAAAAAAGTTACCTAAGTTTGTATGTAAGTATCTATGACTATGACTACTTATATTTGCAGTTGGTAGGTACGGTAAGTATACCGATAACCCTTTCAAATAATAATCCATAATGATTAAACTTTCATAGGTACCAAAAAAGATTTTTTGTGATTCAAAATTCGCTACTTTTCAACACTTAGATAATATGAAAAATGTTGCCATTTTGACCTAAGACCATTTTTGATCAAATTTAGTGAAGATTTCCGCTAGTTCCGATAGTTAGCTGGCAATACTAAGAAATTTGAAATAACTTTGAACAATAGCGGTATTTTATTATTAGTAATGATTCATACCTATTCATTTATTTCTTCACCAATTTCTTGATAAAAAAAAAACATGCATTATCAACAATAAAAAAGCGATATCCTGCTCTTTATCATGGTCACGTTTCATCATCCGAAAACTAGTTACCTTACATTGATGGCGGGCAGGAGCACAACAATTATATTTTCAAAACTTAGATACCTACAACAGTCGTGGCGGCCTAATTAAGAACGATATTTTTATAAAATTTCAAAATGCATAACTTTTGTTTGGGAAATTTGTTGAGGTTGAGTAGTGGTTTTAATTATAGCCCATGAACTACGGTACACTTTGAGTAAGGTTTAAAAAATATAAGCATGAAGATATTGGTAGGAAAAAAATAAACATTAATTTAACTCTTATTTCGTCTGGCAATATAATTAAGAACGACAACAAAAGGTTGTCATAACATTAAAAATCTTTAAATATTTAATATTTTAATGTGAATATATTGTAGTAAAACCTTAATTCTTTATAATTTCAGACAAAATTCCTTGCATTTTTTCGCGTAAGGCATGGAATCTTGATAGTGGTGTACTCTATCAGATTTCGTCAATATTTAGAACACTCTGATCGAAATGTTTTTGTTTTCTTTTACTTTAATCATCCCTTGATGTCTCCCCACAAGTTCTCAATAGAATTTAGGCCCGAGCTTTGGACGGTCTAATCTAAAAAATGACTTTTTGAATACGCAAACACCTACTAGACTAGGTAGGTAGGCACCTAGCCCATTTTTGATTTTTGTTTTACTGACAATTTAATTAGGTTACCTCTACGTATATGTAGGTAGGTACCTAGGTAGCTTATTTTCTTATTTACAAAGAGCAACATATTTTCTTGAAAATTTTACTTTTCCGACGGTATGTTAATCAAAATCTAACTATAGGTACCTACCTACCTTCCTGCTTCCAAACAAAACATTTTGCTTACCTTCTTAAAAAATATGTAAAATTTGTACTTAAACCTATACCTACATACCTATGTATCTACTTAAAACATAAAGCATTGCGCAGCACTTCTATCTTAATTATTTATTGTTGGGCATAAAAGCTAACGTTCTGTTAAGTAAATTAAACAAAAGTAGGTACCTAAAACTTAATTTTATTTGCAATAAATTTAAAGATAAGTACCTAGTTATACCAATTGAAAAAAAAAAACTAAGAAAATCCAAGTGTTCTTTTTTTTTTGGAAAAAAATCAGCATTATAGCATTTTGCACACAACGTTCTGTTAAGTAAATACAAAAAATTAATAAAACATGGTGTCAATGAAAAAAGTTTGAAAAGAGTTTTGTCGGTAGGTAGGTAGGTATGTAGGTTTAACAATGACCTACATACAAACATGCATAGGTATAAGAGAATTTATTTCACAATGGGGAATGCAGGAAAATGTGTTTTTTTTTTAGCAGACAAGAAGAAAAAAAAAAGTAAGTTACCTAGATGGGTAAGCTGGATGGCTAGGTTTAGTGTGTAGGAACCTACTTATTTATAGGTAGATACCATTTAAACATAATGTTATTCAATTAAGCATCAAATGTGAAGTAGGTACCTGTAGAGGAAGTGTACCGATTATGGAATACCAAAATATGAACACATTTTTTAACACAAAAAAGGGCAAATTTTATTCATTCTTTTAAATAGATGTTGTTAAAAATACCTACTATAAACTAATTAAAAATCAGAATCAAAATTTATAAAAAAATTAGTATAATCCATGAAATTAATAAAAAGGAAAAAAAAAACTCAAAATGAAAACATTTAAAAAAGTGACCCTAATATGGACCACTAATGATTTTGTATGGAAGACACCATTCTATACGTTAAAATTTGTTCAGAAATTACCAACAAAATTACCTATTAGATTATGTGCTAGACCAATCTACTTGATACCATTGGTGGCAGTTATTTAATAGTTTGCAGAGTTTAAACAAATAGGTATCTTAGCTGTTCCCCAATATGGAATATCGAAATATACCTACCTACCTTTATCCCATATTACGAACACACTGATATTCCTTATTAGGAACAAGGATATTGATTGAACTATGTAAAATTTTACTTATTATTGAACGCACTTAACCAAAACACTACTTTTAATAATTGCGCACGCCTAAAGCCATCTAAGTGCACAAGGATAATAACAACGAATATTTGCATACAAAGAAAGCTTTACCTGAAATTAACAGATGCGTACAAAAAGTGGTTTTCAGAATATTGCACTATTCCATATTAGGAGCATATTCCATAATTGGTACACTTCCTCTACCCACCCACCTGCCTACCTCCGTATCTATGATTTACTAAGAAAGTTAAAATACACGAAAATAGTAGGTACCTATATACACAACGCCACAATGAGAAGCTGTAGCTGCAGCGATCGCTGTCGCCAAAGTTGAATAATTTTCAACTTTCTGCTATTATTCGCGCTACTTTTTGAATATCTATTATTCCTCTTTTTTAAATAGGTAAGGTAGGTATCTAGGTAGGTACTACTCACATACCTAAGAACCTAACTTCCACCTACATTCTACCTGCATCCTACCTACCTATCTTATTAGATTTTACCATAAGAACCTATCAAAAATCTAAGTATACCTACCTAAGCAAACTGAGAACCATTTTAAGAAACCATTAACTTATTTTCTCTTGGAATTCAATTAAAAAGGCATGGAGTCATGGAGCTCATTTACCAAAAAAAATCTCTACATGCTTACCCATATAAGGAATGAGTACACACATGTGTATAAAATCTCACGAAGCACTTATGTAGGCTAAGCGCATAGGCTATCCTCCTTTTTTTAATTGAGAAAAGAGATTTTAAAAAATAAGAAGAAAAGAAAAACAAAAGAAAAACCAAGCCCCACCCTTGATTCAATTATTCAAGTAAATTGACTCCACCTTTTTTTCGATTTATCTTTTCTACTTTTTATATACCTACCTACCTATTCATTTTTCTTTTATGCTTTTGTTCTCTGAAGAGTAAATGAAATGGAAGTGTGTTTAATACTGTTACTTAAGTGTAGGTAAGGTAGGTATGTGATTCTTTTCTTCAACACCCAGGTGGCAGCACCATTGCTCCATATTTATATTGAAACAAAAAAAATATTGATTAGATTAAATTTACTCAACAGAACGTTGGATATTTTTGTTTAGATTAATTAAAATTTGATGAATTTGTTCTTTTAAACACATGAAAGTATTCTGTTAATGTAAATTAATTGTTTTTAAAATAACACAATAGGTAAGTTCCACCAGGAATCGCTTTTTAAGAGAGGAGTTTACTTAACAGAACTTATCAAATTCTCTTGTTTGCCGTCGCATCTCGTGTTATTTTTTTTATTAAACAAAAGCTCGATAATTGTTATTCTACTGTCAATGGATAAGAATAGAAGATATTCATGCAACGGCCGTCGCGTCGGCGTAAAACCCAGATACCTAAACCTACTAAATTTTATCGCCACAGAAAGGAACTGTCAACATTTGAGGCTGTAAAGTTGGCAGGCCAACCTTAATTGATCCAGAGCAATATTTTGCAGTTTTTTTTTTGCATTTTGATTGCATTTCTATTCCCGATTTTGCAGTTCATCAAACAGTGAGTGGATCTTAGTGACTTAACTTTGAAGTTAGCTAGTCACTTTTGATGTATCTCGTGATTCGTGAACCAAGTGTTCTAGGAACTTGGGAGATTTTCGTCTCCGATCGGAAGAAGTAGCTATTCGAAATTAAAATCTTCCAATTTTTATGAAATTCCGTTATCCGGCGGATATACATATCGCTATGGCCGAATAGGTAGGTAGGTATCTGCTGGACTGAAGGACACCCTCGTCATGTTGGCATATTGAAACAAAAAATAAAGGAAATAGGCTCATGTAGGTATACCTGTAGATAATGTACCTCAATTACCTACTTTCCCATCATAGATACAACTAAAATTGAGCGATGGCCTGTGTTAAGTTCACCTTAATGACATCGGTCGATTGTGGTTTATTCGCATAGACCTACAACTTCGGGAAACTCCTCAAGAAAAAGAATAGTGGGGTCAAATTGCATTAACTTGTTATGGTCAATTCACGTCACTACTAACCTTAATCTCAAATCCTTCATGCAGAATGTCAATCGTGGAGTCCGCTGTGTGTAACGTAGCGCCGTCTTGCTGAAACCACGTGTCGTCTAAGTACATAGGAAATTAGTTATCATCTCTCTTTAACGCTTGCCACTGACGGTGACCGCCACAACAATGTCGTTTTTGAACAAATGCGGAGCAATGACACCGCAGCTCGCAGCCACCCTTGAGCCGCCGGCAGGCACAAAATCCACACAAAACGGTAACTTTTTGAGGATGCATTGTCACCTGATGAACCTTGTGTCGGATAATGTCGTCCCATATAGATACGTCAATTTGGCGTGTTAACATATTATTAGTCATTCATCAAAAAATGTGCTCCGTGCGTCGCTACAGACGCCCAACATTATTTTCCAAACTAATTTTGGTAATAAAGATTTATTATTTGGACGTGGTGCTGTTTAATCCGTGTTACTTGCGATGGTGATTTGGCATCAGTAACTGAATATTAGATAAGCAATATAGATTTGACAGATGTCATCAAAACAACATGGCCGCCACAGGTCGTCAAAGTCTACTCGTGCGAACTGAAAAAGCCTTTATGTTGCAGTTAATCTTGTTCAAGTTTATCAAACTGGAAACTATTTCAATTAATATTCATTTTCTGCATTGGATTCTCATTTTTGTTGCCGTCAATAATAATTCAGGCGTTCAATGCGTTAATGTGTTCATTTTTGCGTGTTTAAAGGCTCTCCCAGCCATATTCGCTCTGCAGGGCGAATCATTCACAATGATTGCAAAAATGACAAATAAACAACGCAATAACAACAAAAACAGCCGTCGGCAGCCGCTTTCGCGTTGTTTTTTTTTTTTTTTTAATGTGTGATTGTTTGTGAAAAATAACAACTGTATAAATATAGATTTTAAAATCTTAGAACTGAAGGATAAAACATGTCCTGTTAGTGACACTCACCCTTAGATACTACCTAACCAGTTTTCCTAATGTCCGATCATAGAGCCTACGGAGATAAGTAGGTACCTACTGACTATAGACACTGAGGCATGACGCATGACAGTATTGTATAGGTAGACAATTCGATTAAAATTTCAAGTGACTTCAACTAGGTATATCTACAACCTATACAGAATGAAATGTCTTTCACCCAGATATGACAGTAGGCTCCTCAGTTAGACTGATGTAATATCGAATTTAAACATTAAACAGTAGGGTGGATCGTTTTCAACATTTTTTGCCAAATCACTGTGTGCAACTCATAGTTTATGCTTAATTGTTTTCTGAGCTTAGCCTCATCATTTATTTTGAGTCGCCCTTGGGAAAAACAAAATCGGGAAGCCATCGAAAATGGTCTTTTTTCACAAAAAAATAATACATATACCTACCTACATAGGTACCTACCTATTAAGAATTAGGGACACGAATAGTTGGCGAAAAATAATAACTGATTCTTGTAGAGAGATTAAATACAAGTATTTTTCACCATGGATGAAGGGATCCATCTCTTTCCGTATAGTGGGAGGGCAAATTAAAAAAAAAAAAATACGTAAAAATGGAAATAAATCATTTAAAAAATTATTTAAAAAGAACAGAAACACTGATAATAAAGAATGATACATTTTTTGGAATCTAGAATTCTGTTCTTTTATTGAGTTTTTGAATCAAGTTTTTTCTGTTAATTGTTTTTGAAAAAAATATTTTCAAACTCTAACTTGAAAAAATATTAACTGACTTTTTCTTTCAAAAATGTGGAAGTAGGTTAGAAATTAGCTTAAATTCCTTATTTGATAAGTGCTTTTATTAATTCTTCATCAACCACTGAAAACCAGATGACTTTATGTCTTCTAAAAATCTAAAATCACGAAAAATACTAATTGTATTCAATCATTTTGTTTATACAAAATTGACCGTCCTGTCTATACTGAAAGAGATAGACCCCCCATTTGGTGAGAAATACTTATTTTCGGTCCCTCTACAAGAATCCGTTATTTTTTTGTCGCCAAATATTCATAATATATAATTTTTTGTGAAAAACTACAATTTTTCAATGGCTTCCCGATTTTGTTTTTCCCAAGTGCGACTCAAAATATATGATGAGGATAAGTTTAGAAAACCATTAAGCATATAGGTACTATGAGTTGCACACAGTGATTTGGCAAAAAATGCTGAAAACGATCCACCCTATTAAACAGTTCCCCAAAAATGATAAAATTTACAGTAGGTAGGTATCTAGGTATATTTTTATTGTGATTTTTATAAGAGTCGGTAGGTAAACGTCAACCAAAATATTGATGATCAGCGCTTAGCGGGGAATAGGTAGTCACGATTCACAAATGAACAGATTCTACAAATATGTAGGTGACTTAGTAGATACTTATATCTGTGTACATCATAGGTTAACCTAGAAGCGTTTAGGTAGTAGGTAGGTATAGCAAACACTTTTGTACCCGGGACTAAACAAAAATCTAAACATAAAAACATAAGACAAGTAAATAAAGCCCTAGATACGTTTTAATTTTAAATCTACATATATATAGGTACCTAGATTGAAACGAACTCGCAAATAGGATACCATACCATAGTAGGTACATACCTATCTAACTAAAGAGAAAGGCTTAGCTTTTGCGCATTTTAATGCCCTCTTTGATTGCTTATTATCTAGGTACCTAGTTAAGCATATTTTTTCTCTAGATAGGCATTGTCTAAAAAAGGAATTCGATTTTTTTAAATAGGTATATCAAATTATCCAATTACCTCAGAAAGGAGAATGAGGAATAAAAGGAGATTTGATTTTGAATCCATCCAGATTCCAGATCCAGAACCAGATATAAATATATGTATGTAAGTACTATATGGAAATCGCATACAAACGAACATTCCATGTTCATGTTCCATCCATCTAAAAACAGAGAGCAGAAAAAAAACTATACCTATACAGATACACAACAAAGTTTTGTGAAGGTTTTCATGATTCCTTTTTTCTCTTCTCTTTCTCGCAATCACAATTAAAATGTTTCTCTTCTCTCTGTATTTAGGCCTCTCTCTTTTCTCTTCTTATCATTTAAATATAAAATATTACATAAAGCAAATTGGGTGCATTTGTGTTGGATAATTGGTGATGTATTAATTATACTTGTAGTTGTACTGCGCTGCGCGTATGACAGTAAAAGTTATTAAAGAAATAGAAGAGAGAATTTTCTTGAGAACGGAACACGGGGAAACAAAACAGGTAAAATAGGTTAGTATGTATATGTATGTATATATTAAATTTCTTCTTAAAATGTGTTGGCTGGATGGGGAACAAACGTTATTTTATGAAACAACTTCCGGCCTGTGTGGCTGGGAGTAGAGCTTGAACCAACAGATTCGGGGTGGAAAAAAACCACACGGTGCCTTCAACCTATCGACAATGACGCATCACCTGCAGCAACAGCGTCATTATTACGGACTGTTTGTATTTCTTGCGGATGTCGAAAAGCTGGGCTTATGCACGCTAATTTGTGAAATTTGAAGTGTTAATTCGTGCATAAATGCCCCGAACATAGGACCTATACAAATCGACAAGGAAAGTGACGGGGACATTTGATACATTTTATCTGTGAAATGTATCTGTGCAGTTCGAGAACAGTTGCACCGAAACTGAGACTGAAGACTCAAACTCAGAGAGAAACGCAATCTTAACTCAATATACTGAAGTTGAATGTCCACCAATAAGATTGAAAAGATGATAGGTACCTGTACATTGAATGTAATATACCTATATAATAATATAATTTGTCTGTTGATTAGGCCTACTGGAAAACCTACGCTAAAAAAACGTACCGAAAACTCTTTCTCTACGGTGCGATTGCGATGGTGTGGAAATGTGTTGAGTCGCTTCTGCCATGCACCTGTGCTGTACGAGCTCGCACAGGCCGCGGTCTATTCGTCGTAGATATACCTTCCTACGTAAATTTTGTTTCTGCAAAAGTTGTAAGAAATTTAGTCCTCTACAACTTTGCTATTTGAATGTGTAACTTGTTTTTTAATAAAAATGGTATAAAAGTTCAAAAAACGGGGTCAATCTCCTAATTTTTATCACTTTCTGCTTATTATTATAAATAAATAGGTAATTGTCTTACAAACAAATTGTCTACATAAGAAAAGGGAGAGAATCTAATTACTAGTGTATAAAATTGGCGATAAGCATTTTTTTTAGCGAGAAATGCAAAATACGCCGGCAAATCGATAATCGACAAAATCCAAAATTACGGGCACACGCAATAGGTACCTATCAAAAATGCAACCTATAGGTATACTACATCAAAACATTATATACTTTATTTATCTTTGATGGCGAAATTTTGTCTAGGGTGATCGGCCTATAGGGCAATTATTACTATTAAGGTAATCAAAGAATAATTAATAATTAATAATTCCATAATTCATATATCATATATTCATCCCACGGGGCGTTGGTATTATTTTCATTCAAATAAATATTGTGGTTGTAGGACGCTCTGAAACAATATGGATTGAAACACTTAATCATAATTTTATTTCATTGGCTGAAGTATGCCCAATCACAAAAGTACTAAGGGAAGATATGATGCAAACAACTGAAAGAAAGAGGGGTAGATATATACCTCTGTTATATACTTAAATGTATTTGCATAGGTAGCTGTGTTAGTAGAATTGTTACAAGATAAATATAGGTTTCTTATATATTTCAGATCGTGCATTGGTATGAACGAAGTACCTTTACTAATCCAACTGCAATTTACTTAGATGGATAGGTATGATTTGAGACGATAGAACGAAATTTCTTTCTTGCTAGAAAAATCAAATTATATGTAAGTTGGTGGGTATTGTAGGTAGGTATCCAGATAACGTACCTTAACCTTACAAGAAAATAAACTAAAACTAAAATAAAAATAGTAAAATAGTAAAATAAATAGTTTGGTGGATAGGTAGGTACATACAAATCACATATGTATGTTTTTATTCGTAGCCAAGTTATAATTTGGTTTTCATCTCATATGTTCTCATTTCGTACCATTCCGGTACGAATTCTAATTCAATCTCGTTTGCTTTGCTTGTTGCGTAGCATAGGTAGATGGGTACCTACGTTGTATTTTGTGTATCTATACCTACATTACCTACTTATCTAATATCTACATATCTACCGATACCTACCAACTCGTTTAAAATATACTTAGATACATACCTACATACGTATAGGTACAACTACATTTTTGTTTCACAAGAAGTATTAGTTCTCCTAATAA
The DNA here is from genome assembly GCA_949320155.1 of Melangyna quadrimaculata. NCBI lineage: Eukaryota > Metazoa > Arthropoda > Insecta > Diptera > Syrphidae > Melangyna > Melangyna quadrimaculata. Next base: position 12,764,862 of record OX439485.1, read on the forward strand.
ACGTCAGATGGCAGTAGGTAGGTACCTATATGTTAGCGAGTTTCTAATTGATATCTACTGAGTAGCAATATGACTAGTAGACTAGAACTTTGATTTGATTTGTAGGTAAATAATAGGTAGGTAGGTTCCAAGGTACAAATAGAGCTACAAATGTACGTAATGTAGGTGGATAGGTAGATACCTATCTACATACCTATTTTTTTATTCTGACGTACCTAGAATGAGAATTAGAATTGTTCGAACCAAGAAATTAGCTTTAAATGTGTAGGTCGGTGGGTAGGTACTAGCATTGAGTTTATAGCGTTTAATGTATACCTATGTCCTGAAAGTACGCAATAAATTTGTTGAAAAAACTTATAAGGCTTTGTGGAAATAAGCAGGAATGGTTGAAAACCAGCTAACAGAGGACTTGTAAGGTGGTTTTCTGCCATTAAAGACCGCAAGCAAATTATCAAAGAATCGTAGTGAAGGTCCTTCTGCTAAAGCTATACTAATAATTTATCTAGCCAGTAAACTTAAATTTTTGTTTGATGTTTGGAAACAAGAAGTACCTACATATATTGTAACTTTCTTAAAATATTGCATTCCAAATATCACCCTTATTCCCTGAAACAATTTGTTCATAAATGTACAAATAAAAGGTCAAGATTGTCATATATTTCAGAAGGTTTTTTGATTCTATCAACCTCAAAACGTGTCTTCAAAGCACTTGGTAAGTTTGTTGTTTTATCGCACTTAGAAACTGGCTATTACATTGATATCAGAGATATCCAAATGATTTTGATTGTGAGTTTAAACCTGTTTGGCCAATAATACCCGATACAAAAAAGAAATTTAAGAAATACTCTTCAGGCGCAAACGCAGGAAAAAATTTCGGGGGGGGGGGGGTTTAAACTGAAAACTCAAAAATTAAGAGTGAAATTGTATGGCGAGGAAGTTAAATTAATAATTTTCGGGGGGGGGGTGTTGAACCCCCCAAAACCACCCCATGCGTTCGAGCCTGATACTTTTAGATGCACGGTTAGTGATACGATCATGCAGCTTATATTTGGGCCTTGATGTTGGACGTTGGGTTATTACACATCGAAATACTGAGAGCAGTTATGCATAGAACATGCGACTCAAGGGGGGGGGGGGTCATGAGCACAACAGACATAGATTTTGCTCCTAATTTTTTTTCTTAAAGCCTCAAAACTTTCAAACTATTCATAGTACAACTATGAAGCTGGTATCAAAAGGAAGAAAGAAATTCTGGCTTCTAATTAAAATTTGAAAAAGAAAATGTGTAACCCCCGAGAAATAATGCTGCCTTAAATGCATCAATTCCAAGTGGTAGTTCAATTAGTAAAAAAAAACATGAATTAGTGGGAATGCGCTAAGATAAAAATAACTTAAGACTCATGGTCACTGTTGCAGTTAATGCATTCATAGAAGGGCCATCTCGGAAAACTGTGCAATTTGTGTGCCCATACTTTCGGCAAGTTTGGCGCTGGATCCACTTCTTACCTGGGAAACAATCTTCGTACGATTCCATGCACATTATTCAGAAATAATCCAGTTCTTCTTCTGAACTCGATATTTGTAAAACCTTTTTCCTTTATTTGAACTATTTTCTTTTTATTAACTTTGGGCTTCGACGACACTGCGATTTTGTTCTTCTTGCAATGCATCTCGGTCGGGTGTGTCTGTAAGGATTGCAGTGTCTCTTCCTTCTTTTGGTTAGTGTTTGCTTTCTGGGTCCAGCTTTTAGAAATGACAAAACAACTTCTGGCGCAAATGTATAATCTCCTTGTGATGCGGACAGAATTGAGTCATTAGCAGCATTATCATCAGATCTCTCAATAGCAATATGAGGAATAGTTCGCTGAGCAACAGATATAAAATACGTCTAAATAAATCAACGGGGCTTGTTGGACCACCTGGTCCAACTTACCCCATACTTGGTTTGATGAACATATTTCATCATAACTATAAAAATATTTAAAACTGTTCAATTTAACACACAAAATATGAAAATACTATATATTCACTCTTTACCTAAGTCTTTTATTCGTTTTTTTTTTCACTAGACAAACTGCAAAAACAAAAAAAAAACGCGCGTGCTTTCCGTTTTGAGGATACAATGCAACTGAAACCGGTTTGGCACGAGTCGGTAAAAGTGCGCGCTTTGATCGTGTTTGATCATGTTCTCTTAGTACTTTCGGTTTCTGAGAAATTCGCTACTTGCCCCGTGGTCCAACCGTCCAACTAGCCCCACCCTACCCTAATGAGAACTGATACAAATCAAGTAAATAAGTTGGCAGGTATACTCTGTCCAATAAATTTGTGCAGTACAGGGAAGAAAGGACGTTTGTATCTCACTCTAACTGCAAGGGAATCCATTTTAGTTGTGTGAAAGAAATAATAACTGTCAAGGGTTTCCGTACTGCATACCATGAAATTGCAAAAAGCTCAGAAGGGCTGCCATCTATGCTTTATTATACTTTAGTTTAAAACAAAGAAATTCATTTTACAAAAATCATTAGGTAATTGAATTCTTAAGATGCAAATCCCAAAATCTAGAATCACAATAATCGAAAAAAAATTACGAAATTCAAAATCTTAAGTGTGAAAATCTGGAAAATCTCATAAGAAGTTCTTATTCAGAGTTTGTATATGTTAACTGAAATAAATTGAACTTATAGATATTAGAATTTATTCCTTTTTTTTTCTCGGCGCTTAAATCCTTTGCCTTGGAAAGACTTGAAGCCACTTTAAATATTAAACTTACACTACTATATTCACACTTTAAATGGCAATATGTTTGTATGTGCACAGGTTCAAAAGTAAAAGCAAAAACAGTTTATCTTACCCAGCACTAATGAATAATGCATAACCAGAAATCATACTTAACATTAATACAAATTATGTGCCAAGCCGCATACGCTCGAAAATCCACTCAAATAAACCCTTTTTCTTATTTCGATTAGCAGAATACCTACTTTTTTAACGGCTTTTAACTTTTTTTTCCAAACTAAGAATGAACGAAAATGCACTTTTCGAAAACGCAGTTGCCGACAAGTTCCCACGATATTGTACACGAAATTATTTATACAAAAACTCACAAATTATAGTAAAAATATAGTTAGGCTTTTCATTGTATTGAGTTCCAATATTAAATTAATAATTTATGTTGAGGAATACTAAAAACATTAGAACTTAGAAATAATTAACCATATTGTAATTGTATGTATGTATTATCAATTTACCAGCCAGCGAAACTCCTAAACAGAAAAAGACAAGAGCGATAAAATGCAATACAAAATTCGCCTGACAACAAATCAACGAAAACAGTTCGCTTGACATTTTTTGACGTTTGAAAATTGAAATTGAGTATGCATTTAGTAAAGGAATTGAAATGGTTTGCTTCAGAGTTTGAATAATTATGGACGAATGCATGCAAAAATATTTTTTAAAATGAATAAAAAGGATTGAGACATGGAAACGCCCTTTTTTGTACTGAGAGTTAACAAGATGCCCTTTCGCCCTTTAAGCTAATTTTTCCAAGCAAAACTCCCACATAAAGGGCATTCGCCCACGATCTTGCATCACTGATTCAGTACGGCTTGAGCCGTTCGGAAGGCATGTTATAGGCCGATGTACGCTTGATAATACGAGAAAATGCACATGCAGAGCAGTGGTTATTTAAGGGGATTTGAGATATTTTTATATGCAGCAGGCACCCTTTATGGAGAAGGAAAGCTCTCCCATAAGGCCTAAACTGCACATTTTTATTGGACAGAGTATAGGTACCTACAAAGATACACTTAAAAAAAGGTAGGTTTATCTGAATTTTCAACACAAAAAAAAGCAGTTTGAAAAATTTAAAAATTCTTTTTTTTTTGTTGTTCAAAATTAAGAGTTTGAAAATTAATAGATAAGGGGGCTCCGCGAAATTAGGCCCCAGGAAATAAGGCCCTAAAAGAAAATGAAAAAAGGCCCCAAATTGGGGTATTTTTTCATAATGAAATTACGCCCCAATGAAATAATGCCCCACTGAAATGAAAAAATGGTCCAAAATTCTCCACGCAGACATTATGTCATTTCTTTCTAAAAGAACACTATTCCGCTGGCGTTTGGCGAACTAAAAGCTTCGATTTTTGTTTCAAAAGCGTACGAAGTGATGCTTGTTTGTGTTATATTTTCGTTGAGCTTAACCTCAACCAAAATTTTATCCAGCGTTGGAATTTTATTCGAAAAAAAAACTGGTGAACGATTTGTCTGATTGCGCACCTTTCAAAATTGTCGACTTTGCTCTTACCAATTTTTTTGTCTGTTTTGGTGGTGTGTTATGGCCTTGGATTTTAATTTTCCTTCAAACAATAATTGTTGTAGACAGATGGTTTCTATTACAGAAAATACATCCGCTGTTTTCTTAACAGCTGTCTTATTTGTTACAAGATCGCAAAATTTATTGGTTGCGTCAACGATTGCCTTCTTCTTTGGTGAACTTGTGCCCTTCGAAGAACTTGAAGCCATTTTAAATGTAAATAAACACAGCACAAAATGTGTGAGTGCCGCGGCTCTAGGGGAGGATGTGTAGGCATAATAAACATTCAGTTGGTTGCTTGGTTTTCGAAAAATCTGCCTAATACGACATTACCGAGTAACACATTACCTCAATTTACTCTATTCAATGCACGAACCATTGGCTTTCATGAGTCCCTTGTATATGAAATTTTATACACAAGGGTCGCCTTAAAAAATGTTGTCCATGATAGTACTATGGATTTTATATACGGGGGTACTATCATTGTGTTTATACACATAGAGGAACCACGTCAGAGTTATGATATCACCAATGTAGGTGGCGCTCTTTTTTCATCTAGAACAAGAACCAGTGATAGGCAATGCAAGAACCATTTGCTCCTTAAAATAAACTATTTCCACCTTTAGGTAGACTATTTGTGAAAATAGTGAGGAAATAGTCTACCTTAAGGAGAAAATGGTTCTTGTATTGCCTATCACTGGTTCTTGTTCTAGATGAAAATAAGGGCGCCACCTACATTGGTGATATCATAACTCTGACGTGGTTCCTCTATATAAACTCAATGGTACTATTAATCAACCGATGCGACTGTGGCGGCGCGACAGGCCTGGGAGGGCATTTGCTCTGTAGATAATTTAATACATTGAAAATCTCATTTAATCTCTCTAGCGATAATACACCACCTATAGGCGTAGACTATTTTGAGAAAAATCGACTCATTAATTAAACAGAATGATGCGGACCGGATATGTTATGCAGCCCAACTTACATTCGATTAGTTTTTTTTTTACAATTCTTGGCATTCTGGCTACCTATAAGTTTTTGAACTGTTTCATGTGATATGTTGTTTCAGCAATCCAGGAGTGTATTCCATAACGCAGATTCCGATGATGTCATGATTTTTAATATTTCTTCATGCTCGTTTGGTTGAAGGTATTCTTGACAAAGTTTTGACGTGTAGTTGGGGTCGTTGTCTTCCTGAAATACGAATCCTTCGCCAATCAATCCAAGGCCAGAGGCCACAGAGTTTTCATCTACCTAATATTGTTTAATACGCCTCCTTGATAATTTTTCCATTCACCCGAGTCAGATATCACACTCCACAAAGAGAAACATCCCTAGACCATTATTGAACCGCCCCCATGCCTGATGGTAGGAACCAGACAGACCGGCAGCATCTTCTGTTCAGCACTGAATCAAATGAAAACTCGAAGTTTGGTTCCAAATACCTCGAACCTGGATTAGTCGCTCAATAAAGCTCTGTTTAAAAATATTTCGGTCCATTCTCTATGTTTTTTGACACAATCTAACCGTGTCAGCTTGTTTTGGGGTCGATCAAGTAGTTTTTGAACAGCAAATCGCCTAAATAGTCCAGCATCTCTTAGCCTCCGTTTGACCATTGTAAAGGACAGGGACTTACTCCTTGTCTGATTTACTTCTGCACGTATTTTGGGTGCTTTTTTTAGCCTTTTTATTTTGCTAGTTGTCCCTATTAGCAAATCCTCATGTTTTGTTGTAGTTCTAGGCCGTCCTGACCGTAGTTTATGCTCAAGACTTCCGGTTTGAGCGTGGCGGTCAATGTTACGTTTAACATATAGCCCTTTGATAGCCGCTCTGATTTGCATTCTTTTAGAATTGCAGATCATTTTTCAATGGTGGTTTCCGCGACTTTTCCCATTTTATACAAGTTGCTTACACAAAACGTGAAGATTCACAAATAAATTCCTGTGACTATAAAGTGTGTCTTTTATATAAAAATCTTGCAATCCAGGTCTAAAAAAAATTGGGTTTTGAGAACCCTTCTTATGTAAGGATTCATAAAAAAGCGCTAAATCAACAACTGAAAGTCGTAAAAATTAATAATTATGGAAAAACCCAAACCCTTCCAAATAATAATCAATAAAGGCAATTTTCTGGATTAAAAATCCAACTTTGACTACCTGAACGTATTGTGTACTGTGCAGGTAAAAAAGTTAGGTAAAAAACCCAACTTTTGGACTCAAACTTTTGGCTGCAGTGTATGTACACGAAACCTTCTTCTTTTTATTTTTATATTCATGAAGAAAAATACTATTTGTCAATTCAAAATTGCAATTAATTAATGAAACGAATTCCATTAAAAACTTGCTCAAAGAGTAATTCTTCCTTAAAAAAATACCCAACAAATATTGTATAGCTGCATTTTAACCGTTTTCAAAGAAAAAAACCGAAAAGATGTAAGCAGAAAAACACGCGGCGACAACACCTTTTTCCTTAAACTTAAAAATGCTTTCAAAAGCTCTAAGAAAGCACAAATTCTGAAGCCAACAAAGCAAAAACCAAAAAAAAGGGTATTTCCAATAACGGACGATAGGTAACTCTGATTAAATGAAAACACAATAGGCGAGAGGCAAATTGGCGATCAGTCTCCTCACCTCACAGGTCACATCCGGGGAGCAGCCAGGTCATGGCGGAATGTACGTGGGTTTATAGAATATTTAAAAAACAATAAGTAAGTAAGTCAAGGGTTCTGTTTTTTTATTTCAGTAGCAATTTCTTAAGTTGAGTGCCATGCAAACACCAGATGGCACTAGTGTATTTGAAAAAGCTCTCCCATAAGGCCTCTATACTGAAAATATAAACTGGACAGCGTATAGCAGTTTATCAAAAGCCCATAACCTTTTGTTTTGATTTCTTGAAAAATATCGCAATTAAAAGACAAGCTTAATAAAATAATTTAAGTAAGAGAAAATACCCTGTTTTGAATATGATGTGGGAAATTATTCAAGAAACATCATACAAGAGTAAAAGAGCCATAAATTCTCTTTTAATCCTTTATTTAATCTTCCTCTCCTCTAGCATGTGCCAAAAATGCTTCTAAAGCCACCCAGCTTCTATATTATCTTTAGAAAGTTTCTTATCTGTTTTGCTAAGTTAGCAACTTGAGTCAACAAAGGTAGGTATAGAAACTTTATGACCATTAAACGCAAAAGTGTATGACATTTTTAATTATTTAAATATGAGTAGGTAATTATACGTAGGTATTTCCAAATCCACAGCACATGATCAACTTAAGAATATACAAAAAGAAGATAATTCTATTTACCTACCCTCAAGAGTCACTCGTGTCGAATCTTGAATGTTTTATCTTATGTTGCTCAAGTGTGAAAACCTACTTCACTGATTATAACGGGTGATTTTTTTGAGGTTAGGATTTTCATGCATTAGTATTTGACAGATCACGCGGGATTTCAGACATGGTGTCAAAGAGAAAGATGCTCAGTATGCTTTGACATTTCATCATGAATAGACTTACTAACGAGCAACGCTTGCAAATCATTGAATTTTATTACCAAAATCAGTGTTCGGTTTGAAATGTGTTTCGCGCTTTACGTCCGATTTATGGTCTACATAATCGACCAAGTGAGCAAACAATTAATGCGATTGTGACCAAGTTTCGCACTCAGTTTACTTTATTGGACATTAAACCAACCACACGAATGCGTACAGAAGAGAATATTGCGTCTGTTTCTGAGAGTGTTGCTGAAGACCGTGAAATGTCGATTCGTCGCCGTTCGCAGCAATTGGGTTTGTGTTATTCGACCACATGGAAGATTTTACGCAAAGATCTTGGTGTAAAACCGTATAAAATACAGCTCGTGCAAGAACTGAAGCCGAACGATCTGCCACAACGTCGAATTTTCAGTGAATGGGCCCTAGAAAAGTTGGCAGAAAATCCGCTTTTTTATCGACAAATTTTGTTCAGCGATGAGGCTCATTTCTGGTTGAATGGCTACGTAAATAAACAAAATTGCCGCATTTGGAGTGAAGAGCAACCAGAAGCCGTTCAAGAACTGCCCATGCATCCCGAAAAATGCACTGTTTGGTGTGGTTTGTACGCTGGTGGAATCATTGGACCGTATTTTTTCAAAGATGCTGTTGGACGCAACGTTACGGTGAATGGCGATCGCTATCGTTCAATGCTAACAAACTTTTTGTTGCCAAAAATGGAAGAACTGAACTTGGTTGACATGTGGTTTCAACAAGATGGCGCTACATGCCACACAGCTCGCGATTCTATGGCCATTTTGAGGGAAAACTTCGGAGAACAATTCATCTCAAGGAATGGACCGGTAAGTTGGCCACCAAGATCATGCGATTTGACGCCTTTAGATTTTTTTTTGTGGGGCTACGTCAAGTCTAAAGTCTACACAAATAAGCCAGCAACTATTCCAGCTTTGGAAGACAACATTTCCGAAGAAATTCGGGCTATTCCGGCCGAAATGCTCGAAAAAGTTACCCAAAATTGGACTTTCCGAATGGACCACCTAAGACGCAGCCGCGGTCAACATTTAAATGAAATTATCTTCAAAAAGTAAATGTCATGAACCAATCTAACGTTTCAAATAAGGAATCGATGAGATTTTGCAAATTTTATGCGTTTTTTTTTTAAAAAAAGTTCTCAAGCTCTTTAAAAAACACCCGTTAGTTTATAATTCAAAAGTGAAAAAAAAAAAAATAGGTTTTCAAAAATTTAATCAAAACGGTGTTTTACAAAAACTTCAATAAATACACAACATATTAAATAATTTTACTATTAGTTAAATTAAACAGATAAAGATAAACATTCATTTATTCTTTAAATATCTCCATCGAAATTGACTTCATCTACCTACATGGCGACACTCCTTTATCTCCTCTAAGATCGGACCAGGACTTCGTAATCATGAAGTCTGACTTCTTGTCCACCAAATGGAATATACAGGCAATGATGAGATGGGTGAATCTTGCCAGGTGTCAAACTTCCACAATGATGTCCACGTCCAATATACAAAGGCTCACCGTCACAAGTACGGCCGCAAATAACAGCACCTGGTGCAACACTACCACCTGAACCATGCACCCATCCGTACCCGAAGCCAGTCAAAAGTTCATAATCATATTTGACAATTTCTTGACCACCCCACGCAACATATGCGCACGACTTGCCGGGCACCACTTTAGCGGGCAACAAATCTCCCTCATGGTATGCCCGTCCAACATAGATGGCATCACCATCGGCATCTTGACCGGCATGGACTGTTCCCGGAAGAACACAGCTTCCCGAACTCGGCACCCAGGTTTCTGGTTGAACTAGCACCTCGTAAGAATCCAGTCTGTGCTCTCGACCACCATAGGGGATGTACAGGCAGCCATGGGAAGGATGCACCTTACCGGGCGTGAGACTGCCTTCCCAGTGGCCACGGCCAATGAAGAGTGGTTCACCGGTAGTGGTTGGTCCAACAGTAACGGCATGCGGGGGCACTGATCCACAACTTCCATGCTGCCAAACATAATGGGTGCCTGTGAGGACCTCAATATCGTGCTTGTTGATTTCTTCGCCACCCCAAGCCACATAGGCTTGTTGTTTGTTTGGCACTACTTTGGCCGGGAGCAGATCGCCGTTGTGGTAGGCACGACCTACAAATATGGCATCACCATCACTGTCATGACCGGCTTGAACGGCCATTGGTGGTACACCAGAGTAAACATTTGTTGCCACCCAAGTTGCATCTAAAATTAAATAAAAGATTAATTAAAAATTGATTTCTTGGACTTGTGTACTTAGAGGTTAAAATGGTTTAAGCAATTTTGTTGATCTCCAAAGCCTAGTACCATTGAGTTTATACACATAGAGGACCACCTCAGTGTTAAGGTATCACCAATCTAGGTGGCGCCCTTATTTCAGGTAAAACAAGAACCAGTGATAATCAATACAAGAACCATTTCTCCTTAAGGAAGACTATTTAAAACTTATAAGGTAGGTAGACTATTTGTTGAAATGGAGGAGAAATAGTCTACCTTAAGGAGCAAATGGTTCTAGTATTGAGTATCATTGGTTTTCGTTCTGAATGCAAATAAGGGCGCCACCTAAATTGGTGATAACTTAACACTGAGGTGGTTTCTCTGTGTATAAACTCAATGCTAGTACCTTCATACTTGTAGATCTTGATATGGGTAGTTTTTTTTTGTTTTAATCGTTAAAGGGGGTTATAATGAGTAGTGCGGGTTGCGACCACCTTCCGCTATCTTGAATTTTATGATAAAATGGTTTTTGTTAAATAACTCACCCATTTTCAACTTTTGACAAAATATTTGTTAATAAAAAGTGTCTACAATTGTATTTTCTACAAATTTTGTTATAATAATTTTTTTTCGACGGTTGTCATTTTTCGAATTAATCCGCAAAATATGATTAAACTAAAAACGGCTTATTGCCTCTTTTGTCGAGGATTGTTATGCAAAAAGTATCTACGATAGCTTAGTTGGCAGAAAAAAGAAACGGGTTCTTATGGTGGGGTCTAAGATTATAGTATTTCTTACTATGGAAAAGGGGGTCTACCTCCCTCCGTTTAAATAGGAAAAAACTTTTCTAAAAAAAAATACCTATAAATTAATTTTTTTTTAAACTACGGCTAGTAGTCCAGGAAAATTAGATACAAAAATGAAAAAATTGCGACAAAGCTGAGCTTTGGTGGAAAGTTTAATTTGTTTGTCCTAAAGATTTCCTGAAAAGTACCCAAAATTTGGGGTGTAGCTAAAAATGTTTTTGTGGAGGGGGGGGGGGGGTTAACGGTGGTAAAATGCACCTTTCTTTCTAAATTACTCGAAAACTATAGGTTTTTTGAAAAAAAGTTGTGGATACACAGTAACACATTGTAGCTCATGAAATTTTATACAAAAAAGATTTGAACACTTTTATTTTGTACAATTGATAGATTTGGAGAAAAACGGTCGAAAACATTTGGGTGCTTTACATTTAGTCAAAAAATTTATGTAATTGTATGCATTAAAGATATTTTTGGAATTTAACTTTGTACCGCTATAACTTAAGAACGAATAGACGTACAGAGTTTATACTGCCTTAAAGTTGATTTTAGATCATTTTGTGAAAAAATAAACTTATCGGGAGTTATTAAACAAAACAAAAGAAAATAAATTTTTCAAGATGGTGGCATTTTCCATTCGGTACCACTCTTAAAACTGGATTCTTTAATAGACGATATGTTTCGAAACATAACCCAAAAAAAATTCACCATCCAAAAATATAATAAATATCCTGCAAAATTAGATTTTTTTGACTAAAAGTACTGTACCTAAATGTTTTCGACCATTTTTCGCTAAATCTATCAATTGTACAAGAAAAAGTGTTATAGTCTTATAATGTGTAGGTACCTGCAACTTAAAAAAAAAACTTAAAAAAAGTTTTCGAGTAATTTAGAAAAAAGTGTATTTACCCCCCCGCAAACAATTTAAGATCCACCCCAAATATAGAGTACTTTTAAGGAAACGTTTAGTTTAGGACACACAAATGAAGCTCTCCACCAAAATTCAACTTTGTCGGAATTTTTTCAAAGTGAATAGATATCTTATTTTCCTGGACCATAGACTTGGATATACCTACAATAAATTACTGTGAAAATTCTGGAAGCCAGAAGTCTGTTCTTTAATATTATTTGTCAACCAACTTATGTCTACAAATGGTTTTTGAAAAAAATTGATTTAAAACTCAAAATTTGAAGAAAAAAAAAATGGAATAAATTTTAACCAATGTACTTTAAATTCAAGATGGCTAGAGTGATAGGCGGTCGAAAACCGCACCTTAGACTCCTTACCCCTTCTAATGATTAAAAAATAAAAATACCGCTATAAAATGGTTTTCGTTTCGGGACGGTTTTTTGCTATAAGGCATCAGTACCCAGCCGTGAATAAATTATATCTTATTTTTAAGGTTGAATAAGCTGGAATTTGAACCCAAGACCTCTAGTTTGATACTCGCCAATGTGTACGCAGGGGAGGGCTTATGGGGCTTGAGGCCCCCCAAGCATTATGGTGTACTGTGCTAAGATTTCATATTTCATCGAAGAAAGTTTTTTTTTTATTATTTTAAGTTAAAATTTTATTGTTGTTATTTTGAACTTTAGCAGTATTTTCAATTTTAATTAAAAACAAAATATATGGACATGGATGTCGTATTGAAATCATAAGTTCATATTCATATCACACGTAATATTGAAACGCAAACAAAATTCCCTTGCAATCAGTCAAATTTCGCAAAATGATTTCACACATTTAATTTTTTCCTTTTTTTCCCATTTAAAAAAAAGCCGGAATGAAAAAACGAATGCAGTGCACTAATTAACATAATGATGGGTGATTTTTAAAGAGCTTGAGAACTTTTTTTAAAAAAAAAACGCATAAAATTTGCAAAATCTCATCGATTCTTTATTTGAAACGTTAGATTGGTTCATGACATTTACTTTTTGAAGATAATTTCATTTAAATGTTGACCGCGGCTGCGTCTTAGGTGGTCCATTCGGAAAGTCCAATTTTGGGTAACTTTTTCGAGCATTTCGGCCGGAATAGCCCGAATTTCTTCGGAAATGTTGTCTTCCAAAGCTGGAATAGTTGCTGGCTTATTTGTGTAGACTTTAGACTTGACGTGGCCCCACAAAAAAAAATCTAAAGGCGTCAAATCGCATGATCTTGGTGGCCAACTTACCGGTCCATTCCTTGAGATGAATTGTTCTCCGAAGTTTTCCCTCAAAATGGCCATAGAATCGCGAGCTGTGTGGCATGTAGCGCCATCTTGTTGAAACCACATGTCAACCAAGTTCAGTTCTTCCATTTTTGGCAACAAAAAGTTTGTTAGCATTGAACGATAGCGATCGCCATTCACCGTAACGTTGCGTCCAACAGCATCTTTGAAAAAATACGGTCCAATGATTCCACCAGCGTACAAACCACACCAAACAGTGCATTTTTCGGGATGCATGGGAAGTTCTTGAACGGCTTCTGGTTGCTCTTCACTCCAAATGCGGCAATTTTGTTTATTTACGTAGCCATTCAACCAGAAATGAGCCTCATCGCTGAACAAAATTTGTCGATAAAAAAGCGGATTTTCTGCCAACTTTTCTAGGGCCCATTCACTGAAAATTCGACGTTGTGGCAGATCGTTCGGCTTCAGTTCTTGCACGAGCTGTATTTTATACGGTTTTACACCAAGATCTTTGCGTAAAATCTTCCATGTGGTCGAATAACACAAACCCAATTGCTGCGAACGGCGACGAATCGACATTTCACGGTCTTCAGCAACACTCTCAGAAACAGACGCAATATTCTCTTCTGTACGCACTGTACGCATTCGTGTGGTTGGTTTAATGTCCAATAAAGTAAACTGAGTGCGAAACTTGGTCACAATCGCATTAATTGTTTGCTCACTTGGTCGATTATGTAGACCATAAATCGGACGTAAAGCGCGAAACACATTTCGAACCGAACACTGATTTTGGTAATAAAATTCAATGATTTGCAAGCGTTGCTCGTTAGTAAGTCTATTCATGATGAAATGTCAAAGCATACTGAGCATCTTTCTCTTTGACACCATGTCTGAAATCCCGCGTGATCTGTCAAATACTAATGCATGAAAATCCTAACCTCAAAAAAATCACCCGTTAGATTCCCTTGATATCTTCTCTTTTTTATTGCTTTTTAGTGGTCAAATGCTTTAGTTATACTTTAACCAGTATCTTCGCGCTCATTGAACATATCAAATATTCAAAAAATATTTTTAAATATCTGTAAACTGTATACTTTTTTTGCCGAATGTTATTTCTAATTCTACGACACAATGCATTATAAGAAAGCTGTAGTCAATTGATGACATTTTGAAAAACTGCCTTTAACTTGTATCAGAGGTAGATCATCTAGTTAAACTCTTTTTTTTTTAAAGTTAATGGACCGTATTCATCGTCGTTTGAAACTATTATGATTAGTTTAAACTTAAAAGATAACCTAAACATTTATTTTAGTTTTTGTCAATGCACTATTTTTGGCGTTCAATAATTTAATAAACTTCTATTTTGAAAAGCACAGAAATCGAATTGGAATAAACTTTTATAATTGATCTTATTTAAACTGTACTTAAGTAAAACATGAGTTTAGTGAAACCACTACGAAAACGCCCAAATAATAATTTGTATAATGAGAATTCCCTTGAAAAATGTCACCATTTTTTTCATTGTATTTGTATAGCTACTGCTTCTGCTACTTAAAACTAAATTAATGTCTGTTCCATTACTCTAAATTTCTGTGATTTTCTGCGCATTTTGTTCCCAAGTTCTGTCAATTTCATTTCTATTATATGAACTTGACAGGACTTTAGACTAAAAATCACAGAAACTCAAAGGAAAGGAACAGACTTAATAAATGCGTTAAAAACATACAGGACTTGTAAAAGTAACTTTTTACGCGGGTTTTTGGTTGTGTATGTTGTCAGTTGGTGTACTTTCAGTTTATGTGCAATAAACAGTACACACATTTATTAAAATGTGAATACACTTTTCGCCTATACCCATTCCTATTACTGTTGACGATGTTTAAATCGAGTCCATAAAGTGGATTTTTGTCGAAGTGGATTTTTACAAAAAAATATTTGTTTAAAAAGAAAGAAAGGTAAAATTAATTTCATAACTATAGGGAGTATTTTGCGTGTTTTCCTTATGTCTTTTTTTTTCTATTGAAATTTAACTTCTGGTGGTTGATAATAAAGGCTTTAATTTTGTTTGCTATTTTGTGATTCCTTACAAAAATTTCACCAACAATGAGACTGAGCTGAGAGACTGATGATACTCGCCCACACACACTTAACAGTAATACCTATTCAAGGGCTGTATAACTTCTTTAATTTGCAATTAGACTGTATTAACTGGCACAACATATTCACTTATCAACAAAATATCCATCTTCGGAAGAATAACAAGCTTATTGGCTCGCACGTCCATTGCAAAACATGTCATGAAGCTATAAATTATAATTACAATTACCCGACCCTGCCATCCATCTTAGTCAATGCCTAACAAACCCACCTTAGACTAAAACATTAAAAATAGTTCGATCACTAATAAAAAATTAAAAAAAAAAAAAAAACAAACTGAAGTGTTTGTGTGAATCATAATTAATCGCATTTTCTCAAAAAAAAAAACAATAAAACTTATCACAATTCGAATGAAAACAACTTCAAAAATATCCATTCTTCGTAAAGATAATGATAATTTTGTATGTATGTATTGTTTTATCAATTCTTAAATTTCTTGGTTTTTGTTGGTATAACAATTGATTAATAATTCGATTTCCGATCAATAATAAAATAAATTGTCTTTATTTACATTAATAACTGTATTGATTCAAAAATGTATGGGTTTATTATTGAATGTCTGTTACCTGGCACCTGTGTATAGCTTATTGTTATCTGATCTGTAGGTGCACCTTTTTAACTTTGTTTTTAATAAAAGTTTTAAGGTCATTATATTCTAGAACATTGTTCTGTTATAAACTTTTATCGTACTTAAAAAAACAAACATTGCCTGTTTTGATAAGATAAAACTCAACTGATGTAATTGTATATTATTTTCAGGAAAAAAAAAAACCATTATAATTTTTGTTTCCTCTTGTAATGAGTTCAATGCGATAACCTTTCACTATTAGATAAGTACAATAGGTGAGTATATTTTGCTGTATTTTGTTAGAAACTATAAAAAATGGGTCAGCATTGTAGAATACTTTGTAACGAGGGTAGCTCCACCATTTTCATCACAATTTTACGCCATGTTCTTCCACACATCGCATTCATCGACGACCTAGCGGCAGGATTTCAGATAATATTAAACTTACGCCAGGTTCTGGACGTGCAGAGCTAGTCCTAAGGCCTAGTTCACACGTGATCACACCGCACGTTTTTAAACTGTATACATCCGAACTTTACAGGTAAATACGTTTTTTGCTCTTATGAATAGTTCGGATGTTTACAGCTATAAACAATCGTGCGGTGTAATCTCGTGTGAACTAGGCCTAACCCAACTTAAAAGTTGAATCACTCTAGTTCACCGTGGACGAGCGGGCGCATCAGCAACTTTTTCATAAAGTTTTGTAATCCCAAGATTTTTGCTATTGTTAATTTAAAACTCGATGAAAATTTTCCCAACTTTAAGAAACAAATTATACAAGATTATTGGGCTAAGACTCCTCTACAAATATATTAGTAGTTTAGTAGTTGTAAATTTATTGGGAAAACAAGAGTGGCGTTTGAATCATGATTTTCTGAATTTAAATCGATTTTTATTGAAAACAAAAATTATAAAATGTGAAAAAAAGGTCGATTTAGCTAGCTACTGAGGCTTGAAACTTGAGTTACAATTGTTAGATGTTTAAAAAATTATATTTGTTTGGAATTTAAACTTTCACTATTTATGCGTTACTTACTCATTTTAATTTATTTTAAAATTTGTTTAAACAGTTGGTATATATAAAATTTAAACGAAGTATTCAACGAAATTCAATCCGTTACTAAATGAGAAAAGGCCAAGACTAAACTTATTGTTATAATTTCAGGTGGTTTTATAAAAATAAAGAACGTGATAACAATATACGCTGTGACAGGTTGTATATACCTACAAACCTACATATATATTTTCTTGTATAAAATATGAGTGAGTCTAATATATATGTATATAGCCTGATGGTATGACAAATAAAACTTTTTTCTTATCACAAAACTCTCCACTTTGAGTAGGTATATGTGATAAAGTTTATTTTTTACTTGCGATATACGCAGTATAGGGTGAAGTTTAGGATTCGTGGAAAAAAAATCGAGATAATAATTTTCCTTAACATTACGATGATAGACGTGAAATAAGTGTGTCTCGCAATTCTGTCTGTCTGTCTGTCCGTCTGTCCGTCTGTCGGTCTGTACCTCGACCTTTTTCTTCAAACATTGGATTTAAAGTTCTTATGGGATTCCATAGAGGGGAAATTGAAATGTTTTTTTTTTGCTAAAAAAATAACGGTACCTGCCAAACAACCAATTTACAAAAATTGATTTATTTCAAAAACGGCTCTAATGATTTTGAAAAAAAAAATTACGAGCTACTATCATTACTACACTTAATAATTTGGTGGAAACATTTTTTTTTATGACGGTTATTAACAGTACCTGTCATAGAACCGATTTTTTGGTTTTAAAATTTCTCGCAACGGCTACACCGATTTCAACAAAATTTTGTATGTAAAAGGTCCTTTATAATTTTAACAATTCCGCATATACAATTTTTCGAAAAAATAGTTTTTGGATTTTTAAAAAATATATTGAATTTTTTTTTTGAAAATTCAATATCTTTAAAACGGGTCAATTCGTTTAATTTTGTGTAAAATTGTATTTTATTTAATTCTAAAATTTGGCGTACTAAATTATATTTTTACAAATGTTCATGCATTTTTATATAGGTAGAAGAAATGGCGGCCACGGGCAGTCTAGCCCATAGCCCAATTAGCGCTGAAGTGCGCCGTTTCGATATGAATTTTTATATATAAAATTTTTATATACAAAAAATTAATTTTCAAGAAAACCGCACGATTTTTGAAGTTTTTTTTCATTAATTCATATTTATCAAATAAATCAAATGGCATACTTTTTTTTTAGGATCTATCTGTTTTAGCTATTTAAATAACAATTAAAGTAATTTTTATGTAAGAGGTCCCTTGTTTTAAAAAAAAAAACTTTTCTTTTTATCATAATGTTATGGAACCAATACATATGCACATTCCCAACTAACAATTCAGCTTCTTTTAGCTTAAAAATATTGATGTGCCGCAGGTTTTCCTTTATATTATGCTTCAGTACGGCCTTCGGCGGAATTAAATTTCTTATACATGTAACCAGCTGGATAATTACTTCTTTAAAGCCGAATAGAAATAAGATAAAGAGGACTTACCGAGTTTGCGAGCTGTCGAAGATGTGACTTTAAAAAGGCTGCATAAAATTTTTATAAAAGTTGCTGCCTTTCAAAGATTTCTGTAACCATTTTCAATAAGCTTTATTGAATACTTCGACACGGCTTGTTAAGTCTTACTAAAGAATCATAAAAGAATGGCCACGTTCGGGTGGTAGGCAGGCATATGATATCTACTTTAGCATCTGATACGATTTCGAACGACCAAAACCGTGTATGTAACCAAACCAAACGAAAACCAAGAAAATAAACAGGTGAGTTATCAGCTGTTAGTATGAAGTATCTCTCCCAAACCAACGCGAAAGCGGCACGGAACATTCGCCGACAGCAGTTTTTTTCTTGTTTAGCATTATTTATTTGTCATTTATTTTTTATGATTGTGAATGATTCGCCCTGCATAGCCAATGTTCCGCGTTGGTTTGGAAACAGATCGGAACATTTTTGGGAAAGCCTTAGGTTTCTTTTTGATATCAGCTGTTTGGTTCGTCGGCTGGTTTTTTCTTTAGGCATTACAACAACACGAACAAATCTAGATACCATTTGGCGACGTACCCGAACGCGGCCAATATGTCAATCTATAATAAAGAAGCTCGAATTTGTATAAGTCATTTTAAAGAAGCTTTTTAAAAAAACTTAATTCGCATTTATAATTATATATGTATTTTGAATAAATTGAACACGTGGAGAGAAAGATAATTCATTTTACTTGATTTGTCTTTTTGAGCATTCAGAAAGCTACTTTTCGTTGGTTTAAGACATAAGTTTCAATGCACGATAAACAGAAACGAGGTTTATGCTCATCAGGTAAACATAACATTCGGCATTTTCGTATATCTGGGTATTTATGTGACGTCACGGTCAGCTTTTATGTTTTTGTTCTATTTAAAGTGAAGACCATAATTAATTTAAGTATTTAAATAAATTGTTTTTAAATTCTTAATGAGCAGTTTAAAAATAGAAAAAATTATAATATCAAATAAAGTTAATTATTTTTCTTTTCTCCGAACATAAGCAGATGATTGTAACGTCACATCCCTAATGAGCATACCTTGTTTCTGTTAATCGTGTTTAAGTGGCCGTGTTTTTTCGGATAGAAATTATCAAAATATGCATTACTACTTAGTTTATTTTAAGACTATTGATATTAATTTAAGACTATTGAAATGAAAATGCAGCAAGGGGACTGCTAAACAAATCGTTTAGGTACATTTGTTTCCGCACGCGAAATGTATAAGAGAGTTAAAGCAATCTGGTTCATGTGTGAAAATTTTTATAGAAGCTCAGATTTATTTAAGGAAAACTTAAAGTTTTAAAAAAGGAAAAGGCTGATTAAGTTTTTGCATCTTCCAAATTATATCTAAGATGGCTGAGTGGTTAGAGTGATGGACTGTCACGTAGGAGTTCCCGAGTTCGATCCCTATTGAGGTAATAATATAATTTATGTTTTATAATTGTTTCCAATACTATAATTAATAAATAATTGAATTTGATACTTGATTTCAGATAAAATGCAGTAAAAATCACATTAAAAAATAAAAATAAAAATTTGTCTTTCTTTTTTTTTATTTATTTTTATTTACCTTCTATAAGACTTGTATTTCACTTTTATACAACCATGTCCGAAGCTATCTGTCAAGTTGAAGTGTCATTCAAATTTCCAATATCGCTCGTTAAAACTTCGTATCGGCTTCTTTAGGCTTTTATACAATCTGCTACTTTTAAAAGATCTGCGAATAAGTTTATAAGAAGATTTTCCAAAATCACGTATACAAGCTATATTAGCTTGTATAACATTCTCCTTTTTATGCTTAAGTAAATTTTACAAATGTCTTATGGAACTTCTAAAGCCTATTCTATTAAGCCGAACCGAAGCTGAAATGTTAGTTGGGTTGTCAACTTCAAGCTACGTTAAAGTTGTTAGCTAAGAGAGCAAGTTGTGCGATCCAGTCGTGCCCAATTTTTTTCATTTTTCCCTCATTGGTCAATGTAATGTAATATACTTTTCATTATAATCAGACATGATTGTTATTGATATGCACATACGAGTAATTAAGTAAAAATGTGAATTATATATATGTGTAAGCTTTATTGTTATTAATTTATAATGTATATTTACTTTTTCCATGAATAAACATCGATGATAAATTTCGCAATAATGTCGTCAGTCAAATATGGGATTCAAGTTGCCACTTTTCAATTTCGATCGATAGATTAAAAAAAAAAAATTAGAGTGATGGATCCATTGCACATAGGTTTGGTATAGATAACATTTATTTTTCATATAATCTGTAATATGTTCAAAAGGGGATTTTTTTTAGTGAATCTCTTTTATAGATAAGTTTTTTATTTTATTTTCAAATAATATTGAATAAGGTTTATTGTTATCTTATCTTTAGGATTTTCATAAAATGAGAGAAAAAGACAGCTATTGAGTTGATATAAATGTTTGATGGTATGAAGTTTACTTAAAGCCACACAAAAGCTCTTGCACCTATGTATTTCCTTGTAAATGGGATGGTGTGTATGAGCTCGATTGTTCAAAAATCTGTGGGTAGGAAAGTAAACCTATATCCTATAATGAATTATTCTGCTCTACACGATAAAATAGTCCGTTCTTTTATGTTGCTTTTTGGTTTATTGAAAAAATTGTTAAATATAAATGACAATACAAATTGAAAAAGTTAATGACAAATTTCAGAACTTTGAATAAAAATTACCATACGGTTGTTGGTACGAGTATCTATGTATATGTACCTTTTAACTTGCGATATATAGGTACTATAACAAGTTATGAATTCGTCAAAAATGGCTACATGAAATTTGGCCCCAAAAATAAAATAAATAAAATAGACTCAAACGAAAAATAAAAATGGCCCCAAATTTGGGGCTCTTTTTCATAATGAAAAACGGACCCATTTTCAAAATTGTAAAATGGCCCCAAACACAAAATGAAAAATTTACCCAAAATTTATCTAAGAAGCAACAACAACAACAAAATTACAATCGTACAAAAAATGTTTTGCGTCGGTTTGGGAGAGCCTAATGCTGGATTTACATGTATCTTCGTCTGGAAATATGAAGAAAAGTAGAGCAGGATAAATGTATGCCGAAAATCCGAGCGAGTGAAAGAGAACCATCAAGAAGATGAACATATTCGTCTTCATATCTGCATTATGGCACTTCCTATAACCTGAATGTACGAAGATCTTCTGCATTTTGGTGTTCTCTCTCTACCCAACAAATGTAAATTTGGATTTTGCATCCCCTTTTTTTTGCAGAAGTCAGATGAAGATACATGTATATCCACCACTAAAAGTACCTTGCCTGGTACGCTTCGAGGGTTCACGGATCTTAACTCCCTTTTTGGGTCCTCTTTCCCGCTCACGCGACTCCGTCGCTCCACTTAGGGTATGCTAAGTCGCCTGGCAGCCGCCTATGTTGTCAGTCGGTCTGCTATCAAAGTTTTTGTTGCAAAAGTATTTTAGTTAAAGAATAAAATTTTGGGACATTTTTTCTTAATGAAATTTTTTCCCAAAAGTTAAAAATGAAAAAAGGCCCCAAAACAATAAAAAATGTACCCAATTTACAAATTTTAAACAATTATTTGTTTTTATTTATTTTGTTTACAAATTTTTGGGACCATTTTTTATTTCATGTTTGGGCCATATTTCATTGGGGCCAAATTTCATGAAGCCGTAAAAAATATCGAACTCGAGATTATAATTCTCCCTAAGATAACGATGATGTAGTAGCCCGTAGCGTAATGGTTAGTGCGTTTGACTGTCACGCTGGAGGTCTGGGATCGCTTCCCAGCCTCGTCCACCTAAAAACAAAAAAGTTTTTTTTCAGGGCTACTGCCTCTTGCGAGGAATTGACAAATCCTCCAAGAGTATCACTTGTCACGAATAAGTGCTTCTCGTCTAGCCGTTCGGATTCGGCATAAAATTGTATGTCCCTTCCATTCCTGTCGAAAGGCGCACACAGGAATGGTTGCGAGTTGTTAGTCACTAGGCCCTGGTTCTTCATGAGCCGTTGTGCCACCCGATTTTTATTTTTTAAGATAACGATGATAGAGAACGGGAAAAAAATTGGTCCCGCAATTCTGTCTGTCTGTGGAGGGATTTTCTTCAAACTTGGGACAGTGTGTTTTTTTGACCAATATACCAGCAGGTTTTTTTTAAATTTTTTTAGGACCAAAAATAACAGTACCTGCTATACAATTTTTTTTTTACGCCAAAAAGGAAAATAATATTTTTTTCAAAAATGGTTCCCAGGATTTTGTTAAAAAAATTCAAATAATTAAAATAAGGAAATGCTGCTTTCAAATAATTGTTTTTTTTTTCAAAAATTACCTCCAATACAACTGAATTTTTGGTTTTTTAAATCTTCTAAAAAGTTTAAACATTATTGTGAACCAAAATTAAAAAAATTTTGAAAAACAATTTTTTTTGAAAACCACTTGGCCAATATTTTTAAAAATAGGTGTAAAATAATTTTTTATTATTTTGTTTTTGAAAAAATCATGTTTCTAAATTCAAAAATAACGGTACTTTCCATACAAATGTTGAAAAACCGTTAAGAAAAAACTTATTTTCTCGAAAACGGCTCCAAGAATATCGATAAAAAGATTTTTTCAAAAAAAAATTACCAATAGCGTTTATTAACGGTAGGAACCTGTGATAGAACCGATTTTCAGCTTCCCATTGGAAGTTATTGTAATTGGTGCGATTTGTCGAATTGAACATTTTAACATATCTACACGTTTTGAGGTCTCTAGAATTAGAATCCGTCGTTTTTAGCAAGATGTATCTATGTTTGTATGAACGTACGTACTTTTTTCGTCCACCAAATCTCGAGGACGCATATCGACCTCGGATAAGTTTTATTTTACAGATATTATTGTCATAATGTGCTGAAAAGGTTTTCTAATAAATTCAATAAACCGTTTTTTTTAATACAGCAATTTAAAAAGAAGCTTTAAAATGTCATTTATCTGGAATATCTCGAGAACGGAATAAGATATTCACTTCAGAATAGTTTTAATTTACACATAATTATACAATATCAAATGGCTAAATATTAAAAAAAAATTCAACAGCCACTTTTTTTTAAATAAAGAAAAACAGTTGAAAAATAATTTTCGTCTCAAATAGTTCAAGAACCAAAAATGATTTTGAACGCAGTCTATTTTTTTTTTTTAATATTTTTTATAGCCAATAACTGGTTATTTAAAAAAAAATTAAATAAACTGTTTTTTTTAGAACAAAAAAACTGGACAAAAAACTATTTAAAATTTTTAACAAATGTTTTTTAACTCAAATATTTTGAAAAAAAAAACAATGGTATCGATTTCAAATTCTTACCAAAAATGTATACCTTTACCATCTAAATGTTGTGTAGTTTTAAGATTTTTAAATCCACCCTTTAAAAAGCTAAAAATCAAAATGTTGCAAGAAAAACTTCTCAAAAATGTTTTAATTCGCAAAATTCTTACACTCAAAATCGCTTCAAAATCGAAATTATGAATATGACACTTAATTTGCCTTTTTATATTCTTTGAAAACATGCTTTTTTTTGGTATTTTTTCAGCCAATAGTCTGTTTTTAAATAATTGGCTTAAATAATTAATACCTCTATACCAAGAAGAGTTAGGAAAAAAAGTACAAAATATAGGTAATTTCACATTTTGCCCTGTATCTGTATATCTATACTATACCCATATATATACTGATTATCCGAAAACCTTAAGTTATTACAATATAAAATATAAAATTATAAAATATGTATATTGTATATATTCTACCACCCACTACTTAAGTAAATATGTACATACGCTGTATCAAAAAAGTCTCCGTACAGCTTCAACTTTTTTTGTTTGTTAAAATATTATTTAAAGTAGTACTTACATTTGAGAGAATATGACTATAAATAAAAGAAATACTTTTAATTAAACAAAAAAAAAAATAAAAACTCACATTTTTATTAAAAAAAAAAAAAAAAAATTCATTGAATCCAACCCCTTTAAAATTCCTGAACAAAAAAGTCTCCGTACATCAATAGAATTAACCTACAGGGTGATTCACATAAGGATCTATCAAAAAGTTAGAGCGCGTAGGTTGGGGTCGAAACACTCAAAAACTCGTATAAGAAAGGGAGGAGTTAAAAAGCTTGGGTTGAAGTAATAAGTTTATTTTAAACAGTAAAAGTCCTAGAGCCATCCGGTTTTCAGCGGTTGACTGAGAATTAATTGGAGCATTGAATTTTGGAAACAAAAATAGTACCTAAAAAGAAAACTGTTGAAAAAAATTAGTTTGACATTTTGTGTTATTTTTTTTTTTTCAAAATTTTAAGTTTGAAAATTAATTTTTCGAAAACTGTTCACTACAACAACTTTATTTAAAAAAAATTTAAAAGAAGGAATTTCTGGGTTTGCGCAAAAGTATAACACGTTGTTGCACGTTGCAAGACAACGTTTTTCTGTTTTTTGTCAATGTTTTTTGATAATTGCCCCTCCTGCCTCTACGGGGGGGGTTAATAGACTCCCCCCTTTCTTATACGAGTTTTTGAGTGTTTCGACCCCAACCTTCGCGCTCTAAATTTTTGATAGACCCTTAGGCGAATCACCCTGTACGTAAATTCTATTGATGTAAGGAGACATTTTTGTTCAGGAATTTTAAAGGGGTTGGATTCAATGAATTTTGGTTTTATTTTTTCGAAATAAAAATGTGAGTTTTTATTTTTTTTTGTTTCATTAAAAGTATTTCTTTCATTTATAGTCATATTCTCTCAAATGTTAGTAGTACTTTAAATAATATTTTAGCAAACAAAAAAAAGTTGAAGCTGTACGCGAGACTTTGTTGATACAGTGTATGTACATGGTTTGCAAGAAGTTACTAGTGTGGGTCGACCCAGACTCATTTTTTTTTTCAAATTAAATAAATTAAAAAAATACATTTAGCACTTAAATCTTTCCTGGACTATACCCACTAAGCTTAACCAAAAAACAAGCAAACAAAAATAGAAAATGTATTTAACAACTTTCATAGCAAATAAGTCGAAGAAGAGCGTGTTATTTTTCATCCAACAGAACGAATATTAAGAGAAACGGAGTCAACCAAACAGCAAAGGAGTGAAAAACATTCCATTCCTCCAAACCAAGAGCCAGTATAACACGATGACCAGCGTCTTATTTTTTCCCATGTTGTTGCGTGTTGGACAAAGAGGATCTAGAAACAAAAATGCTAAGGGAAGAAAGGGATACAAAACTAATTTTATAAGACGGTGAAAGACATGTTTTATTTCTAAATTAATTCTTTCAAAGAGAGCGTACGTTCAGCAGTTGAGCAAAGAGCGAAGAGAAGAATGAATTGACGGTGTTTATTCAATAGCTTATGTTTGTGTGTTTGTGCGAATTTTATCATTCAATTGGTTGGGTTGCATAGTTTATGTTTATTAGATAGTATTTTTCCTGCAATTTTTAAAAGGGAAGATGGTATGAATCGTGTTATATGGACGCCACGCCACTGGTACCTAGTACCTAATCGCCAATAATGTGTAACATTTTAACTTCTGAACGAGTATCTACAATTTTTTAAGAGTCGGATGCTATTTTTAATTTTTTGTTAACTTATTTTAAAGAATTCAATTTTAAGATAAGTGTTGGTAAGGTATACGTTAATGTAAAGAATTTATGAAATTTCGGAACATTTTCAGAACTATTTTAAGTATTTCCGACGGAAATGTATTAAAAATAAATTATATTTATAACGTTGTTTTAAGCTTTTATCTGATACATATAGAAATGTGTGAATGTTTTCAAAATAAGCGCTAAGTTATTGGCTAGCAAAATGAAGATTTCATTGAAATTTGTTTACAAAATTTTAAATTATAAACTTTTATATACACACCTGAAGCAAGAACTATACAATTCAAAAGTATATATATATATATATAAATTCTCATCTCGGTTGGATTAGTTCGCTATTTACAAATTGCGCAAGCTTTAGTTTGCATAAGTCTGATATACATGCAAAGGCTCGTGGTATATTTGTTTTTTTTTTGTTTATTAACAAAATGCAAAAGCTAGATAGTTCGTATTAGTAAGCTATTGACAATTTTGTGCAAGCTATAGTTTGTATTAGTTTGTTATTAAGAAGCCTTATGTAAAATGCTTGTAATGCTTGCTTAAGTAACAAATTTTGACAGGCCTTTAGAAGAGGCCTCTTAAGCATGTCGATCCGGGGAAATATACCGCAAGAACATATTTAATTTGCATAATTAGACCTAATGCAAATTATATGCAAGGAATACCCTGCCAAATTCGGGAAATTGAACTATGGTGGATTTACATGTATCTTCGTCTGACTTCTGCTAAAAAAGAGGATGCAAAATTTAAATTTGTTTGGTAGAGGGAGAACACCAAAATGCAGAAGATCTTCGTACATGCAGATTATAGAAAGTGCCATAATGCAGATATGAAGACGAACATGTTCATCTTCTTGATGGTTCTCTTTCACAAGCTCCGATTTTTTGGCATACATCTGTCCCGCTCTACTTTTCTTCATATTTCCAGACGAAGATACATGTAAATCCAGCATAATTGTTAGTTTGGAATTATGAATTCATCATAGATATCCAGTACATCTATATGCGATAGGTCCATAAAATTCTTATTTGAGGAATATATTTGTCAACAAATTTTCATAAAAACTTTTCCTCTATTTTAATTTTTACTTGCGATTTATAAAGGTATTACATGGCAAGTTTTGGATTCATAAAAAAATCGAACTCGAGATAATACGAGTAATTTTTCCTAACATTACTATGATAGAGAATGTGAAAAAAGTGGTTCCCGCAATTGTGTATGTTTGTCTGTACGTAGACCGCAGCCTAAGCCACTGAAACGCTTTTCTTCAATTTTGTACTTAAAATTATTTGTGAATTCCCTAAAGGGGAAATTTAACTTTTTTAAGCTAAAGAAATAACGATACCTGGGTTTTTTTTTAATGAAGACTCTTATATTGTAACCTTGAAACAATCTTTAAATATTCATTAAAAAAGACATATGGCTGACCAATTTCTAAAACATATTGACCTTTTATAAGGATTTAATAACCTTTCAAATGATATCTTTTTTTTTTTGCTTAATTCCGTAAATAAGGTGCTTAAAGTCTTATACGGCCTTGAAAAAAACAAAAAACTTCAAAAATTCATATAAAATAACCTATGGCTGCCCAATTACTGAAACTAGCTGACCTTTTATCACGAGTCGTTGGCCTTTCAAATGGTATACTTCTTTTGCGAATATTCCACAAATGAGGTGATAAGCCTTATACGACCATGAAAAAATAATTTTTAAAAATTCAATTAAACAAAAACTATGTCTGACCAATTACTGAAATAAGTTGACCTTTTATGAGGTCTTGGTAACCTTTCAGATATGGTGTATATTTCTTTCGAATATCCCATAAATAAGGTATTTTTTTAAAAAATGTTAAGAAAAATCTATGGCTGACCAATTACTGAAGGTAGCTGACCTTTTTTGACCCATTACTGACCTTTTAGGTGGCATACTCATTTTTTTAAATTCTATAAATGAGGTGCTAAAAGTCTTATACTGTGACCTTGAAACAAGCTTTAAAAATTCGTTAAAAAAAAACCATTGGCTGACCTATTACTGAAACTAGCTGACCTAGCTGACCTTTTATCAAAAGACGGTGGCCTTTTGAATGGCATACTTTTTTTTGCGAAAATCCCATAAATGAACTGCCAAAAATAGTTGGTGATCTTGAAAAACTTTAACCATTATTAAAAATTTTCTATGGCTGACCAATTTCTGAAACTAGTTGACCTTTTCTGACCAATTACTTTTAGTTGGCATACTTCTTTTGCGAATATCCCATATATGAGTTGCTTAATGTAAGGATCAGGCTTTTATGTACTTTTTGCTCTCGCATGGGCAGTCCGCCCCTGTCCTCAGGTCCTATAAAGAGGTACCATCATTTATATGTTTTAAAAATAAAGTCTAGAGGTCGCAAGTGTCGATATAATATATAAAAAAACTTATACACTCGTTTTGTGTTTAAATAATACGCGTTTGAATATAAATAAAGTGTAATCACCCGCAGGAAATTATTAGTAAGAATAAATTGAAATCACCCTTTTTATGACTGAGCGAAAATATAAATTTAAATCAGAATCATTCCGAAATTCTCCTCTTCTCCTTCGAGTCATTATTTATTAGTCAGTAAGTTAGTTTCATTATTGATGTCTCAAAACATTGTACTGATTTATTTTGTTGCTTATTTAACATTATTAATTTTTTCTAATTAAACACTTTGTGTCCTCTTATATCCTTCTTCCGAGAATTCGCCTTTTAGAAAATTCCATCATGACGTTTCAAATTAGACATATCTGGTGCTGTATGGATATTTTTGATGTCTCCAAAGTTATTGGTTTCTTAGGCGCCGTTTTTTCACTTATTCAATCCATGTTTTGTGTAATGACCTTAACGAGTGTACATCTGTATATTAATCATGTGCATGAAATTAAAAATTATCATTTTAAAAAAAGTAAGCGCATATTTTTCGTTGCTAATTTATATTTTTTGTTTGTCTAAAATTAAATATTATTAATTTAAGGTGAATTAAACATAATCTATGTGAAACTTGCTGCCTTCGTTGTTGACTTTATTATGTGTGTTGTTCTTGTGGTTGCAATTTTCAAGGTAAGTATTTTGTTGTTGTGTTTTTTCCAAAATTGAACTAAATTTCTTTTAGAAAAACCGTAATATGATGCTGCCTTGGCTAATTTACAGAGGACTTGTTATAATTTATATACTTCCTTTTGCCTTTTATTACTTGACAATTAAAATTATAGATGGTAATGCGAGGGAAATTTTTGAATCTGTTGTATTTATGATCTTGATGTGTAAGTATTGTTATTTTTCTGCAAACAAAAAAAAACACACACAAAATATTTCAATATAATTTATTGTATTTGAATTATTTTTTCTAAATATGTATGCAGATATCACATGTTGGGCTTGGATTACAGTTTTTAGTATTTTTCGATATCAATTCGAAGTTCAACTGTTTAAGGCTAGGACTACACTTGTAAAGCCTTTATCGAACGAAGAACGACACCATTGGATATCCATTTATATAAAACAAGTTTTCCGCTGATGATGGATTTTATATTTTTCTTATTTTAATATCTATCTATGTATTTGTATAAACATGTAAGACAAAACGTTAATTTAAAAAAAATATTATTTGTCTTTATGAAATTTTTATTTTTAATCGCATTTATACATTAATAATAACTAGTATCGGCCAGTGGCCGAAAATTCGGCCAACAAAAAGTAATTAACACACTTTTTGGAGAAGTAAGAGAAACAACCAAGAAATAACGAATAATTTGTTGTTAAGGCTTAACACAATAGATCTACTTTTTGCAAAAAGTACAAAAGTGAGAAAAACATGTAAGAAACATGATAAACATGAGTACTCTACAGAAAACTACTTCCAAAAAAAAATACGAAAATTGTTCTGATAGATTAATTTAACCACCATATATAATTTTTAATTGTTTGTTTCCTTCAGCAAAGATATTCCATTCTTAATTTTGTACTTTTTGCAAAAAAAGAAGCCTTTGCTATAAAGAATTCATACATTTTTTTTTGAACACCTCCACCTTTCAAAAAAATATGAAAATATTTGTTGATTCATTCTTAATTTTTGGGTGAAATTTCATTATGAAAAATGGCACCAAACTTTTATTCTTTAACCAAAATACAAAAACTTTGATCACAGACCAACGGACAACTTAGGCGCCTGCCAGGCGACTGGTCATACCCTAACGGAGCGACGGAGCACAGTGGTGCGAGAGCGGAAAAAAGTCTTTTGAAAAAGTCATATCTATCCTTTTAAACTTTTTGTTTAAGTACTCTTAGATAACCCAAGCGTATGATTTAAAAGTATTTTTTAAGATATATATTGTATGTTCTGATTTACAAGCTCTCGAAGTTGAAAAATAATTTTACTCAAATCGCGAACCGTATTTTCAACAAATTTTGAGATGTTTTTTTTCCGAAGTTCCTTTAAATAAATTCCCTACCTTCTTAAATAATTTAATTGGTATATTTTTGATTATCTAAAAATAGAAAAAAATATTCATTATTTATAAAAGATACATTCTAAAAGTAGCCTGAAGCTTTAGTACTAAGAAAAAATTTTTTTTTTTTTTAACTTTTTGATTTAAAAAAAAGCGCCAAAAGATACCAAGAAAGTAAGTATGCCAGCATATGCTCCATATAATCATGTTAAAGCACAGACAAAATCAGCTGCAGATACGTGCAGATGTGGAAGTTATGTTCAAAAATGTCTCATTGAATCGGATTTCAAAAAACTCCGTCTTGACGGTGGTGTTTACCAAAAAGTTTGATTTCTTTGGTTAAGCCCATTATTTTAAGAAAAATGTTAAACTTTATTTTAAAAATAAAACAAAATTAATACATTGACCCAGGTCTGAGAATTTCGATTTTTGCGAAACCATTTATTTCTGCCTGGAAAATTTGTCAACTTTCAACTCAATTTTATAGTTTTATGATATTTTGAATTATATGATAGAGCTTAATACAAAATAAAGAAAAGGATTAGGGATAATCCCTTTATTTTTTTTTAATTTTTCGCTAAAAGTAGGGCAGGTAAAAATAAAAAAAGGTGTTCTTTTAAAGTTTTATTGCTTTGTTTTTGTTGTGTATTGCGTAATTTTTTATTACCTGTAAGGATTAGTAATAGCTTATTAGAATGAAATCTCTTACTTAAATCTATATATATAAAGGATTAATGAAAAAAAGTCAGTATTGAGTTATTGAGGTGTGTAAGAAAAATTTTAACTCTTTGATCAACCAATAAGTGAAAGTGAAGTGAAATATAATAACAAACATATATAGTGAATTCAATACATTAAAATGGATTCAATCGAAATTCCTTATTCGGTGTTGTGTAGTGAACTAATTACTACTAATGGTCATGACGCTCAAAATCTTCGATCATATTTTGAGAGGGAATACCCCAACTTGCTTTCTGAGCAAATAGAAACTGTGATATCAGAATTAAAGAAACGTTTTATGTCTCATTTTTTTAAGTCGATGGAACGCAGTTCATAGAAAAAAAAGTCATTTTGAAAAAAATACACTCATTGGCTCTACTTACTATTACTAATTCATAATTGTTTTTTATTTATTTTTGTATGTATTTATCTATTTATTTATTTAATTTTATAATATACATAGTTAATAATAATATTTTATTTTATATTTTATTCAAAAAAAAAAAGATTTTACTAAAAAAAAACTTATTTAAATATAACATCAAAACCCTCAAATTTTATAAAAATGTCAATAACTTTTTTTCTGATAATTTTTTCTTGACCAAATTTTGACCAAGCCTGTATAAGACTAATCTTCACATGTGTGTCATTAAAATTCGTTAAACAGTTCAGATTTTACAGGCTTTTTTCCACGCTCCCATACAAACATCAAAACACTCAAATTTTAGATAAAAAGTCAATAACTTTTTTACTAATGATTGTTTTTTAGCCAAATTTTGACAAAATGTGTATAAGACTAATTTTAAAATCAAATTTCATCTTAATCCGTTAAACAGTTCAGATGTTACAGATTTTTTTTCCGCTCTCCCATACAAACTTCAAAACCCTCAAATTTTAGAAAAATGTCAATAACTTTGTTTCTAATTCATTTTTTTCAACCAAATTTTGACCAAATATGTATAAGACTAATCTTAACATGTTTGCTAAATTTCATTTAAATCCGCTGAACCATTCAGATAAAACAGACTTTTTTCCGCTCTCCTATACAAGCCAAACCACTGTGAGTCGCGTGAGCGTGACATAGGACCCAAAAAGGGAGTTAAAATCATTAAACCCGCGAAGTGGGCCAAGCAAGGTACTTTTAAGGCTTTCCCAAGCCGACGCAAAACACTTTTTGTACGATTGTAATTTTTCTGTTGTTGTTGTATTCTTATAGGTACTTATTTTGGGACAATTTTTCATTTTTCGTTTGGAGTCATTTTTCATAAGTTTGGGGCCATTTTTCATTATGATCCCACATTTGGGGATATTTTTCGTTTGGGGGCATTTTTGAATGGGGCCAAATTACATATAGCCTGCAGGCTTACATATGTGCATCAGCACCAGGCACCTTAAAACAAAAAAAAAAATAACTTAACCCGAGTTCGTTCTTTTACAAATAATACTCACTTTTTTTAAATACTGACATACATACACTGAGAAAAATATTAAATATGTTCATGTTTAAATCAAACTCAAACACATACGATTTGGCATGGAACCGATTTTTATTTAATTTTAATAGAAACCTATTAACTCATTGTTGTCCCGATTTGAACATAATTTCGTTTAAATTTACTTTATTTAATGTCGATTCAAATAGGTTTACATAACCTGTTTTGAACAATGTGTCCATGCTTAATTCAAAGATGATTATGTTTAAATCAAACTCGTTTCCATTTAAATAAAAATGTTTTTTTTTTTTTTAAATCCAAAATATGGTAGTACTTATGTACTTATGTGATATAAATGGTTTTTTTTTTAATAAGCCAGCCAAAATAGATTTGAATGGCCTTTGGTGCAAAAAATATTACGTTTTGTACAGGCGATCCCACAGTTGACAAGTGAGGACCTTGGCAAAACGCATTTTTGATGTGTAAACATCTTAGCGCTAGGTATTAAGAAAAAAACAAACGCTCGGTATGGGTAAACTTGAAAGAGGAAAGACAAAATTACGGATACGCCACCATCTTGTTTATTTAGATTTTTAACTAATGGATGCGAATGGTTCGTGCATTGAATCGAGTAAATTGAGACAATGTGGTAAATGTCGGTAATGTAGTTGGGTATAGTAATACACCAACGACACCAACCAAGCCAACGGTTTGTGCATTAAATAGTGTCGGAAAAATTATCATCATCAATTGTGGAAAATGCAGTTTTTTAAGGCATGGTGCAACTGTTATGATTTAAAGTCTAAACTGGGTATGATTTTAAGAGTTGCCACATTCTCTAAAAGTACCTTTTTTGAAAGTGAAGGGTGAGGTTAGAAACAAAATTAAATACTTATTTACGCTCAGCCCTGAATCACATGAAATAACATAACATGTTCGACGGGCGCCTTTGGCAACCTCATCAGTTTACTATATACTGTAAGCTATAGTATAAACTCTATACTACGCTGATGTTTACACATCATCCCCTTGAGTCCCGGTACTCACACATTTTTTTATTAAGTTTTAACTAACCTACATTAATTTTATGACAAAGATCAAATGTGAACTATATCCAACCAAATAAGAATTCAATCATCAACTATGCCTTTCAAAAATCAAATTCAAACAAGTTCGAATATATATGTACAAAATTACGTGCAGCTTTTGATGCAATAATCAAACATGTATGCTTTTGATTTAAAACAAATTTTATTTAAATAATAGTTTTATTGAATGTAAATAGATTTTAATTAGATTTAAACGAAATTCTATTTGTAATAATTTGAACATGAAGTCAAACATGTTTCTTTTTTAAAAAAAAGTAACTTCCTCTGTTGTCCGGCGAAAAATCCAAATAAATAATGGTCACCATCTCCCGAAATTTCAGAGTTCTTGTCCGAACCCTTAAAATGATAAAAATCATTTATCTGGGAAAATTTAAATGTCCATTAAATGCTTTAACAGCTACATACAGACATAATTTTTGGTTTCTGCACATCTGTTTTTTTTTTATATTCCACGAGCGCAAAAGGGGTTATGGCTACCCTTAAAATGTTTTTAACACAGCACGAGCGATTAGGTAAGTAGGAGAGGATTTAGAAGGAGATACCGATGCACATTGGTTTTGAATGTTTGCAATCGAAATGGGAGGGGAAAGTAGCGTCGGGCTAAGCATTCCACATTCTTGTGGTGCCAAAACCTTTCTAACGTTATATAATTTATGTAGTTCCGTTGAGTATTTACAGAGAAAAGTGTACCGTTAGGTTTTGCTTACGATTTGCTAAGCGTATTAATATATAGATAATATGACAATTTTTTTTCTTTTTTTTTAATGAACTTATAATTTTCGTGCAACACATCTCTATAAATAAAAATCAAATATTTTCCGTTATTGAGCGCATTAATTAAGAACGGCTAAATAGATTTGGAACGGCAACAGTTACAGTGACCTGATATGTCTTCTTGTAAGGCCAGAAATAGCTGCCTTCTTTTATTTTCTATTTAAATAATTTTTGTTTGATGAAAAGTTTTTGAAAAATAAATTTTCAAATTCAAAATTTTGAAAAAATAAACAAAAATAAATGCTCAAAGTACTTTTTTTCAAAATTTCACGTAATTAGGTACTATTTTTTCTTTCAAAATTCAATGCTCTTATTAAATCATAGTAAAATACTGAAAACCGAATGGTTCTAGGTTCTAGGATGTGAAATTTAAAATTTTGAGTTTGAAAATTAATATTTTAAAACTGTTCACTAAAAGTACTTTATTTAAAAAGGAAATAAATTAAGGGACTTCTGACTTTACATGAAAAAATAAAAGAGCATTTTAAATCTTAACAATTTGTACTCTTAACAATTTGTACTCCATTATTTTTAAATCTTTCGGGTTCTACAAACGGTCTGGCAGGGTATATGCCGCCTTCAATCGGTCTTGGACATAAGTATCTGTAATCAGCGGGACCAATATCCAGGGACGGGTAAACAAATTTGTTGGTTCATACCAATGATCCACAAAGTTGATTTTTTGGTGGTTTCGAAATGCTATTATACGCACTTAAGCCGCCACCAGGGACTGCAAGGCATCTATTTCTTTCATTAGCCTTACCACACCTTTCGACTTATATACTTTTTTTTTCGGTTCATCCTTAGACTTTTTCTTTATCTCTTAACATCTTGAAAAGTAAAAGTCCTAGAACTATTCGGTTTTCAGTGTTTGACTAAGAACGGATAAGCGTATTGAATTTTGAAATCGAATTAAGTACTAAGACCGTTTGTCAATCGCGTTAAAAGTGCGTTAAATTTGATCCCATGGCTAAATTTTGACATAACTGAGGTGAATACAGTCGTCAAAATTTAAAACCTGTCCAGGAGCTCGTTTAAATTTTAACTAGTGGTTAAATTTTGACGTTTGTATTAAACTTCTTGCACATGACTTACACCATCGACCTATTATACCTGGACTGCTAGGAGCCAACATCACGATGGTTCCCTTTATTTAAAAAAAAATCGATACACTAGTGGCAATTTGTAAACGACTAAGGGCCAGTTTGTTCACAGTGGGTTAAATTTAGTATGTGACTTCCACACGCTCTAATTAACTAACGCTTATCAACCAAAACTGGCTTATTAGCGATATCCATGATAAGGAACTGCTTTTGATTTTTCTAAAACAATTTGATCAACCAAAAACACATTCGACGACTAATCATGGATTAAAGTGGGGTACACATTATCAACCAGTTTGATGGCAAACACTCAACAGTATCAACAAAAATTGTGAACAAAGAACGTGTCTGTCAAACAGAGAGTACACACTATCAAACGTGAACAGATTTGTAAAACAGGTTTGAAATTGTTTACCCCGCTTAAGGCTCTTCAAAACCAATGCTAAACATTCGGCGCGGCACAATAGACACTGTAGCTTTTAATCGGTGAAACCATCTTCAATGCAACTTTTGTATGAGAATGACTATCGACTAGCAGTCCCAGGCATACTAGTTCCATGCCTGCCACTGTCGATATGCAATTTCCGAGTTCAAAATCGTATCCAAAGCGATTTGGATAGATTTGTGTTGTAATTCCTTCTAAAAAAAGCTATTGCAACAACAAATCAAGGTATCTGAACATTTTTGGATAGGTTGACACCGTCTCGGTTAGGTTCCTTAACGCAAGGAACGTCAATCGGAAATGTATGTTTTAAAATAATCCATTTAATACAAAATAAAAAGGGATCAAATTTAATCAAAATTTTAACGAAATTGACACACGGCCTAAATAACGTAAAATTTTGGTTAAAAATAGTTTCCACTTTTGTTTGTATACATATATTTTTTTTCAAAATTTTGTGTTTGAAAATTAATTTTTCAAAAATCGTTTGTTAAAACAAATTTATTTAGAAAGAATATAAAAGAAGAGGTTTCTGGCCTTGCAAATAGTTATATCAGGTTGTAAGTGTTACCGTTGTTTTTTAATTATTTGTTCTCTGTTCCGAGTCATTTTGTTTAGAAAATTGCACCTCCCGCCTAAACGAAGGGGAATAGACCTCCATCCTATAAGATTTTTCGTTCTTGTGTCGACTAAGCCTATACTTTCGAGCTGACATAACCCACTCATTCTAATAAACTGTCATATTCGTTTGCCCGGTGTATTTTAATATTTTCTAAGCTATTACAGAAATATCGTGCAATGCCGCCAACTCGCTTTTATTCTGCACTCGCTCAAAGCTACTCTTTCATCAAGTATTAGCCTTATCGTTATCGGTATTTATTTTTCGGTAAATAAATATTATATAAGATAACACACAAATTTCAAGGTCACTGTGCGTGTTCGACATGCACAACATAACATGCCACCCTTGCCCCTCATACACTCAACCATAACACCGCTCTGGCGCAAATGCACTATCTAGGTGTACACATATGAAAAGTACCTACAGCACTGGTTAAGACCATTTAAATAAGTTTCCACGTTACCTACCTGTACCTATTCGAAATTCTTCAGTTCGTTGCACGATTCCAATATTCCTAAAAAAAACAATATATAATATTAGTTCAGTCTATTTAGGTATTTTTTTAAAAAACATATGTGGAAGCAATTTTTGTTTTGTATGACTGCTTTCACACAAGGAAACTGAGTTGCTGGAAACTGGGAGTTTGTAGGCGAGAAGGGAAAGAAGTAAGGGGAATGAAAAAATCTCCCCGTTCAACGATTAGGAGATTTTTATCACATTCCTTCTCACACTGTCCGTAATGTGCGTTCAGCCAATAGACTTTATATGAAAAAAAAAAGAAATCTCCGGCAATTCAGTTTCCTTGTGTGAAAGCTACAAGGCAATTAAAGAAAAACAACGTCAAAAAAATCTCCAGCAACTGGTTTCCCTGTGTGAAAGGGGACTATTCGTTAGAGTATCATACAGAAAGCTTAACTCCAAGTTTTCAACCACCAACCCCTTGAGGGTTACCACTATCTTGATTTAAAGATTTGTTTTACATGAATTAAACCCGTATCAATTGTTTATTTACTATAGCGCTTGAAAGCTTCATAATCGCATCTTCAAACGTAAATTCAAAATCATTTATTCAGTTATAAAAGTGAGTGTGGGTATCGCACGCAAAAATGGTATAATAAGTGTATCACGTGTGCATGTGCAGTGTAAATGGAATAGTTTCTTTTAGCGTGTGTGGCGGATCGTATTCTGGTAATTCGCATTATTTTAACTCTAGTTATCGTGTATGTAATTGAACAATAACTTTATTCATGGTTTATAAGATTATTATAAATTAATAATAATTATTGGGAGGCATAAATACAATGGAGCGTATTCATAGTCATTTTAGACCTGGGTCTAAGTTAAACATAGCTTTGGTTGAATTTTCGGACGTTGATTCTATTTTTTTAAGTTTATCATTTCAAAATATTTGAATCTATTTGTGTAGTATACTAAGTTAATTATCTTATAAATATATAAAACCAAAAATTTGTAATTAAAATCGGTCTGTATTCATTGAGCCAAAATTGTCTTAAACTGTAGTTTAGTTAAACCTGGGTCTATCTGCGACTATGAATATGCCCCAATATATAGACTTACGTGGCTTTATTTAATACCGGTGCATGAAACCTTGGTTTCTTCGTGAAGCACCTAGCAGACTATCTTCTTGGAAGGAAATCGTGCTAACAGTTCTTCCACCCTCGTCCTCTGAATCATCGTCCACGATTGGTTGTTACTTGGGGGCATTGTTGAAAGTCTCCCCACCACTGGCAGACTAAGGTAGGAGCGGGGGTGGGGCAGGGTGACCGCCCCGGGCCCCCGGTGTCCGGGGGCCCCCAAATCCAATTCAACCTCCATTACTGTTCATTGGACAATGAAACAAATTATGTGTAGAATGGATGTACATTACATAGGTATATACATATTTTAAGATTTGATGAAAAATACGTTCATATAACCCTACTACCTACTAATTATATTTTTTGTTCGTAATGTTTCTATATCACATATGAAGACAAATCCCCCATCTCGAACTCAAATAATAACACTCATTCCACTCATTAAACATTTACGTATTTACATATTCTATGCCGATTTTGATGAAATTTTCAGAAAATCTTCACATTAGCCCAACTGGATCAACAGAATTTTCGTTTTGTTAAATTAAAGTGTTTCCTATACAAAGCAGGGGGTCGCTCGCCAGTTTTGAATAAAAGCTTTTATTTTGTTTTCTATTCATTGTTTTTTGCACTTTACATGTTGGCTGGTATGCCTAAAAATGCTGATGTGTTGTCCTTAATTTTTGTGCCCATTCTAGTAGCCCGTCCTAGTTCTCCAAAATGTTTTGTTGGATAATTTTTTCCGGAAAAGCTAACAAGCTATGTTTAAGAACAAATTTTGCTAAAGTAATGACATCAAATTGAAGAAGTAACTAGAAAACCCCCTCGAAATCTGCGGGGCTCTGTAAAAGAACTGCAAAAATAGGGCATAAATATTTGCCTCACTTGATTGAGGCCACTTCAGAAATC
Source organism: Melangyna quadrimaculata (assembly GCA_949320155.1). Taxonomy (NCBI): domain Eukaryota; kingdom Metazoa; phylum Arthropoda; class Insecta; order Diptera; family Syrphidae; genus Melangyna; species Melangyna quadrimaculata. The sequence continues at coordinate 12,804,019 of OX439485.1, forward strand.
TTTCAAAAACGACAAAATTTACAAAAAAATATTTGATTTGTATATGAGTGATATTTTGCTGCTCCTTCTGTTATGGGAAGATTTGCAAGGTTGCAAGTTCTCTTCTTAGGTGAGCTTACAAAGCACTTGTACCACATATCATTTAAAGAATCCTAAGATGGGTTCCCTCCATAAAATGCTACCAAAAATCTATTTCCCGCGGTAATAATGTCCTTGGGATCGACATGATCATTTCTGAATATTGCAAATACATCACTGAGCCCAAAATTTTTTCCAGAGTTGCAATAAATTTAATTTTTCCCGTATCGAAAGTTCCTGACGTCGCGTCGTGCCGCATCCACTAAATGCATGTAAGAATAATATATTTTCCATTACTGATTGTACATGCTTTAAGCTGGAAGCCGAACATATTTGGTCTGGAGATTGACCATGTTTTGGTTTTCGGAAATAAACGTTGGTTACATTTTCGGGGCACAATCCAGTAAGAAGAACATGATATGTTTGTAAACAAACGAATAAAGCTCTTATAATTTAAACAAGAGTATGTAAGTTTATGTAGATATATATTAAGTAATAAATGATTGTGTCAAACAAATTTCGCCAATTATACCGCGGGCTATTTCAGTGACAGCTATTGGGTCAAATTTCAGATGATACAGTATGTAAACAAACAACTTCGCCTCGTTATTAATTTTTCGGTAAATTAATATTATAACACACAGAGTTTCAAGGTCACTGCGCGTGTTCGACATGCACAACATAAGATGCCACCCCTCATGAACTCAACCATAATACCGCTCTGGCCCAAATGCACTATCTAATCAAGGCGTAATAAAGAAAGAAAAACCTAAACAATAGAAGTTATATTGTTTTTGTTTTTACTTTAGTGGACTGTATTGAATGAAATTCAATGAAAAGTTTTTTAAGCGACCTTTAGTCCAATGCGTTTCGGTCCTGATAACAACTACAGTGGACCTCATCAGTTAGAGTTGTAATTGTTACCTTTCTAAGATGCAACATCTAGGTATATACATATGAAAAGTACAGCACTGGTTAAGACCATTTAAATAAGTTTCCACGTTCTCTGTACCTTTTCGAAAATCTTCAGTTCCTCGCACGATTCCGATGTTTCAAAAAAAATTTAGAATTTCACGAGTACTTTAATTTAACTTTATTCTTCAATATGTGTTTGTCATATAAATTTATTTTAATCTATATTATCCTATAATTAATGGTACTAATTTCTTTTAACCAGCATTTCGTAGCTCTTTTTCTTGACTTCCTTTCCACCGTATGGCATGTAGACATAGTATTCTCCTGGATGAACTTTTCCTGGAGTAGTTGAGCCATGAGGATAACCACGCCCTACATAGACTGGCTGGCCGTTTCGGTTGTATCCAGTTCGTACAGCACCTATTGGAATATTATCTCCAGAATGCGTACCACCTACCCAGAGATATCCATCACCTACCAGATACTCGAATTCATCTTTGAAATAATCATGACCGTCGTTGCTAACGTAAACACATTCCGTATTGGGAATTATCTTGGCGGGAAGGTTCACACCGTCGTGATAGGCACGACCGACATAGATGGTAGATTTGGCTTTATCTGAGTCCTCACCACCGATGACTGCATTTGGCGGAACGTGATGTAATGATCCAGGTACCCAAACGTGGATTGGTTCACAAATTAACACGTCATACGATTCCAAACGATGCTCTTCTCCGCCGTAGGGAATGTAAAGACACTGATGTGAAGGTTGAATTTTACCAACACTCTCACTTCCGTCCCACATGCCACGTCCAACATACAGTGGCTCACCGTCAGCTGTGTTACCAGCTCGGACAGCTCTTAGGGGCACCGAAATAGTTGGACACTTGGTAAATCTGTAGTTCTCGCCAACTAGAATTTCATACTCGGTCTTGGTAATTTCACGACCACCCCAGCTGACATAAGCGCAGAGTTTGTTGGGAACGACCTTAGCTGGCAGTTGGTCGCCTTCGTGGAAAGCACGTCCAACATAAATTGGTGATCCATCGCTGTCTTGTCCTCCGAGAACAGCAAAGGCCGGTATTGGTGCGTCTGATGTTGTATGAACCCAGTTGTGATCTGAAATAGAAAATAAAAAAAAATAGAATTTAACTTCAAATGTTTTTAAATCTCAAAATTGTCGTAGCTAATAATTGAAATTAGTGTTTTTCCGTACCCATTTTGTTTGATTTGTTTTTGATGGAATAAAAAACTCTTTAAATGTTTTTAAGCTTTCTGTATTCTTGATATCTATACTCGTTATAGTGTCACCTCCACGGGACGAATCTAGCGTATTACTATGATTTTTTTTGAAATTGAAGACCGATATATATATGAGAAATATGTGAAATGTTGATAAGATTAAATATAAAATTCTAATTGATTATTATTTGTTTGTTGAATCACCAGCTGAGTTAAAAAGAAACATGATTCACAAACAGCAATAACAGAATTAAAAGAGTATCGGTATCAGAAATGGAAGAATAAGATTAACATAATGTTTGGTCAATATGTACATATGTAGGCGCACTGGCACATAATTATACACATGGCTGATTCTGATATTTAAAAAAAAAACTTTTTAAAAGGCAGATAAATTTTGTATGTAAATAGGCATATTTCTTAGCACACTTAGCACTAAGGACTGAAATCAAAACCGCTACCAAAACCGACAGTACATCTGAGAAAAGAAATGATACATAATCGATGACGACTTTTGGCTATTGTACCCGGAGAAATATTGGTTTCTGGAATGTGAAGACGCTTCTTGACACCAAAAGTGCAGGTCATTGAAATACCAGGTTCCTACATTTATAGGGAAGGAATTCATGCGATATAAAATAGACTTCTTAGGGGTTAGTGAAGTTAGATGGCTAGGCTTGGAGAAGTGTTAGTCTCCAACTCGTAACACTGTTATATACTCTACTCTGGACTTTTAGCACAGGACAGGACAGGATAGGATAATTATTCAAAAAACATTTGTTAAATGGAACGAAATATAGGACTGCTGAATTTTTTATACCGGAAAGAGGGCTGTTAGAAAAGCTTAAGTCCTATTTTTCGGGACTCCATAACACTGGAGAAATCCACCAGTTTGGAAAACGCGAATTGATCAAAACCTATCTCCGAAACTATCAGTCTGAGGTGGAAATGTATTGGAACTAAATTTGTTGGAAATAAAATTATTTTTTATTTACAATTAAAACTTTTTTCTGTGTGGACAATATTTTTGAGGTAATGCTGTTTTTTTACTTTTTCGCATTTTGCTCATTTCCTAAGAAACTTTTGTAAATTGTTCTTATGATAAAAATTGTAGACCACAAAGTTTAACAAACTTTTGTATATTTTTGTAGATGATGCGATATCCCAGTCCAACGTTAGAGCTTTTGGAAATTTGACTGATAAATCAATTGAGCCGATATAATACAGTGAAGATGGACTTTTTCAATAACTGACTATTGGTACGGTGATTTTTTTATACATGAAAGAGACCTGTTAGGAAAGCTTATTTTGGGTTTTTCGGGACGCCTTTCCCCTGGCGTAGTAGCCCGTAGTGTAATGGTTAGTGCGTTCAACTGTCACGCTGGAGGTCTGTGATCGCTTCCCAGCCTCGTCCACCTAAAAACTAAAAAGATTTTTTCAGGGCTACTGCCTCTTGCGAGGAATTGACAAATCCTCCAAGAGTATCACTTGTCACGAATAAGTGCTTCTCGTCTAGCCGTTCGGATTCGGCGTAAAATTGTAGGTCCCTATTGATATTAGAGGAAAAACTGTAAAGCCAAGGTTTTAGGCAATTAAACCATATTTCGTTTATACATACATTTTTTTTGGTGCGGCTAATATTTTCAAGGGTCTGTCGTTTTATTTGGTATTTTTTTACATTTACACATCTTTGTCGTTCCCAAGGAAACTCACGTGAATTAATTTTGAACTAAGAATTTTGGAAAACTAAATTTTCAATATCAGCTGTTTTGGTATTTGTAATTATTTTAATAGTTATTTATTATTCCGAAGTTTTTTAAGCGCAACCGAAATAGCTGTAACTTTTAATTGCGATATTGCATCATCTTCAAAAATATATCAACATTTTTGAAATATAGTGTTCTAAAACTTTTATTTGAACAGAAATTCTCGTAAGTTTCCTCGGGAATGACAAAAATGTGTTAATGTAAAAAACAAAAAATAAATCGAAATACCATTGAAAATATTGCCCGCACCGAAAAAATTGTATGTATGAACGAAAGATGGTTTAATTGCCTACAAGCTTGGCCTTACAATTTTGTCTCTGAGATCAATAGTTTTGGTGATATAGATCAATTCACGTTTTCCAAAATGGCGTATTTCCCCAAGGGTATGGTGATGGCGCGGCGGCGGCGCGCGTCGTCCCAAAAAACAGGATTTAATAATTTCTAATAGTCGGCTTTCAGGTATACAAAATTCAGCCGTCCTATATTTCGTTCCACAAAAAGATTTTTCTTTCCTCTATACTATATCGGGAATCTGGAGTTTGATTACTGCTTTCCAAAACAGCGTTGGTTACCTGCGCGAGCTTTTAGATGCCTTTAGGGTACATACGAATTATTGTTGCCCATTACCATCACACTGTAATCATGATTGCGGGCGATTTCAATGTACACAATTCTAGTTGGCTTCGTTTTTCGGGTCAGTCAATATGTTGTGATCTTTGTTGGGTTAAACCACCTGATTCCCAGGAAAACTGTTTGGCAATATGGGAAAGTTTCAACAAACCAGAAAGGACTGTAGCGCTCATATTCGTCGGACCAAATTTTGCATGACCAAAAATTAAGGCAAAAAATACTACAAAGTCCTAATAATAGTAAACATTTTTGGTCATTTGTAAAAAATATTCGAAACCCTACTTGGTCTTTGGTTCCGACGGTCGTCTTCAATGACACACATCACATGCTGTCATTTCGCAAGATAAAGCCAATTTGCTTTCAGCACAGTTTGCTGTTAATTCGACGCTGCCAGTAAGTGATAGAACTCCACCTGTACTTGAGGGCGTAAACGATGTTATGGGACAAATCTTCTTTCGTGCTCGTGCAGTTGCTAGAGTTCTGAAAGGTTTTCATTTACACCAATCCGCTAGCCCGCATTGTTCTGAAGAGGTGTTCTTCTACGCTGGTAAAATCACTGCTTAAGCTTTTCCATTTGTCCTAGTCTACTGGTCTCTTTCCGAGTGGATGGAAAACAGAGTTTGGCCAGCCTGTCCCTAAAAAAGGCGTATCTTCTTCACCCTCCAACAATCGACCAATTGCATTTACGTCTCTTCTTCCCAAGATCATGGAAACGCTGATTCATTTCCAGCTCAAGAAATATATCGAAGAACGAAAGCTTCTTAATGACCGGTAGTACGGCTTTCGCATCTATAGGTCTACTGGTGATCTGATGGTTTATCTCACCGAACGGAGTCACAAATCTTTACATCGTTTTGGAGAAAGTAAGATTATTGCGCTTGATATTTTAAAATAATTTGATAGAGTTTGGCACCAAGCAATCTTATCGAAAATTTTGTATTCGTATTTGCATTAGGTATCGATGATTCTCTACTTTGATGGAACCCTATACCCCAGGTCCCCAGGGATTAGGGCTGGCCACGAGACGAGACTCTGCGAGACTTCTGCAAGTCTCGTCTCGGTCTCGTTAAAATCGAAAATTTTCAGTCTCGTCCCGGTTTCGTATAATTAAGTCTCGTCTTGGTCTCGTCTCCGAAAAATGCGATTTCTGGGCATCCTGTTGTTTATTGGAACGAAATATTGTCAATTATTGTTTGAATTTGTGCAGAAGAAAATAAATATTTAACTGAAATTGGATTTTTTAATTTATTAGACTTTCTGTAAATTTCGGTCCAATTATACAGTCTCGCATCGGTCTCGTCTCGGTTGCTTAAAAATCAGTCTCGTCTCGTCTCGTCACATGCCAGACCGAGATCAAGACCGAGACTTTTCTCGTCTCGTGGCCAGCCCTACCAGGGATCCGTTTTGTCTCCGACTCTCTTCCTTATATTGATTCATAAATGATCTTTTGTCTGAAACTTCTTATCCAAAACTGATTCGCTGACGACAGTACCCTTAGAATCTCGATAGAATTGTCCAATGGGTTAAGTAAAGTTAAGTTAAGTTAAGATTTATTGAACAAAATAATATTTACAATTTGATTTATAACTAGTTCGATACGATTACATTATACATTTATTGGCACATAGGGGGCCTAATTTTATACTTTGTCTTAATTTTAAAGGATTATAAAAATAAAATACGAGTCAAAAAATTATTTCTAAAAGTTGGTTGACTTTATCGTCCTCGGGGTGTTCCGTCCCGGTTGTCAAGTTGTGGTTTAGGTGGGGGAATTTGGTTGGCATTTATCCTCAGTGATATGCTGACCATGTGTCAGCGTAGAACAAAACTGTTTGCTCGTTGTCCGTGACGATGTTGTCGTCCAGGTTATCCATCGTAATGAGATATCTAGGCTCGGGATGTCGGTGCTGAGTGGCCACTCTTCTCATCAGTTGATTTGGGTGACTGTTGGTGAGTCCTACTAGCTTCTTTGCTTGGAGCAGTAGGTACCTGTCCAGGGGAATGATGCTGGCCTCTGTGTAAAGACGCTCGTTGCTGTAATGTCTCATTCGCTGCCGGTCGTAGCATTATCCAATGGGTAATCGAAAACCTCGTTGAATTTAATACTTTAAAAACTCAATGCTGTCTCCTGTCATTAAAGAGGAACCCTCCACTTATGCTGCTATCTATGAGCGGAACTTGCATCGAAGAAACCGAAAAGCTTTCAGTCATCGGTTTGCGTATCACAGACAACCTTCTATGGAACGATCACATATTCGACGTCGCCAAAAATGCTGCTGAGTGTTTTATCCTCTTCTGATTTCGCTGTAATCTATAAAGCCCTTATTCGTCCAAAACCTGAGTACAATTCTCACATTTGGGCTGGTGCTCCAATATTCCGCTTCAGTCTATTTGGCTAGAATTCAAACAAGCGCTATGAAAATGATAGACGATAAAAATATCACCGGGACATTTGCGTCCCTTGAATGCCGCCACAATTTCTCTTCACTTGTATTATTTTACCGTTATTTTTATAAATAATGTTTTAATGAAATAGCCAGTTGCATTGCGCTCCCCTAAAAAAAACATTCAACCACCGTCATACTCGTACGTCTAGGAATGCCCATTAGGTAACCCTCGAGCCCAATCTCAGACGCACTGTCAGGTATAGAGATTATTTTTCCAGCCGCACTACCTGAAAATAGAGTGCTTAACCCGGCTCTATTTTTTCCTGTCATTTTAATACTCAGAGGTTCCAAACCAATCTTACATCTATCCTTATTTTTCCAACGCTCTTAATGCGTTAAAAAAAACTATTTTACAGGTAGTCAAAATCCCATTAGTGCGAGTTCAATTTGCGAAGATTAACTTATGGGGAGACCTCACGGCCGTTGCTTATCGTTCGACATTGTACCCGGAAATAATGGGTGATTTTTTAAGAGGCTTAGAACTTTTTTTAAAAAAAAACACAAAACATTCGAAAAAATGAATGAAATATTTATTTGAATCGATAGTTTGAACTTTGTAATTTAATGTTTAAAGATAATTTCATGCAAATGTTGACCGCGGCTGCGTCTCAGGTAGCCCATCCGCTGAGTCCAATTTTGGCATACTCTTTCACACATATCGGCCGGTATCTCACGAATGAATGCATGGATGTTGGCTTCCAGTGCGTCAATCGAAGCGAGCTTGTCCCTATAGACATTAGCCTTGACATACCCCCACAAAAAATAGTCTAATGGTGTCAAATCGTACGATCTAGGCGGCCAATTGACCGGCCCGAAACGTGAAATTAACTGTTCACCAAACTCGCCTCGCAATTGCGCCATTGTTTCGCGTGTTGTGTGGCATGTGGCACCGTCTTGTTGAAACCACATATCATGCAAGTCAAGAACTTCCATTTCGGGCAAAAAAAAGTTTGTTATCATCGCTCGGTAGCGTTCACCATTGACAGTAACGCTGCGATTCGCATCATCTTTGAAGAAATATGGCCCAATAATGCCGCCGGCCCATAAACCGCACCAAACAGTGGCTTTTTCGGGATGCATTGGTAGCTGTTGCAATGCTTCTGGCTGATCTTCACTCCAAATGCGGCAATTTTGCTTATTTACGTACCCATTCAACCAAAAATGAGCCTCATCGCTGAACACAATTTTTCGATAAAAAAGCGGATCCTCGGCCAGCTTTCCAAGAGCCCATTCACCAAAAATTCGGCGTTGTGGTAGGTCGGCTGGCTTTAGTTCTTGCACCAGCTGTATCTTAAAAGGCTTTACGCCCAAATCCTTCCGCAAAATTTTCCACGTAGTGCTGTAACAAAGGCCTAACTGCTGGGAACGGCGCCGAATCGACATTTCGCGGTCTTCTGTCACACTAGCTGATACGGCCGCAATATTTTCTTCACTACGCACAGTACGTAAACGTGTTGGTGGTTTAATGTCCAACAAAGTAAATTTGGTGCGAAATTTGGTCACAATCTTCCGAATAGACTACTCAGAAGGTCGAGAATGCCAACCATAAAATGGAAGCAGCGCGCGATGAACATTTCGAACCGAGCACGAATTTTGATAGTAAAATTCAATAATTTGCAAGCGTTGTTCATTTGTAAGACGATCCATGGTTAAATTGCAAACCAAACTGAAGCTGTTTGACAGTGACACAAGGTACTAAAACACACGTCAGCTGTCAAAACCAGTGTTGCCAAAACAAACCAGCTAAAAAATCACCCGTTATAATAAAGTATTTTTAATTTTGTGGCAATGACAAGTTTTCAAACCCAATAACAGGGTCTTTACCAAGATCACTTTCATTATCATTACAATAACCAATTCAAAACAAATGCAGTGATTGCCGGAAATGAAACTAGTTCTAAAAAAAAGACATTTTATGTAGGACGAGCTTACAATGATGGTGAGCTGCTTCCTGCTAAAATTTCAGTTAAAATAGGTGGTGCCTATGTTAGCCTTGCTGGCGAAGACATTTTCACGAGTCAATTTGAATTTTTAACTGGTGATGGCTATCGTTGGGAACCAGCGAAGTATCATAAAGACCTTCCCCTAGGAGCTGTATCGTCCGGACGAACTCGAGACGGTGAGCTAGTCTATGTTGGTCGTGGATATTATAACGGAAAATTGACTCCAGGCAAGGTTTATCCAACGGAATATTGTGTTTATATTGCGTATAAAGGTAAAGAAATCAGGATCAAGGAATATGACGTTCTCGTGAGAAACAGATAGTGCTTGATATAGCTGCAATATGCATAAATTGGTATTTAGATATAAGTTAGTTAAGCAAGTTTATACGTAGTATATGTAGGTAATAATTTAATGTTTTATAATAAAACAACAAGGAACATTAAAATTAACATTGTTTATATTTATTTTACCCCAATAAATTTGATTTACTTACTTACTTTACTTAATTTTGATGGCGCTCACAGCTCAGGATCGGCTTCGGCCTCAACTAACAAGCTCCTCCAGCCAGCTCTGTCCCTAGCTAGCCGCTTCCAGTTGCGCACACCGAGTGCTTTGATGTCGTCATTCACTTGATTGCGCCACCTGTTACGGGTTCTTCCTCTGCGGCGTACCTGCGTTGGATTCGAAGACTCGTTGGGCAGGTGCGTTGCTGTCCATACGCTCCACGTGCCCCAGCCATCTCAGCCGCTGTATTTTCAGCTTTTTGACCAGGTCAACGTCGCTGTATAGCCCGTATAGCTCGTCGTTGAATCTTCTCCTCCATACTCCTTCGATACACACCGGATTTGAAATTTGATTTAACATATTTCTAATTATTTCTTTAATTAATTGTAGGACTTATAGAAAATGTTTTTAATATCGTTTGTTTGTACGAAGATATGTGACTGTGAGTGTCATACATATTAAGTGACTTAAGTAGAAGGTAAAGTCAGTAATACGCTTTATTTTCATTTTGGACATAAAGAATTTTTGATGAATGGCGTGAATGAGGAAATTTCAGAAGGACTTAATTGCGTTCAAGCGCAACCGCGCATAAATAGACCGCCGTCAGGGTACATAAATCTAAGGTCAGTACGAAGCTAAATAAATTTCTTAAATATCCCGCGCACTAAAGGGGTTTTGACTGCACTTAAGCATATAGTACGCAGCTGAAGCAAAACGAAAATTTTCATACAAAAATTGACACAGCGAAATCATAAACGAAAAATGTTGTTCTCGTTTTGTTCAGCAGCATGCAGTTTGATAGCGAAAATTGAAAATCGTAGTAGATTACTAGAGTCAAGTCCCGACTTCTTTCCGAACACAATCTATTGTACAGCCAAGTACCTACGCTTCTGATGCGAAACGAAATTTTTCTTTGGTCTCCAAACTCCAACACGACAGCGAAATGCTTGCGGAAACCACAGCGACAAAATTCTCTTTGAAAGTGTCAGCAATTACAAACAAAAAAAAAAAAAAACAAACACAAAGCATAAAGCATAAACAATCACAGAAAAGAAAGAAAAAAAAAAAATCAGAACACGAGTGACACTCAAATGTCATTTTTCCGCGTCCTGGGTCAATTAGACTGCTCCAAATAATCTGCTACAATTATCGATTTCACTCATTGAACAGCGTACTGAAAAACGAAAAGCAGAACGAATTTTTTCGTTTATGATTTCGTTGTGTCATTTTTGTATGGTATTTTTCGTTTCGCATCAGCAGCGTACTAGGCTTCCGGAACACTAATGCCAGGGCCGTAGCGTCTATTGGGGAAACCGGGGCAATGTTCCAGGGCCGCCAGCCAGGGGGGCCCCCAAAGGAGATTTTCTTATGTATCGTCCGAATCGGTATTAACTTTTTTAAGTTAGCTTCGATTTCATTATACTCGTATGGTGCCCAGGAAAAAAGTCCGAGAAAAAGTTTGAGTTCGGTATTTGAAAGAGTATCAGTACACGAGCCAAAACCCACATTTTGCATAATTGGCCCTAATTCTAATTCTTCTATCAGCTCAGTATTTTCGAATGATTATTTCATGAAAAATGTTAAAGAGTGTGCAACTTTTTTGATTGTAAAAACTCTTCACTGTCTTCGACCTATCCAGACATATGCGCTCTTCTTATAATGTTTTGACTGTTCCTGTTACCACAGCAAAAGCGTAAAGATCTTTTTCAAAGCTGATAATAATACAAAATTACTTGTCAAGCACCATGGAACACAAAAGGCTTAGAAATTTATCATTGATATGGAAAAACCAGAAAAAAATCATTTTTGTTGAAATTTATTTCTACCAAAATTAAGGCTTACATTGTGAAATAGGGCCCGGTATTTGGTTTTGCCCCGGGGCCCCGCAAGCTCTAGCTACGGTCCTGATTAATGCCGGTGAAAATTTGACGTTTGAAGTTTTTGTTGGTTGCCGTTGAAGAAACAAAATGGACAAAAATTTTAATTTATTTGCTATTCAATTTTTTTAAGAAAAAATAAGTTAAGTTGACGTTTTCTTTTGTTAAATCGAAAAAATTCGGAGGAGTCAGTCGAATGTGAACGCCGTCATATGGGGGACAAATTATATTTTGACATATCGAGAATATTTCGTTGCAAAAGTCAGCTGACCGAGATGAGACTGAGACGAGACTGCAAATTTAAATTTTCTCGTGAAAAAGGCGAGACTGAGACCGAGACGAGAGTTAATTATACGAGACCGAGACGAGACTGAAAACTTTCGATTTTAACGAGACCGAGACGAGACTTACAAAAGTCTCGTAGAGTCTCGTATCGTGGCCAGTCCTAGATACCGATGCGCATTGGCTTTGAAATTCTGAACACCAAAATGGGGGGGGGGGGGGGGGGTGTGACAGAGTCGGGTAAAGCATTCCACATTCTTGTTGTGCAAATAAAGAAAGAATCTCTATACTTAACGGTTATAGTTGGACTCAAGGGTAACATGTTGAATTGTTTAAGGGGAAATGCAACTGATTATCTCACTAGAACACTGTTTATAAAAATTGCGATAAGTGATGTAATTGTTGCCGTTATTGTTCTATTACCTTTCATTTTTAAAGCCCTATTCTGGATTCTGTCCAAGAGACTTAAATGAGTTATAGGAGCACTTGCCCATATATGACGATTAAACTCAAGCTTGGGACGAATGAAGGCTTTATAGATCGTCGAATATGTGATCATCCCACAGAAAATAGTCTTTGATACACAGATGATATACAGAGGAGCTCTTCGAGCTGACGGCATAGCCAAAGCTTTTAAATTCATTATTTTTGTAAAACAATGATAAGAAAAATAGAAATAAATGAATTACTTACTTACAGAGGACTGGGAGCTTTTCGGTTTATTCGGTGCAAGTTCTGCTCATAGATAGCAGCATAGGTGGAGGGTTCCGCTTTAACGACAGCATTGAGTTTTTAAAGTATTAAATTCAACGAGGTCTTTGAATCCCCATTGGAGAATGCTATCGAGATCAGAATTTAATGAGCTTATGATGCGCTGCCGTTAAAGTTTCACATCCGAAGAACATGGATGTGAATCCGTAATCGATTATGAGAAGCTGAGGGTACTGACGTCAGCGCAACAGTTTAATGGATTAGAAGTTTTACACAAAAGATCATTTATGAATCAATATAAGGAAAAGAGTGGGAGACAAAACGGAGCCCTAGGGCACACCAGCATTCCAATGCAACTTGTATTGAACAGTCCGAAAGGAAGTTTCTAATCCAACAAAGTAGAGATTCTTCGATACCAAATGCACGCATTTTCGATAAGAGAGCTTGGTGCTAAATTCTATCAGATTCTCGGAAATATCAAGCGCAATAATCTTACATTCTTCAAAATGATGTCAAGATTTGTGCCACTGTTCGGTGAGATAAACCATCATATCACCAGTGGACCTATTGCTGCGAAAGCCGTACTACCGGTCATTAAGAAACTTTCGTTCTTGGAGATATTTCGTGAGCTGGAAATCAATCAGCGTTTCCATGATCTTGGTAAGAAGGGACGTAAGTGCAATTGGTCGATAGTTGGAGGGTGAAGAAGATACGCCTGTTTAAGGGACAGGCCGGACAACTGCTGTGTTCAATCCAATCGGAAAGAGACCAGTAAAGTAGGACAGATGGAAAAGCTTACGCAGTTGTTTTGCCAGCGTTGAAGAAAACCCTTTCAATGGGAGGGATACTACCCGGGCCAGCGGATTTGTGTATATCAAGATCTTTAAGGACTCTGGCAACTGCACGAGTGCGAAAGAAGATTCGTCCCATAAAATCGTTTGCGCTCTCAAGTACGGGAGGAGTCATAACACTTTCTGGCAGCGTCGAATTAACAGCAAACTGTGCTGCAAGCAAATTGGCTTTCTCTAACGAGCTGACAAAAGGGGTGTCGTTGAAGACAAGCGTTGGAACCGACGACGAAGTGGCATTTCGTATGTTCTTTGCAAATGACCAAACATTTTTACTACTATTGGGACATTGTAGAATTTTTTGCCTTAATTTTTGGTCATGCAAAAATTTGGTTCTTCGAATATGGTCGTTACAGGACTTCCTGGCTTGTTGAAACTTTTTCCGGTTTTCCTCAGTAGGGTTGGCTTTGTAACTAGGGAAACTTACTTCTCTGACCCTAATAACCTCTTTACAGCTCGAATTAAACCACGAGTTTTCTTTGGGTTTGATAGATTTTACCCTATTTGGGATAAAATTTCTCATTCCACAAAGAAATAAATTTGTGATCATATCTGCACTAGCGTCTACGTCACTATCGAGGAAGCATAGTGACCAGTTAAAGTTACTGAAGAAACCGTTGAGACCGTCCCAGTTGGCTTTCTCGTATTGCCAAACGGTTCTCGTTGGTACTTTCTTTTTAACTGAGTTTTGTTGGCACGAGAAATTAGCAGATATGACACAATGGTCTGACGAGCCTAGAGGCGATGATACACTAATAGTGTATTTATCAGGGTCAGAGGTAAGAAACAAGTCAAGGGTGTTGGCGGATTGACCTGTAACATCCGGTATTCGAGTTGGCTCGTCAACAAGCTGAGTCAGGTGGTTCAACTCAGCAAAGAGCTCAACATACCTTCCTTCGGGTGTTGTCTGACCCGAAAAGCGAAGCCAACTAGAATTGTGTACATTGAAATCGCCCGCAATGACGATTTCAGTGTGAGGGTAATGGGCAACAATTCTTTGAATGGAGTCGGACAGAGCATCAAATTCGTTACAAGTTGAATTTCTGTCCAGATTAGGACTTCGATAAAGAAAACAAGTATGAATGATGCGCTTATTCACCTTGAATTTTAACCACATGAAGTTGAAGTTTGTGTTAGAACACAGACCATATTGTGGTTGAAGTTGGTACGCAACATCATTTCTTATGTAAACGGCAAGACCATGACGGGAAAAGAAAACTGTCCAATTCTACTAAAAATTTGGAATCAAAAAATCTAAAGTATTACAAGACGAAACTTGAAAGTTCGATCCAAATCGGTCAAATAGTTTTAACATCATTGTTGTGCTCAAAGTAGGACACTTAAGTTGGAATGGATTTTTGTTTACATACTTGGAACCCTGAACTATGATAAAATATAGTTAAAATTTTATACTTTGGTAGCGATTTTAAAAGTTACGAAAATTGTTCACTTGGCATGTAAATATGTAATTTTCGAGATTTTTAAATTCACTACCAAAGTTGCTCAAAAAAAATATATAAATATTATAACTATATTTTATGATAGTTAAGGGTTCCAAGTACGTGTACAAAAATCAGTGCCAACTTAAGTGTCCTCCTAACTAACAATTTAACTTCTGTAAGGGTCTATCGAAGTTATTTCCCAATCAGCAAATTTGACTCTATAAGGCCTTAGAGAAACTCATTTGGCCCACATTGAGAAGCTCGAAAGGCTTTTAAGCAATCATTTACAGGTTTATTGGAAGTTTTCAATTTATTTCGCTAAGGCCTTATAGAACAAAACTACACTCAAACATTGCAAATGTAGTAGTGAGTTTTGTTCAAGTGTTTCGATAGGCACATCTAAAACCCCTTATAAATGGCTTGTCGAGGCCTAGGAGAAGCCTTTTCGAAGCACAATGCAAAACAAAATAAAAATAATTTTTTTATTTCTACATTTTCTCCTTTATTTTCATGCAAGTAATGATTTTCTTCTGGAACTTAATGCACAATAATTATATTTATCTGAAAAAACACATTACTTACTTGATGTATTTTGCGGGATTTGAACCGAGGATGGTTGGGTTGAGAGTCGGGCACCTTAGGTATTGAGTTAGCCTTGCATATGAAAAATGAGTGCCAAATTGGAACCACTTGAAACCGAAATTAGCTTCCTAAAAACTTCCTTGGGACTTCCTGATGAATTGAACTAATTTAAAAAATACAAGTGTCCATTCGTCTGTTGCTTGCAAGGGTGTTTTTTTTACTTAATGTTATTTTTTTTTTTTTAATGTTTCCATGATTACTTATCAGAGAAAACATGGAAGTGGTCACACAAACATACATTTTGTGAGACAACAATTAAAATATATGTAAGTTCCTTTTTCATTGAAATCGATTGTTTTTAAGAACGAAAGGCTTTGATTTGAGAAAAAATATAAAAAACTCTTTTATGCTCCATAAAATAAGTACATACTTTTCATTTTGTACACAAACCTTTTACGGACAATTTTAATTTGTATCTTTTTTAAAAACACTAGGCAATTGCCAAAATAAAAAAACAACAACGACCATCATTAAGTTTTTTCAACTGAAAGTAGCTATGTAGTATAGATATTAAAAAACGTTTAAAATTTAATTTAAAAAACTACTGAGTAATGAAAGCTTCATACTAAGATCATTTTTGAAAACATTCGAATTTCTTAACGTGACAATATTTTTTAACGATGAAACAGAAACTATACTATGGTCACCTTGTTTGTGAATAATTCAGCCAGCAGTAGCTTATTTTCACATCAATACTACTTTCCATTCGAAGTACCAGCTTTAATGCTTTCATGTAGAGTGTGCCAAACTTCGCTAGGACCAAATAATCGGAATTATTACTTCCCGCGCATGCGCCTGAGAGGATGATTAAAATTAAGTTTGCATAACCACCTCTTCACAGGTCTTATAGAAACAAATTAGGCTGACATCACTTTCGCTAAGGCAAGTTCATCGAAATAAATGCTCGCGCATGCGTCTGACAGAGTTCACACAATTATTATGCTTGTGTCGGGCTTGTGTTTGATGGGTTATAGAACTAAAATTGGATGTCATGCTTAATCAGAGTTACCACTGCGATCAAATTTAATTCTGAGGAAATCATTTTTATTGGTGGGATCCGGGGGTATTATTTTGTTTTATAGAAATTAAAAAAAAAAGACAAACAACGAATATGAATAAAGTGTATCTGTTTTTGTTAAATCGTTACTAATAAAAAATTATTAAATAATTTTTATTTGTACTGCAATTCTGAATATAAATTACATAATTATAGTTCCATGTAAAAAAAAATATATATATTTTTTTTTTTTCAAGTGAATTGCAAAATTTAAAAGCTGTTTTCAAAAATATAGCTTCGAAAATTTTCAACTTCGATGTCCAAACTAAATACAAGCCTTGTAGAAATAATAACTTATAGAAATTCAAAACATGAACCTTATAGAGGAAAAATTGTTAGTTGGGCTACCTCCTACTTTGACCACAGCAATGATGCAAACATTGCGTGTTGCACTTAGTTAGCATCATGTTTCTTGCCAAAACTATTTCACCGATTCGGACCGAATTTTTGAATTTCGTCTTGTTATACTTTAGATTACTTGTTTACAAATTTTTAGCGGAATTGGACAATTTTTGACCTATTTTTCGAGTGCTTCAAAATTACTTAGTTTTTCAGAATTTTATTTTGAATTCATGGTTAGCAACACAAATATAACATGGATAAATTTAAAACTAATACGCTTTTTTCAATCGTAATATCATTTTAATAACAACTATAATAAAATACTACTCACTGTCGTAGTTGTGGAGACCAGCAGGAAAAGGAAACAGTCTTTCATTTCCTCTGTAAATGTCCCGCTTTGGCCAGAATGAGGCAACAATCTTTTGGGAAGCCCTTTTTTGACGACCTTCACGAACTCTCCGGAACGAAGATCAAAGATTTGACTTCTTTCCTCAACGCGACGAAATGGATCTAGGATTTACTTCGGTTCCTCTTGCACCGTCTTCTTCCCCAAACTCCTAGGACTGCGAGCTAGCAGACTAACGGTTTTTTTAAAAGGTGGCTCATGGTGCACGAGGACCGGATGATCACACAATTGGGCCGAGCTCCACTTCAATACCAGCCAACAAGTGCCTAGGTGGCACAGTGTAGATGGGTCTTAGTTGCGGAATTCGACCCTTTTGAGTGTTTTCCTATTTTCAAGTTCAAGAATGTTTCAATGGATCTAGAATTAACTTCGGTTTCCTTTTGCACTATTTTCTTCCCCAAACTCCTATGACTGTGAGCTAGCAGACTACTGGTTTTTGAAGGTGGCTCATGGTGCACGAGGACCGGAGGATCACACGGTTGTGCCAACCTTCGCTTCAATACCAGTCAACAAGTTGCCTAGTTGGCACAGTGTAGATGGTTTTTAGTTGCGAACTTTGGTCCTATCGGGTGTTTTTCCTATGTCCAAATCCTTAATGAGTTTCATCACATGTCTAAATCCAATAAAAGCGTCTGGTCATACAGGCGGGTGGTACTTTCTCTGGTAACCACAAGTCATGTTGTGCAAACAGACGGAGGTGTACAGAGATTACCATATCCGAGTGTGCGACTAGACGATCACCCTAAGGGATCAGATCGTATGCGTCCCGGGCAAATCAGCAAATTGCTTAGCGTAGCATACTGCAGCTGAACTCGGGCGTAGGCGATGATCCGTTGGGAGTTCTATCACCAATTACCCTCTTTTTCTTTAAAAATGTTCTTTTAACCCACAGGTCAAACGAGTTATGGTATCAAAACGGTGCATTACCGCGTTAATTGGGTCATCGAGCAAGGATGCTTGTGACCGCCATCTCTACGTACATACATATGTATGTGGATTTGATTTTTTGCTATTTCTATGTGAAAGATAGAAAATTTAATATGGGTAAGCGGTAAAAAAGTCATCATTTCATAAAAAGGACATTTAATTTCCACATGATACATGCATCATTTGCATTATAATAAATTGTTCAGCTTGATAAACTCCCGCCTCCCTCCCCTCCCCGCATCTTTAAATGCATTTATACAAAAAGCCAATGAGGGAATTTTAGGGGCACTTTGGATATGTTGTACAGGATGAAATTCTGCGTCGACACACGCAATAAAATTTCATGAATTAATTTGTTCCCGGTCTGATCCTATCTTTTTTAGACTATATCTTAAAATAATCGCAAAATTAATTTAATTTCAAAATCACATGACCATCAGTCATTTTCAATTTTCGACAACCTACGCAAAACCTATGTATGTGGGTATGTGTACTATAGATAAAGCTGACTTTCAAAACATTTAGATTCTATAGATTATTTATTTATTTTATTTGTTCCCGTTGTTATAGTAAATATTCCTCTGATAGATTTGATAAAATATAGATTAACTGATGATTGAAAAATCAGCTCTTAATTGAAAAAAATCGATTTTGCTATCCGATTTTAAAGAGTCGAAATTTAGTGTCCATTACAAAAAAAAACTTTATAACATCCGCGATCGCATGTCCTTTCACCTTGGCAGTAAAGTTAAGATTTTTCATATTAAAAGTAATCGAATAAAAAATAATTTGATATAACGGGTCCTTGTAGTGGTTAACGAATTTTGCCAATGAACAAAGCGGAGCATTTCTATCGATTTTATTCGATTTCTTATGAATTTTAAAAATCAATTGTGGCGCTTATATAGGTGGTAGATTAAAAAATGAGGTACCGTATTAATGGGTATTCCATTGAGATTAAATATAAGAAAAATCAATCAATCAATCCATGCACATACTCACATGTTATTAAGTAATATGTATAAACAATATTATATTGTAAATTTCTCAGCTCAACGGTACAATAGGAATATAATTTTTACTTATACAAATTCCTAGTTGATACAGCTATATTTCATTTTTGCATTGCAAACCTGAACGGCAGTTAATTAAAAAGATATTAATAAAAGACCAAAAAAACAAATTTCAAAATTTGTACTCCTTCTTAAATAAATCTGTCAAATGACAAGTTAGAAAGATAAAATGTTAACCATTTAATTGCTATCAAATTAATCTATAACATAATAAAATTTGAGATTTTTGCAACAACCTATTAAAAAGTTAAAAATCAAATACTTTGAGAAATTGTTCAAAAAAATTTACCTTTTTTCAAAAATTATTTTGGGTATGAAAAAAAATAATTTATTTTTGTATTATCTTTAAAAATATGTAAAAATATTTGAAAAAAAATGTACGCTTATACGACTTTTAAGCACTTTTGGTAACGATTGTTTGTGCCTATTTCAGTCTTAAAACGGATATATCTAGATGATTTCGATTTTTGCAAAAAAAAAGATTTTCATGTTTTTTTCCTAATTCTTAAAGATCTTTAAAATAAAGAAAAAATGAAGTTCCTACAACACCGCGTTTAGAAGTTAAAAATCCAACTTTCCCCTACATTTACTTTCGTTTACCCTTTTAAATATGCCAATATCAAAAAATCCGTTCTTAGTGCTCACTTACATACAATTTGCAATGGTATAAGTTTTAGTTTGAATTTTTAGGACTTATAGTTTAGGCTGTAGCGTGATTTGTAAAAATGGTCATATTTAATACGATTAAAATTCTTTCTTTTATATAGTATAAAATAATTTTTATCAATATCACATTATAATAATCAATTATTGATGGCACTAAATTCTTTTAATCAGCATTTCGTATTCCTTTTTTTTGACTTCCTTTCCACCGTATGGAATATAGACACAGTATTCTCCCGGATGAACTTTTCCTGGAGTAGTTGAGCCACGATGATAACCACGCCCTACATAGACTGGCTGGCCGTTTCGGGTGTATCCTGTTCGAACAGCACCTATTGGGATATTATCTCCAGAATGCGTACCACCTACCCAGCTATATCCATCACCTACCAAGAACTCGAATTCATCTTTGAATATATCATGACCACCGTGGCTAACGTAAACAGAGCCCGAACTGAAAACCACCTTGGCAGGCAGGTTCTCACCGTCGTGATATGCACGCCCGACATAGATGATGGATTTATCTGTGTCTTCACCAGCCACGACTGCATTTCTTGGCGTAGGCTGTTGGAATGATCCAGGTACCCAAACGTGTGATGGTTCACAAATTAACACCTCATAGGTTTCCAACAGATGTTCTTCTCCACCATAGGGAATGTACAGACACTGTTGGGCAGGGTGAATTTTACCGACAGTCTCATTTCCTTCCCAGATACCACGTCCAACATACAGTGGCTCACCGCCAGCGGTGTTACCAGCTCGGACAGCTGCTAGGGGCACCGAAGTAGTGGAGCACTTGGTAAATCTGTAGTTCTCGCCAACTAGAACTTCAAAGTCGGTCTTGGTGATTTCACGACCGCCCCAGCTGACATAGGCGCAGTGTTTGTTGGGAACGACTTTAGCTGGCAGTTGGTCACCTTCGTGGAAGGCACGTCCAACGTAAATTGGCGATCCATCGCTGTCTTGTCCTCCGAGAACAGCAGAGGATGGTATAGGTGCGTCTGATGTTGAATGAACCCATTTGTGAGCTGAAATAGAAAAAAAAATAAGAACTTCACTTCAGAATTAAAATTATCTGTGTTTTTCCTTACCCATTTTGTTTATTTTTATGTTTTCTGACGGAATAAAAAACTCTTTAAATGTTTTTAAGCTTTCCCTTACTGTATTCTTGATATCTATACTCGTTATAGTGTCACCTCCACTGGACGGTATCTAGCGTATTACTATAATTTTTTTTTCCAAAATGCACCTCCATTTATAGCAAAAATATGGGAAATGTTGATAAGATAAAAGTTATAATTCTTAGTGATTATTACTAGCTGAGGTAAATGGAAACATGATTCACCACCAACAGCGATACGAAAGTTAAACGAGCATCGGTATCAAAAATGGAAGAATAAGATTAACATTATTTTGTTTCACTATCTAGGTATTTTCTTTTGAAATCAGAAGTGATTTTGATACTGACAGCTGTTTCCCGTCTGAAATCTTGATCTTGACAGAAAGTCAGTATCATACCTCCGCGGAAAAAAATTAGTCCTTTTACGATTGTGCAACGTTGAGAAATATTGAAAAGTTATTTCCAAACAGTGCGTTTTTTTGAAAAGAAGTTTTGGTCGTAATGAAGCACCCACCGCGCGCCTGCAATGTTAACAAAATTGGCAGAACCACTTGAGATTTGACCACTTTTGATTTTTTTGTGGGGAATCGTGATGGACCGATGTTATGCTAACATCCCGGAAACGATTCCAGCACTTAAGGCCAATTTCATTTTTTATCTTTAATAGATATTTGTTGAGCTGAGAAATTTACAATATAATATTGTTTATACATATTACTTAATAACATGTGAGTATGTGCATGGATTCATTTAGTTTTTTCTTATATTTAATCTCAATGGAATACCAATTAATACGGTAACTCATTTTTTAATCTACCACCTATATTAGCGCCACAATTGATTTTTAAAATTCATAAGAAATCGAATAAAATCGATAGAAATGCTCCGCTTTGTTCATTGGCAAAATTCGTCAACCACTACAAAGACCCGTTATCTCAAATTATTTTTTATTCGATTATTTTTAATATGAAAAATCATAACTTCATTTCTCATTGGCCGATATTTAAAGTGAAGATCTCAAAATTTAGCTATGAGATGTGGGTAAATTTTTGTATAAAAATTATTGAGAGGGGGTGAAAAATTTCATACTAAAAGGGTGTGTAAATGACCCATCAAATTTATATTACATATATTAAATTCAAAACTTGATGAAATTTTTTCGAAATTAAAAAAAACTAATGATGCACAATTATAGCTGTAATATTCTTCTACAAATATGTGAATATTTTTATATATGTAAATCTAACGGAAAAAAAAAGTATGAGCAAATAAATAAATAAATCACAAAAAAAAAACTACACTCAGACAACTTTAGTGGCTTCAAAATTAAGTAAAAGTTAATTGTTCATAAAAATGATACACAAAATTGAGGTTGAAATTTATAACTTAAATTTGTGTGTAAAAATTATTGCAAAATATTAAACAAATGTGTACTCAAAATGTGTTTTAATGAAAAATCAACTTAATTTTTCGTACTTTAAATTCAAAAGTTAATGAAAAATTTAAAAATTTTAAATAACAAATGATGCACCTTTAAAGGGGTTCCCTTATTCTACAAATATGTAAGTAATATTGTATTTGTAAATCCTACGAGAACAAAATTAGGGGCAATTTAATGAAATAAAACACAATAAATCTACATTTAGCCAAATTTAGAGGATGCAAACTTGAGTGATACTTAATAGTTTATAACAAATGATACATGAATTTAAGGGAGGAATTTACCATCTAAATGCCTGTGTTGAAATTTTATCAAAAAATTCATACTAAAAAAGTGATTTAGTCAAAAATCAATTCGATTTTTGGTGCTTTAAATGCAAAGTTAATAAAAAATTGATAAACTTTGAAAAACAAAACCAACACTCTAATTGCCCTTATCCTCATCTATTTCCACAAAAGTCACTCTAAAATTAGTTTTATTGATTTATTTACCAAAAAAATGCAAAATGTACAATGCTTTTTCAACGAATTTTATTTTTTTAATTTCACCACGCCCATAAAATATTTTCAAATTCAAAAATTATAAATTTTGAAAATCTAATAAAAATTCCGATTTACAAAACATAACTGTGCGTTGCTCACAAGCTTCACAAAATAATTTCAAATATTAAAATTTTAGATTAGAAATATTTTTTACAGATAAAATCCAGAAAATTTTTTAAATTTTTAATTTGTCTGCATACTGAAGATTTTCGAATATGTAACTACTCACCTATCTAGATGGTACATTTGCGCGGAGCGGTATTATGGTTGTGTGTATGATGGGTGGCATATTGAAAACGCAGCGTCCTCGGAATTTGTTTGCTGTAATGCATTTTCAGAGCAAACGAGAACGACAGGGAACCTAGGAAGGGTTTGAGCGAGTGCAGAGCAACAGTTAGTGGTCGGCATTGCACATAATTTTGTCCGAAAACCGAACCTGTGTGAGTAGAAAAACAAAACTTGTTATTTTTTTCAAATAACCTTATTCTACTTCTTATTACAATTTTATCGTTTTTGTAAGGCTGAGTGTAGAAAGTCTCTACTTTTTGCAACTTTGACATTCAATTTCAAGGTCAAATCATGGAGCCCTAAATTTAATATTGGAGCACTAAATTAGCCCCAAAATAGCCCTTTATTCCTGCATCATTAGATTTTTGAATTTCCGTTGTGGTGTTTCCAGCTTGACTTGGGAGCACCACAAGTTTGAGGCTGAAGGGATCTTAGTACTCCATGGGCATTGGAGCACTAAATTAGCACCAAATTTGCCCCTAATTCCTGGATTATTAGATTTTCAAAATTCCGTTGTGGTGTTACCAGCTTGACGCACCTCATTTTGTTTATGTCTTTACTTTTCTACAAGTTTTCCCTTAGCCATTTTCTGTTTAAATGAAATTGGAATGAGTTATTTGATAGTGTGTGAAAAAAAAAAGTTTCTTCTTGTTTAAGGGAAACCACTTTGCACCTTAAAAAAGCCAACAAATTGTCATGTACGTTTACCGTAAATCGAGAACATATAGTACATGTTAATAAAAATAAATGTATGTACACTCCCTGTCACTTGTTTGAGGCCACTATTTTCACAAAAGCTTTTTCTCGATAAATACCTGTAGAAAAAATTTTGATACCTGTGAGTACGTAAATATATTTTGCAAAAAAAAAAGTATAAATTTAAAGGGGTAACTTGGAAATTCCATAGGAATTTCACAAATTATAAGAATGGACGGCAAAAATAGGTATACAAAATTGCGTCACTTGATTGAGGCCACTTGAAAAATCTTATAAAAAATTGACAAAACTATAAAAATGTTTACTTTTTTGTTGTTTTTAAACTTTTTAAACATTAATGTATTATGTTTGGAATTAAATCATACAGTTTTTTGGAAGAATCCAGTGAAATCGGGCTCCAGGCATCGCAGTTAGCTTCGACCAGTGGGGGGGGGGGGGGGGGGCTTGGTAGATCCTGTTTGAGACATTAATGGCCAGTTTCACAAGTTAAACTACAATTTATGTTTAAACTTAAGATCAGCACTTGGTTCGGTTTCAAAGTAAACCTTGAACTTAGATAATTCTGTAGTTCTAGATAAACGAATGTATTCTGCAATTTAAACTTCATAGCCTAAGAGCCGGCAGCAAATTTTGGGAGTGGATTGATAACCAAAATATGAGTATGATGGTTTGTAGGTGCATATATCGCGGTATCACAAACAACCGTCTCTCAGGTTTCTATTTCAGGCCTTTTCGGGGGTGGGGGTTTGAAAATAGCGATTTTCCAGTTTATTTTGTCATTTTCTTAAAGTCAAAACATCCTATTCTTTGCAATTCCACCAATAGAACTCAAAATATAAGCTTTTTAAGAGGACCATATCGTCTTTTTCTTGGAGAATTATAAAACACAAAAAATCAACAAAACAAAGTCTCCAAAAAAATCGATTAAGGTTCGCTTAAAAAGCTAATATCTTGAGTTCTATTGGTCGGATTGCCAAGATTTTGACGTTTTGACTCAAAGAAAATGACAGAGCATCAAATTATATATTTTTTTAAATTTATTGAAGTAGTAATATCTATGAAAAAATAAACTGGAAAATCGCTATTTTCAAACTCCCACCCCAGCCAAAGGCTGAAAAAGAAACCTGCCAGACAGTTGTTTTTGATACCGCGATATATGCACCTACAAACCATCATACTCCTATTTTATTCAGCAATCCACTCCCAACATTTGCTGTAGGCTCTTGGTCTATCAGTGCAGCGTTCAGAAGACTTGATCGTAATAACCATTCTAAAATCTTATTGATAACTGCCATTTTATAATAATAATCAATTATTATATTTCTTTCTATTTGAAATTATTTTTTTGAGTGAAAAGAGAAAAACGCTTCCCTTGAAGAATAAAATTATTTTAACTATTTTGATGATTTTAAAGTAATTGAATTTTGGCATTCCCACTTTTCCTTTTAGAATAGCCTTGTTTTTTGTGCATTTATATCAGCTTCTAACCCCGGTTTAAAATTATTTCAATATTACATACAATAACATCGGTAGTATTAAACATTTAAAATATTTTTAAGTGGAGATAGAAAAAAAAATGTATATACCTTCAATTTTCAGCCACGTCAAGCTTTGAACTACCAGAAGAAAAAATCTGTCAGTAAATTTGTACGTCAGTCTAGATGGACTGCAAATATTCACACGCATGATTTTCTGAGTGGCCAGAGAAAACTCAGATTTTGATTTGTTGTTCCCAAATTCTTCACGGGTTTTAGCCCCAATTTCGTTTTTTTTGCAAAGTTAGCGAAGTTCTTAGGGTGAATTATTTTTTTCGTTTGGCATGTTAATTGTTAAGCCCCGACCCCGTTTTTTTCAATTATCTCTTTAAGCTTTAGCCCCAAGTTGGACTTGACAGTCCCTTGAGTCAAGCGCAAAAATTTTCTGGAATAAGGTAAGTTTTAAAGGAATTATTTGCTTAGCCCCGACCACGTTTTTTTGCACAATTCTTGTCAAGCCCTACTCGCGAGCTGTTTTTTTTTTCGTCCCAATTTTGTGTCAATTATCCGTAGCCCCGAACTTGTTGTAAAATTCCCTTCAGAATTCAGCTCCGACCTAATTAATTTGGGGCTTAAAAAAAAAATACGTAGCATATAAATTGCGTAGCCCCAGCCTCGTTAATTTTTCTGACTCCTGATTCTGATTTCTATATTTCAATCAATTTTTAAGAACCGCCTGTGGGGGGGGCTTTAGCCCCTATTGCCACCCCCTGGATCCGCCACTGGCTTCGACTAAGACGTCCTTATCTCGAAACTGTCTACCAGTATCAGAAACTTTTTGAGATAGCCAGGCCCAAACGTTTTCGATGATGTTTGAGTCCGGTGAATATGGTAAAAGTCCACCGTTTTCCAACTGAATTCAGCTACTAGCTACCCAGGAAGTATGGATAGGGGCGTTGTCCTGTTGGAATATCCAAGGTAGAGGTTCAAGAATATTCTTTAGCTTTGGAAATACCCGTTACAGCAGGCATTTGTAACTATTTCCGTTCATTGTTGTAGTTATAAATTCCAATTCAAATGTTCCATTATAGGTGATAGCTCCCCACACCATAGCACCTGATGTATGTCTGTGATGTTTTAACAAAATAAGTTCTTCTTTTCATTAATCGTGAAAATGAAAGTTGTAACCATCGGGTACGTCAAGATTAAACTTTTTTTCACCTGAAAAGACAACCTTTTTCCATGCGTTTCTACAGGCAACATGCTCCCTGGCGAAATTCATCCGTAGTTCCTTATGTAGCTGCCGTAGAACCGGTTTCTTTTTGATTTTCGTATACTCTTGATGTACCACTGGTTTTATTATCCTTAAAACCGTCGAAATACTGGCTGACACTCCACTTTTTGACCTTATTTTAGGCTCAGATAGTGTGGAATTTGAAGCTAGCCGCTGAATGAGTCGCTTTTATCGGATTGTTGTTGCTTGAGCTGTGCGTACTTTTTGTTTTTTTTTGTCATTGTTTTCAGTGTCTGCTAGATAGTTGTTGATAATCGTCTTAATTCTGTCCGGTCTCCTAGTTTTTTCTCGGCCTGAGAATCCCAGTTCCTTTAAAGCATCTATTGATCCTCTTTCTGCTATTGTCGACGTGTTTCCAGAGACCATTTTAATTTGAAATTTAATATAAAATATAGTTTCCTATCCTTTCTTAAATATTTTAAACTTTTGTTTGAAAAAAATCGGCGATGTTAACTTTTGCCAAGCAATTTTTGGAATGGCCTCAATCAAGTGACGCAACTTTTTATATCTATTTTTTGCAGTCCATTCGCATAATTTGGGAAATTTCTATGAATTTTCCGAGTTAACTCTTTAACTTTATCCTTTTTTATTGCAAAATATATATATATCTACTCACACGTATCAAAAACTTTCAGGAAAAATATTGCTTACAGGTATTTATCGAGAAAAAACTTTTATGAAAATAGTGGCCTTAAACAAGTGACAGGGTGTGTATATTATTTTTTAAAATGTTTGAGCATTGGTCCGGGCTTATCTTCGAAACAAGTCGGAGCCGCAGCCCAAAGCTGAACAGAAATTCAACTCTTAACAAATTTGATGATCTGTCCGACTCCATCCAAAGAATTGTTTTCCATTAGATATCCTCACACTGAAATCGTCATTGAGGTGAGGGCGATTTTACCGTACACAATTCTAGTTGACACTTGCTTCTTACATCTGAAACTAATAAATACACTATTAGTGTGTTATCGCCTCTAGAGGCACATCAGACCATTGTGTCATACCTGCTAATTTCTCGTGCCAACAAAACTCATTCAAAGAGAAAGCACCAACGAGAACCGTTTTGCAATACGAGAAAGCCAACTAGAACGGTCTTAACGGTTTCTGCAGGAACTTTAATTGGTCACTATGCTATGTGACGTAGACGCTAGTACAGATATGATCACACGTTTAATTCTTTGTGGAATGAGAAATTGTATCCCAAATAGGGTAAAATCTATATCAAACCCAAAGAAAAAGTATTGTTTGATTCGAGCTGTTAAGAGGTTATTAAGGTCAGAGTAGTGAGTTGCCGAAGTTATAATGACAACTCTACTGAGGGAAACCGGAAGGAATTTCCACAAGCCAGAAATATCTCGATTTACACAAATCCGCTGGCCTTGATAGTATACCTTCAATTGTTGTAAAGAGGTGCTCTTTACCGCTGGCAAACCCACTGCATTAGCTTTTCAATCTGTCCTATTCTACTGGTCTCCTTACGAGTGGATGGAAAACAGCATTTGTCCTGGCAGTCTCTAAAAAAGGCGTATCTTCTTCACCCTCAAACGTCACGTCTTTCCAAGGAAACGCTAGCTCAACAAACTAAAGCTTCTTAATGACTGGGAATACGGCTCTGGTGGCAAAATGTCCACTGGTGATTTGATGGTATATCTTGCGGAACAGTGGAACAAATATTTACATCGTTTTGAAGAAAGTAGGATTATTGCGGTTGATGTTTTGAAATTTTTTGATAGAGTTTGGCATCAAGCTCTCTAAGCAAAAATGCACGCATTTGGTACCCTTGAATATCTTCTTCGTTGCATTGGAAATCACCTTTCGGATCATTTTGTGCAAGTCGTATTGGATATCTGAAATTCACAAAATAAGTGCTGGTGTGCCCCAGGGCTCCGTTTTGTCTTCGACGTTCTTACTCATATATTCATAAATGATCTCTTGTCTGAAACTTCTAATCCATTTAACTCTTTTGCTGACGACACACATGCAAAAGCTTCGAATGGGGAACATAAACGGCAGAGTGTGCAAACATTAAATTCTGATCTTAATAGCATTTTCCAATGGGAATCAAAAATCGCCAATATTTTTAACCGTAAAGCTTACAGTATGTGTATCACTTCACTTGCTACCTTCTGTGGAACGATCATATATTTAACGTCGCCAAAAAACGTGCTAGGTATTTAGGTTTTCTTCAGCGAAGCAAGAATTTTATCTCCCTTTTAGATCTATCTGTAATCTGTAAAGCCTATATTCGTCCAAAACTCGAGTATAATTCTTATATCTGAGCAGGAGCTCCAATATTCCACTTGAGTCTATTGGATAGAATTCAAAGAAGAGCTACGAAAATGGGTGACGTGAAATAAGGCCCAACGAAATAAGACCAAATCTCAAATTTGGCCTTATTTCGCTTTGAAAATGGAAATAATTCCAATTAAGGTTGATTTCTATTTCCAAATCGAAATGAGGCCAAATTTCATTTGGAGATAAGACCAAATTTGTTTTTACGAAAACATTCAGTGATAACAGAAGCTTTGACAGCATCAGACCAACTGACAACATAGGCGCCTGCCAGGCAACTTAGCATACCCTAAGCGGAGCAACAGAGTCACGTGAGCGGGACAGAGGACCCAACAAGGTAGTTAAAATCCTTGAACCCGCGAAGCGGTCTACCCATAGTACTGTTTAGTTCAAAAACTTTGAAGCATATGCGCCTGCCAGTTGGGGGATTAATTCCTTTTTTTTGGGAACTAAACAGTGATTTGGGTAAAAGTTTTAATTAATCATATACATGAAGTGTTGGTCTTAATGCCAGTTCTTAAAAGCAAAAACGCGGGTCTTAGTTCATTTCTGTGGTGGAATTAACCCACGCGGGTTCTTTTTTGGGAAATTAAAACCGCAGTGGCTAGTTCGGTGGGCGTTTATACACTACACTGAATGAAAATATCATAACGGCGATTTATTTTTGCTGTTTTTTGAAAAAAAAAAAAAAAACATGAAAACGAAATAAAGCTAAATTGGCCATATTTCGTTTTCTAAAGCGAAATAAAGCCAAAACTAAAATTTGGCGTTATTTCCATATTAAAAGCGAAATAAGGCAAAATTTTTGATATTTGGCTTTATTTCGTTGGGCTTATTTCACGTCACCATGAAAATGATAGGCGATAGAAATGTCACGGAGGCATTTGCATCTCTTGAACACCGCCGCAATGTCTCGTCTTACATTATTTTACCGTTATTTAATATAGCTAGTTGCATTTTGCATTCCTCCCCTTAAAAAACATTGAACCGTAATACTCGTATGTAGGTATCTAGGAATGCACATCAGTGTACCCTCGTGCACAATTTAGGACGTACTGTCAAGTATAGAAATTATCTTTTCAGCCGCACTACCCGAATGTGGAATGCTTTACCCGGCTCTATTTTTCACTGCCATTTTGATATTCAGAGTTTCAAACCCAATGTGCATCGGTATCTCCAACAAGTGTGGCCTCTTTCGCCACCAAAAATTAAAATTAAAATCTTGCTGAAAATGCGATGACATATTTCACACGAAAAAAATGCTGTCAAAAGTGCCAATATGGGTTTTTTTCAAACAGGGAACATTTTTCGCCTGGGCGGATTTTCTTTCACGTGGTCTGACTGCGTTCAAAAGAATACAAACATTTTATGTGTAGTCAAAATCCCGTTTTTGCGTGCTCAATTTTCGAAGATTAACTTCTCACATTATAGCGGCCGTTGCTTATCGACATTTTACCTGGAAATATAATAAAGTATAAACATGGAATTTTATGGGAATGGTGCGTTTTCAAAACCAATCACAAGTTCTTTATCAAAAAGACCACTTACGTTATTATCAGCTATTTCATTAACTGCTCCAAACTCAAAAACAAATACAGTTATCAAAATATCTATTTCAAGGGAACTGTTTATTAACTGATAAACTGTTTATGAACAGAAAATAAGTTTCATTCTATCAATACAAAACCAGTCGATATATTTAACCTACATTATCACGAGTAGTTTTGGGTGAACTCCCTGAAACATATAATTATAAACAAAAGAGCTGATTTACCATACTGCTTATCAATATCAGTTAAGCACCTAGGTGAGGTAATATGTTTACGAATCAATCTCTTAATTTTTATATTTTATATCACTTACCATTCTAACGAACCTAACAGTCATTCATCGAAGTTCCTCAAAGGAACACCCAATATCATTAGAACTGGCGGAAAACCCAAACAATTGACACGAAGACTCCTATCATCTAAGCCAAAATGAGTAAGTATAAAGAAGAGTGTATGGTTAAGCCCTTAATGAGCTTTTCCTAGGGCTCTAGATTTTGTGCGATATTTTAGAACTTCCATTAAAAATGAACGTTTTCATTTTAGAGCACAAATGGATTCCAACAAATTCAAGTTCTCCAATTCCACCGGATGCAGTTCTGGGAGGTCACGATTGCGATCGTTCACCAATATATGTTGGCCGTGCCTGCCATGAAGGTCAGGAACTGCTAGCCAAAGTGATTCCCAGCAAACGCAGTGCATACGTGTGCTGGGATGGCTGTGAAATCACCAAGCCCGACTATGAAGTGCTTACTGGTGAAAACTACCGATGGTTTCAATGCTATGTTGGTACGATGCCTCGAACTGCTATCCAAATGGGCAACAACGCCAAGGGTGGACCACTCTATATTGGACGTGGCCATTTGGATGGAAGCCTGACAATTGGTAGATTTGATCCTTCTAATCGGCAATTGTATATTGCATTCGATGGAGGGGAGCGCTCTGTGGAATGCTGTGAGATTCTAACCTATCAAACTCCACACCGTTGGGTGGCAGAGTCGTTGCGTAACATTCCGAAAGATGCAGTGATTGCCGGTAATGAAACTAGTTCTAAAAAAAAGACAATTTATGTTGGACGAGCTTACAATGATGGCGAGCTACTTCCGGCAAAAATTTCAGCAAAAATAGGTGGTGCCTATGTTAGTCTTGCTGGCGAAGACATTTTCACGAGTCAATTTGAATTTTTAACTGGTGATGGCTATCGTTGGGAACCAGCGAAGTATCATAAAGACCTTCCTCTAGGAGCTGTATCGTCCGGACGAACTCGAGACGGTGAGCTAGTCTATGTTGGTCGTGGATATCATAACCGCGAATTGACACCAGGCAAGGTTTATCCAACGGAATATTGTGTTTACATTGCGTATGGAGGTAAAGAAATCAGGATCAAGGAATATGACGTTCTTGTTAGAAATAGATAGTGCTTGATTAAGCTGCAATATGCATAAGATCGTAGTTAGACATACATAAGTTAGTTAAAAATGTTTATAATATTGTATTTATGTATGTGTATGTGTACGTGTAGGTAATTATTCAATGTTTGTAAAACAATAAGGAATACTAAAATTAAGTGTATACAGATATGCATATAGATACATACATATTTTAAAACAATAAATATGATTTAACATACATATTTTTCAAATATGGATTTAATTAATTGCAGCCCTAAGACTTCTCCTATACATATGTACTACGTTTTCATTAGAGCTGAATTGAGGTAATTTCGGAAATTACCAAAAACGGTTTTCATTATCAAATTTGCTAGTTTCGTTTGAAATCTCGTTTTATTTTGAACTTGCTTTGGCAGTTAAACGTTTATTTTTGTTTTTGTTTTTGTCTTTTTCTGTTTTATTTTGAGCATAGTGCTTTGATATTTTCATACAAAAGCTTTTCAGGAGGCTTGGAGTTTGGAGATTCAGTTTGAGACCTTAAGTAATAAAACTTGCTTGTTCTAAGATCAATTTTATAATTTATAACAAAAAATAGAGATCAGTTTAGGTTTAATGCTGTGGGTATGTTATGAACTTCCCATTTTTGACAAGATTTGAAAACTGTTTATAATTGGCTAGTTCAGAAAAATTATATTTAAGTGTTCGTACTGACAAAAGATCATAAATGTGCTTTGACACGGTATCAGTCCTCTGAGATCTCATTTTTCCTGAATTAGCCAAATTAACGAGAAACTATTTTGTTCAAACTGCCACTTTAGGACATAAGACAAAGCTGCTCTAAGAAATTAGCCGCGGCCCGATTCTGCCAGCGTGAATGAATTTTCGTGTAAACGCTGCATACACTTT
The DNA here is from genome assembly GCA_949320155.1 of Melangyna quadrimaculata. Classification (NCBI taxonomy): domain Eukaryota; kingdom Metazoa; phylum Arthropoda; class Insecta; order Diptera; family Syrphidae; genus Melangyna; species Melangyna quadrimaculata. The sequence goes on from OX439485.1 coordinate 12,836,828, forward strand.
ATATTCATGCTAATAAAAAAAAATGTCGACAACTTCGCACGTCACTCGAGAGATTAGAGGGATTCCAAATATTCATTTGCTTTTGCATGACTTTCTGAGTGTGCACAGAGAAAACTCACGCTTTTGAAATTCGGCTCCTTGACTAGAGAATTTGTGTACAATTTCCTAGTACAAAAATGTTTTGAAAACGTAAACCGAAAAATCTCCAAGCCCAGCCAAAGCCGTAAGAAAGAATTCCTGTTGTATTAAACATTTACACTTAACTTGACATTCCGTTGTTCTCCAATGGTTTAAGCCTCAACTGCGTTTCTTTCGGTAAATAAGCTTTGTTTTTAGTGTAAACAGTCGAGGCATTTGACACGTTAATATTAAGCTCCGACCATTTTTTATCTCTTTTTTTACTTATCTCTTCAAGGCTTAGCCCCAACTTCGGACTTTGACAGTTCCTAGACTTGAGCCCCCAAAACTCTCTGGAATTAGGTTAGTTTTTAGGGAGTAAGTTGCCGGTGCTAGGTTTTTTGTCCAAAATTCTCAGACCTTGTTGTTCCAAAGCTGTTTTTTTTCGTCCCAATTTTCTAGGTTTTATTTTTAGGGAAAAATTGTGGTTGCATGAAACATGTTCATATTCATAGCCCCCAATTTGGTTTTTGTCCAATTCGCTTCAGGCTCTAGCCCCAATCTTTAGGCTTAGAAAAAAAAATTACATAACTTGACGTATGTAAATAGTTCAGCCCCAACCACGTTCTTTTGTCCATCAAATTTCATATCTTAACTATATTTTAGACGGAATATAAAATTCTACACGTTGTTATGTATTGCTTTCTATATTTCAAATTATTTTATGATTCGGCTGTGGGGGGGGGGGGGCTTTGTCCCCTATAGCCACCCACATGGATCCGCTACTGACGAGAACATACATTTTCTAGTACCTACTGTTAGATTTTTCAAAGGCGTTAGATATGGTCGACACTCCGTTTTACCTTTGTGGAAAACTTATTCAGCAGTTTAAATTCTCGACTTGTTCTGTGAAATTCTCGTTATCCTACTGTTGATTTGAACAACAAATTGTCCGATATCCTCCCAACCTCACGTGGCATTCCAGAAGGTTTAATTTTGGATCCTTTGTTATTTTCACTCTATGTAACAGTTCAATTCACATCTACATATGTAAGCTGATGACGTCCGAGATTATTTGAGTTGCTCGTTAAGGCTCCTCGAACATGGAGTAAGCTGCTTTAATGAAGACCTTGAAAAAAATACATGCTGGTCACAGCAAAATGTTGTCTTATTATCAAAGAAAGTTGTTGACTTGTCTTGCTATTTGCAATATATTTGCATATGAATATAAACGTGTGTCGTTAATAATATTGGAACTGTCTCCAACCTAAACAATAATAGATGAAGCTTACAAATTACAAAATAAAAAAAAAAAATCGGGACATTTTGTAATACGGGACAGATGTCGAGACAGCGTTCAAATATCGGGACTGTCCCGCCAAAATCGGGACGTCTGGGAGCCCTTAATTAGGCAATATTTTTGGCCTACCGGCCTACGAAGATATGACTGTGTATGTGTGTATCTAACTTTGAGAAAAGCCTTCTTAACATGACTTTCAATCATCAACCTCAATTATACCTAAGTGATTTGATTACTATGACGTCCTCACAAAGGATCCGAATGCTTAACCACCCACGCTATGCCTCTCTTACATCCGAGTGTCAGTTTTTCGTATATTTGATTCGATTATGGAATTCTCTTTGGCAAAACAAAAGTGAAATAGACGATGTTACGATATTACAAGCCAGTATGAAACTCCATTTTTCACATTAAAATTATAAACGTCATAGTAGTTCTTTTCTCTTTTTCATTCGTTACCTTTATAAAATTCCCATTTTCTTCTTTTTTTAGCTTAAAAAAAAAAAACTGTATAAAGTTTCCAACAATGATTTTGTTCACAATATTTGTCTAATCCTAGCTTTTTTTCGAAAATGTTAAATAATTGTAGCCTATGTCTAATGTCTAAGTCATAAGACAATCTTGTCTTGAAAAAATAAATAAATAAATATTGCCAGTATTAGTCACTCATTTAAATAAGCTGTCCCTGCCAAATTCGTTTCCCCGGAGTATTAAAATTTGTTCTAAGTCATCACAACATCGTGCAATGCTGCTTACAAGCTGTTGGTCTGGACTGGCTCAAGGCGGCTGCCGCGCGCGCCGTTCCTAGTTTCGACCTCATTATTCTTTATTGCTTGAAAAATTCATTACAGCAAACAGTTTTCAATGTCGCTGCGCATTTAAATATGCACAACATATGCCGCCCCTCATGCAGGCAACCACAATTTCGTCCTGCGCAAATGCACCATTTCGTAGGTGAGTAGCTACCTTTCCCAAAATCTTCAGGTTCTCGCACGATCCCGATATTTCAAAAAAAAAATTACATAGAATTCCTTGAGTACTTTAATTTAACTTTATTCGTCAATATGTGTCTGTTCATATAAATTTATTTGTATCAATATCATCATATAATTGATGGTACTAATTTGTTTTAACCAGCATTTCGTAGCTCTTTTTCTTGACTTCCTTTCCACCGTATGGCATGTAGACACAGTATTCTCCTGGATGAACTTTTCCTGGAGTAGTTGAGCCATGCGGATAACCACGCCCTACATAGACTGGCTGGCCGTTTCGGGTGTATCCTGTTCGAACAGCACCTATTGGAATATTATCTCCAGAATGTGTACCACCTACCCAGAGATATCCATCACCTACCAGATACTCGAATTCATCTTTGAATATATCATGACCGTCGTGGCTAACGTAACAACAGCCCTTTTTGGGAATTACCTTGGCGGGAAGGTTCTCACCATCGTGATAGGCACGACCGACATAGATGGTGGATTTATCTGTGTCTTCACCACCGATTACTGCATTTGGCGGAACGTGATGTAAGGATCCAGGTACCCAAACGTGTGATGGTTCACAAATTAACACCTCATAGGATTCCAACATATGTTCTTCTCCGCCATAGGGAACAAACAGACACTGATGGGCAGTGTGAATTTTACCGACAGTCTCATTTCCTTCCCAGATACCACGTCCAACATACAGTGGCTCACCGTCAGAGGTGTTACCAGCTCGGACAGCTTGTGGGGGCACCGAAGTAGTGGAGCATTTTTTAAATCTGTAATTCTCACCAACTAGAACTTCATATTCGGTCTTGGTGATTTCACGACCGCCCCAGCTGACATAGGCGCAGTGCTTGTTGGGAACAACTTTAGCTGGCAGTTGGTCGCCTTCGTGGAAAGCACGTCCAACATAAATTGGCGATCCATCGCTGTCTTGTCCTCCCAGAACAGCAAAGGGTGGTATTGGTGCGTCTGATGTTGAGTAAACCCAATTGTGATCTGAAATAGAAACAAAAAATTAAAAATTATAGAATTTTACTTCGGAATTGTGTAACTCTTTTATCAGGTGGACAAACATGTTTATCAAAATCGTCGTAGCTAATAGTTGAAATTATCAATGTTTTTCCTTACCCATTTTGTTTTATATTTTTTAACGAATTAAAAAACTCTTTAAATGTTTTTGAGCTTTCACTTGCTTTATTCTTGATATCTTGATTGATACCTATACTCTTTATAGTGTCACCTTCACGGGGCGGAATCTAGCGTATTACTATGGTTTTTTTCAAAATTAAGCTCCATATATAACCAAAATATGTGAAATGTTGATAAGAGCAAAGATATAATTTTTATTGATTATTATTTGTTTGATAAATCACCAGCTGAGTTAAATAGAACATGATTCACCAACAGATATACAAAAGTCAAACGAGGACTGGTATCAGTGATGGTAAAATAAGATTAACATTTTGTTGTGTCGTTATGTAGGTGAATGGTGCAATGCCAATGGCCAATGATCAATAATCTTACAGAATATTCTGTAACTTATGGGATCTGAAAATAAATGTAAATGTAAAAACTCAAATATAATGGTTTTCGAGCATTATAGGGGAAGAATAGAATCAGGGATATGGGACTTTGAATAATAGACTTCTAGCCCAGTCAAAATAGACAGTTCCCTGAACAAAATTCTGATAACGCTTAAACTTGGTGGGGGCCTTCCAGTGGCTATAACAGCAGCAATGACTTAAAGTCCCCGACGATCCGACAGGAGCATAACTTTTAAAGCTTGGTTTAGTGTCGAAAAAATCAGTTTTTAGGAAATAGCTTTTTAATGGCAAATGCTATCGAAAAGATTCGAGTACAGTTTGAGGATTATAAAATTCTCTATAAAAAAATGCCTACGACCAATAATTAAGCAGGTATAGCTATTTAAAAATAACATAAAATGACGAAAATATTGTTTTTTTTTTTCAAATAACTGTTAAACCGTCAATGCTTTCGAAAAAAGTCTAGGAACACTTTGTAGATAGCACAATGTTTTATAAAAAAATTAACACACTTTTTTTCCTACGACCTATAATTTACAAAATATAGTTGTTAAAAAAAAATGACGAATACATTGTTTTTTTGAGTATAACTGTTAAACCGTCAATTCTATCACAACAAAGTCTAGGAACGCTTTGTAGACCACATAATTTTCTATAAAAAAGATTAACAAACTTTTTTTCCTACGACCTATAATTTACAAAATACAGCTTCTAAGAAAACAAACAATTGACGAAATTATTGTTTCTTTGAGAACAACTGCTTAGTAGTCAATGATATCAAAAAGTTGTCTAGGTACAGGTACAGTTTGTAGAACACAAATTTTTTTTTTAAAAAATATAAACCGTTTTTTTTCTACACGCAAGAATAAAGAAAATAAAGCTATTTGAAAAAAAAAAAACATAAAATACCAACAATATTTGTTTTATTCCTATTAATCCGTGATGATGGCTATATCTGGCACCTACTGTACTACTTATACAGGGTGATTGGTATAAGATGCACCAAAAAGCTTTAAAGAGTGGGTTGGGCTAAGACAAGAAAAAAATTGTATGGAAGTGGGGTCTATTTCCCTCCGTTTAGGGGGGAGGGGCAATTTTCTAAAAAATTGACAGAAAAAAAAATTATTTAAAAACAACGGTAAACCTTGCAAGGGCCTGCAATACCTTTTTGAAAAGCCAGAAATCTCTTCTATTTTTAAAAAATTAATTTTCAAACTCGAAATTTTCAGAAAAAAAAAAATTAAACAACATTTCAAACTAATTTTTAACAAAATTTTATGTATTTAAGTATAATTTTTGTTTTCAAAATTTAATGCTCTTGTCAATGATTTTTAGTCAAACACTAAAAACCAAATGGATCAAGGACTTTTACTTTTCAAGATATACTTACTTGCTTACTTACTTAGGTCCTCGGACCTTTTACGTCCGTGATGTTTCCCTTACGGGACATAGGGCCTCCACTACACCTACGCGCCATCGTGTACGATTTCTTGAAATATATTTCAGCTCTCTCCAACTTTTCCCCAGTCGTGCCGATTCCTGTTCGACCGTTATCGCCATGTACTTCTAGGCCGTCCCACTTGTCTTCCATCCTGTGTGAGCGGGTTCCACTGCATTGCTTGAGATGCAATGCACCGATCGCCTTTTCGAAGCGTATGGCCAATCCACTGCCACTTTCTTCTTCGTATAATGGAGTCTATGGGCTCCTAACCCGTTCTCGCATGAAGTTCGGCATTGGAGATACGGTTGGGCCAGAAAATCCTCAAGATGTTTCGTAGACATCTACTAACGAAGGTTTGCAGCTTTCTAGTGACAGTGTCAGTGACTTTCCAAGTGCTGCAGCCGTAAAGCAGAACGGATTCAACATTGGAGCGGAACAGTCGTAGCTTGGTCTTTAAGCTAAAAGAGTTGTTTCTCAATATTTTCGACAGCATTCCGAACGCAGCCTTTGCTTTTCTGATTCGGCTGTTTACGTCCAGTTTAGTTCAGCCACCCGTAGAGACAACTCCCAAGATATTGCAAATCCTCTACCATCTCTACCGGTTGTCCAGAAATATTTACTTGGATTGATGAGGAAGTTCCAAGGCTGATCCTTTTAGTTTTTGCCGAGTTGATCTTAAGCCCTACCATTTCTGCTTCTCTCTTCACCCTTGTTGCCATTTGATGGAGATCCATGATTCTATGAGAGAGTAAGCATACGTCGTCCGCGTAGTCCAGATGTTTGCGGTGAGATTGCAGAGTCCACTGAATTCCTCCATTTCCACTTGACAAAGCTGCGTGCAGTACGTCACTTATCACCAACAGGAACAGTATTGGTGACAGTATACAGCCTTGCCTAACTCCACTTTGGATTTCAAACTCCTCTGACAGCCTACCTTTGTGCAAAACGTGACACTTGGATCCATCATATGTAGCCTTGATAATAGCAATCAATTTATCTGGGATGCCCCTCCTGCGCAAAGCAAGCCAAATAAATTCTCTATTTACACTGTCGAACGCCATTTCAAAATCGATGAACAGCAGGTGAAGTGGTGATCGATATTGAACGCACTGTTCGATGATGATCCGCAAGGTGTTGATGTGATCCACACAGGAAGATCCTGCTTGTTCGGCGTCGAGTGTGTCTTCGAGGTGGTCTTTAATTCGGTCCAAAACTATCCCTGTTATTATCTTGAGATATGAAAAAATAAATGAAGCAAATTTCTCATAAAACTAAGAAGAATCCTAAATGATCATTTCAGCAACCAGCAACGGATAACATCAACCTCGTTTTAACTAAGATGCTGGTTTCTTTATTTTTTAATATCAAAGTCCTAGAACCTAAAAACTGACTTTTTCGACACTTAAATATGCTTAAAAAGATATGCTCCTGTCGGATCGTCGGGGACTTTTAGTCATTGCTGCGTTGTACTCACTGGAAGGCCCCCACCAAGTTTAAGCGTTATCGGAATTTTGTTCACGATTTGTATGTCTATTTTGACTGTGCTATTCTTAGAGGTTTGTGAAGTTAGATGCCTGGGCTCAGGGAAGTTTAAGTCTCCAACTCGTACCACTGTATTACTTTGTTCCGAAAAGGCACGTGGAAATTATCGGAAATCTGGGTTTGATTGGTTTTTTATAACCGTCTGAGTGCTGTTTACGGATAGCAAAACTTTGGGAGACATCATAATGCCAATGAAAGACTTGAATGCAAGGTTGGCAATACGAGTAATGGACTCAGCCATGTTATCCGAAAGGATGGTGTTAGCGATGTTGTTTTCTTTTACAGGGCAATCGCATATGGTGTGATAAAAACTAGAGTGTGTATGTTGGGTTAAGATCAGAAAAAATCGTAGGATAGGGGGATCTGTTCCTTCCGTTGATGTTTGGGGGGGGGTTGTTGTTAGTTGTTTTTTTATAACTTTCAAGTGAGTAGACTCCCCCTACCATTCGATTTTTTTTTCTTGTCTCAACCCAACCTACACGCTCTAGCCATTTGACACAAATGTTTCTTTTGACACATATTTTTGGTACCTTTGAAAATTTTGAATGTCAATTTGAAGATAAATTATTAGAATGCATATAAAATATTACTTCAAAAAATTTTATCAAACTGTTTTAAAAAATATTTTGTATACTTTTTCGGAAGCTTTTTTTCTTAAAGCAGATTCCCGTTAATTAACGAACAGAATATTTGTTACCAATAAAGTTTTATCTGTTTTCGAAATAAATAAGACTTTTTTAAGAGATTTTTAATATTTGTATATTTGGGGTCAGTAGCGGATCTAGGATTTGGCTGTTGGGGGGAAATCTCATTGGCAAAATCTCATATTATGTGTTTCGGCAGTATGAGCCCTCTTGAGACTAAGAGTAGGTACCAGTTTTATTTTAAATGTCACTAAAAAGCACAGAAAACAGTATTTTGCTGATTGAAAAATAAAATGTCAAAACTTCAAGACTTTTAGTTGGGCATGAGGTATATCTGCTCCAAAAAAATAGCATGCGGCCTATTTCTGCAAACGTGAATGAACTTTTGTGTATATAAGCTGCATACACTTTATATTCCTGCTCAAAAAATATGTCGATACTTCACTCTTGAGTCTAGAAGGATTGCACAGAGAAAACTTAAGCTTGTGGAATTTGGCTCCTTGACTAGATTTCTTGTATGTAATTGCTTAGTCCAAAAATTTTTTGTGTGTTTAATTGACGACGACCTTGGAAATATAAGCCCAAGATTCTCTAAGCCCTGGCTGACCTTAGGAAACAATTCCTGTTGTATTAAATAATTACACTAAAATTGACACGTCGTTTTTCTCCAATTCTGATTTTTTGTTGTTAAACAAGCTAAGTTTTTAGGGTAACTTGCTGTTGCATTTGACATGTTAATTGTTCAGCCCCGACCCTGATTTTTCAATTATCTCTTCAAGTTTAGGGCCTAACTTCGGGCTTTCAAAGTCCCTAGAGTTAAGCCCCAAAAACTAAGTGAAGTTTTTGGGGAATTGGTTGTTTTAACCCGACCACGTTTTTTGTCCAATTCTTTTCAGACCTTAGTCCCGAGATGTTTTTTTCATCCCAATCTTCTGGGCTTTGTTTTTAAGGAATAATTCTCTTTGCATATATATATTATGTTTGTTGTTTTTAGTACAGGAAAATTAGCAAGAAAGCAATCGTTTTATGGAACGAAATATAGGACGGCTGAATTTTGTAAACCTGAAAGAAGGCTATTAGAAAAGCTTATGCTCAGTTTTTCGGGACGCGAACTGATCTATATCTCCGAAACTATCGATTTGAAGTAAAAAGTTATAATAATGAGAATTGTTGATAATAAAATTATCTTTTATTTGTCATCAAAACTTTTTTCTGCGTGGACAATATTTTTGAGGTTATGTCGTTTTATTTTTTTTTTTTTACTTTTTTTACTTCTTTTAATTTTTCACATTTTTCTCATTTCCAGAGAAACTTTGGATATTGTTCTCATGATACAAATTGTAGACCACAAAGTTTAACAAATGTTCATATATTTTTAACGATGGTGCGATATTCCAGTCCTAAGGGGCCAGCTATGGTGCCAGTTATAGCTATCATTGAAAACCATCATTGAAAAAGTTAACTGTTGATTTTGAGACCTTTCGAAAGTATAATCATTGAATATTATAATGCAGAAATATAGCTTACGACTTCAAAATTATTTCTCCTTCAAAAAAAATTAATTTTGACTCATATCTTTCCCATAACGTGACTTTTAATTTTTCAATGATGAACTACCTTACCAATGATCATTGAAAAAATTAAAAGTTACGCTATGGGGAAGATATGGGTCAAAATGAATTTTTTTTGAAGGAGAAATAATTTTGAAGTCGTAAGCTATATATCTGCATTAAAATATTCAATGATTAAACTTTCGAAAGGTCTCAAAATCAACAGTTAACTTTTTCAGTGATGGTTTTCAATGATAGCTATAACTGGTACCTAAGGTACCAGTACCAGACATCCAGTGAACTACCTTACCAATGATCATTGAAAAAATTAAAAGTTACGTAGTGGGGAAGATATGGGTCCAAATGAATTTTTTTTTGGGAGGAGAAATAATTTTGAAGTCGTCGTAAGATATATTTTTGCATTTAAATATTCAATGATTAAACTTTCTAAGGGCTTCAAAATCAACGGCTAACTTTTTCAATGACGGTTTCCAATGATAGCTATAACTGGGCCCTAAGTTAGAGCTTTTGGAAAATTAGCTGCTAAATCAATTGAGCCGATAAAGAAACAATTGATCTTCTTCTTTCGACATCAACTGAAATATAAGACTAGTCAGACAGACTTGTGGTGGTAAGTCCGACAACTTTTATAAAAAAAAAACATAATTTTTTTTCTTTGCTTTTACCTGCCCAAAATCATCAATAACGATTTCAAAAAGATGAAACATATAACTCACGAAAATTGTTCATTTAATTCTTTGTTGTAAAGAGCTCAAACAAGGTGAAATCAAACTTGAATCGCAAAATTCAAAGTAAAAAAATTATTTATTAATTTGAAAAGAAACATGTACTTTCTTAAAATATTATAAGAATTATACAAAATGTCTTAGGCGCGTTGTTGGCTTTTCATATTATAATTAGCATAGAATGCAGTCTAACGTCTAAGCTATTTGTTGATACCATTAACGTAACTTTTTGAAATCGTTATTGATAATTTTCAACTGGTAAAAAGCAAAGAAAAAAAAATTATGTTTTTTTTATAAAAGTGGTCGGACTTACCACCACAAGTCTGTCTGACTATTTCTTTTGTATAGGTGATAGTCTTATATTTCAGTTGATGTCGAAAGAAGAAGACGATGGTAAGTATCGCTCAAAATTAGACATGTAAGACAAACTTATTGTTATTACTTAAATGTTAAATGAAGAATTAAAGCAGACTTGTGTGTGTCCAATGTATATGTTAAGAATATAAGGATGCCTTAGCCATTTTTTTTGACAATTTTTTTCGTAAACATTTGATATGGAATTAGGTTTATTTAATGATCTCAAACGCAAAGAAAACAAAAAAAAACGTACTTATAAAAGTGGTCGGACCCGTGGTACCTACACTCTAATAAAAGTCTGTCCGACCACTGTTTTTTTTTAAAGAAAATAGTCTTAGCTTTAATATGATACCTCATTTGTCGAAATACGAAGAACCTATGGGTAAGTACAAAGTCAAAAACCACGCCTACAAAAAAACTTGTTTTTATAGTAAAAATATTAAATAATCTTTTGAGTGCACTGGTTAAGCAGGCTGATGCCTTTTTAAATCATATTACAAGCATAGAAGACAGTCTTAGCTATGTTTTGATACCACTTTGATACCAAAATAGTCTAAGCTTTTCTTTTATACACCATATTTTGAAATCCAAAGGACCTATGGGTTCGTAATCGGAAAAAATGTTATTAAAAACAATGTTTTTTTTTTGATGCGTATAAAAATTCCAAAAATACTCTTGAAGGACCTACCTAAGCAAACTTTTTTTATCCAATTTATATTATGAGCATAGAGAAAGGTCTTAGCTATTTTTTGATCCCACTTTTCCAACTTTCTGATAAATTTTTTCATAGTTTTCAATACAAAAGATGCAAAGTGTAAAAAAAACCTGTTGTTATAAAAATGGTCGGACTCGTGGTAATCACCAGAAAAAAAGCTGTGCGACCAATGGTTTCGTAAAGGGGAATGTCCTAGCTTCCATTTGATATCCCATTTCTGACTGCACCTATGAGATAGGTTGGCTATCAAAAATGGCACTGGAAATTACCATTTTTCGAACCCATGGCACCTGAAAAACTTTGTCCAACCACCGGTTTTGATATCGTGTACCTTAGAGCTATCGATTAGTGTCCATTTTTTGGCAGCCGCGATAAGATAGGTAATCTTACGGTCGCTTCCCGGACTATAAGATATTATTTATTTAAATATAAAACAAACAATATGGTTTGTTTTATATTTAAAGAAATAATATCTTAGACCCTGAAGATGAGGATTATACTCGAAATATATTGGTAAAATAAACAAATAGCATTTTTAATTTTTAATGAACTTAAGAAAGCACAACCAGGAATAGAAATAAATTCTCTTTGCATTAAACATGTCCATTATTCGTAGTCCCGAACTTGATTTATCTCCAATTCCCTTAAGGCTTTAGCCCCAGTAAAATTATGTTGGGAAACAAATTAAATAACATCTAAATTAATCAGCGCCAACCTCGTTATGTTGTCTAATTTCCATAAAATTTAACAACTTAACAATATTTGAGACCAATAAAAAAAAACTCTTCACGGGTGTGTAATCTATTGCTTTCTATATTTCAATTAATTTAAGGAATGGGTTGTGGGGGCGGTTCTAGCCCCTATAGCCACCCCCTGGATCCGCAACTGGTAGGGGTACCGATATTTTTTGTTCTTAGAACTAGATTTTTTTCAATTAGTGTTAAAAAATGCCTTTATACGAAGTTTCAAAAATATTTTCGAAGTCGTTTTCTAAAAATTGAGTTTTCGAAAAAAAAAACAGTTATAAAAAACTATAAAAAATGTTTATAAAATAAAATTAAGTGTACCGTTTTCTTATAGAAAATCAAAAAACTAAAAAATTGTTTTACCAGGAATACATACCAAATAATAATTTTTACAAAAGTAGCCTTCTTAAAGTATTTAGGTAATTAATAGAATTTGTTTTTTATAAACATTGAAGGAGCTATTTTTGCGAAACAAATATTTTCCAACGCAGCTTCCAATAAATTGTATGCAGGTTCGCAGTAGCGGATCTAGGATTTGACTGTGGGGCGGGCTTGGAGTTTGGAAATCCAGTTTGTAAATTTGAAGTTATTTAACAGAAAACGAATTTTGACATCACTTTTCCTTTAATAATAGCCGTGTTTTTTGTGCCTTTATATCCGCTCCTATCGCGCTTTATAATTTTTTCAAAACGAAGCACAATAAGAAGAATTTGGCATTGATGTGTTAAGCATGGGAATTTTTTTTTAAAGCCAAATATTAAGGCTCAGCAAAACATGGTAGTATAACTAATTTTATAACTTTGAGTTCTAGCCACGTAACCACATGAACAAATTCGTTTATTTATAGGTATTGCTTAATAATTGATTAGGTATCAAGTGCCCACCTTTGTACATTGTGTAAGTGTTTGTTTAAATTAGCTGAAGGTATGCTTTGAACTACACCTTTTTAACAAAATTTAAAAACTGTTTGTAATGCTAGTTCAGAAAAATGATATTTAAGTGGTCTTTCTGGCAAAAGCTCATATGTGTTTTGACAGTAGGTATCAGTCCTCTGAGATCTCATTTTCTTTAATTAGTCAAAGCAACGAACCTACCTGTTTTCTTCAAATTGTCACTGAAAAGCACGAAAATAAGATATTGTGGATCGAAAAATAAAATACCAAAATTTCAAGACTTTTAGTCGGTCATAAGAAACAGCTGCTCTAAGAAATAAGCTGCACGGCTCAATTCTGCAAGTGTCAATGAATTTTTGTTTACACTGCACCTACATACACTTTCTATTCCTGCTCAAAAAATGTGTCGATACATTTTTAAGCCACTCAAGAGTCTATAGAGATTGTGAATATTCATGTCCACCTGCAAGGTTTTTCTGAGTTCACAGAGTTTCTCACGCTTTTGGAATTTTGGCTCCTCGACTAGAGAATTTGTATTGAATTGCTTAGTCCAAAAATGTTTTGTATGCATTGCATTGGACCTTTGAAATTTTAAAAACTAAGCCCCAAAATGATCTAAGCCCAGCCAAGGCCGTAAGAAACAATTCCTGTTGTATTAAACATTTACACTAAGCTTTACACCCCGGTGTTCTCAATTAGCCTCAATTGCGTTTCTTTCGTTAAATTAGCTAAGTTTTTAGTGTAGGTAAACAGTTGTTGCTTTTGACATGTAAATGTTAAGCCCCGACCACGTTTTTTTTTTTTAAATTATATCTTAAATCTTTAGTTCCAACTTCGGACTTTGAAAATCCTTAGACCTATGCCCCAAAAGTACCTTTTCAAACTGTACTATCTTATCTTGTGTTTCTGTTTTCTGTATAAATGTGTATTAAAAAAATATCAAAAAAAAAAAAAAAAACAATAATGTAAAATTATAACTTTATTATATTTTTTTTTGAGACTGATCCTTGGTTGTGTCGCATTTACTATGATATTATTTTTAAGTCGAAATTATCTAATTATGTATACTATAGTCTTTTTATCACTAACCGCTCTTAATAAGAAGTTCGTAAGTCTTAAGTTTAATTTCCTTGCCAGCATATGGAATGTAAACACAGTATTCATATGGGTGCACCTTGCCTGGAGTCAGAGAATTATGATGATGACCACGTCCCACATAGACGGGCTGACCGTTTCGAGTTCTTCCAGTTGACACAGCTGCAGATGGAATATCTCCAGAATGATGTCCTGGCACCCAAATATAGCCATAGCCAGTTAAGACCTCAAAATTATTTTTAAATATATCCCGACCACCCCAGCTTACATAGGCACTTTGTTTGGCGGGGATAAATTTAGCTGGTAGGACTTCACCGTCATGATGAGCCCGTGCAACATAGATAGTGGATCCATCGGTGTCATGGCCAGCAAGAACTGCACCTGGTGGGCAACTACTCAACGAGCCCGGTAACCAAGTGTGAGTATCAAAAGTAGAAGGGCAAACGACGACAATTGAAGCTGCTGAACCCCCACCGTGATGATGACCAAAACCACCACCACCGTGATGTGGCCTATCGTAGGTTAGAACTTCATAGCAGTCTAAACGTTGTTCGACTCCGCCAAACGGAATATACAAACAATGATGGGAAGGATGAATTTTTCCGACTGTCAGACTTCCCTGCCAATGGCCACGTCCAATATAGAGTGGCTCACCAGTGACAGTGTTGCCAGCAAGAACGGCGTTTGGTGGGACCGAACCAGCAGCGCATGGAATCCATCTGTAGTGATTGCCAGTAAGGACTTCATAGTGAGATTTGGTGATTTCTCGGCCACCCCAACAAACGTATGCGTTTTGCTTGCTAGGAACGACCTTAGCTGGGAGATTGTCACCTTCGTGAAAGGCACGGCCTACATAAATTGGCGAACCATCACAATCGTGTCCACCAACAACGGCAAATGGTGGAATAGGCGAATAAGCTGCCATGTGAGTCCATTGGTGATCTATACAGAAACGCAAATTGTGTTGCTTTAGAATTTTTTTATTTGCAAAATTATTCTATTCAAAATAATTGCTTACCCATTTTTTTTTTTAATTTTAACTTAATTGTCTTATAGAAATACTTTCTTCCACTTTTTCACTGCAGCAACGAAGTGAATATTGTCTGCCTTCGAATAACTCTTGTTTATGAATAAGGTTTTTGATTGACTAGCGATCCGTTATAAAAACAGAATTCTAGTCATATTTTTGTGCTCGAGCGGAAAACTGATAAGCAAGTTGATTAGGTATATCGAAGGTAGTGAGGGTAAATTACCGCCGACTGGGTTAAAATAAGAACATGACTTATATGGAAAACACCTAGAAAAAACATTTTTACCTAGATATACAAATAAATGTTGATGGATTGAAACTAGCCCTGATAAGAAATTCTTCGTTAAGATATCAAAGTGCAAATATTTTGTTTTTTGTTTTTTTTTTTTATCAAACTTCAAGTGTTATTGACCAGAAATATCATTTTAAATACTCTCTATATAATCAATGTTAATTAACTGGCCTCTCATCTTATTGAATTGGTAAAACCAGAAACACTGAAAATTCACTCAGTTTAATTGCTCAGCGTGTAGAGATTTTAAATGAGACATTTTGTTAAATTGTCTATACTGCATGTAAAAAATACAAACAATATCAAATCAACCTAAGACCGGTTATTTATCTTTAGTTTTATTTCATTTAACATTCGGAAATTACGGCTTGAGTAATAATTATTTTGTTTTCTTAAAAATTTACTTAAAACCGAAAACATATTTTATTAAAAAACAACGGCAACACTTACAATGGCTTGTTATAATTATTTCCAAAGCTAGAAATCACTTCTTTTAGTTTATTTTAAAATAAAGTTCTTTTAGTTAATAGTTTTTGAAAAAATAGTTTTCAAACACAAAATTAAAAAAAAAAAATGTTCTCAAAATTTTACGTAATTAAGTATTAAGTAGTTTTCAAAATTCAATGCTCTTAGTTTTTAACTAAACACTGGAAACTGAATATTTCTAGGATTAGTTTTTTTAAACTGAAAATTGGTTTATTTATTTGTTAATATCTTGAAGAGTAAAAGTTTTGGAAACATCCGGGTTTCAGTTTTTGACTAAGAGGACTGAATTTTGAAAGCCAAACAATACTTAATTATGTAAAATTAAAAAAAATATTTTCAAAATTTTGAGTTTGAAAACTTATATTCAAAAAATGTAAATTTAAAGAAGTTTATTCAAAAACAAAATAAAAGAAGGTATTTCTGGTACTGCAAAAAGGTATAACCGTGCATTGAATATTCGGCAAATTTGCTCAAAAAACCTCAAAACTTCATTTCCGTTAGTCGATATTTTTGGCAAAAACCTGATAGGATTATTAAAACTGCTCTATAGACTTCATATACGAAGTTTATGCAAAATCGTTAAAGTTATTTCCGAGAAAACTGCAAAAGAACGAAATCGTTAAATTTTTCCTCTACAGAATCACATAAAAATGCTTTACAGTAAATTTTAGGTAAATCCGTCCAACCGCTTATACCTCGTTTCCACCAGACACTAAACCGAGATTTAGCAAGATATCACTCCTTGAAATCTCGAAGATTTTCCACACAAATTTTAATCTCCTCAAATGAAGATTTCAAATAAAACTCATTCAAATCTACTTGGAAACATTAGTTTGTCAAATCAATCCAACTCATTTTTCGGAAAAGAATTGTGGAACCGATCCATTTAAACGCCATTTTCGTTCATTGACCAGATGGAAATGTAAACAAAAACTATCTACATATCTCATTTCCACTCATATCATATCAAAAATATGAAACACCATTTGAATGTTTTGCCATAATCCTTTTTTTGATCTTTTAGTGCAGTGGAAACACCAAACAAATCTCATTACCTAAATCTCGGTTTAGTGGTTAGGCTTTAGCTCGATGTACACCCAGGACAAACAAACAAACATACCAATGTAGACACACGACTTAAGTCTTTTCAAAAATCACTTTTTTGTACGTCTCCATCATCGCAATGTTGATTTTAACTTGCGATATAGGAAAAAGTTTTGGATTCGTAAAAAAATTGAACTCGAGATAATAAATTTCCCTAATATTACAATGATAGAGAACGCGAAAATGGTCCCGCATTTCTGTCTCGAACTGCAGCCAAAACCACTGAAGCGATTTTCTTCAAACTTTTGACTTAAAGTTTAAGGTGGTTTCCTTAAGAGGATATTAATTTTTTTTTAGCTGCAAAAATAACGGTAACTGGCATACAACCATTAAACAAAAATTGATTTATTTCAAAAACGGCTCTAACGATTTAACAAAAAACTAACGTGCAACTATTAAGTCCTGTGAAGTAAGCAAAAGAATTGTTTAAAATTGTATACAAAATGAGAGTTCCCGGTAGCAAACAAAGAGTTCTAGAGTTCCTCATAGTTCTGGCAAATAAAGTGTTAAAATTAGAAAAAAAAGTTTTTTTTTGCTAACTTCACGCAGCAAGGACTTTTTCGAGAAAAAGAGATCTGAGCATGTTTTTCAACTTAAAATCTAGAGTTCTAGAGTTCCTGATGGGTTTTAGAAAGAGTTCTGCAAAATTGGAAAAGTTAGGACAAATTAAGGTTCCAATTGACTTAGAAAGAAAAACTTTTCAAAATCCAAAAAAGTAAAAAAAGGAGTTCTGATTAGAGTTCCCGATAGCAAACAAAGAGTTCTGAAGATTTTATTTATGCAGTTTTTTTTCTAAAACTTATTTTTCAAAAGTTATGCGCTATTTAAGGTGCCCATTGACTTAAAACCAAAAATTTTCAAAACCCAAAAAAATAAAAAAAAGGAGTTCTGATTCGAGTTCCCGATAGCAAATAAAGAGTTCTGAACATTTTATTAAAAAATTTTTTTTCTAAAACTTTTTTTTTACAAAAGTCATGCGCAAATTAAAAAAATTTCAAAATCCAAAAAAATAAAAAATAAAAAAATGGAGTTCTGATTAGAGTTCCCGATAGTTCTGTTCATTTATGTAATACATTTTTTTTCTAAAACTATAGGGAACTCTAATCAGAAATACTTTTTTTTTATTTTTTTTGATTTTGAAAAATGTTGGTTCTTAGTCAATGGGCACCTTAATTTGCGCATAACTTTTGAAAAATAAGTTATTAATAAAATGTTCAGAACTCTTTATTTGCTATTTGGATTTTAATAAAATGTTCAGAACTCTTTCTTTGTTCTCTAATCAGAACTCCTTTTTTTTATTTTTTGGATTTTGAAAATTTTTGGTTCTAAGTCAATGGGAACCTTAATTTGTCCTAACTTTTCCAATTTTGCAGAACTCTTTCTAAAACCCATCAGGAACTCTAGAACTCTTGATTTTAAGTTGAAAAACATGCTCAGAACTCTTCTTCTCGAAAAAGTCCTTGCTGCGTGAAGTTAGCAAAAAAAACTTTATTTTCTATTTTAAACACTTTATTTCCCAGAACTATTGAAAAAAAAGTATGAGGAACTCTAGAAGTCTTTGTTTTTTCTACCGGGAACTCTAATTTTTTATTTAATTTTAAACAATTTTTTTGCTAGCTTCACGGGACTCAAATTAACGGTACCTATCATAGAATCGATTTTCAAATTTCTCCTTAATGTCCTAACCAGTTTCAACTAAAATTTATATACAAGGTGCCTATGTTTTTTTAACGATTTTTCTTGGATTAAAAAAAAAATATCAGTTTTTTTTTAAACTTCAATTTCTTGAAAACGGGTCAGTGAATATTTTTTAAAATAATAAAGTAAAACAAATTTTAATTTATTTAAAAACTTTAATTTTAAAAAATAATTAAAATTTCTTTATTAATCTAATTTATTTCACAACATTTATATTTTATATGTGAAGCGACGCGTTTCGGTTTTTAAATAACCATCTTTGGGCTTTAATTTTATGATACATGGTGTTGTTCTTGCAAAGATTTTTATTTCATTTTTTAATAATGAATGATTTTTGAAATAATGATGATGATTTTTTGAATTTTGTGTAAAATTACATTTTAATACATACCTACTAAAAGTTGCATTCCCAATTGAATTTTTTAAAATGTTTAAAAATTTTATGTTTCTTTTTTAAGAAAACCGCTCTAACGGTTTTTGAATTTTTGTCCCATATATTTATAATTATCAATCTCAAAAAAAATCTCATCGCATTTTTGAGCTATTTAAAAAAAAAAACAAATTAAAAAAAATTATACCTACAGGTACATACATACATAATAATTTAAATTTTAACTTTTTATTTATTTAACACTTAATATATTATTTTTTACGACATCATAATATTGTTGAATTAAAAACATACATTGCCAATTTCTAGCTGCGTTAAAGTTGTTAGCTACAAGAGCAAGTTTGTGCAGTCTAGGGTATAGTTAAAAACAGAAGTAGGTACCAAGTTTTACATAAATCGACCCAGTCATTCGTCTATAGGTCTGTGTGCATAAAAATAGACAGACGGACAAATTAAATAGCAGAAACCACTGTTTTAAAATTTTCTATTGCCGTACAGTGAGATATTTGATCAAAATCTTGACTTATTTCGTATTATTTCAAAAATGGTAAACTTGCTATATTTTATGTTGTACCTTCTAATGCATTGCAAGTCAAAAAAGAGGCTTACGAGCAAAGACGGCAAAAAAATAAGAAAAAAAGGGTTTTCTCCAATTTCTATAAAAAAAAAATCTATAAGAAGCTACAGGATATAAGGCTGTTGATTATGTCCTAAAAACAGGCGATAAGGAGCTAAGACGTTACCGGGTTTTTATTGTTAAAATCATTGTATGGCTTATTGAAGATGAGAAAACAGCGGAGTGCTATAAATGAAAAAAAAAAATTAATCGGGTGGCACAACGGCTCATGAAGAACCAGGGCCTAGTGACTAACAACTCGCAACCATTCCTGTGTGCGCCTTTCAACAGGAATGGAAGGGACCTACAATTTTATGCCGAATCCGAACGGCTAGACGAGAAGCACTTTTTCGTGACAAGTGATACTCTTGGAGGATTTGTCAATTCCTCGCAAGAGGCTGTAGCCCTGAAAAAAAACTTTTTAGTTTTTAGGTGGACGAGGCTGGGAATCGAACCCAGACCTCAAACGTGACAGTCGAACGCACTAACCATTACGCTACGGGCTACTACAGTGCTATAAATGAGAGGGTGCAATTTTGAGGGGGAGGGGTAAATACAACCCTTTTCGGTTTTTGCATATAACTCGAAAACCAAGCTAAATTTCGAAAAAATGGCATTAACTTTTATTGTAGGGAAAATATATATATATATAAACCTATTCAAAAAAATTTAAATAAATTTTTAATGTGCTAAAATAAAAAAAAAAAAACAAGATTGCAAGAAAAATGAAAAAAAAAAAAATTTTTTTTTTTTTTTTTTTTTTACTTATTTGCCTTTTACTTTTTTTCCGGTAGAGATAGTTATAAGAATTGCTCCAAGAATATTATAAAATTTCCTTTAAAATGGCGTGAGTATTCAAATTTTTTTTTCAGACAAAATGCACAAAGATATAGTCGCTCAAAGTAAGCCATTTTTTCGATTTTGATTGCGGTTACTTTCCCATTATTTTAATTAAAAATTGCAACAATACTTAATTTTATTTAATAAAATAAGAATAATAAGTTTATTTATCAATTATAATTGATAATTTTTACAGCTTTAAACAATTATTATGGTTTTTAAGCAAAGTAACAATTTTTGAAGGGTTAAACATGAGACAAAACTAAGAAATCAGACTTATATGAGTTTTTCACACCCGTTGAAAATTATTGTATCGATAATATTCATCACATTATTGTTGGCGGGTATTAAGTGCACAAAATTAGGGCTGGCCACGAGACGAGAAAAGTCTTAGTCCCGATCTCGGTCTCGCATGACGAGACCCAGACGAGACGAGACGAGACTGCCTTTTAAGCAACCGAGACGAGACCGAGACGAGACTGTATATTTGGACCGAAATCTACAGAGAGTCTAATAAATTAAAAAACCTAATTTCAGTTAAATATTAATATCAAACTATAATGGAAAATATTTCGTTCCAATAATCAACAGCTTGTCCGGAAATCGTATTTTTCGGAGACGAGACCGATACGAGACTTAATTATACGAGACCGACACGAAACCGAGACTGAAAATTTTCGATTTTAACGAGACCGAGACGAGACTTACAAAAGTCCGCAGAGTTTCGTCTCGTGGCCAGCCCTACACAAAATCGTGTGGAACACTAATGAAACATTTGCAGAAATAACTACCAAATTCATAAATCATTTGCAAAGATTCTATACCAGTTGCACTGTAGTTTTTGACGGTTATGCAAGTGATTTTAATGTTGGTACAAAAAGTTACAAGAAAGGGTCTATATTTAAATTCTCTTATTCGGCTTATTATCGAGTTATAACAAAAATACTGGAAAATTACCATTCTCTAAGAAAGGAATGGGTAAATTTGGGCAAATTGTGTGTTAAGCAAGCTTAAGAACCACACGAAAATAATTCAATATTCAAATTGTAAATATTATTTTGTTCAATAAATATATTATTATTATTATTGTTCAATAATAAAAACCCTTGAACGCATTTGCCCCGTTCTTCCCTAAACATTCTAGTATGTGTTTTCAATAGCCTATAAAAGGTATGCATATTTATTGGAAGGTCTATAAGTCTAAAACAACACGCTGTACAATATTGGAATCAAGTATACTTAATTAAAGAGTCTAGTTCCAATAATTAATTTAAAGAGAGAAGTTTTGCTACAAGCTTCTTATCAAATAATAATTCCTTCCACCTGCTTCAACATTTTTTTAAATGAATCATATTTAAACTTCTATTCACCTGATGAATAATCAAACCATAAAAAAATACACACAACAAAAACATCCTTATCAGTTTTCTTTTTTCTGTCCGACACGCTATAAGGTGTATGATTTTTCACTTTTATACCAAGTTTAATTCGAACGCCTTTCAGTGATAAAGCAAAATTCTTGGAGAACACAAACGAAATTATAAACTCTTTCAAATATAGAAATTTACTTAGAGGCCGAATTTACCCCAAAATCATATCGGACAAAAAGACATTTTTTAAATCTAGGAAAACATCATAAATATTAAGTGCGCACAATAATGGGTAAGGATATAATAATACAAAATAAATATAAATATCTGCTTATATGTCAGCTTGTGTACCTTTAAGTATTTTTGTTAAAAATGTTTTGTTTTTGTTAAATTGTGACTACCATTAGAAATAGATTGATTTATGAAATAAGTGACAAAATATGTTGAAAAGCTGTATGTTGGATCCAAAATTAGAAAGTGGTTAATTTTTTTATTTAAATTAGATCAAAGTTGTTATCAGGTGTTGTGACTTTAATATAAAGTGGTGACTAAATTCTGATAAGATAAAAATATTATTGCACTTGTATGGTGGTTTTGTGTTTCTTTTGCGTTCTGCAAAATAAGTGTTTCACAATATTGGATTTATATTACATAGATCAATGAATGATTCATAACTTAAAATATTTGTTTCATTGCAAGTACATTATTGTGGCCAAAAAAGCCGGCGGGAAAACATTTTCCACTCAATAGCTATAATTTTAAATTGATGCTTTAGATTTTATTAAAAAAAAACAATTTCCCTTATAATTAAATAATCTTTATTCAAATAAGAGTATATTTTAAAGCTTCAGATCGCTTACCACCGGTGGGGAGAAATCTTAGGCTATACGAAGTGACACATGTGAAAAGACACTAAACTTAATGAGATCGAATGATCCCTTTTTATAGTAATTAAATGCTAATGCAGCAAATCTTAGATTGACTGCGATGATTCAAATAATTCTGTATTCTTTGGTATCTAATGATTAGACCTCGGATTTTGCATATTTGTATATTTTTCATCAGATTGATACCAAACTTTGTATTTAGACGTTTTATCGTTCAAATATAACAAATCGTAATGCATATCGAAAATATGCAAAATATATGCAAAAAATATGCAAAAAATAAGCCAAAAATATGCCTAATATATGCAACATATGCAAAATATATGCAAACGAATTTCATCGAAAAATTGAATTCTACTCGTTAAACATTAAAATGCGAGCAACCAAGAATCTTTTCTTGGTTAAAAACAATTAACAAAGAGAAGAATATACCACTTTCCCTTGTCCAAAACGCTTTACAATATATTATTGTATTGTTCTTATCGCAAGCCCAACTTAAAACTAGAGCAAAGCTTTTGTTGTTATTACAGATTTTTATATTATTTCAAAAATAAATAATGTTTTAAATCTCAATGCTGAAAATTTGTCTGGTCTGTCACAAACGAAAATATCATTAAATATAAAGGAGATTTGGCAAAAATATATGAGACCTGGTCTACCTATAGTGCCTAGAAACGAGACCTTTGAAAATGATTAGGTGCTATGGAGTGTACCAACGTTCGAGTATTTTGTTTTTGTCCTAAACAATGTGAGTTGGCTAAAATGATCACCCAAACACTAAGAAAATCACTTTGCAACTTCAAATAAACATAGAAGAATTGTTTTATATTTTCTAGTATACTGCCTAAGCCCCATGGTTTACAGTTCTGTGTCCGTATACAAAAGTTATGCTCTTGAACTAAGCTTTCCAACGCTGTATACCTCAATTATGGTTACTAAACGCACAATTGCTCCTATTCATTTAATTCCCTCAATCGAATAATAAAAGTAGAATTTTTATACTGTTTTATAATATTATTCGCTATTATTGGCCATTCGTATAAAAGTCCCTTTATGTTGCGGTCTATTCAGTTCACTGAAAGTGACCAATACTGTCATTTCAATAGAACACTATTGCAATTAATTTAAGCTCTAATTGCAATCTTTTTTGCCATTTACTGCCTAAGCCATGGTTTACAGCTTTGTGTCCATCCAAAAAATGATGTACTAGGGCTAAACATTCCAACGACATATATCTCATTTGTGGGCAATAGGTAGACCAAAATGCCCATTCTCCTTTGCTCCAATTACTTTTTGTGACGTTGAAAAAACTAACAAAATGGTTTTTGGGGAGAAACGTCAAAGCCTCTCAATTGATAATTTTCAATTTTAAACCTATAAAATATTGTATGTAATATTGTATTGTAAGTATCAGTTGCTCTTCTTTAATATCTGACAACAATTAATAAAATTTCAATATGTATACCACCCTCTGAATCACTTTTATGTTATTTTTTTGATTTGTTTTACATATGAAATGTTTGCATATTTTTCATATGTTTTGCATATTTTTTGCATGTGTTTCATATATTTTGCATACTTTTGGCATATGCATTTCATGCAAATATTCAAAAACATTTAATATATGCATATCGTTTTCAACTCTATTTTCAACGAAACGAACCTTGGTGTCATCAGAATTTAGTTATCTTAATCCTTCAAAAATATGCAAATATGTAAAATCCGAGGTCTACTAATGATACTCCCACACAAGTTGCTGAAGGCAAAGAGTGCTGATATACAATTTATGATTAATGGTACAGTTACTTTCAATCGCATCATCTTTTTATCTGTTAAATTTTAAGTCAAGTATTTGTGGGGAAGCACAAGCTGGTTCTATTAGCCCGTAGCGTAATGGTTAGTGCGTTCGACTGTCACACTGGAGGTCTGGGTTCACTTCCCAGCCTCGTCCACCTAAAAACTAAAAAGTTTTTTTCAGGGCTACTGCCTCTTGCCAGGAATTGACAAATCCTCCAAAAGTATCACTTGTCATGAATAAGTGCTTCTCGTCAGCCTTCCATTCCTGTAACAAGCGCACACAGGAATGGTTGCGAGTTGTTAGTCACTACGCCCTGGTTCTTCACGAGCTGTTGCGGCACCCAATTTATTTTATTTATTTATTACAAGTTGGCTCTGATATAACATATATGTATCAGCAACCCAAATTGGTCCATAACAAAATTTATTTTACAAAAATGTTTAAAGCAATTGAAGCAAACAAAATTATCGAATTCTAATTCGATTTTTTTGCAGGAGCGGAAATTTCCTTACAAAGGCCAGGATGTGTTCTACAACCAAGTAGGTTTTTTGAATAATGAAATATGTACCTTTTGTTTTTTTTTTAAGATTTTTGAAATCACATAAAGATGAACAAGTGAACATTTATCATTTCGCAACTTCTAGCTTGATTTCTGGCTACAGCAGTACAATCTACATAATGTATGTATGTATGTATGTAATTATAAAAAGCAGAAAAGTAATGCCTAAAAGTATACATTCTTTGGTTTTTCAAGATCAATATCAATTTTATTTGACACACCAAATATATTTTTAGGAAATTGTCTTACCCCCAGTGTCACAGTGGAAGTTTAAACTCCACTTTTGGTTCAAACATCAGTTCAACAATTTATTCAGTTTCACAGCTTCGTTTAAACCTTGAACTGAGTTCAATTTGTGGTTTAAGTTAAACGAAGGCACTGTTCCGTTTAACTGGCTGAACACAACTGAGTGCCGCACCAGGACCTGCAGTTGCAAGTATAACAGTTGTCAACAAATTTCGTACCTTCTAGTTTTTATGTGCCCACAATGCAGTACAGCTTGATCATTTTTGTTGATAAATTCCAAAATATAGGTAAACTGTATTGCTAAATAATTGTTTCACATTCATTCACTATTTCTATAACCAAATACAACACAAAAACGCTGAAAACGGAAATATTTTTTTTCCTCGCAGTAGATTGTTTTTTTTTTGTTACTATTGAGAATGTGAAAGCGTGCAGCAAAAGTTGACCAACTTGTGCGATACGTGCGATGATGCGATAGCAGCTGCGTTGCATTGTGTTCGCAACATTGAATTTGTATGTATATTAAATATTTTGAAAAATACTGCAGCACCGATTGCCAATCCAGCTACGTCTTCATTGTGTTCAGCTAGTAAACCTAAGTTAAAGAAACGTTTGGGACAACTGTATACATAATACATTATGGAATTAATTTACCTACTTATTTTTCATAACCAATTCCATCAGCAAATCTATGTATATCTGCTTTTGAAAAGTTTTTCAGCTTTCATTCACTCAATTATTGGTTTAATTTCCAATTTTTTTTTTTAATTTTGTACGTGTCACTTCCAAAAAAATGTCGACAGAGTATCAACAACCCAAAATAATTGTTGCTGTTTCGCGTATTCTTTGCTTCAGAAAGAGAAAGAATGGACAAGGAAAGCTGAGTATTGTAAGGTTGGGGATTATTGTTTGGGGTTTATTGTTTTATGGGGTTTTAAGACCTAAACTGATAACTAATTTAATTGCAAATTTGTCTGTGAAGCACGCCAAATCTTGGAAAATAAGTTAATTCGGAGCAAAGAACTTTGGTAAATTCTAAGATCCTACTTCATTTTCTTGCTGAAAATAGAGAGATATACAATGGACAAAAGAGAATTTAAGGTTTAGAAAACCACACTGAAACAATCCAGAACAAATGCCAGATTCCAGCATAGGATTTCTTGCATTTTAATTTACAATTTACCAAGTGTAATATTTGTTTTCGTTTTTACAGCATTTAGAATGTTTTCAATGAGTTTTGGGGAATCTCTCTTTAAATTTTGATTTCTTGCGTAGTTAGAAAATCATTGTTTTGCGAAATGTGAATGTGCAAAATAATTTCATTTTGATATTATTCACATATTCCGCAATTTCTACTCTATTGTTTTTAACTGCCTTACTTCCTCTGTCCCTATGGTTCAAAAAAAAAGCGCAAATTCATCTCCTCCCTGGTACAATAGTGACTTGTGGTCTTTAAGAAATAAAAGAAATAAACTCTGGCGGATTTACCTAACATCTCACTCCGTCGTCGATCTCTCAAATTATCAGAACGCCAACTCTCTTTTCTCTGAACTTTGTGATTCTCTTTACCAGGATTACCTGAATCGAATGCAATCTTGTATTATAACAAACCCCAAAAGATTCTTTCATTTTATCAATGCTAAAAGAAAATCTGATAGCTACCCGTCTACCTTAACTTATATGAACTCTAGCTCCGATGATCCCAAAATAGTCGCCAATTTATTTGCCCAATTCTTCCGACAATCTTTCTCTGATACCGACCTTCAGCCTGACTTAGAATACTTCTCCTACTTAAAATCTTGCAACCAAACTTCCTTAAACTCCATTACCATTTCATCAGAAGTTGTTGAAAGCAAGATTAATAATATAAAAGAAGATTATTCTGCTGGTCCTGATGGGGTCCCAGCCATAATCTTGAAAAAGTGCTGCTTACACTTAGTTAAACCCCTGACTGCTCTTTTTCAACTTTCACTCTCGCTTGGAGTTTTTCCTGCTCTTTGGAAAAACTCTTTTATAATCCCTATCCATAAAAAAGAACCCAAGAAAGAAATTTCCAACTACCGCCCTATTGCCAAGTTATCATGTATCCCTAAGCTTTTTGAAAGTATCGTCTATGATACAATGCTGTTCCACTGCAAGCATATAGTCTCCCCAAACCAACACGGTTTCATCAAGGGCAGGTCTACTACTACTAACTTGTTAGAATTTGTTTCAGGAAACTTATGCTTCCTTGAAAACGGTAATGAGGTCGATGTTATTGCAACCGATCTTAGCAAAGCCTTTGACAAAATTTCCCATTCTTTGATCCTTTTCAAGTTGAATGCCCTAGGATTTCAACCCATTTTCCTTTCATGGGTTCAGTCATACTTAAAAGATCGGCAGTATAAAGTAATCTTTAGATCCTCTGAATCTGATCCCATCCTTGCAACTTCTGGCGTCCCGCAGGGAAGCCACCTTGGCCCACTGATTTTCATCTTGACTATCGACGACGTCGACTGTATAATAAAAGACTCTTTTATATCAGTTTACGCCGATGATAAGAAAATCTTTAGGTGCATAACATCCCCTGCCGACTCTATTCTACTACAAAATGACCTTAACCAATTTTCAACCTGGTGCCTTAAAAACTTTCTTGAGCTCAATGTTAACAAATGTCAAGCTATCACCTTCTCCCGTAAGCGCTTTCCACTCCCTCCTAGGACGTATTTTATCGACAATGTGCCAGTCCCCTCGGTTGATTCACTGTGCGATCTAGGAATTATCTGCGATAGAGAATTCAATTTTCGTTCTCATATTGATAAATCCATCAAGAGAGCTAACTCCGCACTGGGCTTTGTGAAACGATGGTCAACTCCGACCCTTATGTCACTAAATCTCTCTATACCACATTTGTTAGGCCACTCCTCGAATATGCAAGTCAAGTCTGGTCACCTTATTACCTTAATCACTCTCAGCGAATTGAAGCTGTTCAACGTAGATTCCTTCGCTTTGCTCTCCGCGGCCTTCCCTGGTCTGATGCACATAACCTGGCTCCCTACCAACATCTTCTAAAGTAAATTAATATGGACTCCCTCGAATTTCGCCGCCGAGTGGCTGATATTGTCTTCACCCATCAGCTCTTAGCTGGCAATGTCGATTGTCAAGCTCTTCTTCAAAAAATCTCCCTGCAAACAAATTCCAATAATCTCCGATCCATACCTCTGTTCCAAATAAAGTTTCACCAAACTAATTACGGTAGCAACGAGCCTATAAACCGTATGCTACGTACCTCTAACAGCGTGCACAACTTATTCGACTTCCATCTAACCAAAGATAGCCTCAAAACCTCCCTTTACCGTTTCTCGCATCCCTCCTAGCCATAATCTTTAAGTTAGTGTAAGTTTTAAATGTTAATCTTTAAGTTAGTATGTAAGTTTTTGCTTGTATTAAGCTAATAAAGTGAAACAATCTCTTGGAGGCGGCCTTTCTCCCCTCTCCCTATGGGCGTTTGTTGCTATATTATAATAGGTATACATATACAGAAGTATAACTATACGGACGCGAAAATTATAACATTTTTCTTTTTAAATGAAAAATTGGATATCATAAGGAAATTACATAGATAAAGTGGCTTAACGATTTTGATAAAATAAATACGAATTACTATTTAATGTAGGGTTAATATTTTTGTATACCTGTCATAGAACCAGTTTTTTGATATTATAGTTATTTCACTTCAATCTTCAATGACTTCACTGATGTCGACCAAATTATTCATACAAGAGGCCCTTTACAATCGTGGCAATTTTGCATTATCTGAATTTTCCAAAAAGTGTTCAAACATGAACATGCTGCAATTATCTTCAGGTAAGGGGCCAGTTATAGCTATCATTGAAAACCATCATTGAAAATATCAATTGTCAATTTTGAGAGATTTTGGAGAGAAACTAAATGATTATTTTGATGCCAAAGTAAAGCTATTTGACTTAATAATTATTTCTAGGTAAAACTAAATTCAATTTGGCACAACTTTTCTCATAAAATAACTTTTAATTTTTTAATGATGAACAACCTTAGCAATGATCATTGAAAAAATTAAAAGTTAGGTAATGGGGAAGATGTGGGTCAAAATGAAGTTTTTTTGGAGGAGAAATAATTTTGAAGTCGTAAGCTATATTTCTGCATTCAAATATTCAATGATTAAACTTTCGAAGGGTCTCAAAATCACCAGCTAACTTTTTCAATGATGGATTTCAATGATAGCTATAACTGGGACCTAACCCAATGTGCGTAGTAAATAAAGATAACACATGTCATCGTAAACATGCACTGACGTCTGCCTGGAATTAAAATAAACCCTAATAAATATAGATAATAAAACAGACAGATAAGAAATACATTTGTAAGAAACATGTAAATATGTATGTATGTGTTGTTTATGAACACATGTTAAAATAGTATTTAAGGAAGATGTGTTTGTAAATAAAGTTAGTATTCATTTCGACTTACTACCGTGTGTTCTACCATTGAGTTTATACACATAGAGGAACCACCTCAGATTTAAGTTATCACCACTGTAGGTGGCGCCCTTATTTTCGTCTAGAACAAGAACCAGTCATAGGCAATGCAAGAACCATTTGCTCCTTAAAGTAGACTATTTTCACCTTTAGGTAGACTATTTGTGAAAATAGTGAGGAAATAGTCTACCTTAAGGAGAAAATGGTTCTTGTATTGATTACCACTGGTTCCTGTTCAAGATGGAAATAAGGGCGCCACCTACATTGGTGATTACTTGACACTGACGTGGTTCCTCTTTGTGTATAAACTAAATGGTTTTACCCAACAGAAGTATTCATTCGACTTACGCCCGTGTGTTTTACTAAACAGAAGAATTCATTCGACTTGTTTTACTCAACAAAAAGTAATTCTTTAGTTTTAAAAAATATTAGGTACCTACACAATATTTTGCTTTTGTTAAAATTCAATAGGTTTATTGAAAACAGTTTAGTGTTTTTTTTTTGTTTAATTTTGTATTTTATTAAATAATAAAAATTAACAAACCAATTTTTAAAATTTCCTTAAGAAATTGTATGTACAAAATTATTAAAAAAAAAAAAAGGCTTTACAGATTTTTGATTTTTCCATAAGCTCATATTTATTAAACAAATCAGATGGCATACTTCATTTTTAACTCTAGCTACATACATATGTTAAAGTTTGCCACCTACGAGAGCAAGTTCGTGGGAACCAGTCTTGCATTTCATTTTTATGGAAAAACCAACAAATATGAGGGCTAAAATAAATTTTCTCCGAATTTTCTAAATCGAATTTTGTGATTCTATCAAAATTTTCCAACAAATATTTTTGCGATTTTTTGTATTAAAATTGCTATTTGAAAATCGTGTGATAATTTTTCTAAAAGTAATTTATTTATCTGCACACAAATAAAATTGTCGTATTTATAAATTTTAAAAATGATTTACTAAACATATTGGCGCAAAATTTTCAACAGCCTATTATTAAGGATTTAGTATGATACTACTTAACATTTTACTAATTCTTTAACAGTTTACTAAAAGTTTTTCTAATTTTCAAATACTCTTAACTAATATCATACTAAAATGATTTCCTTCATAAAATTTAGCTGAACACGTCCAAAAAAGTGACATCTCGTGCAAAAAATTCACAAACACCCATGATATTGACAATTTAAACTTCAAAGTGTCATAAGGCCATTATTTCCCATCTTTATTTCGGTAGCTGTAATTTTGATCTATATTCTGTTCATTTTATATTTTCAGTACAGGGAAGATAGGGTGTTTGCCTTTCACCCTTATTTTTATGGATTTCAATAAGCTATCTCTTATTTATAAAGCTTTTCTATTTTCTATGGTTGCCGTATCAAGCATTATAAATTGGCATATTTCTCTCTTCTCTCTCATTCAACTGCTTATTTAGATTTCACAAACTGAAAAATGTAGATCGTTAAATAAATCTTTAAAAAAAATTAAAGTAAATGCAAATAAAAGTAAATCTATCTTTTTCCTCACTACCTAATCTCTTTCAACGTTTAAATAAATCGCAGAAAAAAAGTATAAATAAATTACAGAATAGCAAATAAATTGAACTAAAAAAAAAAAACATTTTATCACTCCGACAAGTAGTTGCTGCTGCTACTCTATTCATTTAACTAAATTTCCCACTGCTCTTTCAGTGACAATATTTTGTGTTTATTTCGCAAAGTTCTTTTAATTTTTTACCTCTCCTCTTGGAAACTATAAATTCAAGGCCCTGGATAACTTTTTGTGCTCGCTTTTTTCCGGATTGATTTTGATTTTCCGAAAAATTATTGGATTTTTCAGAAAAAAAAAAAAATGGTATTATAAATAATACTCCTAACTTTATGCCTGTACGACCTAAGGTCTTTTAAATGAAATGCACGGAACTAGTAGGATGGAATGAAAGGAACGAATTTTTGTTGGTACAGTAGATTGAGTATAACGCATCCAGTTGAAACTGGGAAATAATGAAAAGAAAACTGCTAAGAGTGGACTCCAACACACTCCAGGTCAACAGTGAAACAATATATCAATTGCTTCATTGCCACCCGCATCAACTTTATAAAGTCATTGAGTTTATACACATATAGGAACCACCTCAGAGTTATGTTATCACCAATCTAGGTGGCGCCCTTTTTTACATCTAGAACAAGAACCAGTACTAATCAACAAAGAACCATTTGCTGCTGAAGGTAGACTATTTCCACCTTAAGGTAGACTATTTGCTAAAATAAAAATAGTGTACCTTAAGGAGCAAATGGTTCTTGTATTGAATATAACTGGTTCTTGTTCTAGATGGAAATACGGGCGCCACCTAGATTGGTTATAACATAACTCTGAGGTGGTTCCTCTACGTGTATGAACTCAACGATAAAGTGCAGTCAACACCTCATAACTGCACACCGTTTAAGTGACAACAAATAGGTTATCTAAAACAAGAAATTTATTACAGCGAAAGTAGTTTCAGTTATCCTAAGTTCGGTTAAATGAAAACCCCACCGAACAGAGAAAAAAAATATTTCTGCAATTGTAGTGTTCCAGTTAAGCGGAGTATGTATGGATTGTAACACTTTATGACAATATCATATACATAGCGGAGTATGTATGGATTGTAACACTTTATGACAATATCATATGAAATGTCTCAATTCGTGTTTTTTTTTAACTTCAAAAGCCTTACGCTAAACTTAAAATCTAATCTTAATTTAATACATAGTGCGGTATTACTCCTCACTTCCTCAGCCATTGAGCCATGATGTAGCCAGGGATTAAGCAATTATTCGATTGGTATGAACTATTTTATAAAGAATTTATTTAAGTTTAAATACCTAAAAGTATACCTTTTCGCTTGTTGATATGGATGGGCTATAGTTTTCAGTCAGTCTTTGTTAGGGAGTTATGAAATTTAAACTGAAAGAAGTATAATTTTCGGTGTTTTAGCTATGAAAACATAAACAAATCGAAAAAAAAACTTTAGTATGCAAAAAATCAATATTAGAATGCATTAAAGTCAGTAGGTCATAACAACAAGAATTAGCAAACAATAGACAATTGAAATTCAAAATTAAATTAGTTGCGGCCCACCCTCATTTTAATTGATGAAATGGTAGTTCATAGTTTCATAATGGCTTTATAGTCTAAGAGCCCATAGCAAATTTTGGGAGTGGACTGATAACCAAAATATGAGTATGAGGGTTTGTAGGTGCATATATCGTGGTATCGAAAACAATGGTCTGGCAGGTTTCTTTTTCAGCCTTTGGCGGGGGTTTGAAAACAGCGATTTTCCAATTTATTTTGTCAGAGGTATAACCACTTCAATAGATTTATAAAATATATGCCGTAATGCTCTGTCATTTGCTCTAAGTCAAGACGTCATAATCTTGGCAACCCGACTAATAAAACTCAAGATATAAGCTTTTTAAAAGGACATTATCAATTGTGTGAAGTTAGCCCCCCTTTTTTCGAATTTGAAATTTTTGAAAGCTGTCCCAAGTTGTTCCCGAGTTGTTCCGGATTGTTCCAAGTTTTTTTTTTTTGAAAAATATTCAAAAATGGTGGTTTTAGACCCAAAAACCCGTTTTCGACCTAGCCCCCCTTTATTCGAAAATCGAAATTTTAAAAGTTGTTCCAGATTCTAAAAGTTGTTTGGAACATAGTTCCAAATTAAAAAAGTTATGGGCAAAATTCAAAAAAAATCTAGCCCCCCTTTTTTCGAAATTTCAATTTTTCATATTTTTTTCAGGTTTTCAAAAGTGTTCTCACAATTGTTCCAAGAAATTAAAGTTGAAAAGTGTGTAGTTTTAAAGATATGACCTTCGAAACTTTTTTTCAAAAATGGAAAATACGGCTCCCCAAATTTTTTTCTTTTTCTAAAAACCTCTGATTCTAAATATCTGTCATTAACCACATGTGCTGAAAAAAATTTGTGTCTTAGAAAACACTATATCAGCCTAAAAACGGTCTTTAAAAAAACATCTTTAAGTTTTTGCAACTTTAAAAAAATGTATTGGGCGCCCTTTTTCAAAAAACAAAAATCCAAAACTTTTTCCAAGTCGAAACTTATTTTGCCTAATAGCCTCCAAAATTTCATCCAAAAATATAAATAATTGAAGGCCTTATCACAAAAAACAAATATGTCACTTTATTTGCTACCCCCTTTAAAAATTCCAAAATTTGAAAAAATAAACTTGGTTCATTTAGCAATTATCTACACGCTTTAAAAATCCTGTGGCTTTTAAGTATCTTATAACTTATCAAAATTCCAAAAAACACCCCCACGGCCCCCCTTTCCAAAAACCCGAAATCCAAATAGATATACAACCAAAGGTAATTGTTCCAAAATTTCATGTAAAAATAACCATAATCAAAGATTAAACAGCTAAAAAAAGGATTTTTACGATATTAAATAAAATTCTTATATTGCCCTCCCCCCCTTATTCGGGATCCAACAAAAGAAAAATAGCTTAATTTACTACTAGAACATCTTTACAATTCACAAGTCAAAAATGTATGAAAAAAACATAATTTAAAATAAAATTATAACACCCCCCCCCCCTCCTATTCTGTTCAAAAATTAAAAATCGTCCGAAATCTATAAATTTTCCCAATGTTGATTAATCCATATTAAAATGCCAGCAAGTATCATTACAAACATAAGGAATGGAAGATCTTAAACCAAAACTAAATTTCTTACGATATAACATTAAAACTCTTGAATTAAGTTCCCCTCTTAAATTTAAAAATTCCAACAAGTTTGTTAGGGTTTTCTAGTTCTCTTTTAAAAATGTCCCATATAACTAAAAAAAATTAATCTTAATTATTTTTAAATAATTAAAAAAAATGCTACACAGACCTCTCTTCTTTTTTTTCAAAATGAAAACTTAAGAATAACTTCTAGATGGTAATTTATATAAAACTCATTGCTCTATAATATTATTTAAAAAAAAATTAATTTAAAGCAAAAAAAAATATTTAAATGCTCCCCCGCCCTCCCTTTGGAGATATCCAAAATCTAAATCACTAATTACTTACAAGTTTTTTTTTTTTTTACTTTTAGAACACATGTGGGTTCATTCAACACCACACGCCCCACTTCCACCATATGCAGTTGTTGGAGGACACGATTGTGATGGCTCACCAATATATGTTGGCCGTTCATTCCACGAAGGTGACAATTTGCCAGCAAAAGTTGTTCCCAGCAAACATACGGCCTACGTGAGCTGGGGTGGCTGTGAAATCACCAAAACCCACTATGAAGTCCTCACTGGCAACCACTACAGATGGATTCCATGCGCTGCTGGTTCGGTGCCACCAAATGCCGTTCTTGCTGGCAAAACCGCTGCTGGTGAGCCGCTGTACATCGGACGTGGTCATTGGCAGGGAAGTTTGACTGTTGGTAAAATTCATCCGTCGCATCATTGTCTTTATATACCGTTCGGTGGGGATGAGCATCGTTTAGACTGTTATGAAGTCCTTACCTACGAGACATCGTCGCCAGCTTGGTCTCATGGTGCGGTGAATTATGTTCCGCCAGTGGTAGTTATTCCTGCACAAGTCACAGCTTGCAATGACGGTAAGAACTTTTCAGTCAATGTAGTTCGAAGCAGAGGCAGAGGTAGGGCATACTTTAGATGGACAGAGACTTTAGGTCTTAACTGCTCATGTATCAACATGTATCAGTGCTCTTTATTTTGTTTGATATATATATGCGCTACCAATGTCTAGAATAAAACATCAGCAGGCATGATATTTTTATTTAATAATATTCCTTGATTTCAGGACAAAGTTGGGTCTCAACTTCAGCACACGCACCAATGCCTCCACTCGCTGTTGTTGGCGGTCATGACGTCGATGGGTCTACCATTTACGTTGGTCGGTCATTCCATGAAGGGGACATGCTGGCTGCCAAAGTTATACCTTCCAAGCGAGCAGCATATATCAGCTGGCACGGTCAAGAAATTCCCAAGACACATTTTGAAGTTCTTTGTGGCAGCCATTATGTATGGCGTCCCTGCTATGACCATGTAATCCCACACAATGCCGTCGAATGTGGTCGCACACAATCCGGCCAAAGGATCATTGTTGGACGGGGACATTTTGAAGGTAGCTTGACAGTTGGTAAGGTGATGACAGTACACAGAGCTCTATTCATACCATTCGGAGGAGTTGAGCGTCGCTTGGAAAGCTATGAAATTTTGGTGAAAGAAACACCAGCATTTCCATCGTTTCCAGGCCCAACTTGGGTTTCATCCACTGGATGTAGTGTTCCCGCCAATGCTGTTCATGCTGGTAATGATACTGACATGGCGACCATCTATGTTGGGCGAGCTTTCCATAACGGTGATCTTATCCCAGCTAAAGTCATCCCGAACAAGTCGTGTGCATACATATGCCATGGGGGTTGTGAAATTGCTAAGGATCGCTTTGAAGTGCTCACTGGTTTCGGATATCGATGGGTTTCTGCAGCCGATGGATATGCTCCGCCTGGGGCTGTAGAAGGTGGTCGAACAGTTCAGGGTGAACCATTGTTTATAGGAAGAGCTCACTATTGTGGAAGTCTGACACCGGGCAAAATACAAAAATCCCATGGTTGCTTGTATATTCCATTTGCTGGACAGGAGAGGCGAGTGGCTGCGTATGAGGTGCTCGTTGGCAATGATACGCCGCCAATGCCAGGAGCTTATCCTGTTCTACCACCGCCATACATAAAACATGATGATGATCATTTTAATGGCCATCACCATCACCATCATCATCCTTCACCCTCCCCACCGCCTCCATACAATCCATACTATGGTTTTAAGGACAAATGTTAAAACCAAGCGGCACGACTTCAGTTATTTTAATAATGTTTTTTACAAAATATAACAATTATTTTTATTAAATTATTAATTTTTAAGCAAATTGTCCAGATTTTATCCATGTCCATACCAACAATTAAAATTTTGAAATAATTATAGCTGTGTTTTTTGAGAGAGTGACTAGCAACTCAGCAAAATGCTTACACGCAAAACAATAACAAAACGAATTATTATAGAGAATTTTGTTTGTGTTTTCCGTGTAAAACTTTTACTGAGTGCTAGTCACTCTTTAAAAAAACATGGCTTACATAAAATAAAAAAGAGTGATATCGTTTTTTTTTGTTTAAGAAAGAGCTTTATAAAAATGAATACAAAATTGTATTTACTACTTGGCAAGTGGGTTTGGTTTTGTGTCCTTTTCTCGTGTCCTTGATCTCAAAAACCACGCAATATCCTAAATCAGCTCTAAAAATCATAAAAAAAAATAATTCTCTAATTTTTCAGATTTTTATTTTGACTTCCTAGTCGCTGTTACCCGTTGAAGAGCATGCTATTCTTATTTAACAGCCCTAAACTGTCGATCATCTCCTATAGAGATGGCACAGCAGTTAAATATTCTCCTTTGTTGTGTGCCGGGCCATTGGCACATTCCGGGTAAATGTAAAGCTGATGAACTCGCCAAAGGTGGAACAAGACTAACTATTTTACTTGAAAAGGTAAATATCGGTATGCCTATAGCTACTTGCAAATTTTTGCTGAAGCAAGACGCTTTAAGGAGAACAAACCTTAGCTGGAACAACTTAACCACTTGCCTGGCGACAAAACAGATCTGGCCTACGCTAGATGTGAGGCGCTCTAAGTGTTTGATATCTTTGAACAGATTGCATATGCCATACAAAACCTTTTACATATTCTCGGGTTTCTCGTAAGCGACTTAACTGATTTCAATGAAATTTTGTACGTGATAGATTTTAAACGACATTAACAGTACTGCATGCCAAAATTAAAAAAAAAAAAATAATTAAAGAAAAAAATTTTGTTTTACTTTTTTTGACATATCGGGTTTTTCAATAAGAGCGCTACGGTTTTGGATATCAATGAAATCCTTTTTTCCTGTGAAAGTACGTTTGATGCCATTATGTATGGAACTCGATTTCTTTTGCATGGCCACCACGGGCACGCTTGCAGAAGTCCAGACGCTGAACCCAATTTTCGACGGTTTTCAAGCATAAATTGGCCAATCCTACTGCAATTTCACGTTCGATATTCGTACGAAGTTCATCAATCGTCGCTGGCTTGTTGGCATATACCATAGACTTGACGTAGCCCCACGGGAAATAGTCTAACGGGGTCAAATCGCACGACCGAGGCGGCCAAGCGACTGGACCATTTCGTGAGATAACACGTTCTCCAAACTTGGTTTCCAATAAATTGATTGTGACATTCGCTGTGTCGCTTGTGGCACCGTCCTGTTGGAACCACATGTCCTCCAAGTCCATATCATCCAAT
Organism: Melangyna quadrimaculata; assembly: GCA_949320155.1. Classification (NCBI taxonomy): domain Eukaryota; kingdom Metazoa; phylum Arthropoda; class Insecta; order Diptera; family Syrphidae; genus Melangyna; species Melangyna quadrimaculata. The sequence continues at coordinate 12,874,674 of OX439485.1, forward strand.
TGGGGCCAAAAATATTCGGTTATCATTGAACGGTAGCGATCCCCATTCACAGTAACGTGCCGGTCTTGATCATCACGGAAGAAGTACGGCCAATGACGCCGCCGCGCCGGCCCATAAACCACACCAAACCGTAATTTTTTCGGGATGCCATGATGACTCATGGAGTACGTGTGGATTGCTGCCTGACAAATACCGCATATTTTGTTTATTGACGAAGCCATTCAGCCAGAAATGAGCCTCATCGATGAAGACCATAAATTGGACGTAGCGCTCTTAACGTTGAAGCCACTGACTCCGAATTTCGGTAGTAAATTTTAATAATTTGGACTCGTTGTTGGCTCGTATATCTTTCCATGATGAAATGGCAAACCTGAATAGAAATGTCAAAAGAGCAGCAAGAAATATGGCGTCGTTTGTTGCTCCCTGTTGCTCTACTTTTGTAGCGTCCTTGTTGAAAAACCCTTATATTGTTGATTACGAGCAAAAAAAAAAACAAAAAAACAAAAATTGGTTATTTTTAAATATATATATTTTCGCCAATTTTGGACAACACAAATTGTTCTATGTCATATTATAGGTTTGAGTCTCCTTTTTTCATTCGTACATGTCTTCCCACTATCTTTAGCCAAACAAAAGTAATGAGCATTTTAGTAAAAAATTAAAAAATTTTACATTACATTTCTTACATTTTTCTGTTTAATTTTTTTATAAATTTTTTTGAACTGTTAATTATGGTAGAAAATCTAATTTTCTTTGAGGTGAATTCTCTAATTCGGCTTAGTTTTCGAGTTATACCAAAAACATTGAAAAATGACCAGTGTGACCATTCCCTCAGAAATGCATGGGTGAGATTAGTCGAATTTTGTGGTTTGAGCAAGCTTAAGTTCCAGACAAACATATTCAAAAATAAAAACCCGTGAACGCAATTGTTCCATACTAAATAGTATATTGACTAGGCTATAAGGCCAATGTATTTGTTGAACAATTCGCAGCCATAGCCCAGGCAAATTGTTCTTTTTTTTTTCAAAAAAATCCAAAGGTAGATTTTTAAACGCAATTGTCTTTATTTTGGCATAAGAAATACTGTCACGAAAGTCTATTACCAAATCGTGTGCGCGTCAGTAGTTATACAAGGTTAAATGTAAATAAATAAAAGGTTAAATAAAATTCGCATAAACCTCAGAAACGGTAAATGTTATCGAAAAGTGTTGCAGACAAAACTAGTAAATTATGTGATTTGCCAACAAAAATGTTGTGACTATTTTTTTCTTACGACCCACCGTTAAGAAGACATTTCAAAAACGTTAAATGTCGAACCTGGTAGTTTTTCACGTATAACTCCTAAACGGTTCAAATGTTTGAAAACATCTGAACACAAAGTTTGTACATTATGTAAATCCCTACAAGAAAAATGTATTATGTTTTTCTCAAAAATAACCGTTTTAAAGTTATACTTTTTTTAAAAGTTTGACAAAAAGTTCAAATTTCTGTTTTTTAATTTTTACTCTTAAAAGCATAAGTTGTCGAAAGAAGTCTTACGCTCAGTTTAAATATGTCGAAATTCATTCTCTTCAAAAAACTATGAAACTTTTTTCCATCCGAGTCATAAGTCGCAAGATATTGTGACTTCAATAGTGTCAACTGTCAAAAATTCGGTTTTTCGCATAATATCTTTTAAGCCCTAAGCTTGATCGAAAAATTGTATTAGGAAAATTTTTACATTATATAATATTAAATAAGCATGCATTAACAGTTTTTTTTCTATAAGTCTAATTTTTATGACATTATTATTTAAATAAAAACACCAAAAGTTGTTGATCTGTATGAAATTCAAAGTAACTCTCTACAAAAACTAGATTGGGCGCCGACAAAAGTTTAATTTAGAGAATTATTGGTTGGTTTGGAGTTGATGTTTTGGAAACAAGATTTGAATTTTGTATCCCAAACAATTTTGGGAGCCACCCTTGGGTCCTTGTAACTCAATATTCATTGTAGGGCCTCTATCCGAGCTGTAGGGGCCTCAAACAGAGCTGTAGGGCCTCCAAAAGAGCTGAAGAGGCCTCCAACAGAGCTCTGGTGTCTTTCAAGAAATGTGTAGGGCCCACCAACTGAGCTCTTGGTCCTCAGAGTTGAAGAGGCCTCCAACAGAGCTGTAGAGGCCTGTAACAGAGCTCTAGTATCCTTCAAGAAAAGTGTAGGGGCTACCAAACTGAGCTCTTGGGCCTCAAACAGAGCTGTAGAAGCCAGATATGTAGTGCTTCCAACAGAGCTATAGAGGCCTCCAACAGAGCTCTAGTGTCATTCAAGAAAAGTGTAGGAGCCACCAACTGAGCTCTTTATCCCAACTATTTATAGCCAACTGAGCTCTAGGGCCTCTAACAGATATGTTGAGGCATCCAAAAGAGCTTAAAGGACCTTCAAGAAATGTGTAGAGTCCGCCAAATCAGCTCTATGGACCCTAATAAAGCCGTTGATGCCTTCAACAGAGGCTGCCCTTGAAGAGAGGTTCAAGGGCTTCTCACAGAGCTGAGCTGCAGAAGCCTTCCAAGATCCCTTTGGGCCACTTAAGGTGTTCATTTACTGTGTGTAACCCTCAAAAGTCTTATTTTATCAGCAACTTTTCAACTAATTTCATATTCTTTTATGTACTTTTTGGCGATTCAGGGGCCCACCGAGCAAAGTCCCAGTTGTCCGGTGGCTCGGTCTGCCCGTGGGCATGATTTCAACTATTTATTTAACTGGAAAACTGTTTATTAGAGTGGCGATGAGGTGCTCAAGAGTTGTAAATTTTTCACACATGGTTTTATCAGCTAGCATTCTTAAAGCTTTTTTCTGTATATTATCCAACAGACATGTAGATTGAAGGATGTAGATTGTAGATGTGGATCAGAAGGGGGACAAATTGCATCGTCGTAGGAGCCCTAAACATGCTTCGAGCATTGATGTTGTTTATGTTTATGTTAGGTTTTTGTTGCGATGTTGCTTTGTTAAATCTTAGCTAAGTGAGAAATACCTTAAACTTTGTTTTAACCCGTCCAAAGCGTAGCTGACGCTGCCACTATTCGAAGAAAAAAGCATTTGGGAAACAAGATTTTAATTTGTGTCTACCCGCCAAGCAGGGTTCACTAACTATTAAACATTTAAAGCAGTTTATATTGTTTCTTTTTTTATGTAGATCAATCGGATAAGGAAACAATTTCTTGCTTCCCTTCTTCGACAAGACATGTCATGGTACGATACAACTTTCGACAATAATTTCGCCAGCAAAATGACAGAGTAAGAGAAGATTGCACATAATTTTCCTTAACTAATTTTTAATTTATGTATGTATTTAAATTTATTTTCAACATCGTTAGAGATCTCTCCAAACTGAAAGAAGGAATTGGAGAAAAAGTGGCAATATTCACAAACCTCTTGATGAGTTTTGCCAGCACCATGATTGTGACCTTCTTCTTCGGATGGGATGTGGCTCTCATTATAATGATATGCTCTCCCATAATTATTGTTTCTACAATTTTCGTTGACAAAATTCAAAGCTCGCTCACAGAAAAGGAATTAAAGAGCTACTCCGGTGCAAGCTCAGTTGCGGAAGAAGTTATTGGTGGAATTCGGACTGTTCATGCGTTTAGTGGAGAACACAAAGAAACCGAACGCTTTAATAGCCTGCCGGCTTCAGCGGCTGAGGTGGGACGTCGTAAAGGTCTCTACAGAGTGGTATTTGTGGTGGAATGATGTGGATTACAATTTACTCCTGTTTCGCTGTGGCATTATTCCATACAGCCAAATTGGCAATTTACAGCGAGACAAATACATCTCCAGCAGTTTTGGTCACTCTGTTGCTGGGTGTTATCTTGGAGACTCAAAGTGTTGGTTTTGCAATGCCACTTTTGGAATCATTTGGAGCTGCAAAAAGTGCCGCCAAATCGATTTTTTCTGTTATTGATCGCATGACTGATATTGATCCGGGCAGTGAAGATGGGCTGAAACCTGAGCAGTACAGCGGACATATTAAATATAACGATGTTCATTTCAAATATCCATCACGGCCAGATGTGGAGGTCTTAAAAGGATTAAATATATCCATTAAAGCCGATCAAACAGTGGCTTTCGTTTGGCCCTCGGGTTCCGGGAAGACTACTTGCTTGCAACTTATTCAAAGGTTCTACGATCCAGAGCAAGGGCGCGTGGAACTTGACGGAATGGAGGTCAGAGAACTAAATGTAGGCTGGCTGAGGTCTCAGATAGGGTTGGTTGGTCAAGAGCCAGTACTGTTCTCCACCACTATAGAAGAGAATATTCGCTATGGAAAGCCATCCATTACTCAGGAGGAAATTGAAGAAGCTTGTAAATTGGCATCTTGTCATGATTTCATAATTCAACTTCCTGACGGATATAAGACTTTGGTTGGAGAAAAGGGCTCCAATATGTCAGGAGGTCAAAAACAGCGAATAGCCATAGCTAGAGCTTTAGTTAGAAATCCTTAAATTCTACTTCTCGATGAAGCCACTTCTGCACTAGATCAAAATAATAAAAAACTGGTGCAGAAGGCCCTAGAAGCTGCTCGTAGTGGCAGAACAACTATTATAGTAGCGCATAGATTATCGACAGTAAGAAATGCAGATATGATTGTTTTTATCAAAGATGGAATTGTAATGGAACAAGGAACTCACACAGACTTGATGGAACTGAAGGGAAATTATTATAAATTGGTGAATGCTTCCGAACGAAATCATAACACTTGGAAGCCCCAATTAAAGATAAAGAAGACATCACCTTTAACCATAAAACCTGTTATTGATGTTAAAGAAAAAGATGAGGTCATTGACGAGGGAAATAATAAGTCTGAGAGCAAAGAATACTTTAGAAAATTTTGCAACCTTAATATTCCAGACTGGAAATATCTATTACTTGGATCCATGGCTGCTGTACTACAGGGATCCATAAGAATAATTTTTACAATTTACTTTGGAGAATTTTTTGGCGTAAGCTTTACCAAGCGTCACTGCAAATTTACTATTGAAACATTAAAATGTTTATTTTCAGTTCATTTCTGATATGAATAATGCCATTGAAGAAAAAGCCAACGTGATTGTCTTGATTTCCACAGGACTTGCAATCGTAGCAGGTTTATCAAATTTTACCCAAATCTACATGCTGAATGTTGTTGGTACAAATCTAACAACACGATTACGCCAGAAGGCATTCAAGTCGATAATCTCGCAGGATATAGAAAACTTTGACGATCAAAAGAATTCAGTTGGAGCTTTGTGTTGTCGTTTGAGTGGTGATTGTTCCAATATTGAGGGTGTTAGTACAGCACCTGTTAAATAATGTTTATCAATAATTCATTATCAACTGTTTATTTGTCAAATAAATTCTAGGCAACTGGGCCACGGCTTGGCATTGTGATTGAATCATTTTCTACGCTCATAATTGCTATTGTTGTGTCTTGGAATCTTACCCTGGTAACTCTGGCAGTGTTTCCATCATTTTCCATCATGGTTGGGGCAATTATGCTTGAATCTTACTACACAGACAAAAGTTCCGAAGCTGATAGATTAGCCACTGAGAAAGCTGTCGAGATTGCTGTTGAAACTGTTGCTAATATCAGAACTATAAACAGTTTGGGACAGGAAAAGTATGTTTTGGAACAATAGAGCATTGATATGGCTGATGAAGCATCAAACGAGAAAACCCGATTTCGAGGAATTGTCTTTGGTTTTGGGGATGCGTCACATTGTATAGTCTTTGGAGTGTCATTGTTGTATGGATGTTTTCTTGTGGCAAATGGTCATATGGAATACAAGAACATAATCAAGTGAGAGCAGAAAATGTAAGCTTGATGTCTTCAAATTTAATTTTTTTTATTTAAGAATTTCTGAGGCCTTACAATACGGAATGTGGGTCCTGGGACAAGCATTTGCCTACGCGCCAGACTTTAATAAAGCTTCTCTGTCTATGAGAAGACTGCTTAGACTTTTTGACAGAAGTCCAAAAGGATGAGCTGCCCAAAGCAAAGCAGTACCGACAATTGTGAAGAGGTCTGTATAAAAGCTTGCGAACAAGAGCTCTAGAATCATCGATATCATCTCATCTCTAGACCGCAATATTAAGCATTCATTCATTTCCAGTACCTTTTGATTCAAATTTTCTTCCATTTCAGAGTAAAATAATCGATATTTACTACACCAATGTTGGAATCAAACTATCCAACTCGGATAGACAAACCGATTCTCCAGGAATTCAATCTCAAAATATCCAATGGCTCGACTGTTGCATTGGTTGGCCCATCAGGTTGTGGAAAATCAACATGCATTCAACTGCTTCTTCGTTACTACGATCCAACTTCTAGAATTCTGAGCTTAAATGAGTTGCCAACATACGAATATGAGCTTGATAAATTGCGATCACAAATTGCTGTTGTTGCTCAAGAACCAGTTCTTTTCGACCGGACGATAGCTGATAACATTGCATATGGTGATAATTCCCGCGAGGCAATACCAATTAGTGAAATCATTGATTCAGCAATAAAGTCGAATATTCATGAATTCATTGTAAATCTACCGCAGGGCTATAACACTGCAATTAGCAGAAAGGGATCACAGCTTTCGTGTGGCCAAAAGCAACGAACAGCTATAGCAAGGGCATTCCTAAGAAATCCTAAGATACTGATACTGGATGAAGCGACATCGGCATTGGATATGCAAAGTGAAAAGCTGGTTCAAGAGGCACTGGACAGTGCTCGATGTGGAAGAACTTGCATTATGATAGCTCAGAGATTGACAACCATTAGAAATGCAGATGTGATTTATGTAATGGAAAGTGGACAAATCATCGAACAAGGAACACATCAGGAGCTAATGAAACTTAAGGGAGTTTATGCGGAGTTATTGTGCACGCAAAGTTGAAAGAAGCAAGGGCTTTTATCTTGATACTTGTTCAATAATGGACTTTTCAGTCATGATCAATTACTTTGGTAGATAATTAGACCGACAAATAAATTTTCATAGAAACACAGATCATTGTTTTGTGTCTGTACTCATCTATTAAGCTTTAAATATAATATATAAACGTATATTGTCAGCAATGTTAATTCTTGCTGTTTCATTTGAATTTTTAAAATTATTAAATGGTGGGAGTACTTTGCAGCCTACAAGTATTCTACATTTTGCAATCACGCAGTCCTCTTTTTATTTAAATACTGTGCAATATTTTGCCAAGGGTTCGCAAATAAAACTTATTTCCTTTATTTAAACTGAACTACAATTACTTCGCAAAATTAAACGCCTTTATTTCACTTCAAACACTTTTTACTTCTAACACTTATATTATAAACAATCACAAGTTTGCAACTCTTAATTCACTATTTTACACCGACCGACGTTTATCCATTCACTTTAAACATTAAACTGTCACTTTCGGACTAGTGGTCGGGTATTTATATAGGAGAAAAAGCTTCTAGTATCTTCAAGGGTTCTGGAATGTGCTAGAATGTGCTTTTCCTCCACAAGCATCTCAAAAGCGGTTGACCAATTATAATTATAGCAGTTCCAGTAGTTAAGAACAATTAGATAACGATGAGATTAGTCCGGGCACGAACCGTTAATACCTTTGCATAATTTTAGTTAATATTTCGTTCAAAGATGGCACGCAAATTAGTACTTATTTATTCTGTTATAGAAGAATAAAAGATGTCGTTGTTTGCATAAATAATCATATTCACCACAATACAAAAAGCGGTACGATCATTGTATATAAATATCTATAGTACTATCAAGAAACCAAAACGACGGTGGCGGTGCCACTGGCCTGGGAGGGCATTTGCTCTGTAGATAATGTAGAGCTAAAAATACATTAAAAATCTCACTAAATCTCTCAAGCGATTATACACCACCTATAGACGTAGAATATCGTCCCGAAAATCGACTCATTAATAGTACTATAGGTTCTATGTACAATGGTACGATCAGTTTTTGTTTTTTTTTTTTATATCTTTCAAGATGATTTTCTCAATGAACTTTCGTTAAAATTTGATAAAAAGTTCTTTAAAAACTTTGAACTTAAATTTACCTTTTAACTATTAAGTTAAAAGGAAATACTTTCTTAAATCTTGATAAACATTGGGGATATTTTTTTTTTCGAGACATTTTTATATCGAGAAGATTAAATTGTGGTGAATATATATGCCCATTAATGCAACCAACGACATCTCTTATTATTGTGATGAATGTTATCCCTTGACTGCGGCCGACGACTTCTTTTATTTATGTGTGAGCACGATCTTTGAACAAAAAGATTAACTAATGTTATTAAATTATTGTAAACTACTGAAACTGCTATAATTATAATTGGTCGAAAGCTTTTGAGATACTTTTGGAGACTTGTGGAGGAGAAAGAGAACCTACTAGCAAGTTCCAGAACCCTAGAAGATTCTAGAACCTTTTTCTCGGATATAAATACCCGGGCACGGGTCCGAAACGGCAGTTCGATTTTAAAATCGAATGGATAACGGTCGGTGTCAAAATAGTGAATAAGCAGTTGCATACTTGTGCTTGGTTATAATAAAAGTATTAGAAGTAAAAGTGAAATAAAGGCGTTTTATTTTATAAAGTAATTGTAGTTCAGTTTGAATAAAGGAAATAGTAATTTTAATACATATTTGTTTGACTTAATACAAGCAAACATAAAATAAATGAAAAAAGTTAAAAAATAAAATTAAATAGATTTTTTTTTATTTTATTTTTTCGTAAAAAAATTATTCATATACATTTTTAAATGCAAAGCTTTTTGATAAACTTAAAACTACCCAATGGCAAACAGACTGACGCGAGTTACATATGATATACCCACCAAACAACCAAATGCAACATCGACACATTTGGACCAAACCAAACAATCAAATACAACATCAGCACATTTGGATCAACCCAGACAGCCAAATGCAACATCAGCAATAAAGGTTCAACAACCTAGTCAAGAAATCAATGCACAATCAGCAATCAATAAGTATAAAAACGAAGACATCATAAACAGAAGTTCCCCAATAATACGTATACTACCTCGATAGTCGCAGCGACGCTTGGACTATCTTGGTTTTCGGAATAATTTTATTTTGTTTAATTTTATTTTGTTAATAAAGCGTAAGAGGCCTGTGGCCCAATTAGAAAAAAAAAGAAAAATTAATTTTTTTTTATTTCATTGTGGCAACAGTAAATATAATTCGCGTGACGGAAGTCTTTTTTGGACTTCTCCATCATCGTAATGTTAGTTTTGATTAAAACCTCGATTTTTTTTTCAGACGAAACTAATGCTTTTTCTTATAGAGTAATTCAGAAATGAATGTAGATACGAGTTGGTTTTGGTATAACCCTTTTTTTTATGGAAGGTGCCGTTTGCGTCAAATGACTTTTAGTAGAAACAGCACTATTGGAGAAAACAATAGTCCTTTTCTTGAGAGCAAATTGACATTTTTTTTAGCTAAAAAATAACGGTACCTGCCATATAACCAAAATACAAAAAGTTCCCAAGTAACATCGTTGGAGCTAGTTGAAGCAAAACTGCTCTTCTGCTCTTATGTAGTGTATTCTAAGGCTATAGCTCTGTAAGAGTTTATAATACAGCTCTCTTTATTTCTTTTAAAAATTGTGTGTGCTCTATAACAGAGGTTCTGGAATGGTTTCAGCTCGAACAACTAATAACGTCTCAAAATTCAAAAATATGCTCCTTAATGGAGTTTATAACATTCAAAATAGAGCATTCTCTAAATATGAGCGCTTAACGAGGTATTATAGAGCTTTCAATAACACATGTACAAAATATTAACGCATGCGCTACCAAAACGTCGAAACAGCTCTAATAGAACCAAACAAAAATTGCGTATAGAGCTGAATACTAATACTTTCACACAAATGGTACATAATACAAATCTTACTCATGCGCATTGTAAAGTGTCAAAAGAACCATTTCTTCATATTCTTGGATCTCTCATTATTTATTGAAAAAAAAAAAAAAAAAACAATTAAAATTAATTGTATCATACAGACGTTTTTCTACCATCACTCTATAGGCTAGCAACAAATGCCTATAGAATGAGGGTAGAAAAACGAGAAGAATATTATATTAGGGGTATTCATGCAACGATGTAAAACACTAGATAAATGGTAACTGAACTGTCAAATTTTGTATGGAAAATGATTTACTCATATTGGATAAAATTGCCCAACGAATTTGCTTGGGAAATGATTTGGTAAAATTATCCAAACGTCATTGTGACTTTTATAAATTAGGCATGTTCAGAAATATGATAAATATATCTCAGAGAACTAAAAAAAACTCTAACCGTGTTCTGTAACTATTGAAACACATTTAGTAAGCGACAAAAGTTGTCAATAGTACGAGAATAATTCGGACGTCAACATTTACTCAATGGTTAGGAAAGCTACTTTTTGTAAACTATTAAGGTAGAATTGTAAAGGTTCTTCCCAACCAATGCGAACCATTCGTCGACGACGACAAAACCGCATCAACAACGTGTTTTTATTGTTGTTTTCTTCTTCGTTCAACGAATGATTGGTATTGGTTTGGGTGATCCTTAATAAACGGAAGCTGTCAAAAGCAGGTGTCATAAACTTTCTTTCCTGCTTCATCAAACGTCAGTTTCACTTCCATGAGGTGCACTCGGGTCGCTCTTCACTAGCGAAAGCAATAGTTGACGCAAATCAAGAAACCGACATTATGGGCGCACTTGATATTCGCTCATTTTCGCCCGACCACTACTGTGAGCCTAGACTATTGTAGTAAGTGTGTATTTTACATTTTTTATCGTTCCGAGATATTCGGCTTCGATTTCGCGTTGGTTCGGGAGAGGTTCTTTATTGAAAAATGACTTCCAAATCATAACACGTCTAATGAGTCACACACCGAATCTGTCAAATAAACAAACAGTTGATTCAAATTACACAGCATTTAACAAAATGAATAAAAAGGTTGTTTATGCAAACTTTTGTGTAAACTTATCATTTTACACAATTTGTAAGCTTACGACGTTGCATATGAATACTCTTATTATATTGAAAAATTTGTTTGATAAATATAAATTTACAAAAAAAAAATTCAAAAATCACAACAGCGGTTTTTCTTAAAAATTAATTTTTTATAGATAAAATGTTTTTAACATTTTTGAAAATAAAATTTAGAAAGACAATTTTAAGTATTTAATAAAAAAGGTACAATTTTTCAGAAAATTTTAAAATTCATTAACCCGTTCTCAACATATTGTATTTTCAAAGCTTCAAATTTAATAATTTTTTTAAAAATTCAAAAATTACAGATAGGTACCGTTAATAACCGTTATTGATAATTTTTTTACCAAAATATTGAACTTACCTCAAAAAGTAATTGAAATTTTTGTATAAAAATCGTTAGAACAGTTTTTGAGATAAATAACCCAAGAAACAAATTTAACTCTTTAAATGCTCTAACAGCACTTCCAGAGCAAGCCTTAAAACTCGTCATTTCGAGAATTAGCTCTAGTTGTGCCTTTAGAGCCATTTTAGAGCTCTCTTACAGGGAATTCTTTGACATTAAGAGCACATTTCTGTCCGTAATCAGCTCATTTTCAGTGACTTAGTAGATTTTAAGCTCTTTAATATGCATTTTATATCAACTTAGGAGCACATTTGACAGCTTTTTATTGGTATAAGATAAGTGTGCATAATACAATCGACGAATAAAAATATAATAGTTGCACAAAATATTTTATGTTTGTGTGAAGGATTATTTTATTGAAGTTTTTATAAGTATTGTAAAACTTCATTAAGTGCGTAATGTCAACAAGATAAGTTATTTTTTATATTCGGACAGAATATACGTTTGTTATATTTTTCAGTAAAATAATTGTGAATTTTATTAGTGATAGTAGCTAAATGGGCTGCAGGTCAATTGAAACAAATCAATTATGTCACAACGTTTCGTCCATGAATGTGGACATCATCAGGTGCGAGCAATGATGGTTTAATTATTACATTTATATTGCACTTAAACACGAACAGAGATGTTCCCAGTAGCAAGTTTAACTGACAACTACTGGGAACATCTCTGTTCGTGTTTAAGTGCAATATAAATGTAATAATTAAACCATCATTGCTCGCACCTGATGATGTCCATATTCATGGACGAAACGTTGTGACATAATTGATTTGCTTCAATTGACCTGCAGCCCATTTAGCTACTATCACTGAGAAGATTTAAAGGTCACAAATTCCACAAGTATTGTGAATTTTAGTTAAAAAAAAAAAACAAGTTTCTAGTTTACAAGAAAGAAAATTACATTACTTTAAGCAAAAGATTTTTACGTGGTTTTGTGGCTTTTAGTTTAGCTAAAACAAAAAAAGGGTGGATAAGGAACTGCAATATCAACTCGGGAAAAAACTGTTCAACAATGTTAGGCTTGAAGTTTTTTTTTTTTTAAGAATTTTTAGAGCTTTGAGTTTGGCTAAAACAAAATTGTAATAGTTTTAATTCTAACATTGATCTAAAATAGATTAACGTAATCATTCCTAAATGAAATCGCATTTGAGAAAAAACGGATAAGAAGTGTCCAACCCTCTTCTCCGTTCAGAACACCTAAACATTCCTCTAAAGTTAGAAAACTCTTGTAGAAATATAGTCGTCTTATTTCCTGCAAGATAGGGCATAAAGCTAGGAAGTGTAAGATGTTTTCAATTTGGTTGAGGTTGCACAAATTACAGTTGGGATTATTATCAGTTCGGTGAGGTCTGTAATTGAGCTCTAGCATCTCTGTGCGAGTTTTAAATATAAGACTCATCTCCTATACCTTAAATTCATCTCGAAAGTAATTGAATGCCACCAAACTGAGATTTAGTTTACTGTATGTTGTTCTCGGCACAGATATCCTCGCCTTATCGAGACAGCTCTGAAAAAACTGATCAGTGATGATAGAGATGCAATCGTAGAGAGTACTTCTCCACGAGTCTAAGCTGTCTACTGAGAGGGTCAAAGGAAAGCTATGTGCCGAGGCCAGCTCATATCAGTCTTTAATAGGAGTATACCGACACCTTAAAGACACTAAAAGAATCCTCTTTTGCAGATTGTTGTTCGATCTTTGCATGACTTTGATGATATAGTCAGCATTTGCCTTTAAATTCTTTATGAAAAGAGGGGGCAGTTCCGATTCCACGTGTATTGCATAATTAGGTGTGTTTGATGGGAGCCTAAAGATCCGCTTGAAAAAATATCTTTGGATGGCTTCAATTTCATCTAATTGCTTGTACCCATAAACTTCGTTGCTATAGTTTAAACAGCTTTTGATAGTTGCATCAAACACTTTGAACTTAGAAGCCGGATCAACAAGTTTGTTCTTAAAAAAAATTGACCAGATACAGTTAATTGCGGCTTTTGCTGTTTTCACTTTGTTTGTGAACTGTACTGATGTGAACTGATTTTGGGATCTAAAAACCATAATTTTTGACTTCATCGTATTTATTTTAAGGTTCCATGTATCACAAACTTGTTTTAATTTATTTATTTGAAGCTGAAGAGTGACCTCATTATCGGTCAAAATTACCAGGTCATCCGCGTAAAGCAAAACCTTGATAGATATATCGCCAAAAGTAACACCACCAGGGATATGGTCTTCAATGTCGTTTATAAACAGTGAGAAGATTAACGGGCTCAAAATACAGCCTTGAGGGACACCCATATCAGATCTAAGCTTTTTCGATTGGTTACGACCATTTGACACCAAGGCAGTCATGTTTGAAAAGGAGCTGCTCATAAATTTGTATAAATTTAGTCGATAGTCCGATGACTGCTAGTTTAAAAAGAAGTGATCTCCTATTAATCGTTTCGAAAGCTGATTTAAAATCTACGAAGAATGCGTACAGATTTGTTTTTTTCTCTAAGAAACGCCTAGCAATACTGGTAAGAGAACCAGCCTGAAAGCAGCTTATTTTATTGTTTCGTTCAACCCAACTCACAAGTCTGAAATAGAGGACTTGAGTGAATAATTTCAAGAATGAACTTAGCACAGAAATTCCTTTATATTTTTTGGGTAGATTAGGATCACCGTTTTTAAAAATTGCCGAAATTGATGAAGATTGAAAGATAGCTGGGAAATTCTCATCAACAAACATTTTGTTAAAGAGTACTAAAATATATTCCAGGAACTGAGAAGTGGCGTTTTTATAAAATTCAGCCGGGATAATATCTAACCCAAATGCCTTATTGTTTTTCATTTTTTGTAGTGCAGCCATCAGTTCTAAAACGGAAGCGCAAAGCTTATAAACATTTGATCAGGATCTGGTAAAAATAGCTGTTCGAAATGTAGAGCCAGTAAATCTACTCCAATGTGAGAAATAATTGACTTATTCTGGTCACCCAAAATGCGCACATTGATCCAAAAAGTTCTAGAATCACGGCATTGTAGTAGATTTGATGATGATATTTAAAAAAAAAAATTCCTTTTTGTTCCTGCATAGATGCATAAATTATACTGCAGATATAGTGCCTTAAAAGCAAGGTCATTTGAACTCCTAAAGAGTTTTAAAAACTTAAAACATCTCTCTCTACTTTTTCTGCACTTATTGTCATACCAGCTAGCTTTAAAAATACTTCTATTATTATTATTTGGGTAGACAACTGATGATTGTCTAATGGTTTGAAAAACTAAATCTGTTGCTTCATCTACTGTGCTTGTTATTTGGTTTGGCAGATTCGCCGAATTCTGAACTAGATTTCTTTTGTAGATATCACAATTTTTTTCATTCCAGCGAAGCCTGTGGTTCAAAATATTTGGTTGAGTTCTAATACTGTTTTCTTGTGTAACAAACTCACAAGAGACAAGGACAGGCAGGTGTGTTGAGTAGTTAGCAGGAAAAACTTCAAAATCTTTGACACCGTTCAGCCAATCTTCTTTTACAAGGCAATAATCGATAACAGAAGAACCCTGAGAAGATATAAAAGTAAAATTACCCATAATATCACCTCTGGAAACCCCATTCAAGATAAGAAAACCGAAATCCTCAACCAAATCCATCAAACGGTTTCCTTTAACATTCATGCAGCAGTCTAAAGAGTTTCTTTGGGATGAAAAATGTTCATTGTTTAAAAAAGGTGAGTTCTGGAAGCTCGCTATCCGACTATTTAAGTCCCCAATTATTAAAATATTTTCTTTGTTTTCATGTAATAGAAAATTTCGAAGTTCCTCAAAATCGAGAATCCATCTACTAAAGTTCAGGTATATGGGAACTATTAAAAAGTGTTTCGAATTAATAATCAAATCTATTACAATCTTGTTCTCAATAATTCTAAAAGTAATGTGTTTGTTTGAAATGTCGTTTTTGATGCCACACAATATACCACCGCTGGCTCGACCAAGTCTATTATTTCCAATAGCCAGTATCCATCTTAAGTTAAAATCTTCAAAATACATTTGATATTGGAACTCCTTACACTCTTCAACAAAAGTTTCTAATAATATAAAAATATCATAATTTAAAATTAGTTTAAATAAATCTGACATCAATAATTTGTTTTTAAGTCCTGTGACATTATAGCAAAAAATATTTAAATTAAGATTAATATTATGGCAGACGGCAACTCTTTCCTATGTTGAACGATGATGGCGGCTAAAGCTGGGGTCCAAACCGTGTTTTTTGTTCGCGAATCGACTCACAGAGGGCTCATTTGGCACATATGAGTTGTTCTGATTCGAACTGACGCTGTCAAAAAAGCACATTGCATACTCACCAAAGGTTGTTTTGACATATGACAGCTCGTCACTTGATGTTATTTTCAGTCCTCGTAGCGAGTCCTGTGAAAAAGAAAATTCTCCAATTTTAAGTTTTGTTTCTCGGATTAAAATTTGTATTTTTGGGTTCTTATCTAAAAGTTTACTTCTGATTTGGTGAAGTGTTCTCCTCTTTTTTCGGAAAAGTAAAGATTGCTCCGGATGTATCACAATTCCAGAGTTTTTTAATTTCGGTGCAGCATCTATAATTTTTTGTGCGGTATTTTTGTTGGCGAAGTTTAACACTATAGTGGTTTTGTTGTTGTAACGATTAACAAACTGTTGCATTTTATCAAAAGATATCTCTGCATTTTCATCTAGACCGAGAAGGCCAAGACAAGTTTGTTTTGCTAGATAATTCATGTCTGCCTTCTCGTCTGGGGGAAATGCAATACAACCGAATTTTCGTGTGGTTTTTGGTGTAATATTTGGGTAGTATTTTACTTCTTGTACTTAAAAAAAAAGTCATCATTCCATAAAAAGGACTTTAACTTTCTTCAGGATACATGTTGTAGCGGGTTTTTCAATAAGAGCGCTAGAAAGGTTTTTTTTTTAAAAAACAAAAACGGTTTTGGATATCAATGAAATTCTTTATTCCTGTAAGAGTACGTTCGATGCCATTATGTATGGAACTCGATTTCTTTTGCTTGGCCACCACGGGCACGCTTGCAGAAGTCCAGACACTGAACCCAATTTTCGACGGTTTTCAAGCATAAACCGTCCGATACTGCTGCAATTTCACGTTCGATATTCGTACGTAGTTCATCAATCGTCTCTGGCTTGTTGGCATAGACCATAGACTCGACGTAGCCCCACAGGAAATAGTCTAACGGCGTTAAATCGTATGACCGAGGCGGCCAAGTGACTGGACCATTTCGTGAGATAACACGTTCTCCAAACTTGGTTTTCAATAAATTGATTGTGACATTCGCTGTGTGGCTTGTGGCGCCGTCCTGTTGGAACCACATGTCCTCCAAGTCCATATCATCCAATTGGGGCCAAAAATATTCGGTTATCATTGAACGGTAGCGATCCCCATTCACAGTAACGTGCCGTTCTTGATCATTACGGAAGAAGTACGGCCCAATGACGCCGCCGGCCCATAAATCACACCAAACCGTAATTTTTTCGGGATGCAATTATGACTCTTGGAGTACGTGTGGATTGCTGCCTGACCAATACCGCATATTTTGTTTATTGACAAAGCCATTCAGCCAGAAATGAGCCTCATCGCTGAAGATGATTTTTCGATGCAAATCCGAATCATTTTCAAGTTGTTGCTCAGCCCAATTCACGAACATACGACGCTTCTCGTGGTCAAGCGGCTTCAGTTCTTGCGTCAATTTAATCTTGTAAGGCTGTAAGCCAAGATCTTTTCGCAAAATTCGCCACAACTACGTCACAGAGATGCCCAACGCTTGAGAACGACGGGTGAGAAACACATTTGGGCTTTCTGCAACTGAAGCCTCAGCGGCAGCAATATTCTCGACACTACGGGTACTTCTTTATCTCACTGGCACGGGATCATTTTGTACTGTGTCTGTGGATTCAAATTTTTCCACTAGACGCTCAATTGTTGATCTGATAGGACGATTATGACGACCATAAATTGGACGTAGCGCTCTTAACGTTGAGGCCACTGACTCCGAATTTCGGTAGTAAATTTTAATAATTTCGACTCGTTGTTGGCTTGTATATCTTTCCATCATGAAATGACAAACTGAAGAGAAATGTCAAAAGAGCGGCAAGAAATATGGTGTCGTTTGCTGTCCCTGTTGCTCTACTTTTGTAGTCTCCCTGTTGAAAAACCCTTTATATGTATCTTTTCAGTTTTGATCTCTTAAAAATCGGCGTTGAAAAGCACCCTTAAAACATGTGTCATATGATTAGACTGTATTATAATAAATTTTTCAGCTTGATAAACTTCCGCCACCCCTCCCCCTCTCTAAGGCTTTAAATGCGTCTATACAAAAAGCCCATAAAGGCCATTATGGGGCACTTTGGATATGTTGTACAGGATGAATTCGGTGTCGATACCAGCAATAAAATTTCATGAATTAATTTGTTCCTGGTCAGATCCTATATTTCTTAGACTAATAACATAAATGAAATCAAAAGTATACATATATTAATGCCCATGAACCATAGATTACGGAAAAAAACAACAAAAAAAAAAAACAAAACAAAACAAGATAGATTTGGATACAAATAGTTCCAAATATTGGCTTTAACAAATCATGGCAATTAATTTCTTAGATTGAATTTAATTTTAATTGTTCGAAAGAACATTGTTCTTTATAAAAATGTGTTCGAGTCTTAACAGACTCACTTTCGTATTTACCTACATCAGTATCTATCAGCAAACCAGTGGTTCTTCATCTTACCGTAACTCCTTTTTAATCACTGATGTCTAAAGAGATAAGATATGAGTGCTAAAGTGGTGCTTCATCTTTCCACGATTTTGATTTTATTATCGATGTATGTAATATTAGCCTCTCGTCTCGGGTGCATTGTTCGGTGCTAAGTGATCGAATAAAAAAATCTGATCAGTAAGATACGATCGCGAGGCAATCTTATCTGGTAAAAACAAATTGGTCTGTTGAACGGCAATGACGGAGATATAATCATCTCGCGCTCGATAAGAATCAAATACATATGTTTGTCTTTCCATCACACTGAGCACGTTTTTCTTTTTTTTTTTTTTATCGAAGTTCAATTCTGTTTGTTATTGATAAAAATAAAATTGTCATAATGGGGATGTCGTATTTCAGTCTCATTAAATAAATGAGAAATTTTGAAAAGCGATGGTGAAATCTTTTCAAGACTTAATTATAGGTTTGTCTTTTCGCACTTACACGATAAATTTATTACTTTTCATTAATATTATTCCACTGTGTATTATTCCACATTTTGTGTTCCTCTTGTAGATGAGGAAACAACTTTGATTCGCATCGGCAGCAATATAAAATTTGGGAAGAAAGTTGCTCTTTGTATTTATATTGAGCTTAAATTAAAATTTTCGACCATCAGCCTCTTGATTAAAGTTGAATGCGTCTTTAAGCCTAGTACGCTGCTGATGTGAAACGAAATGTTCCTATGGTCTCCAAACACAACGAGATGCTTACGAAAACACGGTGGAAATATATTCATGGAGAGTTTCACAAATTACAAAGAAATAAAACAAAATTTAACGAAAAAATCAAACAACAGCCATGTTAGTTAGGGCGTTAAGGCCATACTTATGTGCCAAGTTTCATCACCATACCATTGAAATTTGGTAATATTATGCTCGTTTCACTGAAAATTAAGTCATCATTTTATAAAAAGTATATAACTTTTTCTAGCGAAATTATATTGAAATTATTTTGATCGCATAAGATTGGGCATTAGAAATTACCCTAAGGTCATGTGCCATATGCTTAGATTATTCCAAGACGAATATATAGTGGTTTGATATACTTCCACCTTCCCCTTCCGCCATTTTGAAAGCGATTATAAAAAAACTAATACATGGATTAAAATGAACTTCGGATATGCTGTAGAACATGAAATTCTACGTCGACGCTCATCTTTAAATTTTATAAATATTCATTTTGTAACCATTATTTTCTGACAAATAAAATCCCTTATCCGCCGAGGGCATTTTGCTCCCCCCGCGTTCAAGGGTGGGGGAGGGTTAAACAAATGAACATATCCCTAAGGCTTCATGTATTCTAAATCCAACGAGTCATTCCACAATATCAACCGATGTCTGGTTCCAGATTTATAGGCTAATTTATGTGAAATTTCGTGTTAAAACATGGTCAGAAGGCAACCCTTATATCTCCGGTCTGCCAGTGTTGCCACCGTGGAAACACTTCTTAAAAGTAAACTTAGGATATGGGCTATTAGAGTACAAAAGCTCATTCCGTCAGAATGAAGTGCAAGGTTGGCTCCCTTAACGCCCTAATTATGTAACAACAAATAAAAACATAAACAAGCCCGAGTGTCATTTTTCCGCACACAATTAAGGGTCCGGGCAGTTAATTCTGCAGTTAATTCGAAAATAGAGTGGAGACTTATCAAAGCAATCTGGAATAATTATTAATTTCGTTGGTCGAACAGCTTATGACAGAACGAAAAGCACAACGAAATTTTTCGTATATAATTTCGTCATTTATGTCATTTCGTATGAGATTTTTCGTTTTACATCAGCTGCGTGATTTATCGAATAAAACAGCACGTAAAAACAGCCTTTACCCATCTCTGATAAGACGAATAAACGCTTCTAAATTATACATGTTTTTAGTTGCTCTTTAGGGCAAGTATTAGTTACGTGTCAAAACTAACATAACGCTGATGGAGAAGTCCGAAAAAGTGATTTACGTCAAGACGTCCGTCGCCGTCGTCGGTCTGTCTGTCTGTCTGTGTGTCCTGATGTACATCTAGCTAGAGCCTATATGGTTGAACGGATTTGCTTCAAATTTGGTGTGAAGTGTTTTTATTTGATTCCCTTGAGAAGAAATTCAAATTTTAGTTTTACATCATCTATTTAGAACGGTTTTATCAAGTTTTCTTGAAAAGGGTTCTAAAAATGTTGATTAAACTTTGTACATGTAATTTTCAGACCAGTTCTAATAATACTGCATACCGAGTTTTTTTTTATCAAAAAATACGAATTAATTAAATTATTATTATTAAAATAAAATGTTTTTTTTGTGGTTCATTACTTCCAAGTATTGCAATAATTAAAATTTGTATAAATATTTTTTTTTTTACAAAAAAATAAATACAATTTAAGAAAAAAATATTTTTTATTTTTATTTTTAACTTTTTTTCCAAAGTTTGTATTAAACCAAACAAAATTCAAAATTGGTATTTTAACATGTTTTTATTATTTTTTCGTTAAAAATATAAGTTTATTAGTAAACCATTACTGTATCTACACCGTCAATGTCTAGCTATGGGCCCAGTTATAGCTATCGTTGAAAACCATCATTGAAAAAGTTAGCTGTTGATTTTGAGACCCTTCGAAAGTTTAATCATTTTAATGCAGAAATATAGCTTACGACTTCAAAATTATTTCTCTTCAAAAAAAATTCATTTTGACCCATATCTTCCCCAGAACTTAACTTTTAATTTTTCAATGATGAACTACCTTACCAATGATCATTGAAAAAATTAAAAGTTACGTTATGGGGAAGATATGGGTCAAAATGAATTTTTTTTGAAGGAGAAATAATTTTGAAGTCGTAAGCTATATTTCTGCATTATAATATTCAATGATTATACTTTCGAAAGGTCTCAAAATCAACAGTTAACTTTTTCAATGATGGTTTTCAATGATGGCTATAACTGGCACCTATGAGAGCAAGTTGGTTCGATCCATTTGTGAATATTTTTTTGCAAAAACATGGCATGGAGTATTATTAAAACTGTTCTTGAATTTACATTTACAAGGATATTGAACACCATTGGAGCCGTTTATGAGGAAACTTGTTCCGTTCTACATCATGAGCTCAAACAAAAGTTTTGATCAGAACTTAAAAAAAAGTTTAAACACGAAACCGTATCTATATACATATGTATATACTTATGCCCTATAGAGCAAGTAAAAACAGTAACTAAAAGACTTCATTATTATAGTTCGAGTATTTCAATATTATTAAGGTATGTCTAACAGTTTCAAAATTTAAATTTATTTTAAATTACTAGAGATTTTTCGAAAGAGAAAAAAATATTCATCTCACCGAATAGATTTTTAAAAAGTAAAGTACTCATACGCCCCAGTGTACAGTAAAATTGTCTTGCATAGTTTTTAAATAAAATTCTTTACTGGAGCATTCGAATTTGCTCTTATGCATCAAAACTAAAATTTGTTTATACAATAACATTCTACAAAAAAAGTATGTAATAACAAAAGCCAAAAGTACTTAAAAATTGTGTTTCTTGTGTGATTTATAGTTTTTTATAAGAAAATCTTTGAAATGCAAAGTAATGTTGATCAAAACGGAAACGAGTACGAGTGCCTGTTTGCAGATTTAGAATAAATATTCCGTTCACAGAAATTGTACAAGAGGAGTGAGTTTTTTCCATATTTTAAAACGATAAGAAACTATTGACTTTTTTATAAAAAAAAATGTTTCCCGGTTATAACCCACAGTCCCCCCTGCGCAAGGGCCTAGCTAAGATGTTAAGAATACTATTATACCAGAATAATACGGTGAAATGATATTTTCACAAAAGACAAAATAAATGCAGATTTAAAGATTTTTTAAATTTGTAACAAATATAAGTACCCTTATTATTATTACTATGAAAAACAGTTATTTTCATATTTTTTAAACCATAATTACACTGTTAAAAAAATCAATAGAATGGTTTAATTTTGTGTCTTTTCTTTTACTAGTATATCACCCACTGGCCGAAATTTGAGTACCAAAAACTCAAATAGAAACTTGACAGAATTCAAATTATGTACATAGTTTGAACATAAATTCACACAAGGAGTTGGTTTATGTCGTGTCGTGGACGTGTTTTTGTCGTGTATGGGCCCCATTAGTCATTAATTATTGTTAAGGCCCAATGACTTCAGAAGTTCTAAGAAAGTCAATCTTTTATTAATACAAAACCAAAACACAAAATCCATTTTCTTAGTACTTTAAACTTATTCCATCGCTAGCCATACTATTAAATTTTTGAACCATTACCTCACCAAACATTTCAATTTGTAAAACCAAGTCTAAGGCTGTGTGTCAATTGCGTTAAAATTTTGGTTAAATTTGATCCCAGTTAAATTTGATCCGTTTTTATAGGTGTGAATAAAATTGGAGGGTTTTGCTGTGTCAATTGCATTAAATGGAATATTTTAAAACATACGTTCCTTGCGATAAAGGAACCTATCCGAGACGGTGTCAACCTATCCAAAAATGTTCAAATACCTTGATTTGTTGTTGCAATAGCTTTATTCAGAGGAATTACAACGCCAATTTGTTCAAATCACTTTGGATATGATCTTGAAGGCGGAAACTGCATTTTGATAGTGGCAGTCATGAACCTAGTATACCAGGACTGCTAGTCGATCGTCATTCTCATTTGTTAAGCATGACACACATGACGCAACTTTTGGTTTATATTAGAATAATTTTGCATTTGAGTGTGAATATGTTTCTTTATTCATTTTAGATATTCAAAATATTTGGAATAAGAATATTGTGTTTCCTCATTCAGTAAAATACTTAGGATAAACCAGTATTGTTGATTTTTTATTTATTCTGAATAATTGGAATGGATTTTTCATTCCATCTGAAGTGCGGAGTCAAAAGAAAAAAAACTCAATGCTCATGCGGTCCCCCATGGAAGTACTAACTTCGCTCGAAGATGCTTGATTTCGGTGATCGGACGAGAACCTGTTTTTGTTTTTTTTTTTTAAACCGATATTTTCCGCTACGTCTTTCGTCCAAAGGCAATGAATCCTTTATTAAATAAAAAAAAAACAATTGTCGTTGCTTTTGAGAGGCGAGAACGAAATCATGGTCGTCCTATTTATCGATACCAACACGGGGAAGCATTTTATATTGCCGCCTTTCAAGGGATACATTTTGTTCCTCTGCATCATCTTCGATGCTCCAAAAAGATGATGCCCAATTCTCCCAGAAGTAGGTAATTTACACGAAACATTTTTTATTTTATTATTTCAATTAAAACAGAGCTCTATTTTTATTTAATTATTATTTATTTTAAGATTTTTTTCCTTTCGAAGTCAAAAGCGAATAAATTACATTACTGAATATCATGAATGAACAAACAAATATGATGAAAATTCCCAAGTTTAGTCGCTAATAACCTTTCCACACCAGCCCACTGTGTATTAATACATGTCAAATTGAAAGTGGGAAAGAATTCCACGCGACTGCCAAATTTGTGGGAATGAAATGACTTTTTCATATTTTGCTTCCACACACTTGCTTGTATTAATACATTACCTTAACCTAAAACAAATAGATAGAATGTCAAATTGTGTAGGATAGAATGTCGGGTTGTGTCGGCTGGGCTGTCATATTTTGTTTCCCCACTATTCTACATGATTTGTTTCCCACTTTTTTGACATGTATTAATACACATTGGGCTAGTGTGGAAGGCCTTTAACTTCTACTATTTCGTTGATCAACTCTAGAGTTGAAAATCAAAAGTTAAAAACGTCAACTTCGAGTGAATAAAATCTACTTCTGAAGTTGACTGTAAAATTCGCAAAGTTATGTTCAACTTTGAGTGAATAAATAAGGGAACCATCGTGATGTTGGCTCATAGCAGTCCAGGTATAATAGATCGATGGTGTAGTAATGTGCAAGAAGCTTAATACAAACGTCAAAATGTAACCACTTGTTAAAATTTAAACGAGCTCCCAAGCAGCTTAAATTTTGACGGCTGTATTCACCTCCGTAATGTCAAAATTTAGCCGTGTGATCAAACTTTTAATGCAATTGACACACGGCCTAAGGATTAAACCACGTGCCATCCAGTCGTGTTTTTTGCTATATTCCCTAACTAATCCGCGTAAAATGATTTAACTGATGTGGATAATTATCTTCTGTTTTATGTGAACACATAAGCTATGTGATGTTGAGACATCCCAACCCAGCCATAGTTTAAATATATTTACATACAAAAAGAGCTTTACAAACCAATTAATTCCCACATCGTTTTGTTGAAGAGATTTTGGTTTACTGTATATGATTCTCAACAAAACACGGCTATTGTCCAAGAAGTGTGCAAGCTTTAAAAAGCTTTGTTAGGTTAATTCTATCACCAAGTTTATGTGAAACTGATAATTTACTTATACAGGCCTTAAAAAAAAGCTAAGTATGTAGGTAACAGTTTTCTCCAAGCAAGTTGTATCTTCTATATTGAAAATCCCACAATTTGTTTCTGTAGGTAAGGGAAAAAACCTTTTCATATGGAAAATTGTGGGAAATGAACCCACATATTTTGTATTACAATTAAGACACTAGAAATGGAAACACCATTCATTTACTCATAACATGTAAACGATCAAAATGTTTATCTTTCAGGGAAACCCCACATATGCAGAACAACTATTCAAATCAATGCATTAAACGTTTAAAGCCTTTAACTTGCCGAGTAACTTAAAGTTAAAGTTGGGTTGATTGACTTTTAACAGCAAAGAACCTTCATCAACTACTATTTAATTGAAGACCAGCGAGTTATTGGGAGCGTTAGGGATTGCATTGCATCATTTCAAAAAAGAGGATCGGTTGATTGTTGAGAGCAAGCACTTATAGCTGTATTTGTTAAGAGAGTGCTTTCTTATACAAGCGAGAGACTACTTCCAAATAAAATACATATTTGAATGCCTCCATAAATCATCATTCACACTTTTCAATAAACATTCGAATTTAATGAAAATGACTTGCTTAGTTGAAAAGTTTTAGTAAAGACCCATCATGATTGAGAAAAATACTTGTAGGTACTGTAATTATTAATCGGTTAAATAACCCACCACGCGCCGCGCCCCATGCCACCCGCCGCGTTGCCAACAACGTCACCGTGACGAGCCAAAGCCCAGAGCCATATACGATTTATGAGATAAGAGCTTTCCATTCATTTCGAAGAAGTTACTGATGTGTTTATTTTAATTTCAATTAGATGAGATTCTACGTACCTACATAGTCAAAGAGATTGATGATTGGCCGGAGGATAGTTATTAATTTTATAAACGTCATTGGCGATAAGTTTCAATTTCAAGTTAGCTTCCTAAACATAGGTTCACAATTAAAATGTTGCATTCAGTTGTTGTTTATGTTTCCATCGAAACGATGAATCAAGTCTCTGTGATTGTCATGGTATACCTTTATTGAATACAAGACTGCTTATGCATCAATTAACAAATAATAAAGACGTCAATGCCACTTCGTTCAAGGAACTGCGTACTGGTGCAGACAGACAGACGGGCAGATGGACAGACAGACATACACATGAATTGAGGGACCCATTTTTTTCGGGTACCTATTCTATATCATCGTAATGTTATAGGTAAATTAATATCTTTAGTTCGATTTCTTTAACGAATCCAACACGTGCCGTATAGTTCCTACTTTCTTACTTCTCTCCGTTCAGGTGGGCAATTTTCTACAAAATAAAATAACAGCAAACAGTAATAATAGAAATTTTTGAAAAAATATGCACGACTGCTCACCTAGCTAACAACAAATATATGTAGGTAGTAATGGTAAAAATAGCAATTTTGACATATTCCAACAAACAAATTTTGAAAAAAAGTTAAAAATAAAAAAAGGTAATGTTTTAAAAAAAAAACCCTAAATGTATTTCCATCATTGGAATGATTTGTTGGGAATGCAGTTTTATTAAAACTGGTCCAAGGATAACATGAACAAAGTTTAAGAAAACTTGATAAAACCGAAATTGTTGTATGACAGCTAAACGTTCTAGAAACACTAAAAACAAAAATTAGTGTTTTTCCTCTAGGGAATCACATTAAAACACTTCACACCAAATTTGAAGCAAATCCGTCCAATAGTTTAGGCTCTAGCTCGATGTACATCAGGACGCAGAGATCACAGCGCACAGACGCAGTGGCGTATCCAGGGGGTGTGGATATAGGGGCCAAAGCCCCCCACAACCGATTCCTAAAATTCATTGAAATATAGAAAGAAATATATTACAACGGGGAGAGTTTAATATTCGTCTCAAATATTGTTCTTCTTCT
This sequence comes from Melangyna quadrimaculata, assembly GCA_949320155.1. NCBI lineage: Eukaryota > Metazoa > Arthropoda > Insecta > Diptera > Syrphidae > Melangyna > Melangyna quadrimaculata. The sequence goes on from OX439485.1 coordinate 12,901,208, forward strand.
TCATTTATTTATTCGTCTCATATATTGTTAAGCTGTTAAATTTGATGGAAATCAGACAGAATACGATTTTGGGGCTGAACAATTTACATTTTCCTAAGCTCCAAAAGAATTTGGTTGGGGCAAAAGTCTTAAGGGAATTGGAGCAAAAGCAAGTTCCGGGCTACGAATAATGGACATAGTTAATGCAAAGACAATTATTCCATAAAAATAAATTGGGACAAAAAACCATCAGCTCGGGACTTAGGCCTGCAGAGAATTGGACAAAAAACATGGTCGCAACCAATTCCCTAAAAACTTTCAATATGCAAAATGTTATTTTCTGTGCTTTGCAGTGACAGTTCGATCAAAACAGATACCTACTCTACTATACTCTGTTCAGTTTGTGTTTTCAGTACAGAGAGGATAGGGTGTTTGCCTCTCACCATTACTTTTATGGATTTCAATAAGCTCTTTTTATATAAAGCTTTTGCATTTTCCATGGTTGCCGTACCGCGCATAATAAAATGGCATTTTTCTCTCTTCTCTCTCATTCAAATGTCAGTAGGCTTACCACTGGCTCATTTAGATTTCATAAACAGACAAAATGTAGATCGTAAACTAAGGGCCAGTTTGTTCACAGCTGATTATCTTTAATCCATGATTAGGGGAGCTGGGAAATCCTCAAATGTTTTTGATGATCAAATTTTGTTTAAAAAATTCAAAGTATGAGTTGCTAAAAATCATGGATTTCACTAATCAGCCAATTTTGGTTGATAAGCGTTAGTTAATTAAAGTCTATGAAAGTCGCGTACTAAATTTAACCCACTGTGAACAAACTGGCCCCAAATATAAAAAAAAATGAATGTAAATGCAAATAAAAATAAATCTATCTTTTTCCACACCACCAAGAGGAAGGCGCCTTTTTTTAAGAGTTCCTTAGAAGGCCTTATCTCTTTTTACGTAAAAATAAATCACAGAAAAAATAAATTGAATAAAAAAAACCATTTTATCACTCCGACGAGTAGTTGCTGCTGCTTCTCTCTTCATTTAAGTTTATAACTAAATTTTCCACTGCTTTTTCAGTAAAAAAATCCATTTGCCACATCTTTGGCTCAATCACCTGCTTAACGTGTTGGACACACCTTTGTCATTTTTCAGTGTCAACCTTCGCAAGTCCTGTTTTTAGAAGTACTTTTACTTCTGCCAGTAAAAGTGTTCCCACTAAGGCACTTCTCCTTTCATCGAGGCGGCAGCGGACGAATTCTCTAGATGGAATCAACGGTGGCGTCTATAGTTCCAGTTAGGTTGAACTACTTAGTGAACACCTTATATGGGCTACTACGACATATTTGTAGCTCAGGCCTATAAGGAGCGGTTTATCCGGCTCCCTACCCTTGGAGTTATACGAAGGGTCTGGTCCTCCGGGTCGGGGGTTGTGCGTCGGGGTAACTTCCCTACCACTTAAAAAAAAGTTGTTCCGAAACAACAACAAGCCTCGGATATGAATGATTTTAAAGTTGACGACCCCAGCAAACGAAACAAGGACAATGAATTTCGGATCTGCACGTGGAACGTCCTGTCCTTATACAGAACACGTGCAGCCGAACAATTAGTGGAGAACCTGGACAGGCTAAAGGCTGACGTAACAGCCATCCAGGAAGTGCGATGGGATGGAGAGGGCGTACGGAGACTGAAAACGTGTGACATCTACTACGGCGGGTGCTTGAAGGAACCGGGTCAGCGGCTCTTGGGTTGTGGTTTTGTGATAAGGGGAAGACTTAGGCAAGAAGTCTTGGGCTTCCGAAGTGTAAGCGAGCGCCTCGTCACAATCCGCATCAAAGGCAAATTTAAGAACATTTCGCTGATTTGTGTTCACGCCCCCCATGAAAGGAGAGAAGACTCAACCAAAGAAGCATTCTACGATCTCTTGGAGACAACGTATGATATGTGCCCGAAGTACGACGTGAAGATCATTCTTGGTGACTTCAACGCAAGATTCGGAAAGGAGGGCATCTTTGGTTCGATAGTCGGAGGACACAGCCTACACGACGAAACTTCCGGCAACGGACACAGGCTGGCAGACTTTGCGGCGGGGCGAAATGTCATCATCTCAAGCACCTACTTCCCACACCTCAATATACACAAGGGGACTTGGCGGTCGCGTGATCAAGTAACCGTCAACCAAATCGACCACGTTGCGATAGACGCGAGACATGCTTCCAGTATCTTGGACGTCCGAACGTTCCGAGGGGCCAACATTGACTCGGATCACTACCTGGTGGTAGCTAGACTACGTGTGCGGATATCCATGACGCGACAACGCAGAGCAGATGCTGTGAAAAGATTCGATGTCGAGAAGCTTAAATCCCAAGAGACTGCCAGAACTTTTGCAGACCACGTAACTCTTAATCTCTCAGGAGGTCCGCTACCAGCATCAAGTGCAGAGGACCAGTGGGAACACTGTCAACAAGCCATTAGAAGTGCTGCCTCTGATGTGCTGGGTTTCACTAGGCGAATACAACGAAACCCCTGGTTCGATGAGGAGTGCCGGCTAGCGCATGCAGCTAAGGACGAGGCCTACCAGGCAATGCTGCAGACTCGAACAAGAGCTGCTGAGAGAGTGGCCCGGGAGCTCTACGGGCTGAAACGAAAAGAGGAACGCCGACTTCTCAGGAGGAAAAAGAGAGAGCACGAGAAGCGGGCGGTAGAGTCTATTGAGGGTTGTAGCGGTAGGGGAGATGTTCGAAAATTTTATCAGAGGGTGAAGCGATCCACCCAAGGATTCAAGGCTAGAACGGAAGCCTGCCGAGATGAGAGTGGGAATATGGTAGTAGACACACAGTCAGTGCTGAGGATCTGGAAAGAACACTTCTCTAGACTGCTTAATGGCGAAGACAGCCAAGATGCCGCTAATAGGCAGAACGCTCCATTCAACTTGGACGATGATGGCCAAGAGTTCCGTCCACCCGACCTAACCGAAGTTCGGCTGGCGATATCCAAACTTAAGTCGTACAAGGCTGCAGGTGCGGATGGCTTACAAGCCGAACTATTTAAATCAGCGGGAGATGAATTGGCTAGGAGCATACACCAGCTCATCTGCAAAATTTGGTCGGAGGAAAGTATGCCCGATGAATGGAACCTCGGTATAGTGTGCCCCATCCATAAAAAGGGAGATGTTCTGAAATGTACCAACTACAGAGGAATTAGTCTCCTAAACGTCGCTTATAAAATCTTGTCGGCCATCCTGTGTGACCGCTTAAAACCTTTTGTCAACGATCTGATCGGCCCTTATCAGTGCGGTTTTAGGCCAGGCAAGTCAACCGTCGATCAAATGTTCACACTCCGACAGATTTTAGAAAAATCCCGGGAATTCCAGATCGATACACACCACCTTTTTATCGATTTTAAAGTCGCGTATGATAGCGTGAAAAGGGACGAATTATACAGAGCCATGTCGAGTCTCGGCATCCCTGCCAAACTCGTCCGCTTGTGCAGGATGACGATGGAGAAATCTCGCTGCTCCGTCAAAATTGGTAAGAACACCACCGATTCCTTTGATGTTGAGAAAGGATTGAGGCAAGGCGACGCGTTATCATGCAACCTATTCAACATCGTTCTTGAAGCCATTGTACGCAACGCACATGTCAACACCAGCGGTACAATCTATCAAAAGTCCGTTCAATTGCTTGCATATGCGGATGACATAGACATTGTCGGCAGAACGAAGCGAGCTGTGGCAGGGGCATTTGCGAGCATTGAATCGGAGGCGGCTAGAATGGGATTGGCGGTTAATGAGGACAAGACGAAGTATATGCTGTCATCGAGAGAGGAATCTCAACATCGTCGACTCGGGCAAAATATCACGATGGACAGATATAACTTCGAAGTTGTCAAGGACTTTGTCTACCTGGGCTCCACTATTACATCGCAGAATGACATCAGTGCAGAGATCAAGCGAAGAATTACTCTTGCCAACCGCTGTTTCTTCGGTCTAAGAAGGCATTTAAGTAGTAAGGCCCTCTCTCAGAGAACCAAGGAGACTTTATACAAAACCCTAATCATCCCGGTCCTGCTTTATGGGTCAGAAGCATGGACACTGAAAGATTCGGATAAAAATCTGCTAGGGTGCTTTGAGAGGAAGATTCTTCGTGTGATTTTCGGTCCGGTGTGTATCGAAGGAGTATGGAGGAGAAGATTCAACGACGAGCTATACGGGCTATACAGCGACGTTGACCTGGTCAAAAAGCTGAAAATACAGCGGCTTAGATGGCTGGGGCACGTGGAGCGTATGGACACCAACGCACCTGCCCGACGAGTCTTCGAATCCAACCCCGATGGGGTACGCAGCAGAGGAAGAACCCGTAACAGGTGGCGCAATCAAGTGAATGACGACATCAAAGCACTCGGTGTGCGCAACTGGAAGCGGCTAGCTAGGGACAGAGCTGGCTGGAGGGGCTTGTTAGTTGAGGCCGAAGCCCATCCTGGGCTGTGAGCGCCATCAAAAGTAAAGTAAGTCTAGAGTCTAGACGGATTGCAAATATTCATTTGCTTTTGCATGATTTTCTGAGCGCGCACAGAGAAAACTCACGCTTTTGGAATTTGGCTCCTTGACTAGAGAATTTCTATGTTTTGTATGTACAATTGCCTTGGACCTTTCAAATTTTGAAAACGTAGCCCCAAAAATTTCTAAGCACAGCCAAGGCCGTAAGACACAATTCCTGTTGTATTAAACATACACTAAACTTGACATCCCGTTGTTCTCCAATGGTTTAAGCCACAAATGCGTTTCTTTCGGTAAATTAGCTTTGATTTTGGTATATACAGTTGGGGCATTTGACACGTTAATGTAAAGCCTCGACCATTTTTATCTCTTTTTACTTATCTCTTCAAGCCTTAGCCCCAACTTCGGACTTTGACAGTCCCTAGACTTGAGCCCCCAAAACTCTCTGGAACAAGGTTAGTTTTTAGGAAGTAAGTTGCTTAACCCTGGCTGGGTTTTTTGTCCAATATTCTCAGACCTTATTGCGCCAAAGCTGTTTTTTTTTTGTTCCAATTTTCTGGGTTTAATTTTTAGGGAAAGATTGTCGTTGCATTAAAAATATCCATATTCATAGCCCCCAACTTAGTTTTTGTCCAATTCGCTTCAGGCTTCAGCCCTAATCTTAGGACTTAGAAAAAAAATTACATAACATGTATGCAAGTAGTTCAGCCCCAACCACGTTATTTTGTCCATCAAATTTTATAGCTTAACAATATTTTAGACGGAATATAAAATTCTACACGTTGTAATGTATTGCTTTCTATATTTCAAATTATTTTATGATTCGGCTGTGGGGGGGGCTTTAGCCCCTATAGCCACCCCCCTGGATCCGCTACTGATTCTATATAAGCGCACAAAAGTTCCAATATCAGGTTTGAGATTATTATAAAATCTTTCAAGTCTCACTATTCAACATGAAGTAGGTACAAGTATCTCTAGCATACCAGGTAGTAGAAAAACTTTTTTTACTCCAATACAACCAAATTATGTGACCTGTTCCTGGGAAAAAGGTCTTCTCACGCGCTTTTTATTCATACTTTTACAGTATTTAAAGTTCCCAGCTGCCCATTGCACTAGAAGTGACTTTCTTCAAGCCAAGGGATGTTGCGTTGTTGTCATGACTCCCATGTAGCAAAGACCTTTTTTTATGATTTCAACACAAGATTGTCTTCTTCTAACCCAATAAGACTTGTTGACAACAAAAATGAACATTTTAATCTTCATATTTTATTTTTAAATATTAGTTAGTGTGACAGACGTCAATTTCACTACCAAAACATCTTATCTACCTGTACTAAATAATAAATATAGGTAAGTACCTACCAATAAACAATTGTAAGTTTTTACTATGTGTTTGTAATAAAATAATTAAAAAACTAATCTGCATACTTATGTACATATACAGTGCCGGATTAGCCTCAAGGCAAACTAGGCAGCTGCCTAGGGGCCCCGCTTGAGCTAGGGGCCCCTCGCTCTGACTACGAACAAAAAATTTTTTTGGAGATGCACCTTCAATAAAAAACAGCATTACATTTTTTATACTTGCCATAAATATAAGAAAAAAGAACAACAAAAAAAGAAACAGTGTATACGTGTTTATAATGAATTATGACTCCCATGCCCCATTCCATCCTAATGGGCCCAACCCAGCGATGCCAGAATGAGAGATTTTTACCTTTTTTTTTCGGATTTTCGACAGTCAGCTCAAATTTTTTTCACGTTTTAATATCTAATAAAAGTTAGTAGGAAGTACAACTAAAATTAACTTTCGAACAGATTCGAAAGTAGCACAAAGTAACATAGCAGGGCCCCAGAAAAAAACAATATTTTCAAATGTTACAAATACAAACGTATTAGCACAGGGTCGAAGTGCAGTTGGATAATACATTTTGGGAGACGAACCAAAATGAAATGAAAATAAGAATGGATATTATGTACATAATTTACACCCCTATTCTGGCAAACCTCACAAGTCACAAAAACCTCACAAGGTGATCATAACTTGATTTTGTGAGGATTTATTTCTCACAAACTTCTTACTAAGAAAAATCCAACTTGTGAGTTGTGACCTCCTTCAGAGCAGATCACAAATTCGAAAGTTTTTGTGACGCCAAAACCTCACAAACTCAAATTCAGCTCACCTCAGAAGTAGCAGAACGTTTTCTGGCCTTTATTCCAATGGCCAGTCATAAAGGGGAAGAACTAGCAGAAGCAATTTTGAAATTTTTAAATAAATATCATTTTAACATCAAAAATGCGAGAGGGCAGTCATACGATAACGCTTCAAATATGTCAGGTTGCTATAATGGCCTACAGGCGCATATTAAAAAAATTAATCCTCTCGCACATTACGTTCCATGTGCAGCGCATTCCCTAAATTTGGTGGGAGTGCGTGCTGCAGAGTGTTGCATTGGTGCAATAAGTTTTTTTGGATTTGTGCAGACCTTGTATAACTTTTTCTCCGCATCAACTCATCGCTGGGGAATAATGCAAAATAACATTGAAAACGGATTAGTTCTAAAAAAAGTATCTTTTACAAGGTGGTGTGCTAGAGCCGACGCAACGAAAGCTTTATCAAAAGGTTTCCTCGATTTTCAGAAAGCTTTGCAGTCTATTATTGAAGACAAAACACAAACAACACAAACAATTCACGAGGCTCGTTGTTTGATCAAAGAATTTGAAAAAAAAGAAAATGTAATAATGACACTTTTCTGGAATGCCATACTGGATCGGATAAATGCAGTAAGCAAATCCCTACAACATCCAGCCATCGAACTTACAACAGCAGTCGATCTTTTAAAATCGCTCTTACATTTTTTGGCGTCGCAGCGGGAATTGTTTGATGAGTATGAAATGCAGGCAAACCAAAAAACCAACATCGAATACAGTGATGAAAATCAGAGGGTTAGAAGAAGAAAAAAGTATCATGATGAAGGAAGTGGAGAAGAAGTCTTACTGAATGGAAAACAAAAGTTTAAAATTGAAACGTATTTGCCAATATTAGATATGCTGTACGGAGAATTATCGCGAAGATTAAAAGCCTATGAGGAAATTAATTCTCTCTTCGGATTTTTAACAGATTTCATGACAAAGACGAACCAAGAGATCAAAGACGCATGTATAAAATTCATTGAATATTATTCTGACGACATCGAGCCACAGTTTACTAATGAGATGGTGCAATTCAAGTTTTTTATGTTGCAATCAGAGGATGCACCAGAAAAATCTAAAATTGTGGATGCCGAGAAGTTACTCAAAATAATTTCAGATAAAATGGTCCAATCAACGTTCCCAAATGTTATGATAGCCTTAAAAATATATAGAAGTTTGATGATTTCTAACGCGACTGGTGAACGTCATTTTTCAAGACTAAAACTTATAAAAAATTGTCTGCGTTCATCAATGTCCCAAAAGCGATTGAATTCGTTAGCAATAATGGCGATAGAAAACGATGTTCTGGATGAGGTCAATTTTCAAGACATAATAAACGATTTTGTTTCAAAAAAATTAGAAAAGTCAATATTAAAACTTAACTTGGAAAAAACATTTTTCTTTCTTTTATTACATAATAATAAAACCAAAATTGAAACTTTTGCGTATGATTTAACTCTCCAGTTTTATAATGAAACCGTAAGTATACTTATACCTTATGAATGCAAGATAATTTCTAATAACTTGTAGTTAATCGAAATTGTCTGAGAACCATGAAGTTGTTATACATATATGCTTTGTTGAGATATCACTGCATATATTTACTACAGTTATTAATTTATATATCAACTGCAGACTGTTGTCTAAGATGTTTCAAATGTTTTAGTTAAGATTTATAAAATGACAGATTATAGCTGATTATTCCTCAGGAGGTTACCTACACCTTCTAACCTAGCTCAAAAAGAGCTTATAATATCGAAAAACTATCGGAAAAGGGCCCAAGAATTACTCTGCCTAGGGGCCCATGACATGGTTAATCCGGCTCTGTACATATATGTATATACTTTTGAGAATGATTTAATTCAGGAACCGTTATCACCGTCATACCCGTTCGTAGAAACCGTTTTTCTAATATCTAAATTAGCATTAGCTCTTTAAAAATACTCACAGAGCTCTAAGCTTTTTTATAAAAATGAAATTTTCATTAGATAATATTCTGAAAGCCTATTTATAACCAGTATTTGACATTGTTTATAGTTTATAATTATCCCCAGGCTTTGAGTCAATCATATTTGCTTATTGTAACGAAAATAAATCCTTCTCACTATAATTAAAGGAAACAAATCTTTTTCGGAATGAACCAACGACCACGTTTCTACCAAATGTCGAATAAAGAGGAAGAGGCAAAAAGGGAGGGATATAGACATGCATGAAGAGGACGACTATCTTATAAGAGGGAAATTTCGTGGAGACAAAAAAAGCAATAAAAGGCTCGCGCAAAATGGACGACTTTCTTCTTGGCGAAAACTAAGGCAACGAGCAGATACGAGTCTAGAATCATCTCGCGCATAAAATCCACGAAATAAAAAAAAAAAACACCTCTTCCTAATACAAAAAAAAATAAAAACTTGAACCTCTCGGGAACCAGAATTTTTTTTTAATAAAAATTATTCGAAGCTAAAGAGATTTTTTTTTATTTATTGCTCATTATTAAGGTCCTTCTTTTTCCGCTCATCGCCGATTTTTGTTACTATATTTACACATGATCTTAAGGGCAATTTATTTGTAGGTAGGAACTGGGTTTGTTTTTCTGCCCGTTTCGCATTTTGCGTTTATTTCGCTTGAATTTTAACAATTCATACGAATTCCACAAAAATACAAACGAAAATAAAAATAGTATCTACTATTTGCACTTAGTGTTAGCTTAATCATTTAGCAATCATCAGACTACTATCTATTATTTTTTCCAAACCACAAAACATATCTCGCCACGTCACGCTCAATTTAGTGTTTTTGTTTATAAAGTGTGACTTATAGACTTAATAATAATAATAAACGCTTGATCAAATGTTGAGAGCTTGTAGGTGTTTTTTTGTGTATCATAGATACTATTTCGGTTTTTTGTTTATTTTTTTAATATCTATGTACACCTTATTATGGAAATATACCAGTCAACAACTTTTTCTAAGAAAAATCAACATCTGTCATTTATTGTTTTTACGTTTTTAACCACAATTGCAATTAAATTGTGTTCTAAGTGGTTCAAATAAGATATGGACTTTTTCCGCGCTTAATAACATCAAAATAAATTATCAACACACAGAATCTGTAGTTTTATCTGAAAGCAATAGAATACTTTTTAATTAAAAAATAATCGCTCATTTAAATCATAAAGGTGCTGTTACCGTATCATCATCTCATTCATCTCTTATTTTTTATTATAATTTTGCCCTAGCCGTTTGCTAAGGAGTAGGACCAAACATAAAAGTGGATTCATAATGAATCTGTTCATAAAGATGTTCAAAGGGTAGTTATGTGCATTCAAGAGGACACAAGCGTCCACAGGTTTTTCTCAAAACCCACCTCTGTCTACCAACTCCTACTCTCATCTCCTAGTGGTGAATGGGGTTCAAATCCCCGTGGAAAGCTGTTGGTGAAAGCCAACGAGAGGGGGGGGGGAGGAGTGTTCCCACTAATGAACTTCTTCTTTCATCGAGGCGGCAGCGGACGAATTCTCCAGATGGAATCAACGGTGGCGTCTACAGTTCCAGTTAGGTTGAACTACTTAGTGAACACCTTATATGGGCTACTACGACATATTTGTAGCTCAGGCCTATAAGGAGCGGTTTATCCGGCTTTGGAGTTATACGAAGGGTCTGGTCCTCCGAGTCGGGGGTTAACGTCGGGTTAACTTCCCTACCACTTAAAAAAAAGTTGTTCCGAAACAACAACAAGCCTCGGATATGGATGATTTTAAAGTTGACGACCCCATCAAACGAAACAAGGACAATGAATTTCGGATCTGCACGTGGAACGTCCTTATACAGAACACGTGCAGCCGAACAATTAGTGGAGAACCTGGACAGGCTAAAGGCTGACGTAACAGCCATTCAGGAAGTGCGATGGGATGGAGAGGGCATACGGAGACTGAAAACGTGTGACATCTACTACGGCGGGTGCTTGAAGGAACAGGGTCAGCGGCTCTTTGGTTGTGGTTTTGTGATAAGGGGAAGACTTAGGCAAGAAGTCTTGGGCTTCCGAAGTGTAAGCGAGCGCCTGGTCACAATCCGCATCAAGGGCAAATTTAAGAACATTTCGCTGATCTGTGTTCATGCCCCCCATGAAGGGAGAGAGGACTCAACCAAAGAAGCATTCTACGATCTCCTGGAGACAACGTATGATATGTGCCCGAAGTACGACGTGAAGATCATTCTTGATGACTTCAACGCAAGATTCGGAAAGGAGGGCATCTTTGGTTCGATAGTCGGAGGACACAGCCTACACGACGAAACTTCACGCAACGGACACAGGCTGGCAGACTTTGCGGCGGGGCGAAATGTCATCATCTCAAGCACCTACTTCCCACACCTCAATATACACAAGGGGACTTGGCGGTCGCGTGATCAAGTAACCGTCAACCAAATCGACCACGTTGCGATAGACGCGAGACATGCTTCCAGTATCTTGGACGTCCGAACGTTCCGAGGGGCCAACACTGACTCGGATCACTACCTGGTGGTAGCTAGACTGCGTATGCGGATATCCATGACGCGACAACGCAGAGCAGATGCTGTGAAAAGATTCGATGTCGAGAAGCTTAAATCGCAAGAGACTGCCAGAACTTTTGCAGACCACGTAACTCCTAATCTCTCAGGAGGTCCGCCACCAGCATCAAGTGCAGAGGACCAGTGGGAACACTGTCAACAAGCCATCAGAAGTGCCGCCTCTGATGTGCTGGGTTTCACTAGGCGAATACAACGAAACCCCTGGTTCGATGAAGAGTGCCGGCTAGCGCATGCAGCTAAGGACGAGGCCTACCAGGCAATGCTGCAGACTCGAACAAGAGCTGCTGAGAGAGTAGCTCGGGAGCTCTACCGGCTGAAATGAAAAGAGGAACGACGACTTCCCGGGAGGAAAAAGAGAGAGCAAGAGAAGCGGGCGGTAGAGTCTATTGAGGGTTGTAGCGGTAGGGGAGATGTTCGAAAATTTTATCAGAGGGTGAAGCGATCCACCCAAGGATACAAGGCTTGAACGGAAGCCTGCCGAGATGAGAGTGGGAATATGGTAGTAGACATACAGTCAGTGCTGAGGATCTGGAAAGAACACTTCTCTAGACTACTTAATGGCGAAGACAGCCAAGATGCCGCTAATAGGCAGAACGCTCCATTCAACTTGGACGATGATGATGATGAAGGCCAGGCAAGTCAACCGTCTATCAAATGTTCACACTCCGACAGATTTTAGAAAAATCCCGGGAACTCCAGATCGATACACACCACCTTTTTATCGATTTTAAAGTCGCGTATGATAGCGTGAATAAGGACGAATTATACAGAGCCATGTCGAGTCTCGGCATCCCTGCCAAACTCGTCCACCTGTGCAGGATGACGATGGAGAAATCTCGCTGCTCCGTCAAAATTGGTAAGAACACCACCGATTCCTTTGATGTTGAGAAAGGATTGAGGGAAGGCGACGCGTTATCATGCAACCTATTCAACATCGTTCTTGAAGCCATTGTACGCAACGCACATGTCAACACCAGCGGTACAATCTATCAAAAGTCCGTTCAATTGCTTGCATATGCGGATGACATAGACATTGTCGGCAGAACGAAGCGAGCTGTGGCAGGGGCATTTGCGAGCATTGAATCGGAGGCGGCTAGAATGGGATTGGCGGTTAATGAGGACAAGACGAAGTATATGCTGTCATCGAGAGAGGAATCTCAACATCGTCGACTCGGGCAAAATATCACGATGGACAGATATAACTTCGAAGTTGTCAAGGACTTTGTCTACCTGGGCTCCACTATTACATCGCAGAATGACATAAGTGCAGAGATCAAGCGAAGAATTACTCTTGCCAACCGCTGTTTCTTCGGTCTAAGAAGGCATTTAAGTAGTAAGGCCCTCTCTCAGAGAACCAAGGAGACTTTATACAAGACCCTAATCATCCCGGTCCTGCTTTATGGGTCAGAAGCATAGACACTGAAAGATTCGGATAAAAATCTGCTAAAATGCTTTGAGAAGAAGATTCTTGGGCTTGTTAGTTGAGGCCGAAGCCCATTCTGGGGCTGTGAGCGTCATCAAAAGTAAAGTAAGTAATAAATCTGGCCATCGAATAAATGGTCACCCTATTAATAAAATCCATTGGCCTGGCTTATGAACTATAAGAAGCAACTTAAGATAAAGGTGTGACATGGTGTAGGTGTAAGTATTTAAGAGTGAGCCTTTTACATAAATATTAAAAAGAAGCTGTGTTGTTTTCATGTCAGTATAATTAACACACTATACCTACATCTTAAATTCAGACAAAAATAAAAAAAGTAATAATACTTATTTTAACAATATAATAATTATTCATAACAAATGTTTGCCAATTCCAGTTGAGATACAAAAATGGGTCCCTAGCAACCAGCCACAATAAATAAATTGTGGTTGATTTATGCCTTTATGGGAGGTGGTTTGTATAATGAAACAGCACTGCTATCGCTTTTAGATAAACACAGCTTTTTTAATGCTGATGTTTTTAATTAGATGATCTTAAGTCGCGAAATAATTCACATTTATATAGATAACTATTTTGAAAAACTTAAACTTAAATGAGCAATGTTAAAAAAAACAACATGTGAAGCAAAATAGATCTGATTTTTAAATAGAAGCACAATTAACACAACTTTTTTTTTAAATATACAGGGTGATTGGTATAAAATGCACTAAAAAATGTAACGAGTAGGTTGGGTTAAGACAAGAACAACATCGTAAAGGAGGGGGGTCTATTTCTCTACGTTTAGGCAGGAGGGTCAATTTTCTAAAAAACTGACTTAAAACAGGCAACAAATTATTTAAACACAGCGGTAAAACTTGCAATGCCCTGTCATACCTTTTTGGAAAGCCAGAAATCTCTTCTTTAATTTTCATTTCAAACCAAATTGCGTTTGTGAATAGTTTTTAAGAAATTAATTTTCAAACTCGAAATTTTGAAGAAAAGAAAAAATTAAAAAAAATTTCAAACTAATTGTTTTCAAAATTTCAGGTTACTCAGTACAACTCTATAAAGGACAGAAAGGCGGCAGGATTTTATAAATACATGCAACAGACAACTTTAAGCTGCAACTTTGTGAATTATTTAACCTAATATTAGGCCGTAAGTGCAATAGTGGCCTAACTGCAATTTTATCGAAGTTGAGTTTATTACGGAAATTGAATCTGTACCTACTAACCTACATTTCTGCATTAAAATTTGTTAAATTTTCGGCTTCATGCCATAGTAACAGGCCTTTTTTACTTAGGCCAAACACAAACAAATTAAAAGCTTCAGTGCAAGAGTGGCCTATCTACCACTTTTGCGCTCGCATATTTGAATTTTATTGTTTGAAACTTTAAGCTAGGTCAATTATTTTACCATTTGCTCAAAAATGATTTAAATGCAATGAATTAAACATAAGTGCGTACCCTAATAATCATACTAACGTTTCATACTAAAGTTAATTCTGCAGACATTGAACAAAGTGAGTAAAAGTGAGTGCATTACGTGTTGGAACGTTTGATTATGTACAGTACATAATCAGATCAAGTAGAATAGAATACAAATATTTAAATTGCGACATTAGGTCAGTATATACAAATAATATGCCATCCAGACCTTAGAGTTGATAAGATTAACCTTAAGTTTTTTGTCAGCGGACATTCGTATTCACAATGCGACCAAGATTTTGGGGTGATTGAGAAGAAATGAAAATATTTAAGACATTTCAAATAGAAAGATCTCTGCAAATGGACTTAAGGTTAACTGGTTTAAGATTATGGAGCTTCAATATTTAAAGACCTACCTCTTCTTAATATTTTTTCAATATTCTCTTGAAGGAATGTTTCCATTTCAAAGGTTTTGTATTTCGAAAGGAATAAGTGTAAGCCTAGCAAGCTGCAACCTAAAAACTCTATACCCCGATGGAAGACCTATAATCATCGAGAAGAATAAGGATTTGCCGAACCTTCTGCAGTATATACCGCCAGTACATCATAATTTTTGGACTGATCTTATAAATAACAATTCTAATGCATGTACCACAAAGGCTTTTATGGATCCTTACACTTCTGAAAGTGAATACAAATGTTAAATCTCAACTTGATTAACAAAAAACTTTATTAAAAAAAATAAAATAAAAAGAAATAAATACAAAAACTTATCTTATTTACAAATCTTTGGCCTATCTTTAACGATTTTTAGTTTTTTTTTACATTTTTTCTCTGTGCAATAGTGGCCTATCTGACTTTAAAATCAATTATAACGGTATTTTAAAGGATGGTGGAATCAAAACCCTGTTATTTTTTGTGCATATTCCAAAAAGAAAATCAAAGTTATGATTCTTTGTTTTAAAACTAAAATTGTTTGAAAATATCCTGTTTCTTATTTTTGCTCTACTGAAAATAATGAAAAATGCAGTTAGGTCACTTTATTTGCCTTCACGGCCTCATTTATGAAATAGCAAATATACCAAGGAGTTTCAAAGATCTCAAATCCCTGTTTTAAAAAAGAAAGATACTTCATCTGCAGAAAATTATGGAGGAATTTCGGTACTTAATTCATCAAGAAAAATCTTTGCACGAATTATGTACTCCAGATTGGTGAAATGGGTCGATGGGTCGTCTTAATGTCTTCCAAGCTGGTTTTCGACCAGGGTTCTGCACCTTTGATCAAGTTTTTGTGACCTCGTCTATAACCAACCATTTTATATTTCAAAAAAAGAAACTATTTTGTGTGCTTGTTGATTTCAAAGCTGCTTTTGATAAAGTTAATCGGCATGCATTTGATATACCAGCTTTTAACAATTGGTTTATCAACGAAGTTCATTAAAATGTACGAAGGGCTTTTATCTGAAACAAGAGGTGCAGTTTTTAATGGGGACATAACATCGAAGTTTTTTAACACCTCAACGGAGTACCACAAGGATGCGTTTTAAGTCCTATCATATTCTCACTCTTCATAGATGATCTACTTGAATATATTCCAGGAGGTGTTTCTTTTTGCTGATCAAACTATTAAGCTATATGCAGATGATCTAGTCCTTTTTGCTGAATCTCCCTCAACGCCGCAGTTAATGATCAACAAGCTTGGTGCATAATGTGATCTATGGAATTTGCAAGCAAATACATCGAAAACTAAAATTATGATATTTGGGAACCAACGGCAAGACTAGAAGCAAGATGGATGATGGACAGGAAAACGCTTGAAGTAGTCGATGAATTCAAATACTTGGGTGTGACTTTTACCCCTAAAATGAGTTTTTAAACACACATAGAGAAGAAATGCGCAGAAGCAAAAATAGTTATAAATGTAATACGGAGGAAGTTTTTTTGCAATGAACGTGTGTTTTCAAATGGGTTGTCAACGCCAGCGTATGCTACGGAAATGAAATTTTTGGTTTAGAAACGTCAGGAGATAAAGAGAAAATTCAACGTTATTTCTTCAAAAGACTTTTTAAAATACCAAATACAACACCATCGTGCGCAATTCACGTTGAATCTGGGCTTCCGTACGTATACACATCGAACTTAGAAGCTAGTTGTGAGTACAGGGCAAAAGTTATGAAAATGGATAATGAAAGAATTCAAAAGAAGTGTCTAAATGTATGTGCTTGGAAGAAGATCGGGATCTTTTATCACATTAGAAACAATCTCAGAAAACCAAAATCTTCAGCCCTCCTCTCGCCAGATAATATTGAAAGATGGTATGAATCTTTTTATAATCTTATTAAATAGACTGACGAAAAATTATATCTAGATGACTTACAAAAAGCAGCAACAAGTAGCACACGCGCGATCTATAAAAATCTGGATCATCAACTGGGTAGCAGAAACTATTTTAATGATTCGCTGCGAATTTCAAGCATCCGTTTGACTATTTTAGCAAGAATCGAGATGCTAAACCTTAAATTTATACCACACAGACAGGACCTACCTAATAATTGCACCCTCTGCAATAGAAACGAGAAGGAGGACTCCACCACTTCATCGCAGTATGTCCGATACTTCAAAAACTAAGGGCCAGTTTGTTTAAAATTTAGTATGTGACTTTCATAGGCTTTAATTAACTAACGCTTATCAACCAAAATTGGCTGATTAGTAAGATCAATGATTATCAACTTATACTTTGAATTTTTTAAACAAAATTTAATCAACAAACACATTTGAGGACTTCCCAGTTCCACTAATCATGGATTAAAGATAATCAGCTGTGAACAAACTGGCCCTAAGACGATTGTATTTTATGAAGAGTTCAATGAACTTAAGAGAATTGTATGATTCTCAATAGATATGGTGGCTGGAAAAATGTTTTCAAATATTGTGAACATTCTATGTACTATAGAAATAGCTGGCGTTGCAAAGTCAGCCGTATAAAAAGTACTTTTTCAATCAAAACGTCACTCTCGTATTATACCGAAGAGTATACGAATTATAATGAATCTCGTACGCACATCTAATATTAAATATACCGCAGGATAGTTGCTTTTTGTTGGTTTGATATTTTTCCAGAGTTGCCGTTGGTTGATTTTGATTACAATTCATAGATATTTTTATGCAGACGACCATTTTTAAAATATCCATACCTGTCTAACAACTTTTTCGAACTAAAAAAACAAATGTCTCTCGTTTCATGACGTATTCAAACCAGTGACGGATTGATATTATGGAAACCAATACAATACAACGTTCAGAGTTTTATATTTTTGTCTAAACAAAAATGGACACGACTGGATTCCACAAACTTGCTCTCGTGGATTGCACGCTGGCGTGAACGCAGGGGGAAGTTTTGGGGGTTCATCGGCTTAGCTAACCACTAGAGTATAGAATAACATTGACAGTTTAAATATAGTACCTAATTGTCTGATAATATTTGCATATAGTTCATGAGAAAATAATAAAAAAAAACTTGTTAAGTAAGCAGTTTTGAATTGGTTTCATTTAACTAAGAAAAAATTTAAAAACAAAAAACAATTGATTTTTTATTTTGATTTCATCGGTTTTAAAAAAAAAATCATTCAAACAAATTTTAAATGCAACAATTTTAAAATCACTAAGAAATACCGAACCAAAACAAAAATTCAATTTTTTGCTCTAAGGAATCACATAAAAACGCTTCACTTCAAATTTGAAGAAAAACGGTGCAACCGCTTGGCTCTTGCTTGATGTACATCAGGACACAGACCGTCCGGCCGGCGACTCACGGGTGCAGGGAACTAAGTCCACTGAAGGACTAAGTTCTCACATAATCGGAACGAAATACACTTTACTTAAATGGTCTTCGTTCTCATGCAAGGTGGGAACCAGCTCCACTTCCTCATAGTAAATTTGTACACACTCAAAAGTATAAAGTGGAAACCAATTTCAAAAAAAAAAAAAATAACAACATTTCTAAAATTTCGAATTAAACTTATGTTTTTTGATTCAGTTTCGAGTTTTCGAAAATAATCAAAAAAATCGTGCGATTTTTATTTGACTATTATCGGAAACTGAATGGCTTAGTATCATTGCAAAAAGAAGGCCTTCCAACTGATCCAGCTACTCTCAACAAATTATATATCCGCTTCCACAAAACATTAAGTATTTCTTCATCTATGGTTTTGAAGGACCTAGCTACTTACGCTTCGCATTTTAATTCTAAACGTTTACCATTCGCTCGTTAAAATCATAATCCTCGTCTTTTATTGTAATTCAGCATTGCAGCATGCATCTACAATTACCCTTTCTCTTTATTATCAGAATGTTAGAGGCCTTCGTACTAAAACTTCCAACGTACATCTTAACTCCCAGAATCTTCCTTTTGACATATTTGCCCTTACAGAAACTAATCTTAACTCTGATTTTCTCGATAGTGAACTATTTACATCAGATTTTACTGTTTTTCGTGCGGATGGCCAAATAAGTGATATCGCGGCAAATGGTCGTGGTGTTCTTTTTGTCGTCAGCAATCATCTAAACGCATCTCTAGTTAAAGTCTCTTTATCACCACTATATGAATTCGTATGTATCAAACTGTCTATATCTAAACGGTGTTTTTATTTCCTTTGTTGTTATGTTCGCCCTTCACAGCCTAACTCTGTCTATCAACAATTTGTTGACTCAATTTGTTCGTTAATTGAGGATGCAAATTCAAATGATGACTTTATCATTCTCGGGGACTTTAACTTACCTGACCGGCAATGGATACCATCTGAAGATGAATCATGTTTTGTCCCCGCCAATCCTTCTTCTGAATAAGAATTTCTTTTCACAGATAGACTACTAGAGTCAGGACTTTTCCAAATCAGTGGTATCTGTAATAATTTAGGGAGACAACTCGACCTCGCCTTCTCCTCTGACCCATTTATTTCTGTGGTCTCTGAAAGCTTCCATCTCCTCACAACTATTGATCACTATCACCCCCCATTATCTATTATCCTCTGTCTTGATGACTGCAATCAAACTATTGAGTTTGAAAAGTCCTCCTTCTTCAACTTTCGCAAAGCCGATTTTAATCAACTAAACAACCTCCTTAACAACATTAACTTTAACCTTTTTATTAACCCAACTGTTCCCATCCACATAGCTCTTTCCTTTTTTTACACCTCAATCTTCGCATGTCTTAACCATTGTGTTCCTTATATGGTTCAAAAAACATATGTTTCATCACCTCCTTGGTATACGAAAGAGTTACGTAATATTCGAAATAAAAGAAATAAATTATGGAAAATATACCTTAAATTCCAGTCACCATTAAACTATTTTTACTATCAACAAGCCTCCTCTGACTTTTCGGCCTTGTGCCAATCTCTCTACCAGACATACCTTAATAAAATGCAAACTTGTCTCATCTCTGATCCAAAACAATTCTACCAGTTCATAAATGTGAAAAGAAAATCCGACGGCCTTCCCTCAACTTTCAATTTCCTCGACATGTCTTCCTCTGAATCCAATGTAATAGTCAATCTCTTTGCAACCTTTTTTCAGTCAATCCTATAGCAATGCTCCAAATGTACCTGACCTTGAATACCACAAGTTCCCGAATAATTGCCCACACACGTCTCTCGTTTCATTGACCATTAATTCCTGTACAGTTTCTGATAAGTTAAGATCATTGAAAGATGATCATTCACCTGGCCCCGATGGCATTCCCTCAATTTTTCTTAAAAAGATGCGCTATTTCTCTTTGTGAACCCTACACTAATATCTTTCAACTCTCTCTGTCACAAGCTGTTTTTCCTTCGCTTTGGAAAGAATCTTTTATTTTTCCCATTTTCAAAAAGTGTTGTAACAACAAAGTTTCTAACTATCGACCGATAGCTAAACTCTCCGTTATCCCCAAGCTCTTCGAAAGCATAGTATACGATTCTCTTTATTTCCATTGCAAATCAATTGTCTCTCTACTACAACATGGTTTCTTAAAGGGTAGATCCACCACGACTAATCTTACCCAATTTGTCTCCATGACACTCTCGGCACTGGAAAAAGGCCACGAAGTTGATGTAATAACTACTGATTTCAGCAAAGCATTCGATAAGATCAATCACCAAATTATCTATCTTAAACTCAAGGCCTATGGTTTGCCAACATTGTTTATTGAATGGATAAAATCATACCTTGAGAACCGGGTATACAGGGTTGTTTTCCGAAGAGCGGTGTCTGAACCAATATTCGCCTCTTCTGGTGTCCCACAAGACAGCCATCTCATCTCTTCTACTCATGATTCATCCCTCCTTCAATTCGACCTAAATACTTTTCTTACTTGGTGTAATAAAAATTTCCTCGAACTCAATGTACATAAATGTCAATCTATAACCTTCTCCCGTAAACCCTTACCTTCAAATCCTCGAACCTATCACTTTTCCAATGAACCTGTCCCTAAAGTTTCCTCTATTCGTGATCTTGGAATAATCTGTGATAAAGAGCTAAATTTCCGCTCTCACATTGATCAGGTTATTTCGAAAGCAAATTCTTCCCTTGGGTTCATTAAACGGTGGTCTAAGGAGTTTTCCAATCCCTATGTTACCAAATCCTTATACACCACATATGTAAGACCTATCCTCCAATATGCTTGTCAGGTCTGGTCTCCCCTCCAAATCACTCAATCTTTAAGAATTGAAGCAGTGCAGCGAAGATTTCTCCGATTCGCTCTGCGTAATATGCCTTGGTCCGACCCCTTTTGTTTGCCCCCTTATGAAGACCGTTTGCTGCTAATCAGTTTGCATACCCTTTCTCAACGTCGTCGAATCGCAGACATAATATTCGTCCACCAACTTATCACTGGCATAATTGACTGTCCAGCGCTGCTTGCAGTAGTAAACATTGATACAAATCCCCGTAATTTAAGACTTGTCCCTTTCTTTCGCCTCCCCGTTCACCGTACCAACTATGGCCACTTCAACCCTATGTGTAGAATGCTTCGTTCAGCTAACACTGTCCAAGATGTATTTGAGTTCTCAATTAGTACCCCGTCCTCAGAAGAATTCTGTACACTCCTTCCCCCTAATCCTTAGCTATTTTTTTTTTTTTTTTTTTTTTTTTTTATTTTTATATCTTTCTTTAATTTTTATTGTATTATATTTTATATATTGTATAGGTTTATTGTATTTAATTTTGTATTAGTATATAAGTCTACGCTTGAGATAAGCTAAATAAATAAATAAATGAACTTGAACACATAATCAAAAAGCATCAGTTTAATTCTAAATTTTAGAAATTTTGTTTTCTAAATTTGGGGTCTCGATAGAAAGTTTTTCGTACAGAAATGTATTTTTTTTAAATAATAGAACTTAAAAATACTTGAAAAATTGTTTTTGTAGATAGGTAGGATTGAAATGCTTTTTTTTTAAATAGCGGCTGAAGCCCAGCATTTAGAGCCGCACCAATTTATCTGTACAATAAGGGACTAACCGGTTCTAGTCATCAAATTGGTTAAGTATGTTCTTGCAATATGAAAATCTCGCTACAGGCATACTTTGCCCCAGAAAGAGGAACCCTTGAAACTTCAATGCTTACGTCTATGAAGAATCCTCACGAAATTATTGACTACTAGTAAAATGGCGAATAAGAGCGATTTATAAAAACGAAATAATTAAAAAAATAAGCGGCACACCTTGTGAGCAGTGTTAAAAGTGCGTTTTATAAAAAGTTTGCTCATTTTAATGTAATAGAAGTCGTTATCGTGCTTAAATGTTTTCTATTTAAGTTAGTAAAACAAACAATGATCTTAGAAAAAAGTAGTACGAACGGTCACCCCAGGTTTGTAAATTTTATGCGGTATAGGTAAATCAAGAATAGATCAAAGTTAAGTATTGTTTACCTAATTTTATGAAAGTGGAATATCATGATATCATGAATTCATGCGGAAGAAAAAAGTAGGTATTCGATAATAAAACCAAATACTTATACCCATCTTTCATACCTATCTTAGGTTTAAATACTCATTAACTTCACTGTTTTCACAATAAAGATACGCAAATTCCATTGCGTTGAAAATATGGTAGATTCTAAGAAAAAGCTTTACAAACAAACAAAAAATGTTTTATGTGTAGCATGTGAAGCACGTGTTTGGTTTTGACTTTTGAGTCACGGTTTTGTGGGAAACCCGCATGGTGCCGTTGTCATTATACTGCAGTGCACTCATTACTACCTGAGAAAACTTTAAAGTGGTTAGACCTACAAATCAGCAATTACATACATCTACATACCTACTTTGTTCAAAATGAAAGACGTAGTCATAATGCTTTGTATCGATGGGGGAGTTCCCTAATTCGTGCATGATATGAATTAATGAAGTTCATGGAACATGTTTATGACTTTTATTACTTTGTGAATGGAATTCGATAAATTTAAAGAAAGGTGTTAGTATCTGAATTATTTTATTTTTATTTTAGACTGTCATAAATGAAAAAAAAAAAAATGACAAAAAGCTTAACAAGTTAGTATTTGATTGATAAGATTAAGTAACGTAAGGGCAAAGGTTAATTCGACTTCCAATTTACATATTTCAGGGAGAACGGTGTGTAAGGCGAGAACATTAATAAAAGATGTGATAAAAACGAAACTAAAAAAAAAAAAAAACTCCGAATATTTTACGTAGGGTTTAATTTAAAAAAAAGTAGGTGTAAAAATTGATGGAAAATTTATTTAAATTAAAATTTGCCATACACAAGGACTACCTAAAATTTTTAAAATTATTTTTTAAAGCCCTTTAAAAATCTATACATATGTACATCTATAAATAGCCTTAAATAAATTTTGTGGTACCATTATCTCAAAAAGTATTCAACCGATTTCGATAAATTTTATACGCTTGGAAAGGGCTCCTCACCTTTAGCACCTCATATATGGGATTTTCGCAAAAAACGTATGCCATATAAGAGGTCAGTTTCAGAAATTGGTCAGCCATAGGAAATTTGTAATCAATGGTTATAGTCACCCACTATTTTTGGCACCTCATTTATGGAATATTCGCAAAGACAGTGTACCATTCGAAAGGCCACCGACTTGTGCTAAAAGGTCAGCTTGTTTCAGTAATTGATCAGCCATAAGTTTTTTTAATGAATTTTTAAAGATTGTTTCAAGGTCACAGTATAAGACTATTAACACCTCATTTAAAGAATTTAAAAAAAAATGAGTATGACATCTAAAAGGTCAGTAATTGGTCAAAAAAGGTCAGCTACATTCAGTAATTGATCAGGCATAGATTTTTTTTTTTAATTTTCAAGGTCAAAACAAACCTGAAACCTGTGACCTTAAAACAAACTTTAAAAATTCATTAAAAAAAACCTATGGCTGACCAATTACTGAAACTAGCTGACCTTTTATCACAAGTCGCTGGCCTTTCGAATGGTACACTTTATTGCGAATATCCCATAATTGAGGTAACCATTGATTATAAATTTCCTATTTCCTAATTTCTGAAACTACTTGACCTTTTTTGACCAATTACTGACCTTTTCGATGGCATAATTTAATGACGTGCTCAAGGTTAGCCGTTGGAAAGCCATCGTTGTGGAGATGTGTAGAATATACATGGGACACGCGTAAGCGGACTGCGGTTCATTTTTGTTTTTGCACTTCCGATCAGCGTTACCACAATGTTACAAACGTAACAAGAGTGTTACACTATTTTTAAATTTTATTTCTCTGTTACAATGTTTTTTTTCAGTTTTGTTACTCTTTTTGTCATAAAATATTATTGTCAACTTTTTTCTGTTTTTAATTTTTGTTCAAGTACAACTTGCAACAATTTTATTATCTGTGGGTTTTATTTCACATTACTGATAGAAAATACGTTTATGTTTGCTGTTTAAGTGAGTTTGAACTACACTTCCACACATTTGTACCTGCTTCGAGTTGACATTGGCTTAGCTGAACTCGATCACACTTGCTGCGTGCAATCGAACCGAAATCTTGTAACCCATATCTTAAAGCTCCAACTCGATCGCTCAATTTTGCATAATAAAAACTATGCAAGAAATTTGTTCGTAAATTAGGACAAAACTCTGATGTTTCTTTTAGAAATAAATGCTCTAGTTTAGAATCAATCCCCCATCTTTATTAGATCCCCAGACCGAGTTTTTCCTGTGCGGGATTAAGGTTAAACCCAATTTAACTTTCTAAATTCAGTGACTTAACTCTGAATTAACTCAGATGATTTTGATATTCTATCTTCCGTGATTGTCAAGTGTTTCTGGGTTCATCATGGACTGAAAATCTAGTTCTGTATGTAACTGCTGACAAATCTTTATCCAGAGGTAATTAACTCTGGTCTAAACTCCCACTTAAGAACTAGACTTAAGACGGTTATCTTGTGTGACAGTAGTGATATCTTAATCTGAAATCTCATTTTTGTGCCATTTTGGTATGAAAAAACCGACAAAAATAAGATTTCAAACTGAGATAAAACTTTTTGCATACACCAACCAGCCAGTGTAGGTATATAAAAATTTAAATTTTGTACATACATACATAAATGGAAATATGCTTTTTTTAATTGAATGGAATTTCACTTTAGTCAAGGTGAGAAAATCGATTGTGCTTCGAAATTTTGACAACTGCAAGAGAGCCACGAATAATATTTCTCTAATTTGATTTTTAATTTGTTACAATTTTTCAGCTTTTGTTACATCTTTTCTAAAAAATTGTTACACTTTCGTGAAGACCTGTGGCAACGCTGCACGGTGCAGACAATCTGCAGAGACATTAGTTTGAATCGTGTCGTCGTGGTCGTCGGGTCGGTCGGAAAAATGGGGGATACAATTTGGATTTAACAATAAAAAAATCATATATGAATCAAAGACAAAAAAAAAAGAATTTAGAGCATGGAATTGTTAAAAAAAATTTCTTCCACTATTGTTTTTCATGTTTTTCCACAAATTTTCTCGCTCGTCTGTGCATAGCTAGACGTAAAAAAACCGATGACGTAGATTACATCTTTTGTTTTTTCTTATCTATAATGGATTGCTGTTGACCCCCAAAATGCATTTGTTCCTTGTCTAACCCAGTTTATTGAAGAGCAAACGCCTTTCAAAGTCAATTGTTAAAAAAATGCGATTAATTTTCGAATTTTAAGTTTTTGAGTAGTTCACATTATTGTTAATAAAAGTGTTAATTATATTTTGATTAAGAAAATGGCAGTGATTTGTAAAGGTATTACCTTTTATATGGCTTACGTTTTAAATATGTGTCTGTGTTAGTTTGCTAGATAAAAAATGTTGAAAAATTGTGAAATTAATTTTGAAAAGATCTGTGATCTGAAGATATTTTGTACAATCTAAATTAGTGCTCGGTGCTGCTTTGAATCAAAATTGTGATTTTCAAAGTATTTTTTCTTTTTTTTTTGAATCCCCGTAAGGAATTTTTTGAAATACTTACATACAACTAAACGAAGCTAAGGACCTTTATTTACGACTAAACAGTTGGTGTCTTATGCCTCTAAGTATGCATACAATTTTATGCCATTATGAAGACGTCATTAAACAGCTTATCGTCCCCATTTGCCAACTATCAGATCCATTGATAAATTCATTTCGGGAAAAACCATTACAAAATATCAAATCAATGCCTTCTGAAATCTTACAATTTTCAATTGAACCTGAAACAGATAGTATACGTCAAGAACTACCAACTGTTACAGAAAATTACTTTAGTGACGAAAGTCACAAATCAGAAACCGAATATTTTAGCTCGGATTAATTTTTGTATTTAACGATAATACACAGCAACTGTTTTTAGAAAACTCATTCGTTTTGAATTTACATACTTTTAATTTTAGTTTTAAAAATAAATATGTATGTGTGTACGTGTACATATGTATATAAAATTTCTCATGATTTGTGACACCAAACTTTTTTTTTTTTTTTTTTTTTTTTTGAATTTGAACTATGTAAAACGCACTGAATATTATTCTTTTTTTATTATTTTTTCCAAGGGGTCAATATTTAAGTGTGGCAATTGTTTATTAAAGTTATTTGTTATTTAATTTATATTATTTGTAATCTTTATTGTTATAGAAAAATAAGTCTTATATTTTGTTTTTCATTGTAAAAAGTGTTGATTGAAACATTTTATTCTATTAAGCTTCAAATAAAGTTTTTCCGAACAAAGTTGAATGGGTCAGCTAGTAATATAAATATTTTGAACATTTATCTATTTATCTTGAATTTTTTGACTGAAAGAAACACTTAAAATTGAGATTCGAATTTTTCACTTCCAAATGTATGGAGTCGGTCCATTGTGCGACGCAGGCGGTCTGCGCAGATTTGTGCAATACAACAAAATGTATTTGGTCTGCAGCGACGCAACGTGTCTGTGTCGTGTATGGGCCCCATAAGATAGCTTCCTATCCATAAAGGTTTCTGATCAACCAGCAAAATACAACTCGATGACGGCAAACAAATTTCGGCTTTGTAGTCGGCCTTTTTAACAATTTCGCTTGGGATACAAACGTATACCAACATTTTTCGGATAGCATGGATAGCTATCCAACAGCAAAAGCTGTTTTGTAATCAGATGTTTGTTTTACATAGGATTACAACAACAAAACTTACCTGGATAGCTCTACATAGATTTTTGATCGCGGCCAATGACATCTTAGTAATCATCAAAAAGGTCATCAAACAAATTTTAGGCTGCGTGCGATTTTTAGTATTAGTTTTTCGCCATTCACTCTCAAATTGAAATTTACAAATAAACAAATATTTTGTTGTGTGTGTTTGACCAATTTTTTTAGTTAATTATTTGATTGTGTTTTATTAGGCTCTGAGCCTAATAAAACACAATTAAACAAATATTTGTTTATTTTGATTACCTTATTTATAGCTTTGCAACAAAATTCACGAACAAACAATTTAATTCAATTGTAAGCGACAAACATAGAGGATAGAGGATAAGGCATAAGGGTAATTATTTGTCTCCTTTGCTTTTCAGATTGACAGCACAAACGTGGCGTTTACACCTAATCACGAGTTT
Source organism: Melangyna quadrimaculata (assembly GCA_949320155.1). Classification (NCBI taxonomy): domain Eukaryota; kingdom Metazoa; phylum Arthropoda; class Insecta; order Diptera; family Syrphidae; genus Melangyna; species Melangyna quadrimaculata. The sequence continues at coordinate 12,928,352 of OX439485.1, forward strand.
AAACATGCGTTTCTTTACTCTAAAATTTAAAGTGACGTTTAGCGTTAAGCTGACTATTAAATTGATTATTGGTATGGTTCATTATTTAGAGTCCACTTAAATATTTAACTGATCTCTAAATTTGATTATTGGTAAGGCCCAGTATCATTGGAAAAAGTTAAAAGTATCGGACTGCAATGTACAGGGTGATTCACTTGAGGTGCGACAAAAAGCCAGACCGTGTAAGAGACAATACAATACGTGTCTATTCAGCCCTTTAAGCAGAAGGGGCAGTTTTCTTAAAAAAAATAACTTAAAACAGAAACAAAATTATAAAAAAACAATGGTCTTTTATACACTTCTGTAAAGCCAGAAATCCCTTCTTTTGTTTTCCATTTACATACAGTACTTTAATGAATATTTTTTTTAAGAATTATTTTTTAAGCTCAAAATAAAAAAAAAAAAATGGAAACAATTCTTTTTTTTTTTTCAAAATTACAACAAAATTTAGGTCCGTCAACCTGCGTCGTCCACAACGGAAATTCCAAATTCTAATGATGCAGGAATAAGAAGCTTTTTTAGTACCCTAATCCGGCGGAGCACCTAAATGCCTTCCCACTGAAACCCGTGGACGACGCAGCTTGACGTCAAGCTGCGTCGTCCACACCTATAAATACAAACAAATTCAAAATTCTAATGATGAATTAAGAGCTTTTTTGGAGCTCATACATAAGCGCAATCTCAAATTAAGTATTCCACGATTTCACCTTGAAAATAAGTACCGAATGTGCTATAAATTGGAGGCTTGCTGTATTTGACAATAGAAAAAAATCTTGTTAGACGTAAAATTAGGTCATTTGAAAATATATCAAGTTTTGTCTATCTACTCCCACTGGTTTGGTTTTAACAGGTCAAAAACCTTTTTTTTGATGACGTCACTCTTCCATACTGGATCCACCACAACGATAACACCTTTAAATACAAAATTTCAAAATTCTAATGATGCACGAATTAAGAGCTTTTTGAGAGCTCATACAATACCCCAATCCGGGTGGAGCACCTAAATGCCTTCCCACTGAAACGCGGGGACGACGCAGCTCCAATTATTATGTTTGGGGGTAAAATTTTTTTTTGTTGATGCATTTTACATTCTTATTATTTTGTAGTCGCGATAAGATGTTCGATTCGATGTTTTTACCCTGTTAAAACCAAACCAGTGGGAGAAGATAGACAAAACTTGATATATTTTCAAATGACCTAATTCTACGTCTAACAAGACTTTTTTTATTTTTTCTATTGTCAAATAGAGCAAGTCTCCAATTTATAGCAAATTCGGTACCTATTTTCAATGTGAAATCGTCGAATACTAAATTTGAGATTGCGATAATGTATGGGCTCCAAAAAAGCTCTTAATTCGTGCATCATTAGAATTTGGAATTTCCGTTGTGGACGATGCAGCTTGACGGACCTGAACAATTTTTGTTTTCAAAATTCAATACTCTAATCAATTTTTAGGCAAACATTGAAAACCGGTTAGTTCTGAGACTATATTATTTTTCGAAACATTAAAAAATAAGGAAACCAACTTCTTAGTAAAAACAAGATAAAACTAAGCTGATAATAAAATCAACCAGTTGCTGAAATGGTCTGGATTCTTCTTAGTTTTGTGAGAAAATTGGTTCATTTATCTTGTAATAGTTTGAAAAGTAAAAGTCCTAAAACCATACGGTTTTCAGTGTTTGACTAAAAATTGATAAGATAATTGAATTTTCAAAACAAAAATAATACTTTATTTAAAAAATAAAAATATAAAATAAGTTTAAAGTTTTTGTTTTCAAAATTTAAGAATTTTATTTAGAAAATTTCTGACTTTACAGAAAGTTATAACAGGGCGTTTTAAGTGTTACCATTGTTTTTTTGATTTTTTTTTGGAAGACCCCCCTGCAATAGAATTTTTTTTACTGTCCCGACCCAACCTACATGCTCTCGCTTTCTTGTCAGGCACCTTATAGTCTTAGAAGACCTAGACATGGCTATGGAGTCTAAAATATTTTCCAAAGAGCAAAAGGACTGCAAGACGCATTCAAAGCTTCAATCTTTGAGTGCGTCTTGCAGACATTTGGACCCACAGAAAAGGTCTTGAACCACATATTTATATCTAGGTCGCTCAGCTCTTTAATTAAATACAATTTTGAAGTTCCTACACTTGGTACCTGGGCCTTAAGAAAAAAATGCATTTTCAATGCAGCATTACGTACAAACGCCCCAACCCCGACATGCCAGACTTTCATATTTGCATATGAATAGTATGGACCTATCTTGAAATAAAAGGAATTTTCGCTATCGTTCACACCCAAAAATTGCTGTGGGCTCTCGGTCTATTAGGTGAATTTGGTGAAAACGGATATAAACAAAAACTATGGCAATTTTCTCGAAAAAAAAGTTTATAACCGCATTTTTTAACCCATGTGAATATTTCGAAAAAATCTAAACACCAGTATTATTGCAATAAATTGCTGAATAAAAATAGCAGGTCTGTACGATGTCTCATAAAAATTGTTCAAGCAATAAAAATTCCAACATTCAGAATCCTATTTTCTGTAATATAAATTTTAAAAAAATAGAATTTGATAAACATTTTCATTCAAAACCCGTGTTTTATTTCGGTTCATTAAATTCCACATTCCAAGTCTATAGTTATTACTACCTACATTATTGAGAAACACAATAAAATATGTTTATTCTGTGAATTAGTTTAAATGCTTTGAAACAGCTCACTGATGATTAAATTCCCTACTCACTTGTTAAACTTGAACATGAACACTCCTTCTATTTATATACATTTTTAGCAGCTGTGAAAAGCTTATGTGTACATACAGTAAAACGTCATTGGAACATTACCTATATCTAGCTACTGTATTTAATTTATTTCTGTTTTTCTTACTTTTTGTTTCTATTTTGTGGTTTGTTTAATTAAATGTTTTTAGTCATATTCGCTGAAATAGCCAAATCGGCTGTTTTGGGAAAAAGTAGGGATGAACCTAATTAGAAAATTATGTGCTTTAAACATTAAACGTGAACCGATATTATTCCAAAAGTAAATTTGTTAACCATGAATGGTATTTATTTAAAAAAGGGAATTTTTTGAATGAGATGGACTATTAAAAAACGGAACTTTTACTGTCGAAGAACACTTTGAGACTACTAATTTTGTACGACACCTGGTGTGTCGTTGAAACAAAAACACTGTCTTATTAATACAGAAATTCCTTAAACTCATTTCAACGGCAAGAGTTTCAAAAATACATAAAACCTTTTTTAAGTGTTTCGTGGTTAAAATATGTGCATTTTTTAAAATAATTTGTGTGCAGTGGCGTAGCTAGAACATTTTCCAACTAATGAAAATCTGGCCAATCTCGCAAAAAAGAATCGATCGTAACCTGATAAAGTTTTCAGCTGTACTTTATTCAGTAAAAATATTTTTTAAAATACACTTTTTAGTTATTAACATAAACGTTAGCTTTCAATAAACGTTAAATTTCTTTTGCCTCTCCCCCGCCTCTTTTAAAAATCGAAGTACCTAATATACAAAAATTGTGCGAAATTCTTAGAACTTTGAAGTAAGTGTAAAAAGTGAAAAACTTTAAACTTGGCACAGGGTGTCGAAATGAACGAGAAATATAGGTTGGATCGAGTAAAACATAGTATGAGGGGGCATGTTTCTGTTTAGGCAGCTTGAAATAGATAAAATCCATATTGAAACACAACGGCAACAGGTGAGCTAACTTTTTCTAAGCCCATAAAAACATTCTTTAATTCTCTTTTAAACTGATTTTTTTGTTTTCTTGTCAGTTTGTTCGTACGTTTCAGCTCAAAAGACAAAAAAAAGAAACACTTTCTTTTTTTGGTGGGGCAACAACGTCCATTGCCCAGGACTTTGTTGATCGCCACCTGAAAATAAATAATTTAAAATTTTGTTTGATTTCTGTTATCAAAGAAAAAAAAATTTAACTCAGCCTTGCAAAAAATTGTTGATTTTGGCTATTTCAACATTTTTGACGTCTCTGATAAGCTATAGCTTATTCGTGTATTTTTTTTCTTAGCTGTTAGCTGAATGACGCAAATGGATGTATTAGTTCTATGCCAGCGTTTTGTGGATTTAAATTGTACAACTTTCATCGGTATTTTCCATTGAAGATTTCTATGTTTCGTTGTAATTGGTTGAGATTGAGAGGTACAATCGAGAAGTTCCTTCCAGTTTCCGCTGGCTTTTTTATTCAGTACTGGAAAAAAATCAGTCAATGTTAGTCGCGTTCTAAGGCCACGCCATGGTAATTAAAGTCGCGTTTCACCACCCCGTAATAAATTCGTAGGCCCTGTTTTGCGTTGAACGCATTGCAATCAACGTAACGGAAACTTTCAGATTTATTTTTCGAGTTATACTACGTTTGCACCAGACACTTAACCGAGATTAAGCAAGATTATCACAAATCTCCTTGAAATCTCGAAAATTTCCCATACAAATTTTAATCTCCTCAAATGAAGATTTCAAATAAAACTCATTCAAATCTACTTGGAAACATTAGTTTGTCAAATCAAACAACTTTTTTTTTCGGAGAATAATTGTTGAACCGTCCATTTAAACGCCATTTTCGTTTATTGACAGATAGAAATGTAAACAAAAACTATCTATCTCACTTCCGCTTCATATCAAAAAAATGAAACACCATTTTAATGTTTTGCCATAATCCTCTTTTTGATCTTTATGTGCAGTGGAAACACCAAACAAATCTCATTACCTAACTCTCGGTTTAGTGGTTGCTGGGAACGTAGTATTAAATAAGTTTTGTGAAAACTACTTCGCGTTGAAATAAATGTGGCGCAAACTTTGACAGTTTATGCTGGGCTTACCGGTTGACCACCATATTTTCTTCAATTTTAAACACGTTTATGTTAGATTTAAATGAATAAGTACTATTTAAAGGCGAAACTTGCACAAATAATGTTGGATTTACACGGTTGGCGTAAATTTCGCCGCATTGAAATCAACACGGCGAATACTTTCACAGTTTATTTTTGATTAACAGGCTTCACCAACATATTTTCTCCATTTTAAACATGTTTATACGGGACTTTTTTTAAAGCTACCCAATCACACACTGGAAACTTTCCTTACTTGCAAGTCTATTTAGTCATCTGAACGTACCCATTGTCGACTGAGCACTTAAGCTTATGTCAAAAACCAACGAAAAGTAGCTTTCCGAATAGTCAAAAGGAGAATTTACCCATATTTCAATCTAGTGAATTTAATCATCTTTCTCTTTTTTTCATTCCTACTTAAACGAGACACCAGACAGTGCGCTCTCAAGTGCTGTTCCCATCCGAAAGCAAAAGTGAACGAATCGGAACGAAAGTCAACAAACGGCAATTATAGACGAATCATTTGATTTCGTTGTATTCGCTTGTTTTCGTCCGACCATTTCAGTGCCCTTCCGAGCATTATAGTTGCGGTCTAAGACAAGTGTGATTTTTACGAAGTCGGTGATCATTATTGGCAGAAAACTGATTGGTAGAAAAATGACAAGTATACACGTCAGCCAGAAACAATTAGAGATAGAACATACAAATATTTATAGAAAGTCTATTTACAAGAAACGAAATAGTGGTGTCAGACCTTAAGAAATATAAGATTATCTTCTGGCTGTTTCCGGTTATTTCACAATTTGTCGAAAACAGTTCTAACGATTCTTATTGAACTTCGTGTTTGTAATTTTTAAATTGATTGTTATAAAACTGCATTGCCAACAAAAATCCAGTACACAGAATTTTTTTTTACTTTAAATCATTAGTGGCTTCGCTAATGTTGTTTGAATTTCGTAAAATGGTTTTTCTAGAGAATACAAACTATAGGGGTATGCATACAATGATGTATGTGTAAGTTTACCATTTGGTTAATGATCTGTCAAAATTTGTATTGGAAGTGATTTACACAAATTGGTTAAAATTTCCCAACGAATTTGCTTGGAAATATGATCGGTAAAATTAATCAAGCGTCATTGTGACTTTTAGAATTAGTCATGTTCAGAAATATGATATCGCTCATTAAAAAGAACAACGTCATAACTCAAAAAACCTCAAACTTCAGAAATCGCAATTTAAAGTTTGCATTGCTGTATTTCATAATCATCTTCATTTCTATCTATTTTTTGCTTTTTTCTTGGTAGAGCTATTAATTAGAGTTTTATCGATTAATATGACACTCTTAAAATATTTATTGGACTGTTTTCACTTCAAAGATCCTTGCGTAAATGTAAAAAATACAGTATTGCCACAAAAACACATTTAAAAGTGACAGTGTATATAACGACAAATGATGCTCTGTAGTCTTTAATTTTCAAGTTATAGAAATGACTTTTTGCAAAGAAATAGTTTATAGAAAATTAGTTTGAACTATATCATTAGGTCAAAACTGATATTTTTTGAGTTATGACGTTGTTCTTTTTAATGAGCGATATATATGATATATCAGACAAATAAAGAAACTCTGACCGTGTCCTGTAACTATCGAATCGCTATTAGTTGGTGATAAAAGTTGTAAATAAGAACGTAGTTTATGCAAGAGAAAATAATTCGGACGTACATTGTACATGTACACTTACTCAACAATTAGAAAAGCTACTATTCTAAATTATTAATGCCGATTTCATTTCAACTATTGGATATCAAATCTTTTTTTTTGTTGTTGTAAGGAACTCGCAAACAAAATAAATTTTTTTCTATGATTGTGTGTGTGTGCAATTTGACAGGCCCGAACGCACAATTCTTTAATTTTTCTTGAAAATGGAAAATTGTAATTCTATCTATGTACATATAGTAAATTTTTTTTATTTTATTTTATTATATTTACTAAAGAACGTGAATTTTATACTTTTACACCAAAAATTGACTGAAAAGCCAAACGTAAACAATAGCCAGAGAAATGTCAAATCTTCTTACTGTGTGTGCAAGTCGGTGTAAATCTTTCTAAAATTAAAGATTTGATTTGTTTAGAAAATTTGATCTTTTCTTCAAAAAAAAAAAACTAAAAAGTTTTTTTCAGGGCTACTGCCTCTTGCGATGAATTGACAAATCCTCCAAGAGTATCACTTGTCACGAATAAGTGCTTCTCTTCTAGCCGTTCGGATTCGGCATAAAATTGTAGGTCCCTTCCATTCCTGTCGAAAGGCGCACACAGGAATGGTTGCGAGTTGTTAGTCACTAGGCCCTGGTTCTTCATGAGCCGTTGTGCCACCCGATTTATTTATTTTATTCTAAACAAATCAAATTTCCCCTTCACAGATTTGATTTTTTTTGTTGAAAGGAAATCCACATAAGATAGAACTATAAAGGCTCTCCCAAACCAATGCTAATCATGTTGTTTTCTTCGTCGTCAACGAACGATTTGCATTGGTTTGGGAGGTCCTTAATAGTTCGACGAAATGAAAAGTAGCTTTCTGAATAATCAAAATCAAAATTGAGTCGTATTTCACTCTTTTCCTTTTTTCCGTTCCATCCTCAAGAAATTTCAGTTTCATTTCTGTGAGCTGCACTCGGGGGCACTCTTCACTTCCGAAATCAAAAGTGAATGAAAAATGAAACAACCGAGATTATGGGCGCACAATAAGATTTCTTGCATTCGTTCATTTTCGTCCGAACAATGCCATGAGCTTGCGACTATTATAATTCTTCCTAAAAAACGTTACTTTTGCCGTGTATCTTACATTTTTGTATCGTTCCGAGATATTCGGCTCCGATTTCGTGTTGGTTCAGGAGAGGTTCTCCATTTCAAAATAACTGCGAAATCTGAACACGTCTAATTGTTGACGTCTAATATTTGACGTTTAACGAACAGCTGATTCAATTACACAGCATTTAACGTAATAAATAAAAAGGTCATTCAACCTAACTTTTGTGTTAACTTATCATTTTACATAATATGTAAAAAGACGACGTTGCATGAATACCCTTTATATTTCATTGCAAAATTATACAAAAATAAATAAATAATTTTGTGAACAAAGAAAAAAGCTGTTTTAGGCTTTTGAAGTTTGTGTTACTTTTCCACCGATTATTATTAATGTAATTTATTTTTGTGTCTACAAAGCTTTAAATGACTTAATGGAAAAAAAATTAAAAAAAAATATCCGCCATTGAAAACTGCAATGTTTTCCAAGGCGATGGTCACACTGCTACTTATTTTTGATCTCTAAAATGCCAATAAAACCCACACACCTCCACAACATTTTTGTTTACTGTGAGAGTAAATTAAAAACAAGAAGTTAGTAGGTAGGTACTGCAAAAGCTTTTTTTTATCACCAACTTATCAGTAAGCGAGCATCAGCCAGCAGCCACCGATTGCGATGAATGGCAAAATGAACACCACAACCGAAATGACTAAACATTCTCACCATAAATGAACATCTGTAGATAATTCATTCTATCGATTTAAATCTACCACACCGGACAAGAGAGTGTTTAATTTGATCGTGACCGTTGACGGTACAAGTACTTACAGAGTTGTTGTCAAATACTTCCTTCGTGTTTCGACATCGTCATGGTGTGTCTTCTAATTTGTGGATCAAAAGAGACAAACAGAATTTATTGTAATTAATTAAAAAAAGTGTGATATTGTGAATTTATATTTTTTTTAATAACGAATATCTATTCATTTTTGAAAATTATAATTACTTAATTCATAAAAAAGATTGTTTCCTCTCGTGCTATAATATTTGAATATCTACATACACATTGTACGTGAATCTGTTTTGAAATATTTTTCAATAGATAATAATTTATATCATAAGGAAATCTAAAAAGAAAAATTAATCAAATATTGATAAATACCTGATAAATTATTATTTTAAGGGTAAGTGTAATTGTTTTTTTTTTTTTGGTTTTCTAAATTATTAAATAAAATAGTGTAAATTGCGAAAACTGTCAGCATTTTCGGTAATCTCAGGAATAGAAGGCGAGTTTTTTTTTTTTTTAAAGTGTGTTGAACGTAACTTAGTTTGTTTTTATAATTTTACTGAATTTTATTAAGCAAGATCTTTTATTTATAAAAGCCGGAATATATAATCTGTACAGGTTATCTGAGGGTTTATTTGAAATAAATTAAATTCTTCGCAATTTTTAACCTTGAGATCAGATATATTTGTATACAAAATAGTGCGAATACTCTCAAAACAATTTTATATTGACTTTGAAATGGCTATTTATAAACAAATAAGATTGTGTGTTTGATACAATTTCCGGCTTGTCGGTGTCAAAAATGATTTAAATGAAATGATGGACAAAATGTCTTAGACATAGAAAGCATGCGGTAAGAATTTGTATCATCAAGATTTCAATTGTGTGTAGGTTGGAAGAATAAAAAAATTTTTAATTTCATTTTTGCTTTTGTTGTTTACTTTTTGAATGAATTTTTAATAGTTTGTTCGAAGAAATATATAGACAATAAGTGGACAAATTAATATGCCACACTTAAACGCGGGTAAATGTCTCTGACCTCATAAAAAGAAATCTTCTCAAAAAGAATCTTCAGATTATAGAGGCTGGGTATGGGTTAATGAAAAACGTTTAATGTAGCAGTTACCAGTTTAAGTTTATAGGTAGACAATAAAATTGAAACTTTATAACCATAACTTCTAAACCAGACTAAACTAAAGTGCAAGACTAAATCGCGGGTACAAAATATATAAATATATAATCGGCTTAGGATATGTTAGAAAAAAATTCATAAAAAAGAACAATTTAAGAAAATAGATAAAACAAATTTCGAAAAAAAAAAATTAATTTGAAAACTAAGTAGGTACCTTCCTACACATAATTCACTTGATTCATTAAAACAAAATAGAAAATCATTGAAAAACTTAAAAAAATGTGTGTGTTTAATTCAAACGCACTTAGAAACCCCCCCTCCCCCCAAAAAAAAAACTCGTTTAAAGGTTTAATAGCTTTTAAAATATTGACAATTCCTTAATGGAACGAAAATTAGCTTTTTATTAAGTGAAATTGAATACAAGTTCATTTATATAACAAAACTTTACATGAATTTTAAATATCAATTTAGTAACAAAAATTTTTGTTGGTACTAAAATTCTTTCAATTCTATTTGTTGTTGTTTTCGTAATAAATTAAAGGTCATCAAAAATAATTGTCAATTTGTAATTGATAACAAAAAATATTGAAGTTGATTTTCAAAACCCTTAAAGATTTAATGAAGAATGATGTAGATCATTGGAAGATAGGTACGCGAAAATTAACAATTTTTCATTAAAAAAGTTGATCTAATTTATTTGTTTAATAAATTGCGTTTAAAAACATCAAATGGCAATATAAGTCAATTGATATTTCACATATTTTCATGACTTTTTTGTGTGTTAATGGAAAAAAAATTGAAGCATTTTGATAATGGTTTTTAACAACTGGTGTCTTAAGCCTATGATTACAAACTGATCAGAAGTGGGATAACAACTTCTTGTATGCAACCTAAAACTGACTTTTCGCTGCATTTAATTAAGGACTATTGCACTTTGATTATCATTAGATTTTTGTTTTGCTTTATCTAGTAGGTATATGTTGGGATTTTCTGAAAACATTTCTAAAATAAATCGAAAAATAAATTATAAAAAAATATTTATAATAATTAGTTGATTATACTACATTACTAGCTGACCCAGCGAACTCTGTTCTGACCAAATTATTAATGTAATAAAAATAATAATTCCGAGCCTGGCACATGCTGCTTGATGTTCTTTATTCGGTCAATTCAAATTATTAATCATTATTAATGCCGCAAACATCCCGCAATTGTCCTTGCGACTTATTAATACTCATAGCGAAAGCGAGATGTACGAGAAACTGAAGACGCTCAAACACGAATAGCAGGTCGCCCGAATTTTGTGATATAGTTTGCGGCTTCATTTTCATCCATCAATTGTATGAATGTACTCTTCGGCGATTTGATTTTGACCGACGAAATTCAAATGATCGGCATCGCAGTTTTTCGCAGCTAAAATCGCTAGTGCCCTCAGCTGTTTAGGGCAAAAATTGGGTGGAATTCAATCAGACCGGTCACTTAGTCGACTCGAATCACGCCATTGCCCATAGCCAACAATTGACTGGAATACTCTGCCATTTCGTAAAGCTGACGCTGTTAATCCTCCTTCAGAGACCCCATTGTGGGACAAATTAAGGCTGGGCTTGGCGCTACCCATGTGCATTCGATACGGTTAAGAGGAATTGTGGGTTTGATCAGTGACCCCGAATAACGTGAAGACATATTTTGGGCAAATATTCTTGCTACGTTTGCAGCAACTCGCGTGTTTGTTTTCAATTGCAATTTCTTCACATATCCCCATAAGGCCGACGCCTTCGGACAAGTGTTCAATTCATCTCTCGGATTTTTTGTTGAAAATGAAGGCAGCTTATGAAGGAAATAACCTGACAGCATAATCATTGCGCCACTGAAACGTCTTTTATCTTTTCGTATTTCTCTGAACATGATTCAGGCCTTCCCATGCACATTTTTTAGCAATTGGGCACTTGTCGTAGGTGGTAAAGTTACACTGCTGCAATATTTTCGTCATCGCAGACTTTATTGAAATGTTACATGTAGGTTCTTCATCCACTTGCAGATGCCACCATTTCCGTTATCGAATGCTTGCATCAACTCATTGAACATCTAAACTCAATACGACTCGATCAAATCCATTTCTCGGGCGAGTTCTCGATTAAATTCGAAGAAATGCACTAAAAACTTCGATTTCCGATTTTCCTGGAAATTTCCGGAATATTCCTTCATAGTGTCCTTCCTTGGGTCAATACAAAACCATCAAACCCAAAATCGCGAAAATCGAACGATCCATTCTCAAGTTATCCTGCTGAAAAGCGAAATCATACTGCGACACCTATTGAGAATTTTAAGAATTTTTTTGTTCCTAAACCTTCGCGGAGCAATTAATCGAAGCGAACAAACCCCCACAAGCATGTATCCAATTTGGTCCAGTTTTCAAGTTTTAAGCATCCGTACAAACAACGATCCATTTTTCTTGAAGTTTTCCATATTCAGTGTTTTTGTAAGATGGAAATTTAAAGGTGCAGATCGAAAGATTATGTTCTAGGTGCCAATTTTTGTGAAAAAAAACTTTCCTTTGTGCTTACGCTGAAAGTCTGTTCCACGCCAAGTTTCAGGTTTGCTTGAACTCTAGAAATCGGTTGTTTTTGTATACGCAACATTATATATTTAAATTGCAATTAAAATGTAGTGATAAAATACGAAGCAATTACAAAATTCCGAGAGATAGTAGTTACCTGATGTTGTTATTTTGGTCTTTTAATAAACATATTTTCTCAGATTTCCTTATATGTGGAAACTTACTGCTAACTCATCTTATTTTGTTTTGCAAATAAAAACCACATACCTAATAAGATTTGTTTGTATTATATTTGTTAAAGAATAGAAAATATCCTACAAATAAATTAACTAAGATAAGTTATAATAAATTTAAATAAAATCTAATTAAGATTGTGGCGGGTAAATATGATAAAAATGGTTTGTTTTTTTCTTAGATGATTTTCTCATTGTTGTTTTTCTGCTAATTATACTTACCTATATCTTTGCCGAAATTCAAAACATTACATCATATTTTTATTTTTTTATTTTGTAATAAAATACAACAGTTACTTTCTTAATCAATATTTTGATGGTTTGGTATGGAAAAAAACGTACTAATAAAAAATAATGTTTGCAATATTTCTAGCGTACAACAAGTTTTTTTTTAGCAATATTTAATGTATATTTTGTAGATGGTCATCTCGGTCATCTTTTTTGATTAACGCCCCAAAACGAAGCCCGACACCACAATGTGTTGTCTTTTTATCTTAGACTATTATTGTCTCCAAAATCAACTATTTTCAATTTGTTATCAGTGCCTTTACTTCTATATTCAAATTAAAAAAAAAACAGATTGATACATACAAAAAAAAATAATAAAGGCCAAAAGTAAAATTATTCCATACCAAAATTGCGTAAAATTTAAGTAGGATTGCCTTATAAGTGATAGGTGAAAGATCTATAACGGAAACAATTACTTCTCTCGAACACCGCCGTAATGTTTCGTGTCTTTCTCTATTTTATCGCTATTATGATAATCAGTGTTCTAGTGAAATAGTGTTCTAGTGAAAATTCAACCGTAATACCAACTTCGGACGAACCGTAACGTACAGAGATTCTTTCTTCAGTCGCACCACATGAGTGTGGAATGCTTTAGCCGGCCCAACTTTCCCCTCTCATTTTGATGTGCACACATTCAAATCCAATGTGCATCGGTATCTCCTTTTAAATCCTCTCCAGTTTAAGGGTATTCATAACCCCTTTTGTGCGCGCGGAATATATATAAAAAAAAACCGTAAAACAGCATATTTGTGTGTTAGAAAATCGACTTTTCCTTTAGTATGTAACAGTTTAAGCTTAATCCCAAATTGATATACAAATTCCTAGAAATACTAACCTATTAGCTACAGCACAACAACTGGTTTAGTTATGATACATACAATATAAACGAAATGGTTAGGGCTGGTCACGAGACGAGACTCTGCGAGACTTTTGCAAGTCTCGGTCTCGTTAAAACCGAAAATTTTCTCGGTCTCGTGTCGGTCTCGTATAATTAAATCTCGTCTCGGTCTCGTCTCGTCTTGGTTTCGTCATGCGAGACCGAGATCGAGACCGAGACTTCTCGATTCGTGGCCAGCCCTAGAAATGGTTTATAAAGTCTGGATCCTATTCCTACCTAATACCCTGAATACCTTTAAATTGTTCCATAATAGCCTTTTTGAATTATGGTATTCGCATCGGCTTCATGGTCTATCGATCTTCCATGGGTTTTTTTTATCTTTATCAATCGGCAAAATGAGGATACTGTTTTGTGGGTATTGTGCTGGATACACTTACCTGCGCTCAAAGGAAACATAATTATAAATCTTTTTTTTATATATTTTGTAACAATATTTTTTGTTTCGACTCTAATAGCTGATATGCAGGTGTGCCTCTTATTATCAGTCCTAAAAGCCAACACTGATGGTAGGAACAACCTTTCTTTTATAAATGAGCAGGTAAATTTTATCAGGGTAGGATTGTTAGCATTGTTTACCTTACTGTTGATTTCAGTTACTCAAGTAAATGGAAGCATTCTAATCTGTTTTATTGATCTTGAATAGGTACATTATATACGTAAATTTGTTTTTGAAAGTTGTAAAAATCAATTCAAATGCACTAAGCGCATAAATAGTCTTTTTTCGTATGTTTCCGTGTTGTTGATTTCCACAAATTTTAGCCCAATTTCAGCTCCTGTATGTTTGTATAGAAAAAGAATTTAAACGTTGTTTTCCTCACAATATTACACTCGATATTTCAATTTTTGTTTTTTTTTTAACGATGAACATTGGTTTTGAATGTCTGAATACTATAATGAGAGGGAAACAAAGAGCCAGGTAAAGCATCCCACATTCTTGTGGTACGACTAAAGAAAGACTAAAGAAAGTTCCGGATCCTCAAACTATCTTGATATCCGGATCGGATCCGAAAATGCGAATCAGATCCGGATCCAGGATCCGAAATATCCGAAATAAATTCGCATTTTCGGATCCGAAAATATAAAACCAACAATTTGTAATAAAAATCGGTCCGTATTCATTTAGCCAAAATTGTCTTAAACTGTAGTTTATTTAAACCTGGGTCTATCTGCGACTATGAATATGCCCCAGAATCTCCATAATTAACAGTTGGTCCGAAGTTGGGCTTGATTTACCTATCATTTTTCAAGCTCTCTTTTGTATTCTGTCCAATAAACTCAAGTTGGCTTTTGGAACTCCTTTCCAAACATGAGAATAGTATTCTCAAGTTTTGGACGAATAAAGGCTTTGAAGATCACAGCCAGATCAGAAGGGAAGACAAATTTCTTGCATCTACGGAGAAAAACTAAACACTACCAACTACCAGTGAATTTCTTATAAATTGAAGATGGAAAAGTATCAACAATGTGAAATTGTTTGGCATTAATGGTCTGACACCGTGTTACTTTATTTGTTTTTTTGTTTGGGATAAAACAAATCGAGGTTATAATCATAGCAAACAATGTAGAAGTCGATAAAAGTAATTTTCGACAAGACACGAGATAGAGCCTAAACAGTTGCACGGATTTGGTTCAAATTTGATGTGATTCCGTAGAGGAAAAATTAAAATTTTTGTCTTAGCTCATCTCGAACAAGTAGTTACCATGCAATGATTTCATTTTTATCAAAGGGCACGGTAGTGCCCAGCCAAGTTCTAGCACTACACCCTTTTTACAGGATCAAACTCAGGCGATTTTTGCTTCCCTCTAACTTCATTGCCAATAAAGCCAGAAACTTCAAACTCACAGCATTTGCTTAGCTCACCAGGTTTAATCAACCCACCAAATTTCAATTCTTTAGCATCAGTGGTTCCCGATATATAAGACTGCAAAATTTTGCAAAAACCGTAACTGACTGACTCACTGACAGATCATCAAAATTATCGAGCACTTCCCGACATCATAGAATCTTGCAATTTCGCACCAGGGTAGGCCTTGTGGTGTATACAAAGGACATTTTAGAAAATTTAAGATTTTGCATTCAGGGGGCGTGGTACCCGCCAATTTTAATAGAATTGATATAAATTACTTAGAGCACTTCTTTTTGTCGTAGATTGATAAAATTCGGTAAAGCGGTAGGGCTTAAAATGGAGGCAAAGGAAACATTTTAAAATTTGAGATTTTTCATTCAGGGGGCGTGGTATTTTCATAGAATTGATATAAATTATTTGGAGCACTTCTGACTATCGTGGAACAATGAAATTTAGTACAGCCAACGGTAGGTCTTAAATTACTGGCAATGGGAAAATTTTAAAATTTGAGATTTTACGTTCAGGGTGCGTGGCATCCGCCCATTTAAATAAGAATTTATATCAATTATGAGGAGCTCTTCTGATTGTTGTAGAACGATCAAATTCGGTAAAACGGTAGGGCTAGAGGTGCAAGCAAATGCGAAATTTTAAAATTTGAGATTTTGCATTCAGAAGGCGTGGCATCCGCCCATTTTCGCAGAATTTATATCAATTAAATTGAGCACTTCTGTTTGTCGTAGAATGATGAAATTTGGTAGAGCGGTAGAACATGAACTGCAAACATAGGCTAAACTTTTAAATTTAATATTTAACATTCATGGGGCGTGGTATCCGCCCATTTCCTCAGAATTGTTATTAATTATATCGATCACTTTTGAATGTTGCAAAATAATAAAATTTGGTAAACTGGTAGATCATGTGGTCAGTACAAAGGAAATATTGGAACATTTTAAATTATCCATTCAGGGGCTTGGCGGAATTGATATCAACTATGTAGAGAACTTCTGACTGTCGTAGAGTGATGAAATTTGGTAGAGCAATAGGACTTGACATGAAAGCAAAGGGGAAATTCAAACTTTGAGATTTTACATTCAGTGGGCGTGGCAACCACCCTTTTTCACAGAATTAATATTAAATATATTGAGAGCACTTCCGATTTGTGCAGGATTATGAAATATGATAAAGTAGTTAGTTTTCAGGCGTGGGTATGCAAAGAAAAAGTTGAAATCATGAACTTTTTTATGCAGGGGCGTTTCATCCTCCCACTTTTCCTGATAAAAATAATCTTTGCAAAACGTAGTGAAATCACAACAAAAACATAAATGTTAAAAAAGGAGCCAAGTTCTTCAATATACAAAAACCTTTGCGTAACAAGTCAGCCGTAAAAAGTAGTGAGATCTAAAAGTACGCCAAGTTCTAAGTTCATTAATGTTAAATTTCAAATACTTTAAGTAGTGTAATTTCGAAGAACCTCAAAATTATTAGAGACATCTATTATTAAATGATTACTGACTTAAATTACGTTGGTTTACTTGGCAAGTTTTCTTTTTTCTTCGATTGTGGAATGAAAGCTTGACTAATTTTGAGGTTCTTCGATTACCCTACTTAAAATAAAAACGAATGATTTGCGTTGGTTTGGTAGAGCCTTTATAGTTCTACCTAAATAATTTACGAACAGTAGCTTTCCTATTCATTGAGGGAATGTAGCCGTCCGAATTATTTTTCCTTATATAAACTACGTTTTTTTTCACAACTTTTATCGCCAACTAATCGCACTTCGATAGTTACAGAACATGGTCAGATTTTTTTTAGTTCTCTGAAATATCATATAGGTACATCATGTTTCTGAACGCGCCTAATTCTAAAAGTCACAATGACGTTTGGTTAATTTTACCAAATAGGTAATTTTCTCAAGCAAATTCATTGGGGAATTTTATCCAATTTGTGTAAATCATTTCCCATACCTACAAATTTTGACAGTCTATCAACCAAATGGTAAACTTATCTACTGTTTTACATCGTTGCATTAATACCCCTATTTTATTTTATTTTATTTTATTTTATTTTATTTTATTTTATTTTATTTTATTTTATTTTATATAACTTATAATATACACCGTTAATGACTAGCTACATTCTAGTTTTTAAGTACAAGAGCAAGTTCATGCCATCCAGTCGTGCTTTATTATTTGTTATTATTACTTTACAATTTTTTAAAATTTATGTTAAACGTATATGTAAGTACGGTTCTTTTGTTTCAAATTATAATATATTTTTAAAATTTCATGTAAATTACAAGAACTGCAATTATAAAATTTCCACTTGCTGAAGTCAAAGATGCGTAGTTCAACTAATTTTATACATAATGCAATACCACCTTTTAGTTCTCCAGAAACTGCATTTTTACAAGCATGCGGCGGGTATTCCCGGACACTGATGCCTCATTGGTAACTTTTTAAGAGATTGCAATTAAATATATTCGCATTTTCTTTGTATTATTTTATGTTAAAATGCAAGTCAGGTTATGTATATGAGTAAGTCCAGTCTAGACTTGTCCATTAAAATCGGATTTCCCCTATATAAACCAGATGCGAAAGCTTTTCTTAAGTTCTTACAACTTGCTTCATGTTTATGAATGGCGGCCAATTATCATAAACAACGTCATGATACTACTACAAATAAGTATAGGTAGGTAACTATACTTATAGTGGTGTAAAATTAAATTGTTGTTAAAATTTTTGTTTTCTTCTATATTATTAAACTTGTTCATGATTGCGTTTGTATCAATACCCGAGTTTTTTTTTTTGACATTCTATACATAGTGCAGTAGAAAATTACCAAAAAAACGCATCCGCAGTAGCCTGGTTTTTGTATTACAAAATTGGTTTAACTGAAAGGACATCTGTCGGAATATTAAAAAAAAATATAATATTTGTGAGAATCAGAAGCAGTCAAAATTAATTTCACGAAAAAACTAATATCAACCAACATTTGAGAATGAAATCACCAAAAATCCATTCGAGACTCGGAAAACTATCCGCAGTATGATTCTACTTTAACTTTTATGTTGTATTTGTTATTCATGTAAAATCCTACTATGGATAGCTACTATGGAATACTACTATGGATAGCTTTTCCAATAAAACACGGGTAACGGATTGAAAAGACAGAAAAGTGGTCAAATTATAAATTATTTTTTTTTGTATAATCTACGCACACCAAATTGTAAAAAAAATAAATAAATCGGGTGGCACAATGGCTCATGAAGAACCAGGGCCTAGTGACTAACAACTCGCAACCATTCCTGTGTGCGCCTTTCGACAGGAATGGAAGGGACCTACAATTTTATGCCGAATCCGAACGGCTAGACGAGAAGCCCTTATTCATGACAACTGATACTCTTGGAGGATTTGTCAATTCCTCGCAAGAGGCAGTAGCCCTGAAAAAAAAAACTTTTTTTAGTTTTTAGGTGGACGAGGCTGGGAAGCGATCCCAGACCTCCAGCGTGACAGTCGAACGCACTAACCATTACTCTACGGGCTACTACACACCAAATTGTAGTAACTTTTAATATGTTTAAACTCAATGCTAGGTAGGGAGAAAAATACAGAGCAGGGTTCTTTTAGTTTAATAACTCTATTAACTGTGATTAAGATCCATGAAGTGCGGTTAAAGAAAGAAGCTCTATACCTAACTTAACAGAAATTTCTATGGATAAGGTTATTTAAATATTCTTAATAGGGTTATTCATGCAAACGCAGAAAACCCAAACAAAGCTTGTAAACCATATAATTTTCTATCGCTAGAAATCAAAATTTGTCAAAATTTGTATGGGAACAATTTTCGGCAAAACATAGAACTTTATCTCACAAATTTGAAGCGGAAAGCGTAGAAAAAAACCCTTAGAAACTTTGTGATGTTTAATTTGTTTTTTGACTTAACGCGCTCATCATTATTCGTTAACAAAATATGAATCAAAGCAAAAAAAAAAATGCCGAAAGTTAAGAAGAACAATTAGGGCGAGTTCGTAATCGCAGAAATCTGCGACAGATCTGCCGCATGTCTGCTTAATTTCTGCGTATCGATTTTATTTTTCTTCTGCCCACAGAAAGTAAGCAGACGGCAGTTTTTGAAAAAAAAAATCGCATTCGTAAACATCGCAGCGCAAAAAATTATTTATAAAATTTCGCGATTATTAAACAAAAAAAATTTGTTTTGAGATTAAATTTTCGCGCGGTAAAAGATAATTTTAGGGCTTTTGGGTGAAATTTGGAAAAAATATGCTATGAAAGACAAATATCTTGATTATATATTTATGTATGTACTTCAATACCATTTCATATACAGGGTGGGCTAAATACAAGCTTCTTTTTAAAAATGCAATAAAATTGTTGTTGGCATAACATCGGTCCTTTACAGTTCCCAACACCAACAAAAAAAAAAAGTTCAAAGGGGTCAAATCGCAGTTTCGAGGCGGCCAAATGACATCGCAAAGACGGCTGATCGATTGTTGTATGGGCTGTGTGGCATGGCACACCTTCCTGCTAGGGCTGGCCACGAGACGAGAAAAGTCTCGGTTTCGATCTCGGTCTCGCATGACGAGACCGAGACGAGGCGAGACGAGACGAGACTGGCTTTTAAGCAATCGAGACGCGATCGAGACGAGACTTAATTATACGAGACCGACACGAGACCGAGACGAGACTGAAATTTTTTTTAACGAGACCGAGACTTACAAAAGTCTCGCAGAGTCTCGTCTCGTGGCCAGCCCTACTTCCTGCGTGAGCCAGAGGTTGTCCAAATCCATGTCTTTAGTTTCTTTTATTTCTCTGTAACGACCATTGTTAACCGAAACGTTGTTCCCAGCCTCATTTTCTATGTAAATGTTTTCCTGACTTAATTTCAATTTTTTTTTTTGTGCAGACTGTTTTTTTTTCTGCACAAACTGCCCGACGACGACTTGATTTCTACGTACTTTTGATGTTTACGAACGTAATTTGTTTTGCAGGCCTACTGAAGTCAGATTTCAATTTTTGTTTACGAACACTAACTTTGCAGATCTAAGTTAGTCAGACGATTACGAATTCGCCCTTATTTTAGTTAATTTATTACAGTTGATTCTTTTAATCCAGAAACAAGATCAACAAATTAAAAAATTGCCCAAGGCCGTACCAGCCATCGCACCGCTGTACACAGTTGGAAACAAAATCGATGCTGGAGTTGGTAGTGACGGCGGGCAGCGCACGGTGCGGCGGTGAAAGTTAACCCCGAAACCTATGAAGTATTTTTACATTAATTGCTTCTTTTTCAGCTTTATTGTAATAAAAAAAAAACTTGTTCTTGGCATCTTAAAATAGCAAAAATATATGTAAAATGTAATTATAACAAAAGAATAGAACCACTTTTTAAATTAAAGTATCGAATGACGTAAATTAAACAAATGTTTATAAGTTCACTTTGAAGTTTTACAAACAGCTGTCATTTTCCAACGTTTACGCAAATATTTCTAATGGGGTGTTCATGTAAACCTTTTGCGTAAAATTATATTTTTCTACAAAGCGGTAAATTATCTCGTTACATAAATACCCTTAATGGATATTGAAAGCAGGAGTATAACGGTTAAATTGTCTCTTAAAATGTAGTCAACATAAAGACCAGATTAAAAAAATTAAACCATAAACTTGTTTTTGAGACTCAGGGCAATACTATGGCTAAGCATTGTGACATAAATACTCCAAACTCCAAAATTAGAACAATATTACTTAAGTCATTTGCGTGATACGCGAGGATAAAATAACCCCAGTTTTGTCTCCAAAAAGCATCAAACTCTATTTCAGTTAAGAGATTTTTTTTTTGGTTGGCAAAAAACTGAAATGCAGATTTCTTCATAACGAAGTTCAGTCAAAATTGTTTATTTATTTTCGAGAAAATTTTGAAATACAGTTGAATCCGCTTAGCTGCACATCGCTTAACTGAAAAAATTTTTTGAAACTAAAATTTTATTACGGTGTAAC
Source organism: Melangyna quadrimaculata (assembly GCA_949320155.1). Classification (NCBI taxonomy): domain Eukaryota; kingdom Metazoa; phylum Arthropoda; class Insecta; order Diptera; family Syrphidae; genus Melangyna; species Melangyna quadrimaculata. The sequence goes on from OX439485.1 coordinate 12,949,808, forward strand.
TAGTTTCTTTTTCCATTAACTCGGTTTACTGTAAAGTCCGCTTGACTAGTGGTGGGTACCTCATACATGAGGCAATACAAATGTCGCACACAAAACTTTGAAATGTCCCATCACCTCAAAGCAAACAAATGTATTACCTCACACCTCACACCTCAACAAAAACAACAAAAAATATTTGTCTTTACTCTTTCGTCTCCAGAAAAAAAACTATTCTTACTTCTCAGTCATAATTTTAAACGCACACAAATTCCCACTTTTTGTCGCAGTATATTTGTTGGTTGTTTTAAGATAACACCAAGAAACCCAATAAACGCTTTGCGTGCACTTATTACGCATACTTTCTCAAAAATCGTTTGAGTTTGTATCTATGATGTAGAAATGAGGAAATACCTCGTGCTCGTTATAGTAGTACATTCTCTCTTCAACCAATGAATGCGTCAAATTTTGTATTATGAGTAGGTACCTACTAATTTCTCAAATGTCGCAATCGAACAAAATTCGTTATATTGTCCCAGGCTGTGACATTGCTGCAGGTTATGACACTTGAAGTACGTTTGTTAGAGAAGTGAATGAGGACGAGGAGAGAAATTGAGGAGGTCATTTATGAATGTTGCACTACAAAACTACAATGAACAAATAATGAAGATATGCAGATAATCATCCAGAGGGTTGAAAATTGAAGGAGGTTTGTTTGTTTGGTCCGTTTGAGAGAATTTTTTTTACAACTGCAACTACATTTTTTATTTTATTTTTTTTTTTTTGTATTAAAGAAAGATATGAGAACAAATCATTTGTTCTCGTGCTCGTGCGTGGTTAGTGTTTACTCTTGTTTATATTTTGATAAATTTAAATAGTTTACACTATTACCCAAAAAATGTACTGATATGTTTTATTCAAATTTCATGGTCATTAGAATTGAAGAGAACTCATTGAAAATTGAAATTTTCTTATTGAATATGTCCCTTAAAATAGGTTTGTCCTATGGGACATTTGAATTGGGACAAAGTACTACCTCATTTCAAAAAATGAGTACCCCTACGCTTAACTGAAACAAATTTTCAGCAATTTTAGTGTTCTATACATGGAGTCGACTGTGAAAGAAATCATGTCGATTTTATAAATACTATGTAGAAGACTATTCCTTCTTCGTGAACTTTTTTTAAACTATTTTGATATTCTATGTGGGGTTTAGAATTTAAAGAATTTATAGGTGAGCTTAGGCAAAGGTTTAATTGATATCACTTCGTTAGCCAAATTTTAGCTTCGATAAATATATAATTAATAAGACTATTTCTATCGCTCATCAATTGCTAAAACTAATTTACTTTTGTTGACTGTATTTATATTTGACTTTCAGGCGGTTTTCTTTGGTTTTCATTAACTCGACTAATTTGGTTTTAAAATAAATATAAAATTAAATAAATATATAATTTTAATAATAAATTAAAATAAATAAGATATAAGAGATTGACATTAGGTGTTTGTTGATTTACATATTTCAGAAAGCAATTTTGTGAGTAGGGCTGGCCACGAGACGAGAAAAGTCTTGGTCTCGATCTCGGTCTCGTATGACGAGACCGAGACGACAGGAGACAAGACTGCCTTTTAAGCAACCGAGACGAGACCGAGATGAGACTGTATATTTGGACCGAAAATTACAGAGAGTCTTATAAATTAAAAAATGCAACTTTAGTTAAATATTTACTTTTTTCTGCACATATTCAAACTATAAGCGAAAATATTTCGTTCCAATAATCAATAGGTTGTCCGGAAATCGTTTTTTTGGAGCCGAGACCGACACGAGATCTAATTATACGAGACCGACACGAGACTGAAAATTTTCGATTTTAACGAGACCGAGACGAGACTTACAAAAGTCTCGTCTCGTGGCCAGCCCTATTCGTGAGACTCATATATCAGTGTGTTAATTGGCTAGTTCAGAAAAAACAGACAGAATGGTAAGGCTCCAGATCCCTGTTCCATAAGATCTGATGTGCGAAAGTAAGCATTTTAGCTGTTTTCTTTTCAAATAAATAAGTTTCGATATCCAATAAAGTTCTCAGGTTTGCAGCTGTAAGCAAGCTGTTTGACATCAAGTACAAATAAGTAAAATGTTAATAATAATGACCTTTTATTGCGATTGTTCTTTGGAACATTCTTATACACTTAATTTATTATTGATGTACGCGTTGAAGAAACAACTTAGTTAATATTAATATTGACGTGTTTAATTGAAGATCTTACTTGAAATATTATAAACAAGTATGCGGGTAGGTATAGATAATAATTAATATTTATAGTAAAATAAAAACAATGATAAAGTTGAGGGATGCGTTGGAGTTGTTTATTATTAATTCATAGAAGAAACAATTATAATATTTTAATAAAAATGTACACAATAGTTCATCATGGGTAATGAATGATGCAATTTTGTGTTAAAGTTTAATAATTGCCTGGAATTAAATTACGCGAACGAGTTATTTAACAACTTTGGGGCGTATTCATAGTCATTTTTAAGCTGTGTCTAAGCTCTAAGTAAAACCTAGGTTTAGTTGAATTTTCGGACGTTGATTCTATTTTTTAAGTTTATTATTACAAAATATTTGAAGTGATTTGTGTAGTATAACAAGTTAATAATCTTATACAAATATAAAACCAACAATTTTTAAGTATAATCGGTCTGTATTTATTGAGCCAAAATTGTCTTAAACTGTAGTTTAGCAAATCCTGGGTTTAGCGGTGACTATGAATATGCCCCTTTATTTATAATTCTGTTAGATCTGTTACTAGCAATTGTTGTAAGTTTTTTTTTGTCTTGAATAAATTTCCGTTTGTTATTAGAATGATACAGCAGTAAATTTTAGCATTAAACAAAAAATAAAATTATGCGAAAATATTAATCTAATCTAAATTCCTTTAACAACGTAAAACTTTAAGTTATAATTTATTGATTTGTTTAATTGGTGATTTTCAGTTAGATAAGTACAGTTTCCTGTTCAACAATGAATATATATATTTCTGTATATTGTAACGAGAAAAAGGTACGCACACGTGCTTCTTAAAAAAAATTATTTTTTTTATTATTTTATTGCTGTTTTAATAGCATCTACTATAGCCTATATACCTACAGCTTTTTTGAGAACATTAAAAAATACAGGATTTTGGTAAAAACGTTTTAAAATAAAATAATTCTATTATAGAAATCAAGCAGGTTGAACAAAATTGAAAGTATTTAATTGGAATTTTATTGCTTGAAAAAAGATAACTTTGTATGGCTTAAAAGTTAAAATTTCAATAAGTTATTGATGAGTCAGACCCACTAACAACACCAACAAAATTTGGTATAATCATTTTTAGTCGTCCAGTAGGCCAGTCGGCAGCGCAAATTGTATGAGTGAAATCTAAATTTGGGGTGGGTTGTCTCTGCGTGTACGGACAAATTAGTTAGGCTGAGAATAATTCTCCGTACTAAAACCTTTTTACATTGTGTACTAGAGAGGTTCTTAATAACACTCATTTTGGATTTTTGGGGAGTAGGTTCACCCCAAAATATTAAAGCTTAACTTGAAACAGAAAGGTACTTGAGCAGGATCAGAAATGTTTAAGACAGTCCTACCAGAGACTTTTGAATTTTGTTCGCTAATAAATCGGATTTTCTAGCAAATGTAGGTACTTCACATCAAGTGCATATGATATCCAATATAATCAGGACCAATTTATCTGAAGGTATGTCTACAGGTATGGTTCTGTTACATGTTGAAAAAGCTTTCGATTCCGTTTGGCATAATGCTCTTGTTAATAAAATGGAAACATTCTGAATACCGATTTTTCTCATTAAAATAGTCCAAAGTTTTTTGTCCGGAAGATGTTTCAAAGTGTACGCTAACAAAAGTAACTCACAGTTAGTAAATGTCAATTATGGTGTCCCTCAAGGTTCAGTCCTTGGTCCTGTCTTGTATACTCGTAATATCCACACTTCTGATTTTCGACAGCTTCCATATTGTGAAACAGGACTTTATGCAGATGACACCTGCATACTTTCATCGCATGAGATTGGTATCAATATTGAGACCAATCTTCAAAATGCACTTGAAATTTTAACGAAGTATTTTCACAGATGGGAGATAAAACTAAATGCTGCAAAGATAAAATCAATCTTTTCCACAAGAAAAAGAAAGCGATTATATCTTCCCAGTAACGAGCTGAAAGTCAATGGAATTTCTATAAAATGGGAGTCTAGTGTGCAATCAAATTTGACAAACGACTTATTTTAAATGAGCACATTAATAAAACAATAAAAAAAGTTAATATCGCTATTAAAATGCTATACCCACAAATAAATCGAAAATCTCTCTTGAGTGTTGAAAACAAAATTATAATACACAAGGTTGTTTTCCAAGCAATTCTGTTATATGGATGTCAGGTACGGCGGAATTGTGCAAAGTGTCACATTAAAAAATCCAAGTGTGCCAAAATAAGATATTAAAAATGCTGCTGAATTTATCTAGATATCATTCCACTCATGATCTGCATAACCAAACATAAAAAGCTAAGCGACCGCTTCTTAACAAACTGTGATACTTTCCTTGATAGTCCAATTAAACGTCTTATAATACATTCCATAATTTATTTACATGTTTTGTTTTCTGTTGTATATTTATTTATTTATGTACCCCCTTATTTATAAAGAAAAAATAGTTTTTCAGCTCCCGTGTTTAGGAAAAATACACCATGGAATGAGAATTTTCTGGACTCAAACCAAAGGCATTTGCTTAGTTGTCCATTTGAGTCCGGAACATTTTTATTGCATGATATAGTTTTCCTAAACACGGGAGCTGAAACAACTATTTTTTCTTTATAAATACGGGGGTTTCTGTTTCATACATTTTTGATTTGTAATGATCTAGAACCTTTGATTTACTACTCTTGTTATTATTTTTTTTTTCTTTATCATAAAATATATCAAAACACGAAACCTTGTTACTTCTTATAAATCTTGTTATTTAGTTTAACCATTTATTTGTCTATTTATTTATTAATTTATTTATTTATTTTATAATTAATTAATTGATTTATTTATTTATTTAACAATATATTTATTTTTTTTTTTTTAGGTTTTTATTTTTTAAATTGAAGGTTTTTATCATACTTTCCGTTAGAATAAATCTTTTTTTTCCTGCAAATGTTAACTTATAATATATAATAATAAATCCCACGCCTCTTTCTCCCCGAGATAGCACACGAGCTGGGGTCCAATTTCACAGAGCATGACGGCAATAACGATTGCAAGTCATATCGGTACTTACTTAAATTGAATTATGATTTAAAAATTTCAATGAACGATGCGAGTATAAATGGAAGTAAAAGAAAGACCGGGCTACTTAATGCAAGCAGTTAAAAATATGAACGAATTAAAAGATTTAAAATCAAACAAAACAAAATACTTAAAATAAAAAATAGGATGAAACAAAGGCAGCTGACTACCTTAAAGTCAACGCGGGCGAATTGCAAACGCTATATCTTCCTGGCTTCATTAAGTTGTGGCTTTTGGTAGCTTTTTTAATTGCAGGTGCTGAGAACTTAAAATAGCCCGACGAACTGTAGATTTACAGGCAGTAACCCTCGCCAATTCCTTGATTTTCTTCGTGGAGTGAGCCGAATTTGTTGCCATTCTTATTATTTTTCTTTTTTCTTGGGGTGTCAAAGCTGTTTTGGTCCTTCCTTTTTGGTTATTTCCATAAGAGGCATTATTTTTAAAATATTTTCGAACTGCATGTTCACTTCTTCCTATTTTCCTCGCAATATTCCGCAATGAAACGCCTTCCGAATGGTAGGCGTCCATTTTTCCTCTTTCTTCCATTTCTAACTTTTTGATTGCCCATTTTTTGCTTAAAATAAAAGACAAACACTTCTCACAGCTTAAGGTTTAAAATTAGTTCAAGTCCACGCAATAGATAATTACTAACTAACCAAATTCACCTATGCGTCTAATCATGTGAACCAACAATATTGTGTTGTGTTTACATGACCGAAAAGACAAAGAGAAACAAAACCGTTAACTGTCTCTCACCAAGCATGCATTTTTGATTTTTTTCATTGAGAACTAAGTTATCTTTCTCATAAATGCAATGGGGTAATAATTAATACATATACGAGGGAAAAAAATAAACTTAAAAAAGAAAAAATTGGTGCGTCTAAACAAGCAAACCGCACTGTACATGCATACATAATGTTATCTAGAGTTGTTATATGATGAACTATATATGTAGAAGGTTTTTTTGTGTGATCTTGCTATGATTATAGTCAAAAACATTTGAATTAGCATTTACTTTCCTCCACATTCTAGTAACTGGTTCGTTTCTACAATAATCAGTTCTGTGAGGGGATTGATTAAAAAGAGGTATTGATCTAAGAGCGTTCGAGTTGACATTTAATCTCATAGCATGAAGAAGGGAGGGAGAATCAGTAACACCAGATAGAATTTGATGAGTAAAAATAATATCAGCCACCTCACCACGTTTTTCGAGAGATTGTAAATTAATAAGTCGCAACCGATCTTGATAAGGGGGTAAATTATAACTATCAACCCAGGGAAGTCCCAAGAGCAAACCGGAGGAATCTTCTCTGAATAGCCTCAATTCTTTTAATATGAACAAGGGGAGAAGACCTCCACACTTGGCTAGCATATTCAAGTAATGTCCCTACGAAGGTCGTATAAAGTGCTTTCGTAACGAAAGGATATGACAATTCTTTCGACCAGCGCCTAACAAAGCCAAGAGCAGAGTTGGCCCTAGAGCCTAGACACTATGTTGTCATAATGTGATCTGAAATTGAGCTCACTATCACAGGTAGTTCAAATTAATTATTCAGTAGAAAGATATACATATTATTAAAATATCAAATCTCTGTGTAAACTGAGCGGTAGCAACCAACCTTGTATATGATTTGAAGAAGGAAATAAAATATCTATCTAAGTAAAAAAAAGATTTTTTCTTTCAATTTGTTCTAAATCCAAATTTGTCTTTCTTTTTTAAGACATTTTTCTGTATATATCGCGTATTAAGTTTTTTCTACCGTAAGTACTTTAACGGATTAAATAAATAAATATGGATTTATACTTTCAGGGATAAACCGCGGAAAAGTATCATTTTATCAGTGTTTTTTTTTTTCAAATATGATTAAAAACGGGAAAAGCATGATTTTTCTGTGCTTTAATGTGAAAAGGTAGAAAATAAAAAAAAAGTTTTTTTCTTTGAATTTTTTGCTAACAGTTTTCAATATTTCTTTTCTTTAATTTTCGAACTTATTTCGATTACGAAAATGATGTACAAAATGTAAAGACAATCAATTTTAATATAAAACTAAAGCAGTTTTCAATGGATGACAGTGCATTTTTTTTAACTTTGCGCGCACAAAAGGGATTAATATTACCCTTACAATATTTACACACAGTGCGAGCGTTCAGGAAATTGGGAAGCGTTAAAAAGGAGATTCCGATGAACATTTGTTTTGAATAACTGAATACTGTAATAAGAGGGAAACACAGAGCCAGGTAAAGTTTTCCACATTCTTGTGGTTCGACTAAAGAAAGAATCTCTATACTTAACAGTACGTCCGAAGTTGGGCTCGAGGGTAAACTGATGGGCATTCCTTGAAGCGCGAGTATTACGGTTGAATTGTTTAAGGGGAGGAATGCAACTGGCTATTTCACTAGAACACTGTTTATAAAAATAACGGTAAAATAGGGAAAGACATGAAACATTACGGCGGTGTTCGAGAGATGTAATTGTTTCCGTTATAGATCCTTCACCTATCATTTTTCAAGCTCTCTTTTGTATTCTGTCCAACAAACTTAAATGAGTTTTTGGAGCTCCTGCCCAGACATGAGAATTGTACTCAAGTTTTGGACGAATAAAGGCTTTGTAGATAACAGCCAGTTCAGAAGGGGAAAAAAATTTCTTGCATCTACGGAGAAAACCTAAACACTTAGCAGCGTTTTTGGCGACATCAAATATGTGGTCATTCCACAAAAGGTGGTCTGTGACACACATACCGAGAACTGAGAGCTGTTCGGTTTCCTCGATGCAAGTGCCGCCCATGGATAACGGCATTGGGGGTGGGTTTCGCTTTAACGGCAGGAGACAGCATTGAGTTTTTGAAGCATTAAATTCTACGCGGTTTTTGATTCCCCATTGAACGATACTGGTTAGATCAGAATTAAATGAGCTTATCATACGCTGCCGTTCAAGTTCCACATCCGAAGGACATGGATGTGAATCTGTAAACGAATATGAAAAGCTGAGGGTACTGTCGTCAGCGCAACAGTTTAATGGATTAGAAGTTTTAGACAAAAGATCATTTATAAAAATAAGGAAGAGAGTCGGAGACAAAACGGAGCCCTGGGGCACACCAGCATTTATTTTGTGGATTACAGACTTGAAACCGTCCAATACAACTTGTATTGAATGGTCCGAAAGGTAATATTTAATCCAATGAAGAAGAGATTTATCGAAACCAAATGCGCGCATTTTCGATAAAAGAGCTTGATGCCAAACTCTATCAACCGCTTTTGAAATATCAAGTGCAATAATCTTACTTTCTCCAAAACGATGTAAAGACTTGTTCCACTGTTCGGTGAGATATACCATCAGATCACCAGTGGACCTATTGCTACGAAAGCCGTACTGCCGGTCATTAAGAAGCTTTCGTTTGTCGAGATATTTCTTTAGCTGAAAGTTAATCAGCGTTTCCATGACCTTGGAAAGAAGGGACAATTGGTCGATAGTTAGAGGGTGAAGAAGATATGCCTTTTTTAGGGACAGGCTGGACAAATGCTGTTTTCCATCCACTCGGACAGAGACCAGTAGAGTAGGACAGATGGAAAAGCTTACGCAGTTGTTTTGCCAGCGTTGAAGAACACCTCTTCAGAACAATGGGAGGGATACTATCCGGGCCAGCGGATTTGTGAACGTCGAGATCTTTAAGAACTCTAGCAACTGCACGAGTGCGAAAGAAGATTTGTCCCATAAAATCATTTACGCTCTCAAGTACAGGAGGAGCCATAACACTTTCTGGCAGCATATACAAACATAAAATTACACGAAAACAGTGACAAACAAAAATATATGTGATTAAAATGCTATCTACATTTCATTCGCCAAAATCAATTTTTTAATTGAAATGTGAATTTATGTAGGTATATCAATGGTAAATCCCATAAGGAAGTTGTTAAATAATTGTTTTCGATTAAGTTGAGTTAAATAAGCGTTTTCAATCAAACTTTAAATAAGCAGATATCTCATTTCAAGATGTGCAATCGAATTTGGAAATTTCCATATGGCTATAGGAATGATTGTTCATATGGCTTGGCATCTACTTTAAAAAGAACGTTGTATCTATAATAACTGTTAGCTGATTGGCATCTTTCCATTGATTTATAAATGAACCACCGACAAAATGATAAATCAAATAAAATGTAAACAAAACAATTTTGCGTCATTCAAAAAAAAGACATTCGATTTTAATAAAATTGTAGGTACAACAACAAAATTATATATGAGGGCAACAATTTTTGTGCTATGAACAAAATAAAATAAATAAATAAATTCTTTATGCTTTTTTGATAAACAATTATTTAGATTAGGTTAACTTACCTATACTAAATTAATTGGTTGCTAAGCTAATCAAATCAATTAATAAATTAACCATTCATTGACCATTATCCGTATCCATATAAAGTTGTTGAATAATATTCTTATTTTTGTTTCTTTATTTTGTACGCTTTGTTTAGTTAAAAAGTCCCATGTATGTGTATGGAAATTTAACAATATTCAAAACAAAAACAACACAAAACTCAAACGGTTTATGGTTTAACAATGTCAAGGCACATTATAAAGATATATTTGTTATCATTTTCATCAATTAAATTCTGGTCTGCTATACCTATACTTCTTTAATTTAATTGCTTTGATAGCCAATTCGATTGCGAAGATCTTGATAAACAAAATAGTATTCAGCTATCAGTTCTGTCAATTAATTGATTGCTTATTAAATATGAATACTTATGTATGCGTGTGTGTAGTTGTATGTGATTCATTGTTGAAGAAGTTGTGAATACAACGTGAACATGAAACATAAACAAGGAGCACTCAACTAAAGAAATCAAATTACCCCAGTTAATTGAGGTGGAAGTGAGTAAAGTGATGTTGATTTCGTCAATAAGAATTGCGTTGTGCACGAGCGCATAGTTATGTTTGATAAGAAGTTATCTTCAAGAGTCTAGACTGATGAATGAACTGTGATTTTACATTATCTAGAATTAGCCATCATATAAAATATAAATATGTTGTGTCTGCTTGTTGGATTCTAGACATTACAAAATAGTATCTTGAAATCAAGAAAAAAGTACTGGTCTATCCTTAGAAGAAGAAATAGAGGAACTGCCCTTGTTGGAAAAAAGTGAAGCAGTTTTTTAAATGGTGTGAGATCCCACAAACACAAATGCTTTACAGCAGGGACGGAGGGCTCCTTGACGGCAACTCACTTGGGCGCCATCAGAATAATCATTTTTGTTATTTTCCGAAGTTGTTTTAGTGGTATGGTCTTAGAAAAAGAAAGAGTACGTGCGTGAATCAATTTTTGTCAATCTGAAATATCAAATCGCTAGTGTGACTTTAAAAAAGAACAATAAAAAAGTGTTACAAATTAAGACGCATATATATATACAAAAAAAACTAAGAACTTTGAAAAAAAAAAAACTTTTTAAGTGAATAAAATAGACATTGTTGTAATCTATCAATAAACAAAAAGAAACATTAAGTGCGTTGGTAAATCGTGTGAAAAACGACGAAAAAAAGCGGTAAGATCATTTCCTCACATGTGTGATTTATTATATTTTTCTTAAAGAAAGTTCTGTCAACTGTTTGTATTTATGTAGATTAATTAACTATCGAACAACATATTATTTATAATGGACTAAACTTCAAACATGAGCCATGATCCATGAATAACCAAACATGAACTGATAGACACCTTACTGAAAAGACAAATTAACATTGAAACATGAATTAATAAGTTGACGAAAAAAAAATCGATTTAATAAACAAAAAAATATTTCTCATAAGGGCGCTTAACAGATAGTTGCGCCTTTCAAACTCCGATATAATTTCATACGCCCCTGTTAACTTGAATTTTAGTTTGACATTTCTGGTTCTTGAATTCTAACAAAAAAATTATGTGCACATTTTCAACTAAATAATAATATTCTTGACTTAATTTAAAGTGTAACCCATTCTTAATATGTTGTTTAATAGTTCATCAATCTAAATACAAAAACTTTACGGCACTTTTTGAGAAAAATATAATAAAACTCACCTGTTAAAGGAAATGCTTTTACCCACCTTGTTTTGTTGATTTCCACACCCCTGAACAATGCACTTCATGTTTTTTTTAATTTATAAGAAAATCACCACAATGTCCAATTAATGCACTTTAAATTATTTGTTTTTTTTTTCAAAGTAATTGTTATATTAATTTGGGTTTTAACTTGAATCAATTTTTTTTTTTTGTTTTTTCTAATCACACGCTAACGATTTGGCACTTCTGGTTCTCAAAAATTGCTTCACTCACGTACACTGTATATGTGACAAATACCTCTTCCTCTATTTCTTCTTCTAAGGGTCTATCGGCACGCGTCAAAGCGTTTGAAACCTGCACGCAACATGAAATTAAGTTCTTTTTTGTTAAGTTACATAATAATTGATCTTATAGCTAATCTTGTTTTCTGTACGTAGCCCTGAAGAAAGTAGCACCCCTTGCTAAAATAAATCGTCCATTCCTTCTTTGTCGGTCGGTCGCGTGTTTAAAAGCATTATAGTTGATAATTTTATAAGTTCATTGCTATTTATATCTTTTGTGCCTAAGATTGCCGACAGAACAATAAGATCTCGATCTTTTTCGCACTCATTTTTGTTTTGTATTGAACTCCAAAGTGCTCAATAAAAGATAAAAGTAGATATCTATGTATGTGTAGCAGTTATTGGTGTATAGTATAATCTTTCAAAACAAAAATAATTGAACTTGTTGGCTTTTAGAGTCTGAGCAATTATTTTATAATACATTTTTTTTATTTGTGGTTTTTTCCACCAATAAGCTTCAAATTTATCTGATGATAATAATAATGGCTAAATTAATTGTTTATGATGGGTTAGCATAGATAACATTCCTAAACAACACTCACCACTTTAAAATTCTTATTAAAATACACCATATTTTCGAAATTTGATCATTTTTGAAGTCGCGATATCTTGCAGCTAATCCCTTATACGTACAAGCGTGTCCTCATATTGTTTCCAAAAAATACTAACATCTACAAAATACGATCAAAATTTTTTCCGTAAAATTAGTCATTTAAGGCCGTGTGTCAATTGCGGTAAAAGTGCGTTAAATTTGATCCCATGGCTAAATTTTGACATTACTGAGGTGAATACAGTCGTCAAAATTTAACCTGCACAGGAGCTCGTTTAAGTTTTGACAAGTGGATAAATGTTTACGTTTGTATTAAGCTTCTTGCACATTACTTACACCATCGACCTATTATACCTGGACTGCTAGGTGCCAACATCACGATGGTTCCCTTTATTAAACAAAAATCGATACACTAGCGGCAATTAGAAAACGACTTAGGCCTAATTTATTCACTCAAAGTTAAAAATAACTTTGGAATTTTTACAGTCAACTTGAGAAATAGTTTTTATTCACTCGAAGTTGACGTTTTCAACTTTAGATTTTCAACTCAAGAGTTGATCAACGAAATAGTAGAAGTTAGTGAGTAAACTTGGGAGTTTTCATCATTTCTATTTATTCATTCATGATATTTAGTTGTGTAAACTTTACGCTTTTGACTTCGAAAGGTAAAAACCTAAAAATAAATAATAATCAAATAAAAAAAGAGCTCTGTTTTAATTGAAATAATAAAATAAATAATGTTTCGTACAAATTACCTACTTCTGAGAGAATTGGGCGTCATGTGTTTGGAGCAGCGAAGATGATGCAGAGCAAGAAAATTCATCCCTTGAAAGGCGGCAATATAAATTGCTTCCCCGTGTTGGTATCGATAAACAGGACGACCATGATTTCATTCTCGCCTCTCCAAAGCAACGACAATTACGGAAAATATCGGTTTAAAAAAACAAAAACAGGTTATCGTTCGATCACCGAAATCAAGCATCTTCGGGCGCAGTTAGTACTTAGATGGAGGACCGCATGAGCATTGAGTTTTTTGTATTGGTATTCTTTTGACTCCGCGCTTCAGATGGAATGAAAAATCCATTCCAAACATTCGGAATAAATAAAAAATCGACAATAATGGTTTAGCCCGAGTATTTTATTGAATAAGCAACCACCAAATTTCTTATTCCAAATATTTTGAATACATAAAATGAATAAAGAAACATATTCACACTCAAATGCAAAATTATTCTAATAGAAACCAAAAGTTTAAAATGACGTCTTGTGTGTCATGCTTAACAAATGATAATGACGATCGACTAGCAGTCCAGGTATATTAGGTTCATCATGACTGCCACTATCAAAATGCAATTTCCGCGTTCAAGATCAGATAGAAAGCGATTTGGATAGGTTTGTGATGTAATTCCTTCTCAAAAAAGCTATTGCACAACAAATCAAGGTATCCACCGTCTCGGATAGGTTCCTTAACGCAAGGAACGTCGATGGGAAATGTATGTTTTAAAAAACTCCATTTAATGCAATTGACACAGCAAAACCCTTCAATTTTATTCACCCCTATAAAAACGGATCAAATTTAACTGGGATCAAATTTAACCAAAATTTTAACGCAATTGACACACGGCCTAAGAGTAAAGAGCTAAAAACAGTTATGTTCGACTTTTAGTGATTTTTTGAAATAATAATGGTTGTCATACAAATTATGGCTGCTAGCAAACAATTGTTAACGCTAGCTTGTAGCTAGGACTGGCCACGAGACGAGACTGGCGAGACTTTTGTCTCGTCCCGGTCTCGTCACCGAAAAATAAGATTTCCGGACAACCTGTTGATTGTTGGAAGGAAATATTTTCGATTATAGTTTGAATATGTGCAGAAGAACATAAATATTTAACTGAAATTGGATTTTTTTAATTTATTAGACTCTTTGTAAATTTCGGTCCAAATAAACAGTCTCGTCTCGGGTGTTTAAAAAGCAGTCCTGTTTCGTCTCGTCTCGGTATCATCATGTGCGACCGAGACCAAGACTTTTCTCGTTTTGTGGCCAGCCCTACTTATATAGGATTATAGAGTCACCCCGATTACAGAATCCGATCTGCGGATAGCGGATGGCTTCCGACAATTTTGTTCATTATTAGAAATCCGCTGTACAAAATTGCAGGAATGTCGGTAACGTAGTTTGAAAAGCCCATCCGCATTCCATATCATTGTATGGGAAAAATCATTATAATTTTTCTGTAGAAAATATTATGGTTTTAAAATTGAAATATCATTTTTGCTTTAACAACATTACATTACGACATTAAAGAGTAAAACGCAAAAAAACTGAAATTAAGAATTTATGTAAATATCATTTAAACGGTTTTTTAAACAAAAAATAAGATTTTTTTCCTATAGGCGGTTAAATAATGTACAAACTTTACATTCAGAGGTTTTTGAAAATATAAGCCGTTTAGGAGTTATACGTGCAAAACGTTCCTTTTTATCTTCTTAACGGTGTGTTGTAGGAAAAAAACTTTTTTCTTGCCAACGGCAGTTACCGTTTCGGAGTAACATATTATGCGAAAAACTGATATTTTCAAAATTTAACCTTGAATAATTATTAACGCCGCGCCGGCAAGATCTGATAATGGACAGTATTTCTAATACAAAATAGTGATCATTTCTTTTAAAATCTCCACTTGGATTTTTTGGAGGGTATAATTTTCCTAGGCTTAAGGGGCTGGTTATAGCGATCAGTATAGGACGATTGTATCTCATTCTAACTGCAAAGGAATCCCATTTAGTTGTGTGAAAGAAATAATTGTCAAGGGTTTCCGTACTGCGTACTATAAATATGCAAAAAAGCTCAGAAGGGCTGCCATCTATGCTTTATTATTTAGTTTAAAACAAAGGAATTCATTTTCATTTGACGACGAGTAACTGCTGTTGCTTTCGTCATTTAAACTTTATATGTAGGTATGTGCATCAAAAGTAAAAGCAAAACCACAGTTTATTCTACACAGCACTAAAAAAATAAGCATTGAGCATTTAATTTTTTCGTTTCACAACCAGAAATCAAAACGATTGTAAGTAAACTGACTATGTTAATACTTAACATCAATAAAAATTATGTGCCAAACCGCACGCGCTCGAAAATCCTCTCAAATAAACCCTTTTTCTTATTTCAATTAGCCAAATACTTTTTTAATGGCTTTTAATTTTTTTCCAAACTACCAAGAAAAA
The DNA here is from genome assembly GCA_949320155.1 of Melangyna quadrimaculata. Taxonomy (NCBI): domain Eukaryota; kingdom Metazoa; phylum Arthropoda; class Insecta; order Diptera; family Syrphidae; genus Melangyna; species Melangyna quadrimaculata. Next base: position 12,965,276 of record OX439485.1, read on the forward strand.
ACAAAATCTATGAAACAAAAAGAAGCAAACGGTAATAATTTTGTCTTTAAGTATCCTTAAAAGCGTATAAAAAGCTTCCATCCTGAAAGCTCCCTTATTAAATCCAAAGGGAAATATGCATTTGTAGGCATTGCCATTGCCACGGTAACTCTGATTTGATGTGCTTATTTTTTGCACACAAAAAGAGGATTGTTAATGAGGATACGAAATACGATCAGTACGGTTGGAGCCGTTCGAAAGGCATGTCACAATGGGGTGTACGCTTGATAGTACGAGAAAATACACACACAGACAGCGGTTATTTAAGGGGATTAGAGATATTTTTATGTGCAGCAGGCACCCTTTGGAGAAGGAAAGCTCTCCCATAAGGCCTGTACTGCACATATTCATTGGACAGAGTATAATCGTATCAACTCTGGCAACTGGCACTGGCTGTGTGAGCTAAAAAAATATATATTCCAACAGAGTTACCTTACCCATTGAAAGCAATACAAAAGAGCCTTTTCAGTGGTTTTTATAAAATAGCTCTCTGTTTTCAAGCTTTTTAGAATTAATAAAGGTGAGATATAATGGAAAGTACGGAAACCCTATGAGAGCTTTTACTTGAAATAGGTATATGCAAGCCAATGCGACCAGACAGAGATATAAACGTTCTATCTTCCCTGTACTAATAATTTTTGTTGAACAGAGTATAGTATAGTAGGGTATAACAGACTGACTGAGGAGCCCACTGTTATACCTGGAAGAAACACAATTATTCCTGCAGTTGAGGTCATTATGTAGTTTTTAATTGAACTAAATCCTTATCTGCATATAAATAAATATATGAATACAAAATTATATTTAAAAAACACTCCAAAGATTTTTATTTTGTGGATAGATTCTTATTTGTTGAGGAAAAAACGACATTTTGTATGATTAGCTCAAAACTACTCTAGCTATGGAATTTAAGCAATTAAAAGAAAAATTTTAAAGCTTTTGATTTTTTTTAAATATCCATGTTTTCAAATAATAATCGTACCTACTTGCAAGTTGCACGGCATTCTTTATTATAGGCAACCATAAAAAATGTTGCATATCTAATACTTTTAAAGTTGTTCTAACCAAGCTATAGGAAATCTTTGATATCTAAATCCATAAATGTATATAAATATAATATAGATAGGTAAATATTGTTTTCTAAAAATTCAAACACCTGTCTAAATATTTTGATGAAAATAAAAAAATAAATAAGAATAAATATTGTTCCGCCTTATACCTACACAGTTATTTTTTATTTTTTACGGCTTCAATGTCAAGTTGTACTTTTCGGTTATATAACTTTTGTTTTGATCGTCTCTAAATTTAAATATAAAACTGGAACTGCTTTGGACCTGTTCACTTAACCCAAAATTTGTTAAACAATCAAATCAATCATAGTCATCAAGTTGACCATCTGCATTTGCCTTGATCCTTATATTTTAAAATAAAATATTTTAATTTTAAGAGTTCTAGGAACCACCCGGACGTGTTTCTATCATTCGAGAAATACTCTGCATTGATCTCTATCTCTCCATATCTTTAATATAAAATATTTAATTGTATAAAGTACCAGGAAGCGCATAAGATAATAGATAAATAATGAAATTGGTAATTTTGGTTAAATTGTTTTTTTTTATTTTTTTGATTGCTAATACTTTATCATCAATAATGTTTCTGGTTCTTTTGTTTTCAATGAATAATGACTCAGAATCAGAACAAATATTTCGTTTTTAAATAGTAATAGACTTTTTTATGCTAATGGATAGCTACGCAAAGCAAGTGTTTTGTTTTTGATTTTTAGATTCCCCTGTATAATTATGATGATAACAATTATTGTTTTTATGTCACACCTCAATAGATTTTAAAAGGAACTTAAGTGCTTAGCAACTTGAAATTTATTTATAAAAATATAAGAAATAAGATACTTCTATTATCCGCTGATTAGTGAAGGGTATTAAATATTATAATTATTATCTATTTTTAAATACCCAAGTCGACGGTTTAATTTAATCTAGAAAGGTTAATTTATTTATTAGATACATACTGTGGTGTTTTGTATAAACATGATAAATCCAAAAAAAAATCACTTTTGACACCCACTTTACATATAGCTAGAGCCTAATACTACGTTTTCATTAGAGCCGAAATGAGGTAATTTCGAAATTTGGCAAAAAAGTGTTTTCATTATCAAATTTGCTAATTTCATTTGACATCTCATTTCGTTTTGAATTTGGAATGGCAGTTAGCCGTTTATTTTTGTTGCTTTCTCTTTCTGTTTTTATGTTGTTGAGTATAGTGTATTGATATTTTCATACAAAAGCCTTAAAGAGCTTTTGAAACTGATTTCCGCTGGATGCATTCACCAAATTTCCAACCTAATTTCGTACAAATGAGGTTGAAATTACGAAATTACCTCAATTCGCAATGTGATGTTGTATTTGCAACGAAATTACCTCATTTGGCCCAGTGAAAACGGCATATAAACGCGTTTACCAATTTGCTTAAAATTTGGTACAAATATGCATTGAATTGAATATAAATGATTTTGAAAGAGATTTTTTAACATTATAGTAGGGTAGGGCAGGTCTAGTTGGCCCATGGGGCAAGTTGGACCACGCAAATTAGATACTATAGAAAAATAAAACTCCTACAGGAACATGATTAATCACGAATGAAGCGTCCTCCTCCTCATTAATAAGCACGTGCAAAAATGGTTTCAGTTGCATTTTGTCAGTAGTACGGTAGCCACACAACGATTTGTGTTTTTTTAGTGCCATATTTGTTTCTTTTTGTGTTATTTAATAGAAAACGCGCGAGTCTCACGACAAGTTAAAGTATTTTATTGAGGAATGAGGACTCTTATAATATTTTAATATCCTGTAATTAAAATTTGGATGTTCTCAGTGGTTTTTATTTAGTTACGCAATATGTGCATCAAACTAGGTGTGGAGTAAGTTGGACCAGGGGTGGTCCAACTTGCGACCCGCTGATTTAAAAATGCATTCTTTATTTTGGGTTAAGTGCTATGATATCCCATACGAAAGGCTTAAAAACTGGACATATTTTTTTTTTTTTTTAACTAAGCGCGCACTAAAGGGGTTTTTACTACCCGTAAAATGTTTAAACACAGTGCGAGCGTTAGGAAAATAGGAAAGGATTTAAGTGGAGATGCCGGTGCACATTGGTTTTGAACTTTTGAATATCAAAATGGCAGCGAAAAATAGTGCCGGGTAAAGCATTCCACACTCTTGTAGTGCGACTAAAGAAAGAATCTCTATACTTAACAGTACGTCCGAAGTTGGGCTCAAGGGTAAACTGATGTGCATTCCTAGAAATACGAGTATTACGGTTGAACTGTTTTAGGGGAGGAATGCAACTGGCTATTTCGCTAGAGTACTGGTTATGAAAATAACGGTAAAATAACGAAAGACATGAAACATTGCGTCGGTGTTCGAGAGGTGCAAATGCTTCCGTTATTTTTCTATCACCTATCATTTTCATAGCTCTTCTTTGAATTCTATCCAATAGACTCAAGTGAGTTATTGGAGCACCTGCCCAAACATGAGAATTGTACTCGAGTTTTGGACGAATAAAGGCTTTATAGATAACAGCCAGATCAGAAGGGGTGCAAAATTTCTTGCATCGCCGAAGAAAACCCAAACATTTAGCAGCATTTTTGGCAACATCAAATATGTGATCGTTCCACAGAAGGTGGTCTGTGATACACATACCGAGGACTAAAAGCTTTTCGGTTTCCTCAATGCACGAACCACTCATGGATAGTGGCATGAGGGGTGGGTTTCGTTTTGACGACACTAGACAGCATTGAGTTTTTGAAGCATTAATTTCTACGCGAATTTTGATTCCCCATTGGACAATGCTGTCAAGATCAGAATTTAATGAGCTTATCATACGCTGCCGTTCAAGTTCCACATCCGAAGGACATGGTTGAGAATCTGTAAACGAATATGAGAAGCTGAGGGTACTGTCGTCAGCGAAACAGTTTAATGGATTAGAAGTTTCAGACAAAAGATCATTTATAAAAATAAGGAAGAGAGTTGGAGACAAAACGGAGCCCTGGGGCACACCAGCATTTATTTTGTGGATTTCAGACTTGAAACCGTCCAATACAACTTGTATTGAACGGTCCGAAAGGTAATTTCTAATCCAACGAAGAAGAGATTAATATTTATTTATGTGCATTAATTGCAAAAGCAATAACGATACGTAATTCTGCTTAAATGTTTTACGTATTAACTATTTTATCCAAGAAGATGTTTTTGTTTTAATTCGTTAATTAAATTTTGCTTTTAATATTTTTTAATATTAATTTTCGTCTACTCAAAATTAATTATTACGTTTATTTAAAATAAAATTCAGTTTCTTATATATGATGGAATTGTTGTAATTATTAGATTGTCATTGTTCCACTTTTTAGGCAATGGTCCATTTAACCCCTCCTACTGGTCCAATTTAACCCGCTTGTGGGGCAAGTGTGATCACTTGGACTTGGTGCTCTTGAGGCTATGTTTTTTTTAATTTTTTTTTTAATTGCATTAAGAAGACAAAATTCCATTATTTTAATTGATCCCAGTTTCGTATTAGTATTATGAGCGGTTTGGTAATTATAACACTTCCAGAAAAAAGTGGTCCAACTATCCCCGCCCTACCCTACACATTTAAATGCTTTTACCTTGAAAATTAATTATGAAGTTATCATGTTTATTCCAAACACCACAGATATGTTTGTTTATATGTTGTACATGTTTAACATTTTGCTTCTGGCTGGTTATACAAAAATAAATTTAATAAACACAAGTGTCGAGAGTAAATATTGTTTGCTAGGTAAGAAACGCGAATTATCTAGTGAATATGCGTAAGATAAAATGATTATAAATAAAAACTGTTTTTGTTTGTTAATCTGCTGATGTTTGATTTAAGAAATAATTTTTTTATCACATAAATGATATTTTAAAATTGCGCATTTTAGATTTAAGACGATTTCTTTGAACATTTTAAATGAAACAGCAACAACTTAAGTCTTCTACCACCAAGTTATTTTTTGGCTGAAGTTATAGCTATTTCAGGAGTGTCAAGTGTCAACCCGATCATCAGACTTCTTTGTGTGGTGCTGAGTCTTAATATTTTCATTTTGATTTAAAAAGCCCTGCGCGTCATACGGATTGAACGTAAGACATCAACTGTGCTGATGGAATTCGGAAAACCGATGGACGGCCTACCCATCTAGCTATCGAAGCCACATGCTAGGCCCCATCTCAGTGCAGGTTTGGTTGCTTATCAAATGCATTTGAACGATTAGCATTTTTATTAGAGCACACAAGAAGTTTTCTTTAACTTTTTTCTCCTAATTAAAATAGAATTCAGCATACCAGACAAATTTAAAACAAGTATTGACTAAAACATGTATTAATATCCTCATTTAATTTACAATTTAATACAAAATAAATTGCTTGTTTTCTTAAAGAACTCTGTTGTTCCGAAGCACACAGTTTCTCACCAAAATTTAACTTTCATTTTAAATCGAATAATTTTCTTATTTCAGCTTGGCAATATTATCAGTCCACCTTCTTTAGTAAATTAGTAAAATAACCTAAATTAAATTCATTTTTATTGTATCGCCAAATTTATTAACTTTTTTCATAATCTTCTTTATTTAAAATCAATTAAAATATTTTAAACCAGTTAGATTTATTTTCTTGGTTATATCTTTTGATACATGGATATGTAAATATATATTAATAAATTCGTATTTAATTTATTTTTATACATACATATATTCTCATCATCAGTAAAATAAAGTTATTTGATTTATTGTTGTTTGTATCGTCGTACGTTTTATAATTCAATATATGACAACTACATGTATAAGATTGTTAATTTATTCTAAGCAAACCAAAGCAATTCTTTATTGTGATATATAAGATAAGTGAATTTGTGAAACTTGATGCGCAAAAGCTATCACTTTTCACTATAGACAGATTGATAAAACGCGTTTTGAATGCAATTAAAAGAAGATTTAATATAATTTTTGATCAGGAGCGTTCTTAAGACTAGACAGTTGGTAAAGGTAGAAGATTTTAGGTGAACTCCATTCTGTAAAAATATTAGCTTATTAAACAAAATATATATGAAATAGTTTTTTTTTTATTTCCTTTACTTTTGAAAAATTATTAAATTTGAAATGTTAGGAAGATTCAGAAGAAGTTTTCAAAAATGCTTTGGATAACAAATTTTACTAGAATATTTCTATTTAAAAAAAAAATATGTGATGGAAGAATAGTAACGTAAATTCAGTATTTTTTTTTTGTAATTGTCAGAATAATATCTACATAATCAAGTGAACACGTCCATCTGAACATGCTCCAACTAAAGTTATCTTGAGAACGGCCTTGTATATTTTGATTTGTTTTGATGACACCAAAGGTGAAGCTGCTGTCAATTAAAATATGTACGAGTAAACGTATCTATAATAGACAAACTTGAAAAATTATTGCAATGAAACGATGATAACCTTTTTACTTGCGATATACGTAGTACAGGGCAAGTTTAGGATTCGTGCAAAAAACCGAACTCGAGATAATAATTTTCCTTAACATAACGATGATAGAAAACGCAAAAAAAGTGGGTATCGCAATTCTGTCTATCTGTCTGTGCGTCTGTCTGTCCGTCTGTCTGTCTGTACCTCGACCTGCATCCTAAATATCTGAAGCGATTTTCTTCAAACTTTGGACTTAAGGTTCTTAGGGTATTCCCTAGAGGAAAATTAAAAATTTTTTTTTTAGCTCAAAAAATAACGGTATCTGCCATACAACTAATATACAAAAATTGATTTATTTCAAAAATGTCTCTTACTATTAAAAAAAAAAATACGAGCTACTATAATTACTAAAGTAAATATTTTGGTAGACAAAATTTTGTAACGGTTATTAACGGTACCTGTCATAGATAAATTTTTTTTTTTTTGAAAATGCATCATCAACATCGAGTGTAGCTTCGGCTGTGTGGCACGTAGCACCGTTCTGTTGAAACCAAATGTTGCCAATATCCTCCTCTTCAATTTTTGTGAAAAAAATTCGTTCAACATGGCCCGATAACGATCGCCATTGACTGTAACGGCCACTCCTTGCTAGTTGAAGAAAAATGACCCAATTATGCTTCTGGACCAAAATCCGCACCAAACAGTGACTCTTTTTGGGTGTATCGGCTTTTCAATGTATGCGTGCGGGTTTTCTGTGCCCCAAATGCGACAATTTAGCTTGTTGACATACCCGCCAAGATCAAAATGAGCTTCATCGGAGAAATGATTTTTTTGGCAAAATCGGCAAAGTAATGTCGCAATTTTTCCCAGCTTTGTTCAAGCGTATACACAACCATATTCGTTCAGCGGAAGGATAAAACCATTCACCATTACCATTCACGAAATAAGCACTAGTTTAAAAAAAACGTTAGATGGCGGGTCCTTTATAAGATGTCCTATACAATTTTAACATATTTGCTTATACAATTTTTGAAAAAAATAACTTTTGGATTTAAAAAAAAAAAAAAAAATATTGAAATTTGCAATTTGAAAATTCAATATCTCGAAAACGGGTCAATGGATATTTTTTTTTAATTTTGTGTAAATTTGTATTTTATTTAATTGTAAAAATAAGAATATCAAATTTTATTTTTAAAAATGTTCAAGAATTTTTATATATGTACACAAAATTAATTTTTAAGAATACCGCTCTTTTTTTTTTTCATAAATTCATATCTATCAAACAAATTTAGTTATTTATAAAAAAAGCATTTTGTAGTAGTAATTTATATTTAATCTTGTTTTTGACAACTTTTTTTTTAATGAAATCATAATGTAATGGAACCAATACGTATGCACACTGTCAACTACAAGCGACGATAAAGTTGTCAACTACCGAGAGCAAGTTTGTGCGATCCAGTCGTGCCCATTTTTTATATTTTATTTACGATTAAAAAACAATGAATTATAAGGTCTGAATGACTGGACAAATGTAAAACAGCATTTTTTGTTGTTGTTTTTTTTTAATCGCTTCAAGCGTATTTTGATCATTCAAGGTTTTTTTTTTAATTTTGTTACAAAAAAATAAGCATCACTTAAAAATATAGGTAAATAATATTATTTTGAAAAAATTGCTCGTGACCTTCAGACAAAAAATAATTCTTATATCTATGGTGTTTCGGGTAAACAGAACTTAGTTACTAGAGATGGCTTAGAACAAACAAAAAGGAAATCATAGTTTTTAACTTCCCATTGGAAGTTATTAATTGGTGCGATTTTTCGAATTGCAAATTTTGACATTATGTATCTTCCATCGTTTTTAGAAAAGTGTCTGTATGTTAGGCTGTCCCGTCTCAAGAAACAAATTTAGCTATTCAAATGCTCTAACAGCACTCCCAGAGCAAGTCTTAAAGCTCGTCACTTCGAGAATTAGCTCTAGTTGCGCATTTAGAGTAATTTTAGAGCTCTCATACAGTGAATTCTTTGACATTTAGAGCAAATTTCTGTTCGTAATCAGGTCGTTATCAGGGACTTAGTAGATTTTAAGCTCTTTAATTATGCATTTTGTATCTACTAAGGAGCACCTTTGACAGCTTTTTGTTGGTATAAGTGTGCATAATACAATCGAAAAATAATATATAATAGTTGCAAAACATATTTTATGTTTGTGTGATGGATTATTTTATTTGAAGTATTTATAAGTATTGTAAAACTTCATTAAGTGCGTAATGTCAACAAGATAAGTTATTTTTTATATTCGAACAGAATAAGGGAATTATTATATTTTTCGGTAAAATAATTGTGAATTTTAAGTGCGCGTTTTGTTTTATCACAAATGTGTTGAAGGTACTTCGCAAAAATACAAAGCGCCTCCGGAATTATAAATATTACGCTGAGATTTTGAAAAATTTTAATCTGAACAAAACACAAAAATCTAGAGAACTATTGTCAATTATTAATAAAATATTTTGTTTAAAAATTAAAAAATGTGTTGTGTTTTTTAATCGAAAAAGGAGACCTTTTCTTTTTCAAAATTGAAAAAAAAAATTGGTTATTCTAATCATTTTTCTTTTCATCGCCATATTTTTATTAGGGTAAAAGTTTCTTTTCCATAGAGCTGTAATAGCGCTTCAGAGCTAGTAGCCACAAGGTGACAGATTTGCTTTCAGTGCTTAACATAAAATATGGTGTTTTAGAAAATAAAAAAAAGAGTGAATATTCTGCACAGTAAATACCCAGTATATTTTTATTTAAAGAGTAGGTGTCCCTGAGATGCACTTTGAACTTAACGAGCAATTTTTTTTGTGATTCAGCTTTAGTTAAATTTCGATAAGTTTTAAAGCTTTCTTAGGGTATAAAAAAAAATAATAAATAATTATAATTAATACAACTTCCTTCTCTAAAACCCTTTTATAGGGAAATTAATTTAAGTCGTGTTTTTTGAGAGAGTGAATAGCAACTCAGCAAAATGTTTACACGCAAAACAATAACAAACCAAATTATTATAGAGAATTTTTTTTGTGTTTTCCGTGTTAAACTTTTACTGAGTTGCTAGTCACTCTCTCAAAAACGACGGCTTTATTTATTTTCGAATAATGATTATTTTTTTGTTTTTTTGTTGAATTAATTTTGTTGAATTTATATATGTTTGTAACACCCTACAAAATCAGTGGTGGCTTTACAATAGCTCTATAAATGTTTTTTTTTTATTTTGACACTTTACAATGCGCATGAGTAATTTTTTTTATTATATACCATTTGTGTAAGAGCATTAGTATTCAGCTCTATACGCACTTTTTGTGTGGTTCTATTAGAGCTATGTTTCGACGTTTTGGTAGGCGCATGCGTTAATATTTTGTCCATGTGTTGTTGAAAGCTCTATAATAACTCGTTGAGCGCTGATATTTAGACAATGCTCTATCCTTTATTTTGAATGTTATAAGCTCCAGTAAGGAGCATATTTTTGAATCTTGATACGTTATTAATAGCTAGAGCTGAAACCATTCCATAACCTCTGTTATAGAGCACATTTTTTAAAAGAAATAATGAGAGCTGTACTTTAAACTCACTTACAGAGCTATAGCCTTAGATTACACCATATTAGAGCTGTAGAAGAGCAGTTTTGCTTCAACAAGCTCAAACAATGTTACTCGGGACAAAAACAAAAAAAAAAAAGATGATACTTTTGGGCCTCTACCTCTCGCTGAAGTCTTAAAAAAAAAATGTTTCCCTATTTTTATTTATTTTGTTTTAAATTTTTTTTAAACAATCTTAACGAAAGGCCCCGCAAAAGTTGCGTATTACGAAAAAGAAAAAATAAATCGAATAGTACTTTTGGGCTTCTACTGCCCGCTGAAATTATTAAAAAAAGTTATTTTTTTCTTATGTGTATGTGTGTATGTATGTTCGTTCGGGGTACTTATTTCGTCCACCATCATATCTCGAGAATGAATATACACAGATATGGACTTCAGATGAATTTTATTTTAGAGATAATATTGTCATAACATGCAGAAAAAGTTTTCTAACAAGTTCAATTAACCATTTTTTTACAACAGCAATTAAAAAAAAAAAGCTGTAAAATGTCATTCGTCTCGAATATCTCGAGAACGGAAAAAGATATCGACTTCAAACTAATTTCATTCTATAAATAATTACGTAATAAAAAATTGGCAAAAATTTAAAAAGAAATTTATCGGACATTTATTTCTTAAACTAAGAAAAATAGTTGAAAAATAATTTTCGTCTAAAATATTTCAAAAACAAAATAATGATTCCGAACCAAGTCCATTTTTTTCTTTATAAAACTTTTTCAAAAAAAAATCAAAAGACAGTTTTTTTTAAGAAAAAAAAAACACTAAAAACTCTTAAAAAACGGTTTTCAACACGAATATCTTGAGAAAAAACAATGATTTCGACTTAATATATTTAACAAAAATATATACCAATACCTACCACCTATATTGTTGTGTAGTTTTGAGATTTCTTAAACAATACTTTGAAAGGATTAACTATCTATCAGCAAGATAGGCTTCTTTAAAAACATTGGCGCAAAATTTTAGTTGATTCAGTACGATGTATCATTTTTTTTTGCTAATTTTAAACGAGTTCAGCATCGTACGAAATTTGTTAAGTATGATACTAGTTAAAAAGTACTTCATATCTAGAAAATTTTAGTAAACTTTTAAAGAATTAGAAAAATTTTAAGTAGTATCATCCTTGGCGCCATTGTTTTTAAGCAAGATTAATGACTCATTAATTACACATGCTTACAAAATCAAAATTTTTATTACTGTTTATGTTTCCGAAAGCTTTTGACATACCCGTTGCCGTTACTGATATTCTAATCTAAGCATGAAAAAAAACGCTTTTTATTAGAAACTTTTCGTGTGACGCTACTAGAGTCTCCACTACTTAAGAACACAGGTCTTTTTTATTCGCCGGGATACACCACACTGTTTTTGATAAGGTGTGTTATGCCTGTTCTAAAACAGAATAGTTATTACAGAGGAAATTAAGAAAGTTTATCAAGCTAAAACAACTAAAAAAATATTTTTTTCTCGAAAAGAAAAGATCGTATTAGCCATATTAAATTGACATTTGTAAATTAAAATAAGTTTAATTTTTTTGAAAAAAATTAATTAATATGAAACTCAAATAACCAAACGAGCGTTTTTTCCATTTTGTTTGGATATCTTGAAAACCGATTAAGAAACACCGTAAAATCAGGCAAAGAACCCAACGTACTCGAAAACATGTTAGTTACGGCGCAGGGTCAAAAGTCCACAGGCCAAAAGACCCAGTCCGACGAGCCAAAAGTCCATACAAAGATCTTGTGGACTTCTGGCCCATTGATTGTGGATTTCTGACCCACTAAATGTGGACCACTTTATAGATAGTTTTCTTTAACAAGACTGCTTTGGGTGGCCCCATTCGCGGGTTTAAGGATTTTAACTCCCTTTTCGGGTCCTCTGTCCCGCTCACGCGACTCCTTCGCTCCGCTTAGGGTATGCTCAGTCGTCTGGCAGGCGCCTATGTTCTCAGTCGATCTGTAATTCAAGTTTTTTTTTGTACTAAACAGTACTTTGGGTGGCCCGCTTCGTGGGCTTAGGGATTTTTACTCCCTTTTCGGGTCCTCTGTCCCGCTCACGCGGCTCCGTCGCTTCGCTTAGGATATGCTCAGTCGCCAGGCAGCCGCCTATGTCAGTTGGTATGCTTTAAGTTTACAAGTAGTGAAGAGTATACAAATTAATTCTTAACAAAATAAATAAATAATTCTTAATTGTTCTGCTTTTTTCAATATTATTATATGAAATTATTGTGGACTTATGACCCAGTTTCTTTCTTAAATAAGGGAATATGGACCCTTTTTTTGTGGACTTTTGACCCACTTGGGTGGGTCAAATCTCCACAACACAATTGTGGACTTCTGACCCATCCAAGTGGGACAATAGACCATTATGGACTTTTGGCCTGTGGACTTTTGACCCTGCGTCGTTAGTTACTTCCAGCAATAACATCACTGTAAACCTAAGGTAATAAAAAACATTTGGGGCAAAATTTGGTCATTTTTTGCAAAATGCCAACCAATAAATTAGTTTTCCGAACTTAGTTGCTCTCGAGTTGCCAAGAAGTATCTATACCCTTTTATGGATTTTGCTGTGGAAAACAGTTTATCATCGAATTTGATGACAATCACTGATATAAGATGGGTCTATACATTTTCAAGAGGAAAGTAGGAGCAAGAAACGCATTTTGAAAAATTTCGGAGGGGGGGCAACAGGGGTCTGATCCTGGCTACGGTCTTGGGATACAGTACATTGGTTTATTCCTTGTTGCAGTAGTGTGACAACTTGACTAACTTCTACATACGTGGTATCCATTTTTTTCTAAGATAAGGAGGCCAAATAGGTCAAGATATGTTGCAATTCACTTTGAACAGAAAACTCCAAGAAATTTACCCCAGGCCAACACTGGGAGCATTTATTGCATATCAATGTTTCAAACTCTTGCCTAGTTTAACAAGTAGTATAATTTATTATTTTTGTTATTATGGTGGAAAGCGCGCAAACTATCGAATCGATTTTTATGAAGTTTTAAATTCAAGCTTTACAATGAGCCCATTAACAATTAATTATATATATTGTATCCATCACGATTGTTAATTTTAGAAGGCGAATTTGAGTGATTCCCTTATTTGTTTGCTCGCAAGTGTAGTTAGTAAATAACTAAAATTATTGTTGTGCGTCAATTTGCACAACTATCAACATTGTCAATCAGTTATTTGCATGGCCTGACTCTTACATACATTGTTAAAGTTTTATAAAGTCTGCAGAATATAAATAGGAAGTTTTATTCTAAGCAATTATACGAGAAATGTTTTATTAGTTCGTGCATAGGAGATAGGAATTCAGAATCTATATAAAGGCAGTAGCGGATCTAGGATTTGGCTGTGGGGGGGCTTGCAGTTTGGAGATCCATTTTGAGTAATAAAATTTGCTTGTCCCAAGGTACATTTTATAATTTATAACAAATAATAGAGATCAGTTTAGGTTTAATGCAAGACCGTACTCAACTTCAGTCGAACTAAACTTCACGACAACGCGGCAAAACATTATTTTTTTATGAAATTTAAGGAGCTATATCGCACTAAGCGGCAACTGAACTTCATAAAAATTCATACGAATTCGTGTGAAGTGTAGTTCCGATGCAGTGTAGTTCCGGCGAGTGCGGTCTAACCTTTAAGGCTCAAGTATTTTTTTTTTTTTCCTTTAATGATATCCGTTTTTTGTGTGCCTTTATATCCGCTCCTGTTGCGCTTCAAACAGTTTTCAATACAAAGTACAATAACAAATATTCATAATTGCTGTAGCGGAGTTAGAAGCAAATTCAAAGGCGCACAATAATTTTTAGCCATATTTACTTGAACCACGCGTACAAATTCGTTTATTTATATTATTTAAAAATTGATTAGGTACCTACGTTATGTAGTTATATTTTAAAATTAGCTGTGGGTATGTTTTAAACTTCCCATTTTTGACAAGATTTGAAAACTGTTTTTAATTGGCTAGTTCAGAAAAATTATATTTAAGTGTTCGTACTGGCAAAAGCTCATATATGTGTTTTGACAGGGTATTAGTCCTCTAAGATCTCATTTTTCCTTAATTATATGTATAGGTGTTCAAACTGACACTTTACGACATAAGACAAAGCTGCTCTAAGAAATAAGCCGCGGCCCAATTCTGCCAGCGTGAATGAGTTTTCGTGTATACGCTGAATACGCTTTATAGGTATGCATGCTAAAAAAATATGTCGACAAATTTGCACGTCACTCCGGTCTAGAGGGATTGCAAATATTCATTTGCTTTTGCATGATTTTCTGAGCGCGCACAGAGAAAACTCACGCTTTTGGAATTTTGCTTCTTGACTAGAGAATTTCTGTGTTTTGAATGTACAATTGCCTTGGACCTTTCAAATTTTGAAAACGTAGCCTCGAAAATTTCTAAGCCCAGCCAAGGTCGTAAGTTCTCCAATGGTTTAAGCCGCAAATGCGTTTCTTTCGGTAAATTAGCTTTTTTTTAGTATATACAGTTGGGGCATTTGACACGTTAATGTTAAGCCCCGACCATTTTTATCTCTTTTAACTTATCTCTTCAAGCCTTAGCCCCAACTTCGGACTTTGACAGTCCCTAGACTTGAGCCCCCAAAACTCTCTGGAATAAGGTTAGTTTGTAGGAAGTAAGTTGCTTAACCCTGGCTATGTTTTTTGTCCAATATTCTCAGACCTTATTGCGCCAAAGCTGTTTTTTTCGTCCCAATTTTCTGGGTTTAATTTTTAGGGAAAGATTGTCGTTGCATTCAAAATATCCATATTTATAGCTCCCAACTTAGTTTTTGTCCAACTCGCTTCAGGCTTTAGCCCCAATCTTAGGGCTTAGAAAAAAAATTACATAAAGTGTATGCAAATAGTTCAGCCCCAACCACGTTATTTTGTCCATCAAATTTCATATCTTAACAATATTTTAGACGGAATATAAAATTCTACACGTTGTAATGTATTGCTTTCTATATTTTAAATTATTTTATGATTCAGCTGTGGGGGGGGGGGGGCTTTAGCCCCTTTAGCCACCCCCCTGGATCCGCTACTGTATAAAGGTTTATCTGCAAATATTTGTATTTTACTCTTTTATTTAATAGCTTGCTTTAAATCCATTTAATCTCTGTTTTTGTAGAATTAAATTGTTAATATCGAATAATTACAAACAATCATGTCTGTTAAGAGAAGGAGTTCTATTTATTTTCTTGTAAAGATTACACTTCCATCATCAGCAAAATTCGAACATCACTCTTCTCTATTTCTGTATAAAAGTTGTTAAATACTGTTTGTTTTTATTTAGATAAGTATTGAGATAAAATTTCGCAATTAAGGTTGAAGTTTTACTATATTGTTGTATTATCCATCTTTATTTATCATTGAATAACTAAATAGGTATATTGCTATACTCTATATAAGTTATTCAATGGTTGTATCCAGATTAAGTGATAAAATTTACCTTATATCATGTTACTAGCAGATTATTTGTTTTCTAATTTCAGCTGCTGATATTAAATCTTCACACATACCTACTTATATACATTTTTATATCCTCACTGTGCTATAGTGTTATTTAACATAATTAACCTCGCTTATAATTTAAATCTACAAAAAAAACAACAACACTCATTAAATAGATTAAAAATACATATATTTACCTGACTGAGCTTGAGTAAAAAGTAAATTTATTATAAGAGTTTAGTAAGTATAGTACAAATAGAAATAGAATGACACGGAGAAGTATCGAAATTCAACAACCCCCATCAAGCAAAGCAAATAATTTCCTACCAGCTCAAGGTGATTTCTACAGGAAATGCGAAAATGGCAGCCCGGAATCAAGGTGAGTTTACATTGTGAAATAAGTTTTTCAAATTTGGTTATTGAATTTTACTTATACGATGTTTTTTTTCGGTTCTTTTCAGTTCAACGAGCAACGACTCTAAAGAGCATGCGAAAGAGGAGAGTATTTCCTATTTTTCACTAGTAAGTTGTTAAATCTTCATTTCGATGATCCCTGAAGTTTTTACAAAATTGTCTACTTTATTAGTTCCGTTACTCGACAATATGGGAAAGAGTTCTTATACTTTTGGGTGTAGTATTGGCTTCACTTGGATCAGTTGGAATACCATTTTCGGTGGTGATTTATGGTGAATTTACATCGCTTTTAATTGACAGAACTACGGGTTATGGGACATCGTCACCAGCTTTAATATTAAGTATATTTGGAGGTGGAAAAGTATTGTAAGTAAACCTTGGGCTTAACTTTAATTAAAAATGTATTTTTTTGACTGATTTTTTGTAATTTATTTTAATAATAGAACGAATGCGAGTAGAGAAGAAAATATTCAAGCGATAAAAGATGACTCGTTGGCATTTGGTATTGGAAGTACTGTGGGAGGAGTGCTTGAGTGGGTTTTGCTTGCAATTGCAGTGGATATAATGAATGCTGTTGCTCTCAAACAGGTGAGTTCAATTAAATAAAATAAAGCAGAAGGATACGATTTATCACTCTTGCTTCAGGGCAAACACTGGAATAAAATACCGTGACATTTCTATCGTTCTCAACAGATTAGTCTAGGAAAGATAGGAAATTTAATATGGGCAACCGGAGACAAATTGATTCATGAAATTTTATTGCTGGTATCGACGCAGAATTTTATCCTCATCAACATATCCAAAGTCCTTCAAAATCCGTGAATTAACTTGTTGTGTAGATGCATTTTATGAGTTGGAGAGGGGAGGGAGGCGGGAGTTTGTCAAGCTGAAACATTTGTTGTAATACAATCTTATCATAACATATGTTCTTAGGGTACTTTTCAACGCTGATTCTTAAGAGACCAACACATGTATCCTGGGGAAAGTTAATGACATTTTTTAGGAATGATCAATTTTTTTAAAGTACAACAAGTAATATATTACCTAAAACCACTTTAGAATAACAGGATATTAAGGAAATTTAGTACAAATGTTTCATTTGGCATGTTTACCAAGAATCAAAAGAGTCCCCAAAAATATCTTTGGTAAAATGGTGTTTTTTTGACGGGGAGATGCAAGTGAGTGTTTATTACCATAACATCCATGAACAAATTCTGACACTTATGAACTTTGCTAAAAATATTAAATTTATTTTGGAACCCAATGATCAAAAGAGTCTGTACAAATATCTAAGGTCCAAGTGTGTTTTTTGGCGGTGTAATGTTTGACCTGCTTAACGGAAAAAACAGTAATTTCTGTTTCAAAATTAATCTAACTTTTTTAGGGTGTTTATATCATATTGGTTTTTCTTTTATTAGATTCGGCGTTGAAAAATACCTTTAAATCATATATCAAATGTCATATGTCATATGTACTATCTCGATTACACGAAAATACTGTTTTTCGTAAGAGCAAAGAGTTTTCTGCGTATAGGGCAGGTCAAACATAAACTCTCTAAAAAAAACTCTTTGGATCAAGTTATTTTAATGGACTCTTTTGATACTTGGAAACCATGAAATATTTAATATTATTAGCAAACTTCACCAGTGTCCAAACTTATTCATAGATGTTATGGTAATAATGACGCACTAACATCTCGCCCTCAAAAAAACACCCAATGTTATTTTTGGGGACTCTTTAGATTCTTAGTAAGCATGCCAAATGAAACATTTATACCTAATTTCATTAAAATCCCATTATTTAAAAATGGATTTGGGTAATATATTACTTGTTGTATTTTAAAAAAGTGATCATTCCATAAAAATGACATTCACTTTTCACAAGATCCATGTATCTTTTCAGTTTTGGTCTCTTTAGAATCAGCGTTGAAAAGCACCCTAAAAACATGTGTCATATGATTATATTGTATTACAACAAATTTTTCAGCTTGACAAACTACCGCCTCCCTCCCCTCTCCACCTCTTAAAATGCCCATAGACAAAAAGCCAATGCGGGGATTTTGGGGGACTTTGGATATGTTGTTGAGGATAATATTCTGCGTCGATACCAGAAATAAAATTTCATGAATTAATTTGTCCCTGGTCCGATCCTATCTTTCTTAGACTAGATGTATAAGAGGTATAAGTTTATTCTCAAAACGATATTGATCGTTTTCGTTTGACAGAATGATCCTATGGTTTCATGTGGTAGTGGTGATCAAAAAAACAGGATTTTAATTAAACTTAGCTTAAGTCTGTAGTAAGCTCCTGATGGAAAACGAATAATGCAACATAAAAATGTCACCGGGGTGTTCCGTCCTGGTTTTCATGTTGTGATTTTGGTGGGGTAATATGGGTTGGCATTTCGCCGCGCTGATATACTGATCCTATGTGAGTGTACGAACGAAACTGCTTGCTCGTTGACCGGGATGATGTTGTCGATCAGGATTTCCATCGTATTGAAGTATCTCGGCTCGTCTCCTTAGTAAATTTCTATCGAACATTTGAAGTTCCTTCATGGTCTTCGAGATGAAGAACCAGACTGGGAAGGAATAACTGATGACATGCCGTAAAAGCATGTCTTCTGGCTTAGTCCGTTTCTGCGTCTGATCAGTGGGTGGAGTCGGTAAAAGGCCCACTTTGCACGTTTCGTGAGTGCGGGTTGAACCTTAACAACTCGTTAAAGTGGATGCTTAGATCTATTCGGAAGTTTCGGGACCGCTTTTGCAGTTGGTTCCGCTGCAACTACCTCTCCTGGGTATTCTGAAGCACACAAGTTCCGATTTAGAGGTGTTTACCCGGATTCCCAATTTATTGTAGAAGGCGTAGAGTATGTTAGTGTTGGTACTTAACTTTGCTTTAAGCTGCCAGAGGAGTCATCGATGTGGCATTATCTAAAAGAATCATGAGCATACAATGATGGCGATATCACGGGCTGATATCACCTTTTACATTGACAGCCAGCCAGCAATCAAAGCCCTCTCTGCCGCAGAAATTAAACCCAAGCTCGTTTCATGCTGTTATGAAGAGCTTAGAGTTCTTGCCATACAGCACAACATCAGATTCTGTTGGGTCCCTGGACACTGTGGAATTGAAGGTAATGAAAAAGCCGATGAACTGTCAAGAACTGGTTCATCGTTAGATCCAAACCTAACAGACTCAAATGTTAAAATTACACCATGTGTCATTAAACAGACGATGAATAAGAAAATAATGGAACTTACCAATGACATGTGGAACTCACTTGTAACTTGTACCACTACAAAGAATCTGTGGCACAGCTATAATAAGAAAAAACAGACAAAATTATGAACTTAAAAAAGAGATCCCTGAATCTTCTGATAGGAATTTTCACAGGACACAATCTATTAGGGTATCATAAAAACAAAATGGGACTTAGTACTGTTAACCTCTATGTAGATGCGGAGACGAAGAAGAAGTGGAGGACACCCTTGACTGCCTAGGTCACTGTCCGGCACTCACATATAGTCTAAGAGCTGACAGCAAATTTTTGGTTTGGAGGTATAACCAAAATTTGCGAACATGTATGTTGAGGTACTAGAGCCACGATTTCAAACTCACCGTCTGACAGGATTATTTTGTCGCCAAGGCTGGAGGCGGGAGGTTGAAGACCGCGTTATTTCGAATTTTGGTTTAGAGTATATAACCACTTAAATATATATGTAAATTAAAGAGAATTACGAACTGATTAAGAATTTCGGGGTCCCAGACGATTTGCGTCCGACCCAACCACGCCCTCCAAGACCCATAGGGGCGAAAACAAACGTTCTATTTTGAAGGTTTAACCATATAAATTGTTTATCGCAAAATCAGGAAATATCTCCTCAGTACAAATATGTATGTCCCAGACGCTTAAAGTGTCGGCACACCCTACCAGACGCCTTCTAAGGCCCATAGGGGCGAAAAACAACTTTTGATTTCAAAGGTATAACCATGTTAATTATATATCAACAAATCAGGAAAAATCTCCTCATTACAAATATGTATGTCCCAGACGCTTAAAGTGTTGCCAGACCCAGACAGACGCCCTCCAAGGCCCATAGGGGCGAAAACAAACTTTCTATTTCGAACGTATAACAACATAAATTATATATCAGAAGGTTTAACTATTCAAATGATATACAGTATTTTTTTATATGCGAGTTTCTTTTATACGATCAATTTCAAAGGGAATTAAAAGAAAAAGACACGGTGTTTTAGACTGCATTCCATATGGGCCTTGGAGGGCGTCTGTCTGTCCAGATCCGGATCCGAGGATCCGACACTGGATCCGGATCTGGATCCGAGGATCCGACACTATCCGCATATTACGGATATCGGATCCTGGATCCGGATCTCATTCGCATTTTCGGATCCGATTCGGATATCCGGATAGTTTGAGGATCCGGAACTGATTTTAAGCTCTACGTCCAAATGGCTCGATGCTATATTTTAAAGGGATGGTCCAATCCATCGGGGTATCACAAGGGATCAACATTGATCTAAGTTTGACGGGAACAAGATCTACCGGCAGCCCATCAACCTAACCTAACCTAACCTAACCTATGAGCATACAGGAGATTTTCGCATCCAGTTTGCACAGGCAAAGAAAAAAGAATTTTCGTTAGTAATGGGAGTAAATACAATAGGAGATGCTTATGGACAAGGGCTTCAATCAATACGCTTTCGAATACTTTCTCGACATTCAGAAAGCATCTAATGGTGACAGGTTGTTGTTGGTTGTTGAGCACTATGTTGATGTCATGCTGAAACTTGAGGAGCGGATGAAAAGTGGAGTGCTTTTCCCTGAAGCCAAACTGCATGTCCGGTATGCGTATGATGGCGTTTCGCTGCAGAACCTCTTTTTAGTCTCCGAAGTAATACTTCTTCCAGTATTTTAAAAAGTCTCCACACTTTTTTTCACATAGAAATAATTGCCCGCCCCGACATCTACATGATCCGGCCTTTTCTGCTGTCCATGAGGCACCAAAAATCATACATATTTTACTTTGATACTCCGAAATACGGAAGTTCAAGAGTTTATCGGCAAAAGTTAGAATTGTTTTTAGCAAAATTGGTAAAAGTCCGAAATGTTTTTTGCCATTATTCATTTTGGTACCTTGGGTGGCAAGTTTTCCAAAATACAAGGTCAAAAACAATTAGGACTTTTACCAATGGTGCTGTAAGATTCTAGGTCATACCGGTAAATTCTAGAAGAAGTAAGATCTAAAAGACAATGACATACACAAGAAATAGTTCAGACGTGTCCTTCTTGTCAATAAAAAGTCTCCATTTCATCCAGGGGGGGTAGGGGTGGTTGGAACTGTTGATCTACATCGTTTGGGTTTATTTGTAAAATCTACTGGCCAGGTAATTTGATTAGTCATCGGCCCTATTAGATGGTTGCAGAAATGATGATTTCCATAGCCTCTCTTGACTCTCTCGAACTCTCAATTTTTGCAGCCTCTTGTAGATCAAGTGAAATAAAGAAAAATAAAGAATTCAGAAATACAACCAATTCGAATAATAAATTTACCTTCTTTTATATTTTTTTAGATCCGGCGTATTCGAACTCTTTTCTTGGAATCAATCCTTCGACAAGATATGTCTTGGTATGACACAAACTCTGGAAACAATTTTTCCAGCAAAATGACAGAGTAAGACAAATTTGAAGACCCATTCAAGTTCAAAACACTCTATGATCACCTTTTATTAACACTTACAGAGATCTCGAAAAACTCAAAGAAGGAATTGCTGAGAAAGTCGCCATATTCGCTTTTCTTATTATGACCTTCGTAACCTCGATTCTTGCATCATTTTTGTACGGATGGGAATTGACGCTGGTTGTCATCACTTGCTGTCCGTTTATCATAATTTCAACTGCATTGGTGGCGAAAATTCAAAGCAGCCTCACCGTCAAGGAACTCAAAGCCTATTCAGTTGCTGGCGCAGTAGCCGAAGAAGTCTTCAGTGGAATTCGTACGGTTTTGGCATTTAGTGGAGAACGCAAGGAATCAACTCGTTACAATGCACTTTTACAACCAGCCGAAAATACCGGGCGCAGAAAGGGTCTCTATTCTGGTATTGGTGCTGGAGTTTCATGGTTCATCATCTATTGCAGTTATGCCATTGCCATGTGGTATGGTGTCCGATTGATTATTGATGACCGTGATAAAGAAATTCGTGGCTATACACCAGCTGTTTTGATAATTGTTCTGTTTGGTGTTATTATGGGCGCCCAGAATCTGGGAATGTCATCACCACATTTGGAAGCCTTCGCTATTGCCAAGGGAGCAGCCAAATCGATTTTTGAAACCATTGATCGCAAGACTGCCATCGATCCCATGGGTGAAGATGGACTTCGGCCGGAAACAGTCAGTGGTGATATCGAATTTGAAAATCTTCATTTCAGATATCCATCAAGACCAGATGTGAATGTTTTGAATGGTCTAAGTGTGTCGATAAAAACCGGCCAGACAGTGGCTTTTGTCGGCCCATCGGGATGTGGCAAGTCTACAAGCTTACAGCTTCTCCAAAGAATGTACGATCCAGAGAGCGGCGTTGTTCGGTTCGATGGACGAAATATCAAGGATTTGAATGTTGCCTGGCTGAGATCACAAATTGGAGTTGTCGGACAGGAACCAGTTCTGTTTGCCACCACAATCGAAGAGAATATCCGGTTCGGAAAGCCTACGGTCACCCAGGAAGAAATCGAAAAAGCTTGTAAAATGGCCAATTGTCATAACTTCATCATTCAACTACCAGACGGCTACAAGACTATGGTCGGCGAAAAAGGATCTCAGATGTCGGGAGGACAAAAACAAAGAATCGCCATTGCCAGGGCACTGGTAAGAAACCCAAGGATATTGCTTCTGGATGAAGCTACTTCGGCATTGGATCCGACTTCGGAGAGACGAGTGCAGGATGCTCTCGAAGTGGCTAGCAAGGGAAGGACAACTCTGGTGGTCTCACATCGTCTATCAACAGTTACAAATGCTGATAAGATAGTTTTTGTAAGAGATGGCAGCGTTATGGAACAAGGAACTCACGAAGAGCTCATGGCTAAGAAGGGATTCTACTACGGGTTGGTAAATTCTACTAAGCGTCATGAAGAAGTAATACAGGATCCAGGGCCAAAACGGCGTAAGATGACATCATTTAAGAATAAGTCAGATGGAAGTATAGTAGATGAAGACAGCGACAGTGAAAGTGAAGATTCCCCAGTGAAGAAGGAAAAGAAGGAGAAATACAAGGTGTCATTTAGAAAGCTTATGAGACTCAATGCTCCCGAGAAATTGTTCATCATTGCTGGATGCATTGCGGCGGCATTACATGGTTGCACGTTTACTGTTTGGGCTGTATACTTCGGTGACTTTTTCGGGGTAAGTTAGAAAGATTTTTGCTAAGCTCTGATAGTAATTGTTCAATTAATATTTCAGATAATGTCAAATCCAGATGACGCTTATGTTCAAGCTCAAGCAAATATGTTTGCCGTTTTCTTCCTTGGTATCGGTTTAGTTGCTGGCCTGGGAACACTAACCCAGACTTATATGTTCAATGTAGCTGGTGTTAAGCTTACAACTAGGCTAAGGAAGATGGCATTCAAGGCGATTGTTTCGCAAGAAATTGGATATTTTGATGATACAAAGAATTCCGTCGGTGCTCTGTGTTCTCGTCTAGCTGGAGACTGTTCAAATGTTCAAGGGGTAGATAAGATTGGCTTTGGAACCTCTTTGGAACACGATTCTAACAATTTCTCTTTCCATATAAATTTTAGGCTACTGGCTCTCGAATTGGTATAATGGTCCAATCAGTTTCGACTCTTTTGCTCGGCATAATCATGTCATTTATATACTCGTGGAGTTTGACACTCGTGACATTGGTGACAGTTCCATTTGTGATAGGATCGATTATGATTGAAGGCCGCTACATGGAGGCAAGCTCACACGTTGAAAGGCAAGCTGTTGAAAATGCATCACAAGTGGCTGTCGAGGCTATTGCGAATATTCGAACGATCAACAGTCTTGGGCAGGAGAAGCACGTCTTGGAGCGATATATCACTCAAACGAATCTTGCTGATAAGGCTTCAAAAAAGAAGATCAGATTCCGTGGTACAGTTTTTGGGCTGGGACAAGCTTCTCCATTTATTGCGTATGGAGTGTCTTTGTACTATGGAGGTATGCTTGTTGCAAATGGCGAAATTCAGTACGAGAATATAATAAAGTAAGTTGAAACTTTTTAGTTAGTTATTCAAAGCAAAAATACTAAGTTTTATGATATTACTTTTTAGAGTCTCTGAAGCTTTACTTTTTGGTTCTTGGATGTTGGGACAAGCCTTGGCTTATGCACCAAATGTTGGTGCAGCAATGACATCTGCTGGACGACTATTGAGACTTTTTGACAGAGTTCCAGCTATACACAATCCTGCCGGACAGCCATTTAACACTATTTCAGTATGCTTGACGAGTTTCTATCTCAAATAAAAATTAAATAATCAAATTCTTAATTTCGTTGTTTTCAGAAAACTGATGGTGATATATCTTACAAAAATGTCGAATTCCATTATCCATCACGTACGGAAACGCCAGTTCTTCAGGGTCTTGATCTGACAATCAAGAAAGGAACCACAGTTGCCCTTGTCGGTCCATCGGGATGTGGAAAATCAACCTGCATTCAATTACTTCTTCGCTACTACGACCCCATTTCTGGAACAGTCAATCTCAGCGAAACACCAACCACAGAATTCCCCCTCGACACCCTGCGATCACAATTGGGTCTGGTGTCACAAGAACCAGTTCTCTTCGATCGGACGATAGCGGAAAACATTGCCTATGGCAATAATTTCCGCGAAAACATACCAATGAGTGAGATTATTGAATCCGCCAAAAAGTCCAACATACACGATTTCATTGTTGGCCTGCCGCAGGGCTATGATACTTCGCTGGGAAGTAAAGGTGCCCAGCTGTCTGGTGGACAGAAACAGCGAATAGCCATAGCTAGGGCGTTAGTTAGAGATCCAAAGATTTTAATCCTAGATGAGGCAACCTCAGCCTTGGATATGCACAGTGAAAAAGTAGTCCAAGCAGCTCTAGATGCTGCCCGAAGTGGGCGAACGTGTATAACGATAGCCCATCGACTTACTACGATACGGGACGCAGATATGATTTGCGTTCTACAGAAGGGTGTTGTCGTGGAGAAGGGTACACATGAAGAACTGATGCGATTGAATGGCATCTACGCTGAGCTCTATAGTATGCAGTTAGTGACGTAAGATAGAAGTATTTATATGTATTATGTAGTAATTTAAAAATAAAAATTAAAAAAATATCGGTTTTTGCTTTGTTTGGTGGTCACTATTCTTCAGAAAAAGACTGGAAACCGACTTACCCTGTTCAGGCGGAAGCATGGCCGTAACGTGTGTTGAATTCATTTAATTCTTTCAATAATGGCAAGCTTAAATGTTCTTAAGAAGTATAGACTGATTTTAAGTTGGAAATATTTGTCTTTTATATTTCAGAAATACCATGTCTGCCATTTTTTCGGTTTCTTGATACATTCACAGCCGCTGAAGCTGGTTGAATGCAGTCAAAGTTGAGAACGTATGTCACACACAGAAAAATATGCATACAAATTGTTTAATAACAAAGAAGTATCGAATTGCAAAATTATTAGAAAATTAAAATTACAAGAATAAAAAACAAGTAAACAACGGCAATTTGATCAAAAAATCCCAAAACTTGATTTCCGTTAGGTATTCGAATGTCTTTACAAAAATCTGGAATACCTACAGTATTATGAAAATTATATGTAGGACGTAGTTTATTTAAAAACGTTAGAGCCGTTTTTGAGAAAACTTGATATAACCGAAATCGTTGTATGACAGCTATACCCGTTCTGAATTTGAATTGCTCCTCTATCCATATCCATATTTTAAGCAAATTCGTCAAACGGTTAAGTCTCAAGCTCGATTTTAATCAGGATGTGCAGACAAACATACATACACCGACGGAAATCTTATCGAAAATATCGGGTTTATCAATAAGAGCGCTACAATATTTTATTTAAATAAAACCAAAACGGTTTTGGATATCAATGAAATTCTTTTTTCTTGTGAAAGTACGTTTGATGCCATTATACATGGAACTCGACTTCTTTTGCATGGCCACCACGGGCAAGCTTGCAGAAGTCCAGACGCTGAAACCAATTTTCGACGGTTTTCGAGCATAAATCGGCCGATACTGCTGCAATTTCGGGTTTGATATTCGTACGAAGTTCATCAATCGTCGCTGGCTTGTTGGCATAGACCATAGACTGGACGTAGCCCCACAGGCAATAGTCTAACGGCGTGAAATCGCACGACCGAGGCGGCCAAGGGACTGGACCATTTCGTGAAATAACACGTTCTCCAAACTTGGTTTCCAATAAATTGATTGTGACATTCGCTGTGTGGCTTGTGGCGCCGTCCTGTTGGAACCACATGTCCTCCAAGTCCATATCATCCAATTGGGGCCAAAAATATTCGGTTATCATTGAACGGTAGCGATCCCCATTCACAGTAACGTGCCGGTCTTGATCATCACGGAAGAAGTACGGCCCAATGACGCCGCCGGCCCATAAACCACACCAAACCGTAGTTTTTCGGGATGCAATGATGACTCTTGGAGTACGTGTGGATTGCTGCCTGACCAATACCGCATATTTTGTTTATTGACAAAGCCATTCAACCAGAAATGAGCCTCATCGCTGAAGATGATTTTTCGATGAAAATCCGAATCATTTTCAAGTTGTTGCTCAGCCCAATTCACGAACATACGACGCTTCTGGTGGTCAAGCGGCTTCAGTTCTTGCGTCAATTTAATCTTGTAAGGATGTAGGCCAAGATCTTTTCGCAAAATTCGCCACAAAGACGTCACAGAGATGCCCAACGCTTGAGAACGACGTGTGAGAGACACATTTGGGCTTTCTGCAACTGAAGCCTCAGCGGCAGCAATATTCTCGACACTATGGGCACTTTTTTGTCTCACTGGCACGGGAACATTTTGTACTGTGCCTGTGGATTCAATTTTTTCCACTAGACGCTCAATTGTTGATCTGCTAGGACGATTAAGACGACCATAAATTGGATGTAGCGCTCTTAACGTTGAGGCGACTGACTCCGAATTTCGGTAGTAAATTTTAATAAATTCGACTCGTTTTTGGCTCGAATGTCTCTCCATCATGAAATGGCAAATCTTACTGAAGAGAAATGTTAAAAGAGTGGCAAGAAATATGGGCTCGTTTGCTGTCCCTGTTGTCTACTTTTCTAGCGTCCCTGTTGAAAAACCCTTTACTTCTCCATCATCGTTATGTTACTTAAGATACAAATCTCAAAAGCTTTTCTTGCACGATACCAATACATGCCTTATAGAGCAAGTAAAAAAGAAAAATAAAACCATGCGAAATTCATTTTCTTTGTTGGAATTCTAATTTTTGTTTAGTTCATCAAGAGCAACAACTAAACAGTTCTAGGATGAGCTAGAATGAAAATTCGATAAGCAAAGGAAAATGCCCAAAAATGTATGGACGAAAAACCCACAGTTGATTAAGAAAAATCATATGCTGTTGCTATCCCGACTTCCAAAAGAAAAAAAAGCGTAATTATTAAGCTGGTAATTATTCTTTTTTAAAACTTTATCTGTATGAAACTTTGTTTTTTTTTTTTTTGAAACTTTGTGTTCTGTCCTTCGAATCCTTGATTTACGAAACACTTTAGGCCTCAAATGTGCCTACCATATTTGTAGATCATGGTTTCTTAAGCGATGTCGGGTTTTTTCTGTATATACACGAAAAACCAACTTGCTATTAAAAATTATTAAATTGTCATAGTCAGTTCTGCGGATAACTTTTAAAGAAAATTATTTCATATTTTATTCAACAAATCAATGCCCTTTCAATCCATATATACCGAATTTTTTTTTGGGCACTCTGTTTTTTTTTTATTTTTCAAAATTTCTCGGAAATAACTCTTACGATGTTGATTAAACATCGTGCCTGTATAATTTTCCAAGTCATTGCAAAAGTACAGTGGGTACTTCAGGTTCCTGCCAAAAAAATAACTTTTTTTGGGTAACTGCCCAATGTTATGTAAATCTTAAAGGACTGCATCAACTTTTGTTTAAGTTTCACATGGAATCTTAGCTTAAGAGTAAAAACAAAACTGCACTCCAAAATTTTACAAAGAAAAATCAAAGAAAAAATGTGTTTCTTAGACGCTTGACTTTCCCATAACTATGCAATAGGTACTATTAAATAAATTTAAGCGCCTTTTTGTCTACAATGCTTAGTGGCATGAAGGTTTTGCACCATGAAGCAATTTCGTGCCTGATGAATCTTTTTGCGCATCTTGGATTCTGTGGCAAATAAATAAATTACGGAAAGTTTCATCAATAGAACATCTCTTTTATAACAGGGTGTTATACCTGATGTAGTACTAAAAATACAGTCTTCCCTAAATTATTACATTACTTAATATCATCGTGAGCTATGCTCTCGCCATCAAAAGCAATAGTAATACACTGTGATAATTGTATGTTATATCTGTATCTTTAAGTTTGTTAGTCTCCAGTATTTTATTTATTTTTTTTATTTAAATTGTATTGTTTTTCATGTTAATTAATTGCTTTTTTAAAAAAAAATTAAAAATAACAGATAAAAATTTAAAATTTATTTCAAAATATTAACCCCTGAAGAAGTCGTGGGAACCGACGAAACGTTGGGAAAAAAAGATGGAATAAATTTGTTTTTATTTGCATCCAGAAGATAATCGACCAAAAAAGCTCACTATAATAAAATAATCAACATATAAAGAATTGGTTACTAAAAATTAATTTACATATTTTACATTTCTTAAGATAGCTGTATATCGTCTTGGTTTTAGTCTCATTCAATTTTAAATTAAAATCATATCTATATGTCAAATGTTGAGATCGTACCACAATTGATTTTTCAGTGGTCGTATCATTATGTGCAAAGAAGCCCTGCTATCTTCTCCGAAAATCCATATTAAAAAATATATAGTCCTGAGTTGCTTATTTATTGCCAATTTTAAACGAAATAAAATTAATGGCGCTGGCGATTAATGACAGGGTTACCTGCCAACCAGTAGCGGATCTAGGACTAGGCTGTGGGGGGGGGGGGCTTGGTAGATCCAGTTTGAGACATTAATGGCCAGTTTCACAAAGTTAAGCTGCAATTTATGTTAAAACTTAAGTTCAGCACTTGATTCGGTTTCAAAGTAAACCTTGAACTTGGATAATTCTGTAGTTCTAGTTAAACGAATGTATTCTGCCATTTAAACTTCATAGCCTTAGAGCCGGCAGCAAATTTTGGGAGTGGATTGATAACCAAAATATGAGTATGATGGTTTGTAGGTGCATATATCAAAAACAACCGTCTCTCAGGTTTCTATTTCAGCCCTTTTCGGGGGTGGGGGTTTGAAAATAGCGATTTTCCAGTTTATTTTGTCAGAGGTATTACCACTTCAATAAATTTAAAAAATATATTATGTGATGTTGTCATTAAGTAGAAACATCATAATCTTGGCAATTCGACCAATAGAACTCAAAATATAAGCTTATCGACCTTATCGTCTTTTTTCTTGGAGAATTATAAAACACAAAAATAAACAAAACAAAGTCTCCAAAAAAATCGATTAAGGTTCGCTTAAAAACCTAATATCTTGAGTTCTATTGGTCGGATTGCCAAGATTTTGACGTTTTGATTCAAAAAAAATGACAGAGCATCAAATTATATATTTTTTACATTTATTGAAGTGGTAATATCTATGAAAAAATAAACTGGAAAATCGCTATTTTCAAACTCCCACCCCAGCTAAAGGCTGAAAAAGAAACCTGCCAGACAGTTGTTTTTGATACCGCGATACATGCACCTACAAACCATCAGCCTCATTTTTTAGTTAGCAGTCCACTCCCAACATTTGCTGCAGGCTCTTGGTCTATCAGTGCAGCGTTCAGAACACTTGATCGTAATAATCATTCTTAAATCTTATTGATAACTGCCATTTTATAATAATAATCAATTATTATAATTCTTTCTATTTGAAATTATTTTTTTGTAACATTCGTTGTGAGAGTGAAAAGAGAAAAACGCTTCCCTTGAAGAACAAATTATTTTAACTATTGTGATGATTTTAAAGTAATTGAATTTTGGCATTCCCACTTTTCCTTTTAGAATAGCCTTGCTTTTTGTGCATTTATATCAGCTTCTATCCCCGGTTTAAAATGATTTCAATATTACATACAATAACATCTGTAGTATTTAACATTTAAAATATTTTTAAGTGGAGATAGAAAAAAAATGTATATACCTTCAATTTTCAGCCACGTCAAGCTTTGAACTACCAGAAGAAAAAATCTGTCAGTAAATTTGTACGTCAGTCCAGAGGGACTGCAAATATTCACACGCATGATTTTCTGAGTGCCCATAGAAAACTCAGATTTTGATTTGTTGTTCCCCAATTCTTCACGGGTTTTAGCCCCAATTTCGTTTTGTTGCAAAGTTAGCGAAGTTTTTAGGGTGAATTATTTTTTTCGTTTGGCATGTTAATTGTTAAGCCCCGACCCCTTTTTTTTTCAATTATCTCTTTAAGCTTTAGCCCCAACTTGGACTTGACAGTCCCTTGAGTCAAGCGCAAACATTTTCTGGAATAAGGTAAGTTTTAAAGGAATTATTTGCTTAGCCCCGACCACGTTTTTTTTGTCCAATTATTGTCAAGCCTTTCTGTCAATTATTCGTAGCCCCGAACTTGTTTTTTTGTACAATTCCCTTCAGAATTCAGCCCCAACCTAATTAATTTGGGGCTTAGAAAAAAAAATACGTAGCATATAAATTGCGTAACCCCAGCCTCGTTATTTTTTCTGACTCCTGATTCTGATTTCTATATTTCAATCAATTTTAAGAACCGCCTTTGGGGAGGGATTTAGCCCCTATAGCCACCCCCTGGATCCGCCACTGCTGCCAACTTGACGCCAAGAAGTAACAATATTATTTTTTCTTGGTAATCCACTTCCGGGTCGTTTATCTACATTTTTGAGAAAGTTGAGTTGAAAGTAACCCCGTATTTCGAAATCCAACAGCGCAGAAATTTTTTTTCGTTACAAATTAGGGGGAGAGTACGATAGATTTGGCGCCATAAATTTATAACGTTTTTTTTTTGTAGAGGGGTCAAAAACAAGCATTTTTTAATATAGGAGGGGGGGGTCTATCTCACCCCGTTTAGGAGGTAGGGGCATTATAGAAAAAAATGACTTAAAATGGAAAACACAATATTAAAAAAACAACACTTTAAATGGAGTACCTACTTTAACGGTTTTGAAAGCCAGAAATATGTTCTTTAATCCTGAATTTAAATTAGATTATTCATGTGAACAGTTTTCGAAAAATTTGCAGGCAAACTCTTATAGCCTTTTCACACCAAACCCAAAACCCGGTTTTCGCGAAAATATCGGTTTTGGCTGAAAACCTAAATCGAAAATACAAGTTTTCCCATACATTTTTGCTAAACCACAAGTTTTGATAAAACACAAGTTTTAAATAAAACCTATCGAAAACATGTTGGATTTGCAAGATGAACAAAACAAACACACCTTGTGAAACATTCAGCGCTCAAATAAACGCCATATAATAAGCTGACGGGTTGCTGCCAGGAAACAATAATTTTTTTGCTGGAACACAAGAAAGCGCGACGCAGTATCGCGCATCCTAACTACTACGTGAAATTGATCGGTTAGGAAATAAATTAAATATAACGAATCAGGATTAATTGCATTTTCATTATTAAATTCCAATATTTATAAATTGTCTTTTAAACGCATAGAACATTTGATTTTTTCACTTTACTGTGGCACTGAACATTTTCAAAGCGGCGCGGCCCTTACTTTAGACCATTGTGTTCAAGCAAAACAAAAAAAATGTCAAATGAAAACTTGTAAATTTTCGGTGTGAACGCATTTCAAGTTTTCGTAGGATTTGAGGGAGTACGATAACTACGGCCGGCCGCGGCGGCGCAGCAAAATATTAACGGATATTTATAGAGGGGCTTAATAAAATCATTTTGTTTTACGGGCCGTAGGTTTATCTCACTCCGTGTAAGCGGGAGGAGCAATTTTCTACAAAATGAATTTAAATAAAAAGAAAAATTAAAACAACGGCAACACTAACAAAGCTAAAATTATAGGTTTTCTGAAAGTCAGAAACTTGTTATTTTATTTTTTGTTTCAACCAATTTATTTGTGTAAATAGTTTTGTTTTTGAAAAAAATTCTTTGACTCAAAATTTAGCCGGACAGAGGCACCAAAAAGGGAGTTAAAAAAGCGGGTAACCCAAGGTACAGTTCATTACAAGTAAACTGAAAGCACACCAAGTGACAACATAGGCGCCTGCCTGGCGACTGAACATACCCTAAGCGGAGCGACGGAGTCACGTGAGTGGGACAGAGGAGTAAAAATCCTTCACCCCGCGAAGTGGGCCACTTGTGATACCTATTGTTAAAGACAACTATTGACAATAAATTCCGTTCAAATTTGGTTTGGGTTTTGGAAAAATCGCCCAAAATTTAGGAAAGAAGCCCTGAATTTTACAAAAACAATTTACATTCAAAATACTTAGGCGGTTTTAGGTGTGTGGGTGTGTAGTGGATGTGTAGCAGACAGGGTATGTGTGTGTCTCAAAAGAAATATGTAATCTTTCCTGCTAAAAGCAGAGCCGGGCAACCGTCTGCCGGTGACGTTAAGCCTTGTCTTCTGTTTTTTCTTCTTCTTTAAAAAAAATATCGAGATGCAAGCGACGATGAGCAAAAAACTGCCTGTCTACTGAACAGCGACAGCGGGCCTTGCCAATAATCAAATTTAGTGACGACTTAAATATTTCTGTAAAATGAACTATAATGGTATGGACTCTAAATAATTAAACTGTACATGGTACGACCTTAATATTTATGATAACTCTAAATAATGATTCAAATATGGGTGTTTAACGTCGAAACCTCTTTTGGAATCGACTGAAGGTTTTAATTGCTTTGTTGCTCCTTCCCTCGGGTGAGGGGTAGCAATGACAAGTAAAACACTAGATTGACTTCTGGATTAAAAGTGATTTTATTCTAAATTTGTGTGACTATTTATACTAAATTACATCAATGCGATTCTATAATAATTTTATTTTGTGGGAAAATAAATGTAATAGGATAGGAGAGCACCTGTAAAAAGTGCAGATCTTGCAGTTTTGGTGGGAACCATATAATTAAGTATTGAATGTGAACTTTGTTTAGGGAATAGGGTGTTCTAGATTTGGATAGGGTGTTTTTATAAGCAGGAATGCAGGTACATAGTAATAATAAGTTGTTGGCTTAACCAATGGGATTGACTTCAAAAAATTAAACATTCCATGAATAGTGCATTATTTTCGTTCAATACAATTAAGGTTAATTTCACTGGAATATTTAAGTCCTTGCTAAATTTGATTATTCGTAAGGCCCAACGAGACGAGAACAATCAGTTTTAATAAAAACAAGGTTTACTCCAACTTTAAGTTGTTTCTTTACATTTCGTTCGTCCTTTTATACTTAAATTAAGCAGCACATTACAAATTATTTCTGATACAAAAAAAGTGCTTTGTTTTAAATAAATTAACACTTTTCAAGTTTAATATGGTAGCTTATCAAAAATGTGCTGATTATAAAAAAAATAATAACAATTTTAAAAAAAGGTAATTCAAACGAATATTATTTGTTTTCGTTGGTATATGGGTATGTGTGTGTAGGGTGACCGTTACACTATTTAATTTTCATCGGGTTTTTTCACCTTCAGATACTAAAAGATAGCAACTTGTTACAAACATCATTCAGCGTGGTGTTAGTTGTTAGTTAAAAAATGCATTAAGCCTAACACACTACTAAGGACAACATAGATCATAATAAACAAATGTATACATAATTACAATTACAAGTTAAACATTAAAAGCCGTATTCATTAGAATACGCTGAACAGATGAATAGTTATGCACTGCATAAGGATTTATGTAGCCACTATACAACGTTGCATAAATTGTTATGCATAAAATATATTTCAACCCATTATAGTTATAATGAGCTTGTGTCAAAATTAGTACCATAAAGAAGAAATCTATTACGTTTTACTTTCAAAACTGACAAAGGAGACCCAGCTGTGTGTGTGCTGTGTGGAAAATCAATAGAAGTTATTCTCCTGGCGATTGGATTCTTTTTGGTTTTTTATTAATTTCTTTTAATATTATTATAATTCTCCAATTGCTTTGTTGTTTTTTTGTGTTCGCAAATAAAATTAAAAATATTTAAAACAAAAAATATGTCGTTCTCGTTTTTGATTTATTCCATAAATTGTTCCATTCACTCACATCGTGATGTTTTTGTTGAGCAGAAAAATAAAAGGGTGGTGCTTATTTTGTAATGCTTAAATTTCAATTGTATTTTCCCGTGAAAGTGATGAAGGTGATTCTTTTTATAATTTGATTGAAATCACGCATGCCGTTGAGCTTTTGCAAAAGTTGTAAAATTTGATGGAAAATCTTTAAATCTTGCACATTTATTAAGCAGATTCTATAAAATAAAGGCTTAACTACATAGGCCTACTTTTGTACAAAGTACAAAAGTGAGAAATAAATATCTATTCTGAAGACACCTGCTTGCAAAAAACAATGGAGAATTGTGCATGGTGGTTTAATTTATATGTCAGAACAATTTTGGTATGTTTTTTTGCAAGCATGTTTCTTTAGTGAGCATTTTAATTTCTCACTTTTGTACTTTTGTACAAAAGAAGGTCTATGTAGTTGAGGCTTAAAGTGTACAAAAAATATTCTTAAATTATTGTTATTATTGTACTATTCGTACTAGAATGTCAGCTTATTAGGCTTGACCATTCTTTTTATTCCGTCAATTTCATTGAATTTTTGAACAACAACAACTTAAAGGTGCTACCATCAATTGTTTGGCTGGAGATATAGCTATTTCGTGCTTTGCCACTTTTGCACTCAGTGTGGTCTAAAGCGGACTCCACCGCTCCACCGCGTAGTACACACGACTGCTAAGACTGGGCAAATCTGATATGCGTGGGCTCGAATCCTATATGGTGTGCATAAAAAGTTTTTTCAAATAAAATTGGATTAAAGCTCAGCACTACAAAAAAGGAGACTAATGAGTGCAAAAGTGGTAGAGCACGAAAATAGCTATATCTCCAGCCAAACAATGGGTGGTAGCACCTTTAAGTTGTTGTTGTTGTTCAAAAATTCAATTAAATTGACTGAATCAAAAGAATGGTCAAGCCTAATAAGCTGACATTCTAGTACGAATAGAAAAATAATAAAAATAATAACTTAATAGTCTCATTATTAAATTTATTTAAACAATATCACAACAAAAATGTACAATTAATTCACAAAACCAATATTATTTTTTGTTGTATTTAATTTTATAAAATATTTTGATAGTATTAGATTCCAACACCTCAAAGACTACACAAATAAGCGCCCCCCTAATATCTGTCTACATTATTGTTGTGTGTGAGTCAAAGTGACATTCCGATACTAAACAACCCTTATGTAGGCACAATACAACCTCCAAACGCGTTTAGCTTATGATGCCTCTATTCAACGTTGCATAAGTTTATTAATAAGGTTCAGAGGCATTATAAAGAGTGCATAGCGCTATGCACTCGCTATAATTCGTTTATCCATAAGGCTGTAAACAAACAAATAAATAATGCGTGGCATCACTTTTACGGTGCATAACAAAACAAAACAGACAATATTTAGTCCAGTCGAACCGTCGTAAAAAAGGGCTTGACCTTGTGTTGATCCGCACGGTCTGTTTTTTTTTTTTCTCATGAATCGATAGGGGCTAACAAGAAAAGCTTAACCCTAGATTTGCATTACCTGACAACTTTTTTTACCAAAGTTATTCGTAAAAATTTACTTTTCGACTTTTTTGGATTTTTGCAAATATCTCGGCTCCAGCACATTGCACAGCAAAAAATTTAAATAAATTCTGCCTGTAATAAAATTATCTAGCACGTGGTGTTAAGTTTTTTTTGTTTGCACAAATAAGTAAAAAGTAACCGTTAGTTTTAGTAATTTTCTTTTGTTTTTTTGACGGTTTTTCATGATTATTTCGAAAAAATCTTATATTTTGGTTAATTTTTTTTTGTGTTTCGTCTAGCTATTCCCTACAAATAATAAAAAAATTGAGCTCTTAATTTCAAACGGGAGCCGAGAAATTTTTGAATGAACACAGGCAAGTCGGAGCCTCCTAAAAAAGATATTTTCTGTTTTTTAAGAATATCTTGGCTTCAGTATATCGCAAAGTAAAAAATGAAAAAAAGTATACTAATTAGAATATTAGCTATTGTTTAATTAAATAAATATTTTATTTTAACAAATAAATACAAATTAACAGCTAATTTTAGTCAGTTTTATTCATTTTTTTTTTGTTGAACAAATACTTTTGAGTTATAATTTTGATAAAGGCTTGTGAATCGGCTTAGTTAGAAACCAATTGTTAGTCATTTTAATTTCTTAAAATTAAAAAAAAAATAGCTCCCTACTATATACTAGAGCTGAGCAATGAATGAATGAATAAGGGCAAGTCATACAAAAAAAATCTTTTCTGCATGATAAATAAATATAACAGTAACATTATATGTACATTCTCGTATGCGTCAAAGCTGGTATTTCTGATTTTTTGCTGAGTTTTCAGGATATTGGCCTAGTAAATAACCTAATTTTTTGACCTCGAGCGGCGCGGTGGCCGCTTCATGGTCAAAATCAGAAAAACCACTATTTTTCGCGCTTTTTTCAGTTATTGGTGATTTTAGTCCTATATAATTAATTTTAAATACAAGCATTGTTCTACGATTTAAAAGTATCTTAATTTGCCCCATTTTGAGACCAAAACAATTCAAAATTTAGCGGTAAAAAAAATGTATATAAAAAGTAGTGTTATCAAACAGTATAATGGCAAATAAAGAATGGTTGACATAAATACATCAAAGCACTTGAGCGTGTAGACTGGGCCAAAATAATAGGTCAACCATACCAGTAGGAGGGTCTATATACCCCCGTTAAGATGGGAGGGGCAATTGTGTACAAAAATGACTTAAGGAAGAAGCAACACTATTGAAAAATAATGGTAACACCCGCAATATTCTTCTATAGCTTATCTTGAACCCAGAAACACATTCTTGAATTTTCTGTTTAAATAAAGTTATTTTAAAAGAAAGTTTTTGAGAAATTAATTTCCAAACCCAATTTCCAAAGCTCCAAGGATCCTGTTTCTCCTTAGTAAATAGTAGACAATTTTTTTTTCAGAACGTTGAGTTTGGAAATTAATTTCTCAAAAACTATCGATTAAAATGTTGGCTCCGACTTGCAT
The DNA here is from genome assembly GCA_949320155.1 of Melangyna quadrimaculata. Classification (NCBI taxonomy): domain Eukaryota; kingdom Metazoa; phylum Arthropoda; class Insecta; order Diptera; family Syrphidae; genus Melangyna; species Melangyna quadrimaculata. The sequence continues at coordinate 13,002,796 of OX439485.1, forward strand.
GTTTTCATTCATAAATTTCTCGGCTCCCGTTTGGAATTTAGAGCTCAATTTTGTTTTTAACTGTAGAGAATAGCAACAGCTAGACAAAACCCAAATGAAAACCCGTCAAAAAACCAAAAGAAAATTACTAAAACTAACGGTAACTTTTTACTTATTTGTTCAAACAAAAAAACTTAACACTTAATGCTTGATAATTTTATCACAAACAAAACGTATTTAAGTTTTTTACTGTGCAATGTACTGGAGCCGAGATATTTGCAAAAATTCAAAAAAAGTCAAAAAGTACATTTTTAAGAATAACTTTGGTAAACAAAGCTGTCAGGTGGTGCAAATCTAGGGTAAAGCTTTTCTTGTAAGCCCCTATCGATTCATGAAAAAAAAAACAGACCGTGCGGATCAGCGCAAGGTCAAATGACGATTCGACTGGACTAATTGGCAGAATGACCCCCATAGCCCATACAGCTTGTGCTAAGGTTTGAGTAACTTAAGTCAAAAACATTATGGTTTATATTCGCCTCATGTTTCAAACGAGTCAGTGGCTCATTGAGACCATAATTGGTATATGAAGGAAAATATCAGAGTTCCGAGAACTATGACTTCAACGTTCTCACCAAATTTCATGAGCATGTTAGATTTGTTTATTTTCGTAAGATTTCTTGTATTATTTTGCCTGTGCTTAACTGCCTATCTTTTCTAGTCAATGAATTGTCTAAAAAATTCATTAAATTCAAATGATCGTGTCAAAAACTCTTTAATGTACTCTCAAACTTTGCCATACGATTCATTATTCCACCAAACTTTAATTCTTAAAACAAAACCAAAATATTTCAAACGAAAGAGTTTTTCTTTGGTTTTTATCATGGGAAAACGACGACGTGACGTCATTTTCAAAAAATTCAGCCTAAAACTGATTTCATAAACAGTTCTACACTGTTGTGTTTTGTATACAAATCTATTTACACATTTTATCAACAAAATACAGGCACAACAAAGTTCATGACTACTTATTCAGAAATACTGATTCAGAAATTTGTTTAACAATGTTACTTTTTCTGTTAGTACATGAGTTAAATAGCAGTAGTTAGGGTGAATAGGTCCAGGCAATAAAACAAAATAATAAATTTAAATTTGCACCAAAAATTCAAGACCGGTCGTCATAAAAAGAGTGGATAGGTATATTTAATTACTATGGCCTTAATTGTAAGACGATGCTGTTGCCTGAGCCTCCGTACCGCTGCAAAGTTTCAGAATTTCCTTGGCTTTTTATTCGTTTTCATAGGGATACATAACTATGTTTCTTATTTGTTTGCAACTGACAAAGAAAAACAAGAATTTATATTCGAAATACTAATTAGAAATAAATTGTATGCAGTCCTTTATTGGATATTTGCAATATTGGAATTAATAACTTCAGCAGGTCTTGATGATGGAATTAAAAAAGTAAGTACCTACCTTTTTAAAATGTATACAATATTATGATTGTGAATATAAAACTTATCGATTCAATATAGCTTTTAACGGCCTTTAGTCTATAAAAATTGGCGTTTCGTCCCGGCGTTCTCACTTGGACTCTTCAGTTGACAGTGAGGGCCTTGTCAAGACGCAATTTTTATTAAGTTCAGTCCGGCTTACATCAATTTTACAGCGAAAATCAGTTGTGAACTATATCCAATCCAATTAGAATTTCTAATCAAGAATTGTTGGAAATTTTTGTAATCTGGACTGAACTTAATAAAAATTGCGTCTTGACAAGGCCCTCACTGTCAACTGAAGAGTCCAAGTGAGAACGCCGGCCGGGACGAAACGCCATTAAAAGGCCGTTAAAAGCTATACTGAATCAATAATTTAACAAGTCCAATTAAATAATGCTAAGTCTTCTACTTGGCTGATGTATTTCAGTAGTATATAGAATTTGTATTATAAAAAACACTCATATATAAAACTTATCGAAAATCTTACAAAAAAAAAATAATTTGTTCTCTCAACACTCGCGTATGATAACGTGAAAATACTACAAAAATACACTTAATTGTTTTTTTCTTGTTTTGGTTTTATTTCGAGATAAAACAAGTTTTTTTTTAAACACTCTTCTCTAACGAGTTTTTGGGTGAACCTTTCCAATTATGATTTTTATTTTTTACAAAGGATGATGGGCCAGATTTTGTATGGAGGCTGGTCGCTAAATAAAAAACCACCGAATTAAGCATAAAATGAAAGGTGATGTTATGCTTGTTACGTAAATGGAATATTTGCAAAATTGTTCGTGTGAGTTCCGAGATATTTGAGCTTGAAGTTGGCGATTGCAAAAAGAGTATTTCAGTTTTAAATTCGAATTCACTCATCGTAACTTTCGATATAGAAAACATTTAATATTTTATGAAATTAAATTAAAGGTATTTTATTCTTATATTTCAAATAACAGCTAACTTTCTGTTCTAATTTCAATGCATTTTGAGATAATTAAGTTTTAACTTTTTGAAAAATATGTTGTTTTGCGCCGCTACGATATAACAATGTTCTGTGATATCAAGACGGGCTCCATAATTTGAAGATCTATCAGTCAGTCAGTTGCGGTTTTTGTGAATTTTGCATCTTATATCCCAGCAACCACTAATGCTTCAGAATTCAATTAAATTTGTTGAGTTGCTTGAACCTGATGAGCTTAGCAAATGCTGTGAATTTTAAGGTCCAAGCTTTTTTGGTACTGAAGTTAGAGGGGATCGACAATCACATGAGATTTATCCTGTAAAAAAGAGTGAATTGCCAGAACTTGGCAATATCGTGCCCTTTGTTATCGTTAACGAAAAAAAAAAAACAAAAAAAAAAAAATGCAATTTAATTTAGCAACTTCAATTTGTTTCTAAAAAAACCAAAATTGTGGAAAAAAAAGTTAAAAATAATAATTTATTTTAACTCGTACTTAGAGTTACCAAATTGCGAAATTATGAGAAGATATTCAGGAATATTTCAAAACAAGTAAACAACGGAAATTTGCTCAACAAATCCAAAAACTTAAGTAACGTTATTTGTTTTTTTTTTAGCAGAAATCTTGATTACAGTATTCTTAAACTGTTTTGAAAATTTAACGTAAAATGTTTAATCAAAATCGTTAGAGCTATTTTTGAGAAATATTCGTAGATAAAACCGATATCGTTGTATGGCAGCTCAGCTACCCGTTCTAGATTAGCCAAAACAAAAAGTTGAATTTTTCCTCCAGGAAATTACTTGAAAATGTTCCATACCAATTTTGAAGCACATCCGTTCAACCGTTTAAGCTCTAGCTCGAAGTTCATCATCATCACCATATATACAGTCAAACAGGAACAGTCAACGGCATAGAAATGTTGCTATGATTAAAACCTCGATTTTTTTTAAAGAAAAAAATACTTGCCTTAGCATTATTAGTAGGCCAGTCGGCAGAGAAAAAAATGATTTTTCGTAATGCAAAAACTTCTTCCTCAAATTTTATTATTGAAATTGGAAGATGAGTTATCTATGAGTATACAAATAAATCGGCGCGGCTGTAAGTATTGTGCTTTAGCCGCCATTTTGAAAACCATATCTGATTATTTTGGTAAATATGAATTTATGAAAAAAAAAAAATCAAACGTTGTTGGAGCCGTTTTCTTAAAAGATAATTTTTATATAGGTATAGGTTAATTTTTGTGCACATTTTCAAAAATTAAATCTGGTATGCCAACATTAAGTATTTAAATAAATAAAATTTTACACAAAATAAAAAAATATTCAGTAGCCCGTTTTCAAGATATTGAATTTTCAAAAAAAAAAATTCAATATTTTGTTTTTTAAATCCAAAAATTATTTTTTCCAAAATTTGTATATGCAAAATTATTTGAATTGTGAAGGAGCTCCTGTATACACATTTGGTTGAAATCGGTGTAACCGTTAACGAGAAATTCGAAAACGAAAAATCGGTCCTATGACAGGTCCCGTTATTAACCGTTATTAGTAAAATTTGTTTTCACCAAAACATACCTTATATAGTTAACGCACATCTTCTTATCAAAATTCTTTGAGTCGTTTTCGAGAAAAATAAGTTTTTTCTTTACGGTTTTTTAACATTTGTTTTGAAGGTACAGTTATTTTTTTAATTAAGAAACATGATTTTTCCAAGTACATATTTAACAAGATAATAATAATAAAAAATTATTTTACACCTTGTTTTGAAAATATTGACCAAGTCGTTTTCAAAATATAGACTACCTACCTACATTATATCGCAAGTAAAAAATCAATAGGTACTTTTCTTTTATTTTACATAATTTAAAAAAATAATTCGAATATCTTATCATTCCTAAAATTCTGCATACAGCTCATGAATATTTTAAATTTTGGTCCGAGCATGCAAGAGATCAGAAGACCCGCCTTCAGCCCTGGGTCATGATCATGGGATGGGGGTACTAAACTTGACAATGGGTCAATGTTTTTATTGTTTGTTTTCTTACTTAAATGTAGGTACTTTATGATTATGTATTTTTTTGCTTACTTTTAATTTTAGAATAATCATCACAGTATTGTGCCCTTGCTAATTGTAAAAGCGATTTGGATAATAGCAATACTTCCTTGCGTTATAATTTACTTGGTTTGTACAAATCCCTTACCTGCATCAACTGTAACAATTATTGTTGCAGTATTTTTAGTTATTGTTGGTGAGTTATTAAAATTGCCTTGGTTTAATCTATCTACATATCTACATCGATCAAAATAAAAGTTTAATTAAATTATCGTTTTTTTGTTGTTTTGTAGGTTTACTCATGTGGTACTGGATTGTTATTTATTCGCTTTACAAAGAAATACAAAATACTCCCTCCCAGCCCAATACCGATATAGAAAGCCAAGTGAATGATACTTGTCTGCATAGCCAAATAGCAAGTGAAGTGAAAACGACTCAATAACATGGACACTATGGAATTTTTTATAAACCAAATTATAAATAACTAATAAATTTTATCATATTTTATATTTATATAAAAAGTTCAATATTTAATATTTGATTTTATTTGGGTCCCCACTATTTGAAATCTCACACACAATAATGTAATAAACAGGGTGATTCGCATAAGATGTGCCATAAAGAATCGAAACGAGAAAACAAATGGTTTTAAAGCTGATGACCAGTGGCGGAACCAAGGGGGTGGCTATAGTGGCTAAAGCTGATGACTACACAAGTTGACCAATACATTGTTGGTTGAAATTGGCTCCTAGGCCTAGTAATCACTACATTCCTTAAAAAAAAAATAGAAAAATGTTTTCATCTCAAAAATTGTTTACAGAGATTACAGCTTTTAAAATACTAAGACTAAACAATTTTTTAAAAATGTTTGTTCCCTTGTTTTTGGATAAATGAATAAATTAAAATCACCATACCAATGTAAATACACATCACCCGCCACACACCACCCCCAATACAACAATTTTGTAATGAAAGCGGTTTGAACTAAAATAGTCTTAGGCTTCGGCCACGCACTGAGCGACAAGCGACGAGCGACAAGTTCAAGCAAAACAATTGGCGTTTTTCTTGTTTAACTCTGAGCAGATCACGAAACTGTCAAACAAAAATTCAATGTGTTTTTTTTTTTAGCTCAGACATATCAGAGCTCAAAAAGTGCGTTTCTTTTTTCCATCTGAGCTAGCTCAGAGCTTAATCGATTAGCTCAGAATAAAATGACCGAGCAAATCGAGCGAAACGCTGAGCGAAGCTAACTTCACTTTTTTTTCAGTGATTTGACAGACGAAAGAAATACAAAAAATTTAAAATGGATTCACAGGACAGTCGCCCGTCTAAATCAGGTAAACAAAAATGTGTTTTAGTAACACACCTATGAAATGACAGTTCAGTGCTCAAATGTGTTTCATAAATAAGTCTGAGGGCTCTGATCATAATCTGCTCAGAGCTCTGCTCTGATCGCTCAGCCTCTGCTCAGAGGTTTATTTAGAGCCAAAAAAGAAAAACGCCAAATAACAACAATTGCGGAGATAGGTCGTCGTCAGTCCGTCGACGTCGCTGAGAAACGACCTAGCTCTGTCGTTCGTCGCTCATTGAGTGGCCAAAGCCTTACTGGCTGAACACAATGAAGATGTAGCCGCATTTGCAATCGGTGCTGCAGTTTTGTCAAAATATTAAATCAGTACACTCAAATTCAATGTTGCAAACGCAATGCGACGCAGCTGCTATCGCATCATCACATCGTATCGCACAAGTTGGTCAACTTTTAACTTTGGCTGCACGCTTCCACATTCTTACTGGCTGAACACAACGACGACGTATGTAGCTGCATTTGCTATCCGTGCTGCAGTATTTGTCAAAATATTGAATACACACAAATTCAATGTTGCGAACACAATGCGACTTGCGACGCAGCTGCTATCGCATCATCGCACCATTTCGCACAAGTTGGTCAACTTTTAATTTTTGCTGAATGCTTTCGCACATTCTCAATAGAAAAAAAAACAAGCTACTGCACCGAAAATTTTTTTTTTTTCTGTTTTCAGTGTTTTTGTGTTGTGTTTGATTAAAATAATTTTTTTTTTACAAAAAAAAAATAGTGAATGAATGTGAAATAAGAGGGATATATTTTGGAATTTATCAACAGAAATTATCAAGCTGTACAGCTCCATTGTGGGCACATAGAAAATAGTGCGTACGATATTTGTTGACGACGGGTCTACTTGCGACTGCAGTTCTTGTTGCGGCACTCTATTGTGTTCAACCAGTTAATAGGAAAAAAAAACAATCTACTGCGAGGAAAAAAAATTATTACTGTTTTCAGTGTTATTTTGTTGTATTTGGTTATAAAAATAACAATTTAGCAATAAATAAGAGGCACATATTTTGGAATTTATCAACAAAAATTAACACACTGTACTGCTCAATTGGGGGAGAGTACGATAACTAACCCCGTTTAGGAGGGGCATTTTCGAAGAAAATGACTTAAAATGGAAAACAAAACATTAAAAAACAACGGCAACACTTACAATGAAGTGCTTTACCGTTTTTGAAAGCCGAAGATATGTTCTTTAATCCTGAATTTAAATTAAATTATTCGTATCAACAGTTTTTGAAAAATTTGCATGCAAACTCAAAATCTTGATAAAAAAATGAACAAAAAATGTGTAGACCAATTTTTTTTAATTTTGAAATTCTAAATTGAACAAAAAAAACCGAATGGTTTTATGCCTTCTAGTTTTTGAGAAAATTGAAAATAACTGTAACTCCTTTTTTATAATTTGTTGGTATTAACGGTGATCTCACTTTGAAAATTAATGTGGGGGAGTACGATTACTACGGCGCGGCGGCGCAGCAAAATAAGAACGGATTTTATAGAGAGGCTTACCTAATACAATCAATTTTTACTACGGGAAGTGGGTCTATCTCACTCCGTTTAGGTGGGAGGGGCATTTTAGAAAAAAATGACTTAATATGGAAAACAAAACATTAAAAAACAACGGCAACACTTTCAATAAAGTACTTTACCGTTTTTGAAAGCCGAAGATATGTTCTTTAATCCTGAATTTAAATTAAATTATTCATATCAACAGTTTTTGAAAAATTTGCATGCAAACTCAAAATCTTGATACAAAAATGAACAAAAAATGTGTAGACCAGTTTTTTTTAAATTTTGAAATTCTAAATTGAACCAAAAAAACCGAATGGTTTTATGTCTTCTAGTTTTTGAGAAAATTGAAAATAACTGTAACTCCTTTTTTATAATTTGTTGGTATTAACGGTGAGACTTTGAGAATCAATGTGGGGGAGTACGATTACTACGGCGCGGGGGCGCAGCAAAATAAGAATGGATTTTATAGAGGGGCTTACCTAATACAATCAATTTTTACTACGGGAAGTGCGTCTATCTCACTCCATTTAGGTGGGATGGGCAATTTTCTCCAGAATGACTTTAAATGAAGAAAATTAAAAAAAGGCATCAATAACAATGATTAAATAATAGGTTTTCTGAAGCCAGAAACTTGTTATTTTATTATTTGTTTCAACCAAGTTATTTGTGTTAATAGTTTTTGAAAAAATTACTTTGAAACTCAAAACTTAGCGGTCCACCCAAGCCCAAGGTACTGTTTATTACAAATAAACTGAAAGCACACCAACTGACAACATAGGCGCCTGCCTGGCGACTGAGCATACTCTAAGCGGAGCAACGGAGTCACATGAGCGGGACAAAGGACCCAAAAAGGGAGTTAAAATCTTTGAACCATCAAATATACTATTGTTAGAGAAAACTATTGACAATAAATTCCGTTGAAAGTCGGTTTGGAAAAATCGCCCAAAATTGAGGAAAGAACGCCCAAATTTTACAAAAAATTATTTATATTCAAAATACTTGGGTGACATACCTCAATGTTTATACGCCGCGCCGGAATGCTGGGACCTAGCATACTCTATTTATTTATTTATACTCTATTTATTTATTTATAGCAAAAAAATAAAAATCTCATAAAAAGGTGCTTTTAATAATTTTCAATTTTCTCAAAAACATAAAGACATAAAACCATTCGATTCAGAATTAATATTACCATTTACCACTAAAAGCCAATTTAGCGCTTTATTTCACAATTTTGAAAAAAAGGGTCTAAAATTTTTTTTTCAATTTTTAGTTGTCCAAATGCAATTGTAAATTAGAAAAACCTTCATTTGGATGGGCACGATCAGGTGACCTCGGTGGTGCAATGCGTAGTGCAACGGCCTCTCAAGTAGCTTGGTCTAGGTTCGAATCCAGTTGACGGCAAAATAATTTATAAATTAAAATTGGAACTATAGACTAAGCACCACTAAAAGGAATCTGATGATTGGTGTGGCAGCTATGAAATTGCAATAATTCCAGCCAAAAATGTAATACTCGGTGGTAGCTAACACAAGTGGTTGTTGTTCATTCAAAACCTTCAATGTTAAATATGACGGAGCGAAAGCTATGCAGCCTAACTGCAAGTGTTATCACGAGAAAACACCATTGAATAATACTTTATTGTTAGTGTTGTTTTTGTTTTTAAATCTTTTTTTTTAATTTTAAGTCATTTTGCCCCTCCTGCCTAAACGAAGGGAGATAGATCTCCCCTCCCATAGTAAATAATGCTTGTATTAAACCCCTCTACAAAATTCCGTTATGATTTTTCGGCGCCGGAGTTATCGTACTCGTGCCCTCCATAATTGTGGGCACATAGAAAATAGAACGCACGATACTTTTTAACAACTGTTTTACTTGCAACTGCAGTTCTTGTTGCGGCACTCTATTGTGTTCAGCGAGTTAAACTGTATTTCAGTGATACCGCAGTTATTCAGCGACTATTATGTCTTTATTATTTGAATAAATTTTTTTGTTAATTTGTTAATTATTTTCCGATTTTTTTTTTTAACAATTTCGTGAAATCCTGCTGCAAAGATTTTCACCCCACAACCTTCCACCCCCAAATTCACATATAATATATTTCAAATCAACAATCTTTTACAGAATTCACATATGCAATTTAAATCATAAAGCATCGATGTTTTTATTTAATTGGCGTAAAAGCGATCTGTTCTCTCTTAACTCGCAACTTTAAAAAAAGGTAACTTCTAAGAAAAATGTCATCAGCGGAACAATTAACGAGAGCTTCCTTTGAAATATGAAAAACCCCAAATATGTCTTTCAACTGGTTCTGAAAAGTTCCACATCAAATGATTACACTCTTGGTATAACGCAAAAGTTTATTATTTTCTTAGGAATAATTTGTTATATATCTAATAAGGTTATGTATAACTAAGTAGGGTTGCCTAGCAGTGAATATTAGAGAATTAAAAAAAACTTGAACTATTTTGAAACATTTTTAAAATTAATTCATTAATTTTTTTTTTTTCGAATATAAAAACTGCTTTTAGAAAGTATTTATTTAAACATACATACAATTTTTGTTTTGAATATAGGAATGGAAAGTTATTTAAATTTTCTTTTTTTTTTCATATATACAGAATAAATTAAAACAAACAAAATTAATAAAAATAATAAAATACATTTTGAAAAATATGAAAGTTTAGTTTTTGAAAATTTTATGAAGAATGAATGAAATTAATATTAAAAATTCAAATTTGTTTTATTTTTTTAAATTATTTTTTGAATTTTTTATAAACCTGTAAAAGTAAAAGTGACCTTAACTCCAGAAATAAAAGTGTTTCGCCCAGGTATAACAGTGGGCTCTTCAGTGAGTCTTATGATGTTATGATTTCTCTACTAAGACACAACTTTTGGTCGATGTTTATAGACTCTTATAAAGAAAAAATATTCGATAAACCAACGTGTTTTAATCGTTAGAACATGCTAGCCCATGACAACCCCGATTTTCGTGAAAAAATCATAATGAGTGACAAGGCACATTTTCATTTGAATGAATATGTGAATAAACATAATAGTCGGTTGTGGGCAATAGAAAATCCTCAAATTATTCATCAGTCACCTTTGCATTCATTAAAAGTTAGAGTCTGGGGTGCAATTTGGTCAGGAGGAATCATTGGACCTTACTTCTTTGAAAATGAAAACGGCGTATTTGTATTCCATACATAACTGCCGACAGTAAATAAAACATTTATCAATATAAGATCCATTCTCTTTCATTTAATCAAAAATTATAAACAAATAAAGTAGTATACCTTCCCAGCGGACACCCTGTTTAATAATGCTGCTTTATACAAATTTCAAAATAATTTATTTTTTTTTAAACGAAATTGAATGTTTTCAAAATTTATATATTTTTTTTTTTTTAAATTAAGTTATTTAAAAAAAAATGCGTAATTTATTAAAACTGCTTTGTATACTTTAAAATTTTTTTAAAACATTTCTCTTAAGACAGGTCCCTAACTTATTTTATTTTGAAAATACTTTTTAAAAGTTTCGTAAAGTAAATTTTTTAAATTTAGATAAACAATTAATAAAGTACCTACATATTTGACTTTTTAAATTTTGCAAAAATCCTTAGTTAGAATTTTTGAAAACTATTCTTTTGCAATTTTTTTTTATTGCTTTTCTTTAGTTTACTTGAATTTTGAATAAATATTTGGAGCTAAAAGAAATCAGTATTTGATTGAAGACGAGATGAGAGTACTGAACCTATGTGGAATTCTGATCGATCTAAGTGAAATCCTCAAGATTTTTGTGTGGACCCGGGTAGCCCGTAGCGTAGCTTAATTGTCAGTGCGTTGGACTGTCGGGCTGCGCTGGAGGTCTGGGTTCACTTCTTAGCCGCGTCCACGAGGAATTGACAAATCCTTCAAGAGTATCACTTGTCATGAATAAGTGCTTCTCGTCTAGCCGTTCCGATTCGGCATACAATTGTAGGTCCCTTTCATTCCTGTCGACACACGCACACAGGAACGGTTGCGAGTTGTTAGTTACTAGGCCCTGTTTCTTCACGAGCTGTTGCGCCACCCAATTTATTTTTAAAGGACTAGGGTCCGTCAAAAGTTCACATATTGATTAGTGAACTTATCACCCAACCCAGTGGGTTAGAACTCAGTTGTGGACTTTTGACATATTTATTTATTTGTATTTAATTTAATCGCACGAGGGAACTGTTAACGAGGATTTTTTAAAATTCCTTTAAAAGAAAACTAATTTTCGAGCTCAATTTCTGTATTTATGCCAGATTTCCACTTGTCATTTACCAACTGACGAAAGACTTATTTTTGCGTCTTTTAGCAAAATGACAAGTGGAAATAACCTAAAATTGCTTGTTTTTGAACTGGCAAACTCTGTCAATGAAAGACACTTATTTGACAGAAGATATAGATAAAAGGTCCGATCCTTTACTTTGTGCACAGAAAATCACAAACTGTCAGATCTTGGAGAGGAACGTTGATATATTCTATTATCATAACTGTGCCAAAGTACGGGAACGCAAATTCAACCAAATTCCGTATTACCTAATGTGCTGGACAAGTAAGGCACGATGTTTGGCTTTCATTCTTTTGCTCTCAAATTGACATTTTGCTGTGCTGTGATTTTCAGTCCGAAGAAATTTCTCGGACTGAAAATCACAGGTAGGGGAAATTATTTACTCTCTCGTGAGCGTTGTTTTTTGTAAAAAACTGTCAAATTATTGAGTACGGGAACGGCTTTGGACTGAAAATCACACAAATGCACAGAAAATCACAGAAATTTAAAGTAAAGGAACGGACCTAAAGTTTTATTAGAAGTGAATGTGTTTTTTTTTTCAAATTTTAGTTATTTTTTGTAATTTGACGGGTAAAAGAAAATGAATTCTGTAAAATGAGTGATCAGAGTGTATTAGTTATGCCAATTCAGAGGATGGTAACATTTTGTAGACAATAAATCAAGAATTAGGGAGTCTACTCCTGGAGTGGGCAACGCCCAGATGACCCGATCTTTAATGCAGTTCAATAAATCAGGAGATCGCTCTAGAAATGTTAACTGGAAATGGTTGGAAAACAGCCGAAATTTCAGGTGCATACACTCATTTTGGACAGTGCAGGAATTTGTTGAAATAGAACATAGTTGAACAGTTTTTTTTACTACACATTTATTTTTTTAAATGAAAGCGGAAATAAATGAAAATTGGAAGAGTATATTTGCATTACTATTTCTGATTTTTGATAACAAAATAATTTGTTTAGTTTAGGTGTAGTAGGCACTGATGAGACAGTAAACTTTTGCAAAACTGCAAATAACTTTTTTTCTTTATGAATCTTTATGTTTTAGAAAAAAAAACTCCTTCTGCATACATCTACACAAATTTCATCGAAGATCTCACCATGAGTATCAGTTTGGAACGTACCAATCCAAGTGGAAATATTTGTTAATGAACTGACAAAGGAATATGTCAAAATTCTTTGTCTTTGACAAACTAATTTGTGTCAATTAAAGACACAAGTGGAAATAAACTGGCATTCGAATCTTTCAAAGACCCAATTGACATAGTTCGAATTCATCCACAAGTGGAAACCTATCATTAGGAATTTCTAGTCTATTGGCTCGCACACTTGACTGCTACTAATTCAAACGTTGACTATGAGAACCCTGTTCGATGTAACTGCCAACAACAGATCGAATAATAATAATAAGATACTTTTGTAAACCTCATTTATTCACTGTAGTTGATGTTGAGCACTCGATCAGTGTTAACTGTTTTGTATATAGGTGCCGGTTAATTTCAAAAAAAAAAACTGAAGCAATTCAAAGGAACTTGTCTAAAATATTAATATTTGAATATCAAAGATGTGTGTGACCGTAAAAGGATGCTGTTGCTGTAGCCTACGTACCGCTGGTTTAATTCATGGTTGGGCTGGTATTGCAATTTTGCTTTTAGCCATTAGTTTCACAATAAATCGTATGATAAACATTGATCGTTTTGCTGCAGAAATTTCAATAGATGATAATATGACAATAAATTCTTACCACATTAGAAGGAGTAAGTGTTAAAGGAATTTTTTTTATTTATTTTTTTTTTTCTTGCTTAATATTTTCAACATCTTTTCAATTTATATAGGAACTCTTGAGCAAGAATTCTATAGTCTGGTAGTTTATTTCTTCGATGTTTTTATTTCTGGATTACTTATAGCTGGAGTTACAAAAGTAAGTATCAAAATATCTATTTTAGGGCAACATATTATTGTTTGTGAATAGTGTTACCTTAATTAGTAGTGAGTAAAATGGTTTTGTAGAAAAAAAAAAATAAGTTAAATATGGGAAAGGCGATTGTCGAATTTTCAAACGTGTCTATACATTTTTCAATATTCCAAAAAAATGTGAAATTTTGATGGTAATTTTTGTTTTTTTTTTTCGAACTTAAATTTAATTTGGTTGAAAATCTTACTATGCAATTCTGTTAAAGGTATAGGTACCTTTTAGAAGCTTCTGTAAAAGAAAATTTATTTAAATCGGTTTAAAATAAAATAAAAAGGTGAAATAGAAAACTAAATTTTTGTATGTTGAATCAGAAACTTCGCAATTTCAATAATACAATTTCAAACCAACCAAAAACAAAAAAACACACAATGTGAACTTTGTAATTTTGAAGATGATGTCAGAAAATATTCCAAAATTGCGCAATTTAATCCAGTAGGAGCATAGTATATACAACCCACTATTCAATATTAAACGTTTCAGTGACGATTCTTACAAACATTTGCATATTTTAATTATAGATTTGCTAATAACTGAATAAGCAAGTTTGAAAATATTTGTATATACCTATCTGAAATACCTTTTCATTGCTGTTTCTTGTTAAGCGATTAATCAGTTTGGCTACACGTTTTGGGGTTTTCCCCCAAACCTGTGTAAAGATGCATTTTGAAGGAAACTTAAAAAGATTATTTTCTATAGCTATAAGAAATAAAATATGGTATAATCTCACAATTTACCTACAGAAAAAATATTTTCATCTGAAATTTGCTTAATTAGTTTGACAACTCATTTTATTATGAACTTTAATTGAATTGGCCACTAAACGCAGTGTATTTAGGGTTTGACCCCTGCTTTGTGCTTGATGACATTGTCCTTTTACTTGTTGTAACTGGAAGTTCCCACACATCGTAAATTGGAGTTTGGCCAACATCATTTGTACACACTTACCCGAATAAGTTGCATTTAAATCTAGCATATTAGAACTTTTTGGTGATTTGAGTTAGTGATACCTAAGTGCCCCAACACGAAGGAATTTACAAGAACTTATTCAGGTAACTACATGCACTTCAAAAATTGGTATTTTTTATTCCATATATTGCGCACAAAAGTGCCACACCTGCTAGTGTGAAACTGGCCCAAGTTGTGCTAGAAATTGCATTTCAGTGTCAAATTCAGCCGGTTAGCATGTTAAAATATAAATAACTAAAAGCCTGAATACTTAAGTGCCCCATTTTTATTATTCCTCAGAAACTGAATTTTAAGGTTTGAAAAATAATTCCGTTATTTTTTACTTAACAATTGTGACTTTTGGATTTTTATATATATTAACTGAGAAATCCTTTTTTGTATTTTGAAGTCCTGATGTCAATAAACGTTACAGTTATTTAAAAAAAACATAAAGTTTGTAAAAAGTCAGAAATGGATACCTGGACCCTCTTCCATAAAAAAAAAATAAATCGGGTGGCACAACGGCTCATGAAGAATCAGGGCCTAGTGACTAACAACTCGCAACCATTCCTGTGTGCGCCTATCGACAGGAATGGAAGGGACCTACAATTTTATGCCGAATCCCAACGGATAGACGAGAAGCACTTATTCGTGACAAGTAATACTCTTGGAGGATTTGGCAAGAGGCAGTAGCCCTGAAAAAAAACTTTTTAGTTTTTTAGGTGGACGAGGCTGGGAAGCGATCCCAGACCTCCAGCGTGACAGTTGAACGCACTAACCATTAAGCTACGGGCTACTACGGACCCTCTTCCATACGAATGCGAAATCTATGAATCTATTTTCAGTCTCGTCTCGATCTCGTCTCGGCCTCGTATAATTAATTCTCGTCTCGTTCTTGTCTCGGAAAAATACGATTTGCGGACAACCTGTTGATTATTGGATCGAAATATTTTCGATTATAGTTTGATTATGTGCAGAAGAAAATAAATACTAAGTAAAATTGGATTTTTTTAATTTATTAGACTTTCTGTAAATTTCGGTCCAAATATACAGTCTCGTCTCGGTCTCGTCTCGATTGTTTAGAAGGCAGTCTCGTCTCGGTCTCATCATGCGCGACCGAGATCGAGACTGAGACTTTTCTCGTCTCGTGACCAGCCATACCTACGGATATGCGTGTGCCAAGTTAGCCCCCTTTTTTTTGAATTTGAAATTTGTGAAAGTAGTTCCAGGTTGTTCCGGAATTTTTCCGGATTGATACAATTTTTTTTGAAAAATATTCAAAAATGGGGGTTTTAGTCCCAAAAAACCGTTTCTGACCTAGCCCCCCTTTTTTCGAAAATCGAAATTTTAAAAGTTGTTCCAGATTCTTCTGAATATTGTTCCAAGTTTTTGGACCTCCATGTTCACAATTTCCTTTTTTCGAAATCCATTTTATTATATTTTTTCAGGTTTCAAAAAGTGTTCTTAAAAAACAAAGAAGCCCACGCCTCTTTCCCCCACCCCCCCTTTTCTTTTCTAAAAATCTTTGATTCCAAATATCTGTCAATAAATACATGCATGTGCCGAAAAAATTTTGTTTATTTATTTATTCATCATAAATTAGAGTTAACAGTAACTCTTGCAGACTAGCGAAATACAAAATTTGTCTTAACATACTGTAATATTTTGCCAAGGGTTCGCCAAAAAAAACTTATTTCTTAAACTGAACAACAATTACTTTACAAAAATAAAACAGCTTTATTTCACTTTAAATACTTTACTTCCAATACTTTTATTATAACAAGCACAATTCACAATTTTACACCGATGTTTATTCGTTCACTTTCAAAATCAAAACTGAGGTCTTCGGACTGGTGGCCCTGTATTTATATCCGAGAAAAAGCTACTAGAATCTTCTAAAGTCCTGGAATGTGCTGGAATTTGCTGGAATAAGCTTCCCCTCCACAAGTCTCCACAAGTCTCCACAAGTAGATCAAAAGCTCTCAAAAGCTTTAGTTCAGTTAATTATAGCAGTTTTCAGTGGTTTATGTATTGGATAACATTAGTGTGGTTTAGGTATTGGATAACATTAGTTAATCTTTTGTTCAAAGATGGCGCTACTAATTTATTCTGTTATAGAAGAATAAAAGATGTCGTTGTTTGCATAAATGGGCATATTCACCACAATACATTTTAGTTAATTAACCAGAAAGAATAGGCTAAGCATATTTTTAAATGTATCCCTGCTCAAATGAAAATTAAAATCAATTAAATCAGATATTTGGTTAATTTCTCTGACACAGCGAGATATTGGCTCGTTAACAGCATAATTTACTCTATGAATTACCTCATGGAATAATTAACGATTCCTAAGCACTCGAGTTGGAGCATGCTCATTTATAAGAGACAATAAAAACGGGAAGTCAATTTCATAGCATAAGATATCTTTAATAAACATTATGGAATACATTTTGCGGCGGTTTTCTAAGGTCTGAATGCCAATAAGTTGAAGTCGAGTATTATAAGGTGGCATACCATCAACGTTCCATCTAAGTTTATAAATAACTATTCTTGTAAATTTTCTTTGAATTTCTTCAATTCTTCAAGTCTTAGAATTCAGTATATCAGCCTAAAAACGATCTTTTAAAAAACATTTTCAAGTTGTTTCAACAAAAAAAAAAAAAAAAACAAAAATCCAAAAGTTGTTCCAAGCCGAAACTTATTTTGCCAAATAGCCTCCAAAATTGCATCCAAAAATATAAATAATTGAAAGCCTTATCACATAAAAACAAATATGTCACGTTTTATCTCCCCTCTTCCCGCCTTTCAAAATTCCAAAATTTGAAAAACTAAACTTGGTTCATTTTTAGGAATTATAACTTTATTCTTAAAAACACCACCACGGCCCCCCTTTCCAAAAACCCAAAATTCAAAAATGGATCCAAATTGACATACAACCAAATGTAGATTTCATGTACAAATAACCATAATGAAAGATCTTACAGCTAAAAAGGGATTTTTAAGATACTAAATAAATAAATTCAATTTTTGCATTTTTCGGAATCCAACAAAAGATAAATAGCTTTGTTTACTGTAAAAACATCTTATTCACCAATCAACAATTTATGAAAAAACATAATTTAAAAAAAAATTATCACAAACACCCCCCCTCCTACTTTTCCCAATGTTGAAAATGCTAGCAAGTATCATTAAGGGCTGGCGCTGGCGCTGGCGCCAACATGCAACTTTCAGTCACAAAACTGTTTGGTTGCTAACATGAATCATATGCATTTATATGAAAGTGCCATATAAATGCAAATGATTCATTTTAGCGTATAAACAGATTCGTGACTGAAAGTTGCATGTTGCAAGGAATAGAAGATCTTAGACCAAAACTAAATTACTTACGATATTACATTAAAACTCTTGAGTTAAGCTCCCCTCTTCAAATTTAAAAATTCTTACAAGTTTGTTAGGATTTTCTAGCACTCTTCTAAAAATGTCCAATCCAATATAACTAAAAAAATAAATTTTAATTATTTTTAAATAATTTTAAAAAATTCTACACGGATCTCTCTTGTTTTTTTTTTTCAAAATGAAAACTTAAGAATAACTTCTAGATGGTAATTAATATAAAACTCATTGTTCTATAATTTTATTAAAAAAGAAATGAATATAAAGCACACAAAATGTACGATCTAAAATTAAATTTAAAATTCAAAAACATGTTCCGTCAGGTTTTTCTAGGGCTCTTCTAAATTGTTCTAAGCTTTCATTTCTTAAAATTGATATTTAGTATGAGAAATTCAAAAAAAAAGCTACCCCGCCCCCCTTTTCAGATATCTAAAATGTAAAAATTGTTCTAGGTGCAGAATCACTCAAATGCAATTGTTCCAAGGATAAAAATGTGTGGCTTCCCGGACAATCTAATAAAAAGCATTTTTGGTGTCTTTAACTACGGTTTTACCGTTGATTTTGTTAACTGATAATTTTGTCATTCTTGACGTATTGTAGCCATGTTTGCGAACGATTCATTGTTTTTCTCATTGTTTTCCCTATTTCGAAGATAGCTGCATACTTTTGCAATCTTGTGACCTTGATAGAGACTGCTATAGCCATCGTCCTGATAGTTTCGAATTTGAGCGTTTTTCTTTTCGGTTAGAACACTTCCTTTTGGAAAAATTGTTAATTTCGTAAGAAAATGTCTTCAACTGTTTATTATTTGATTTTTTTGCATACTATTTTTAACACAACAACTTTTAACTATTTTCTGAGCTAATATGTTGTTTTTGAAGGTCTATTTAAACGAATGACACACAAAATAAGGTCGATTTTGTGAACCATAAGACTAACAATGTTTTAGCAGGATTCAAAATTCTTCCTGGATCTGAATCCTCATATTACACTTAATAAATTCTATAATTAGATAAATGTCATAATTATAAAAGGTTAAGGAGAAATTGTTATTGAAACAAATCTGTACCTATTTAAACGAGTGAATTGGAGTCTATGCACATAGATAAGTGTATTTAATTAGTTGTTATTAAATATTATGATTAAAAAAAGCGCCTATAGCCCGATCATTTTAGACAAAATTTCACCATATATCAAAGTTAAATGAAGTACAAAATGTTTTGATGCAGTTAGGTTGCAAAGATGGAGTAGAACATGAAACCACCGTTTTAGACCAAAATTTGATATGGTGTGTGCCCGGAATTTCGGATTTTGTGTTTTGTCGATTTGCAGGCTTATTTTGCATTTCTCGCTAAAAATGGTTATAACCAAACGTAAAGATAATACAATTTTCTAATTATTTATTGCTTATAATAATCTAAAAGTGATAAAATTAGGATATTTCCCCCGTTTTTTTGCAACTTTTGGACCATTTTTCTTAAAAATAAGTGAGACATTTATATGGAAGAGTTGAAGAAGAATTAATTCCCTACAACTTTTGTTAAAACAACATTTCCGTACGACGACTAGATCATGGTCAGAAACTCGATGAACACAAAGACATGGCGGAAGCAATCTTATCCATAGCCAACAATTTTTATTTAATGTTTATTTACGAATTTACTGCAATCTCAATCTTTTTGGTCGACATTCAAATTCAGTATTTTCTGAATATTGCGTTTTTCTCTGAGTTTGGTCTTGAGTATTGGTTTCATAGGTGTAACTTTTCTCGAACTGCACAGAGAAATCGTATAAAATTTCCCCGTCGAGTTTTTTATTCCGGGCATTTGTTCTTTTATTTTTTATTTTTATTTCGAAATTAAAGGATTCGAATTTATTTGTTTACTAGCATTTGCGGCAGTAGCTTCAGAACAAAATTTGTATCATGGCAGAGTGCTTTATATGTAAAAATTCATTGAATATTGGCGAAATTTCCACTGCTAAGGAAAGGGACATGAAAAAGCTGTTATCAGCAAGTATTGAAAGAGGTGGGAAAGATTACCAAGAGGGACTGAAAGGATTGCATTCAGTGACAATCCATTCAGCCTGTTGGCGTAATTACACGAAAGAAAAATTGATTTTGGCTGATCGTCCTCGAAGGCTCACATCTACTTGAGAGCCTTCACCCTCGACAACATTAGAAGAACCCGTAAAGCCAAGTTTTGATTTTTATAAATTATGTTTTATTTGTGCAAGACCAGCGGATAATGCTTTCCTTGCAAACCAAATTAAAATTACTCCAAAATCTCGTATAAGGGTGTGTTTAGTAACATCGAGTACTATACAAGAAAATGTTTTTAAAAATTTTTTGAATAGAGACGATGTTTTTGCGCGGGAAGTACTTGGGCGTTTAAATGATGTCCCCGAGTTGGTTAAAGTGGAAAAGGACGACCATTTTCTAAAGAAGTTGATACAGCAATGCACAATATTTTTGAGTAGATCAAAAATAATTCTGACGAATGCCAATTTACAATTGCACACCTAATTAAGCAAATTAAAATTGATTACAAGCCCCATATTTCTCCCGTTAAGGAGCGCTTACTCATTCAGCTTACTCATCAAGTTCAAAAATGGCTAGGAGTTAAGCTGGAACCAACAGAATGGGGGTGGAAAAAAACAACAAGGTGCCTTCAACCTATCGACAATGACGCATCTCCTGCACCAGAGTCCCTTCTAAGGAACAATTTCTTGCAAATGCAAGACGGGCTGTGGAATAGCTTACGGCTGTCGCAAAGCTGGGCTTCAATGCACGCAAATCTGTGAAATGTGTGGTGTTAATTCGTGCACAAATGCCCCGGACATACAAGTCGACGAAGAAAGCGACGAGGAAATTTTAGACAATTTATCTGTGCAGTTCGAGAAAAATTGCACCGAAGAAACTGAGACTGAAGTTGGTCTTCAATCTCAGTTTCTTCAATGCAACTTTTCTCAGAGAGAAACGCAATCTTCAGTCAATTCTCAAGTTGAATGTCCACCAAAAAGATTGAGAATGCAGTAAGATGCAATAAACATTAAATAAATATAAATATTTTTATCTGTGGATTAGGCCTACTGGGGAAACCACGATAAAAAAACACACCGAAAACTCTACCCCCACAGTGGTGTGGAAATGTGTTGAATCGCTTCCGCCATGTCTCTGTGTTGATCGAGTTCCGGCCGTGATCTATTTGTCGTACAAAAATGTTGTCGATACAAAAGTTGTAGGGAATTCAGTCTTCTATAACTCTTTCATTTAAATGTTTCACTTATTTTTAATAAAAATGGTCCAAAAGTTAAAAAAAACGGGGGAAATATCTTAATTTCATCACTTTTTGCTTTTTGCTATTATAAGCAATAAATAATTATTTCACACAAAAATTGTCAAGATAGAAAGATTGCAAATTGCATTATCTTTACTTTTGGTTATAACCATTTTTAGCGAGAAATGCAAAATAAGCCTGCAAATCGACAAAACACAAAATCCGAAATTCCGGGCACACGCCATATCAAATTTTGGTCTAAAACGGTGGTTTCATGTTCTACTCCATCATTGCAACCTAACTGCATCAAAACATTTTGTACTTCATTTAACTTTGATAGAATTGCTAAATTTATCGGGCTAATACTGCATGTGATCCACCATTTTCCTTAATTTTGATGGCATGCGCAGAACTGGACAAAAATTAAAACGCTACCTTGACTTTTAGGGCCTTTTTATTGAGAGAATCTAATCCGAAAATATCTAGTCGACAAAAGTCGATCAGAAATTCTTGATCGAATTTATTTTTCTATCAAATATATTTATTCATAGTAATCTAAGAGAAAAACATTAACAACCAGATTTTGGAAATATCGATTGTAGACTTTAAGCCTGTTTAACTTTTGAATAGAATCTCGCAATAAGCCTCTTTTGTGTTTGTTTTGATATTTTCGTTGTTGTAGCATGTTTTTTTTGATTAACTATGTATATGGATAGTTTCTGATGAAAAAATACGGCTTTGTGTTTATTATTTGCAATTTCCGGAGAATTCATAAAAACTTGTTGCATAATATTATTGCAGATAACTAACGAAACAAACGGCAACCTTCAAGGAATTTGACTGATTTAAGTGTTAAAAAATTGCGAATTCCGCATCGCAAAAAATCTCAGCAAAATATTATTATTTATTTGTTTTTTTTTTTCGTATGACCCCCCCTCCCCCAAGCACGTGCTCGCTGCTCACATTTACAATTAGAAGCACAAATTTAATGGTGTTTTCCTTTGGTAGACAAAAATTAATTTATTTTGATCTTTTGTAAATGCAGAATTTGACTGTTTTTGGGTTCCATTGGGAAAATAAATTGATTTAATTTTGATTAAAAATCAATTTTGCAGATCTGTTGGGAGATTACCCTCTCCCTTCCCATGCCCTGACACTTTTACAATTTTAATCTGTCAGTTTTCAAAAAATAAAAGTTTGTATGTTCATTGTTTGAATTTATTTCGATTGTGAAATTTATATTCAAAATATGAAATGTGCGCTAAAAAGCCAATGCATTCAAAAGCGCCTAGATATCTACCATATATTTTTTTTTTTTTCATTTTTAATTCTTAACTCAGTTTAACATAAGAGCAAGAGTGTCGCAGTCGTACATTTTATTGGTAATTATGCTTCCAATAATTTTAAATTATTTTACCGCGCAAGGATTTACCCCCTTATTTATAAAGAAAAAATAGTTATTTCAGCTCCCGTGTTTAGGAAAACTACACCGTGGAATAAGAATTTTCGGGACTCAAACTAAAGGCACTTGCTTAGTGCTCCATTTGAGTCCGAAACATTTCTATTCCATGGTGTAGTTTTCCTAAACATGGGAGCTGAAATAACTATTTTTTCTTTATAAATACGGGGGTTAATGTTTAACTTCACTTATTTTATAATTCATATTTTATATTTTTTTCTTTTTGTTTTTCTTTTCTTTAGAACAAACATTATTTGTTACTGCCTTGGATGATATTAAGAGCTATTGCACTAGTATTTGCAGTTCCAATTGGTCTTGTGTTTTTGTTTTTCTCAGCATTTTTTAAGCCAGGAATTTTTATAGTTGCTTTGTTTTATTCATTAATTATTGGTAAGCTATATGAATATTCTTATTAAAATTGTTTATAGTATACTTAAAATGAAGCACAATTTAAATAATTTAATTTAATTTCTTATTTACTTCATAGGTTTGTTCACTTGGTCCTGGATTGTTATTTATTCACTTTACGAAGAAATACGCAATTCAGCGAATAAGCCATTAATACCAGTGACAGTTCAAATGCCAATGCCATCGGCATTGCCGCCATACTATGAGAACCAAGGTGGTCCACTTGGTCCGGCACCACCATATCACATTTTTGACAAACATAGTATATAATTCGAAATTAATTTATTAAATTAAGGCAGTAAATTTATATGTTGTATTCGTAGTTTTGAGTTTGTTTGTATAAACTACTGTGGGTGGTATGTGCTTGATTTTTGACAACTGAAACATCTTTATAACAAAAATTTAATACCTATTTTTAAAATATTACAAGGGTCCTTAAATTTGTAGGGCCTTTCTTTGTATGCACTTACAATATGCATTTGAAAAAAATTCATACAATTATATAAAGCTAAACCCTAAAATGAGATCTAAGCTTCATAAATGTACTTGGAAGTACCGAATTGAACAAAATGATGACAAAATCAACCAAGCCAATGACTTAGATATTCGAAAATAGCTCAAAACAAGCAATTTGCTCAAAAAAACACCAAAACTTTATTTCTATTACTCGATTTTTTTGCCAGAAACCTGGCATATAGTACTACTGAAATGTTATAGAAATAACATGTACGAAGTTTAATCAAAATCGTAAGTGCCATTTTGGAGAAAACTGAATGAACCTAATCGTTTGGGCTCTACCTCGATATACATAAGGACGCACAGACAAACGAACCGACGGACGCGCCATCTAATAAATAACTTGAAAGCTCCGAAGGAGAACCTGCTTAAATGTATGAAAGCTGGTCTAGGAACCAATAACAACGAGACATATGTCGTTGAAAAGGTATTTTTGTGTACATGAATACTAACTATGACAGCTCATTTCAAATCGCTGTGTGAAAAAAGTTATTGGCCAAATAAAATTTTAATTTGGTGCATATTATTGAAACTTAAAATGTAAGTATGTAGTATAGGCAACAATGTAGCCTTACCAATAACAACAAGACATATGTTTCTGAAAAGGTCTTTTTATGTACAACAGAAGCTATGTGGATAGCTTACTTCAAATCCCTGTGTGAAAAAAGTTATTCCATAATTAAGATTGTGATGTGTTGAATTTTGGTATAGAAAATGTACATTCGGTAGGTATGTAGTAGGCAAAAATGTGTTGGTCCAACCAATAAGAACGCTGCGTCCTGCGTACGTCGTTGGAAAGGTATTTTCAAGTACTACAATAGTAACCAAGACAGCACATTCCAAATCGCTGTATGTGAAAAAGTTATACGATAATAAAGATTGTGATGTGGTGAATTTTAGTATAGAAATGAGTATTCAGCATTAGCAAAGTCTTTTATTTCATACTAAATTGTACCTAATAACAATCTCAATTATCGAATAACTTTTTTCACACAAACGTACGGTCTAGGTAACTATTGTGGTACATAAAAATACCTTCCCAACGACGTACGTCGCGTTCTTATTGGTTGGACCAACACATTTTTGCCTATACTACATACCTACCGAATGTTCATTTTCTATACCAAAATTCATTACATCACAATCTTAGTTATGGAATAACTTTTTTCACACACGGATTTGAAGTAAGTTATCAAGGTAGCTACTATAGTACATAAAAAGACCTTTTCAGAAACATGTGTCTTGTTGTTATTGGTAAGGCCAGTACAGTGTTGCCTACACTACATACTTACATGTTATGTTTCAATAATATGTACCAAATTACAATTTTAGATGGCCAATAACTTTTTTCACACAGCTATTTGGAATGAGCTGCCAAAGTAGTATTCATGTACACTAAAATACCTTTCCAACGACATATGTCTCGTTGTTATTGATTATGTAGACCGTTTTGTCCGGTTCTCCTTTAAGTTTCAGTTCAAAGGACTTGAAAGTTTTTGAGTATCTAAATAACTTATAGATTTTTGTTCAGCTTCATCTAAGGGAATACTACAAGACGGCGCGGGGCAAAGAAACTGCCACGGGGCAAAAAAACTGCCGCGGGGCAAAAAAACTGCAGCGGGGCAAAAAAAACTGCCGCGGGGCAAAAAAACTGCAGCGGGCCAAAAAAACTGCTGCGGGGCAAAAAAACTGCGGCGGGCCAAAAAAAAATGCCGCGGGGCAAAAATACTGCCACGGGGCAAAAAAACTGCCGCGGGGCAAAAAAACTGCCGCGGGCCAAAAAAACTGCCGCGGGGCAAAAAAACTGCCGCGGGCCAAAAAAAAACTGCCGCGGGGCAAAAATACTGCCACGGGGCAAAAGAACTGCCGAGGGGCAAAAAAATTGCCACGGGCCAAAAAAACTAGCGCGGGGCAAAGAAACTGCCGCGGGGCAAAAAAAAACTGCGGCCGGCCAAAAAAAAACTGCCGCGGGGCAAAAAAACTGCCGCGGGTCAAAAAAACTGCCGCGAGGCAAAAAAACTGCGGGGGCCAAAAAAAAATGCCGGTGGGCAAAAAAATTGCTGCAGGGCAAGAAAACAGCCGCGGCAAAAAAAACTGCCGCGTTTAACAAAAAATAAATTGTATTTTTAATAATATGTGCATTATTTTCGTAAGAAGGTTTTGTTAGCATGAATCATGAAATTTTTTCTGAAGTTTTCAAAAAATTTTGTTCATGGAAAATAACCTGTCTACGTTAGCAGACGTTAGTGGAGCATTTTTTAATGAAACAATCTCATATATTGAATATCGAAGCACTGATCTTCATTCCCATTTAAGGATGTGCAGATATTTTTCATTTTCATATATCCTTCGTTTTTTTAAGAACATTTTTCATTTTTTTACAAATAGATTGACCCATTGGAGAAGCATTTGCATAGAAATCCGGGCCCTGGATAAAGCAACTTTGCTTTACAGATTATTTAATGATATTATTTCCGATACCTATCATTTATCATATTTGAGTGTTTTTCTGTCAATCTCGCTACATTTTTTTTTGAAAATACTATAGGTAATTAACAATACAAATGCTGTAAGGCATACTGTAGGCATTTTAAAGAAAAAAAAGTAAAGCATATTTTTAGGTATTAAACTTCGAAACAGTTTATTCAAATTAAAAAAAATCTTTTACCATGCCAATTCTTGACGGAAATAAATGAAATTTGGTACACTTAATGATTTAGGGACGCAGAATTCAGTGGTACTGCCTTTATTTTTGTACTCGAAATGTGGGCTTCACAATTTAAGCCAGAACATGGTTCGAAATGTAAAACTTCCAAAGAAAGCCTTTTCAAAGCTAGGAATCTGTATGTGTATGTTTTGAATGTTTTAAGATATGTGCCCAAATGTGCACTAAAATATAAAAATGGTTCCAACATAGACATGTACCAAATTTAGAAAATTTAATCCAAAATTTTCCGCCAATTTCTCTAGGGATTAGAATTGTTTTGTGTGATATTACTTTAATATTTTATGTGGACTTTTTTTTTGTTGGCCTAATCTGATCGAACCTCAATTCTCTTGGTTTAAAGTTGATAAACCAAAGGAGAATGCCCAAAAATGTATGGGCGAAAAACCCAGAGTCAATTAAGAAAAGTCATACATGGTTTGAAAGGACATTAATTGTCGATAACAAATATGGAATCATTTTCTTAAAAATTATCCCCGGGACTGGATATGACAATTTAAAATTTTTAAAAACACAGTGTTTCTTCATGTAAACAAATTTAAAAGTGACACATCTTCATATTAATGTTGATTCATGTTATTAAATAGGTTCACCACAAGTTACTGAAATCAGCAGCCACAAGATGATTCTGTCTTTATTCATAAAAATGGCGGTTATCACCCATACTGTTACTCAACGGTTTCGAAAAAAAGTAGTTACCTACCTAAGCGTTAAGCATGCTGGGCAACAGTTTGAGGAAATAGTATGTGCAAGAACAACTTATAAATCATTCGCATACTGTTATACTAATGAATATATTAAGACCTGCCTTTTCCTTACTATGTAACTTTAAGACTCCGTAATGACAACGAAAACGGGAAAACTAAGAATTTTCAATGGCAGTGGTAAAATTCCGAAATGTTTTGTTTTCATAATTCATTCCGGAACTTATTAATTGATTTCTTGGATTAGAGTACTTTTAATATATTGGCGAGACTAGTTAGGTGCCAATTTATAACAGTTAACACGTTTTCGCATTAAAAGAGTGCAACATTCAGGGCACATGTATTTTCTCATATAGCTTCCTATACTATTGCTACCTAAAATACCAAACAAAAATAAAGCGTCCGTCACGCCTGTAACAATTTTTTTAGAAACAATTACAATTACTCCTGTTTCTGAAAAGTTCAAAATAGAATAAATTAAGATATGTAAAAAATTGTTGTTTTTTGTTTTTACATCGTTTGAATCTAATATCAAACTAAGAATTCTAATAGTTTACAGTAGTACAGTAAATAGTCGTTATGTATACTTATTAACCTTTTCAACTATTTTATAAATAACGGTTATTTGACGACTATTTTTTTTGAACAGGTATTATTTAACACAATTTTTTTCAATAGACAAAATCAAAGCAATATCAAACAAATCAATTCAAATAAATTTTAATTCTAAAAATTTGAAACATATCTGTATTGGAACCATTTTTATATTTTAGTAAACATTCGGGCACATATACCTACTAAGACATTTTAAACATAATTTCATAAGTTTCTAAATTAAATTTTTTTTTTATTTATTTTATTTTTTTCATAAGTTTCCTGGCTTTGAAAAGGCTTTCTTTGGAACTTTTATATTTCCAACTTTGTTCTGGTCTAAATTGTGAAGCCCCCATTTCGAGTACAAAAAAATAGGGAGTACCACTGAATTCTGCGTCCCCAAACAATTAAGTGTACCAAATTTCATTAATTTCCGTCAAGAATTGGCGTGTGAAAAGATTTTTGTCCACAGAATTCAACAAACGCACCACTTAGCGGCGGGTTCATTTGAGCCGGGACGAAAGGTGCTGGGACGAACTATACCCAACCCGATAAATGACTAATCCTAAATTTAAATTATTGTGCATTGAATGTTGCTATCTTTTAATGCGAAAATGTGTTAACTGTTATAAATTGGTACATTACTAGTCTCGTCGTTATAAGTTGTTCCTAATTCGTACGCACTACGCACATACTATTTCCTAAAACTGTAGTCCGGCATGCTTAGGTAGGAAACTGTTGAGTAACGGATTGGGTGATAACCGCCATTTCATGAATGAAGATAGAATCATCTTGTGGCTGCCGATTTTAGTGACTTGTGGTGAACCTAACCTGAATCAACCATAATATGAAGATGTGCCACATTTTTATTTTTTTTTACATGAAGAAACACTATAATGTTTTTAAAAATTTTAGATTGTCATATTAGGACGGGAGGCGACCGTAGGTTTACCTATCTCATCGAATGATGCCAATTCATAGCTTTAGTCTTAACATAAACAAAACCGCTGGTCGGACAAGGTTTTTCAGGTGGCAATGGCTAGAAAACGCATTTTTTCGGTTGCATTTTTGGCTAAGGATTTTTATAGATGGGGTATCAAATGAAAGCTTAAACTGCCATGGACTTATCTTAAAACAGAAGGAATTTTTGCTATCGCTGTCACACCCAAAAATTGCTGTGGACTCTTAGTCTATAACAGTATAGGCTCTAGCTCGATGTACATAAAGACATACAGGATACAGACAAACAAACGGACGGACGTCCTATCGAAAATATCTTTTTTGGACTTGTCCATCAGCGTAATGTTAGTTTTGATAAAACTTTGAATTTTTTTCAAAACGGACCTAATTTTATACATATCCTTGCTCTACAGTAATTAAACCATTTATAAGTTTCGCAAGCGCTCGTTATTATTTACTGTTATTTACTTGGCGAATAAGTTTATGAGGTTATTAAGTTATTAGCGTTCTGTGACTACCGTCCTTAGACAAGCTCGCTTTTTTTTTTTTGTTTTTGCAACCTTTATGGTAAAATATTATCGTACTACGTTCCAGCGCTATCTATTAAATAACTTGAAAGCTCCAAATTTAAGTTGCAGCTCAATGGAATTGCAAGTTTTAATGTTTCTAAATAAATTTTAGATTTTGATGCTCAGCCTCATCTAAGTCTGCACGTATAGCAGTGCGAGAAAGCGATGCGATGCGAGAAATGTTTCCGTGCGAGAAAAATATTTACTTTTATTCTTATAAACGTGGACACAGTGAAGCGATATTTGCTGCGAGTGTTGCGATTTTATCACATACTTATCGCAAGCATCACGTTCATAAACTCTATTTACCGCTTTTGCTCGAATCTCGAATACCTTCTCGCATCGCTTCTCGCATCGCTTCTCGCATCGCATCGCTTTGTCGCACTACTGTACGCGCAGCCTAAGGGAACACTATAAAGGCTTAACTACATAGGCCTACTTTTGTACAAAAGTAGAAAAGTGAGAAATAAATATCTATTCTGAAGACATCTGCTTGCAAAAAAAAAATGGAAAATGTGAATGGTGGTTTAATTTATGTGCCAGAACAATAATTTTCGTTTGTTGTTTTGCAAGCATGTTTCCTTAGCGAGCATTTTAATTTCTCACTTTTGTACTTTTGTACAAAAGTAGGTCTATGTAGTTAAACCTTAAGACATTTGATTTTGATGCACCTTTCTTTTAAAACACCACGATTAAAATTTCTTGAAAAAGGAAATAATTTTTTTTTTATTGAAAAATTGTAGAATTAAAGTTTATAGGTTATTTAAGATTTATCTGGGTATTTTATAATCGACTATCTTGAATTGGTCCTGGATTAGCTAGGGCATTGCGTCTTTCTTGAATGGCAAAAGTAAGTTTTCTAAATGGTCCAAGAGGAAGTCCCAGAGACTTCAGATCTGCTTCAGTCAAAAGCATCAAAGTGTCCAAATCGATTTGTTGTTTATGAAAGCTATAAAGCAAAACAAGAAAATAATTGTAACACCATTTCCGAAAAATAAAAATATATTGCACAACTTACACAGCCAAATACTCATCCAATCCCCAAACGGCTAGAAATCTCTGAATAGGACTACCTGAGTCCTCTTCATCGTCATCTTCACTAAAGCAAGCACCTTCTGAATCACTGTCCGATATGTTCAAGAACGAACGAGACTTAACTAACCGCGGCTTTCCAAGTAATCCAACCTTTCGAGATGTGCTAGTAGAATTCGATGAATCAATAGATGACGCCTCAGGGTGTAATTGACTCAGAGCTGCTGTGACGGATCGTCTAAAAGCAATGCTTCCCAACATTGGTCTATCAAATAGGCCAGTTGGTCTCTGAAGAAGAATATCATTGCATGCTTCATCGTCGTCTTGCTGTGCAGCAAGAAAATCCGGTTGAG
This sequence comes from Melangyna quadrimaculata, assembly GCA_949320155.1. Classification (NCBI taxonomy): domain Eukaryota; kingdom Metazoa; phylum Arthropoda; class Insecta; order Diptera; family Syrphidae; genus Melangyna; species Melangyna quadrimaculata. The sequence goes on from OX439485.1 coordinate 13,033,378, forward strand.
AAAATGATCTTGATAAAGTTCCATAACCAATGCGTGGAATTTCTCTTTCGGTGTCACTGTTTGCTTCCATATCAAAGACATCGGTCAATTTGCCTCTCTTGCCGGAATCTTCATTCGAGCTGAATGTTCCAACATACAGAACTTCCGAATCACGTTGAAGTCCGGTCAAAGAGCTTATGGTCCTCTTTCCGTCAGATTCAATTTCGCCAATTTTGAAGCCGGTATCATTTTCTCGGTCACGATCTCGTTCTCGACTTTGATTTTTCATCTTCGAGACCAAAACTTTCTTTTGCACAGCTCCGACTCGACTCGTTATCGACCCACCCACTAGATCACTGAATTTAGCACCGTTATTGATTTGTTCTTTTGGTGGTTTATTCAGGTTACCCTGACTAGACCAAATTTTGTGTTTGATAGCCGCCAACATAGTCGAAGACTTCGGTTTCATATTTTCGTATTCTTGTTCGTTCTTTTGCTGACGTTTCATATATTCTTTGATACGTTTTTCACAATTCTTCTCAGCCATTTCTTTCATTGCCTTAGCCTTTTTTCTACAGACAAAAAATAAACACATTGGTTGAGGAAGCGAACTGTTTCGAAAACTTACCTATCAGCTGCTTCTAAATTAGCCGTAGCTGCATCGAGAAATCTCAAGATATCATCTCGATTATTGATGGCAGCAAGATCCTTAGCACTATGTTTGTCAATATCTAAGGCGTAAATGTTAACACCGAATTTTAAAAGAAAATCCACACAATGCATATGGCCTTTAGCTGAGGCCAGATGTAGGGCAGTATTTCCAAATTGGTCACATTTATCTGGATCGCCACTAAATAAATGAAAGATTTATCTTGTAAGTAAAGAATTTGAAATGAGCTAACTGCTAATGTGACCTACCCTCTTCCAGCTAGTAACCGAAGAGCATCTAATCGGCCTTCAAAAGCTGCCCAAAGTACCGGTGTCATTCCATCGTCATCCTTTGTATTTGCATCTTTACGGTTTGCATCTTTGAGTAAATCTATAAGACCATCCTTTGCAGCTCTGAAAAAAAAATTAGAATAAAAATGTTTTCAAAAACTTGCAATGGGAAATATGTTTATTTTGTATTCTATGAAAAATATTAAAAATAAAAATAGGAAATTTAATTTAAAATTATGCGCTAGTACAGAACGTAGTTATCACCTGAGTTTGAAGCAAAAAAAATCAATATCAAGATACCAACTTTGCATCACTTATAAATCCAGTCATAAGGTCATAAAAAATTTTAATTGAAAAAAATCTGCAATTACTAGGTTTTCCTTTTGCATTTAGTGACTAACTTAAGCTCTTTTCAATAACAATCTTTTTTAAAGCTGTTTAAAAGAATTAAAATACCAAACAATGTAACTGATACAGGCACAATATATTTACGGTATCTACATATATAGTATATACTCATTTTTCAGTCTCACATCAATAATAAGAGGTTTCCAAGCTAGAAAGAAGAAAGTATATGCACTATTCGTCAACTTCAAGGCAGCTTTTGACCTTGTAAACAGAAATGCACTTTTTTACAAACTATCACAGTTAGAAGTATCTACCAAATTTTTACAGATATTGCGGAGTATGTATTCTGAACAGAGGCAGCTGTTTGGGATGGCTCGAATCTTTCAGAGTATTTTAAAACAGATAGAGGTGTCAGACAGGGTTGCCCTCTCAGCGGACTATTGTTTGCCCTCTTCATTAATGACATTGTACCTGAACTTCCTGGAGGTCTAAGAATTGAAAACTTAACTATTAATGTGTTGATGTATGCCGACGATTTAGTGATTTTAGCTGAAACTCCTCAACATTTGCAACTTATGATAAATCGTCTTTCTTCATTTTGTTCGAAATGGCGGCTTATAATAAACACGGACAAATCAAAAGTAATGATCTTCTCTTCATTTCATCGAGGTGCAGAATCACAAAGATATAATTGGAACATCAACCAAAATCGTCTAGATGTCGTAAATGAATATAAATATTTGGGAGTGGTGCTTAACTCAAAGTTGGATTTCAAGAAGCACATCATGGAGAAATCGAAGGTTTCGCAAAGATTTATTAACTCCACCTGGAGAAATATTTTTTATAATGAAAACATACTGCTCTCCACAAAGTATAAGGTCTTTGATGCAGTGGTAAAATCAACCTTGTTCTATGCTGCACAAGTATGGGGCTCAGAAGAATTCGAAGACTTGGAAAAGTTCAATAGAAACTTCGTCAAGAAATTGTTTAATTTGCCTATAAAAACGCCCAACTATGCAATTTATCTTGAAACAGGGTTGGCGAAATTTCTTGTGAGCACACTTAAACTGCAAGCTGACTTTATTTTAAAAGTACTCGATCTATCTGATACGCGGTTAACAAAGAAAATGCTGATCTATGAAATCAGAAACAAGGACTGGTGGATGGCAAAATGGCAGAATCTTGGTCAAGTGTACGGTGTGGATCTAAATGAAATGCCTAGTGATCTTAACCTCCTAAAAGAACGCATATATCTCACGATTCAAAAGTTTGAAGATACTCAAAGAATACTTTTTGAAGTGGAAGCCCAACAATCGGAGAGTAGAATATTGTATTCGCAACTCAAGCACAATTTAATGGATGACAATTACTTCCGAGACTCTTTTAACTACAAAGAAATTTCACTGATTTTTAAAGCCAGGTGCGAAGTTCTTGGACTTAATGGAACACCGTATTACGGAAGCTTTGACCAATTTTGTTCTCTTTGTAATTTGAAAGAGAGAGAGGATTGCTTCCACGTCATCGCAATCTGTCCAATTTACAAAGTGCAAAGACAACATACCTTGGTAAGAAAACATTGACGATGCAGGAAACTATCGATTTTCTTAATGGCCAAAACTGGAAAAAACTTTACTATTTTTTAAAAAATGCGTATAATTATCGATTGTTATTAATTAGTGAGTTTGAATAGTTATGCGATACCTATCTAAACTAAATTACATTTCTTAAAAAAAAAAAAAAATTGAATTTTGAACATTGTAAAATAATAAATAAAATAACGTTTTTGTTAAAATTGCCAAGCGAGCTGACGGCAATGCCATAGCTTAAAACTTCATTTATAAATTATTTACTCATTTTCATAGAGCGAACTTCCTTCGTTGTTATATTGTAGACGTCCCTTTTAAAGTGTCCATGTTTGCCCTTTTAATTAAATTTTGCGAATTTTTAGCCCAAAAACAATTTGTTAAGCTTTCAACAAAGGCGATTCACCACCCATTATTATATTTGATCACGATGTGCTTCTTGATACCCTACCCTCTTCAATTCTGTATAATACCCCAGTCAAAATAAACATTTCCCTAAACAACAAATGGGATTAGCGCCTTGGCGGTTAATGAGGACTAGACGAAGTATATGCTGTCACCGAGGAAGAAATCTCACCATCGTCGACTCGAGCAAAATATCACGATGATGGACAGATAAAACTTCGAAATTGTCAAGGACTTTGTCTACCTGGGCTCCACTTTAACTTCGCAAAATGACATCCGTGCAGAGATCAAACGAAGAATTACTCTTGTCAACCGCTATTTCTTCGGTCTAAGAATCCATTTAATAAGTAACCAGAAAACCAAGGAGACCTTATACAAGACCCTAATCATCCCGGTCCTGCTTTATGGGACAGAAGCATGGATACTGAAAAACTCCGACGAAAATCTGCTAGGGTGCTTTGAGAGTAAGATTCTTCGTGTGATTTTCGGTTTGGTTTGTATCGAAGGAGTGTGGAGGCGAAGATTCAACGACGAGCTATACGGGCTATACAGCGACGTTGACCTGGGGTGGAACCGGCTAAACTGATTTGATTATCAACTTTCGTTGATAGTGGTTTTTAAGATAGTTGTCTCTACAAATTCTATAAAAAAAGATAGAAAAAGCAATCGTCCAAACGACAATTCAAAATTTTATAATCAACTATCAGCTAAGTTGATTCCACCCCTGGCCAAGAAGCAGAAAATACAGCGGCTGAGACGACTGGGGCACGTGGAGCGTATGGACAGCAACGCACCTGCCCGACGAGTCTTCGAATCCAATCCCGATGGTGTACGCAGCAGAGGAAGAACCCAAAATAGGTGGCACACACAAGTGGAGGACGGCATCAAATAACTCGGTGTGCGCAACTGGAAGCGGCTAGCCAGGGACAGAGCGGGGCTTGTTAATAGAGGCCGAAGCCCATTCTTGGCCATCTTAAGTAAAGTAAGTAAACAAAATTCCGATAACGCTTAAATTTGGTACGGACCTTCCACTGACAATAATGAAGCAATGGTAAAAGTCGAAAAGTTTCGAAAAAAAATAATTTTTTCGCAAATTACTTTGAACGGTAAATGCTATCGAAAAGTATTCTAGATGACGTTTGTAGATCACAAAATTGTCTACAAAAAAAATTCACACTCTTTTTTCCTACGACCAATTATTAAGAAAGTACCTACAGCTTTAAAAAAAAAACATAAAATAACGAAAATATCTTAATTGTTAAACCGTCAATGATATCGAGAAAAGTCAAGATACACTTTGTAGAGCACAAAATGACCAACACACTTGTTTTTCCTACGACACTTGTTGTACTAAAAAAAAACAATATTTTCGTCAATTTATGTTTTTTTTTTAAATAGATATTCTTACTTAGTCATTGGCCGTAGGCAAAAAGTGTTTGGATCTTTTTTGTAGAGAATTTTGTGGTCTACAAACTGTACCTGAACAATTTTTCGATTGCATTTACAGTTCAGGAGTTATTTGCGAAAAACTGATTTTTTCGACACATGAGCATGCGTACAAATTTGTCCTCACGTCGCGTCGGATCGATGTGTACTTTCTACCATTGCTTCGTTATTGTAAGTAGAAGGTCCGTACCAAATTTAAGCGTTATCGGAATTCTGTTTATGTTTTTTGATTTGTTTGTCTGTTTTGACTGGGGTATAAAGCGCAGGGACTGTGGTATAAAAGATTCACACATCAGTCTGTTCTATTCTTATTTTAATATATCTAAACCACAGTAGCGAGCTGTACGTTCCAAATATTTAACTAGATCATTGCGTTTTTTTTTTAACGGGGTAGTTTTTTGTGCACAAGATTGCTATGTTAATATTTTATTTGCTAGTTAACAGCCCGCATGCGAGATAAAAAATGCTAATCATATAAAATTCTTTATTCATCGCAAATCCAGCGAAATTTTATATATGCATAAAGCCATGACATAGACTTTTAATTGAAAGGTACCAACAGTTAATTATATTATTTGCCTAAATAATTTTATTTGAATGAAAATAATTGACTTGCAATTGTTACGCATTCTGGGGTGAATTAAAAAGTTTTTTGAATGAAAAAAACTTTATTTCCATTTCTATTATTTGTTCAATTTATTTTATCATATACTCATATATTGAATTGATGTTATGCCTAGAGTTATAGAATAGGTAGGCAATAGGGTTTTGGAAATTTCAATTTTGTTTCGCATGTGAAGGTAAACTTATTTGAAAAATTTTATGTCTTGGAAGCAGATAAATGTTAACTTGGCCAATTAAATGTGGAAAAAGATAAAACTGGACCCCTTTGAGTTCAATATTACTGACCACCGGCGCCCTACGAACTATCTGCCAAAAGAATTAACTCCCACTGGCTAAAATGAACGAACTCCCACCGAATCCATGTTATCGAATTGAAGATTTTCACTTATGTATCTTCACGTTTTGAGGCTATAGTTAGGGAACTTGAAGACAACGTCTTCCTTTTATTTGGCATCCCAAAGGTGATCGTCTGTGACAACGGTCCCCAGTTCCGATCTAAGGAACTGAAAGCGCTTTGCCAGGCGTACGGGTCACACATCAAATTTACAGCCCATTATCATATTCTCAAGACGACGTTGAGGGCTTACGTCGCTGAAAACCACAGAGTGTGGGATTCACAACTCAGCAAGGTGGCGTGTGCGATTCGCACGTCACAGCATGAGGTTCTAGGTGTTTCGCCTTATTATACGAATTTTGGGAGAGATATGGTGAGGGTGACTTCAGGTCAAGAAGCACCAACCATGGAAAAACCATTTCCTTCTTCCAAATCTTAGAGAATGTGTTACAGAATTGTAAGCACATTTCCTAGGAGGTAAGGGTGGGATTTGTTGCGGTAAATTTTACCACAACAAGTTTCACTGGCCTATGTCTTTATTCATAATCCATGTAACATTTATTTTCCGTTGTGGCTCCAAAATGCTCTTAGAGTTCAGTAGATACCTGGTTTCCATCAACCAGAGACCTGCTCTTGGAACAGTTGGTTCCAAAATACGATACTTTGTTTTCCATGTAGACGGACGGTCTCATGTTGATGTGCCGGCGGATGAGCTGAAGAAGTAAGCGAGTCAGGCGGACTCTTACTTAAATCTATATAAACTAAACATCATCCTAAATTTAGCTTAACTTATAAATGTATATGGGTCGTTAATGCTTAGTATCTAACTTTTGAAATTCTTAATTCTAGTTTTAAAATATTCAATTGTATATAGAGGAACTATCGGAAGTTATTTAATCAGGGTTCACATTTTGAAAAAAATATTCCTTCCTTAATCTCTTCTCAAAAAAAATGTAGAATAGTTTCAATCGCGCTTCGAATCACGCGCGTATAGTTTGTTTGGTAACTGAGAAAATGCTCAGATTAAGCTTTTTCTTGATTTTACTTCTTTTGATTTTTCTCGAAAAATATAGTTTGGGTATGGGTCTGAACTCGACCATTAAGATTCGGTAAGTTTTGGAAAGACATCCAACAACTTTCTGAATCCGTGCATGTGAGCGTGAGTGTAAAGTTTCGCTGAGAGTCAACAACGGAGGTTTTCTGGGAGCGAGGAGTCTTTCCAGAAAGCCGGTGTCCCGTGACCGACAATCACGAAAACGTATGGCTGAATGTATGAATGTGTGGGTGAATGGAATGGTCGAGGGAAGAAAGATTTTAAGCTGGGAAAGTCACTCTTTGTAGAGCTAACTCAGCAACTAGTTGTAATAGAAAGGAAAAAAAAGATCGAGAAAAAGTTTGAAAATTATTAAAAAGGAAAGTCGGAAATTAGAGGATAAAGTTTGGAAACATTCGGAGAAAAAAAAAAGGAATTCGAGGTGCGACTAATCTAGAGGAAAATTGCGAAGAGATAGATCAGTAAAAGACAGATAAGTAGAGTTGAAAATTTGATAAAATTATTTTGATTAATTGTTGTTTAAGTGAATAACTTCCGATAGTGTGGGTTTTTTTTTATTGATATAGTTTTCGTCCAAGTTCCAAACCCAATTAATTTTTGGGACGCGGTTTTTAATTCTTTTGTTCGGTGTTAACGGCCCAGAATTACGTTCTTCTCAAATCATTCGTCTGTATTAATTTTAATTGAAAAGATCTTGGGTTTTAATCCTGCTGGCAAGGTTTCCCAAGCAAATTTAAAGTCATTAAAAACTATTTGAAAAAGTTAAATTCGTCTGTAAATTCATTTTAAAATTCGTCATTGTTGTTCGCTTCAAATGGTTTGTGATTTCCTTTCTTTCAAAAAAAAAAAATCACTGGCGCCCATTTTGTGAAAGTACACCTTGTACTTCACATCACCTTTTTTTTAATCGAGCATCATTTTTTTGTATCCTTCTTTTTATTAATAGAATAGTTTATTCGATTAATAAAAGCCCACACGTCGCTGAACCCACCCATCGCTGAACCCACCCATCGCTGAACCCACCCATCGCTGAGCTACCGTGGAGGCAGCACCAATTGTGCTACCTGTTGTGGAATTGAATTAAACGCGCCCATCGCCCATTTGACAGTTGTCATTCAACTTGTAATTTTCATCGAAGTCGCGACGCACATCGCCCAGGTGCATTTTCTTTTCTTGTTATTCGGTTGTAATAATTTGTTTGGATTCGGGAAATCCAATTTTTGTGGATAGTAAATCCACCATCATAAAATTAAAGTTAAACTCATCCTAAAATCGCGTTAAATAATTTCACAACAGTCTCTAGAATCAGAACGGTACTTTTTTTTTTATAATGAGCGCGCACTAAAGGGATTTTTAATACCCTTTAGATAAATAAACACAATGCGAGCATGAGGAAAATAGAGAAGGGTTGAACAGGAAATACTGATGCACATTGGTTTTGAAGTTCTGCATATCGAAATGGGAGGGAAAGATAGAGCCGGGTAAAGCATTCCACATTCGTGTGGTGCGGCTAAAGAATGAATCTCTGTACTTCACAGTACGTCCAAAATTGGGCTCGGGGGTAAATTCATGAGCATTCCGGGAAGTTCGAGTATTACGGATTACGGTTGAAATTTTTAAGGGCTGGGAATGCAACTGGCTATTTCACTAGAACACTGTTTGTTAAAATAACGGAAAAATAGTGAAAGACAGGAAACATTGCGTCGGTGTTCGAGGGATGCAAATGTACCATGAGCACCTGCGCAAATATGAGAATTGTACACAAGTTTCGGACGGATAAATACCTCGCAGCAGGAATTTTGTAACAGTACCCAGAGGTTACAAATCATATTTTTCTCACTTTTATGTCGCTAATGCTCCTTGAGTTTTCAATAAATTGCCGGATGATCTTTGATGTGAGAGAGTTATTTCTTCTTTTCTTCGAAAAAGTAAAACATGGCTCTTTACACTTAATCAGTTTGAAATGCTTAACTTATGGAATCCGTTGGTTTAAATTGTTTAAGGACACACTTCTTTCTTATGGTTTTTATGTATCACTGCCTAAATTTGCTAAACATATCTTGAGTTTTTTATCTTAACTAATATATAAAAGTCAGTAATCATTCAATAACAGATTTCTCTGATAATTTTGAGGTTCACCCATATAACTATACCTTAAATATTTCATATTTAACATTAATAAACTTAGAACTTGGCGTACTTTTAGACCTCACTTCTTTTTACGGCTGACTTGTTACGGAAAGGTTTTTGTATATAGAAGAACTTGGCTCCTTTTTTAATATTTATGTTGTTGGTGTGATGTTTTTTAACTCAAAAAACAAAAAATGATTTCGATTTCAAATTTTTACCAAAAATATATGTATACGAATACCATCTATCTATACGTTTCGTAATTTTTAAAATTTTTAAAAACCCGCTTTTGAGAAAATTAAAATCAAAATGTTGCAAGAAACGACTTTTTCAAAAATGTATTAATTCGAAAAATTCTTACACTCATAATCGTTTCAAAATCAATAATTGGCTTAAATAACTAACTGCTAAATGTATTAATTCGAAAAATTCTTACACTCATAATCGTTTCAAAATCAATAATTGGCTTAAATAACTAACTGCTAACTGCCATTCCGAATTCAAAATGAAATGAGATGTCAAATGAAATTCGCTAATAAATTTGATAATGAAAATACTTTTTTGCCTAATTTCGAAATTACCTCATTTCAGCTGTAATGAAAAAGTAGTATTATACTATTTAAGCTTCTTAAAAGCTTTTCCGTACAAAAATTGGAAACAAATCAACTGAACTGAGAAAATCAAGCAAACAAAACAATATTAACTGATTTTTTTTTTTTTTTTTTGTTAAGATCGTAGTAGCCGTTTTTTGAGACAAAATATTTAACTTAGCAGCTGAACAAAATTTGTATGGCAGGTAGGTATCAATTTTGTTTTTCGTCCTAGAAACAAAAAATAGGATATACATATAGGCTACATGAAATTTGGCCCAATGAAAATTTTCACCAAATGAAAAATAGGCCAAAATGGCCCAAAATTTATATGAAAAGCAACAACAACACACAAATTGCTCAGCCGCCTGGCAGGCGCCTCGTAGTTAGTCGGCCTGTTACCAAAGTTTTTCTATTAAATTTTTTGTTATAAAAGTATTTTGGTTTAAGAATAAAAGTTTGGGCCATTTTTCAAAATTAAATTTCACCCCAAAATTAAATGAAATGAAAAAAGGCCCCAAAACTACGAAAAATGGCCCAAATTTATAAATTTTAAACTTCTTTTTTGTTTTGCTGTTTCCCATTATACATTATGTTGAGCCATTTTTCATTTTATGTTTGGGCCATATTTCATTGGGGCAATTCTCATGAAGCTCAACTTTTCATCTGATATTTTCACTTCAGCTGTTTTCTTTTTAACGAAAGGGTGGAATTTAATGAGATAATTAACATCTAATTCTCAATCCACTGTGCCAACAAAAATCTTTCCTTTCCTTCTATTCCTTCTAACTATTGCCGTGCATTGCATTTAAAAGACCTGAGGTCTTACAGGCATATAGTTAAAATTATTATTATTATTAAAAGGGTCGGAATTTTGGCTTTAAAGGAGAATGGGCATTTTGGTCTACTTATTGCCCACGAATGAGATATAAATCGTTGGAAAGCTTAGCCCTAGTAATCAATCAGGAAAGAATAAATTTAATTTAATTGATAGTAAGACCGTCCCAAAAAAATTAATTAGCCTAAAAGCAAAATTAACTACAACTTTGAATTTTATGAATAATTGTTTTTTTTTTTTTTCTATAAATAATTTTACAACCTCATTGTTTTTTTTTTTTGTATTTTTCCAAAGACAAAATGCAGTATTTAAATATGCAATGTGAATTATAACCCCCATTTTCAAAGCTGAAACTTGAACTGAGTTTGAATTTTTGGTTTAACTAGGGCTGGCAACAAGACGAGACTCGGCGAGACTTTTGTAAGTCTCGTCTCGGTCTCGTTTAAACCGAAAATTTTCAGTCTCGTCTCGGTCTCCTGTCGGCCTCGTATAATTAAGTCTCGTCTCGGTCTCGTCTCCGAAAAATACGATTTCCGGCCAACTTCTTGATTATTGGAACGAAATATTTTTGACTATAGTTTGATTACGTGCAGAAGAAAATAAATATTTAACTGAAATTGGATTTTTTAATTTATTAGACTCTCTGTAAATTTCGTTATGAGCGACCGAGAGCGAGATCGAGACCGAGACTTTTCTCGTCTCGTGGCCAGACCGAGGTTTAACTCTTCCGGTTTCTCAGATCTTCAGATCAGTTGAACTTTGATTAACTCGATTTTATGAAAAAAAGTTGCCACCATTGTTTGTTTATGCCTCGCTTTCCATGTAGCTTTCCTTGTCTCTTCTTTCTCTTTCTGAACCAAAAAACAAGCGAAACAGCATCAATTATTTTGGGTTGTTGATAATCTATCGACAATTTTTTTTAATTGATACGAACTTAATTAAACAAAAAATGGAAAATTAACCAATAACTGTGCAAAAAAAGAGAAATTACAACTTTTCAACAGCAGACATAGATTTGATGAATTGATTATGAAAAATAAGTAAACAAATTCCATAATGTTAATGTATTATGTATAGTGGCCCAAACGTTGAACTCAAGCTACAATTTGAACACAGTTCAAGGTTTAAACGAAACTGTGAAACTGAATAAATTGTTGAACTGAAGTTTAAACCAAAAGTAGAGTTTAAACTTCCACTGTGAAACTGGGGTAAGTCATACATCAGAAAGTCATAAATATCATTAAATACAGGTAGGTAGGAATTTATATAGATGTTTTTTTCCCAGTGAGGTCAGAACTCAGAGTATGATAGTATGGAATCGAATTTCATTTCCATAAACAATTTTTTTGAATAAGAACAATTAAAAAAAAACTTACATAAACTGTTAACACTGTTATGCACAGCAACACAGAACAATTTTCCAATGCATTTGTAAATTGTTGATTGTAGGAAGTTCCTATGAAAAACCCCCGGCTACCGGTCTACGTCATCTTACTGGTTATTTATGATTTACATTTAATGAGAAAATCTTGGAATATCATACAACATATTAAATTGTAACTACTTGGCAGGGTTGCCTTATATCTTGTATAAAAGAGAATTTCTAATTAATTAAAGAAAATTGAAATTAAAGTTGACTTATTATTGTTGGTTAGTTTAACTGACATTTTTGAAAAATCATAAGATGTCAACTTCATTAACTCAGCATTTTAGTTAAACTATTTAAATTTCAAAGAATCTTGTTGCTTACTAGGATTTTCTCTCGGTGGGCTATTGGATCTTTTTTTTTAAAACACATACCTTTCAACATATCAAACTACTCCTATGGCTTTGATTTTACACAAAATTGGTTAGAAATTTACATAATCTCAAAAATTAAATATTTTACTTTTTGTTTTTGGATAAATTGTTAAATCAAATTTTCTCCTGACAAAGTTCTATAATAAAATCTTTCACATACATTTTTTTTTTCTTTTCTAATGTTGACTATGATAACCCTGTTTGATGCAACTTACAACATTATATCGAATAAATTAAAACACTTATCTTTCTAAAAGCTTATAGCTATTCAAAGGTTGTTATTGATCATTTATTTAATCGGTGTTCATTGAAAGTGTCGGTTACTCTAAAATAAAAAAAAAATAAAAAACGTAACAAATAATAATCAACTGATCGTTTGGTCTACATATAAGGATCTCTAAAATCTAATTAATATATCAATATCATGGGACTGATCGTAAATGGATGCTGTGGTGGGAGTCTCCGTTCTGCCGGTATTATTCATGGTTGGATAAACATCGTATTTTTACTTCTTGCAATTAGTAGCACAGTATGTCGTATTTCAAAATACGATCCTGCTGCATTATCAATATTATCTTATAACTATGGACCAAGTAAGTCTTAGGTGAATTATATCTATATACCTTTCTCTTGTAATGTAACCACATTCTTGTATAGGACCTCTTCAAGAAGAACAACTTGCACTGTTAATGTATTTATTCGATGCTCTTATAACTGGATTCCTTTTAATTGGAATATCAAAAGTAAGTACATATAAGCTGTGATGGTGAAATGTGTTTCAGTTTGTGTTCTTATATAACTAATAAGAAAAAAAGTTGTTTTCCTCATGACGTCCGTCGCGTGCGTCGGTCTATAAGTCAAAGCGCATAGTTTATATGAGGAAACATTGAAAATGTGGCTTTCGACCACATTAAGTCTTATTTAAAATTCCGCACAAAAAATGAATGTAACGATGAATCAACATTTGCAAAGTTAAAAAAAGTTCAAACACTTTGGGTATAAATCGAGGCTAATATCGGAAAAGTATTTTAAATTCTGTCGCGTGAGTTGCATTGGAAGCGCTCTTTTTATATGATATATAAAAGCAAAATTTGAGTCTGGTCTAAACTAACATTATGATGGAGAAGTAGGCAATATTAATTTTTATCATGACGTACATTGCGTTTGTCTGTGCGCCTGTACGTTCACAGTTCATCGAGCTATAGACCCTTAACGGATTCATTACATTTGTAGTTGAATCCCTAAGGGCAAAATTTGATATTTTGTTCTAACTCAAGCTCATCTTAATTTATTGGTTGAAGATGACATAAAACGTTTTTCAATATTGAATTAATTTCTTATTCGTAATGTTCAGGCCCGTAGCTACAGCTTGTGGGGCCCCGGGGCAAAACCAAATATGGGGCCCTATTTCTCAATGACTGTCTAAATAATGGTAAAATTAATTTCAACATAAAATTATATATGTATGTGTTTAACCGAAATAAAAGGTTAGGTAGTTAGGCACTGATCCTTCTGAATTTTGCAGAAGCGATTACTTTCCTCAAATCTATTTGCCGTGCTCTTCGATTTTTTATCGATATCAATGATAAATTGCTAAGCCTTTGTTGTTCCAAGGTGTTTTGCAAGAAATTTGTATTAATTTCAGCTGAAAAATATCCTACCGCTTTTGCTTTGGTAACAAAGAACAGTTAAAAACATTATAGGAGCACGTGCATATACCTGGGTAGCTCGATGACTGTGAAGAATTTTTAATGATCAAAAAAGTTGCCAATTTTTTAACACCTTATCATGGAACTTACATAATGTCATTCAAAAATGTTGGCCATATAGAAAGTAACTGAGCAGAAAAATCAGATGATACAAACAAAAGAAATATGAGAATATGACGCACATAAAAAAGCAACCCTAATTTTTTTTAACAAAATGCACTTACTTTTAAGCCATACCATAGCAATAAGCGAAAAAAGTTACAAAACATAAATTGTAGAAAATTTAATTTGCTACAAATATGCGTATGCCATATAACTTCGATTAAAACTACGTGAGTTACACGTGAAAAAGAATTAGCTATTCAAAACAAAATGGCAGCACAACGACACTAGGAACAATTGTGCAAAATGTAGTTTTTGGCTCGTGCAATGATACCGGAAGTTAAACATTGTGTCGGCATATAACGAAATCTAAATGCACCGTACTAATTCTACCATCTGGCTAGCATGAGCTTTCGCTAGTAATGAACATGACACATATTTTTAGAGTTTTTTCCCAATTCTTTTATTTCAATTTAACAAATGAATATTTCAAGGGTCACAGATACACAAAATGAAGCAATAAATACTTGAATACTAGTGGATAACCTTAGAATTAGTGTAATGTATCGATTAACTAAATTCACTACATAGTTAGCTTACACATTGGATCTATAGTTCAGTTGATTAGGGTTAGATTCTACTCGTCAATTAGATTTTAGTTGCAATGTCTCAAAAATTGGGATTGGGCTGAACCAAGCTAACTAAACAAAGTTAATACCGAATCTAAAGATACAAAAGGAGATCTCCGTTGGAGGCCCCCCTGGCCCAATGAACGCTACGGCCCTGGTAATGTTTAACAAAAAAAAAATCGTTACGGGATATGGCTTTGAAGTTTTTTTTAGGAAATTGCATTGTGGGTAGGTTATTCAGATGGATATCGTAAGTCGTTAAGCCAGCGGAGTATAAACAAAAACGACCCTGAACTTAGCAGACAATTTGAGTATCATATTTTGGACTGTCACCAGCACCGTATGTCTTGTACGATTTTAAAAATTTAAACGACCATCGATTTGTCGTTGCAAAATCTCAGTACTTCTTTTTTTTATATTTCTTTTTAGTCCAGTCAATTGGGCGAAAAAAAGGGGTTCGCCTGGAAAATTATTGAGTAGTTTTTAAAACATTTCATTTTTATAGATGTTGGGGTGCTCTTTCCGAATTTTTGCCGAACTTTGCCACCTCGCACCTTTGCCGCTAACGCCGCCATTCAAAGTTAAATGTCGAAAATATCAGTTTTTCGGTAAATGCTATCGAAAAGTATTTCATATAAAACGTGTATATTTTGAGATTTCAGAGAAAAAAAGTTTTGACAATTTTTTTCCTACGACTCACTGTTAAGAAGATATCGAGATTTCAAAAAACTTAAAATGTCGAAAATTAACGTTTTTCATTTATAACTCCTAAACGGTTCATATTTTTAAAAACATTTGAATGAAAGGTTTGCACATTATGCGACCCCCTTTAGGAAAAAATTATTATTGTTTTCTTACAAACTAGATTTCTGGTGTTTCGGGGTTTACTCTTAAATGACGAAGTTGTCGAAAAAAAACTTACACTTTGTAGAGCATAATATTCTCTAGAAAAAAGTGTTGACACTTTTTTCCAGGCAAGTGCTAAGTCGCAAGATATTGGTACTTAAATAGCGTCAAATGCCAAATAATAGGTTTTTTGCATATATCTTTTAAACGGCACGTTTTATCGAAAAATTATATTAACAAAATTTAATCATAGTGTAGCCCTACATAAGATTGCATTAACAATTTTTTTCTAGCAGACATAATTTGTATTATATCATTATTTCAAGAAATCACAAAAAATTGAAAATACCGGTTTTTAGCCCTTTACTCTTAAATGACGACCTCAAAGTTGGTGTGAAAATAAATGCAACCAAACGACAAACTTTCCTCATATCGAAATCTCGTAAACAATTGACCTACTTAAATGTTGTAAAGAACTTTTTTGTACTTATTCACGTTATGTTTTTCAAATTTCCGTATTTATGTTTTCATGGTCATATAATATTCATAACTTCATATTATAGACTAGACAATATTTTTTTTTTGTTTTTTTTGTTCAAAAATCCTATTTTCGAAATTTGACCATTTTGAAGTCACAATATCTTGCAACTGATGTGTTATACGTAAAAAAGTTTCATAATATTTCTTCTAGAGAATACTAATATCTGCAAAATAGGTTCAAAATAGTTTCCATCAAATTCGTCATTTCAGAGTAATCTGCTAAAAACTTTTATTTTCGACTTTTTGTGATTTCTTGAAATAATGATATAATACAAATTATGTCTGCTAGAAAAAAATTGTTAATGCAGGGTTTTACAAAGCTTCATTATGTTTTAATTTTGCATTAACAATTTTTCGATAAAACGTGCCGTTTGAAAGATATATGTATGCAAACACCCTATTTTTTGACATTTGACGCTAGTTAAGTACCAATATGTTGCGACCAATGACTTGCCTGGAAAAAAGTTTTGATACTTTTTTTTAGAGAATATTATGCTCTACAAATTGAGTCTCAGTTTTTCCTATAGAAGGTTACATAATGTACAAAGCTTGAAACTAGATATTTTGAAAAATATGAACCGTTTAGGAGTTATACGTGAAAAACATTAATTTTCGACATTTTACGTTTTTTGAAATGTCGATATCTTCTTAACGGTTAGTCGTAGGAAAAAAATTGTCAATACTTTTTATCTTCAGAACTGCAAAGTCTACAAGTTTTGTATGAAATACTTTTCGATGGCAATTACCGTTTCGGAGTTATATGCGAAAAACTTATTGTTTCGACATTTAACCTTGACTGGTGGCGTTAGCGGCAAAGGTGCGAGGTGGCAAAAAGACAATTCGCAAAAAGCACCCCAAAATCTTTGAAAATGAAAAGTTTTCAAAACTACTCCAAAACTTTCAAGGCAAAACTGGTGCAGTGCATTTACGCCCGCGGAATTACCCCCTACACAGAGAAAAAAACAACGTAAAATCAAAGCAAAAAACTTTGATTCTAATATTTTTCGGAACGATTTGGCGCCAACGCCGAAAATTCTTAAATCAAAGTGGAGCGACTTTGTTTCAAAGTGATTCCATACTTAAAAACGAACTAGATTTTACTACGTTTACATGTTGATTTAAAGTGGAATCATAGGTAAATCAAATTCATCCATCTTTAAAAACAACATTTATCTACTTCGAATCAACGTAGATTGAACTTCGCTTGGTTAGGTATTGATTCAAAATGGCTACCCACGCCACGCTTCTTTGTTTAAATTTATGTAAGACAAATGTATTTTCATGCTCGACGCATTTCATTTTTGTGGTGAATCATTTATTTGTGACGACTTTTAATGCTATGGGTATTTCATAGTAATAAATATAAGAAAAGTAATTAAATATTTTTTTTCGATTATATGAAAGTGAATTCTGCGCGTTTAATTTGTTCACAAATGTAAGGGAGCTGCTTCGAAAAACAACAACGCGCTCTCGAAATTCTTTATATTAAGCTTACAAATACAAACAAATTGAGGTTTACTTGACTATGCAACACTTTGAAACTACGATGATGACACTTTAAATGCCATAAAAGTGGATCGCAATGTAAAATGTGGATTTCAATGTAAAAATGAATATGTTTCACTTTGAAACAAGGTTGAGCGCACTTTAAATGTGGATCTCAATATAAAAAAATAAAAAAATGATAATGATTCACTTTAAAACAAAGTTTAACGGAATGTAAATGTACAAAAGTTGATTCGAATGTATAAATAAACACGTTTTACTTTGAAACTAGGTTGAATCTCTTAAAATTACGTCGCATATTCAAATTAACATTATTTCAACGTTAAAATGAAAATGCTCCACTTCATTTAAAATACTTTAGATCAAATACGGTCGTATTTAATTTTTGATCTCATTTTTTCCCTCAGTGTACGGGTGTTAATTCCCAAAAAAAAGGAATTTACCCCCCCGGGTGTTAATTCCTTTTTAGAGTGTTAAAAAGGTCCACCACAAAAAGGAACTAAGACCCGCTGGTGTTTTTGCTTTTTGGAATTGGCATTGAGACCCAAACTTCATACATACGAGAAGCCGGCCACCCAAATTACTATTTGGGACAAAAACTTTGAAAGCAGACCGACTGATACCATGTCTGCCAGAAGGGGTTTATTTCCATTTTAAATTGGAATTAAAACCCGACAGAAAAAGGAATTATCCCCCGCGGGTGTTAATTCCAATTTAAAAAGGAATTAACACCCGCGGGGGTGAATTCCTTTTTTTTTGGGAAGTACCACCCGCGGGGGATAATTCCGTGGACGGTTATGCACTGCACCGGCAAAGGTGCAGTGCATTAACGCCCGCGGAATTATCCCCCGCAGGTTCGGTTATAGTGCGCTGATCTTAAATGTTAAGGTTAAATCCAAGTTGCCGGAACCTGGATGGAAAATGCCAAGTTTCTATCTAGTTTTGTTAAGGCAATAGTATGTTTTCAGTAGGGAAAATCTAGACGAGGAACACTTGTCAGACACTTGATGGATTTCAGTACCAAAAATTAAGTCGAGTAAACTTTTGAATCCCTCGTGAGGCCCTCCCTAGTAAAACCTTGTTGGACATGTTTCGGGTCCCCATGGCCCTTGTACACCAAAAACAATCATATTATAAGCTCCATTCAATTTTCAGTATCTTACAACACTTTTTTCTCTTTCCTCAGTCTTCTTTTTCATATCACACTTTTTTCTATGAGTGTGAATGTGAGCCATCTGTATATTAAATTTATGTGTTATGCAGTATGGTATGATGTATTAAACATAAGAGTTAGAAACTTATTCACTTTCGACAATGAAATTTTGTATAGCGAGTTGGTCCAGTGGGTAGCGCATTTGAAAGACAAGCAGAAGATTGCGCGATCAAGTCCCATATACGCCAACTTTTTTTTTTCCTGACGAACAAAAGTGTTCATAATAATCAAGGCCCTTGTTCTAGCCTTAGCTAAAACTTGCTAGCCACTTGCCAGAATCTAGGTTAAACTCTCTAGTGCCTTGTCGAAATCTAGATTGTTTTTCTGCGCGGGAATGCATGGTGTAAAGAAATTATAGGAAAGGGGCAAAATATTATGTTATACTGGTATTGGTCTGTAAAAGTACTCGTCAATTTGATACTTAATACTAAGGTAAAATTAGTTCGATTCTCGGCATTTTAAATTCAAAATTAAATAAATAATTTCAAGATTTTGAAAAATGCCATACTGGCGTCGGCGCTGGTGAGAGCCAAAAATTTGAAAACTTTTTTCAAATTCACTTTTTACTTTTGTCATCCTAACTTTTAAGCGTCTAGGTGTAATCAAATTAGAGTCTATACATGGATGGATAAACGAACTTGCTTCAAACTGGGTACAGAATATTTTTATATGAACCCCTAGAGGAGAAATTAAAAAATGCATTGTATACTCGTATAATACGAGTATTTTAAGAATTGACATGAATTAATAAAAAAAATTGTTGTTTTTTTTTCCTTAAGTAATATTTCATATTTTTGTCTATTTTGTTCATCAATTTTAGAACAAACACTTTATACTATTGCCTTGGCTGATATTGAGGGCTATTGTATTAATAATCGCAATTCCAATTGGGCTTCTAAATTTGATCTTCTCAGCATTGCTACTTAAACTAGAAACAATTTTAGCAGCTTTGTTTTTTTCATTTGTTATTGGTAAGCTAAATAAAAATGTTATAATTTTACTGTCTATCTACAGTTAATACCTTAAATGGAGCAAATAAAATTAATTTATTTTATTTTTATAGGTTTTTTGATATGGTCGTGGATTGTCATTTATTCGCTTTACAATGAAATACGCAAAATGATGAATAAACAATTGCCCCTGCAATTACCTTATTATGAGAGTCAAAGTGGGCCACTTGATCCGGCAACTCTATATCAAGTTTATAATAAATAAAACACGTGTAAAAATTGTTTTTTAATAAATTCACTAGGCAAACAAATTATTTCCATAAATTATTAATATTTATTCATTAATTTATTTAAAGTTTGGTTTAAATTCTCAGTCAAAACCAAGGCACAAAAGACAAATTGAAAAGAAAAAAATAGAGAAGGGGTTTGTTCGTAGACTATAAAAAATAAAAAAATAAGATTTCGTCGTTAAGCCTGGTACGCTGCTGATGCGAAACGAAAAATCCCATACAAAAATGAGATGACGAAATCATAAACGAAAAATTTCGTTGTCCTTTTCGTTCTGTGGTACGTAGTTCGACCAGCGAAATTGATGATTATACCAGATTGTTTTGACAAGTCTACACTCTCTTTTCGCAATGAATTAATTGCCCGGACCATTAATTGTGTGCGGAAAAATGACATTTGGGTTTGTTCGTGTTTTTATTTGTTGTTTCTTTCATTACAGCACTGTTTTTGTTTGATTTGTTCGTTAAATTTCTATTTATTTATTTGCAATTTATTTAAACTCTCCATGAATATATTTCCTCTGGAAAGTGTTACCATTTCGTATCAATATTTTAAACACGAATATTATTACTACTACTACTACTACTACTAAAATTCGACAATAAGCTCGCAAAGCGCGATGTAGTTCTGCATTTTGATATGTTGTTGCTTGTTGGGGCATGTTAGAGTAGTCTGTAGCGTGCAAAAAATGTCGGACTCTGCAAGAAACCTGCCTGCGGGAAACGAAATCACTGCTAGGAATTGTCAGAGGACACTACCAACACGACAAAGAAACATGGTGGTTGAATTATGAAGCCAAGGCAGTAATGACTAGGTAAAACTAGCCCCTCTCATAACATAGATGAAAAAGCACGCCTTGGAGTGGTTTACAGACGTTAAATGAAAGAAGCAAAGAAAAAGTGTGTCCAACTAGCCGGGAGTACGAAGAGTACGTATCGGGAGCTGGAGGAAATATCTGCACCGGCTGCTGATGCAAACCAAGCTTTTCAGGAACTGCAACATACCAAAATGGACAAGGGCGCAATTATTTTTAAAATCGCCGCACAGAGAAGGAAAAATGCTCAAGGCCAACTCTCTGTGGATGATGACAAAGTGCTTCATAGATGGCAAGAGTATTGTGAAGGTCTTTGAAATGAACGCTTTCCGAGGATATACTTTCTAATAGCTGCACCTTACAATGAAGAAGTCGCCGACATCACAGTCGAAGAATTTAGCGATGCGGTGAAACACTCCAAAAAGCGATTGGGCCAGGCAAAATACCCTCTGAGTTCGGGAAAAAGATGGGAGACATCGGGTCTATATGGCTCATGATTCTCATCTCCAAACTTATCTGCGGCGACCGAATGCCTAATCAGTGGAAGGAAAGTTACCTTCTTCGAATCTACAAGGGGAAAATTACGAAATTGCGACAGCTACCGTTCGATCAAGCTGATGTCAAACACCATGAAGATCGTTGAGCGGGTATTGGATGGCCGCCTACGAAAAATAATACGAAAAATAATGCGGGTTTGTTTCGGGTAAATCAACCACAGTTGTTATTCAGAGTATAAGAATCAGAATGGAAAAATATAGGGATTCCTCGAGAGATTTGCATATTGTATTGGTTGAATAATGTCGAAAGTAAATCAATCAGGCAAGCCCTAGACTCTAAAGGTATTGACCCTTTGTTATCAAACTGGATCGCCTCTATGCTTCAAACTAGACTTGTAAATGCGGAATTGGGCGATAGCAAGCTAAAAGTCAGAACATGTAGGGGTACACCGCAGGGTGGGGTATTATCATCGCTACTCTGGCTCCTGGTTGTTAATCAGGTTTTGGTTTATCTAACCCAAATTGGAGTCAAAGTCGTGGCGTATGCAGACGACATCGTGATAATGACCTCTGGAAAATTTGTTTCCACACTTCGTGATCTCTTGCAAACAGCCCTTGACAAGCTCAGTAATTGGGCCAATAGCTGTGGACTTAATGTCAACCCACTTAAAACTGAACTAGTTTTGTTTACGAGAAAACATAATATTCCAACTATTAACCCTCCCACTATAAATGGGACACCGCTCCATATTACGGGTACGGCAAAATATCTTGGACTGATAATTGATCGTAAACTAAACTGGAAAGAAAACATTAAAGAACGTGAGAAAAAAGCGTCGATAGCCAGTATGGTCACAAGACGATAATTAATTTCACTGATATTAGTATTCAAACGGATTACATTTTACAGCATATTGATTTCAACCCAGTTGTACTTACAGACTTTCCATCAAGAGAACTCTGGAAGGAAAACCGGGTCACTAACGAAGATCATATCTCGGTATTCACTGACCAAATCAGACGAGGGGGTAGGGTCCGGCATCTTTTCAGAAAGCCCACCTATAAACAAATCGATAAAACTACCGAACTTCTGTAGCGTCTTTCAAGCAGAGGTCCTTGCAGTTTGTGAAGCTGCAAAGCATCTCTCTCCGCTTGAATTGACGGGAAAGAACATTGATTTCTTCATAGATAGTCAGGCTGCAATCAAAGCCATATCATCAATCGTCACTAAATCCAAACTGATTGATTGCTGTCGCAGCGAACTAAAATCGTTGGGCGCAGCAAACACAGTTACCCTTTGTTGGGTCCCAGGACATCGTGACATTTTTGGTAATGAAAGG
This sequence comes from Melangyna quadrimaculata, assembly GCA_949320155.1. NCBI lineage: Eukaryota > Metazoa > Arthropoda > Insecta > Diptera > Syrphidae > Melangyna > Melangyna quadrimaculata. The sequence continues at coordinate 13,055,882 of OX439485.1, forward strand.
GCAGACGAACTGGCCAAAAATGGGGCAACACTTGAACCGAGCCAAGTCATACCCTGGGTACTTATGCCTCTTGAACAAGAAAAATGTAGAATTCACCATAGTTTTTTAAAAGCTACTAACGACCGGTGGTCAACACTGGAGTCCTGTCGAATTTCAAGGACTTTGTGGCCGTTGCTCTCTAAGAATAAGACATACTATTTACTAAAGCTAAGCAGGCCCCAATTATCCCTTTTAGTTGGTATACTCACGGGTCACAACTCCATGGGAACCCACTTGAGCAGAATGGGCATCAGCTCATCTGACATCTGACCTATGTAGGGGGTGTCAAGACGAGGAGGCGGTGGAGGGCTCCTACCACTTCCTTTGCAAATGCCCCAGCCTAGCTAGAAACAGAAGATCAACTCTCGGAGAATACTTCTTCGACGACTTAGATAGCGTCTCTATTTTGCCACCTGCAAACATCATGAAATTTATTCAGATTTCAGGATGGTTCAGGGAGTCTCCTTCCACAATAAGCCCTACCTGATACCCACCATGTCCTCTCCTCACCCATCCTTTCTCCTACCCAAGTCAACTCCCGGGGAGCACAATGGATCCACTGAGATCCGAGTGAGATGATTCGGCTTGCCGCTTCATCACCCATTTTAACCTAACCTAACCTATTGGTTGATTTTGAAAAAGCATTCGACAGACAACCACGAGATCTGATATGGGTTGAACTTAGGCAACGAGGAGTTCCGGAAGTCTACGTGCGGATGGTCATGGACATGTAAGAGCAAGTAAGATGCCCCGCAGGAATCACCGAAGAGTTCCCAATTAGAGTAGGTGTGCAGCAGAGGAAGCGTCTTGAGTCCTTTGGTCTTTATTACTCTCCTTGACTTTCTGCTTGAGGATAAGGTGACGGACCCCAAAGTGAATCAGTTATTCTTTTCTGACGATGGAGCCATCGTAAGTGAAGATCCTGTGTCCTTGTAACGAGCACTTGATGTATTAGTGCAAAAAAGACCGAATACCTATGCTGTCCATTTTCTGATCCACACAGGTCTATTCCGGACATTTATTTGAATGGAACAGTGCTTCCCAAGTGCGAAAAGTTTAAATACCTTGGATCAATGATCAATAGAGAAGGATCTTGTGATGACGACATCAAACATCGTGTAAGCGTAGCGTGGATGAAGTGGTAGAAAAATGCCCCCTAATCTGAAAGGAAAGCTCTACAAGGCAGTTGTTCGTCTAGCGCTTACATACGGTTCACAGTGTTAGACAATGTACATGTACAAGAAGTATGAGAGTAAATTGACGGCAGCTGATGAAATGAACATGCTTCGCATGACAGCAGGAGTGAAAAAGCGTGATCGAATAAGAAGAAGCAGGAGAATCCGAGGAAGCCTACACGTCAAAAATACCATCTTGGCCAAAATACAGCATGTTCAACTTAGCTGGTACTGTCATGTAGCAAAGAAGAGAACCATGAGAACCCAGTTCAAAAGGCAATATTAGAAGACGTTCAACACTATCGCGGAAGAAAGGCAGGCGCAAAAACTCCTGGATGAAACAAATGCAACGACACCTGCATTTAGTTGGCCTCAGAGATGGAACAATCCAAAACCGGAAGGTCTGTCGACGTTTTCTGAGGTCAACCCGGCGAACCCTACAAGTGGAACCCTAGGTGAAGCAGTTGAGTGGGAGAGTTGTGGTCCCCCTCGAGATCATGACAATCACGGGTAAAATGAAGAAGAAGAAGAAGAAGAAGAATATGAAGATGAAGAAGAAGAAGAAGAAGAAGAAGAAGAAGAAGAAGAAGAAGAAGAAGAAGAAGAAGAAGAAGAAGAAGAAGAAGAAGAAGAAGAAGAAGAAGAAGAAGAAGAAGAAGAAGAAGAAGAAGAAGAAGAAGAAGAAGAAGAAGAAGAAGAAGAAGAAGAAGAAGAAGAAGAAGAAGAAGAAGAAGAAGAAGAAGAAGAAGAAGAAGAAGAAGAAGAAGAAGAAGAAGAAGAAGAAGAAGAAGAAGAAGAAGAAGAAGAAGAAGAAGAAGAAGAAGAAGAAGAAGAAGAAGAAGAAGAAGAAGAAGAAGAAGAAGAAGGAGAAGAAGAAGAAGAAGAAGAAGAAGAAGAAGGAGAAGACGAAGAAGAATCAAAACGCGTGCGTCGGTTTGTTTGTCTGTGCGTCCCGATTTATACCGAGCTAGAGCCTAAGCAAATCGGTGGATTTGCTTCAAATTTGGTGTAAAACATTCTATGTAATTCCCTAGGAGTGATATTTAATTTTTGTTTTAGCTTATCTGGATAGAACGGTCATTACAAATATTTCGGTTTTATCAAGTTTTCAAAAAAAAAACAGCTTTAATGGTTTTGATAAAACTTCGTACATTTAACTCTAGAACATCTTTTATAGCACTCCGTAAGTTTCTGCCAAAAAAAATCGAAGAACTGAAATAAAGGTTTGGGTTTTTTTTTGTACAAATTACCGGTTTCTTTCTTGTTTTGAGATATTCCCGAATATCTCGTTATTGGCTTTTTTGATTTTTTCAAAATTTGGAATTCGGTAGGTTCTTCTAAGTTAGTCAAAAAATATTGGTCAAAATTTTAAACAGCCTAATATTAAGGGTTAAGCATGATACTACTTAACATTTTTCTAATTTTAAAACAAATAAGTAAAATTTTCTAAATTTTAAATATTTTTGAAAGTGTAGAACACATCCAAGAACGTGTCGCTCGATCAAAAAATTCGCAAACCTACCTCATTTTGACATTTAGGAACGTTAAAAGGTGTCATACGGATCAGTACGGTACTAAATAAACAAAATTGATTTTAATTTAAGTAAAGTGTTATGTTATGAGATATTACGATGCTAAACTAGTTTAAATTTTGTTGTTAAAAATGATAAAACATCGTACCAAATCGACTAAAATTTTGAGCCATTGCCTTTAAGATTTGTTTACCTAAATAGAGTTTTTTAATGTCCCGATTTGTCACGGTTTTTGGGCCCTGGCGTCCCGATATTAACCAAATTTAATCTGACAGCCCTAGTGCGAGGACAGACAGACAGAATTGCGATATCCACTCTTTTCGCGTTCTCTATCATCGTAATTTTAGGTAAAATTAATATCGCAAGATTATTTATTTTTAACGAATCCATAACTTGCCATATATGTAGATATAGTGTAGTGTACTGTATCGGAAGTAACAAAAACAAAATAAGCCGTATGAAATGTTCGCATGTTAACAGGAAATTAGCATACCAAATAATACAATCACGCCACTTCGGCAACGCCGCCGCCTGCGCCTGTCGCAGTACATTCAAGCTTCAACGAGGTTATTGGGAAACTTGATTTTCGTCGCAGTATTCCACTTCTTGAGAGTCAGACACAACTCACAATCACCAGAGATCCCATCTATACAGTTGCTTGTTAGCGTTCGATCGAAGTGCATTTGCTATCTGTTGCATTATTTGAAAACAAAAAATCTTCCTTATATTTTGCCAAAGACAAAACAAAAAAAAAACTTCATGGCTCTCACTGCATGCTGTTGCATGAGCCTCCGCACCGCGGGTTTGGTTCTTGGTTGGTTGGGCTTAGCCGCATCGGCTTTAACAATTAGTAGCATAATGAATCATCTTTCAAGATACGATGCTGAGGAAGTTCCGGTTGATTATGAAAGACACAGTAAGGATCTTACATAATGCAGAAAAGCTAAATTTTTGATAAGTTAACGATTATTATTAAACCTAAAACCTTATAGGAAGCTTGGAAGGTGATGTCATTCTTTTGTCAATTTCAATCTTAAATGTGCTTATTACTGGATTGCTTATTAATGGAATAACTGTGGTAAGTACTTACATATACGTACACGTACATACCTACATATGTATGCATATAATTTACATACCTATTAATACAACTTGGGTTGTTGTTTTTTTTGTGTACTTGTATCAATTTACCAGCATTTGCATACTGCATTTCTTTTGAATTGTGACGCAGAGCTGAACTAAGATGATTTCTCTCTTATTTTATTACTAGAAGAGCCGTGCTTGCTTTGCTTAAATCTTAATTTTCAAAGTAAAAAGACAGAAAAAAACGATCATATCTCTTTGAATTAGTATATTTTAATATTTGAGTGCATTTTCCTTAGTTTCCTATAACGACTGCTCACCAAAATAGAAATAAATTGAACAAATATGCGTCTCAAATCTCAATAGACCCCATATCTTTTTATATTTCGTCTGATGGGCGGACAACGCTTAGCAAGTTACGATTTTATTTAGGTATATCTATAGATTCTGATTAATCATTTTTGTTGTGTTTGCTTCTTTTTGTTTCTTTTTATGGGGGTTTTTATATTTACACACAAGAAATCGTAACTTGTTTTACGTTGATGACGATGACTGTAAACCAAAACCGGTAGATTAAAGCGTTGCCGTTGACTATTTTTTTTAAAGAATATGCACACACATATTGCTATCGCATTTAATACAAAAATAATAACAAAGATATCAAACAAATTTGTGATTCGTCGAAGTGAAAAAATAGATGCTAAGAACAAATTATATCAAGCAAAACTCATCGCGGAAAGTAATTCTGAGAAAAGATCGAATTTTCGAATAGCTAGATCGATTGTGAGAAGTATTATCTGAGACTGAGAATTAATTGCAATGGAATAAACCTGATTTTGTTATCATATTTGCCCTAAGTCCAATCAAATTATCAAAAATATCTACAAAAATTCGGGAGGAGAATTTTATTGTTTTATTTTAAAGATTACCTCTTGGGGATTCTAAAACCACAATTTTCCAATAAAAAAAACCCTCTGCGTCGTCCACCATTTTGAAAAATGTGTTAAAAAGCGTTCACTCAATTTTCTCAACCACTATTAGTCGCAGAGTAGTAATTTTATTTACTTTTCTAGATTAAAATGTTCTCTACATTTGTTGTATCAAAAATTATTCAAATTTTCGACTTTAAATTGGGTTTTCAAGTTTATCTCATCCCATGTCCATCCGAAGCAAAAATTACTTTTGATACTTTTATATATGTGCTGCATTTCTGTTTATTTTGATTTCACGTAAGTCAAACAACTTTCAAGATATATTACGACAAAGTTTCTAATATTATATAGTAAAGTTGTGATAGATTTTATTAAATTGCCCCTACTTGTTCCCCGTTAGATTAACAAATATAAAATTCCTAACATATTCGTAGAGAAAAATTATACCTATAATTGTGTATACTTTGTTTCTTGAATATTTAAAATTTTTCATCATATTTTGAGTTTAAGATAGTATATACAAAATTGACGGGACATTTACACACCCTTTTTGCCCCTCCCCAATAATTTGTATTTAAGAATCTAGCCACATTTGTAAGCTAAATTTTGAGATTTAAATCTTAAAAATCTGACCAGTAGAAAGTCGTATTTTTAGTATGATACTAGGTTAAAAATTCTATTTTGCTAATTTTAAACGACTTTAGCATCGTACTATCTCTTAACATTTCACTAAAGTTAAAATCACGAATTATTGGCTATTTTATCTTTTAAGTATCGTACTAAATCTACATATGTACCTATATGACACTTTGAAGTTTATAGATCTCAAAATCTAGGATGTTTTTTGAATTTTTTGCACGAGCTGTCACTTTTTTGAACGTGTTCAGCTTAAGTTTGTGAAGAAAATGGCGCAAAATTTAAAACAACCTGTTGTTAAGGGCTTTACTAGTAAGTAATTTTCTAACTATTTCAAAATTTTAAACCTTTTTTTTTATTTACTAACTAGTAAATTGCTAATTGGGAAATGTCAGTCAGAAGTCACATTTGTTTTGATTATGATTTTAATTTTGTTTTACTCTCTGAAGAAGATTTTTTTTAATTAGTTTATAGAAAATTAATCTATTAAAAGTGAAAAAAAGGTATTAAAAAAGTCGCATTCGCCCAAGAGTTCTACAATGCCGGATCAATTTTGTGGGGTGACATTAAAAGTATGCAGCAAAGTTATATTAAAAAAATCTTATGTTGTTGGAATAACTAAAAACGGCTCGACCTTCTAAACTACTGCATTCTGCATCATCGAAAGCTGAAACTGGTGAATGGTGTACATATCTTCCGAATGGAAAATTCTCTCATGAACATAGTTAATATTCTCACAGTTGAGAGCGACTATAGTGGGAGAGACTAAGTGCTTGCCTGATGCTCCTAAATCGTGTACTGGTGCTGAAGCAACTAAGTTGAGTTTGGATTCAGTTGGATAGCCTACGGGACAAAAAGAAATATTCAAAACTAATAGTGACTTTAGTTTGAAATTAAAAATAAAACTGAATCACATTATTTAATTTCTGGAGTAAAATTCTCCATCGTCCAGCTCTTCAAAAGGATGTGCTCGGGATTAAAAAAACTTCGCACTTTTCTGTACAACGCTGAATCATCAAATACATCGAAACCTTCGTCTTCCGAAAACATTTAGTACTATTTTATTTACTTTAAAAATCAATTATAGCTCACGAATCATACAAAAAAACACATTTCACTTTTCCAATTAAAATGGGTAAACCATTTTTTTCGAGGAAAATGACAGATGTCGTATGAATTGCTAAAAGTTAAAGTAACCATTTTGTGATTTTAACTTAAGTAAATTGTTAAGAGATAGTAAGATCTTAAAATCGTTTAAAATTAGCAAAATCTTCTTTTTAACTTAGTAACTTACTAAAATGGCGTTAACAATTTACTAAATCGTTTAAAATTTTGCGCCAATGTGTTTAGTATGATACTAGTTAAAAAAATACCTGAGATTCGAAAATTTTAGTAAACTGTTAAAGAATTAGGAAAATGTTAAGTAGTATGATCATGCAAAACGCCCTCTTTCCATCGAGCTAGAGCCTAGACAAATTGACTGATTTGCTTTAAATTTGGTACAAATATATGCATTCAATTGAAAATAAATGATTCCCTTATTTTTGGAGGAGAGTTTTTAACATTCAAATATGAATTTAAATTTCTTTACCTTTATCTTATGGAATTATCATGTTTATACTAAGCATCACAGATATACATCATTGGTATTCTACAGAAAAAATGTATACTTATATGCCGTTTTCACTGGGCCAAATGAGGTTATTTCGTTGCAAATTTCCAAATGAGATCAGAAATTACCTAATTTACCATACAAAATCACATTTCGAAATGAGCTAATTTCAACCTCATTTGCACGAAATTAGGTTGGAAATTAGGTGAATGCATCCAGCTGGAATCAGTTTCAAATGCTCTTATAAGCTTTTGTATGGAAATATCAGTACACTATACTCAACAACATAAAACAGAAAGAGAAAACAACAAAAATAAACGGCTAACTGCCATTCCAAATTCAAAATGAAATCAGATGTCAAATGAAATTAGCAAATTTGATAATGAAAACACTTTTTGCCAAATTTCGAAATAACCTCATTTTTCTAATGAAAACGTTGTATTACTCTTTGAGGCAAGCACAATATGTACGTTTATATGTACATTACATAGATACATATTAGGATGTTCCAAAAAATAACTTTTTTTTTCAATATGTTGGTCCTCCCACTCGATCATTTTGTTACCTTTATCTTTTCTTTTCAACTTCATAACTTAAATGCAAGGGGGTGCTCAAGGGGCTTACTTCGCTTAAGTTTTTCTATATTTAAACCTTATATGGGGCGAAAAGGCTGGGGTATGTATGTAGGTTGAGCCAAGGCAAGACAAAAATAATTTCGGAAGGAGATATTATTGATCCCGATTAGGCAATGCAACGTGTAGGAAAACGTTCCATCCATCAGTTCGGTCAAAAACTAATGTCACAACATTTCGTATTTGTTGATAAAATAAAATTTAGTTTTTCTAAAACTCTCTCCTTTTGGTATAGAAGTTTAAACTTATACGTCCCTTGCGCATATTAAGTTTTATTTCATCCAAAAATATACGTTATGTTGCGAACCGCGATTTTGCAACATTAGTTTTTGATCAAACTGATAGACTTTTTCCTGAACGTAGCATTAATCTCTGTGTTTTTTTTTTTTTATTTTCATTCGTTGGCAATATTCAAGGCTTCGGAAATCATATTTTGCCGTAGCTAAGCTACAACTAACACCCATTTTTCCATTATTTTTGAAGCAGATTTGTAAAATCTGAAATGCAACTATGATAAAATTGTTCGTCTTAACGCTTCTTAATGAATGACTTTGTGTGTGCATCTGCCTCCTTTCATAATTCGTACATAACCCGACTATTTTCGGAGATAATTGAGTGCAAAAGAAGCGTAACCCTGTTTTTAGAAATTGGCTTATCTATTTTGTCTCTCATTTTTACTTGCGATATAGGTACTATAGGGCAAGTTTGAGATTTGAAAAATTTCCTTCGAGATATTTTTTTTATGCAAACTTTTAGAATTTAATAAAATACAATTTTACACAAAATTAAAAAAATATTCATTGAACCGTTTTCAAGATATTGATTTTCAAAAAAAAAAAATTAGGAATCCAAAAATTATTTAAAAAAAAAAAATGTATATGCAAAATTGTTAAAATTGTAACGGACCTCTTACGTAAGAAAATTGGTTGCAATAGGTGTAGTCGTTAACGAGAAATTTGAAAACCCAAAATTCGTTTCTATGACATGCCTTTGTTTTTACATCAAAATATTTATCGTAGCAGTTATAGTGCTCGTATTTTTTTTTTATCAAAATCATTAGAACCGTTTTAGAAATAAATTAATTTTTGTATATTGGTTGTTGGCAGGTAACGTTATTTGTTGAGCTAAAAAAAAATAATTTCCCCTCTAGGGAATCCCCTAAGAACCTTAAGTCCAAAGTTTGAAGTAAATCGCTGCAACCGTTTAGGCTGAAGGTCGACGTACAGACAGACAGACGGACAGACGGACAGACGGACAGCCGGACAGCCGGACAGACAGAATTGCGGGACCCACTTTTTTCGCGTTATCTATCATCGTGTAATGCTAGGGATCATTATTATGTCAAGTTCGATTTTTTGCACGAATCATAAACTTTCCCTATAATACGGGCTACACAAAATTTGGCCCCAATGAAATATGGCCCCAAAATTAAAATGAAAAATGGCCCAAAAATGTATATGGGAAACAACAAAAACAAAAATAAAGTTTAAAATTTGTACATTGGGCCCAGTTTTCATTGTTTTGGGGGCTTTTTTCATTTTTAATTTTGGAGTAAAATTTCATTATGAAAAATGGCCCCAAACTCTTATTCTTAAACCAAAATACTTTTTAAACGAAAACTTTGGTAGCAGACCGACTGACAACATAGGCGCCTGCCTGGCGACTGAGCACAACCTAAGCGGGCGACGGAGTCGCGTGAGCGGGACAGAGGACCCGAAGAGGGGGTTAAAATCCTTGAACCCGAGAAAGCGGGCCAGGCAAGGTACTTTTTATGGTCTCCCAAGCGGACGCAAAAATTTTTTGTGCGATTGTAATTTTTATCTTGTTGTTGCTTCTTATATTAATTTTGGGGCCATTTTTCATTTTGTGTTTGGGGCCATTTTTCATTAGTTTGGGGCCATTTTTCACTTTCGAAAATGGGGACATTTTCCATTATGAAAAAAAGCCCCATTTTTCAGTTTTCGTTTGGGGCCATTTTTCATTGGGGCCATTTTTCATTGGGGCCAAATTTCATGTAGCCTATACTATGTATATCGCAAGTACACTCGGGCGTATGCGTACCATTTTTATTTTATGGAATTCCTAACATTTTTTCTTAATTTTTATTTTTTTGTTTCTTATGTTTTTGTTGTTTCAGTGTACACAATTTTTGTGTTGGTAATTCTTCGAAAAAGATCACCCTACCATAAATCTCATTCGCTTTATTCGAAACAATTTTCCAGGTTATAAATGACAGGCAGGTAGATGACTTTATAAGTTTAAGTTGATATACCAATGGTAAATTTTGTATCACACACATTTCTGGAGTATCTTCGATATTAAATTAATTAACAATCTTAGATACATGGATTTTTTTGAACACTTGCTTTGGTTTATTGAGGACACCGGGTCAGAGTACGTGCTCCATTTTATTCATAGTTCTCACTCATAGTCTAGCATGTAAATCGTCTTCATTGCAATATTGTCAGGAATATTGGTTGCTTAACCATTATTAGGCAAAAGAATGACTGTATACACGTATATAAAAAATGTTTTCTATACAAATTTAAAAAATAACAAAAATATATGTAGATATATTTATTTTATTAAAATCATTTTTTTTTTTTCATTTAAAGAATAAACATCGTTTGATATTGCCTTGGCTGATTGTTAAAGGCTTAACCCTTATAGTGATCATCCCTATTGGTTTTCTAATTTTGGCTGGATCAACATTGTCTGCTGAGCCATACCAAATAGTTGCATCTATTTTTCTCCTGCTAATTATTGGTAAGTTTTAAATTATCACTTCTTTTTAATTTCAGAATATTTTTTGTATAATATTTAAATATGTTTTATTAGGTTTGTTCAGCTGGTGTTGGGTGGCAATTTATTCACTTTACAAGGAAATTCAAGCTACAACAAGGAAACCACCATTGACATTTTATGAAAGTGGAGCCATTAATAATGGAACTATTCCTTATCAATTGTTTGAGAAATATTAAGAGTAAAGCACCTTGCTAGAGTATTTTCTTTAAAAAAAAAATATCTCTTATCTTGTAGTGGCATTTAAAAAAAAAACTATTTTAAAATTCGTCATGGATCGCAAGAATAAATTTATATACATACATATATTGTTAAAATCATGTTTTGATTTTTGGCAAAATAAGTAAGTTTTTATAAAAATAAAATACACGTATCTACAATTCGCAAGATTTTTTTTTTTTGAAAATTTTGATAAGATACAATAATTTCTTAATTTGTAGGCTATAGGTCAATTAAAACAAATTTTTGATTTTTTATTTCGACGTTTCGGGTATGTTTATACCCTTCATCAGGCCTTTATTAGGCTCGTTTCACACACATTCGGTTTCATTCGGTTCGGTCTCTATTCGGTTCGGTCTCTACGATAAAACGGCAAAAATAAAACCAAATAGAAGCCGTAAAGCACCGTTTTATCGTTTCACACATATCAGGCACAGCCGAATACAAACCGAATAGAGACCGAACCGAATGAAACCGAATGTGTGTGAAACAAGCCTTAAGATAAATACATTATAAATAAACTAAAATACAAATTATGAATACTTTCAAATAATTGAGCTTCAAATTTATACATACATGTATATGATTTTAATTAATTTTAATTTTAAATTTAGAAAATTATTGAAAACAAAATCAAAACGAATTAAATTTAAAAAAAAAAAAAAAAAAACAACAAGTTAAAAAAATCCCTTAAATTTTATTTTTGTGCAAGTTGGCTTATATGCTGCTTAAGCTATGGCAATCCCAACGTCTGTTAACAGCATAATTATTTTTCTGTATATGATGCGAAAAAATAAAATTACAGTTTTGTTTTTCAAAATTAAAAGATAAAATATCTACAGACAATATATCTACACATAATTACGTAATAAGGAATTGGTAATCATACAAAAAATTTAAGAACACACATTTTTTTAAAGAAAAACAGTTGAAAAATTATTTTCGTCTCAAATAGTGATTCCGAAACAATTTTTTTTTCTCTACACGAAATGACGTAGTCAACTACTGGTATTTTTTTCAAAAAAATTTAATGGACAGTTTTATTTTTAGAGCAAACACACTGCAAAAAAAAACTACTACTGAAAAGGCCTGTTTACCTTTATAAGGTTTTCATATAAAATTTTATTTATCTTAAATAATTTATAAAAAAAATACTTTAATGTTTCAAAAGCCTGACAAGACCAGAGTGGTGCTCGTGCTGAGCAGTTCAAGTAAAAGTGAAAAAGTTTCTGTGGCGCTATGCCTTTTATAGTCCTTAGCTGCGGTTGAATTCATTGTAGATTCTCTTCATTGAGTGGTTCGTATTTGGCAGCTGCACATTGCGTCATGGTGTATGTGTGTTTGCTTCAGGGGTTGTTTTTTGTTAATCTTCTTGTTCTTATGTCTGGTTTTGGTTAGGGTGACTGGTGACTGTGTAGCTGTGATTGCTGTTACTATGATGTGTATGTATCTATGTATGTTGTTTCAATACGATATTCTTACGCTGAGTTGGTATGCATAGCGTTGTGGCCTGGTGAGTGTTGCCACTTTATGGGTGTTTGTTACACTACCCAATTTACTAAAAACTCTTAAGAAATGTTTTTTAACGCGAATATCTTGAGAATCGTGTACAACGATATCTACAAAAATTTTGTTATCAAAAATATATTACAATCCCATCTAGATGTTGTGTAATTTTGAGATTTTTAAAACCACTCTTTGAAAAGACATAAATCGAAATTGTTGCAAAAAATGACTTTAAAAAATGTATAAGTTCGAAAAATTCGTACCCTCAAAATCGTTTGAAAATTAAAATTTGGCACATCACACTTATTTTTTTTTTTATATATTCTTTGCAACGATGTAATTTTTGTTTGTACAGTACACTTGTCTATTTTGAAATAATTGGCTTAAATAATTAATAACTCCATACAAAGAGGAACTAGGAAAAAAAAGTTATAGCTACAAGTAGGATTCTTAGGTTAGTTTAGGTTAGGTTGAAGTAGCTGCCAGCAAAGAACTAACATACTAAGATCATAAGTTGGTCCGTTGAGATACCACAAGTCTTAGAATGTTATAAACTATTCCCAAACAAAAAAAATCAAAACTGTACTACCTACTATAAACAGCTAAAATGGTTTTCAACGGCACCAATGCCAATCGCAAGTGACTAATGTGGGTCGCACCCAGCCTCTATTTTATTTTATGTTTATATCATGTAAGTTGTAGATCTATGTGCAAAAAAGCAACAAAACTGTCCACCCTACTTTTAACCGACATAGTGCTCATGTCCACCCTCTGCCACTTTTGCTCTTTCACAAATTCAGTCAGATGTCTAACCTTAACTAAAAGACATAGAGCCCTACCAATAATCAAATTCAGTAACGACTTAAATATTTGAGGAAAATAGACCACAATGGTATGGACTATAATAAATGAACCATACATGTTATGTTTCATATTTTAGAGTCCATATCATATAATATTCATTATTTAGGCTTCACTTAAATATTTAAGGCATACCTACCACGGTTGGTTTATTATTTAGTACCCACACAACTTTAGTCCATTTTACTAAAATATTTAAGTCGTTACTAAATTTGATTATTGGTAGGGCCCATAAACAACAAAAATCACAACCGTCATATCCAAATGTACAGTTTACATTAAGTAACCAATCTTTATTTTCCCGTTATGGATTGTTATAATTATATGGCATATAATTTGTAATCTCTACTTTAAATTCTATTCATCAATAGCCTTTAAAGTATGAGTCATTGGAGAACCTGCCTTAATACACATTCAACTTCGCTTAACTGCACTCCGCTTAACTAAAAACATCGTTTATCTGAAACAAGAAATTTATTCCAGAACCTTTTTGAGAATTTTTCACACAAACTGCTTCGCATAACTGAACTCCGCTTAATTGCAAACTGCGGATAATTGAATCAAAATTGTGTGCCTTAAATGAAAATTTTTAACTTAACAACTCCGCATAAGTGAAAAGACTGTTGAACGCTGCCATCTGAATTTAAATCGAACACACCCTTTGAATTTAAAATGTCAAATCTGAAATGTCAAAACCTCATTTCTTGTCATTCCCTCCAGGTGTCAGTCGTTTCTTTTAAATTTGTTTATTTTTGGATTAGGTATCCCAAAAATTGTATGTGTATAAAGAAAGCAGGGCAACTTTGAAAATTCATAAAAAAAATATATAGCCTTGAGTTGCTAATTTATTGCTAATTTAAAAAAAAAAAATGATTGCGCTCTTGGATTTCGAGATATAGGGTTACCTGATAACTTAACGTCAAGTTAGCATGTCAACTTTCTCAAAAATGTAGATAATCGACCCGGGAGTGGATAAATGTTTAAAAATAATTTATTGCGGAGAAAAAATATTACTTTTTTGTTTCGTTTGCGAGATACAGGGTTACCTCTTGACGTCAACTTAGCAGGTCAACCTTCTAAAAAATGCAGATAATCGACCTGAGAGTGGATAAATAATTAAAAATAATTTATTAAGTATTATAAGATAGTTGTCCTGCTGACTTGACGTCAAGAGGTAACCCTGTATCTCGCAAACAAAACAAAAAAGTAATATTTTTTCTTCGTTAAAAATTAGCAATAAATTATTTTTAAACATTTATCCACTCCCGGGTCGATTATCTACATTTCTGAGAAAGTTGACCTCCAACAGCGCAATCATTTTTTTTTTTTAAATTAGCAATAAATTAGCAACACAAGGCTATTTTTTTTATGAATTTTCAGAGTTTCAGAGAAAACATATGGCTGGCCCAATATTTGTGATTAAAAATGTAAATACCTTTGCGTTTGAATTGTTTCATATAGAAATATAACTATTTTGACACAATACAAAGAATCATAGCTACATTTTTTTTTATTATTATTGTCAGCCTTAATGAAATTTAATTTGTTTTGACAAAACTCCGCTTATTTGAAGCAAGTTTCAGTTATCCGAAGTTCAGTTAACTGAAAACTCCGCTTAATTGAAACAAATGTTCTGCAATTATGGTGTTCCAGTTAAGCGGAGTCGACTGTATTTGACAATTGTACTCGAAACTTGGATAGCTATGTATATCAGGAAGGGATATTTCTTGCATCGTCGCAGAAAACACGAACAAAAAGACAGCGTTTTTGGTGACGTCAAGATATGTGGTCATCCCGAAAAAAAAAATCGTAGGTACATACTTTACAACAAAAATGAGAACACAACATTTTTTCTCTCAACAAAACTAATTTAATTTTATGAACAAAACAACCACCAGCATCAGTTTCTTATTAAAATCAAAGCCGATTTGCTTCAGTTAAATTCTATTGAAACCTATGTTTCAATAGGTGGAATGAGTCCCTCAGTAAGAGAGCGCTTTTTATTATTTGAAACAAATACAACACTTTTTATTAACTTATGGATACAAAAATTCGTATTCAGTTGAACTTGGTTCTTATGGCGGCAAGTAAGGTTAATTTTAGCATCGATTTGTCCAAAAAATTCATCAAAATAACAGAGAATTCGTCTTATCAATATTGTTGTAAGTTTCTTCCTGGCTTCATGTATAAAAAGAAAATTTGTTTTAGTTCTTGTTTTGCTTACATGTTTTGCCAGGTGTAAAAAAATTGTTAAGATGTGTTGAGCCCAAAATAAATATTTCAGCAATAAAAAAAAAATGTTTCCTCTGGAAAGCACTGAGATAATTCTAAAATATTTCACAGTTTGCTATTTCAGATGAAAATCACTTTTTGTTTATCTTATGTTTTTTTTTTAAAGATTGTGTATTGTTGTGAAAAAAAAATATCAAAAAAAGTTTATTACATATCAAAAACATATCAGTTATCAGTTAATTTTATATTATATACAAACAGCAGTGTGTAACAAGTCGGCCGGTGAAAAGTAGTGAATGTGGAATGTGTAGTATGATAATAGTATGTGCGATAAGAAATATATGCAATATAGCGTGACAATGTTGCCTAAGACCATCGAAATATCAGGGTTTCCCATTATCAATGGTCCAAACTGAGACTGGTGAAACCAGTCAAACCTATCAGAACTTGGTAACTTGTCCATACCGAATCATAACGGCTTTCGAGTAACGGCAACGGCTATATTTTGAAATTTGAAAAAAAAAATCTACTTTGAAAAACTGTTTTGCTCACCATGCCCATAATTGATTTTTATTTGTTTACAATACTTGCATTAAAAATTGGTTAATAGTATTTTCTAATTTTATTGAATAAAATATTTTTATTGGCATGACCATTTGGATACAAATTAATAGATAATTTTGCATTTAATTAAACTTAAATTTTATGGCCTTAATCTTTTGAATAGTCCCCTGAAAAAAATTAGTATGACTCAATACTGGTTTAATATTCTTTAAATTTTCTATTTTCCTGTAGTTTCTAAAAATGAATAAAACTTGCCAAAACTATGCTTAGCTGGGAAGTTATAACCATATGAACCCAATCAAACGTGGTTCAAAATCAAACAAAAATAAAAATATTGCGATAAAATTAGGCTTTCACTTCAAAATTAGCTCCAGAGAAGTTGAATTTTGGTGAAGATCTTGTATTTCATTTATTTTTGGTAATATTATCGAAAATCATCAGTGATTTTTAAGAAATGTCTTTGGAAAACTGTAACATTGATAAATTATATAATTTAACAAACAAATGGTTTTAATACTTTTTTCGTCAGAGCAATTGAATAAAAAAAATGCTTTGCGCGCAACAACAATTTAACTTTTTCGGAACCATTTTTCGAAGTTAAAGCCTAGTTTAATTTTTTGTAAAAAAACAAATTCAATGAGCAAAAAATTAATTCAAAGTAGTTTTTTTTATAAATTTCAAAAACTACCCGATACTCGAAAACCGTTATGATTCGGATTGAAAAAGTAACCAAATTCTGGTAGGTCATAGCCCCAACTTTCACAAGTTCCAGTTTGGACCATTGTAAATGGGACACCCTGTATAGTGTTACCCAGTCACCACCCTTCGGTCGCAAAAAGTCATTGTTAAGCAAAACTAAAACGTTAGCAAAACGAAACATCCTATGCAGTTACCACATGAGGAAATCATAAACGAAATATTTCGTTGTGCTTTTCATTCTACAGTACGTTGTTCGAACAGCGAAATTGATGATTATACCAGATTGTTTTTAGAAGTCTCCACTCCTTTTTCACACAACATTAATTGCTCATACCATTAATTGTGTGCGGAAAAAATGAAATTTGGTTTTGTTCGAGTTTAATTTGTTGTGTCTTTCATTACAGCATTGCTTAGTTCGATAAGTGTTCGTTTATTTTTGTTTTATTTATTTGTAATTGGTAAAACTCTCCATAAATACTTTTCCGCTGTGTTTTCGTTGTACTGTTGGAGAGTTGGTGACTAGGCTTAAACCTAGTACGCTGCTGATGCGAAACGAAATTTTCCTGTAGTCTCCAAAAAGACAAAGAAACGCTTGTGAAAACACAGCGGAAAAATATTCATGGAGAGTTTCACAAATTGCAAATAAACAAAATAAAATTTAACGACAAAATCAAACAATAGCTATGCTGTAATGAAAGAAACAACAAATAAAAACACGAACAAGCCCTAATATCATTTTTCCGCACATAATTAATGGTCCGGGCAAATAATTCTGTGCGAAAAGAGAGTGGAAACCTGTCAAAACAATTTGTTATAATCATCAATTTCGCTGGTCGAACTGCGTACCACAGAACGAAAAGCACAACGAAATTTTTCGTTTATGATTTCTTCATGTCACTTTTGTATGGGATTTTTCGTTTCAGATCACCAGGTATTAGGTCGGAAAAGTTAAGAAGTAATTTTGTCTCTTTTTACTTTTAGACTAAGAGCCGATACAGCAAATTTTGGGTGTTGATGTATAAAAAAAATTTGCGTAAGAGGGGCAAATTTTGTTATATCGAAATCGAAAATCTAGCAGGTTTGCATAACCTTTCGCGAGGGCAGGGAGTTGAAAATTAGAGCTGGCCACGAGACTTTTGTAAGTCTCGTCCCGGTCTCGCTAAAATCGAAAATTTTCAGTCTCGTCTCGGTCTCGTAGAATTAAGTCTCATCTCGGTCTCGTCTCCGAAAAATACTATTTCCGGCAAATTTGTTGATTATTGGAGCGAAATAATTTCGATTATAGTTTGAATACGTGCAGAAGAAAATAAATATTCAACTGAAATTGGATTTTTCAATTAATTAGACTTGCTGTAAATTTCGGTCCAAATATGCAGTCTCGTCTTCGTCTCGTCGCGGTTGCTTAAAAGTCAGTCTCCTCTCGTCTCGGTCTGGTCATGCGAGACCGAGATCGTCTCGTGGCCAGCCCTATTGAAAATAGAGATTTTCCAAATTGTTATCAAGCTGCGGCATCTGCCAAAACAGTTTCAAACCATCCAATATTATATTTCTTGTCATACAAAATTTCAACTCATCTTGAATATTTGTATTCAGTAAAAACGGTAGGGTTCATTCATCCATTTCTCCATCCCTACCAAATTTCCTTATAAATTCTTATTTATTTCAGATACATTTTTGAGAACATGACGTCTTCAACTATAAAAATCTTTGATCCCTCAAGTCTTCCGCGTGTTGCTATTATTGTCGGATATTTACATATGTTCGTAAGTTTGGGATATCTCATCTTCACGGTCTATGGGTTGATTTCACCGTCTCCTACATTTGGTGGGAATTATTTACCTGAAGCCATAATAACAATTACATTTTCATCACTACTTGCGTTCTCGAGTTATCTACTTATAAAAGGAACTCAAAAGGTTTGTAAACATTATAAGTTCTATTCAAATTACTAACAAACACCAACGTTTTTCGGATCATAAAAAATCTTCTTAACGTTCACATGAGAGCGACCAACAAACCACGAATTAACGAATATTCGTTTAATTCGACATTTTGTTCACATGCCATCTTATTTTTAATTTGTCGCGATTGAGAATGAAAATAAAAACAAGGGTGATTTTGAGGTTAGATGCACGCGAACAATTCACTCGTTGCAGTGTGGATCGTATATGTGGAACGTTAATAGAGTTTGAAAATTCTAAATAATCAATTACAATTCGTGATGACCAATTTTTGTATTAAATTTCTCTTATTTCAGCAATTAAAAATTTTATTATTTAAACATTAATACAAGTAGGTATTCATGCAATGTCGCGTCGTTGTAAGCTACAAATCACGTAAAATTATATGTTTACACAAATATTTAGCATAAACGAAATTTTTTGGTCAATTGAACCAGCTGTTCGTTAAACGTCAAATATTAAACGTCAAAAATTAGACGTGTCTGGATTTTGAAGTTATTTTTAAATGGAGAACCTCTCCCGAACCAACGCGAAATTGGAGCCGATTATTTCGGAACGATAAAAAATGTAAGATACACTACAACGTTAGTCGCGTTTTAAGGTGGAACTGTAATAGTAGAAAGCTCCCAGCAGAGTTCGGACGAAAATTAGCGAACGCAAGAATTCATTTGGTGCGCCTATAATTTCTGTTTCTTGATTTTTCGTTTACTTTTGCTTTTTATTGAGAAAAGAACGAAAAAAAAGAGAAAGAGTGAATAATGGATTTTGATTGAGCAGAAAGTTACATATCAGTGGTGTATGACATGTGCTTCCAACATCTGCCGACTATAATAAAGGATCTCCGAAACCAATTCAAATAATTTGGTGACGAAGAAGTAGTTTCGTCGTCTACATCGAATGATTCGCATTGGTTTTGGGAGAGCCTTTATAGTTCTACCTTAATAATTTAAGAAAAGTAGCTGTCCTAATCGTTCAGTAAAAGGCCAAATTATTTTGTCTTGTATAAACTATATTTTTATTAACAACTTTTATTGCCAAATAATCGTGCGTGATTCGATACTTAAGAAATTATTAGTTCTCTTAGATATCATATTTCTGAACACGCTTGATTCTAAAAGTCACAATGACGTTTGGTTAATTTTACAAAATAATTTACCCAAGCAAATTTGTTGGGGAATTTTATCCAATTTGTTTAAATCATTTCCCATACACATTTTGACAGTTTATTAACCAAGTTGTAAGCTTAACAAATTGGTAAACTTATCTAGGGTTTCACATCGTTGCATGAATACATTTTTTTCTGAATTTTGCGAAGAATTTCCGTCTACAATTTTTTAAATCCTATTCATTCGTCGTTTGTTGGTCACTCGCATATGAATAGTACTTAAGCCTCTTCTTTCGACCATGTTTCACTCAAAATTTTGTTCTTAAAAGGAATTTAATAAAACAATTATTTACAATTTGTGTAAATTTGATAATTTTCCTGCTTAAATTTTGTAAAAATTTGTTTTAATTTCATTTTCTATGCAAACTTATCAGAATTAAATAATCAAATTTGGCATAGATTTCAAGTTATAACAAAAATAATGGCAATTGACCAGTGTGGACATTCGCTAAGAATGTCACAAGTGAATTTATTAGTATTTTGTGTTTTAAGCCTGATTAAAGGTAACACACAAACATATTTAAATTTTAAATTTAACATGCATGTTCAATTAGTAGTAGCACGTAGCGTAATGGTTAGTGCGATGGAATGCCACGCTGGATGTCTGGGTTCACTTCCCAGCCTCGTCCACCTAAAAACTAAAAAGTTTTTTTTCAGGGCTACTGCCTCTTGCGAGGAATTGACAAATCCTGCAAGAGTATTTCTTGTCACGAATAAGTGCTTCTCGTCTATCCGTCCGGATTCGGCATTAAATTGTATAGGACCCTTCCATTCCTGTCGACACACGCACACAGGAATGGTTGCGAGTTGTTAGTCACTAGGCCCTGGTTCTTCATGAGCCGTTGTGCCAACAAAATTTATTTTATTTTTTATTCAATAGCATACATATAATACACTATAATATTTTTGTTTTTTTATTGAAAGAAATCACATCGGATGTTTTTGCCATGGCTGATTATAGAAGGTATTGATTTAACAATGGATTGTGTATACAAAGCAATTTCTTTTGACAATGTTATTTGGAGAGAAGACGGTGTTTTCAGGCTTTGTTTTGCCTTATTGGGTAAGAAATTATAATTTAATGATTGTATTTTATTGTATTTTATTTTATTTTATTTTATTTTATTTTATTTTATTTTATTTTATTTTAAAACAATAATAACTTTGAGTTTTTTTCTATTTTAAGGTATTTCAATTGGTTTATGGTTTGCAGTTTTATCATTGTACAAGATTATTAGAGATGAAACTAGCAAAATAATTCAAGATGATGAAGAAAAAGTTGTGTGGTCATCCTAATCACGTTAAGGACGAAAAATTATATCGTTCTCCTCTCCATGCCAGCATGCCTCAGGGACGAAAAAAAAAAAAAGTCTCAAATCATATTTATTTTTATCACTAAAGATTTTAATTTAAAAAAATGTTAAATAATAAAAAATATCTATACATAATTATAATTTTAATTAAATATAAGCAGATATAATATGGATTTTTACAAGGCTACGTTTGGTACTCAAGGTCGAAAACTTGTATTTTTTGTTAGGTCAGATTCATACACAACTTAGAACAAAATCAGAGCTACTGGATTCAAACATCAAGCCTATACACTATCAAAAAGCACGGTAGTGCCGAGCCAAGTTCTGGCACTACACCCTTTAACCAGGATCAAACTCAGGCGATTTTCAACCCCTTCTAACTGCAGTATCTACTAATAAAGTTAAACTCAATTTAAGTCAGTTATCATTAAATAACAGATTTCTCTGATAATTTTCAGGTTCTTCCATATTAATCAACTTAAAATATTCGATATTTGACATTAAAAAACTTAGAACTTGGCGTACTTTTACATCTCACTACTTCTTACGGCTGACTTGTTACGCAAAGGTTTCTGTTTATAGAAGAACTTGGCTCATTTTTTTAACATTTATGTTTTTGGTGTGATAATTATAGTTACTGAACTATTTGGAACCTAATTATAGGGAATAACAACAAACCTCTTGAAAGAATACAAAGAAGTCTGATGAACTGGTTGGCACTAGTGAAATATCTATAACTTCAGGGGGAACAAATATGCACGACTGGATCGCATTAACTTGCTCTCGTAGCCAACAACTAGAATGTAGCTAGACATTATGATAGTGTAGATACAGTAATGGATTGATAATATTTTTATATGGTTTAAGATAAAATAATACAAAGATGCTAAAATAGCAGTTTTGAAATTTGTTGATTTAATACAAACAAATTTGGAAAAACATTTAAAAACAATGGGGCGTATTCATAGTCATTTTAGACCTGGGTCTAAGTTAAGTTAAGAATTTTTGGACGTTGATTCAATTTTGTATGTTTATCATTTCAAAATATTTGAAGCTATTTGTGTAGTATACCAAGTTAACTATCTTATAAAAATATAAAACCAACAATTTTTAATTAAAATCGGTCTGTATTCATTGAGCCAAAATTGTCTTGAACTGTAGTTAAGTTAAACCCGGGTCTATCTGCGACTATGAATATGCCCCAATGTATTTCTCTTTTGTTTTTTTTTCTATTTTTTTTTTTTCAAAAATTACTCACAGAAATTTTAAATGCAATATTTTTTTTGCTAACATTGAAGTACCGAGTTGCAAAATTATAATAAAATCCACCAATGCAATGACGAAATATGCGGGAATATACCTAACCAAGTAGGTATATTAAAGTGCATTATTTCAAAAAAAAAATCCATTACTTTGTTTCCATTCTTCTTATTCGTTAATAAGAACGTGCTAAGCGGTATTATTTAAACTATTTTAGGGATTACATGTACGAAGTTTAATCAAAATCGTTAGAGCGGTTTTTGAGTAAACTTTATAAAACCGAAATAGTTGTATGGCAGCTACCCGTTCTAGATGACCTCAAACTAAAATATTAATTACTCCTCTAATTCGAGGGATTCACATAAAAATGCTTCACACCAAATTTGAAGCAAATCCGTCCTTTCGTTTAGGCTCTAGCTCAAAGTACATCGGACGCACATACGCACAGACTCATAGACAAACAGACCGACACGGACGTCTTGACGAAAATCACGTTTTTGGATCCATCATCGTAATGTTAGTTTTAATTAAAACCTCGGAATTTTTGTTTGACACGAAACCAATACCTACTTGCCTTAAAGAGTAATTAAAAAAAACATGGCGGTAAAACACTTTTCAAGCTGCTGTTGTTTTAATTAATTTTTTTTGTGGAACCCATACTTACCCTTTCATATGAGTGAATACTATTATTTTGTAAAGAAGCCTGATAAACAATGTTCTGATTCACTTGCACTTCGTTTGTAAGACGAGTAGGATTAAGTTAAGCATCGCATTATCGAAAAAATACTTAAATTTAAACTGAATTCGTCATCACATTTTGTGTACGTTTTCTTCTCAATTCATTGTAAATATAGGTAATTTATTTACGTGCTCGTACTACCTATACATGTATTTATTTAGTGTTCCCAGAAATAAGGTGCGTTTATAGAAAATTAGTTTAATAGTTAATTATACAAAAATCTGACCATTTGATCGCAAGATTTAAAGCAACTAAAGAAACTTAAATCTATTATTGATTTTATTTTAAATTTCCTACAAGTAACAAAATATGTTCTTATTTTGTTTACTATATTAATGTTCTTATGACGAAGGTAACAGATGTATTTTTAGATTAAAAGTAGTAAATTAGCAGTGTAAATAATTATTGTAATATCACAATCCCGCGACAGCTACAATAATTGTCATCTGATATGTGGGAATTCCCTCATTTCGGTTTTCTAACTCACCTTTACAGGTTAGACTTTAAAAACCGCATTTTCAATTGCCTGCTAGACGACAAGAATGGAATATAAATAATTGGGCCCTGATTAGTGGGTTTAAGTATAGGGCCACTTAGTTCTTACTTACTTTTATATGACAAATTTTTTTTTAAAGCGTTCGCCTCCAGGTTTATATTTTCCAGCTAAAATGTGTATATTTTATCCAGGTGTTTTAATGATTAGCGAAATATCAGCAAGTCTTCTTCGGAATATATTGAGCACGTTATTTCTGATGAATAAACAAAACTAAGAAACAAATTTCGGAAGAAACTTGATGATATAGCTGAACCTTATACCACATGATAATCCTAAGTTAAAATGTCCCATATTTCGAAAATTTTTGAACTGATACGCAGCAGTGGTTCAAAATAAATAAAGAAATATTTTTTTAATATTTCAGGTCTCTATCTTAATATTGACCATTGTCGACTGAATTTTCTGTTTGTCCATACAAAATGCATATTGTTTTCATAGCATTTTACCAAAATCTTAGCTAAATTGTAAAAGTTTATAGAAAACCTTCAAACTTGGCAGATTCTTAAGGAGTTAAATACAAAACAAAAAATGGAATGAAGTTAAAAATAAGTAAAAATTAATTTTTTCTTTGATTTGTTTGTTCGTAAAAAAAATCACAAACATTTTAAATGCAATATTATTTGTTGACTAGCTTAAAAGTACCGAATTACAAAATAACGATATAATCAACGAAGTCAATGCAGATATATGAGGGAATCTACCTAAGTAAGTAGTAGCGCGTAACGTAATGGTTTGTGCGATGGACTATCACGCTGCAGGCCTGGGTTCAATTCTCATCCTCGCCCACCTAAAAACTAAAAAGTTTTTTTTTCAGGGTTACTGCCTCTTGCGAGGAATTGACAAATCCTCCAAGAGTATCACTTGTCATGAATAAGTGCTTCTCGTCAAGCCGTTCGGATTCGGCATAAAATTTTATAGGACCCCTCCATTCCTGTCGACACGCGCACACAGTAATGGTTGCTACTTTAAGGTAACTAGGCCCTGGTTCTTCACGAGCTGTTACGCCACCTGATTTATTTATTTTAAGTATCCAGAAAACCACATAACTTTATTTCCATTATTCAAATTTTTCGGTAAGACATGGTAGTGCAAAGTTATTAGAACTAGTGTAGAGATGGCACACAAAAAGTTTGATCAAAATCGTAATAGTCGTTTTCGAGAAAACTTGATAAAACCGAAATCGTTGTATGGCAGCTAGCCATTTTAGATGAGTTTAAACAAAAATTCGAATTTCACCTCTAGGGAAGTACATTGAAACACTTTACTCCACATTTGAAACAAATCCGTCAACCATTTAGACTCTAGCTCGATGTACATAAGGACGCATAGTCGCACGGACAAACAGACCATAACAAAGACTTCTCCATCATCAGATAACTTTTTTTTCAGTTGTTGGTAAATTTTATTTTGGAAGTAAAACTTCTTTTGGCGAGTTGAGAGTGAAATTTCAAGGTTGAATTTTTGTGAAACGAAAAAATGTAACGCCACATGTGCAACGCTGAGATCAATGATTAACTAAGTGGTGGAAGGTAGAGTAAAAGTAAAAATTTTTATTGATTGGCCAATATATTTTATATTGGAAAAAGTTTGGATTTTTTGATAATCTATATTATTGTAGCAGATAAAAGGGAAAATGTCCTTTTATGTCTCTTTTCTAATTTCGTTAATTAGAATGCTAGAGTTTTGAATTTTTTTGGTGGATAGATAATGAAATTCTGAGAATCTTACTGGTTTAAGATTTTTGTCTATCTCCTACTGGTATGAAGATATAAATTATTTTAAAAATTTTATCTCAAAATAGGCTAATTTCAATAAATTGAATTAAATCAGGAGAGTCCGCTAAAAATTTAAATTATATATGGTTGCAAAATACATAAAACCAAATTAAAGTTGTCATATACAAATTTTTGATTTTGCAGAGATTTGGAGTGTAGGAATTTTTGGAAATAGTCAGAAAACCTTCTCAAATAAACTGATTTATATCTTTTAAATGTTCACCTTTTTTTACTTTAAATTTTCAACATTATTATTTTATTTTCAAGTTTACAATACAACCCGAACACATCGATCATTTTGATATAGAACACATAGCTGCGTCTTACGCATATTTTTTTTTTTTTTATAATTAACACGCACTCAAGGGATTATGACTACCCTTTAAATGTTGGTTTAACACAGTGCGAGCATTTAGGAAACAGTAGGAGGATTAAGTAGGAGAAACCGATGTACATTCGTCTTAAATGTCTGGGCATTGAAATGGGGAGGAAAAACAAAGTCGGTTAGGGAACTCCACATTCGTGTCGTTCGGCCAAAGAAAGAATCTCTGTACTTAACTGTACGTCCGAAATTTGGCTCAAGGGTATACCGATGTGCATTCGCAGCGGCGCGAGTATTACGGTGAAATTTTTTTAGTGGGGTAATGCAACTACCTATTTCACTAGAACATTGTTAAAGAAGTAGCGATAAAACAGAGATAGGCAAGAGACGTTTCGACGATGTTCCAACGAAACAATTGTTTCGGAAATTGCTCTGTCACCTATCAGTCTTAAAGCTCTTCTCTGAATTCTGTCCAGTAGGTGCAAAGATGTCTTTGATGCACCAGACCAGATATGAGAATTATATTCCAGTTTCGGACGTATGTAGGCCTTATAAATTGTGACCAGATCAGAGGGGGGAAAAAAGTTTTTACATCGTCTTAGGAAACCTAAGCATTTGGCCGCATTTTTAGTTATATCCAGTATGTGGTCATTCCACAAAAGATGGTCAGTAATACACATACCAAGAATTGACAATTTTTCTGTTTCCACGATGCAAGTGCCATCCATGAACAATGGCATTGGGGGAATATTCCGCTTTAAGGATAAACAAACATACAAGCCTAATATCCCTATACTTATCGAGATTTTTAGATAGCCAAAGAAGTTTCACTTCTGCCACGAGTACTGAATTACACGCGCTCTTTTTTTATATTTTTTCTGATTTTTTTAGAGAATTAAAATTTTGGAGAATTAAAATTTTAAAATAAACCGTTAAATGGGAACAAATTACAGTTTTATAGTGGTTTAAGTTATTAATGAAATACACTTGAGGGCGTGCCCGTGCATGCATTGATTTAGTTTTTGTTTATTTTGTTGGTTTGTCGGACTTCTCTAAACTATCTATGGCGTGTAGGTGTCAGTTTTCGGTGGTTGGACACTAAGCACTTACAGGGTTGTCGGCTATATTTGTTTTCTAATTTGGGACAAGAACTTGAAGAAATTTGCCATGAAATTTATCATGTATAGATACTTAAATCTATCTTCCATAATTTTCAATAGATTCACCATTAACTAACAGTTATTTTATTTTGAATTTTTAGCCGTAGGGTAAAGTTGTAAACAGAGCACATAGCGAATAATTTGCACTTACACTGTCACTTTTTAATTTTAAAATTAAGGTGAAAAGGGGAAAAGAACACATTTTTACTTGCTCTCACCATTAGTCTGCGCTATACCGTTTTCGAAGTTGTATTTGCTTATGTCTTTGTGTTTTCGGTATCGGAAAGTACATAATTATTTTTTCTATTTTGTGTTCGATCCTATTAAAAAGTGTGTGTTGTAGCATCATTTGAGTTTAATATTATTTGTACTTCTGGCTACATAGACTTACCCCCAGTTTCACAGTGGGAGTTTAAACTTAAGATCAGCTGAACCTTAACCTGAGTTTAAATTTTTGGTTTAAGTAGTACGGTTTCACAGTGAATCAGTTGAACTTCGTTTAACTAGATTTTATGAAAAAAAGTTAGCAGCATTGTTTGTTTTTTCTTCACGAAGTGACGTATTGCAAACAGTACGTAGCTTTCCTTGTCTATTCTTTCTCTTTCTGAAGCAAAGAACACGCGAAACAGCAACAATCGTTTTGGGTTGTTGATAATTTGTCGACATTTTTTTTTCAAGTGACACGAACAAAATTTAAAAAAAAAAAATGGCAAATAAACCAATAATTGTGCAAAAAAAGAAATAACAACTTTAACAGCAGACATGGATTTGCTAATAGAATTGGTTATGAAAAATAAGTAAAGAAATTCCATAATGTATTATGTATTGAAGTCCCAAAACGTTGAACTTAGGTTTAAACGGCAGAATGATCTCGGTTAACTTAAACTAAAAATTGAACTCAGTTCAAGGTTTAAACGAAACTGTGAAACTGAAAAAATTGTTGAACTGAAGTTTAAACCTAAAGTAGAGTTTGAACTTCCACTGTGAAACTGGGGGTTATAGTTTTTATTGTGAATATTCTTTTGTTATGAACTATTTACAAATAAAATAAAACGTTGAATAAATGCTGATTGAAGATTTCTTGAATGAGATTGGTGTAGATTTAAGGCTACATTAAAGACATCCATTTTTAACTACTTATACAAATTATCAAACTGGGCAATTGAGTGTTTTGAGCACTGGCAACCATGGACAATACCAGCATCGTTTAATTGCTGAAAAGGAACAACTAAGCGGGTTTTCACTATTTTCCTAGAAAAATCGAAAAGAACTTGCTTGGTTATCTGTTTTAAGTAAGTAAATACGAATTGTTAATTGCTTTAATTGATAAATAAACGAAAAAATATGTTATCTTCAGTTTATATTTCATGAAATGGAATCTTACAAGGTTCGTATTAAAAAGAGACTATGTACTTATATGAATATAAATATAGTAAGAATAAACAAAAAAGGAAGCGAAAACGAGAAAATTACCTCTTATGTAAGTTTTTCGACTTAAAATCAACTCGGAAAGCCATAGTTTTCCTCTGGGCCGGTGACGATGGGCATGTCAAACCCTGTATAAACGACATGGAAAGTTATAAAATATTGAAAACTAGTGCTCTTCGCCGACGACGGATGCACGGTTTGCTTTATATAGCAGGAAATTTTTAACAAACATTAAAAGATAAAATGCAAAAAGATCAAGATTTTAAATACACATGTTTAACAATAATTAAACGGTAGTAAGGTGTTCTAAGAAGAACGCACCGAAATATTTGAAAAAACAGTGCAATAAAAGTATCTATACAATATAACCGTCAAACTAGACTTCGAATATTGTGCAAGCATACTTTATCATTGTTATAATACGCAAATAAGTAAAAAGCAAAATAAAGCCATGCTCATAATACTAAAGTGTGATCGATTTACTTCTGTCTCGTTTATGCTTGAGTCACTAAATTGATGTTGTCTTCAAAATAAAACAAAACTTATGCCCCGAAAATCTCCAATCCAGTGTACCCGAAAGAAGAGTGCTCCAACATAACCTAAGAAACATCGGAGAATTCAACATAATCCGAAGTCCGGACCATCAGAACATCTAGGGCCAAAGCTATATCATATTTTATATGGTTCTCCAAGCATACAACAATCTGCCTTCCAGTAGGTATAAGAAATATAAATAATTTCACTCAATTTAAAGGCCAAATTTGTTAATATGCTAGATCTTTAATTTATTAAAATTCCTAGAAAAATGTTTGAAAAAGTAATAAAGAAACTTATAATGTAAAATATTTTATAAAATTTTAATGGCCGTATTGAGCCAAATAAAACTTTAAACTAAACCAAACTACTGGACAATCTGATTCAAATAAATGTTTGTATAAACAAGTTTTTAAAGGTTTGTTATACAAGTTTTTAAAAATTATTTATGAAACTGCATATGAAAATTTTGAATGTTTTTTGATTAAAAAGGGGGTTGATAATAAATAATCTTGAACCTACATACAATTTTCGATATTTTACCCGAGCCACTCTAATTTAAAAACAACGACGTGTGAAAAAAAATAATTTAGTTGGTAAATGTTTAATCCTGGCAGTTAGCTTTATGAAATTATAAAAAATAAAGTAAGAAACATTACGTATACGCCGTAGTGTAGCATTTTTTTAATTTATCGTACCTACTTTGTAAATATGTATACAAATAACAGAAAAAGGTAGCAAATAAGACCTTGCACCGGGCGGAAAAAAACTACACTACGCCACTGTGCAATTTTCCTACAAAACGTTAAATTCCTATTTAAGTTTAGCTTAAACATGTTTTATTGCCACCGTTAAATTCCTATTACCGTTTCATATATTGTTTAGCTAAGACATGTTTTGTTGCCACCGTATTATGCATTACAGTTTACAGACACGAAGTTTAATCAAAATTTTTTGAGTGGTTTGGGAGCAAATTTGAAAAAAAAGCTTTATACCAAATTTGAAGCAAATCGGTCTACACGCTTACGCTCTAGCTCGACGTATAATGGACGTACAGAGTACAGCGCACAAACTTACCGACGCGACGGTGAAGGACGTCATGACGAAAACCACCTTTTTGGACATATCCACCATCGCAATGTTTGGTTTCATTAAAAACTCAGAATTTGTTTTAACACGAAACCTACATGCTCTTTCCTTAAGAACAATTACAAGTTTAAATAAGTTGCTCTTTCAAACCAATACCGGGCCCTTGCATTGCAATATTTAAATCAGGTTATTTATAGGTTTGGTTTCGGAGACTTTTTTTTTTTTAATTACAAAATTAAAATTTGGGACTTGTATTGTTTGTCACATATTTATCATTACCAGTCTAAATTAGTTGTGTTTGTGGAAGCACTATTCCGTTGTTGTAGGTACGTTTCATTCATATTTTTTAATTGACTGTGTTCTATAGTTATGTAGGTTTTTTTTTTCAATTTGTTTGTTGTTTTGTAAGTTTTCGTGAATTGCATAAAATTTCACTTTTATTTAGGTAAAATTAACAACAATTGTTTTCATTTTCTTCTGCTTCCTTTTTTCTTTGGATATCTACATACATACATATATCTATTTGTTTGGAGTTGGGGTCGTTGTTTTTGTAATAAAAACAAATTTACACATATGAGATATTAAATTGGAATATGTGTAAATAGTAAAATTGTTATTGGCCTTTAATTTAAGTAGTTTTGTTTATATTTTATACATTGAAAAGTATAAGCTAAAGCAAGCTGCGTGGTGCAATTAAATACTATGAAACCGAGTCGGCATCAATAAAAAAAATTGTGTTGTGCACTGTGTGTGTGCTGAATGTTAGATTCTTGTTAGAACTTGTTTAATACTTGCAACGAAAGTTGATATTCGCTCCAACATAAATGTTTGGCGTAGTGCGACGTGCGTTTATCTTACAGTGTTCCAGTCCAGGCCTTCAGTAACCTACGAGCTTGGTATATTCGAGAACGAGAATTTGATAATCCGTAATTCAACTTACTCATAGGGCACGTATTGGTTTCGTGTGAAAAAAATCTAGGTTTTAATAAAAAGTACTTTGGAGGTACGTTTTCGACATGCCTTTCGTCGGCGTCGGTCTGTATTAGCGTTGCCAGACGTCCCAGTTTACCCGGGACGTTCCGGATTTCAGGCATAAATTCAACTGTCCCGCGCGCCGGGATAGTTTTTTTTCCCGCAATGTAAATGTAACTTTAATAAATTGATTTTAAAATTGCACTCAAACAATACCTTACTTAAGGAAGAAACTATTTTTACAACCTGACAGCTGTCATTTAAATTGAGAAATATTATTTGAAGACAAATATGTAGGTATTTGCAAATTTTGTTTCGCAATTGTTTTGCTGAAAGAGTATTTTCACAAATGGTTCTAAAATGGACGGATCATGGACAAAAAAAAATCTCCCCTAAATTGATTAGATGCGAATTACTTAAAACCTTTAACTTTCACTTTACTTGTTCAGAATTTAACAATTATGTAAAAATTAATACTAAAATGATTCAATTTCAATTTAAATTTCGAGTAAGAGCCCAGAGCCGCCAGACATACGTCATTTTATAAAAGCTAAGATTTTTTCTGTGAACAGATACTATGGTAGCTAAGAAGAAATGGATACTAAGAATCTTCAATCCGGGTGCAATTAAGATTTAGCGAGTGTTGAAGTTGCATACAAATGATGCAACATTGCTTTATTTTATCAAAGCTGAAATTTTTATATGTCTTAGGGGATGGTGTCATTTACCTTATTGGACACTTGCCAGACATCTTCAGTGGGGCCTAACGTGAGCCAGACACTTAAAATATGTCCAACTATCGTGTCATTTACGTTGTAGTTTTAAAGCTAATATTTATACGTTTTATGGGCAACTGTTTAAAAATAATTCCCCATCAGCTATACATCTACAGTGGGGCGTATTCTTCAGCCAGACATTTAAAAACAGCTAAAATAAGCGAAAAAATCACGTTTTAGTAACAAAGAATTATTATTTTGACAGTTTAAAGGTGATGTAAAGCCCAGCTGTAGGTGTCTTGCTGATAAGAAAATATTGTCGAATATTTGCCCACAGAAAACATAAAATCTTGATTTGATTATGTTATGTAAATGGCACGATTAGTTTGACAGATTTTAAGTGTCTGGCTCACGATAAGTCCCACTGTAGATGTCTGGCAAGTGTCCAATAAAGTTAATGACACCATCCCCTAAGACTTATCAAAAATTCAGCTTTGATAAAACAACGCAATGTTGCAACAGTTGTATGCAACTTTAACCATCGCTACCTCTTAATTGCACCCGTATTGAACATTCTTAGTATACATTTGTTCTTAGCTACCATAGTACCTGTTAACAGAAAAAATCTTAGCTTTGATAAAATAACGTATGTCTGGCGGCTCTGGGCTCTTAGGCTGCGCGTATAGTAGTGCGACAAAGCGATGCGATTCGAGAAATGTTTCCGTGCGAGAAAAATATTTACATTTATGAAGCGATATTTGCTGCTAGTGTTGCGATTTTCGCACATACTTATGGCAAGCATCATGTTCACAAACTCTTTTGACCACTTTTGCTCGAATCTCCAATACCTTCTCGCATTGCTTCTCGCATCGCATCGCTTTGTCGCACTACTATACGCGCAGCCTTAGTCTATAAGGTTTTTATCCGTATAATTAATTAATATAACTACAAAAGAACTGATCGTTTGTGTATAATTAAATTACATTATCTAATAATTAAAACGATAATAATGTATCCATTTTGAAGTACCTACATAGAAGGTTTTAATTTTAAGTTTTATTTTCTAATCAAAATATTCGTACTTATCCCGGGGTTTAGACAAGCGAGTAGAACTAGTAGCGTTTATGTGTGTTAGTGTATCTGAACACGAGAGAGCCGACTAACAGGGCAAATAGTATAATATTTTTGCCTGCGAGTAGCCTGCCATTTATCCTGCTAGTGTAGTGTTTTTATTTTCAGTTTTTGTTTTGTTTCCATAGTTTCCATATTTTCTGTATTTTTTTCTATGAAATATTTTTAAAAAATCATACTAGTTGACAAAACGCGCAGAGAGCTACTAGTCACACAAACATTCACAAAACTAATACTATGATACAAATGCTACTATTTCTACTCGCTTGTATTACCCGTTGGCTACATTTATTGACTGTCAAGTTCGTATACGTGAACATGTTGTGACGTAGGCGGCAGGCAACTTGTAAGCAAGTTGCTTTCAAGTATCTGCGGTCACTTTCAGCATTTACTAGGACGGCCTATCTAGGATCCTAAATACACAATTTTATTGAATTTGCTTTGGCATCGGACTTCGATTTTTTCTTAAACAAAAAATGACGTAGAATTCTGCATTAAGTCTTGCGATGGTCAACGCATAATACTGCCAGTGCGTTGAAGGATGCATTGACAGGCTTTTCTGTCGCGTCAAATTAACATGGATTGATTTTCATAATTCAAAAATTTCGATTTGTTTAGGTTTTTTAATCCATCATCATCGAAGCCATCCTTTAATGGAAGTTGACAGTTCATGCGTTGACAGATAGGTAAGAAACTAAATTACGTCGTACGAGGAATATTTTGTTCCAAAATGTCACACAAAGGCGCTAAAATCGCCTTTTCCATATTTTTTCTCAAAAAATTCAGATATCTTTAAGTTTTTCAATGCATCATCTCCGTAGCAATCTTTCAATTTAATTTGACAGCCTATGGCTTGACAAATCGGTAACAGAATGTTCCAAATGTCACCGAAATCCCCAAAACTCTCATTTTTCCCAAGAAAAAAATATACTTTCAAAAAATTAGGATTTTTAAGAGATTTTGTATATTTCAGTTGCCTATTTTGGAAATGTTAAAAATTCTTGGTCCCCCCTCACATTAGAAGTTGTGGTAAAAAGAATATTAAATTTTGTATTAAATTTCCAACGAAAAGCTATCCATATAGCCTTACATACAAGTCTAAACGAGGCCACTCTCTTGTCTACTGGCTTCTCAACTGGCTTCGAAAATGGCAAGCCAGTTTACGAGCAAGTTACTCAGGTTTGTATGTGTTAGTAAGAAAATTTAAATGTATTGTAACTTGTAAGCCCGTACTGGCTCGTGTTACCTCAGGGTAAACCCCGGGTATGCATCGTAATGTTCAGAAAATGTTTTTAATTAGCTTTAATGAAAGAAATTATTTATTTTAATATTACATGCATTTTATGATTTTACAGTTTGTCCCGGGCGAACTGCTTAAATCCCGGGATTTAACATTATTTTAGCCATTTATCCTGCCTAGCTGTAAGAAAAATCTGGCAACGCTAGTCTGTATGTCCGTGCGTGGTGTGTCTGTGTGTTGAGAGGGGCAAATTCTTTCAGTAAGCAATTGGTTTCCCAAAAAGGGTTATAAACGGCACCGCTTATTCCAATTTCTCGTTAACGGGCTCACCGATTTTTGAAATTATACAGCAGGTCGTTTGAATTTTAAATAATTTATCTTAATAGGTACAAATATTCTAAAAAAATATATTTTGAGTTTTGTCATTGGTTTTTAATCGACCAAAACAAGCACATATGTTTTAAAAGTAGTTCTTTTTTTACTAAGTGTGCACTAAAGGGGTTATTACTACCCTTAAAATGTTTAAACACAGTGCGAGCGTTAGGAAAATAGGGAAGGATTTAAGAGGAGACGCCGCGCCGCACAGTGGTTCAAGAGCGGTAAAAAGGTCTTTGGAAAAAGTAATTTTAAACCTTTTTAGCTTTATGTTTAAGTACTTATAAATAACCAGAGCGTATGATTACAAAGTATTTTTTAATATATTATATATTATGTACTTATCTTCAAGCCGTCAAAGTCCAAAAATAATTTTATTCAAGTCGCGAGCCATATTTTCAGTAATCTCTTTTTCCGACGTTCCTTAAAATAAATGCTGTAACTTCTTCTATCATTTTATTGGTCTCTTCTTGAGTATATAAAATAAGAAAAAAAAAAATGATTATTTATAAAAGAAGCCTTCTATAAGTAGCTTCAAACATTATAGACAAAGAGCCCACAGAAAATTTTGGGAGTGGATTGATAACCAAAATATGAGTATGAGGGTGTGTAGGTGCATATATCGTGGCATCGAAAACTATCGTCTGGCAGGTTTCTTTTTCTGCCTTTGGCGGAGTAGGGGGCTTGAAAACAGCGATTTTCCAAATTATTTTGTCAGAGGTATTACCACTTCAATAAATTTAAAAAAATATAGGCCGTGATGCTCTGTCATTTTCTTTAAGTCAAAACGTCATAATCTATGGCAATCCGACCAATAGAACTCAGGATTAGCGAACCTTAATCGATTTTTTTTGAGTCTTTCTTTTGTTGATTTTTTGTGTTTTATAATTCTCCAAGAAAAAGACGATAATGTCCTCTTAATAAACTTATATCTTGAGTTCTATTGGTCGGATTGCCAACATTATGACGCACTTTTTTTACATTCACTGCGCACTTTTTACATTATCAAAACGATTTTTATTTTTCAGCCTATTTGACTCATTTTCAAATACAGAATTTTGAGATACAGAATTTTGAAATGCAGAATTTTGACCAACGACAATTTCGAAATACAAAATTTTGACTTTCAGTATTTTTATCATACAGTATTTTGAAATACAGTATACATACAGTATTTTGAAATACAGAATATTAACCATACCGTATTATGACCATACAGAATCATACAGTATCATACAGAATTTTGACCATACAGTATTTTAAAATACAGCATTTCGACCCGCTCCCTATTTCACTAGAGCATGGTTTATGAAAATAACGGTAAAATAACGAAAGACATGAAACATTGCGGCAGTGTTCGAGAGGTGCAAATGCTTACGTTATATTTCTAGCAGCTTTCATTTTCATAGCTTTTCTTTGTATCTTATCCAAAAGACTCAAGTGAGTTATGGGAGCAACCTGGCCAAATATGAGAGTTGTACTCGAGTTTTGGACCAATAAAACTTTAAGTCAGTTCCACTTTGCATCTAAATAAAACAGGACCATCTTGGTCTATATTAAAATCTGTGTTCGACTTTCATTTTTGCCTCCGCGTAGGAGAAGATATATTTTTTTGACAATCCCAGAGGATTTATACAGATAGATCAGAAGGGTTGAAAAAATTCTTGCATCGCCGTAGAAAGACTTACCACTTAGCAGCATTTTTGGCGCCATCGATTGTGTGATCGTTCCACAGAAGGTGGATGGTCTGTGAAACACAAAACGAGGACTGAGAGCTTTTCGGCTTCCTCAATGCAAGATCCACTCATGGATAGTGGCATTCATATCTCGAGTTGTAGATTTTTAACAATAGTCAATATAATCTATGGCTTGCACACATAAAAATCATTTCTCCATTACTTATCGTTTAGTAAATAAGTTAAGGGGAAGGGAATTCGCCATTTTTTCGATAAACTTTTCAATTTTAGAAATTCTCTCGAAAATGTCTCCTTTATAATTTTGATGCAGTAGCTGTGTGCTCAAATTTAAGCTAATGGGTAAAAATGGGAAGACGTAACAAAAAGTATTTACCTGCAAAAGTAAACAAAACTAACATCTTTGTATCTTGAGAAAAAAAAAAAACAAACAACCAGATACCTTCATTAAAATGAGTTAAAAAAAGCATAGGCTTTCATTTTTTACTCTCGATCTTCTCATTATCGGCTAAATCGATTTGAAATACAATTTTTGTGAAGACATGTTAAACAATATTTTATTTAAGAAAATTTCAAAATATATATGCATTTTGATTTTAAAAAAAACTGAAATATTCGTAATTTTTGTGGATAATCTATATTTCCTACCCTTAACTGGCTCTATTTTCTTCTCCCATTTTGATATTCAAAGGTTCATAACCCTTCCCTATTCCGCTTCAACGATTTTAAAATGTATTTTTATTTGTAAAAAAAAAATAAATTGAATCTTTCTTTAAATTCAAACTACTGGAGCTATGAATGAGTTTCAGCTCTCAACATTTTTATCTAATACAAACATAAATTCATGTTTTTCATGGTGTCCACTATTTTTCAAAATAAATTTTCCTGACTTTCCCTGACCAATTTCAAAATTTTCCCTGACCAAAAAATCAAAAAAAAAAAAAATTTCATGAGTAGGTACGTATTAATATTGCACAAAGTAGTAGAAAATGTACGTATTTGAATGGAGTTAATTAAACCTTAGGCAAAAAGAACTTACCTTGTATTTTTCAAAGATCTATCTGAAGGTATACAAATACATGACGGATTGCATTTAAAGTGAAAAATAATAACTGCATGAATTCAAAAAAAAAATGCTTTGCTTAACAAAAGGGACGACTATACCTATGCAATGGCCATAGTAATGAATGACCATTTAAATAAATGATTTTAAATAATATGTACATATCTTTGCGATGTTAAAATTTAAAAGTTTATTTTGTTTAAATAATTCAAAATGTATTCATTCAGGTATGCAGAAACAGTATGGAGAAATAAGTAAAAAGAAATAATAATAATAATAATGCCTTCCTTGTCCGTTAACCGTTTGTCCAAATGCGCTGTGTGACAAAAAATATTTAATTTTGATTAAAATTAGTTTAAGGGAAACAAATCCTTTTTTCCTTAGTTTTTCTCTAATATATTGTGTATTTTTCGCTCGATTTAAGCCAATTTTGGAATTAAGTCCTTTGAACCCATGATAGAATACCTGAATTTTTAAAGTTATGTTTAGGGGTCGCAAGCATCAATTTTATGCAAAAAGCTGTTTTTGGAGCATTTTATTTGTAAAAAAAAACAAATAATTGTTTTTAAATAATATTTTTGGTGTCAAAACCATCTCTGGAAAAAATATCAATTTTTGCCTCATTTATCAGAATAAAAATAGGTATTGTTTTTAATGTTTTCAATTCGAAACCACCATTATATATTATTATAAGGGGTTGAAATATTTTTAGCTTATTCCTTATTTAGTAACGAAAAAATTGGTAACGGGCTGACGGGCAGAAAATATTTAAAAAAAAATTATAAACAAAAAATGTAATATTTTGTTCGTTTGGTACCCACTAAAAGATTTTCAGTTAGTTTCTTACCTATTTTAAGTTACTTTTAAGTTAGTTTCTTTTTTATCATACAAAAATCACAAATCCAGGTCCTTGTTTTACACAAAAATCACTTAGGGCCAATTTTTCAATAGTCAGATAGTACTTATTCTTCGAATAAAACACAAATTCGTTCCTGTTGCTATAGTGTTTATTCCTCTGATAGTCTCTTAATAGTCCAAAATCAAAGCCAGGTCGTCGTTTTTGAACGAGTAGACAAAAAAACCATGTTTGCACTTAATCTTCGTTTTCATTAGCGTTATTTTAGATAAACTGTTAATCTTGTACTTGATTTTGTAGCTTGAGCAAAAAATCTTCTTTTTCTGAAATGTTATTCTTCTATGAAAAACCACAAAGAAACTTAAAATCGGTAAAAAACTGAATGAGATAAAAATATTTTAGTACCTACCATAATATTTTTTTGTTTGATCTATTAAGAATCATTCCGTAAAAAATGTACAACCATTTTCTTCGTTACTAAATAAGGAATAAGTTAAACAAAATTGAACCCCTAATAGTATAATTAAGAGTGGTTTGTGGGTGGTTTTGTGGGTTGTTTTGTCCAATTATTACGAATTGCAATTTAAAACCTTGAAAATAATACCCATTTTTATGACGTTAAATGAGATACAAATTGATGTTTGTTTGTTGTTTTCCAGCGATGATTTTGACATAAAAACTATTATTTAAAAGCCAATATTTGTATTTTTTACAAATTAAATACTCCAAAAAATGCTTTTTGAATAAAATTGAAACATAATTAAACATAATTTTAAAAATCTGAAAAATTTCAGGTAGTGTGTCATGGGCTCAAAGAACTTAATTCCAAAAAATGGCTTAAATCGAGCGAAAAATACACAAAATAATATAATATAATAAGTGTGACCCTAAAACTCATTTTATTCAAAATTAAATAATACACAGCGAATTTGTACAAACGGTTAAGGGATAATGCATTACCATGTACCTATATACGATATGAAGGCCGTTCTTATTGGTGCTGGGCCCACCCTCCATACATCTTTGCCCATTGTCCTTTAATAGTTAGTTTTTAATTTTTTGCCTCTTATTGGCCGCGATCGGAAACCTATGCGATAGGCTATCTAAAGGTCGATTCACAATGGAACGAGTAAACGCGACGAGAGCGTGACTTGATTCGCTGTCATTTTTGTCTAGTTATAAAATCGTTTCCCAATTCACAATGCAACGAGTTTCTTGACGATTAGTTTTTTGGTAGCGTTAAATTATGTATTCTGTTTCTTCTTGCTGAGCAGTGTGCGTTCAAAATAATGAAAAAATCAAACTGAAATTACTTTTATTATTTAAATACATATTATGTATGTAATTATATTTAAATATTATGAACTGTCCCCCTTATTTATGAAGACAAAATAGTTACATAAGCTTCCGTGTTTAGGAAAACTACACCATGGAATTAGAATGTTCCGGACTCAAGCAATTCCGGTAAGCAATTGCCTTTAATTTGAGTCCACAAAATTCTTATTCCATGGTGTAGTTTTCTTAAACACGGGAGCTGAAATAACTATTTTTTTTTTTTTCGTCGCATTGTAAATCGATCTTAAGATAGTTTCGTATCCATATATATAGGTTTTCGAACGGATTGGTTGTTTTTGACATTTCGCTTGTTTTGTCAGCAGCTGTTTTTCACACTGGATTCCAACAACACGAACATATCTTGGTAGCTCTAAATAGCTTTCCGATCGCGGCCATTACTGTACGAAAAAACACAAAGTGCAGTTAGTTGCGTTTCACTCATTTTTTTGACATATTCACAGGTATGGCAAAAGATACGAAATGAATAATTTTAAACAG
This sequence comes from Melangyna quadrimaculata, assembly GCA_949320155.1. Taxonomy (NCBI): domain Eukaryota; kingdom Metazoa; phylum Arthropoda; class Insecta; order Diptera; family Syrphidae; genus Melangyna; species Melangyna quadrimaculata. Next base: position 13,095,588 of record OX439485.1, read on the forward strand.
AGATGTAATCAAAACGAAATGTTCGATCAGAAAAAAGGAGCTCAGTGAATTTTTAAAAATTGATATGGACAAAATTTTCCCTGACCACTTCCCGAATTCCCTGACTTTCCCTGACCATATTTTGTTCCCTGAATTTTCCCTGACTTTCCAGTTTAGCGGACACCATGTTTTTATATAATACTCTTCCATACAATATATTAAACATTTTAAACCACTTGAAAACAAGAGCATTTACGTGCGACTCGTTTGTGCATTTTAATTTATTTTATTTTTTTAGTTCTATATTTTCAGAATACTCGCGTATATTATGGCGCTGAAAGTTGAAAGCCTGTGCTGCATTAGACTTACATCTGCTGGTTTGGTTGTCGGCTTTTTAACCTCAATTGTAGGTTTTATGAATGTCGTCGATCTGATTGGTGCTTTGATTGCATTCGATGATCGAGAACCTGGATTTCATATGAGTATGAATATTATTGCATTTTCAAAATTAAATACTCAACTTATATAATTTTGTTTAAGATTCTCATGCAAGCATCGAAATAATTAGGTGGGAACTTCTTGGTTATTTTTTGGTTTTGCTGTCGGGTTGTCTCCTTATTCTGGGAATCATCAAGGTTTGAACTTATAATTTAAAATTTAAAATAATTTATAATATTATTTTTATTTTAAGGAATCACCTCGAATGATCTTACCATGGCTGATTTTGTCGGTGTTTGAAATTTTCTATGGAATTGGTTTCGTTGTATTCGTTTTAATCTTTGGCATGGAAATTGAAGGAAAATCTGTTATATCGTTCCTCTTAGTGATGCTCTTTTTTGTCGGTAAGTTTTTGGCATGTTATTTTTCCTGAGTGGTTATATATTGGACTGACCAAAAGGTTAAAAGATTGAAGATGTCAATTGATTATAACTTTTTTTTATTGTTTAATTTAGTTCTTGGCATTTATTCATGGATTGGAATTTTGTCATTGTATAAAAACATTCGAGACAAGAAGCTAGAGGCAATAGCTCAAGTTGAAGCAGAAAACCTTAATTCTCCTCCATATTCTTATTCTCAAATAGTTATGCCTTCAAAGTATCCCTGCTGATTTTATGACATATACAAATAAATATAATGAACAGAAATGTTTAAATCAGTTTTTCTACCTATCTACCTTGATAATATAAAAATAAAATAAATGCATAAAGTGTTAATTTATTTATTTATATATTTGCACTTTATGTACAAGTGTAAAAAAGTGAAAGGTGATTTTGTTTTTTACCTATAAGAATAATATTTTTGTAAAATTTTGTAATTGTATATTTGATTATAACGAAACCAGCTTGCCAGCTAAAAATAAGGTAATTTTCTAAAAAAACCTAAAATCTCTATTTCCACTTAGTGATTTGTTTTTGGCTTAAACCTAAAATATAGTTTTCTTGCAATAACTTAAGGCATGAAGTTTAATCAACATCGTTAGACACATTATCGAGGAATTCTCAGATTAGGTTGGTTCAAAACACGACTGATTTTTGATTTTGATTTAATGCGCTCGATTTTCTTTTAAACAAGGATATTGAACAAAATTGCATAAAATTAACTGAAATTAACTGCTTAAATTCCTGTCAACAAAGGAATTGTTCTTTAGAGGTTTAAAAAAAAATGTTTGTGTTTCAAGTGTCTAAAGCATTTTAAAGAAAAACTTTGAAACGCAAATTTAAAGTAATTATTATTAACTGCACATCCATTTTTTAAAAATTCAATCACTTTAAAAATTTTGATAAAAAAAATTACCAAGTCGTTTTCGGAGTATTGAGCCTCTTCTTCTTTTCCTTTGAATATGTCTTGCATCTATCTTTGAACACATAAAAGTTATAAGCAGGGCTGGGATTCTCATGCACTTAAAAATATGCACTTAAAATCTCTTTCAAAAACTATTTTCATATGTTTTGTTCACATAAATAAGGAAACTTTGTTTAAAGTTTTCAAAAAACAAAACGTTACCTATTTGGCGACTTTGAACACTATAGGTAGGTTCCTTTACTTTAAATTTCTGTGATTTTCTGTGCATTTGTGTGATTTTCAGTCCAAAGCCGTTCCCGTACTCAATAATTTGACAGTTTTTTACAAAAAACAACGCTCACGAGAAAGTAAATAATTTCCCCTACCTGTGATTTTCAGTCCGAGAAATTTCTTCGGACTGAAAATCACAGCACAGCAAAATGTCAATTTGAGAGCAAAAGAATGAAAGCCAAACATCGTGCCTTACTTGTCCAGCACATTAGGTAAAACGGAGTTTGGTTGAATTTGCGTTCCCGTACTTTGGCACAGTTATGATATTTTTGAGAATATATCAACGTTGCTCTCCAAGGTCTGACAGTTTGGATCGGACCTTATTTTTACGTACGTCAACGGACGTAAGGGGAGCGTTTTTCAAACAACAAATTTCATCTGATGTAAGATTATTAAAACAGCTTTCGTTACTTTTGCTCAGACTTAATACATTATTAAAACTTTTCATTGTTGAATAACCTTAGTTTTTTTCAAAAACAGTCTTAAGGTTTGTGTCCCAATAAGGCCTTCAACAGAATTTATTTTTGCAAAAGTTTCATCAACTTAATCGATTTGATTTTTTAATGTGTTCCTACCTTCAAGCTTTGTGATTGTTTCACATAGAAAACTATAGTTTGAGCAAATAAATACATTTTCACTTTTAGGCATGATGGGTTGAGTCGATATTTCTTTTGCTTTTTTAATTGCGATGGCATCACCATCGTAGAAGCTAATGACAACTGCTTGGAAGTCTTCAAAATATTTCGCATAATACGTAATTGCTTCTAGCCACGTTCCGCACCTTGTAACTTTAGGCTGGGGTGGAAGAGGTGTTGAATGAAATTTGCCTTTAAAGAAATCAATTCGACTTGGTGCTTTAAATTTTTTTTTTCCAAAATATGCACGAATAATATGAACATATGCACTTTAAATATGCATTTATTATGAAAATATGCATTTTGCATAAAATATGCAAAATGTAAAACAACGATTTAATGCCGTTTTAAAGGAAATTTCATGATTCGTGAAGATAATTTGGTCTAATGCTCCTAAATGTTGTGAGAAAAAACATGCATTTGCATGGAAATCCCAGCCCTAGTTATTAGCATTTTAGTGAATAAATTTAAAATCAACGCTTTGTCGACTTTTTTTAGGTCGGAATTTATTATTTTTGTCTGCTTAATTTTTTTTTTTTTTTATAAATAGAAAATCTAACTTCCAACAAAAAGTCATTTAAGTTATATTTTTCAAATTCGGCTTAGTTTTCGTGCTATACCAAAAATATTGAAAAATGACCAGTGTGACCATACTCTCAGAAATGCTTGGTAGAATTTGGGCAAATTTTATATATTATTATTATAGACAAACATATTCAATTATAAAAACCCGTGAACGCAATCGTTCCTTTCTTCCATATAGCTTTTAACGGCCTTTAGTCCATACAAATTGGCGGTTCGTCCTGGCGTTCTCACTTGGACTCTTCAGTTGACAGTGAGGGCCTTGTCAAGACGCAATTTTTATTAAGTTCAGTCCAGCTTACATCAATTTTACTGCGAAAATCAATAATTGTGAACTATATCCAACCCAATTAGAATTTCGAATCAAGAATTGTTGGAAATTTTGTTACCCGTGACCTGGCATTGTTTACATATGAGTGTGTTTTATAATACAAATTCTATATACTACTGAAATACATCAGCCAAGTAGAAGACTTAGCATTATTTAATTGGAAACGCCAATTTTTATGGACTAAAGGCCGTTAAAAGCTATATTGAATCAATAATTCAACAAGTCCAATTAAATAATAATAAGTCTTCTACTTGGCTGATGTATTTCAGTAGTATATAGAATTTGCATTATAAAACACACTCATATGTTCCTTTCTTCCTTTCATATTCCGATATATTCAATAGCCTGGTATAAACATCTTAGAAGCTACGAGTACTCCATAAAATAAAAAAATGAACTGAACCTTTTTCAAAAAAATTAAAATTCCAAAACATTATGCTTCTAATAGGGGTAGGTACCTACCATAAATATGAATTTTTGGAAAAAAAAGACAAAAAATTAGCCTTTCTAAGTAACAAGTTAGCGTAATTCTTCCATCAAAATCGTTGGAGTCGTTTTTGAAAGAGAAATATTTTTTTTTTTTTTTTGTCTTTGATTTTCTGGAAAAGTTAGTTGACTTTTTAATTTTTATAATGAAGAATGATCCAAAAATTTTAAATAGTAAAGTAGAAAACTGTTTTTAAAATTCTTAAAAAAAAAGTTAAAAAATTTTGTTTGAAAACTCAACTTCAAAAAACTTGGTATAGAGTATTTCTTAGCACTTTCTAAAATAAATTAAAAAAATACTGTTTTAAGAGCCAAAATTATTTTTTTTTATTCACAAGATTCCAAAAAATATAAATAATATTGCATAGCAAAATTTGCATATCAAAAACTGCAAAAGTTTCCAAAAATATAAATAATATTGCTTATCAAAATTTTCAAGAAAATTTGAATACTTATTCGATTTTTCAAAAACGGGCTTATTAATTTTTTTTTGTTACTAAATTTGTATCTGCATATAAACATATAAGCTGGCCTTCCAATTTGTTTTTCCTGAAAACGTTTTCAATACTAAAAAAAATTTTATATTATTTATTTTCAAAAATTCCTATATCTGTTTTAGAAATCAAATGGCAACTATGCATTTTGATTAGCTCATGCTTTTAAAAATTATTTAAGTGCCCAGTTTTTTGAAGAAAAACTAAATTTTTACTTAATAATAAAAATGATAATACTTGAGTCACTTGAACATATTGGGACTCAGTCGTAAATTTGATATGTATTAGATCAAAAATTCCAAAACTTTGATTCTAACTTGTTTTTGACAATTCTCGTTGACGATATAAGAAAATTATGAAACTAAATGGTCCGCCAAATAATTGAAAATGTATCATCAACATCGAGTGTAGCTTAGGCTGTGTGCAACGTAGCGCCGTCCTGTTGAAACCAAATGTTGCCAATATCCTCCTCTTCAATGTTTTTGAATAAAAATTCGTTCAACATGGCCCGATAACTATCGCCATCGACTGTAACGGCTACTCCTTGCTCAGTTGAAGAAAAATGGCCCAATTATGCCTCTGGACCAAAATCCGCACCAAACAGTGACTCGTTTTGGGTGTATCGGCTTTTCAATGTATGCGTGCAGGTTTTCTATGCCCCAAATGCGACAATTTTGCTTGTTTACATACCCGCCAAGATCAAAATGAGCTTCATCTGAAAAGATGATTTTTTTGGCAAAATCGGCAAAGTAATGTCGCAATATTTCCCAGCGTTGTTTAAGCGTATACACAACCATATTCGTTCAGCGGAAGGATAAAACTAATTATCTGTCGAATCAGACATGAGCTAAGTGTTACCATTCACGAAATAAGCAGTATGTGAAAAAAAACGTTAGATGGCGGACCTCTTATTTGGCAATTCTAGGGCTGGCCACGAGACGAGACTTGACGAGACATTTCCAAGTCTCGTCTCGGCCCAGCTTAGATCGAAAATTTTCAGTCTCGTCTCGGTCTATTGTCGGCCTCGTATAATTAACTCTTGTCTCGTTCTCAGTCTCGCCTTTTTCGCAAGAAAATTTAAAATTTCAGTCTCATACTTGTCTCGTCTGGGTCTCATCTCAGTCCCGTCTCTTCTCGGTCCCGTTTCAGTGTAAATACCTATATATACAAACATTTCTTATTCACTTTTTTAAATGATATATTGTTGGAATTTTCTGTGAAGTCTGAAACTTACTGTCAAATTCAATTGAAGGATAGCTACGATGTCGATGGATTACAAAACCGAAATGTCTTTTTTTTTCTGCCGAGAAAACCGAAACCAACGAGACTCTCGGTAAATTTCGATCCAAATATACAGTCTCTTCTCGGTCTCTACTCGGATGCTTAGAAGGCAGTCTCGTCTCCAGACTATTCACGTATCGTGGCCAACCCTTACATACATTCTAAATGATAACTATACAAGAGCAGGATCGTGGGATTCAGTCTTGCAATTTATTTAGGCCTTAAAGCACGATTTTTCCGAAACAAAATCCTGGCTATTGCCCTGCATACCAATACCTTTTGGGAAAATTGTTAATTGTTTATGTACATATTTCGCCAACATTCGTAAGGGTTGGGGTTAACAGGTGGCATAAAATCATTTTGGCCTTAAACCACTCCTGTGTATATGTGAAGTAATTTATTAAAGTATATGTATCTTATGTACCTAGCTACACGACCAAAATATGTATTTACTATTTCAATCTCAAAGAATCAGCTGTTTTAGTTAAAAAGCAATGAAATGTACCAATTCAAATATGTATTTAGTCTCAGAAATCCACGAAAAATTGGATTTCGCCAACAAAACGCTAAGGCTAGACTTTTTGTTGCACTGTAAAATTCTCTGAGCGCTGAGAGTTCTCTCTGCGTTTTTCGAGGGTGGTTGTGATGGACGTGTCGGAGCAACTTGGTAATGTGCCTAATGCAATGACATTGAAAATACAGACATTTAAAATAATGAAACTCCACGTATATATAGGTACAGCGGCGAGACTACATGCTATGCGCAGGGACGCCGAAGTAAGTACTAATGGAGTATTCGTAGTCCCCAAGCATTTACTTACACTTTACTCCCCTAACTGTGATTGTACTATCCTTGAAAATAACCAAAACTTTTGCAAAAAAAAAAAAAATAATAAATTGGGTGGCACAACGGCTCGTGAAGAACCAGGGCCTAGTGACTAACAACTCGCAACTATTCCTGTGTGCGCCTGTCGACAGGAATGGAATGGAGGGGACCTATAATTTTTTTTATCATTATGTCCTTCATGGCCGTCTTCAAGATGGAGAAAAATTAAATCTGCCCAGGCATCGCCACGCCATCGCCATTATAAAATCCATTTTATAAGAAAATAGCAAAATCACTTCTTCTGGTATCACATACCTACATATTTGAACAAATGTGTAAAATTGGAAAGTTTAAATTAAAAAAAAAAAAAAAATATTACATTTATCAATTTTATTAATTTAATTTATTAACTTAAGTTCCTAACACCACTATTTTTCGTTAAAGTTTAAGGTACCTACTATGTTCAAGTTTTGTTAAGTTTTTTTTTTTTAAAATAATTTATCAGCTCTGTTTTTTTTTCATACTTACATGATACGTTTTAACTGAATTAAGTAGGTATTAACTTTAAAAATGTTTTAATATAGTTATATTTCTATGTCGTGTGTGAATTGTTAAACGTGTTAAATGGGATCTGGTGATATTTTTAGCTCTTACAAAGTGAATCTATACGTGGAATTTTCAAAATTAAGTTTCGGGTGATATTTGTTCGTAATTTGAATCCAATTCGCCCAAGCCATAATATTAAAGATCAATGTTTTTCCTTGCTTACTCCCCACAATAACAAAATACTAATACAATAATAATAGTCCTCAAAAATACTCCCCTCAGAATTTTTAAAACGGCAGCCCTGGCTATGCTACGTGATACTAACTATACATCTGTCTAAGTTCAATGTCAAATGAGCTCCTTACTCTTTTCTCTCACAATGCCTTGTATGAAAAAGTGAAAACCATTTTTTTCTACACACACCCAAGTTTATGTATGTACAATATGTAAAAAACACCCTCGAAAAAAAAGGATTCCGACACGGTCGCACGAAACGAAAATTTTGAATATATTTTAGGTATATGTATTGTATGTATGCACAAAAATAATCACACATTAAAACATAGAAACCTACCTAAAAAAATAAGAGCCAATTTATCAAACCAACCCCAAATTAACAGAGAAATTTTGTATTTACATACCTAATAATCAAAAGGCACGGTAGTGCCCAGCCAAGTTCTGGCACTACACCCTTTTTACAGGATCAAACTCTGGCGATTTTCGACCCCCCTCTAACTTAGTAGTAATAAAGTCAGAAACTTCAAACTCGCAGCATTTGCTAAACTCACTCCCCCATATTAATAAACGAAGCTATCTTTAACTCGTGGATTAGGAGTAAGATTTCTGCCACTTAAGAGCTAGCTAAACCACCAAGAAAGGTATATTTATTTGTCCTGGTTAATCCTTCGCTAAACTACCTTCTTTGGTGGTTTAGCTAGCTCGTAAGTGCCAGAAATCTTACTCCTAATCCGCGAGTGAAAGCAGTGGCGATTCCTGGTCCTTAGTATTGGTTGAGCTAGGTGGTCTGGGCAGGTTAAAATAAAAAAAAATCATACTTTTTTCTAATTTGATTGATAACGACAATTAATAAAAAAACGTTAATAAATTATAGGCATAAAATAAAAGTTCAAAAATTTATCGATACATACATTCGCTTCGTCGCGTCGTTTGACGGAAAAAAAAAATTTTCGCCGACTTTGTTGTGGTCAAAGTAGGACACTTAAGTTGGCACTTATTTTTGTACACGTACTTTGAACCCTTATACATAAAATATAATGTTTATGCTTTAGGTCTATATTTGTAGCTAAGTATCTAAATCAGACGACGTTTCAAACGTGGTTACGTTTTTCTTCAGGTCTCAAAAACATAGTTATTAATATTTTATAGCTTCAATTTTTAAAAATTATAAAATATGTACTTACAAATTTTTTTCTTATAAAAATAATATCAACGTTTAATCCTCTTTTGGTTGTATTTTGGTTTTTGAACGCAACTATTATTCTTTTTAATATTAAGAAATGTCTTGAAAAAGACGTTTTTTTTAAATCAAAAGTTCGAATAATAATACATATTTCAAACTATATTTATTATATTTTGAATAATAATTCAAAATATTTTAAATAATTCTAACCTACAAAACAAGTTAAATATAAATTCTAAGTTTTAGTTTATTGCCTTTCAATGAGTTGACCATATATGCTGCTGAGTCACGAAGAATTATTATCATAAAATATAGTTATAATATTTATATCTTTTTTTAAGCAACTTTGGTACTGAATTTAAAAGTTCCAAAAACTGTTCACTTGGCTTAAAAAAAGATGTAAACATCTATTATAACTATATTTCATGATTTTATGGTTCTAAGTACGTGTACAAAAATCGGTGCCAACTTGAGTGTCCTACTTTGAACTTCGCAATGTTTGCATCATAATTGTGTTGCACTTAGTTAGCATCATATTTCTTGCCAAAACTATTTCATCGATTTGGATCGAATTTCGTCTTGTGATACTCTAGAGTCTAGACTATTTGATTCCAAATTTTTAGAAGAATTGGACAATTTTTGACATATTTTTTGAGTGCTTCAAATTTACTTAGTATTTTCAGATTTTTTTTTAATTCATGGTTAAATAGCAACACAAATATAACATGCATTTAAAATTGATGTTGTTTTGTAGAAAATTTTATAAAAAACAAGTTTATAGTGGACGGTTTTTTCATAAGTTGCATATTTCCAAAGTTATAAAGGAAATTGTCGGAAAAAAGGGGTGATTTTAGCGTTTTTTTCACTGTTGCTACAAACTTGGCTATATACTACTCTAACATGCCCCAACAACATATCAAAAATGCAGAACTACATCGCGCTTTGCGAATTTAGCACTTTTTTTGTGTAATTATTCACTGTGCTAAAAGAACTCAATCTCAATGTTTACTCATATCAATCAAAGATCACTTATAACAAAACAATGCATTCATCCTTCCTACCGCATTTTCCCAGAAACATATACGAAAGCAAAAAAGAGAATGACAAAAAAAACGTACCCAAAATGTACCTGGAGCTGCTTGCATACCTAATGTATCGTGCCTTATCGCATCATACTTACGCTTACGCTTTCATTTATTTAGCTGGGCTTTGCTTAGGACATTGTGTAGTAAAACGCTCTTGTATTCTAGATTGTATTGTATTTGTGCTTGTATTTGTAATTTGTATAGATATTATTAAAAATTGTATGAAATTGTGCAGCGCAGATGTTGCAAGCTAAAATGTTTCAAGGGAGACTTGTTCTATGAGAGTTTTATGTTGTGTGTCTGCAGGAAAATATAATTGAGAACAATATGGGGGTAGGTTAGGTAGGTATCTATTTTTTTTTTTAATTATTTCAATGCTCTTTTAGAGAATTTGGTTTTGGTATCGCATATTGTAACGCTGAGGCAGATAGGAAGATGGGAGTTTTGTGTTGTGTGAAGGAAAATATGATTTGAAAATAGGTAGGTAGGTAGGTAGGTGGGTAGGTGGGTAGTTTTTTGTATTTATAGTATTGATTATTGTATGAAATCATTATCATTATTTCAACATTGCCATTTGTTACTTTTTGAAAATAAAAAGTACATCATACAATTTATTCATTTAAATTCTTGGTTTAGCGGCGACAAACCTGCTAACTGGGAGGAATCGCCACTGAGTGAAAGATAACTCGCCGCTAGCTTCGTGTATTAATATGGGGGACTAGGTTTAGACAACGCACCAAATTTCAATTCCTAAGCATCAGTGGTTCAAGAGATATAAGACTGCAAAAATAGCAAAAACCGTAACTGACTCACTGACTTACTCACTCACTGACAGATTACAAAATTATAGAGCACTTCCCGACATCGTAGAATCTTGTCGCACAACCGTACGCCTTGTGGTGTATACAAAGGAAAAAAATCGAAAATTTAAGATTTTCCATTCAGGGGGCGTGGTACCCGCCCATTTTCATAGAATTGATATAAATTACTTGGAGAATTTCTGATTGTCGTAGATTGAAGGAATTTAGTACAGCGGTAGGACTTAAAGTGCAGGCAAAGGGATAATGTTAAAATTTGACGGCTTTCACACAAGGAAACTGAGTTGCCAGAAACTGGCTAGTTTGTTGGTGAGAAGGGTGTGAGGGGAATTTTGTTGTCTTCCTTTTACGCCCTTCTCGCCTAGAAACTAAAAATCGGCGGCAACTCAGTTTCCTTGTGTGAAAGGGGTCTTTGAGATTTTACATTCAGGGGGCGTGGCATCCGCTCAATTTCGCAGAATTGATATCAATTATATGGAGCACTTCTGGTTGTCGTAGAATGATGAAATTTGGTAGAGCGGTAGAACTTGGACTGCAAACATAGGATAAACTTTAAAATTTGTTATTTAACATTCAGGGGGCGTGGCATCCGCCAATTTGAATAAGAATTGGTATCAATTATGATGAGCACTTCTGATTGTGGTAGAATGATCAAATTTGGTAAAACGGTAGGGCTAGAAGTCCAAGCAAATGCAAAATTTTAAAATTTGTGATTTAACATTCAGAGGGCGTGGCATCCGCTCAATTTCGCAGAATTGATATCAATTATATGGAGCACTTCTGGTTGTCGTAGAATGATGAAATTTGGTAGAGCGGTAGAACTTCGACTGCAAACATAGTATAAACTTTAAAATTTGTTATTTAACATTCATGGGGCGTGGCATCCGCCCATTTTCTCAGAATTGTTATTAATTATATGTATCACTTCGGATTGTTGCAAAATAAAAAAATTTGGTAGACTGGTAGATTAAGTGGTCAATACAAAGGAGATATTGGAAAATTTTAAATTATCCATTCAGGGGCGTGGCACCCGCCTATATTCAACTATGTAGAGAACTTCTGATTGTCGTAGAGCGATAGGACTTGACATGCAAGCAAAGGGAAAATTAAAACTTTGAAATTTTAGATTCAGTGGGCTTGGCAACCACCCATTTTCACAGAATTAATATTAAATATATTGAGAGCACTTCCGATTTGTGCAGGATTATGAAATTTTTGTAAAGTGGTTAGTTCTCAGGCGTGGGTATACAAAGAAAAAGTTGAAATCATGAACTTTTGCATGCAGGGGCGTTTCATCCACCCACTTTTCCTGTTAAAAAGAATCTTTGCAAAAAGGAGTGAAATCACAACAAAAACATAAATGTTTAAAAAGGAGCCAAGTTCTTCTATATACAAAAACCTTTGCGTAACAAGTCAGCCGTTAAAAGTAGTGAGATCTAAAAGAACGCCAAGTTCTTAGTTTAATAATGTTAAATATCAAATATTTTAAGTAGAGTTAAAATATGGAAGAACCTCAAAACTATCAGAGAAATCTGTTATATAATGATTACTGACTTAAATTGAGTTAGTTTACTTGGCAAGTTTTCTTTTAGTACCAAATTTCTCAATTTTAAAATGAAAACTTTTAGTACACCAACTCAATTTAAGTCAGTAATCATTATATAACAGATTTCTCTGATAGTTTTGGGGTTCTTCCATATTTTAACTCTACTTAAAATATTTGATATTTAACATTATTAAACTAAGAACTTGGCGTTCTTTTAGATCTCACTACAGATTTCTCCGATTATTTTTTAGGTTCTTCCATATAACTCTACTTAAAATATTTGATATTTATCATTAATAAACTAAAAACTTGGCGTACTTAAAGATCTCACTACTTTTTACGGCTGACTTGTTACGCAAAGGTTTTTGTATATAGAAGGGCTTGGCTCCTTTTTTAACATTTATGTTTTTGTTGTGATAATTATTACTGACTAAAACTTGGAAGGTTCAGTGATGGGGAAGTTTTCAAAAACGTTTTATAAATTGTAAGTAATTGAGAACAAGGAGGACATGACGAGCGCAAGGCGCAACGTTTATTTTTAAAAACCAATACTTAACCTTTAAAATGGTTGTAGAGCATCTGAGAACTGCTTATGAGTATGACCGAATAATTTTTGTTTGTATTTCAACGAAAAGAACTTCAGTGTTTATTTTTCTCTGAACTGCAGTATGTAATGAAATGCAGAATTCTTATTCAGTTAGAGTTGGACAAAGCTCGTTGTCGTTAGTTAGTGAGTTAAGCGCTGCCGCCGGTTATTCGCATAAACACAATACACAGAAATAAAACGCATTTGCCGGTTTTTAATGACATCAGTTGTTAATATTAAAATTATTTTGTGACTTTTTAAAGGATCGTGTTGTCAATTCAAAATCAATTAATTGACCTAACTTAAATCTAATTATATTAATATTTGTTATCATTTCCCAACCAATAAAAAAACAGGTAAGCAGATAGGTCACCGTCTAGGAATACCTAACCTATCCAAATGCAAAATGTTCTCATAATGAGTCTTATTGCGTATATGTTTTTTCCCAATACATATGTATGTATCTATCGTTGTGAAATTTCTGTTTAAAAGATTCGATTGTTTACATTATTGCTAAATTTGAAGTATCAGTTCCGACTAATTCTGTGGTTTTTGTAATCAAATTTTTAAAATTAGAATACCTACCTACTCTATTTATTGGTTAGATGTCAGAATGGTTATAAATGTGTTGAATTTGAATGGCAAGGGATTGTGCCAATAACGTAGATACACCAATGAAACTAATATCAAATTTATAAAATTCAACAATTTCTTTTTTACAAAGTTTGTTGCAGTCCAAATGAGGCTCTTTTTATTTTGTTCATGAATCATGATATCTTTCTTGTAACGGTTAATAAAAAAAATGACGTATTGGGATTTAGGCATGACCCATTTTAAAAATGGAACGATGGTGACAGTTCAAAATATTAGGTAGGTACACTCAGACTGTCTGCAAAGTTCAGGGTCATACATCATACTAGTATTTGCATAAAAACTGAATTGCTGAATTCTTTAACACTACTTCAGCAACATTGCAATATGAATCAGCCCTATTGTGAGTTTCACCTTGAACTGGAAAACATTTCGCCCGAAAATGTTTTGTCTGGCTATTGCGAGTTTCACCCTCCATTTTACAACATGTATGGCCTCGTTCGCCACCTAAAATTAAATGGAAATCTTGCTGTAAATGACATGACATATTTCACACGAAAAATGTTGTCGATAGTGCCAATAAGGGCATTTTTACGAAAAGGGAACTCACGAAACTTACAATAAGGCAAGAGTGAAATGTTATTTTTCCGTGTGCAATGTAATTTTTCACGCGAAACTCACAACAGGGCTGAATATCTTAATTGAAAAACTAGATGTTTTTTTTCTCGTATAACAGGTGTTCGAAGATTTGTTTAATTGGATAGACCGATTTATGCAATAAAAATGTATGCCGGATTTTTTGTTTTGATTATTTTTTATTTTTATATACATATTTTAATTTTAAATACAAGAAAAACTTCAATGGAAGAAGCTAGTTGCGACCTAATTTACATAAATAGGCAACCAAAAGGCATTTATGGTGTAATTTTGATAATCGCAACCTTGGTCCCGCCGCCGCCGCACAGTTGGCACGTTATGTATGGGAAGGTGGAATAAAACCCTCTAAAACCTAAACTACTGACCCGATTTTGATGAGACTTAATACAAATTAATACATTTTGGAAAATCGACTATGCAAAGACTTTACTACGCCCATTTTGTCATGTCCAATGCGTCATGTCCAGGTTGCTTTGGCAAAACCGTACACTGTACATAAAAAGGTACTATAGGGCAAGTTTTTGAAGAAAAAAATGGACTCGAGATTTCTAATAATTTTACCAATAGTATTACGATGATAGAGAAGTGAAAAGAGTGCGTCCCACAGTTCTGTCTGCCTGTACCTCGACCTGCAGTTCTTCAAACTTTGGACTTTAGGTTTCTATGGTATTCCCTGTAGGGGAAACTGAAATTTTGTTTAACTCCAAAAATGACGGTATACCTTCCATAAAAGAAATATACAAACAAATATTTATCCCAAAAAAGGCTCTAAGGATTTTGATAAAAAAAAATTACAAATTACTATTAGGACTATATTTTGGTAAGCAAATTGACTAATAACGGTTTATTGGTTTTTAAATTTCTAATTAAGGCCTTCACCGATTTTGACAAAATTTTGTATACAGGAGTTCCTTAAGTATCTTAACAATTTTAGAAACACAATTTTTCTAAAAAAGAATTGTATTTAAAAAATCATATTTTTTTTTGTTTGTATCTTGAATTTTCTTAAAACTTTATTGAAAATTGTATTTTAAGAAATACTAAAAACTAGCATACCAAATTTTATTTTTAAAGATGTTCAAGAAATTTTCTTTCAAGAATTGAATTTCGTCTACGTTTCCTTTACGCCGTGATATTAATTTTACCTAACATACGATTATAGAAAATGTAAATAAAAAGGGTCTCGCAATTCTGTATGTCCCCGCACCTACAGCCTAATCCCATCTGTAATATGTCCACACCATTTTTATGATTCTTTTTAAAACTAAAGATAACGGTACCTGCCTACAATAGAAATTTTTTTTAACCAAAAAGAAAAATATATTTTTATCAAAATCGGCTCCAACGATTTTCTTAAAAAAATTCAAATAATTTTAATATTTAAATTTCTTCATCTTTTTGGAAAAAGGTTGCTTTAAAATAATATTCTTTTTTTCAAAAAAAAACTATTTTTTTTATTTTAGATTTTTTCGACTTTCGATATTTTTTTTCTTTTTTTTTAATAATTTGAACTATTTGCCTGTAAGACCTCAGATTTTTTTTAATGCAATGCACGGCACTAGTTAGAAGGAATAGAAGGAAAGGAAAGATTTTTGTTGGTACAGTGGATTGAGGATAAGATGTTAATTATCTCATAAAATTCCACGGGTGGCATCCAGTTGAAACTGGGGAATATAGAAAAGAATGCTACCTAGACTGGGGCTCGAACCCACACGTCCAGGTAAGCAGTCAAACACGATTTGTCATTTTTTTTTTCAAATAAAAAAACATTTTTGTTTGAAAATTTAATACCTACTTTTAAAATTTAAGTTTTCTTAAGACTTGTCAAAAAGTAGTTTTTAATTTTGTTCTAGAACATTGGAAAAAACAATATTTATAAATTAAAAAATAGCAGTAGCTTCCCTGCAAATGTTGAAAAACCGATAAAAATTCTTATTTTTCTCAAAAATGGCTTCAAGCATTTTGATAAAAAGATTCTACTTTTTAATAAGAAAATATTTTGTTTGCGTTTTTATTAACAGTATTTCTCATATAACCATTTTCATACTCCTCATTAATACTTGCGATATACGTAGTATAGGGAAAGTTTAGGATTCGAGCAAAAAAAAAATTCGAGATAATAATTTTCCCTAACATTACGATTATAGAGAACGCGAAAAGAGTGGGTCTCGCAATTCTGTCTGCCTGTCTGTCTGTACCTCGACCTGCACACTAAACGGCTGAAGCGATTTTCTTCAAACTTTGGACCTAAGCTTCTTATGTGATTGAAGTTTTTTTTTTTAACTCAAAAAATAACGGTACCTGTCATACAACCATTATACAAAAATTGATTTATTTCAAAAACGGCTCTAACGATTTTCAATTTATAAAATTATGAGCTACTAAAATTACTAAAGCAAATATTTTGGTACCTGTCATACAACCGATTTTTGGTTTACAAATTTATCGTTAACTGCTAGACCGATTTCAACCAAAATTTTTATACAAAAGGTCCCTTATAATTTTAACAATTTTGCATATAAAAATTTTCGAAAAAAAATTATTTTAGGATTTTTAAAGAATTTTTATTGTGAAAATTCAATATATTGAAATTTTATTAAATACTTAAAGCTGGCATACCAAGTTTTATTTTAAGAAATGTTCAAGAATTTTTACATATAAAAAAATAATTTAAAAAACACGCTCTAAAGATTTTTTCATAAATTCATATTTATTGAACAAATGAGATGGCATACTTTTTTTGAGCTCTATCTTCTGTAAATAACAAATTTATAATAATTCATAGTAATTATTTATATTTTAAATTGTTTTTAAAATTTTCTTTTTAATGATATCATAATGCTATGGAACCAATAAATACGTACATTGTCAATTTCAAGCTACGTTAAAGTTGCTAGCTACGAGAGCAGGTATTTTTGCGATCCAGTCGTGTCTATTCTTTTTTTTTTTTTGCAAATGCTCAAAAGTATAATAAATAATATTACATAACAAAATTTTCAAAAAAAATGCTTATTTCATCTTAAAACAAAAATTCAATTTTTGTTTTTTAAATTCGATTTTTCAAAAACGGGTTGATATCTTAAATTTCTTAAAATTCAGTTTCCAAATTTTTCATACAAATGTTTTCAAAATTTTATACAGGGTGATTTACCTAAGGTGTGACAAAAGGCTTCAGCATATAGGTTTCGTTGGGACAGGAAAAAAATCGTATTAGAGGGGGTTCTATTCCTCCTTGTTTAGGCAGGAGGTGCAATTTTCTTAAAAATAATTACTTAAAACGGAAAACAAATTATTCCTTTCTGCAAATCTAGAAATCTAAGTTTTTTAATTTCCAATAAAGTAAAAAAAAAAAATGTTGATTCTTATAAAACTACAATTATTTCAGTGAAGTAACCCAAAAAAAAAGGACCTGCAGAACTTTTAAATAATGGCGGTTATTATAAATCGTTTATTATGCTTGGACCTTCCAACTGCTGGTCTGGTTATTGGATATCTTGGAGTTTTTGGCGGAATATGGGAAATTATTGAAATACTTTTAAGTATTGTTTATTTTGACGATTACTTCGACGAAGAATACAAAGAAGAACCATCTAGTCGAGAATTTAAATCGTGTAAGAATACTAAAAATTATTGTTATTAAATATTTTTTTATATTTTCTTTATATTTTTATATACAAGTTATATATGCTGTTATGTTCATGATGGTAGTTGTATGCTTCGTGGACTTGTTATCAGCAATCTTATTGATTCAAGGAACAAATAAGGTGTGTATTTTTATTAATATATTTTATTCCTTTAAGCTTTCGATATTTTGGTTAATGTAGCTCCGGTGGGTCTCATTTGAAATTATAAGTAAATATATGTAGTGGGATATTTGACAACTTATAGTATAAGCTATATAATATAATTTGAAAAAGAAAAGAAAGCGGTATTCAAACAAGGTTCCTAGTGAGACCTTAAGCTATATTTAACTTGAATTAATTAATTAAAATGTCCAGTTAAATAGTCATTAACAAAGTACACATATCTAAGGTATTATACTCCGAAGGGTTGTCAGAAATTTAAAAACGACTGCTCTTGTGATTTTGAAGTAAACATAACTTGTTTAAAATTGTTTGACATTAAATTAATTTTACTATTGATTTTGACAACATGCAAAGAACTGAACAAAAATTAAAACGATAATGATTTTACCTGTAATATATGTATGTTCCTTGATGGTCTTCTTCTTTTCAAATTTATATCAGTTATAACATACCAACTATATAATTTTTATTATTTTATCTATGCAACCCTTAAAAAAAATAATACTTTTTGATAAAATATTTTGTCCACAGAAATCACATAGAATGCTCCTACCATGGTTAATCATCAAAGGAATTGCATTAACAATTATAATTCCTGTCATCTCACTCTGTACATTAGTTGGAGTTTATTCAATTGTAAATGGAGGCGGAAGTAAACTTTTGGTAAATTCAATTTTGCTGATGATTGTAATTAGTAAGTTTGATTTATTAATATTTCCAATTTTCTTTCTACAAAATTCAAAATATTTAATTTCCCCCCTACAGGTTTATACAGCTACGTATATTTGGTAATCTATTCACTCTATCATTACATTCGAGATGAAATACAAAAACCACGTCAAATTGATTCGGAAGCTTTGTATTCCGATATGAACGTACAATATACTCGTAATAAAATTTAAAAATGTACACATACCTAAATAATATACTTGGAGAACAATAATTTATAAAAACAAACTTATAAGAATATACCTTACTTGTACCGGTATGATACCATATTTGACATAATAACTGTATTTATTGAATATTTATTGAATTTATGTATGAAATTTTTGAAAATAAAGTCTACATTGTTGTTGAAAATAAAGTAGTATTTATTCTCTCACTAAAAAACTAAACATATAGGGGCGTATTCATAGTCATTTTAGAGCGTTGATTCTTCGGACGTTGATTCTATTTTTTTAAGTTTATTATATCAAAATATTTGAAGCTATTTGTGTAGTTAGCCAAGTTAATTATCTTATACAAATATATTTAAAATCTTCTATATATTAATACGCTTTAATACACTTTTCTCTGTAAATACTCAACGGAACTATATAAATTATATAACGTTGGAAAGGTTTTGCCCCACAGATGTGCACAAACCAAAAATTATATCTGTACACAGAGAAAAAACAACGTAAAATCAAAGCAAAAAACTTTGATTCTAATATTTTTCGGAACGATTTGGCGCCAACGCCGAAAATTCTCAAATCAAAGTGGAGCGACTTTATTTCAAAGTAGTTCCATACTTAAAAACGAACTAGATTTTACTACGTTTGTATGTTGATTTAAAGTGGAATCATAGGTAATCATTATAGTAATAAATATAGGAAAAGTAATTAAATAATGTTTTTCGATTATATGAAAGTGAATTTTGAGTGCGCGTTTAATTTGTTCAGAATTGTAAGAGAGCTACTTCGAAAAACAACAACGCGCTCTCGAAATTCTTTATATTAAGCTTAGAAATACAAACAAATTGAGGTTTACTTGACTGTGCAACACTTTGAACCTACGATGATGACACTTTAAATGCCATAAAAGTGGATCGCAATGTAAAATGTGGAAATGAATACGTTTCACTTTGAAACAAGCTTGAGCGCACTTTAAATGTGGATCTGAATGTAAAAATGATAACGTTTCACTTTAAAACAACGTTTAACGGAATGTAAATGTACAAAACTTGATTTCAATGTATAAAAAAAAACGTTTTACTTTGAAACTAGGTTGAATCTCTTAAAATTACGTAGCATATTCAAATTAACATTGTTTCAACGTTAAAATGAAAATGCTCCACTTCATTTAAAATACTCTAGATCAAATACGGTCGTATTTAATATTTGATCTCATTTTTTCCCTCATTGTATGTAGTTTGGCTCAAAAACAATTCATTAGAAAAAAATTAATGTTGATTTATAACAGACTAAGATTAAAAATCAAAAAAATAAAATTAAATTAATATTTTTTATTTTGTGAAAAGAAATGTGTAGTTTAATGAATTTTATAATGGACTATTGTAGGCACATTCTAGAAAGTGTGACGGATCATATCTAAACCAGGAGCCCAATACCGCAAACGTGAATATTTCTGTTTTATTAAAAATCAATGAGAGTGAGATACATGTTTGTTGACAGATAATGCTTTACAAAAAAGGATTGTTAAGTTGCATAGATATGTTCATGCATGCATACATACATTATATGTAAATACATACATACAATATGGATAAAATCAAAGGTCTGGCAGGTTTATTTTGATACCCTTGTTGGAAGTGTGCGGTTGAAAATTTCGATTTTCCGAGTTTTCTGTCATTTTTACAAATATGTACATTATGTATGTATGTACATACATGTATGTATTTACAAATGTATAGGTATATAGGTAACCCCAACCCATACGCATAGTTTGTATAGGTATATGCATACAAGCCAAATATTTGTGAATTTTTCGTTTACATTTTGTTTCAAAAGTGTGTGTGAGTCATTATTTGTGACCGAATTTTCCGGCTCAGGGTATAGCTTAAAATTTTTCACTTACATTGGTAAAATTCTGAAATCTTGTTTTCAAAATTCATTTTGAACGTCTTACAACATTTGTTTTGGACATCAGTTCGTTGGCTGGCCCGCTTCACAGGTTCCAAGGCTTTAAATCCCTTTTGGTGTCCTCTGTCGCGCTCACGCAACTTCTTTTAAGCATTAAAAAGCGCAATTATTGTTTGAATTTTTTGGACTCGCCAACAAAAGTAAGGACAATAATTGCTCCAGATTAGGTGAAATATATCCGTCTCTTTTGAACTCACTAAGCGGGAAAATATTATCATATTTTTTTTTTTTTTTTCAAAGCTATGCAGTTAGTCCCTTTTTTAATTTAGAAATTAAATAAAAAACGTATACGCCAGAGTGTACGTAATTTTGGAATTTCAATTTAGAAATTCATGTTATCATTATTTAAGCAGAACAAAATTTGTGTTAACTAAAACAAAGCTAATGTGTGCTTTTTTAAAATTTTCGCTGGCCGAATATTCGGCCCCTGGCGATACTCGTAATATGATTAAAATCGGTCTGTATTCATTGACCCAAAATCGTCTTAAACTGTAGTTTATTTAAATCTGGGCCTATCTGCGACTATGAATATATGGCCCATAATGTATGGTTATAAACAGGCTTTTAATAATTCTATATTTTTTTTACATACAATACACAAATGTATAAATCTATAGGTACATATTTGTATGTTCCTATATAAACACATTGATCGTGGTTTGTTCGAAGCTTAAAACTTGCTACGCAAAGGTTTTAAGGAAAAAAGAAAATTCTCAATAGGTGGCACTGTAGGCGCACATTTCTTTTCTCAGCACCCATATAACTCGAGAATGGATTGTTAGAATTTCACGATTTTGTGTTTGAGGGATTTGTATTCGCCCAAGGATCATACACCAGGACAATATAGATAAACAAGTACGTTGCAGGTCGGCAAAGGCCCGCGGTGAATATATTATGTTATTCCATGTAAGTCAGGGCTGAGCGTTAATATGTATACAATTAAGTTGTCAACCTCACCTCAATTTAGGCCTATTTAAGACCTTTCTTCTGACATATTGCCTGTATTTTTTTGATTTTTCTCTTAGGAGCAGGAGCATATTTTAATTTACTTTCTTACTTCTAGAAAAGTGGCAACTCTAAAAATTTAAACCAAAACAAATGTAGATTCAAGGCCTACCTTCTGGCACATCGCCTGTATTTTGCCATTTTTAGTCATAATTGAATAATTTCTCATCACTTTTTAATGTCTAAGCAAGTACGAAAAGATATTTATTTTTAAATGAAAATGTTTTTTTTTCTGCACAAAAATGTTTTTTATTTTGTAAGAAAGTATTCCTTTTTGTAAAAAAGTTATTTTTGTTTTGCAAGAAAGTTTTTTTTTTTTTTTGTATAAAATGAATTTCTTTGTAAAAAAAAAATATTTTTTCTTTTTGTTTATATTTTGTAAGAATGTTAATTTATTTTGTAAAAAATTAATTGTTTTTTTTTTTCAAAAAAGTTATTTCTTATTAAGTTTATTTTATTTTCGTAAAAAACTAATTTTATTTTTTTAATAAACTTTTCTAGAAAAGTTTTTTTTTTTAAAGTTAATTATTTTTTGTTTAAAAAATTAATTTTTTGTAAAAAAGTTATTTTTTTTTGTAAAATCGCATTGGAGCGTTATATACGTTATTTACAGTCATTCGTCAGTGAGTCAGGGATGAGCGTAAATATATATTTATAATATCCCGAAAATCTAATGAAAATTGAAAATCCCGGATGAGCTGGCTTTTAGTTAATGTCTTAACATATTTAATCGAGAATTGGAGCGAGATTTCAAGGATTTCGATCGAATTGAGTCAAGATGTTCGAACAAAGCTGTCAATGTCGAATCCAGAACAAAAGCGAGCGTACGTGAACTGATGCAGGCAGTCGTTACCGGAAATTGTGGCATTTTCTTCCTAGAAGCGCCCAGTAGAACTGGAAAAACAACAATAATTAATTAAAACATAATCGCCTCTTATAGGATTGCGGCTACGTTTTCAGAAGGCTGGCGAACCATTCTGCATTGAAATTGCCATTGAATATACAAGTGGAAGAATTGGAAGCCCTGAATCGAACGTTGAAAGATTTACGAAATTATGGATAAGGTTTCCGTGGCGCAATTATTTTGATGTCACGTAATTTTCGTCAATAACGCTGCCTGTCGATCAACTCCAGCAGATGTTTTGAACACTTGCTTAGTGGCTGCGTGGTGTCTGCTTTATGGCAATATGTGAATAAATTGACATTGAAAACGAGCACACGAGTTGGTTTACGAAATTACCGGGTCGCTGGGGGGGTCTATGTTGCAAGTTGCATGATGCATGTTCCATGTTTAATTTAATTTAATTTAATTTTAATTTAATTTTACTTAGTACAAGTATATAACAAAATAATTATAGTAATAATAATAATATCTTAAGACTAAATAACAATTGAGATCTTAAAGCTAAATTGAAGAAAACGATTGGGATAGAAAGGGTAACAGAAAGGTTATGATAGGAGAGCAAGTTTGATGGTTGGATGTTGTAGGACGCGGGTAGTCACTGAGTGGCGTCAACACGGCGATGTCCAGTGATGTAACGAATACTACACATCAATTGTGCTTATTTTACCTCCAAGTGGTAACCATCGGGTACTGGTCTCGTCCATCCGGACTTGACTTGCCAAACAAATAAGCGCGAGTGTTGAACAAGAGACAAAAATAGCAACACTATAAATACTCTGTCGGAAATGACTGGCTGTATAAGTCGGCTGAAGTCCTAGACGAGCCCATCAGAAGGAAGGTGTGCGGCGGATGAATTCATCAGAATCAACGGTGTCACCAACAGTATGGACGACAGAGACCTTACGTGAGCTACTCTGAAATATTTAGAGCTGAGGTCGGTAAGGAATTTCAGTACTAGCCAGGGTGCTGAAAAAGAGATGGTGGCGGATGAACCCTTCAAGGGTCAACGGCAGCACTCATATCCCCGTAGTGGGCTACTGGTATCGGATTATCCGGCCTGCTGTCCTAAGGCTACACAAGGATCCGGCCCTCCGGGTCTGGGGGTCGTGTGACGGGTTGGCAACCTACCACATGTAAAGAAATCAACCGCTTCGAATCGGCAACTACAGCCTCGGATAAGGAATGATCAAACGATGACGACTTTTGGCTATCGAACAAGGACAAAGATTGGATTCTGGAATGTTAAAACTCTTCTCGATAACCGCGAAGAAGGCCCTTACAACGCCAGATTCCTCCAACTTGAGAAAGAATTCCTACGGTACAACCTAGACATCTTGGGTCTGAGTGAAGTGAGATGGTTGAGCGCAGGGCAGGTGGATTCACCTTCGAAAAGCACTTTCTTTATTTACTCCGGAAAACCAGTTGGAAGCTCTCGATGTTCCGGCGTAGGTTTAATGTTGACTCCAAAGGCGCGGCAAAGTCTTATAACCTGGAAACCCATCAACGACAGGATATTGACAGCCAGGTTCCAGAGTAAATTAAGAAAAATCACCATCATCCAGTGCTATGCCCCAACTGAGGAAGCGTCGGACGCCGAGAAGGACGAATTTTACAGCCAACTTAGCGCGGTTTTCAGAAGCTCGCCGAATGGAGACATCACTATCGTAATGGGAGATCTTAATGCTAAGGTTGGCCAGGACAACACAGCGTTGAAGCACGTTCTGGGTAACCACGGTATCGGGGAACGGAACGACAATGGAGAGCGGTTTGTTGACTTCTGTAACGCAAATCAGCTAGTCATTGGAGGTACTCTGTTCGAGCATAGGATCTCGCACAAGATAAGTTGGTTATCCACAGATCGTCAATGTACAGCGAACTTAATCGATCACTTTGCTATTAGCAAGCGCTTTAAAAATTGTCTTCTCGACGTCCGAAACAGACGCGGTGCTGATGTAGGGTTAGCTCGCGATCACCATCTTATGCTTGCCTACGTTCGTCTTCGAATTGCTTCAGTACATGGAAATCGGCAAAACTTCCTGCGTACACCCAGGTACAATACCGACAGATTACGGGATCCTACAGTGCGCCAAAGATATAAGGACCGCCTCGCCGCAGAAGCAGAAGTCATCAGCATTGCCACGCCAGAAAATGCAGACCAACACTGGAGCAATGTGAAAAAGGCCTTTGCAACTGCCGCAACTGAGTCTGTGGGTATAAGGCAGAGAAGCCAAAGCACATGGCTTTCTGCAGATACATGGAGCAAGATTGAAGAAAGGAACGCGATTAGATCCCAACTTGCGGCTGCCCCAGTAGGTGAGAGATTTAACATCGAGTCTCAGTACCGTAGGAAAAGGAAAGAAGTGCAGCGTAGTGTCAGACGTGACAAAAGGAGGCGCGTAAATGTTCTCGCAGAACAGGCAGAGGAAGCAGCATCAAGGTGCGACAGTGGTACCGTCTACAAGATAACCAAGGAATTGGTTGGAAACAACAACTCCCGGAAACAACACCTCGTCAAGGATGTAGACGGCACCCTGCTAGTTACGGATGAGGATCAGCTCAGGAGATGGAAGGAACATTTTGCTAGCGTGCTCAACCACATAGGCGATAGCGGAGGTGT
This sequence comes from Melangyna quadrimaculata, assembly GCA_949320155.1. Classification (NCBI taxonomy): domain Eukaryota; kingdom Metazoa; phylum Arthropoda; class Insecta; order Diptera; family Syrphidae; genus Melangyna; species Melangyna quadrimaculata. Next base: position 13,120,720 of record OX439485.1, read on the forward strand.
TCCAGCCCCTAACCCAAATGAGCTATTCGTAGAAACTAGTTCCCGTATTCGCACCTGCCCTCCCAGTTTAGCCGAGATAACATCAGCAATCAAATCCCTCAAGAGCAACAAAGCGGTAGGTTTGGACGGCATTCCCGCTGAGCTCTACCAAGCAGATCCACAAACATCAGCTAAGTTGTTAAACCCCTTAATAGCACAGGCATGGGAGAACGAAAGTTTCCCCATTGAATGGAAAAAAGGGATGATCGTCAAACTACCAAAAAAGGGAAATCTTACGGATTGCGGAAACTGGAGAGGGATCTGTGTCCTCCCCGCGGTGGCAAAGATAATGGCGAAAATAATCTTGGAACGAATCAAAGAACATCTCGATTCTACTCTCGACAAAGAGCAAATGGGATTTCGTGCAGGCTCATCCTGCATTGATCACATCAACACCTTGAGGATCATAATAGAACAATGCGTGGAGTTCCGTTCCCCTCTTCATTTGCTCTTCATCGACTTCGAAAAGGCTTTCGATAGTTTGAATCGAGATTTCATTTGGTCAGCTTTACGTAGGAGAGGAGTACCCGAGAAGATTATCGCCGTTATAAAGGCTACCTACGAGGGTGCATCGTGTCAAGTCTTACACAACGGAAAGGTATCAGAGGACTTCGATATCCATAGCGGAGTTCGTCAAGGATGTTTGCTATCTCCACTACTTTTCCTGGTGGTTATAGGGGATGTCCTTCATGCAGCTCTAGCCGAGCAAGCGCGTGGAATTCGATGGACGATGTTTTCGTTCCTGCAACATCTTGATTACGCTGACGATATTTGTTTGCTCTCGCACAACATTATGGATCTTCACCATATGGTGACTAATCTGGAATGCGAGGCAAACAAAGTCGGTTTGAGGATCAACACCGGGAAAACAAAAATCCTCAACATTTCTGAATCTTCTTCTCAAGTTGTCGTTGCGGGACAGCAGGTTGAAGCGGTGGACAACTTCCTGTACCTCGGTAGTGTTGTCTCAAAAGACGGCGGTGGTACGGATGAAGATGTTAACTGCCGAATCGGCAAAGCTAAAGCTGCTTTCGGCATGCTGTCTAAAGTTTGGAGGAGCAACGTCTACAGTACGAAGACCAAGCTGCGACTGTTCCGGTCGAACGTAGAGTCAGTACTACTATATGGGTGTAGTACATGGAAAGTGACCGCCTCTGTCACAAGGAAGCTACAAACTTTCGAAAATAGATGTCTCCGAAACATCCTAAGGATTTTTTGGCCGAACACCATCTCCAACCAAGAACTCCTTCGGAGAACGGGCCAAAGTCCTATTGACATCGTTATTAGGAAAAGAAAGTGGCAGTGGATTGGTCACACCCTACGTCGTGGTGCAGACTCTATTGCAAGACATGCAATGGAGTGGGATCCACTCATCCAAGATGGCAGAAGACCTGGAGGCCAGAGAAAATCTTGGCGCAGAACAGTCGACAAGGAATCACAAAAGCTCGGTAAAAGTTGGGGAGAGCTAAAATACATTTCCAGAAACCGAACGAGATGGCGTGTAGCGGTAGTTGACGCCCTGTGCCCCTTAGAGGGGTCAAGGATCTAAGTAAGTAAGTAAGTTTGAGAGAGGTTTTTGAGAGGTTTAAATCAAAAATGTTGGAGTTATTTACTTTACGAATCATTCTGGTAATAGGTTCATTTTGGCCATACTCTGTGCGATGGAAGGGGACATAGAAGAGGGGAGTGGTTCTCAATTGACGATTACGAGTATTCGGTTTGAATTTATCAAGTAGACTTTCATTATCAATGACTCCATTCAAAAGCTGGTGTACAAAAACTATATCGGCATTATCGCGACGTCTACTTAGAGTTTGTAAATTTATTAGTTTTAGACGGTTTTCGTAACGTGGTAGATTATATGGGTCATCCCAACAAAGGCCACGTAGGGCAAAGCGAATAAATCTACGTTGAACGGCCTCTATCCGCTGATTGTGAACATGGTGGTACGGAGACCATACTACGGAGGCGTATTCAAGAAGAGGTCTGACAAATGTGACATAAAGAGCCTTAGTAACATAAGGATTTGAGAATTCTTTCGACCAACGTTTTACGAAACCTAGAGTTGAGTTAGCTCTATTGATAATATTATCATAGTGAGCCCGAAAGTTGAGTTGGCTATCGCATATAACACCTAGGTCACGAATGGAAGTGACAAACGCAACAGGTTCATTCTCAATGAAATATTGACGTTGAGGCAAAGGAGGGCGTTTTCGGGAATAGGTAATAGCCTGGCATTTATTCACGTTCAATTCAAGAAAGTTGTGTTGGCACCAAGTAAAGAAATTGTTGAGGTCAGCTTGAAGTAATTGAACATCGGCCATGCACTTAATATGTTTAGATATACGCATGTCATCAGCGTAGATCTGGAGGTCAGATCCTTCAAGGATAATATCCACATCATTAATAGACAGTAAGAAAATCAGAGGACCTAAATGACTGCCTTGAGGAACCCCTGATGTTGGGCAGATAGGGGTGGAGCTGCATGATCTAAAAAGAACTGTGTATCGACGATCATTTAAATATGATTGAATCCATGAAATAAGTAAAGGTGGGAAGCCGTAGCGTTTCAATTTAAAGATGATGGTGTTATGGGAGACTTTGTCGAATGCTTTGCTGAAATCTGTTGCAATCGCATCGACTTCATATCCAGATTCTAAGGAGCAAATGACATCTGATACGAACTCAGTTAGATTGGTGGTCGTTGATCTACCGCTAAGAAAGCCATGTTGCTTAGGAGAGACAAGTGGTTTGCAGTGAAGGAGCAAAATATCGTAAACTATGCTCTCGAACATAATTAATAGATATCGTTTTTGCATCCTTTTTTATGAATTGGGATAATAAAAGAGTCTATCCATGCTTTTGGGAATAAACCCTGGGAAATAGAGAGTTGGAAGAGATCAGTGAATGGTTGAGCTAAACTGGAGGTGCAGTTTTTAAGAACAACAGCAGGAATCCCATCAGGACCCGATGAAAAGTCGTTCTTCATCAAGCGGATTTTATTAATAACTGAAGACAGGCATATGTTAATGGAAGTAAGGGGGACTTGGGAGCATCTGTTCATGTGATAGAAATAGTTAATATCAACCTCTGTATCTTTAGGAGAAAATGCTTGACCGAAGAAATCAGCAAAAAGGTTAGAAATATATTTTGGATCGGAGGATGAGGAACTGTTGTATTTTAGTGTCGAAGGATAACCATCAGACTTTCTTTTTGAATTTATAAATTGAAAGAAGTGTTTAGGATTTGAAATTAAATCAGATTGAGTTTGAATAATATAACTGGCGTATAAGGACTCAATCAAGTTGGAAAAGTTGTTATAAACTGAGACATAATTGTTAAAACAATGAATAGACTTCGAGCTGAGATATTTTTTCCAGAGCTTATTCCTCATATTTCTGAGAGAGCGAAGTTCCTTGGTGTACCACGAAGGGGAAGTAGTAAAATTCTTCTGAGGCAGCAGAGGGATAGATTGAGAAAAGCAAATTTGGATCTGTTCATAAAAGGTGGCAATCTTAACGTCGATGTTAGAGTCGTTGGTTATGAAATCAAAGTTAATGTTCCCAATAAGATCATTAAGTTTATCGAAGTTTGCTTTGCGAAAGTTAAAAGATTGTGACGTAAGGGAGTATGGTTGGATATAATCGCATTCAAAAGCAAAGGTTAGGGAAATTGGAGGGTGATAATTGTCGATCTTTGAAAGGATATGGTGACTTTGGATGACTTCGGTATTATGAGCATCAGATGAGAAAATCAGATCTAACTGTCTGTGTAAGCAGTTTTTTACACCACTCATTTGGGCGAGATTAGAAGAAAGTAGGCGGTCAGTGAAAAGAATCTCTTTTTCCGAGCTGGCGTTGGATGAAATGAAATAAAGCTCATCATCAGATACTTCCCAAATTAATCGTGGAAGATTGAAGTCACCCACGATCATTATATCATCTTCGGGATTAGAAATATCAACAACATGATCAACTGCATCAACTAGAAGCAGGTATTCAGTAGTTGGCTGGGAGGGTGGGATGTAACAGCACAAAATGTAGAGGGAACGCTTGGATACACAGACTTTTACGCATATAAGTTGCTAAAAAAAATGGACGCCCAAGTGACAGTTAAAAAATTGAGGACCGTGGTCAAAAAAAAAATTGAAGCCCGGGCAAATAAATAAATTCGTCGTCCATTTTTTTTTTTTTTTTTAATACAAAATTTTTGATTCTATCGATAAGGGGTCAGTTATAGCTATCATTGAAAATATTAATTGTCAATTTTAAGAGATTTTGAAGAAAAAATAAATAATTATTTTGATGCCAAAGTAAAGCTAATTGACTTAATAATCAATTGTAGGTAAAACAAAATTCAATTTGGCACAACTTTTCTCATAAAATGACTTTTAATTTTTCAATGATGAACTACCTTACCAATGATCATTGAAAAAATTAAAAGTTACTTTATGGGGAAGATATAGGTCAAAATGAATTTTTTTGGAGGAGAAATAATTTTGAAGTCGTAAGGTATATTTCTGCATTTAAATATTCAATGATTAAACAATTGAAGTGCCTCAAAATCAACAGCTAACTTTTTCAATGATGGTTTCCAACGATAGCTATAACTGGGGCCTAACAAAGTGGTAATTCGAGCTGGTAATACTGTTTCTTTAGAAGCTTAAGAGGCCAAAATTATCTGGACTTAGACAAGCTTTCATAATGAACTTCAGTTCTTTTTGTATTTAGGTGTAAATTGCATAGTTCGTCGTTTTTTCATATATATATTTTTTTCTGGACCTGCAAAAAATAACCCTGCTGATGTCTGTTGTGTAAAAATAAAATAAATCGGGTGGCACAACGGCTTATGAAGAACCAGGGCCTAGTGACTAACAACTCGCAACCATTCCTGTGTGCGACTTTCGACAGGAATGGAAGGGACCTACAATTTTATGCCGAATCCGAACGGCTAGACGAGAAGCACTTATTCGTGACAAGTGATACTCTTGGAGGATGTCAATTCCTCGCAAGAGGCAGTAGCCCTGAAAAAATGTCTGTTGTGTAGATAAATTAATTTTCTTCCTCCAAAATATTTCGATTAGTGTTTTGTGCTTGATCGTTGATAGGTTATTTTTCTTAAGACGTAGTATTTTGGTTGTCGCATTTGGAGGATTTTTGGTATTGGAGAGGTTTAAATTAGAACTTCTTATCAAGTGAAATTGATTGCTTTACTAAAGTGCTACACGAAAATTTGTGTACATTTTTTTAATAATTTTTAAATATCCGGGTAAGGTTTTTTGTAAAATAGTTTTAAAATGCTAATATCTACTAAATACAAAAGTCATCAGGCTAAATCCTTAACGGTTGAATGGATTTGCTTCAGTTTTGGTGTGATGCATTTTTATGTGATTCCCTTGATGGAAAATTCAAATTTTTGTTTTAGCTCATCTAGAACGGTTTCGGTTTTATCAAGTTTTCTTGATAACAGCCCTTACGATTTTGATTAAACTTTGTACATGTAATTTCTAAATTAGTTTTGATAAAATAATAAAGGAAATAAAGTTTGAGTCTGAGTTTCGGTTCGGTCTCTATTCTGTTTGTATTCGGCTGTGCCTGATATTTGTGAAACGATAAAACGGCAAAAATAAAAACCTAATAGAAACTGTAGAGCACCGTTCTATCGTTTCACACATATCAGCCACAGCCGAATACAAACCGAATAGAGACCGAACCGAATGAAACCGAATGTGTGTGAAACGAGCCTTAAACTGCCTTTTTTGGGATATTTCCGAATATCTCGTCAGTGGTTTGGCTGGTTTTGTCATTATTTTGGATTCCTGTTTTTATAAGTTAATCAACAAATATTGCATAAAATCAAAGAAAAAAGTATTTATTTTAATTTAGTTTTTTATTCACATTCTCTTGCTTTTTTTATTAAATCAAAAATCAAAGAGCGTACCTATTCCTACCTATTCCTCTAAAAAAAAAAAAAACTTAAATGTAGTAAACATGCAGGTCGAAGTCTTTTTTCCATTTTTATACTCTTAATTTTTTTAGAAAATTTCATTCATTTCGAACACTTGAATACTAGCCAAGTCAATAATTACAAAAAAAGGGCTAGAATCGCAAAGCGCGATGTAGTTTTGCATTTTTGATTTTTTGTTGGGGCATGTTAGAGTAGTCGTAGCTAAGTTTGCAACTTCGAAAAACCTGTGCTCGCTGCAGGAAAAATGAATCCGTCACAATCTAATTGTAAACAAAGTGATAATTTTCAAAAGTCAAAAGTTGATAATTTTTTTAAAAATAATCACTGCAGAATGTTTTTGTAGAAAGAAATGAACTTTGAACAACATTATCATCTATGAATATTGAAGGTTTCAATGAAAGATGGTGCATGGGGCTATGTTACCTTTTCATTGCCTTATTTGCTTTATTCTCATTACTGAATTTATTTCCTCCCCTTGAAAGTTTGCATTATTATATATTCATTTGATCTATTCAAACGGAGGGACTGCGTCCGTGCGCTCAATTAACAACACATCATTTTTCAACTGCGGAACGCATACAAAACTCTTATAATAAAACATCAATAATTACAGTGAACAAACTGAAAAAGGATTTGTCTCCAAAATGACTTTTGCTATAAAGCGGGTACTATGCTTGGACCTCCCAACTGCTGGTCTGACCATAGGATATATTGGAGCTTTTTCTGGAATAATACAATTAATTGCGGTAATTTCCTCTATTCAAAGTTTCAAGGACTATAGCGAAACAGAATTATACATTTATTTCGATATTTATAATAAATCGTGTAAGTGGATTAGAAAAAAATTATATTATTACAAAAATTTCTATATTACTTTTGTTGTTCTTATAAAAGTATGTATTGCCGCCATGTTGTTGGCTTTGATTATGAGCATTTTAGACTTGTCAGTATCGATATTTTTGATTCAAGGAATAAAAAAGGTATGTATTTAAACTCCATTTTATTAACAAATAGTATTTATTTATAATAATTTTGTTTTAGAAATCGCACAGGATGCTTCTACCTTGGTTAATTACAAGTGGAGCTGCTTTATTTATATTAGCTATTGGCACATCATATAATATTTTACTTGGAATTGTTGTGATTTTTTATGATATAGGATTTTCAATTTTGGCATTTTCGGTATTTCTGTCGATTTGTTTATGTAAGTTCGACTGTTTAAATCTGTTTGTGTTTCCAAAATTTAAATAACGTATAATATATATTTTTATTTATCCTCTCTATAGACATACAATTCTACGTATTTATGGCTATTTATTCACTTTATGAACATTTTCTTGGAGAACCGCATTTTAAAAATAATGGAATTTAAAAATTTACTTGATAAAACATCAATTTTCTTACTAAAGTTTTTCATATACTTATTACTTATGTCGTTTTCGGATGGAGGTTCGAAGTTAATCCTTTTTGACACCTATTACTCAGAAAGACTTCTATTGGCTGCTCCGAGTAATGTTTTCGGCTTAGTTTTCTGTTCCGGATTTCATAAAGGACTAGACTCGGAACATACAAATACGTATAAACTCTTTCGTCAGATTACTTGTCAAATCAATGTAACTCGACTGAACTCACCAAATCTACAAAAATATTAGACAATCAGCTCACACACACATAATCACCTCTATTACGATTGTCGTTTCACTATAACGACAGTAAAACTCTAGAGACAATAGATGGCGTTTAAATAAACCCAAATCTTCGACTTTCTCTCCAATCTCCACGCATCTCATCATTATGACGAAATTCGTTTGAATTAAATATAAGTCGACGCCTCTAGGGACGTGTCGTCTTACTGTCGTTTTAGTGAAACGACAACCGTAATAAGGGTGAATATTTCACAAAATTGTTTTCCTACAACAGAAAAATAATTCGATTGGAATCAAAACGGTGTAGTACTGCTCCAAAATGCAACCGAAAACGACATTAATTTATCAATTTTTTTTTTAATTGTTTGACGGTGTTCGCAATTCGGTGTTCCGAATTTACAAAAGAAAACGTCAAAAAAAATCCACAAATTTTTAATTTTTTATTTTTTAATTTACTACTTTTCTAACCATGAAGTGGGGGTGAGATAAATTTCATAGAAGTCAAAAGTAGTCGGAATAGTCAGTCCAATCTAAACACCATCTTTGAAATAAAATTTATAAGTAAAATTTGTTAAATTTAAAGTTTTATTCAGTCTCTCTTCTTATTTAATACGTTTTAATTTTTCTAGGGTCTAGAGCAAGTATTGTTTTCTTGTCCAGAAAAAATGAGGGTTGAATCAAAAATAACATCACAATTATATGATGCAGAAGTCCAAAAAAGTGATTTTCGACAAGACGTCTCTCAGTTGGAATGAGCGTCCTGATGTACAAGTACATATACCTACATCGAGTTACAGCCAGGGCGGATCCAGGGGGTGGTTATAGGCGCTAAAGCCCCCCCCCCAACCGATTCCTAAAATGAACAAAAATATAGAAAGTAATACATTACAACGTGTAGAGTTTTATATTCGTCTCAAATATTGTTAAGCTGTTAAATGGGAATCAGGCAAAATAACCAGTTTGGGGCTGAACAATTTACTTGTTATGTACTTTATTTCTTTAAGCCCCAAAAGAATTTGGTTGGCAGATAAAGCTTTAAGGGAATTGGAGCAAAGGCTAGCTAGGGGTTAAGAATAATGGACGTGTTTAATTCAAAGACAATTACATATTCTCTACAAATTAAGCCCAGAAAATTGGGACAAAAAACTTGCTCGGGGCCTGACATATGAATTGGACAAAAAACGTTGTCGGGGTTAAACAACCAATTAAAAACTTAACTTATTCCACAGAGTTTTTTGGGATTAACTTTAGGGACTGTCCAAAAGTTGGGTCTAAAGCTTGAAGAGATAATTGAGGAAAACGTGGTCGGGGCTTTACAGTTAACATGCCAAATAAAACAAAAATTTACCCTAAGAACTTAGCTAATTTTGCAAAAAAAAAACCAATTGGGGCCAAAACCCTAAACTTAAATTGTAGTTTAATGCAGAAATAATTTACAATTTAACAAGCCGACGGAAAGATTATTTTTAATCACTTCCAATCACATTTAAACAATTTACCCTAAAAACTTAGCTTATTCAACATAAAAATGCAGTTGGGGCTAAAACCCGATTAGAATTTGAGAAAAACCAGATGCCAATTTTAGTATAACTGTTTAATACAACACAGGAATTATTTCTTAAGGTTAGACCGCCACTAGGCGGAACTGCACTGCAGCGGAACTACGAATCACAATAATTTGTATGAAATTTTATGAAGTTAAGTTGCCGCTTAGTCCGAAATAGCGATATAGCTCATACAATTTCATACAAATAATGTTTTGCCGCGTGTCGTCGTGAAGTGTAGTTCCGGTGCAGTTGTGTGCAGCCTAACCTTTACAGCCAACCAAAGCTTAGAGAATCTTGGGGATTATATGTCCAAGGTCGAAGTCAATTATACTTACAAAACATTTTTGGACTAAGCAATTACATACAAGATCTCCAGCCAAGGAGCCAAATTCCACACGCGTGAGTTTTCTCTGTGCACTCAGAAAATCATGCAAAATCAAATGAATATTTGCTCTAGATTCTAGAGTGACGTGTAAATTTATGGACATATTTTTGTTCAGGAACATAAAGTGTATGGAGCGTATATATGTACCAAAATTCATGCGCACTTGCAGAATAAGGCCGCATGCTATTTTTTAGAGCAGCTTTGTCTTATTTCCGACTAAAAGTCTTAAAGGTTTGACATTTTATTTTTCAATCGGAAACAATTTGTTTTCTGTTATTTTTCAGTGACAGTTCGAACAAAAAAAAACTGTGAAAACGTATGAGCTTTTGCCAGTGAGACCTACCTTTTATGTCGATTTCAATTCAACAATTTTGGATTTGGTGGTCAGACCTATGTGATTTGATCTATGTTTGCAATTGTGTGAGTACCATTTTCTATTGATTTGGATGAAAAAGTCACTTTAATTTGGTGTGTGTGCAAGTGCGTGTGAAAATCTGTGTTTGAAATCGAGATTTGCAAAATTGATCTAAATCAAATCAGACTACCAGAAAATTCTATTTTTTTTTTAGTAATTCTGAAAAAGATCAAAAAATCGAATTATTTTTGTTGAATCGAAATCGACATTAGATATCATTTTCATTTTTGTCTCAAACTGGATCTGCAAGCCCCCCCCCCCCCCCCTCCCACAGCCAAATCCTAGATCGACTACTGGCTACAGCCTAAACGAATAGACGGATTTGCTTCAAACTTAGTGTGAACAATTTTTGAATGTGATTCCCTAGAGGAAAAATTCAATGTTTTGTCTAAGCTCACCTACAATAATTTAGGTTTTATCATGTTTTCTCAAAAAATTGCTTTAACGTAGCAACAACAAGAAGATGAAGAAATTAAAATATTGAAATTACTACTGTTTTAAGTGGATTGAATGAATATAATTCAATTAAAAAGTACAAGTCACCTCAATTCCAGAAATAATATAGTGTTTCGCCCAGCTATAACAGTGGGCTCTTCAGTCGGTCTGTTGTAGCCTAATAACACACAAATTTTGGTCAATGAAAAAGAAAAACACAATCATTTTTTATTTTCATATTTAAGACTTTATTGTATTCATTTCGGCGGCGGTTAACGTGCCTGCCATCATCAGCTTCACGCTTATAAACTGAAGTTTAAGAAATAAACAAACGTCGATTTTTTCTTTTTAAATAAAAACATAGAAAAAAGCAAATATGTATTACAATATAAATAGAGAGAGATTAACTTTAGTTTATTAAATGTCATATTTTTTTTTCTATAAACAAAAGAAATGAAGAGAAAATTAAGAGAAATAATAACATAAGAGAGACATTGTTGTGCAAGTCCGAGTATGAGTCATCTCGCAAATTTAAATAATTGTGAAGTGATTTTTCCATTGTCTGTATAAGGTTTTTTCAGTCGTGCATTTTATTTTTCATACTGATTCCCCTAAACGGATTTAATAAAAGAAATACAGCGTCTTTTTTTTTTCGAAAATTCGACAGTTTAAAAACGGGTTGGGGAACATAACTTTGTCCTTTTTCATAACTGTCCTTTAGTCCAAACTGAAACTGTTGAAATGTCAGGCCACGAAATATCAGAATTTAGTAACTTGTTCGTATCGAATCATAGCGGTTTTCGAGTAAAGCCTATTTTTGAAATTTAAAAAAAAACTTTACATCAGTTTTTTTTTTAACCCGTTTATTAATTTTTTTAAATTTTTGCACTGAAAATATTGACAACGAGACACCCTGTATATATTAACAATTTCCTTTAATTTATAAAAACTGTTTTAAATATAATTTTCAAATTTCTTAGCCACTTGAACATATGTATATATACAAATACATAAGAGCAAGCTGCAAGAGTACGTGTGACCAAATCATGCATTCCCAGCTGGAAAAATTCAAACTTTCGGTCTAGTTTTGGCAAGGTGCTAGTAAGTTTCCAGTAGGGAAAATCTTGACGAGGAAAACTTGACAGATACTTGGAAAGCCCTTGCTGGATTTCGGTACCAAAAATTTCGTGAAACACTCGTGAGGCCCTCCCTATAGTAAAACTTTTGGGACATGTTTCGGTACCGCATCAGACTAGTGTCTTGTACACCAAATTTTAAATGCAATTTCAGTATATACGACACGTTTTCATTCACTTCTTTTCCCTTGTTCTAAAACAAAAATAGCACTAAACTACGTAACATTATGAAATAAAATAGTTTGACATTTTGACTCTTAAATTTTTTTAGTTTGAAAATTATTTTTTTTTTAAACTGTTAAATAAAACAACTTTATTTAAAAATAAAATAATATAAGGCATTCCTGGCTTTACAAGAAGGTATGACATGTCATTGTGAATGTTAACGTTGTGTTTAAATATTTTTTTTATTTTTGATAATATGGTTGTTTTTCTATATTTATTGTTATTTTTTGACTAAGTTAATATTGCGTTTAAAAAGCGAAAATATTGTTCATCTCTTACACTTTTATAAGCATTTTAAGAGTGATGAAATACGTGTATTTTGTATGGGAAATTTCAGCTTCTAAGTTAGACTTGTTGAAGTAAAACAATTAATTAGGTACAAACTTATATAAAATAAGCAACACCCTAATATTTATAATCTTTTTCTAAACCAACTTCCACTTAATTATTCAGTGTGTTATTCTATCCATATGTAATAGAACATCAGGGTTATATTTACGAATAGGCTAATTGGGCTATAGCCAAAGGCGCCAAAATCGTGGAGGCGGCAGAACAAATTTTCTTTCTTTTTTTCCTTCCGATATATGTAAATTACTTGCATTACTAAATAATTTTTGATCCTTCAAATTCAAAACATTGAAGAAAAAAAAGAATAAAAAATAAAAAAAAAATTGTTTATTGTTCTTACTAAAATTCTTAGTCAAACACTGAACACTAGATAATTCTAAGGCTTACCAGCAAAATATTAACAAATAAAAAAAAGCACTGAGTAAAAACGGGTAGCAAACAAAGGTGAATATAATTAACCGGATGCTGAAATGATATTTAGCCGGATTCATTTTAGTTTTATGAGAAAGTTGGTTCAGTTATTTTTATATATTTTGAAAAGTAAAAGTCCTAGAACCATCGGGTTTTCAATTTTTGACTAAGAATTGATAAGAGCATTGAATTTTGGAAACAAAAATTGTACTAGATAACGTACAATTTTGAAATTGGTTAAAATTATTTTTGAAGGTTTTGAATGAACAACAACCACTTATGTTGGCTACCACCGAGTATTACATTTTTGGCTGGAATTATTGCAATTTCATGGCTGCCACACCAATCATCAGATTCCTTTAGTGGTGCTTAGTCTTTAGTTCCAATTTTAATTTATAAATTATTTTATAATTATAATGCAATTGTAAATGAAAAAAAAAAACCTTCATTTGGATGGGCACGATCAGGTGACCTCGGTGGTGCAATGCGTAGTGCAGCGACCTCTGAGGAAGCTTGGTCTAGGTTCAAATCCAGTTGACGGCAACATAATTTATAAATTAAAATTGGAACTATAGACTAAGCACCACTAAAGGAATCTTATGATTGGTGAGGCAGCCATGAAATTGCAATAATTCCAGCCAAAAATGTAATACTCGGTGGTAGCCAACACAAGTGGTTGTTGTTCATTCAAAACCTTCAATGTAAATATGACGGAGCGAAAGCTATGCAGCCTAACTGCAAGTGTTATCCTGAGAAAACACCTTTAAATTATTTTTGTTATTTTTTTTTTTTTTTTCAAAATGTTGAGCTTGACAGTTAATTTTTCAAAAACTGTTGTTTAAAATTAAAATTGTTTTTACAAAAATATATAACAAAGCATTTTAAGTATTCCCGTTGTGTTTGACTTCCCATTGGCAGTTATTGTAATTGGTGCGATTTGTCGAATTGAAAATGTTGACATATGTTCACGTTTTGAGCTGTCTAGAATCAGAATCCGTCGTTTTTAGAAAGATGTCTGTATGTGTTTATGTACGTTTGTTCGGGGTACATTTTTGGCCCTTCATAGCTTGAGAACGAATATATATATGGACTGGATGAATTTTATTTTACAGAATAAACTGTCATAACGTGCTGAAAACGTTTTCTAACAAATTCAATAAACAGTTTTTCTTACTACGGCATGACAGTTTAAAAAGGAGCTGTTAAATGTCACTCGTCTCGAATATCTTAAGAACGGAAAAATATATCGACTTCGAATTAATTTTTTTCTACAAATAATTAAGTAATAAAGAAATGGTAAAAATTACAAAAAAAAATCAACCAACTTTTTTTTTTTAACTAAGAAAAACAGTTGAAAATAATTTTCGTGGCAAATATTTCAAGAACAAATTATGATTCTTTTTAAACTCGAATATCTTGAGAACAAACAACGATATTTACTTTAAGTTTTTACCAAAAATATATATCAATACAATCTATAGGTATGTCGTGTAATTTTGAGATTTTTAAAACTATCCTCTGAAAATATTTAAATCAAAATGTTGCTGCCAGAAACTACTTTTCAAAAATGTATCAATTCGAAAAACTCTTACACGCAAAATCGTTTCGAAATCAAAATTTCGTATATGAAAATGAAACTTAATTTGTGTTTTATGTTCATTGCAACCATGTTATTTTTTGATTAAGTGCACTCGCCTGATTTATGGTATTTTTTTTTTTTTTTGTCATTGGTCTGCTTGGAAATAATTGGATTAATTAATACCTCAATGCCGAGAGGTAAGGAAAAAAAAAGTTGCATATGTAAAATTCTTAGAATTTTAAAGATGTTTCCAAATTTTTTTCAAAACTGTACTATTATATAAACAGCTAAACTGGTTGCCAAGGACACCAATGGGAAGTTACTAACGTGGGTCACACCCAGCCTCTTTTTTTAATTATTTATTTGTCTGTTTTAAGATGTTTTCTTTAGACTGCCAAAACGAGCGAACAGAGCCCTTTCCCCCATTCGATTATTGTATTGCCTCAACTCAACCTACACGCTCTAGCTTTTTGTAAGAGGCATTTTCGTTCAGCCCACCAAGGCGGCAAACAAATATAAATACGCCACTGCACTGTATTAGATCATTATTTGATTTTCTTGTAGGTGTATATGTAGTATGTTTATCCAAAAAAGTTAAATAAGTTCCTTTTTTTTGTTCAGTTCTTTTTCTTAAGACTTGAAATAGTAGTTATCGAGCTTGACACAGCGTCAGCGGTGCCGGCCGGTTTTTATTTTAGTCTGGGAACTTTTGTTCTCATAATAAGAGTTGACGGTATTTATATTTAATTTTTTAAATATATCAAGTGAACGTCATTTCTTTGGTAAAAGTGCTGCAAAAATAAAATAATAATCTTAAAAGCATTGGGGCGTATTCACAGTCATTTTAGAGCTGGGTCTAAGTTAAACATAGGCTTCGTTGAGTTTTTGAACGTTGATTCTATTTATTTAAGTTTATCATTTCAAAATATTTGAAGCTATGAAGTGTAGTATACCAAATTAATTATCTTATAAAAATATATAACCAACAATTTGTAATTAAAATCGGTCTGTATTCATTGAGCCAAAATTGTCTTAAACTGTAGTTCAGTTAAACCTGGGTCTATCTGCGACTATGAATATGTCCCATTTTGTTTTTAACATCCAAGAAGAGATTTTGTTGGGAAAATACAAAAATTATTTTAAAATAATGTGAAGCTGATAGTATTTGTTTGAATTTCTCCTAAGACAAAAATACAAATCGTTACATTCGGGTGGGATTTTGCGTAGAACAAAACCTACATAAGCAGTGAGACAAACCAAAATTAAACTCATCAAAGTACCTAAACATAAATGAAAACATTGGTGCCGCTCCCACCATACATATAGATAAAGTGACATAAGCAACTCTCATTCATTCCGTGGCGCCCGCCAGCCATCACATAATGCGATAGAAAAATTCAAATGGAAGAAACTTGTTGTCATTCCATATGTTTTAGTTTGAAGCGAATTTCGCGAGCAAAATTATAAAAATATGATTCTCAGAGCGCCAACCGCCAAAGTTTAATTTGCATCATTGTATCATGTTTGAATAAATAAACAGACATCACGCATTTTTGTTTGTTGATTCTTTTCAAATTCACTCCATTCTAAACATTGAGGAAGATTATTTCCCGCTTTTATTATTCCGAATTTCGCAAAGTTCAAGGTGGAATGTGTGTAGGTAGGTACATAATTTTTGTACGTACGTATGTATTTACTATGTAAATCTACCCACACATATCACCATAATAGTTTCAGATGAATAGACAAATTTTGCTTGTAAGATTTATACTTTTCATAGATAAATGGACTAAAAATTTTCTTTTTCTTGTATATATGAACGAAAATAACTGAAATAAAAACATACTTTTCGATAAGGGCGTAGGCAGAATTTTGATTAGGAAGGGCAAACTCGTTCCATAAACAATTTACATGTTTTTTTTAAGTACCTACCTACCTATTTTTTTCTAAACTAAAACAACATTTTGTAGCATAAATAAATAAATAGGAAAATAAAAATAAATATAACTAGGTATAAGTTAATTTTAATTCATTTTAAAATAAAATATATTTTTAGGACTCAATGAAGTTCTGTATGTGACTTTTTTGTACCTATATGATTTAGCATCAGCCATAAATCCATCTTTTTCTGAGTCCACATTTGCTCAATGATCTCTTTGCAAGTGCTATAATTTGTTGCTCATGTTTCGTGCATGTGAGGAGGTCTAATTTTTTGACTGGAGAATATTAACTACTGGCTCGAGATAAGCTGAGTATTTTGCTATTAGGACACAACATATTATAAAAGTTGTTTGTGTGAAAAGCTGTTGTTTTTGTTGTAGAGTTTCCTTGAATAGAAAGCTCCCTCAATCCATTTATGATGCTGCCAAAATTTTCCTTTAAAATCGCAATGCTTTATTTCTCAGAATAGCGAGTTTTACAAAATGCAGGAATGTTTCGGACAAACTTTCTCCTTGGATAAGGGAATTGCGGTAAAAGTTAATGACATCTGTGATCGTTGCTATTGTGTTTCGAATTTCTGGAATATCATTCAGGTCATTAACCACCAGATTCAGCTTAAGGCTTGCATAATGGAAGTACAGAGAATAAGGGTATATTTCTCTCAAAATTGCCTGCACCACCATTTTCTTTGCCTAACATTTTTGAACAGCTATCATAGCCTTGCCCATTGAGTTTCTTTGGATCAAGCCCTGCATCTTCAATAAATCTGTCTAACTTCTCTTGTTTTTAAAACATTAAACTTAACCTAGATAGTCTCCTTATTTTTAAAGATTTTAATTTATTCCAAAAAGCTTAAACTCCTTATATATTTTTTTTTTTAATTTAAAATCCTTTCATTTAACCCACAAATTAATTTTTGTTTGGCAATAATTATTTTAAAATATAGGTAACATAATGTGCATACATATGTATGTATATTGCTCTCATGGATTAATGGTTCGATAATATTTTTAAATCGTTTACGAGAAAATATTAAAAACACGTTAAAATAACAAGCTTAAAATTTATTGAGTCAATACCAAAAAAAAAATATGAAAAAAAGTAAAAAAAAAAAAATCATTTTTTCTTTGATCTCATTTGTTCGAAAAAAAATGAATAGACAAACTTTAAATGCAATATTTGTTAACTAACTTTTTAGTACGGGAATCCAAATTTATGACAAAACCATTCGAGATATTCGAAAATATGTAAAAAAAAAAACTATTTTCTCAAAAAAAACTCAAAACATTATTTTCGTTATTCGAATTTCTTGCCCTGGTCTAGAACCTAGATATAAGATGTACGAATGCTTCCCACAATCGTTAAGGCGTTTTTTTTATTAAATCAAAAAATTCAAAACTGTTATTTTAACTTGTTATTAATATTTTCTCGTTAACGCTACATAACTCGTATCCATTGCATTGGGCTCGTACACCGTCAATGTCTAACTACATTTTAGTAGTTAGCTACAAGAGCAAGTTCATGCGCATTTTATTTTAATATTTTTGTTTTGGTTTTTATAGTTTAAAATTATTTTTTTCGAAAACAATTAATTGAAACAACTTGATTTTAAAATAAAATTAAAAATCGACATTTGTGGAGCGCCATTTTTTTTCAGCATTTCAATATTATAGACCGGTATGAAATGCGTATCCATTTGAGTTTGAGCTTACCTTCTCACCCTCTTCGAGCTGATCTCAGACTTTTTCTGTGCCCACCTTCGGGTTTTTCTAAGCTTGTGAGCTGCATGCAATATTTGTATAGTCTTAAATGGACATGCATTTTAAGGAAGAATTGACAGAGAAATTTGATACAAATGAAGAAAAATTAAAAACAAAATAAAAATATCTTTAATTATAGTATGAAAAACTTTGCCTAAGGATTTTGATATGCATTAAATTTAAAAAAAACAGAACTAAAAATAAAAAATAAACTTACAATAATTATTATAGTGAACTACCTATAAACAAAAGGATTTTCTGAAATGGGCGTTATTATAAGACGGTTCCTATGTATGAACCTCCCAACTGCTGGTCTGGTCATAGGAATAATCGGTGCTTTTCTTGGAATATTACAAATGCTTTTGATAACTAGTACTATCGCTAGATTTGACGAACAATTTGAAAAATACTACAAAAAACCATTACACGATGATTCAGATTTGGAAGACTTAACTGATACAGGCATTAAAACGTGTAAGTAAATTAAAAAGAAATAATGACTCAAAATTTTAAACATCCTAATATTTCGGATGATACATTGATACTACTTTACATTTTTCTCATTTTTAAAAAGTTTACTAAATTTTTTTTTTGAATTTTAAGCACTTTGTAACTAGAATTGTATTTAACAAATTTCTTTTATAAATTTCAACGTAAAAAACAGTAACAGCCCGCTCGGGTCGTGTAAACAAACTCACAAATAAACCCATTTTGACATTTTTAAATGTCAAAGTGTCATTTAGAACGATGCCATTTTTGGTGATTTTAACTTTCATAAAATGTTATAAGATACGTAGCTAAACTCATTTAAAATTAGCAAAATTTATTTTTATAACTATCATTATTTTTTATAACTTTAATTAAACTTTTAACAAATTTTTAAATATTACATTCGTTATTTTGCATACAAAAGTTGTATATGGTTATATGTGGTTGATGTTGCTTATGTGCCTTTTGGACTTGTTATCATCGATCTTGTTAACGCATGGAGCGAATAAGGTTTGTATATTTATGAATTTATGAACAAATAATGATTATTTATGTAAATTATATATTTTTAAATTTTTCTACAGAAATCACATAAAATGCTTCTACTTTGGTTAATTTTGAAAGGAATAACATTAATACTTTTGATTCCTCCGGCCTTTATTGGTATTATAGTTGGAATTGTTTTCATTTGTATTGGCCTTGGTGGTGTTTTACTAGTTGCTTCAATTTTATTAATGATTTTCGTAGGTAAGTTTGATTTTTTTTTTTTCAAATACTTTACATGTTTTTTATTATTTTGATTTATTCCTTACAGCTATATTCGCCTATATATATTTGGCCATTTACTCACTTTATTTTTATATTCGAGATGAATTACAAACTCCGGTTCAATTTGATTTCGAAGCTCAACATTATCTTAATAAACCAAGTGGAAGACATTAAACAAATACTTACAAAACATAACATAAGTTTTCTACTTAATGTTTTTCTGATATCATTTTTTTACCAACTGAATTTTTATAATGCATTTTTTAAATTAAAGTTTACAAGTAAAGCTGTTAGTAAAGTTTACAAAAATAAAGTCTTGCTGATTCTTTTAGAATTTCTTATTTTGCAGTCATACCTTTTTTATACTTTAAACAAGAGCTCGCTACTTGTGATAGAAGTGAAACTTTTTTGGCCGCCTGAACTATAGGAACCTCGATGAATGCTGTGGAATATGCAATGCAAATGCTTGATGATCGGTTATGTTTTATGTAATAATTGATGGGTTATAGTTTATAAACATGAAAAAGGATAGTTAAAATTGGTGTACTTATGTCGTATGTGTTACCGGCAATCAAGAGTGGATTAATGTCAAGTGCCTCCCTAGGTGCTACCTTTTTCTGCCGCCCCCTGATTACTAACATATGTATAATAACAAATAAAACCACAATACTAATTTATAAAATTTGCAGTCTAAAAAAAAACTAAGACTAAGATTTGATGGGAGCATTGATTTTTTTTTAACTAATTTTATTTGTACAGCAGAATATTTATATAATTCTTAACACAATAGGCGTGTTTTATTGGGAACCTATGATTAGTACAGTAGGAAATTCCCAAAAAAAAACGCATCGACAGTAGGCTGGTTTTGTTTTTCACATTTGGTAGTAATGAACACCTTTCAGCCGAAACAAGTCTCTTTCACACAGGGAAACCAGTTGCTGGATATTTTTTGATGTTTTCCCTTAATTGCCTTGTACCTTTCACACAAGGAACCCAAATTGCCGGAGATTTTTGTTTTTTCCCATATAAAGTCTATTGGCTGAACGCACATTACGGACAGTGTGAGAAGGAATGTGATCAAAATCTTCTCAAACGTTGGCCGGGGAGATTTCTTGCATTCCCCTTACTTTTTGCACTTCTCGCCTACAAACTCCCAGTTGCCGGCAACTCAGTTTCCTTGCGTGAAAGCAGTCTAATATGCCGTTTTCACTGGGCCAAATGAGGTAATTTCGTTGCAAATTTCAAAATGAGATCCGAAATTACCTAATGTCCCATACAAAATCACATTTCGAAATGAGGTAATTTCAACCTCATTTGAACCAAATTAGGTTCGAAATTAGGTGAATGCATCCAGCGGGAATCAGTTTTAAAAGCTCTTAAAAGCTTTTGCATGAAAATATCAATACACTATATACTCAACAACATAAAACAGAAAGAGAAAACTACAAAAATGAACGGTTAACTGCCATTCCGAATTCAAAATGAAATGAGATGTTAAATGAAATTAGCAAATTTGATAATGAAAACACTTTTTTGCCAAATTTCGAAATTACCTCATTTCGGCTCTAATGAAAACGTAGTATTAGCAAAGGACAATGTGCACTTTTGTATGGAGTGCGTCCTATGGATGTAAGACATTGTGACCTATATCATTTCCAAGGTCTCGATAAGTGCTATAATTTATTGTATTTGTAAAAGTTTGTATCTCGTGCAGGGAAAGTGTTATGGTCGTTTATGTAATCGTAAATGCATCTTTTATTTGTCGTATAACTTCGGAACGACGACGCGACCAATTGAAGTCATGTTCACACAATATGTTAAATGTTGTTAAATAAAAGTTTCTAATTATGAACGGATCCGGTAGGTGGCGCTGTTGTTCAGTTATCGACAAAAAATTTCTATTTAGGTATTAAGCAGAATCGCTCATATTCAAATGTAACATTTGTTTATTGCAAGAAAATAAAAACAAAATATAGATCTGATATGTGGCGCAGTAGTGAAGTTATTAGCAAATGATTTATTTATAACGCAAAGTTGCTCATTCGCACTTATATCATATATTGGTTTAACTTTTGTCAATAACTTGACAACAGCACCACCAACCGGATCCGTTCATAATTAAAAACTATCATATGTAAATATGGCTTCAATTGGTCACGTCGTTCCGATGTTACACGATAAATAAAAGATGCATTAACGATTACATTAACGTCAATAACACCTTCCCTGCACGCGATAAAAACTTTTGGCCATATAATAAAAGATAGTACTCATCGAGACCTCTAAAATGATATAGGTCACAATGTGTTACATCGATAGGCCAAAATGTCCATTGTCCTTTGATAATGAAAACACTTTTATGCCAAATTTCGAAATTACCTCATTTCGGCTCTAATGAAAACGTAGTATAAGTCACAAAGGAAACACAGAAAAGAAAAGTAAACACTAGAGAAGGGGTGTGTTCGTAGACTGTAGTCACAAAAAAATTTCTCCGTTTCCAACACATTATTTTTGCAGGATAAATGCAGGATTTTGCAGGATAGGATAATGATTATTTCCAACTGATTTTGAAAAGAATCATCACAGCGCAAATAAGTTAAACAAATCGGAATTCACACTTACAAATTGGCATCTCTCTATTAAAATAAAAAATGGGCACGACTGGATCGCGCTCTTGTAGCTTACAACTTTAACGTAGCTTAAAGTTGACAATGTGCACATGTGTTGGTTCCATGACATTATGATATAACCTACTAAGCAGCGTCCACATTATACCGATCAACATTATTCATTTGCATTGTCTACCAACATAGTCCCGATCTACATTGCCCGATATTTCCACGAAGATTTTTCCAGAAATCGTGTGAAATGTACACACAGAACGATTTTTTCCATTTTTTCCATTTTCCATCGAAGCTCACTTGGTACAAAATCAACGATGTCGTCGTCCAAGGAGGTTTCGGGTTCGCCCAAGTATTGTTTGAGGAAGAAAAAAGTACAACACAAATCAATTTACTATTGTAAAAAAAAAGTAAAATTTTATCATCTGACCTGTTCATCACAACAAACAAAATAATCACAAGCAAAATAATAGGTAGATGGGTATTTATAATTAAATAAACAGATCAAAACACAGACGGAAGACACAACAACCACAACCGCAATAAAAGTGACAGCTTTGTTGATGAGCACGTCCAGCCAGACTAAAAAAATATTGTTCAGCCGACTCAACGTTGTTAATTTCTATCCATTTCGAGTTGCGTTCAGGTCAAAAAAAGTTCATCAACTCTGTTGATTTACACATTTACTCAACCTTGTTTATCAGCACTGTTGATAATAAACAAATCAATATAGTGTGGACGCTGCTTTACATAAAAATAACTATAAGGCCGTGTGCGAATTGCGTTAATATGTGTATTAAAACGTGTATGTGTATTAAAATGTGTATTAAAACGTTTGGTTAAATTTTGACACTAGCGTAGTGAATAAAATGTGTTAAAATTTAAGTAGCTGCGGAGCAGGCTAAAATTTGACACTAGTGGTTCAAATTTCGATGTTTCTCAAAAGAGAGTTTTACATTTAAAATTATTTTTGAAAGCGTAATGGACCGGCCATCAAACAAACAAAGTACTTCCTCAACTTATTATTCATCTTGAAAAATGGAATATGTACGAATTGATTGTTTGTTTTTTTGTTTATATTTTGTTGACAGCTGTGAACTATGAATTAGTGTTTGTAGACTGAATTAACAAACTGTCACAATGGTATTTTTGATCGTAATGAAATGGAAAATTATCGATAAAAATCATATAAAATTACTAACATATTTGTAGAGAAAGGTTAAAATAAAATTTAAAATCTTTCATCATACTTTTAGTATGAACATTTTTACCCCTCCCCAATTATTTTTATAAGGATTTTTTAAAAGGAAAAAAAGCCGATTAGAACAAACTTATTTTTATTATATTTTTATATTTGTGTTTTTTTTTTTATTTTATTTTTAAAAATAATTTTTTTTTCTAATCGGCTTTTTTTTTCTTTTAAGAAATCCTTACTTCATTTCTACTCATCAGATTTTTAAGATTAAGATCTCAAAATTTAGCTTACAAATGTGGCTAAATTTTTAAATAAAAATATTTGGGAAGTGGTAAAAATGTTCAAAATAAAAGGGTGTGTAAATGTACCTTCAACTTTATATATACTATTTTAAATTCAAAGTATGATGAAAAATTTTAAATTTTCAAGAAACAAATTATACATGATTATAGGTATAACCTTTCTCTACAAATATGTTAGTAATTTTATATTTGTTAATCTAACGGAAAAAAAGTAGAGGCAACTTAATAAAATCAATCTTCACTTTATTATATAATATTAGAAGCTTTGTCGTGCTATATCTTGAAATCTTTTTGACTAACATGAAATCTAAGTATACAGAAATGTAGAAAATTTAGAGCCAATTTATTCACTATTGCTCAACTTGATGAAAACTCCAAAGTTGGCCAACTTACAAGTTGACTTCAAATCCGTAGTTGAACTGAAAGTTGAAAAATGCTTTTATTCACTACTTCGAATCTGAACTCCAGAGTTGAAATTCAAAAGTTGACCAACCTGCAGTTTCTTAAATATCCTTGGGATATTTGTGACACATGAAGCACAAGACGTCATTTTCAACTTTTGTTTTGCATTAGAATTAATTTTGCATTTTGAATAATTTTTCATTCCTTGTGAAGCGCGGAATCAAAAAAATAGCAAGCTTAATTGAAAGCTATACAAAAGGGATTAGGTACAAATTTTATTTTTAAAGCAAATAATTAACACAGATCTAGCGATTGTGATGAACTATAATTTGTTCTTATAACTATTTTGTTTTCCTAAAATGAAATTATAAAGGAAGAAACACAAATTTTCACAGAGAAGAATAATGTAGGGTCAAACAAGAAAAGCCAAACATAGATCAACAACTCCATGAAACGTAAAAACTGTTGTTGTGAAATGGAATCATGAATGGATCGATGTTCATGAGTATGTTTTTACACTTGTCCGGTGAAATCGTCGTCCACTACTTAAACATCACAAGACCAGCAAATCATTCCGTATATAACAGGGAACACGATGCTGAAACCATGTTTATTGAAATTGTATACCTGTTTTAGTTTTTTGTGGGGGAAAGGCACCATTTTTATAAAAAAATTTCAATTATAAAACTATAAAAAAAAAATATGAAACCAAAAAAAAAATCATGCGTTTCCCAACTCACCCGGCGATGCTTGATTTCGGTGATCGGTCGATAACTGAATAGCATGAATGAATGGACAGAAATGAAGAAAAATCCCAAGTTTGGTCGCTAACTTCTACTATTTCGGGGAGTTGAGAAAATCCAAAGTTGATCAACTCTAGATTTTAATATAAATAGTTGAAAACGTCAAATTTGAGTGAATAAAAACTATTTCTTAAGTTGATTGTTAAAATCCCAGAGTTTTGTTCAACTTTGATTGAATAAATTAGGCCTTAATGTTTTATAAAAAGTATGAAAAGTGATTTTTGGCTCGGATGGACATTGGGTGAGTTAAACTTTAAAAAACATTTTTAAAATCGAAAATTTGCTGGTTTTTCAACAATAACTTTTTACAGGAAGGTGCTATCAAAACAAATTTTAAGACAAAAATTGTAGAAAACGTGTTCACCTACAAAAGTTGAGTAAACACTTTTAAATACTTTTTTCAAAATAGCGAAGTTTTTTATTTTAAAAATATCGTTTTAGAATCCCCAAGAAGTACTCTTTAAAATAAAACAATAAAATTCTCCTCCCGAATTTTTGTAGACATTTCCGATTTTTTTGGATAATTTGATTGGACTATAATGGACATTTGTAATATTGAGATATTAAAGTATTTTCTTAAAGAATTAGAATTAAATAAAAATAAAATATGAGTTTTCAAAATGTTTATGTATTATTTTGTGTCAATGCCTTTCTTCATACAGTTTTTTCGAGCCCCCTTCTGGCTATCTGCACCGGTGGCATCCAAGGTCTCAGCTCATCCGCTGGCTCGCCTTTTAGTTTTAGATATTAGATGTTAATAGTTGGTATCCTGCTATTGTTGCTTTTGCATGATTCTGGTGAGTACACCAATAGTCAGACGCGAACGCAGGGGGGGGAGGTTTGGGAGTTCAACTCCCCCCCTCCCAAAATGTGTGAATTTAACTTCCTCGCCATACAATTTCACTTTTTCACTCTTAATTTTTGAGTTTTCAGTTTAAACCCCCCCCCCCCCGACATTTTTTGAACCCTCCCCCCCCCCGAAATTTTTTCCTGCGTTCGCGCCTACCAATAGTAGTTGATGGAACTACGGTTGCCCTCAACCCAACCAGAATTATACAGCCACAACAAAAAAAATAAAAAGATTAATTTTTCTTTTCTTTTTTTGGGAAAGAGGATAAAGCTGAAGTCTGATTTTTGTTGCGGTAAATTTTACCGTACGTAATAAAGAACTGGTAAAAATTAAAAAAATCAACCAATGTTTTTTTTAACTAAGTCCTAGTTTATTCACTCTCCATTAAATTTAAATTCGCTATTAAAAATGAGAAATTAATCAAATTTGTATGAAAATTAAAAAAAAATCCCTTTTTTATTGATGAATTTAAATTTAATGGGGATTGAATAAATTAGGCCTAAGAAAAACAGTTGAAAAATAATTTTCGTCTCAAATTTTTCAAGGACAAATTATGATTCTTTTTTAACTCGAATATCTTGAGAACAAACAACGTTATCGACTTCAAGTTCTTACCAAAAATACCAATACCATCTATATGTTGTGTAATTTTGAGATTTTTAAAACTATCAAGTCAAGGGCACCAATGGAAAGTGGGTCGCACTCAGCCTCTTTTTTTAATATTTTTATTATTGTCTGTTTTAAGAATTTTTTTGAACTGACCCTCCCGTCAAAACAAGGTAACAGAGCACCCTCCACCAATCGATTTTTGTATTGCCTAAACTCAACCTACACGCTCTAGCTAATTGTAAGAGGCATTTTCGACAGCTCACTAGGGCGGCAAAAAAAATATAAATACGCCACTGGGCTGTATTATATTATTATTTGAAATTTTTTGTAGGTGTGTTGGAATGTAGGTATATTTAACCCAAAAGCTCTATAAGTTCATTGTTCTTGTACATTTCTTTTTCTTAAAACTTGAACTAGTAGTTATCGAGCTAGACACAGCGTCAGCGGTGCCGGCCGGTTTTTGTTTTTATCTGGGAACTTTTGTTCTCATAATAAGAGTTGACGGTATTTATATTTTATTTTTTTGAATACGTTGATATAACAAATATAATAAGTGAATGTTGATGAACGCTGGTGAAAGTGCTACAAAAGTGCTTAAAAGTATTTTGTTTTTAACATCCAAGAAGAGATTTTGTGGGGAAAATATAAAAATTATTTAAAAATAATGTGAAGCTGATAATATTTGTTTTTATTTCTCTTTAGACAAATACAAACTGTTGCTCGAAATGTCAGTAGTAGGGAAAATAAAAAATATTTATTTGGGTGGAATTTTGAGTAGAGAACAAAACATAATTAGTGAGACAAAACAAAATAAAACTCATCATGACATATGTAAATGAATAAATTGGCAGCGCGCCCACCAAACATATAAATACCAGTGACGTAAACATAGACAACTCTCAATCGTTCCATGGCGCCCGCCACATAATGTGATTGCGATAAAAAAAATTCAAATGGAAGAAACTTGTTTTCATTCCATTCATATGTTTTGCGCACATTTTTCGTGAGTTAAATTATATAAATTATTCTCAGAGCTCCAAAATTTAATTTGCATCATTGACATTGTACCATGTTCTAATAATAAAACGAACATGAGCATCAGCATCACCCGTTTTAGTTTTTTTGCAGATTCTTATCACATTTACTCCATTCTAAACATTGAGAAAGATTATTTCCGGCTTTTTTTGTTTTTATTACTCCGAATTTCGCGCGCTTCAAGGTGAAATAATTTGTATATGTGTGTTGTACATACATAGTGTCCATAGGATCCAAGGGGGTGGCTATAGGGGCTAGAGCCCCCCCCCCCAGCCGATTCTTAAGATTGATTGAAATATAGAAATCAATACGTTACAATGTGAAGAGTCTTATATTCGTGAGTTTGATGGGAGTCAGACAAAATAACGAAGCTGGGCCTAAGCAATTTACCTGTTATGTATTTTTTTTCTAAGCCCCAAATGACTCAGGGTGGGCCTAAAGCCTGAAGGGAAATATACAAAAAACTAAGGTTGGGGCGACGAATAATTTACAAGGACAGACAAAACAGCTCGGGACTAGCACAAGAATTGGCCAAAATATACGTGGTCGAGACTTAGCAAATAATTCAATTAAAACTTAGCTTACTCCAGAAAGTTTTGGGGCTTGACTATAGGGACTGTCAAATTCAAGTTTGGGCTAAAGCTTGATGAGATAATTAAAAAAAAACATTCCAAATGAAACAACAATTTACCCTTAGAACTTAGTCAATTTTGCAAAAGAAAAACACAATTGGTGCTAAACCCCAGCTGAATTTAGGAACACCAAATTAAAATCTGTAGTAGCCCGTAGCTGTAGTAGCCCGTAGCGTAATGGTAAGTGCGTTCGACTATCATGCTGGAGGTCTGGGATCGCTTCCCAGCCTAAAAACTAAAAAGTTTTTTTTCAGGGCTACTGCCTCTTGCGAGGAATTGACAAATCCTCCAAGAGTATCACTTGTCACGAATAAGTGCTTCTCGTCTAGCCGTTCGGATTCGGCATAACATTGTAGGTCCCTTGCATTCCTGTCGAAAGGCGCACACAGGAATGGTTGCGAGTTGTTAGTCACTAGGCCCTGGTTCTTCATGAGCCATTGTGCCACCCGATTTATTTTATTTTTTTAAATTAAAATCTGAGTGTTCTATGTGCACTCAGAAAATCATGCAGATGCATGTGAATATTTGCGATCCCTCTAGTAGAATAGATTTTTTTCAAACCTTGACGTGGCTGAAAACTGAAGGTTAAGATTATAAGTCTTTACTAAATCCTTTATATTATATCTCCACTTAAAATATTTTAAATGTTAAATAAGACAGATGCAGTACTACAAATTACTTCAATTGAAGTTATTCTACTTCTTTTTTCAATTAATTTCAAAATCTACTTCCTACTTCGCACCATCGCTAAAATAAGGAAAACTACTTCCTTTTAAAAATGTCTGCTTCAACCTACTTCATTTTTACAAAAAAAAAGGCCAAATCTACTTCTTTTTTCTCTGTGAAATATTTTTTATGGCTAAATTGAGAAAGATCAAACTGAAAATGAAATTCAACAACTTGGGGAAGTAAAAAAAAAATTGTTTTCAATTTTATTTAATTTTGTGTAGGCAAATCCTTAAAAGATTTAAGCTTAATATTACGGACGTGGAATTACTTCAATATCTTAATCCAAAAAAGATAGAAAATGGTAGTATGCAAACTATTCTGCCAATTTTGAAAGCGTTTCCATTCCATTCCATTACTTTTAGGCTTTTTTTTGTTCCTTAAATCTTTTTAAGACTGAAATCTTTTTCGTTTATTTTAATGACGTGTTCTTATATATACAAAAAAATAATTACTTAAGTACATTAACATGAAGTCTGAGATGTTATTAAATAATATACAAATATAGTATTATATAAATTTAATTTGCATCAGTTTTTTTGTTTAATTAAATTATATTTAATTATAATAATTGTAATGCTCTTTTTTTGTTTAATTAAATTCAATTTAATTGAAATTTTTATTAAAAATATGCATTCATAGAAAAAAAAGTTAATTTTGGAATCTACTTCGACTTTTTTTCGGAAGTGGTAACGCTGGACAGATGTTATTGTACTAAACATTTGGGGTTTTTCTTTTTTAACTCTGAGCAGATCACGAAACTGTCAAACAAAAATTCTATGTTTTTTTTTTTTAGCTCAGACATATCAGAGCTCAAAAAGTGCGTTTCTTTTTTCCATCTGATCTAGCTCAGAGCTTAATCGATTAGCTCAGAATAAAATGACCGAGCAAATCGAGCGAAACGCTGAGCGAAGCCAACTTCACTTTTTTCAGTGATTTGACAGACGAAAGAAATACAAAAAATTAAAAATGGATTCCCAGGACAGTCGCCCATCTAAATCAGGTAAACAAAATTGTATTTTAGTAACACACCTATGAAATGACAGTTCAGTGCTCAAATGTGTTTCATAAATAAGTCTGAGGGCTCTGATCATAATCTGCTCAGAGCTTTGCTCTG
Organism: Melangyna quadrimaculata; assembly: GCA_949320155.1. Classification (NCBI taxonomy): domain Eukaryota; kingdom Metazoa; phylum Arthropoda; class Insecta; order Diptera; family Syrphidae; genus Melangyna; species Melangyna quadrimaculata. Next base: position 13,150,103 of record OX439485.1, read on the forward strand.
ATCGCTCAGCCTCTGCTCAGAGGTTTATTTAGAGCCAAAACAGAAAAACGCCAATTGAAAGCATTTTAAACCAGGGATAGAAGCTGATGTACATAAATGCACAAATAACACGGTTATTGTAAATGGAAAAGTGAGAATGTCAAAATACGTTTTCGATTATATGTACAGGGTGATTCTAAGGTGTGACATAAAGATAGAGCGTGTAGACAAAATGGAGCGTCGAGACAAGAAAAACAATCGTATTGGAGGAGAGGGGGCTCTATTTCCACCATTTAATCGGGAGACAAAATTGACTTAAAACAGAAAAAATTCTTTTTAGTTTTATTAGAAAGTTGGTTCATTTATTTTTTAATCAAATAAGCAAGAATATCTACAAAAATTCGGGAGGACAATTTTATTGTTTTATTTTAAAGAGTACCTCTTGGAGATTCCAAAACCACATTTTTCCAATAAAAAAACCCTCTTCGTCGTCCACCATTTTGAAAAAGGTGTTTAAAAGCTTTTCTCAACCGCTATTAGTCGTAGAATAGTTATTTTTGTTTACTTTTGTAGGTTGACATGTTCTCTACAATTTGTGTCTTGAGATTATTTTTGATAGCTCCTTCCCATAAAAAGTTATTGTTAAAAAACAAGCAAATTTTCGATTTTAAAAATGGTTTTTCAAGTATATCACATCCATTAAACATTACTATTTTAAATTCAAAATTTGATGCAAAATTGTAAATTTTCAAGAAACAAATTAAACACAATTAAAGGAACAACCCTTCTCTACAAATATGTTAGCAATTTTACATTTCTGAATCTAACGGGGAACAAGTAGGGGCAATTTAATAAAGTCAAACGACACTTTATTATATAACATTTTTTTTTTGTCGTGCTAAATCTTGAATATTTTTTGACCTACTTGAAATCTAAATAAACAGAAATGTAGGAAATTGAATGTTCTATAAGAAGGATCAAAAGTGATTTTTGGTACCGATGGATGATGGATGAGATACACTTGAAAAACCATTTTTAAAATCGAAAATTTGCTGGTTTTTCAACAATAACTTTTTATAGGAAGGAGCTATCAAAAAAAATTTAAAGACAAAAACTGTAGAGAACATCTCAACCTACAAAAGTAAACAAAAATAACTACTCTACGACTACTATCGATTGAGAAAATAGAGTAAAGTCTTTTAAACACCTTTTTCAAAATTTCGGACGACTCAGCGTTTTTTATTGAAAAAATGTGGTTTCAGAATCTCCAGGAGGTTCTCTTTAAAATAAAACAATACAATTTTCCTCCCGAATTTTTGTAGGTTTTTTCGATTTTTTTGGATAATTTGATTGGACATCTTGAAAACTAAAAGTCCTCGAACCATCCGGTTTTCAGCATTTGACTAAAAATTGATAGGAGCATTGAATCAGAATTTTGAGTTTGAAAATTGATTTTTTAAAAACTGTGGCCAAAAATATTTGTATTTTAAAATATTATAAAAGAAGGTATTTCTATAGATTTTTAGTAGAAATTAATCACTTAAATAAAGCCTTTTTATGGTCGAACACTTAATTATCAAATGGATTTTGTTTTAATTCCTTAAAGAACGCAAAATTCGTTAATAAAAACATTTAAAATTAAATTAAAAACAAATATTTTTAATTTTATTATGAATGCATTTCGGTTCACATCTGAGGAACCATCTTCAGCACAGGTCAAAAGGGTACTTTTTACACATATAAATTAAAAGAGACAGAGTAAAATATAAAACCACAAAATTATTGTGTATATTATTGCATAAAATAGACCCCCTTCTCGTACGATTTTTGGCTTGTCTTAACTCAACCTACACGCTCTATCTTTTTGTCACACTTTAGGTGAATCAACCTGTATAACTTTGTATTTTTTTCACAAAAAAAACCTTTAAACTAAACTAAAATTTTATTTGAAGGTTTTGAATGAACAACAACCACTTATGTTGGCTACCACCGAGTATTACATTTTTGGCTGGAATTATTGCAATTTCATGGCTACCACCCCAGTCATCAGATTCCTTTTAGTGATGCTTAGTCTATAGTTCCAATTTTAATTTATAAATTGTTTTGCCGTCAACTGAATTCGAACCTAGACCCAGCTACCTCAGAGGCCGTTGCACTACGCATTGCACCACCGAGGTCACCTGATCGTGCCCATCCAAATGGAGGGTTTTCTAATTTAGAATTGCATTTGGAGAACTAGCATTTTTACAAGCCACACACATGTTAGATGTTATTCATTCGGGTTCTTTCTTTTTTCTCCTCTCCGTTATCACCACAACAATTCGTTGCATATGTGTAAGGAGGGAAATTGTATGAAAGATTTGACACTGGTCAAGAATTAAAAGGAATCTGATGATTGGGGTGGCAGCCATGAAATTGCAATAATTCCAGCCAAAAATGTAATACTCGGTGGTAGCCAACACAAGTGGTTGTTGTTCATTCAAAACCTTCAAGTGTTATCACGAGAAAACACCTTTAAACAAAATTTTATTTTTTATTATAAAATGTAAAATTAATTTGAAGACAAACAAAAAACTATTTAAACTGTATCTATCAGGGCCCCCTGCCCCCCTAGAGCCAATTGCTAGATCGGCTATACTGACCCAGACCCACACATATCACCATAATCATGTCAGATGAATAGATGCATTGGAGGTAATGATTGATTGAATGACTGATTTCAATAACACAGTCCAACTAACTTATTTGAAATCCGTTAAGATTCAAGCCCCCTTATAAAAACAATTAAAATCGAGATTTTGAACAAACTTGATACTATTACGATGATGTTTTGGGACGAATAAAAAGTGGGTTGCGCAATTCTGGCTGTCTGTCTGCCCCCTTGTCTGATTGCCACTTTACTTTTAAAAGTTTAAATATTTGTGTATAGTTACTAAAATCCATTTTTGTTTAGGTACTCAATATTTCAAAAAAGAAATCAATTTGTTTCTCGAACTAAAAAATAATAGTGATATCGTACCATACAAAAATTAGAAAATCTTATTTTTCTCCAACGATTTTGATAAAAAATAAAATGCCCGACTGGATCGCACTAACTTGCACTTCTTTGAAGTTAACAACTTGAATAAAGTTAAACATTGCCGGCATATACATTATACATATTTATGGTTCGATAATATTTTTAAATCGTTAATGAGAAAATATTAAAATCAAAGTTAAAATATCAAATTTGAAATTTATTGTTTTAATACAAAAAAAAAATAAATGTGAAAAAACACATTTGTTCGTAAAAAAAAATATTTATACAAATTTTAAATGCAATATTTGTTAACCAACTTTGAAGTACCGGAATCTACAAATAGGACAAAATCTAACAAGCGATTGAGGAGATATTCGAGAATACGCCAAAAAAAAAGGAAATTTGCTTAAAAAAACTCAAAACTATATTTACGTTATTCGAATTTTTTCCCAAAAATTTATAATACATAACCTGTTTACGTACCACATTCGTAAGAAAGATTTTTTTTGTATTAAATCAAAAGTATTCGAAAGTGTTATTTTAACTCGTTTTTAATATTTTCTCGTTAACGCCATAGAAATTGATCTTATACACCGTCAATGTCTAGCTACATTCTAACGTGTGTTTTTTTTTAAAGAAGTATCAAACTTAAAGTTGGCAGCACTGTTTTCATTGACAGCCATAGCCCATTTTGTCATCTGCCATGTGATTTATCTTTAGTTTGCTTTGTCATTTCATCATAAATCATCATGACGCCTGAACAACGGAACGCTAATGGGCACTGCGTACATTCGGTGACTGGCCTCGAAACGAGATGTTGATCCCGATTTTCACAAGAAAATTTCGTTCAGCGATGAAGCTTATTCTTGGTTGAATGACTACGCCGATAAGCAAACTGCCGCATTTGGATTCTAGATAACCCTCAAGCATTGTTGAGACGCCTTTACATCCAAAATAACTGACTAGTTTGGTGTGTTTTATGGGCTGGTCAAATCATTGGTCCTTACTTCTTCAAAAATGATTTTGGTCAAAGGGTAACAGGCAATGGAGATCATTATAGAGCCACGATCTATGACTTTTTCGTGAACCTGTGAGTTGACGTCCAAATCGTGTGATTTAACACTGCTACAGACTGTTTCCTGTGGGGATATGTGAAGTTGCTAGTCTACACCGATAAGCTAAAGACGTTTGACGACTTGCAAAACCCCATATGCTGCCTAAAGTGATCGAAAATTGGACCTCATACTAGTCATCCGCGGTGGCCATATGCCAGAAATCACATTCAAATAAAAATGGCAAGGAATTATCTTTCAAATAAAGTCAATTTTATGGCTTAATAAATACAATTTATCTCTGTTTTATTTTTTCATTTTATAATTAAATACCTCTAAAGAAAACACCCATTTGTTGTTCGCTACATCAAGTGCAATTTCATGCGATCTATTCGTGAATTTTATTTAAATATTTTGACATTTTTAATACTATTGAATGATTGGGGGCTAGAGCGTCATTTTTGTTCATTATTCCAATATTATATGTAAACAGGTAGGTATATGAATTGCGTATTCATTTGAGGATATGAACTATAAGGTTCTTTACCTTAAAAAAAAAAACCTTTGTACAGCTACTTTTACTATAAGGTACCTTCGTACACTTCTCAAGCTGATCTCAGACTTTTTCTGTGTCCACCTCCGAGTTTATCTAAGCTTAAGAGCCGCTGGTAATACTTGTACTCTCTAATGGCCATGAATCTTAAGGAAGAAGTGAGATGAGAAATTTGATACAATTGAAGAAAATATAAAAAAATGTCTTTAAATATAGTGGCTAATGATTTTGACATGCATTTAATTTAAAAACAAATATTAAAATATAAAATATAAAAACTTGTAACAATTATTATAGTGAACTATAACTAAAGGATTTTTCTGAAATGGCCATTATTATAAGGCGGTTACTATGTATGAGCCTCCCAACTGCTGGTCGATTCATAGGAATAATCGGTGGTTGTTTTGGAGTATTACTATTACTTCTGATAACTACAATCCTCGCTAGATTTGACGAAATTTTTGAAGAATATTACAAAAAAAAAGTACGCCATGATCCGGATTTCGAAGAATATAATAAAGATGTTAAAACGTGTAAGTGTATAACATAAGAGCATAATTATGTACTAAAAACTCTTTAATATCGTATTAAATTAAAATTATTAACAAATTTTTAAATATTTTATTCGTTATTTTATATACAAAAGATACATATTTGTGTATGTGGGCCTTGTTGTTTATATGCCTTTTGGACTTGTTATCCTCGATCTTGTTAACGCATGGAACAAATAAGGTTTGAATATTCATGATTTTATGAACAAATAATGATTATTTATGTATTTCTTTTTTTTAATATGTCACAGAAATCACATAAGATGCTTCTACTTTGGTTAATTGTGAAGGGAATGACATTAATAGTTCTGATTCCTCCGTCCTTATTTGGTATTATACTTGGAATTATTTTTCTTTTTCTTACTGGCCATATCAGTGCACTACTTAATGCAATTTTGTGCACGATTTTCTTATGTAAGTTTGATTTTTTTTTTTTCAAATACTTTACACAGATACATTTTTTTTTAATATTATGATTTATTCCTTACAGCTATATTTGCCTATATATATTTGGCCGTTTACTCACTTTATTTTTATATTCGAGATGAATTACAAAATCCAGTTCAAATTGATTTCGAAGCTCAACGTTATCTTAATAAACCAAATAGAAGACCTTAAAATATTAGTTGCAAAACATAAAACTAGTGTTCTACTTAATTTTTTCTAATATGACGTTTTATAACAAACTGAATTTATATGGGTTACGCATTTTTTGAAATAAAGTTTACAAGTAAAGCTGTTAGCTAAGCTTACAAAAATTAAGTCTTGCTGATTGTTTTAGAATTTATCATTTTTCAGACATACCTTTGCTTATACTTAAAACAAGAACAGAAGAGAAACTTCTTTGGCCGCCTAAACTACGTAGACGAACCTCGATGAATGATGTGGCAGGCACGGATCAAGGGGGGGTCAATGGGTGCTAAGGCCTGCCAGAATAGAAGTTGAGAGTGCACTTCTCATTTAAGATATAAGTAGATACCTACTCTGGTTATGGTAGTATCATGTAGGTACATATGTACAAGAACATACATAATGACTGTGTTTTATTATATTTTATCGGGATCTGGATTAACTTTTACACGTTATACAAAAACAATTTGGGATCCTGCTTTCTATCTGGATCTATTTCAAGATCCAAGAATTAGTTCTAAATCTGAACACCAGGTGACCATTTTGATTCGTGAATGTTGTCAACACTGTGAAAAAAGAACAAGATCCAGATACCGATAAAAGATAATAAAACACTTATTCAACTACTCTTCCATTTTTATATTTTGTTTACATGTCAATTTGAAAACGTCAACAAAATCAGGAATACCACAATCTTAATGCAAATTTATGGTGGGATCTGGATCGTTTTATTATCACAGCATGATCCATATGGATCTTGGTTGATAATAAACAGGGGCAAATAGTAAGTACAAGAGCCAACAATTAATTTTGGGAGAGGATGTATAGCCAAAATCTGAGTATGAGGGTTTAGAGGGGCATATTTTGTGATATCGAAATCAAAACTCTGGCAGGTTTTTTTCTCAGTCTTTGGCGAGGGCAAGGAGCTGAAAAGAGGTTTTCCAAATTTCTTATTTGGTTTGTTATCACTTTAATTATATTTTTAAAAATAAATCATGATGTTCTGTCATTTTCCCTAAGTCCGAACACCGTAACCTTGGTGTTCCGAGTAATAGAACTCAAGATATACGTTTTTTAAGCGAACTTTAATCGTCTTTTTTTTTTTAAACATTGTTTTGTTGATTTTTCGCTTTTTATAAATCTCTGAGAAAAAACTGATAAGGTTGCCTTAAAAAGTTTATATCTTGAGTTCTTTTAGTCGGATTACAAAAATTAACGAGTTTGGACTTAGGGAAAACGACAGAGCATCATAATGTATTTTCAAAAAAAATTCTCTAAAATCTCTATTTTCAACCCTCCCCATCCCCCCAAAAGACTGAACAAGAACCTGCAAGACTTTTGATTTCGATATATCACAAAATATGCTACTTCGAACCCTCATACTCAGATTTTGGTTCTTCACCACATCGACTCCGAAAATATTTTGTATGTGCCACTGCTGCCAACAAAAAGTGCTTGTCTTTGAGGAACAAGCTTATTCAAGAACTACTGTTGAAGAATGCGAGTCCAATGAGGAAAATTATTGGAGAGAAACCAGAAAAATATTGACTGCCGAAGAGAAGTTGGATGGAAATGCCGCATCATCAAACTTCCTCTTGAATGGTGTGTGGGAATAGGGACAGATGGATGCGCTGTTATGATTTCGGAAGTTCAAGGTGCTGTCACCGTGATTCAGAAAGAAGTGATAAATGCTGTGAAGTCTCCATGCTACATCAGTCACAAATTAAACAGCTCCATTTGTTGAAGTTCGAAAGTACCTGCCATTCGAGACGCAAGCGAATGCTGAGTTGAAAATTCCTCGTATCTCATCCCACGTCATGGTGGACGTTAAATTTACCGACCCAATTTTGACACAAATTCAGCTGAAGAATACTACAGAATATCCTTATATGCACCTCTACTTTACTTACTTACTTTACTTTACTTACCCGCAACCTTAGATGTGTTTAAATTTACGATTTTCGTCCCAGAAAATACAGTCAGATATAATACTGATGAGTGTTATACCACCGTAAAGGGTTAGGTTTAAGGTGGACGAGGCTGGGAAGCGAACCCAGACCTCTAGCGTGACAGTCGAACGCACTAACCATTACGCTACGGGCTACAACAAAAATGAATTGGTGGCTTCAAAAATGGGTAAAAGAAAAGAAGCAGAACAATCATCTTACCGTTACTGCTCTGGATTTGATTAATGAATGCAATAAGGATGTTTTTGGAATAATACAAAGTTTTCTTCGTATTCTTGCAACGCTTCCTGTAACAAATTCTTCATCAGAGAGATATTTTTTTCATTGCTGCGCCTTAACACATATTAAGGATCAACAATGGGTGAAAACCACCTCCGCGGTCTGGCACTCATGCATATTCACAGACAAAATCCCGATCGATGTCGAAAAAGTTATTACTAGGTTTTCAAAAACCCCACCAAAAGATTAGAATTAATTATTTAAGAACTGTATACCATGTACAATGTACATACCTTAATTTATTTAAATTAATTAATTTGTGGTTTTTTGTAATATGTACTAACTAGTTCCTATTTATAAAGCTTTAAGCCAATAGCGTAAGACCCCAGGGCCGCCAGACATACGTAATTTTATCAAAGCTGAGATTTTTCTGCGAACAGGTACTATGGCAGGTAAGAACAAATGGATACTAAGAATCTTCAATACGGGTGCAATTTATAGGTAACGGATGTTAAAGTTGCATACGAATGTTGCAACATTGCGTGATTTTATCAAAGCTGAATTTTTGATATGTCTTAGGGGATGGTGTCATTTACTTTATTGGACACTTGCCAGACATCAACAGTGGGGCCTAACGTGAGCCAGACACTTTAAATATGTTAAACTAATCGGGCAATTATGTTGTAGTTTTAAAGCTTATATTTATATGATTTATGGGCAACTGTTTAAAAATAATTCCACATTAGCTATACATCTACAGCGGGGCGTATTCATCAGCCGGACATATAAAAACAGCTAAAATAAGCGAAAATATCATGTTTTAGTAACAAAGAATTATTATTTTGACGGTTTTAAGGTGATGAAAGGCCCCGCTGTAGGTGTCTGGCTCATTTACAAATATTGTAGAATATTTGCCCACAGAAAACAGAAAAGGCACGATTAATTTGACAGATTTTAATCGTCTGCCGCACGTTAGGTCCCACTGTAGATGTCTGGAAAGTGTCAAATAAATAAATGACATCATTCAAATTTGCAATGTTTTTATTATTATTTTTTTAAAACAATTTACTGCAAATCGGATACAAATTGCGCAGATATCAGAAAAAAATTCGCTGGTCTATACGCTAAAAAATGTCATTTGGAAAAAGTACTTGAAAAAAAAAATTCAGACGGAAATCTCGCTAGGTGGAAAGTATATCTAATAATCTCCACAAATTATTGAGGTTAAGTAGTGATTTCTCTTAATAAAAAAAACGCTTTTTTTTCTGGACCCTCGCATGAACTATTTTCATTATTTTGGCTGCACTTAAAATTATTTGCCAACCCCTGCCATAACTTAATTAAAATAATAAATCTGTGTTTGACTAAGAATTGATAAGAGCACTACATTTTTTATAAATACAAAGTAAAGTAGGTTTATGACATGCCATATGGCGCGATCCAATGTTAAAACTAAATTTGTTTTTGTTTGCACAAGAATTATTTGTAAGATTCTTGACACAATAGACGTGTTTTTATTGGGAATATTATGCATAGTAAAGTATGAAATTCCCAAAGAAACGCAATGATAAATATATCAATATTTTCACACAGACAAAAATTATTTGTAAAATGGATTTTTTGTAGACCTAAATAAAAAAATGATTCTTTACCAAACACTGTTTATTTACGGAAATAAATTAATTAAAAAACGAAAATTGGTCTTAGGTGCCAGTTAAAGCTATCATTGAAAACCATCATTGAAAATATTAATTGTCAATTTTGAGAGATTTTGAAGAAAAAATAAATGATTATTTTGATGCAAAAGTAAAGCTAATTGACTTAATAATTATTTCTAGGTAAAACAAAATTCAATTTGGCTCAACTTTTCTCATAAAATGACTTTTAATTTTTTAATGATGAACTACCTTACCAATGATCATTGAAAAAATTAAAAGTTACTTTATGGGGAAGATAAAGATCAAAATTAATTTTTTTTGGAGGAGAAATAATTTTGAAGTCGTAAGATATATTTCTGCCTTTTAATATTCAATGATTAAACAATCGAAGGCCCCCAAAATCAACAGCTAACTTTTTCAATGATGGTTTTCAATGATAGCTATAACTGGGGCCTTAGTAAGTAAAAAAAGAAAGGTTAACGAAATTCTGTTAAAGGAGATTGATCTTTTTTTCGGAAATGAAATTAAAATTTTGTTGAAATTATTCAATTGTAACTTATGCGGAAAAAGTTTTTGGTAGCAGGGGTATACAAAGCTTCAGATATATTCGAGCAGTAGGTTCAAAGAGTGCAACATTTCTAAATAGCCAAAGAAATAAACTCCTAAGTAGAATAATTTTAATATTTATGGAAATAGGGATTTCTCTGAGTTCTTATAAATATAAACTGGCCAACTAAAACATAAGATCGATTTGTCTGCCCAATGGAAATTTGCGATTATAACTCCTCCATGAACACATCCATCGAGATTCATATCAACTCTCAATCGTACCAAGAGCTAAGAACAAAACTAACAATAGGCGTGTTTTTTGCTTAAAGATAAGTACACGGTTCCTCAACAAAAAAAAAACTACATACATTTCTTATGGGAAAGATTTTTGCGGAAAAAAAAAGTTTGACGTTTAATTTTTTTTTGTCGAGCTGTGAACCAACCCTGATAAAACATTTTGTACTCACTGCTCACCACTAATATTTTACGCGCACAACAATAGGCGTGTTTTGTAGTGCCCTCTATATTAGGTTCAAAAAAATGTCCATGTAAAGAATTAAACGCTTAAGAATGAAGCTAAAATAAAAACAGTGCTTCCATACACTATTTTCTATGTTTATCCGATGAATTCTCAACAAATGTTAAAAATTCATCCAAAAATGCATTAAGCTGGCAGATGGATCTTGAAGCACGGGTTGACTGATCGTAAAAAATATGACAGAAAAAAAGGTGAAAAGCAAACATTTTTTATTTGTTAAAATATAATTAATATAAAATAAATAAACCAATAAAAAAAAGAAAGATCTGGTCCAGGGAGGAGACGTTTCTTTTCATTTATCAAAATTTTACCGATATTTTGATTAAATGTGTTCTGTTGACAAACAGTTGACAGCCAAAATGTCAGAAAATAGCCGCGATCAAGAATAGAGGCGATAGCCTATCTAAGATAGTTTCGTATCCATAAAGGTTTCTGATTAACCAAGACCAGATAGGTTAGGAAAGTATTTTTTAGGTTAGGAAAGTATTTTTTGGCAAAATTCTTCGCTGTAATACAGTAATTTGCATTTTATTATATTATATTATTTTAATTCTTTTTCTGAAAAAATCAAAAACACAATTCGACGACGGCAAACAAATCTCAATTTTGCAGTCAGCTGTTTTTGACATTTCGCTTGGTATACAAACGTACCTAATACCTATACCAACATTTTTCGGATAACATGGATAGCTATCACACGGAATTACAACAACACGAACCTATCCGGATAGCTCTGCATAGGGTTTTGATCGTGGCCAATGTCATATTGTTATATCTGTGCTGCCAAATTCTTTTATGAAACAACGATGATCGTTTTTTTGTGCCATTATTTCTTTAGCTAACATAGAGGGCACACAAAAACACGCCTAATGACATTGTTCTGTGAAAAAAAAAGATATTTTTCATAAAAACAGTGCTTTCACCACAGCTGTAAAAAAAAAAATTCTCACCACCAATTTTTTCGTTCATAAGAATTTTATAATAGGCTTAAGAAACAGTGGCACAAAAAAACGCACATCGTCGTTTCAGAAAAGAATTTGACAGCACTGATATAACAATGATATTTTCTGACATTTTGGCTGTCATTAAAATTTTAATAAATTAAAAGAAACGTCTCCTCCTTTTATTTATTAGAAAGTAAAATTTATTTTAAATTAATAATTACATTTTAACAAATAAAAAAATGTTTGTGTTTTACTTTTTTTTTTTCAGTCATCTTCATATCGATCAGTCGATCCATCTGCCAAACTAATGAATTTTTGTATGAATTTTTTTAAAATTTTGTTGAGAATTCATGGGATAATAAACGTAGAAAATAGTGTATGGAAGCACTGTTTTTATTTTAGTTTTTATAATATCCAATTCGAGACTCGAACTAATGAACGTCAAAAATCAATCCACAACCACAGTTAGGATTCAACTTTAGCTTCTTACCGGCTATAGAGGCTATATGTGATGTTCTATTTATTATCCATGTAAAAGAATAATTTTCCAATAAAACACGCCTAGTATTGTTTAAGTTACTATAAGAAGCACCATACAAAAATTAAATGAAAAGCTGTTAAAAATATTAAACCTACATATTATATTTAAAAAAAAGCGTCCGTTATGTAGGTATATCGTTTTGAAAAATATCAGTAATATTTCAATAGCCTTGTTAGTACATTCCATGTAGGTACTCAGTTTGATAAAAATGTTGTAAGAGGCGTTTTCGATCAGTCAATTGGGGCGACAAACAAAAAAAACACTCCACTGTATAAGATCAGTATTTTAATGTTTTTTATAGGTATGTTTATTTATAGGTCTATTCAAAAGTTCTTAGTTCATTGTTCTTGATTGGTTCTTTTACTTAAACTATCGTCATAGCGGTTGACACACCGGTGCCGGCCGGTTTTATTTTGGTCTCGGGAGTCTTGTTCGTAATAAGAGTTAACGGTAATTTGTTTTTTTTTTTTTTTTCTTTAGAAGATATAAGGGTAAACAATCTACTAAATGAAAATCATTTAGTATTAAAAAAAAATTCGTAAAAAGTATTTTGTTAAACATAATTTGTGGAGAAAATATAAGAATTATTTTAAAATGATGTGAAGATAATAATATTTGTTTGTATTTCTTTTAAGACAAATACAAATTGTTGAAAAAATTTAGGTGAGTGTGTAGGTTCAATTACTGGGGGGAAGAAAATACAAAAAAAAACTACATTTTGGTCGGATTTTGATTAGAACAAGATGTGATTAGACAAAATATAATTAAACAGATCAAAGTACCTGTATACATAGATTTATAGATAACTTATTACTTTTTCATTTACAACTCTCAATAATTTAGTGGCGCCCGACCCGCCACATCATTTGCTATAGATGAATTCGAACGGAAAAAACTTATTTTTATTCCTAATGCGCACATTAATTTGGGGAGTAAAATTAAATAAATGATTCTCAGAGCGCCAAAGATTAATTTGAATCATTGTATCTCGTTCTGTAATAATAAAACACACATGAGCATCAAACATTTTTGTTTTTAGCTTATTTTCAACTTTGTTATTACACTCTTAACATGTTGAGAGAAAGATTATTCCGCTTCTTTGTTATTATTCCGAATTTGGCACACTTCAAGGTTGCGTGCAAGTTTTTATCTGAACATAATATATAAATACATTTACATATGTACTTATATGTACATTGGGGTGGTCCTTATACATGTCATTTATACACCCTAATTTGTTCTGAATAAATTTAAAAAAAAACGGTAAAATTTTAGCTCCCAAGACTTCTGAAGTTTTAAATATGAAATCCCATTAACTTATGTAAATCCAACTTTGACAATTCTTAACTTTGGTATGTAATAATTGATAAAAAAAATAATTTTGGAAAATATGTGGTCACTTTTATCATGTTTATAAAATTGTATCAGAAAAAAATATACAACATTTATTTCTCTACTTATAGACATTCAAATAAAAATATTTCTTTTATTTAATTTTAATGTTGTAAAATTTTTTCTAATATTTTTTTAAACAATTTTCTTTATCAATCATTATAAAGTTATGAATTTTAAAAGATTGATGTACAGAAATTCATAGGATTTACCATATAAACCTTCAGGGCTAAAATTTTACAGGATTTTGTTTGTATTTATTTAGAACAAATTAGAGGGATGCGTCATTCAAAATAAGTCAATCACCTTTATAAGGACCACCCTAATGTACACATGATATCAACGGATTGGGTACGATAGGATGTGTCGACTTTCAAAACATCGACTCCATAAGATGGACTTTCAAAATCTCGACAGAAAAAAAATGTCGTTTTGTTAAAAGACCGACTGAATATCGAAAAAAAACTAGACCGATTTTTAAAAATGCGATTTTCAAAATGTCGACTTTCAAAATATCGACTGTAATCGACATTTTAATAATCGAGATTCTGATAGTCGACATTTTGTTAACAGACGTTTTATCGACATTTTGATCAGATTATGGTTTATGGAATGATGTTTACAAGCGCGGCTTAGAAGGGTGTGAATGACAGCATCCAACATAAGAACATATATGTTATCTTAGGCGAAACACATGAGCTTTCAATGAATTATATAAGATCACTCCACTAAAACAAAATTACTTAAATTGCTTATTATTTGTTATTTAACTTAAGTAAAACTGAGAATGATGATGGAGTAGTCTAATAAAGTAATTTTCGACACGACGATGTCCGTTGGTATATGAATCCGTGCGTCTGAGCGTTTTGGATGTTCATCGAAATAAAGTCTAAGTAGTTGAACTGACTTGCTTCAATCATATATCTTAATATTATAAACCGATAATAATAAGGGTTTAGTGGGATAATAAACTCTGTTCAACAAAAATTGTCAGTACAGGGAAGATTGGATGTTTGTATCTGTCTGGTCGCATTGGGTTACATACCTACATATTTCAAATAAAAGCTCTCTTGAACTTTGCCAAACTTAATTTTTTACCTCAATATTCTCAAAAGCTACCTGAACAAAATCCATATGGCACAATAACGGTTTTATCTTTCAATAATTGTCTACTTTTCTGTTGTTTATAAAAAGGTATAAAGTTTGCCAAAGCTATGCTCAGATAGAAAGTAACAGGTTCAAGAAACAGGTTCAAAATCAAACAAAAATAAACATTTTTTAACCTTGATTCCACTTTAAATCAACATATAAACGTAGTAAAATCTAGTTCGTTTTTAAATATGAAATCACTTTGAAATAAAGTCGTTCCACTTTGATTTGAGAATTTTCGGCGTTGGCGCCAAATCGTTCCGAAAAATATTAGAATCAAAGTCTTTTGCTTTGATTTTACGTTGTTTTTTCTCTGTGCAGGTACCTAACTATTCTCATTGGGTCATCACACACTGGCTCATTTTTTTTTTATTTCAATTTTTAATTTAGCATAACAACCAACAGAACAGATTGTTTTGTTTACATATAAACAAATAGTTTTGTCTGTATTGGTAATTAAATTTTGTTATTCGATATTCAAATCGCAACAATGATTAACATTCTATTCCTTTTATTCCTCACTCTTCACATCCCTTGCCAAAAAACTTTGATTTCCCCTGGTTAGTCTGGTTCAAAATTGACCTAGTACATAATGACCCATTTGTTTCTCAATACATTTCTACACAAAAAATATTTATACAAATTTTGTATCTAAGCACAAAACTCATGAAATTAAAAAGATAAGTCAAATGGAACCATCCTCAGAATGCTATGAAATTGCAAGCGTCAAGAGCTAGCAACAATTTTATTTGATGGATACGTAACCTATGTATGATACATACATATAAATACGAAACAACGGAGAATTCAAGATGGCGGCCAAAGTTAAAGAGATAGGAGGTCGAAATTTTGTATTTAGACTCCTTACGACCCCCTTAATATTTGAAAAAAAAAATACTTTTTCCTTTTGTTTTTATACAAAAATATCTTTTATTGCGGATAACCTATAAATAACCGATCGGAATCACAATTTCCGGATTATATCGAAAAATATCAATCCTAGACAAAAAATGGTTTTCACCAAACTTGTAGATAATTAAATTTTAAACAACTTTTGCTGAGGGCACTTTTAGTGAAAAGTTGAAAATAAACGAGTTATTTAACAAAAACCGATTTTCCGAAAATTCAAAATGTCGGCTAACGCAAAAGAGCTAGGCGGTCGAAAACCGCACTGAACACTCTTTATGAACCCCTCTAACGATTAAAAGAAAACAAATCCACTACTTAATTTTTGTAGTTAAAAATTACATTTCGACTGGCCTATTATGCTTATAGCAAAACTGGGATAGGTAGGTACTTACTTTTCTACAAATAATAAATTTTTGCAATCGCGATTTACACAGATTTATACAAGAAAAAAAAATCAACAAAATTGAAGCATAAAATTCATCATCCCCAATTACATACATACATGCGAGCAACAAAACCATTTTCATTAAACAAAAAAAGACAACCCTCACACTACCAGTCTACCCAACTTCCTTTGAGATTGGCATTGACTTATATTATAATGCAGACAGCAAACGATCAGAAAAAAATGAAGTGGTTGTTATTGTTGTTGCCTTCAATTTATTTTATACGAAAATGTGCCTCTTAATTTCCTCTCTCATAATATTTATGTCGACCTTGTTGTTCGTTTTCATTCCCAATGAAAAAAAAAAACATGCTTTCCTTTTCTTCCCCAAATGGAACCAATTTCCTGGAAGGAGCATATTCATAATAATGGTTTTTGTATATGATAGAGTAACACAAGGACATAAGCCACCTAGTGGCAGTTTGGCTGGGTGTCCCTTCTATATGTTATTATTCAATGGCATTATTAATCACCAAAAATGAAAGGAATGGTTACCATCTACTGATTTAAAACACTGAAAAACAAATCACAATATATTAGGCGCGTTTTTATATAATATCACTTTTCTATTTACTGAACTCAATTTCATTATTTATTCAACACAACAACAATTTGTTCAATGTAAATAAAAAACAATTTGACTTTTAAAAAACCTTTTGTAATGAATATGAACATGGAACGTGCTGTTAACGTTTCGAGACTTTACGCAAATAACTTTTTTCTGGTAAAAAAAAACAAAAAAGAACAAAATTTAACTACATCTTAACGGCATTTATTCAGAAATACAACCAAATAAAAATAATAAAATCAAAGCGACAACACTTCCCATTCTCACCTTAAAAAAATCTGTTCTCAAAAGCTTGAAATCAGAATGCTCTTTTATAAAAACTACTTAAAAGCTCTTTTGTATTGCTTTCAATTTAAATGGCAAATGATAACTTTGTTGTGATATATATTTTTTTAAGCTCACACAGCCTGGGCCTGCCAGAGTATAGAAACGATATGATGATGATGATGATGAGATTATACACAGGCGCCACTGTTTTGAAACAAGCTCGCCCTGTACTGACAATTTTTGTTAAACAAAGTATAGTTAATTTTTGTTTAAGCAATAAACTTAAATTTTCTTAACTTTAAATACTTTTTAATTAGTGTCATACTTCACCAATTTCCATTACAACCTTCAGCTGAACACGTCCAAAAATGAAACACCTCGTGCAAAAAAGTTCACAAACATGTCCATTTTGACATATATAAATGTCAAAGTATCATATGGAATAATGCCGGATTTACACGACTGGCAAAGTTGCCAATAGTTCTGCCAAAAAAAACGGTAAAATAATGGCAGAAATAATTTTTTTATGACATGCATTTACACGAGCTCAAATAATGGCAGATTTCAAAATACTGGCAACATGCAATAAAAGAATGAGCAAGTTCATTCTTATCTAGAATGGCATAATTTCGGAAAATGGCGTCAGTAAAGTGTTTACACATAGTCATATTAATGGCAGCATTTTATGCCAAATTATCTCTGCCATTTTATTTTGGCAAAAATATTGCCAGTATTTTGAGCGTTTACACGATGAAAAGAAAAATGGCTTTAATCTGACAGATATAATGGCATTTTGCCATTCGTGTAAATGCAGCATAAGTACGATGCTAAAAAAAATAGCCATTTGGCGATCTTAACTTTAGTAAAATGCTAGGAGATAGCATGATGCTCAACACGTTAAAAATTAGTAAAGTACAATTTTTAACTTAGTGCTATCCTCTGTTCAACAAAAATTTTCAGTACAGGCCTTATGGGCGAGCTTTTTTCAAAGCAGTGGCGCCTGTGTATACTCTCACGATCACGAAACTGAATTGAGAAAACTCCAAATAAAAAAGATTCAATCCCACTGAACAACGTACAGGAATTGTTATTGTAATGCCCTGCAAAATATCGTACATAACCGTCCTCATTGCATGCCTAAAGTTTCTACTCTAGCTGTGTGAGCTAAAAAAATAGATATTCCAATAGAGTTACCTTACCCATTGAAAGCAATACAAAAGAGCTTTTTCAGTGGTTTTTACAAAATAGCTTTCTGTTTTCAAGCTTTTGAGAACAGAATTAATTAAGGTGAGATATAATACAAAGTACGGAAACCCTATGAGAGCTTTTACTTGAAATAGGTATATGCAAGCCAATGCGACCAGACAGAGATACAAACGTCCTATCATCCCTGAACTGACACTTTTTGTTGAACAGAGTATAATTCCAAATTTAAAAATGATTTAAAATCGTAGATACTAAATTGACTAAAATTGTGTGCCAATGTCTTTAAAATGTGTTACTACGAAAGCTTTGGCAATGGATTTTGACATGTATTAAAACAAAACTAAAAATTAAAACTTACAACAAAACATCAACTTTCTTATAGTAAACTATAAATAAAGGATTTGTTTCCGAAATGGGCGTTATTATAAGGCGGTTACTATGTATGTCCCTCCCAACTGCTGGTCAGGTGATAGGAATAATCGGATGTGTTCTTGGAGTATTACAATTAATTCTGACATTTAGAATGATCGTTAAATTTGACGAATTTTACAGCCAACAGTACAATCTAAAACTAAGCAATGATTTAAATTTGGCATCAACGTTATCTGGTCCACATGTTAAAACGTGTAAGTGAAACAAAAAAAAAAATAATCTCATTATGTACATATGTATGTATTTAAATATTTAATTCGTTATTTTTAATACAAGATGTATATTTATATGGGTGTATGTGGTTCTTGATGTTTATACTCATTTTTGACTTGTTATCATCGATCTTGTTAACGCAGGGAGCTAAAGAGGTTTGAATGTGTATATATGATCTTATGAACATATTATATGATTACTAACATTATGTATTTTATTATTTTAAATTTGTCTGCAGAAATCACATAGTATGCTACTACTTTGGTTAATCATGAAAGGAACTTCATTCATATTTTTGATTCCTACGGCCGTATATAGTATTGTAGTTGGAATTGTTTGCATTTGTACTGGCCGTGGGGGTATTTTTCTATTTAGTTCAATTTTGTACACGATTTTCGTAGGTAAGTTCGATTTTTGTTTTTAAATTTTGACAAATTATAATATTGACAAATTCTTTACAGGTATATTCACCTATATATATATGGCCGTTTATTCGCTCTATTTTTATATTCGAGATGAATTACAAAATCCGAGTCAAATTGATTCAGAGGCTCAAAACTATGTTAGTAAATTAAATAGAAGATCTTTAAAATATATAGTTGCATAACAAAAGATTATTCTGCTTTATTTATTTAATAAATATAATGCATTTCCTAAAATAAATTTTACAAGTGAAGTTATTTTCAAAAATAAAGTCTTTTTTAAGAATTTCTAGGTCCGTCAAGCTGGAACCGCCACAACTGAAATTTGAAAATCTAATGATGTAATTATTAAGTTCCATTGATGGGCTAATTAAGTACCCCAATCCGGATGGAGAACTTAAATACCTTGCCCCACAAACTTGTGGTGGACCCAGCTTGACGTCAAGCTGGAACCACCACACCTCAAAACACAAAATTTCAAAAAACTAATGATACCTTATTAAGTTCCATTTTTGGGTTCGTGATTTGGCAGAACTCCAAATTAAATAGTCCATGGTTTGACCGTGAAATTAAGGTCCAAACACAAAAAATTGTGGAGACTCTATACTCGACCATTTGAAAATACGCATTACATGCAAAATGAGTAAAATTGAAAAAATTATAAATTTGTCCTTTCAACTCCCACTGGTTTGGTTTTTAGTTCTCGTTTAATAACAACTCCTACTTGTGGTGGTTCCAGCTTGACGTCAAGCTAGAACCACCACACCTTTAAACACGAAATTTCAAAAAAATTTATTTCAACTGTTTCCACCCGCTGTTTCAGTTAATGCAATAACTTTTTTAAAGACTGGCGCAAAATTTTAAACATTGCTCGTTTAAGGAATAGAACCGGTTCTAGTTAACGTAATCGTGTATTCGAGCCGCGTAAAGCTAACACGACAACTTTCGAAAAAGAAAAATCTGAGTATGCCATTAATTGCCGAATAATTGACGTAATATGCCGTGGAATCAAAGAATTTGCCACGCTACTGGATTGCTCACAATGGACAATCCTGCTAACTTTATATAAAGTTAGCATGACAGTTTTTTGTTTTTAGGCAAAAATAACTTTTGAGTATACAAATGTTGCCAAATAATTTCCGTAAATATGCCGTGATGAGAAAAAAATTGCCGTGCCCATGGTTTGCCCAAAGAGGGTAATCCTGCTAACTTTACGCGTAAAGTAAGCATGACACTTTTTTATTCTAGTCCAACAAAAATTTAAGGATGCCAGTAATTGCCGAATAATTGCCGTAATTAAGCCGTTAAGAGAAAAAAATTGCCGCGCCCTTCGTTTGCCCAAAAAGGGCAATCCAGCTAACTTACGTGTAAAGTTAGCATGACACTTTTTTAATCTTAGTCCAAAAAAAAATTTAACCCCGCCAGTATTTGGTAATTGGACTAAGAATATTAAAGTGTCATGCTAATTTTACGCGTTAAGTTAGCAGGATTGCCCTTTTTGGGCAAACCATGGGCACGTGAATTAGTGAAAAAAGTTAAAATTGATTTAGAAGTCGAACAAAAATTAATATATAAACTGGGAATAGTTGAATTTAAAACTGTAGACTTGGAAGAAAAAGTTTAGTAACAAAACTAAAACTTTTATTATATCTAAACAAAAGCCAGAAAAGTGGGACTACACTCGTGTATAAAAATGATTGGGGAGGCGAAACAAATTTAATACCAACGACTGGATCGCACAAACTTACTCTCGTAGCTAACAACTTTAACGTAGCTAAAAATTGATGAGGTACATGTATATTGATTTCATAATATTATGATATTATTAAAAAAAAAAATTATTACTATAAATTACTATAAATTTGTTATTTTAATGACTAAAAAATATAGAGACCAAAATAAAGTTTATGGAAAAAAAAATCAAAAACCATTCGAGCGTTTTTTTTTTGTTAAATTAATTTTTTACAATTAAAATTGATTGCACATTTTCAAAAATAAAATCGTGTATACAAACTCTTAGAATTTAGCCCCTTTTCAAGATATTGAATTTAAACAAAATTACAGTATTTTTTTATAAATCCAAACATTTTTGGTTGAAATCAGTTAAGACGTTAACGAGAAATTTGAAAACAAAAAAATCGGTTCTATGACAAGTAACGCTAATTATCTTTATTGGTACATTTTTCTTACCAAAACATTAATCATATTCTCAATCAGAATTCATAATTTTTATTATCAAAATCGTTAAAGCTGCTTTTGAAATAAATACATTTTTGTAAATTTGTTATAGGGCAGGTACTGTTATTTCCTGAGCAAAAAAAAATTCAATTTCCACTTACCTTAAGTCCAAAGTTTGAAGAAATTCGCTTCAGTGGCTTAGGCTGCAACGGCGAGGTACAGACAGACAGACAGATAGTTTAATTTTTTAATTTTAATTTTAATTTCGCTTAGTACAAGCACATAGTAACAATAATAGTAGTTACTTAAAACTAAATAACAATTGAGATCTTAAAGCTAAGTTGAAGAAAAAAGATGCGAATAAAAAGGTAAGAGAAAGATTATGATAGGAGAGCAAGCTTGAGAGAGGTTTTTGAGAGGTTTAATTCGAAGATTTATTTACTTTTCGAATCATTCTAGTGATAGGTTCCTTTTGGCCATACTCTGTGCGATGGAAGGGGACACAGAAAAGGGTAGTGGTCCTCAATTGACGATTACGAGTATTCGGTTTAAATTTAGCAAGTAGACCTTCATTATCAATGATACCAGTCAAAAGCTGGTGTACAAAAACTATATGGGCATTATCGCGACGTCTACTAAGAGTTTGTAAATTTATTAATTTTAGACGGGTTTCGTAAGATGGTAGATTATATGGGTCGTCCCAACAAAGGCCACGCAAGGCAAAGCGAATAAATCTACGTTGAACGGCTTCTATCCTCTGATTATGAACATGGTGGTACGGAGACCAAACTATGCAAGCGTATTCAAGAAGAGGTCTGACAAAAGTGACATACAGAGACTTAGTAACATAGGGATTTGAGAACTCTTTTGACCAGCGTTTAACGAAACCTAGAGTAGAGTTAGCTCTATTGATAATATTATCATAGTGAGCCCGAAAATTATGTTGGTTGTCGCATATAACACCAAGGTCGCGAATGGAAGTGACGATCTCAACTGGTTCATTGTCAATGAAATATTGACGTTGAGGTAAAGGAGGGCGTTTTCGGGAGTAGGTAATAGCTTGGCATTTATTCACATTCAATTCCAGAAAGTTGTATTGACACCAAATAAATAATAATAAAGAATAAAGAAAATGTTTAGGTCAGCTTGAAGTAATTGAGCATCCGCCATGCATTTAATATGTTTGGATATACGCATATCATCAGCATAGATCTGAAGGTCAGATCCTTCAAGGATAAGATCCACATCATTAATGGTCAATAAAAAAATCAGAGGACCTAAATGACTGCCTTGAGGGACCCCTGATGTTGGACAGATAGGGTCGGAGCTACAGGATCTAAAAAGAACTGTGTATTGACGATCATTTAAGTATGATTGAATCCAAGATATAAGTAAAGGTTGGAAGCCGTATGATTTAAATTTGAAGATGATGACGTTATGGGAGACTTTGTCAAATGCTTTGCTGAAGTCAGTTGCAATCGCATCGACTTCATAACCAGCTTCCAAGGAGCAAATGACATTTGATACAAACTCAGTTAGATTCGTGGTCGTTGATCTACCGCTAAGGAAGCCATGTTGCTTAGGAGAGACAAGTGGCTTACAGTGAAGGAGCAAAATATCGTAAACTATACACTCAAACATTTTGGGTATACAGGAAAGTTTGGCAATGGGTCTGTAATTAGAGATATCTTTTTTGCATCCTTTTTTATGTAAGAATCTTTCCATACTTTTGGGAACAAACCTTGAGAAGTAGAGAGTTGGAAGAGATCAGTGAGGGGTTGAGTTAGATTGGAGACGCAGTGTTTAAGAACAACAGCAGGAACCCCATCAGGACCTTATGAAAAATCATTCTTCATCGAGCGGATTTTTTTTATTACTGAAGACAGGCTTATGTTGATGGAAGTCAGTCTAGTTTGGCTACATCTGTTCATGTGTTTGAAGTAATTAATATTAACCTCAGTGTCATTAGGAGAAAATGCTTGACCGAAGAACTCGGCAAAAAGGTTCGAAATATATTTAGGATCAGAAGATGAGGAATTGTTGTATTTTAGTGTCGAAGGATAGACAGGCAGAGTTGCCGGAACCACTTTTTTTGAATTCTCTATCATCGTCATGTTAGGGAAAATTATTGTGTCAAGTTCGATTTTTTTTACGATCCCAAAACTTGCCCTATAGCTATAGTACCTATATCAGAAGTATAAATTATCATACTTTAACCTTAATATTAGTCTATTTAAATTTGTACGCCAGTGTTTAATTCTTTTTTTCACAAATTTAACTACGCTCCTAATTCACTTCTTTTTTAGATTAATTTTTTGTTTACATTTAGTCAATCTAAACAAAAATATTGCAAGTAAAAATATGATCAGGAAGTTCCTCCCAAAAAGTTCAATTAGTTAATTGGTATATTTGGTAGTTGGTCTTTTCTTTGTCTTAAACTTCTAAGGCAATAGTGTTTGCCAACACGGCCGTTGCGGTGGTGCGACCGCGATGCTTCGGTTTTGTTTCTGTGCCGCCTTTATACTGTGCAATTTATTTCTTCGCTAAAAGTGAACGTTTATCGGAGTCAAAGTATTTAAACTCTTTCCAGGGTCATCTGTTCCGCTCAGGAAAACACTCAGTAACAAATCACTAGCAGCAAGAATTTTGGAGCAAGTGCTTGTATCGAATCTGTATAGAATGCAATCGATTCATTAACAAGTTTAAAAGTTCATGTCATTCTCTTGTTATTTTACTTAGAAATGTCGTGCACTCGTTGTATTGAAAACTGGTTGGAATGGAAAAAGACGGTTGTCGAATCTATTGAATTTTGTATATGTACATACAAGATACAATATACAAACATCAACAATTTTAGAAAGCACTTTCAGAAAAGGCTTTCGCTTTCATAGTGTGATGACACCAGTGTTGTGCCATGTAGACTATAAATGTAGACTACATGATTGTCTACATATAGACAATTCAATGTAGACAATTCACAATTGTCGACACAATGTAGACAATTCGTTAAACCATTATAATTCATAATTGTTCCTTCTAAAATTTATTAAACCAAAAACAAAAATCTTAAAAAAAAGAACAAAGTTCTTCTATAATACAAAACCACAATTGTGACAACAAGAAAGTCGTGAAAAACCATTTCATCTAAATCTAAACGCATACCTATGTAGTTCTATGTTTATAAAGGCTATAGGCCCAGTTTCACAAAATCCCAAAATTCGCAGTGCACACTTGCCTGCATAAATTGCACTTAAGTGTCACTAACTCAGACTGCGAAAATTACCAAAAAGTACCAATATGCGAAACTTAAGTGCAACTTATTCTCGTAAGTGCTCACTGTGAAACTGGCCAGTTTCAAATACATATATTTTTAATTAGAGTAGGTTCACTGAATCAGCCCGTAGCGTAATGGTTAGTGCGTTCGACTGTCACGCTGGAGGTCTGGGCTCGCTTCCCAGCCTCGTCCACCTAAAAACTAAAAAGTTTTTTTTTTAGGGCTACTGCCTCTTGCGAGGAATTGACAAATCCTCCAAGAGTATCACTTGTCACGAATAAGTGCTTCTCGTCTAGCCGTTCGGAATCGGCATAAAATTTTGGGTCCCTTCCATTCATGTCGAAAGGCGCACACAGGAATGGTTGCGAGTTGTTAGTCACTAGGCCCTGGTTCTTCATGAGCCGTTGTGCCACCCGATTTATTTATTTTTTTTTTCACTGAATCACTCTACTATGGTTTATTGGTCAATTTTTAAAAATCTTTCAAAGTTTGAGGAATTTAGTAATAAAGTGATAAAATTCGACTTGCCAGTAAACCTTGAAATTTTGGTTCAGTAATCAAATCATTAACTAATAAATTACGCACATAATTTGGAGTTGTTGATTTTTTTTTTTTTCTGATTTCACTTTTTTTTTGCTAAGATATTGGGGCATTGGGAAATATGCCCCAGATAGACTGCGAATATTTCGCAGATAGACCCAGGTTTAACTAAACTACAGTTTAAGGCAATTTTGGCTGAATGATAGAGACCGATTTTAATTACAAACTGTGGTTTTATATTTTTATAAGATAATTAACTTGGTATACTACACAAAACAACTTCAAATATTTTGAATTGATAAACTTAAAAAATAGAATCAACGTCTGAAAATTTAGGTTAGGTGCCACTCTCCCTGAATGGAAAATCTGCAGTTTTCATTTTTAACCTTTATACTATATGAACTTCGAATCATATAACTCTACCGATCTTCATTTTTCTACAGAAATCGGAAGTGCTTCATAATTGATAACGATTCTAAGAGAGTTGGTGGATAGGATACCACACCCATAAACGAAAGACCTCAAATTTTCGATTTTTCTTTTGTGTAATGCACTTCAAGACCTACCGGTATACCGTATTTCATAATCCTACAGCATTCCGAAGAGCTCTTTTAATTGAAGAATGGAATAACTTCCAAAGTTTCATAGAAACAAAACATTTTGATAACAAAAAAAGCTATGAGTGATTTTAAAAAGCATTAGTTGGAAGAAGAAAACAACTCCCGGTTTTATTTCCACTCACGTGTTTTAAACTTTTATTTTAAACCAACGCAATGGCGTAAAACCCAGATAAACTTGGTAAACCAGATAATTTTATCTCGGTTGAAATTAACTGTCAACATTTGGATGGGAACAATATTCTTTAAAAATAATAATTTTATCTCACGAATTTGATGCGGAAAGTGTAGAAATAAACCTGGTACGCTGGGATAAGGCATTTGTGATGTTTAATTTTATTATTTCCCACGTTCACGCAAGTATTTATAAAAAGGTGTTCATGTAATCATCTTGCGGAAAAGTTTATTTTTCTGCAAAGTGGAAAATTATCTCGTTGCATGAATACCCTTTTTTATAAAAATATCGCACCGCGCGTAAAACCAGATATACCTGGTAAATTAGATAATTTTACCTCGTTAGAAATGAACTGTCAAAATTTGTATGGTGAAAATATTCTGCAAAACAGATAATTTTATCTCACAAATTTGTTGCGAAAAGTGCAGAAATAAACCTGATACCTGGGATAAGTCACTTGTGACGTTTGATTGGATTATTTCCTACGTTTACGCAAGTATTTTTAAGGGGGTGTTCATGTAAATATCTTGCGGAAAGTTATTTTTTTCTGGCAAGGCGGAAAATTCTCTCGTTGCATGAATACCCTTATTGTTATTATAAATTATTCAACCACTTGTCTATCGGTTGTAGCAGAACTTTTTGGAATGATTTTATTTGTGACATTTAAGTTATTGTTTACATTGTCGACACATAGGTTAGGTTAGGTTAGTGGGCTGACAGTTGATCTTGTTACCGTCACACTTAGATCAGTGTAGATCCATTGTGATACCCTGGGGATTAATCCCCATAAAAGAAACCTATGATAAATCCTATGACATAGCCCGTAGAGGGCGTCGTTACAGTTCTTACAAGCTGAAGCTTGGAAAAGTCGTTTACAAATTGATTGAAGGAGTGTCAGTCGCTGCGTAAATACCGGGTTGAGGATAGGTTGACGCACCATTGTCTTTTAAGGGCGTGTCCCTTTCCTTTACCCTCACTGGATTGATCAACCCCACACCAGACCCGTAGGAGCAGTAGCTCCATGCAATGTCTGGCGCTGGGTTCGATAATTCAGTGTTTGGTGCCAGCGACTGCGCAGTTAGGTCAGATAAGGATAGTCCGTCGACACAATCACCGGGCAAAGGAGAGGCCAGCCCACCATAGTGTTTTTAGAGCGTGAACCTCTCCATTGACCCCAACAGGTAAATCATTCCTCCGCCAGGCACGAAGGAGCAGTGGCTCCATGCAACGTCTGGCGGGTAAGTTTGATAAATCAGTGGTTGGTGTATGTGGTAGCTTTGTTAAGTTGGTCCCATTAAGGTGTTGGAGAAGTGTCTGTTTGCGTATAATCACCGGGTTGTGGAGAGGTTAACGCACCGTTGTCTTTTAAGGGCGTGATCTCTACCTCTACCCCCTCTGAATAGATCATCCACTCACCAGGCCCGTAGGAGCAGTGGTTCCATTCAACGTCTGGTGAGTGAGTTTGATAGATTAGTGGTTGGTGTCTGCGTCTACCCCGTTCTGTCATATAAACCTACGTCGTCGGCACAATCACCGGGTTTAGGAGAGACCAACGTATCACTGTCCTTTAAGGGCGTGATCCCCCCTACCCCCACCGGCTAAATCATCCCCCCACCGAGCCTTTAGGAGCAGTGGCTCCGTGCAGCGTCTGGTGGATGAGTTTGAAAGATCAGTGGTTGGTGTATGTGTCTGCCTAGTTAACTCGGTGAAGCTACATATCAAGGTATTGAAGAATTAAGAATTAAGTTAAACACACCATTGTCTTCTTAGATTGTCGACACATTGTCTACATTGTCTACATTTTCGACATTGTCGACCGATCGTCTACGTTGAAATGTAGACAACTAAAGTCGACACGTAGAGGAACAACACTGGATGACACCCGAAAAGTGCTTTCAGATTTGCTTTCTTAAAAGTAAAAAGTCGCTTTCAATAAGAACTTTCCTTTTATAGTGTGACTGCCCTATCAAAGTACATTTAAGAAAATTTAAAAATTTGTGAAAGCACTTTCCATTCAGTGTTTGATGGCACCATTATCGCAGTTATATATAATATCTACATACCACACAAACTGAGAAAGTCATTTGTGGAAATCGTTTAATTTGTGTCAAAACAAAAACTGTTTTGATTCAATCGCCAACTGTCGAACAATAGGCGTTTTCCTCTTTAGCTTCGAGCAGAGCTTGGAGCAGAGCTTGAGCGATTTCAGCTAGCTCTGAGCAGAGTATGATCATAGATCTCCGATCTAATTTTGAAACACACCTTTGCAATGAACTGCGATATAATGGAATGGCAAAAACTATAGCCTAAAAGATTCTACACAAAACAGCAATTGATTTACAGCAAAAAAAAAAAAAACTTTTTAAACTCAGTATAAGTGCGCCCCAACTCAGGGAATCTTAAATGCGCCACCGTTTCATACCATCATTTGAATGTATGTTGTGTTGGTATTTATCCAAAATTTCTGCTAGTTTATTATTCTTGTTGATCGTTGATCATGATCAGTTCTGCTTCTTAAGACCTTAAATAAAGTTATCGTGTTTCTCACTGCGGTTTAAGTTTTGGCTTGGTTAGTTATACTTAAATGAATATTAAATTATTTAAAAAGATTTCGATATTGAAGTAAATTTTCAAATAAAACTGATTTCTTTTCGAAAACTGCAACAAACATAAATTTAATTATAAAATTGACTTTTTTTAATTTCTAAATATTTCAAGAAACAATTTGGTGAAGAAAAATAAGAAATAATGTGAGCTTGATTATAATTTTTAGTTCTCTTAAGATAAATAACAAAACGTGATCGAAGTGATTAAGTGAAGAGAATACAAAAAATTTTATTTGCATTTGGGTACAACAATATTTATTAGTAAATTAGTAGTGAGACCGCAAAAAGAAAAATAAAGTGAATCAAATATAATCAAATATAATCAAGATACACGATATATAGGTAGAACATTTTGATGAACACCACGATTATTTTCAAGCCATTTTCAGTGGGTCAGCGTCTCAGCGAATACAAAACATATTTCCAATGGAGGCAACTTGTTTTTTAGAGCCAGTTATACGTTTAGCTATGTACAGTAGGTACATATGTGTATTTTTTTAGTTTTAATTTATTTTGTTGGTTTAAATTCCCGATT
Source organism: Melangyna quadrimaculata (assembly GCA_949320155.1). NCBI lineage: Eukaryota > Metazoa > Arthropoda > Insecta > Diptera > Syrphidae > Melangyna > Melangyna quadrimaculata. The sequence goes on from OX439485.1 coordinate 13,179,231, forward strand.
TTGAGACACATTGCAAAGAAAAAACCAGTCAGTATGATTTTTTAAATGTTAATGATCATTTGTATCTTAACTGATCATTTAAATATTATAAGTCACTGCAGGTTGACGGCTAAAGTAAGAAATAAAGTTATCCACGAAACAAAAAACTACATCTATTTTCTCATGTGAATGATTTTTGAGGAAAACAAAATGTTTGAGGATTCAATTTTTTTTATCGAACTGCAAACCAACCTTAAGAGAAAAAGCCATACTCACCATACATTTTTCTGGCGCAAAACAATGTCGCCGACATTTCTTTTACTATAATTAATTAACCCTAGTTTACATCCTGGGGTGTGATACACCCCAGACGACTTTTAAATGCTTGTAACTTTTTTGAAAATCAGTTTTTCGACTTGGGATAAAAAATCAGTGAACAAAATTCTTTTTTCTGAATATTTTTCTTCTTTATTTTATCAAAGAGCTTCAACTTGATTTTTTGGAAATTTCGTGTGAAAAAAGGTCGTCCACACTTGCCTGGGGTATGTTACACCCCAATGATCAAAATGTGAAATAAATCAATTTTTGTAATGATTATTTTATTTTTCATGAATTATAAGTAAATTATAATTAACATTTCGATGCGTAATACTACGTTTCCACCAACCACTAAACCGAGATTTAGGTAATGAGATTTTTTTGGTGGTTCCACTGCACAAGAAGAGGATTATGGCAAAACATTCAAGTGGTGTTTCATTTTTTTGATATGAAGTGGAAGTGAGATAGATAGTTTTTGTTTACATTTCCATCTGTCAATAAACGAAAATAGGTCGGTTCCACAATTATTCTTCGAAAAAAAAGTTTGTTTGATTTGACAAACTAATGTTTTCAAGTAGATTTGAATGAGTTTTATTTGAAATCTTCATTTGAGGAGATTAAAATTTGTATGGTAAATCTTGTAGATTTCAAGGAGATTTGTGATAATCTTGCTAAATCTCGGTTTAGTGTCTGGTGGAAACGTAGTATAACATTATTCTGGTATAGATGAAGTTCTGGGAGACATTTAGTACAAACTGTATTGATGTGGCGATGACAAATGTGTTTTTCACAAACATGGCAAGTTGATCTCGATTTCCTGTCGTCTTCTCTCGGACAAAGGTGGCATCTGGCCTGAAAATAAAAAGCTTTTTAGAAATGTTTTGTTTTTTTTTTATAATAAGCAAAACCTATTTTCGTGGAAGCTTATCGTCAACTGAACGAAAAACTTGCGATTGTCTTCCCATAGTGCGGAGAGCATCAAGACTAACTTTGGATAACCTTTATCCATAGAAGGATGCAAACGGTCATCCAACTCCATTTCCATCAATTCTTCTGCAAGTGGGATAAGCTTTTCGTTTCTAAATAACTTCATATTTCTTGAAGGAGGGTTAAAATGGCGAAAAATAATAACTGTGGCTAAAGCTGAAACATCCAACAAATTTTAAAATACAATCATGGGCCACCGATTGGTTTGACAAGAACATGAATATAAAGATACCATTTGGTCAAACACGTAGTAGGCCGTAGCGTAATGGTTAGTGCGTTCGACTGTCACGCTGGAGGTCTGGGATCTAAACTAAAACAAATTATACATTTAAAAAGTTCTTTAACTTTTAACATTTATGTTAGAAAACAATATTTTCATACTTTCTTTTTGATAAATTCCAAAGTTTTTTGCACTTCTCTACAAAATCGCTTTAAATTTTGCCGAACAATACACGTGTTCATAAACAGTAACAATTCCAAAGTCAACTCGATTGGAAAAAAAAACGTTTACAGTGCACCAGAACATTAATTTAAACAATAAGACGCGCTTAAAACTTTTGGGGTGTAACACACCCCAGGCAAGAAAACTAGTAAGTTTTTTGGGGCTGTAAACTAGGGTTAAAATTATTTGTTCATGTCATAATCTTCATTTTGGTATCAATATGGTATTAACATAATTATGGTATTTAACATAACCATCTTATTTTTCATATACATATGCTTCAATTGAACATGTGATGATGATGACCAGTTGAGGGACAATCACGAGCTTCAAAAAACGCAACAAAATCTAAAAAGGTGGAATATTTATGTCTATAAAGGAGAATGGGGAAAGATGTATGGAGAGCTGGCCCAGCTCCAATAACACCGGCATTTATATCATATTATACAGGGTGATTTACCTAAGGTGTGACAAAAAATGTCAAGACAAGAAAAAAATCTTATGGTAGGAGGAAGGCTCTATTACACCCCTCCTATACTATTTTTTTCCTACTGAAAACTTAATATATTGTCCAAACTAGACAGAAATTTGGCACTTTTCCAGCCGGGTATTGGAGCTGGGCCAGATTTGGCCATTGTCCTTTCTGTTCTTTATAAAAAAAAAAAATGTATTATTACAGACACAAATTTCATTTCAGTAATTTCAGTCAAATATCCAAAAACAAAAGAAACGAAGATGAAGAAATTTAGAAAAAAATTTTTTTTTTCGATATGCATCATTATTCCAACTTTTAAAGAGTCTTCTGTTTAAAAAAAAAAGCACGACTTGCTCTTACTCTTGTAGCTAACAAATAGAATGGCCTCGTTCACTAACCAATTCGAAGCAATCCGGATTGGTTTGTGTTGTTGTAATCCCCGGGAAAAAGCAGCTGATGATAAAACAGCAGTTCTCAAAAAATAAATCTCAACCTATCCCAAAACTTCTCGTATAACTCAGCTATCTGAATAGAAATTTCAACAACAGATGACTTCAAATTTAAGTTTTGCGTTGAATTGTGTGCTAAGTTAACATATCCGGTTCATGTCGTTCACAAACTTATACGGATACTTGAGTATTCGAGATAACATATATCTCAGTGCAACGGGAACGAGGGCAGTGTTCCTAGACATTTTTTTTTTGTATAATTAACACTCACTCAAGGGATTATGACTACCCTTTAAATGTTGGTTTTACACAGTAAGAGCATTTAGGAAACAGTAGGAGGATTGAGAAGGAGAAACCGATGTACATTCGTCTTAAATGTCTGGACATTGAAATGGGGAGGAAAAATAGAGTCGGTTAAGGAATTCCACATTCGTGTCGTACGGCAAAAGAAAGAATCTGTGTACTTAACTGTACGAAATTTGGCTCAAAGGTAAATCGATGCTCATTCCCAGCGGCACGAGTATTACGGTGCAATTTTTTTAATGGGGGAATGTAACTCGCTATTTCACTAGAACATTGTTTAAAGAAGTAGCGATAAAATAGAGATAGGCAAGAGACGTTTCGACGATGTTCCAGCGAACCAATTGTTTCGGAAATTGCTCTGTCACTTATCAGCCTTAAAGCTCTTCTCTGAGTAATGTCTAGTAGATGTTTTTGATGCACCAGATAAGATATGAGAGCTGTACTCCAGTTTCGGACGTATGTATGTAGGCCTTATGAATTGTGGCCCGATCAGAGGGGGAAAAAAGTCTTAGGAAACCTAAGCATTTGGCCGCATTTTTAGTAATATCTAATATGTGGTCATTCCACAAAAGGTGGTCAGTTATACACATACCAAGAATTGACAGATTTTCTGTTTCCACGATGCACGCGCCATCCACGAGCAATGGTATTGGGGAAATATTCCGCTTTAAGGACAAACAACAGCTCTGAGTCTTAGAAGCATTAAATTCAACACGATTTTTAATACCCCATCTAACGATGCCAGTTAGGAATTAAAGGAGCTCAACATATTTTGCCGTTACAGTTCCACATTCGAAGAACAATAAATTGAACCAGGAAATGAATATTAAAACCTGAGGTTGCTGTCATCAGCAAAACAGTTAAGTGGATTAGTAATTTCGAAAAAAAGATCATTTATCAAAATGAGAAAAAGAGTAGGAGACAAAACAGAGCCTTGAGGGACACCAGCATTTATTTTACGAACTTCAGACTTGAATCCATCGAAAACAAACTGAATTGAACGGTCTGAGAGGTAATTACTAATCCAACAAATAAGAGATACATCAATACTAAACGCACTGATTTTTGATAAAAGACCAGAATACCAGACTCTATTGAATGCCATAGAAATATCAAGCGCAATAATCTTACTTTCCCCAAAACGATGCAAGGATGGGTTCCACTTTTCAGTGAGATATGCCATCAAATCACCAGTGGATCTATTACTGCGAAAACCATATCATTAAAAAGATTATGTTCTTCAAGATATATCTTATGCTGTCGATTATCAGTGTTTCCATGACCTTGGCCAAAAGAGACGTCATAGTGCGATTGGCCGATAATTAGAGGGTGAAGAAGATGCGCTTTTTTGGGGACTGGTTGGACGAACGCTGTTTTCCAACTCTTCGGGAAGTATCCTGTAGAATAGGAAAGATAGAAAAGTTTGCGCAGTAGTTTTGCCAATGTGGAAGAACATCTCTTCAGGATTTGTGAATATCGAGATCTTTTAATATTCTTGCAACTGCTCGGTTGCGAATATAAATTGTTCTCATTGAAAAGTTTACATTTTCAAGAACCGGTGGATTCATGCCGCAATCGGGCAAAGAAGAATTTGCTGCAAATAGTTCTACAAACAAATTAGCCTTATCAATGGAACTAACAACAGGGTTATCATTGCAGATGAGCGTGGGAACCGACGAAGAGGTGGAATTTTTAGTTTTCTTTCCGAAAGACCAAAAGTTTCTACTGCCTTTAGGACACTGGATTATTTATTGTCTTATTTTTTGTTTGTGAAAGAATTCGGTTCCTTGGATCCAAGCGTTACAAACATTCCTTGCTTGCTTGAACTTAATGTCGGTTCCCTGAGAAGGGTTGGCTTTGTATGTTCGGAAGCACAACTCTCTCACCGTTATCACTTTTTTGCAGCTGCCATCAAGCCAAGAGTTTTCTGTTGGCTTTAAACTCTTTGATCTATGAGGAACAAAAATTTTCAAACCATTTATGATTATGTTTGTTATCTAGTCAGCACATGCATCCACGTCCCTATCGAGAAAGCTTATCGACCAGTTAAAGTTTCGGAAAAAGTTTTTGAGACCATCCCATCGGCTTTCTCATATTGATATACTACTCTTTTTGGGATTTTTTCTTTAACTGGGGCTTTGGAACATGGAAACAAAGCTGATACAACAGAATGGTCTGACGTACCTAAGGGCGTTAATACACTTACTGTATATTTTTCAGGGTTAGAGGTGAGGAATAAGTCAAGGGTATTAGGAGATTGGCCAGCAACATCTGGAATTCGCGTTGGCTCATTTACAAGTTAAGTGAGATGGTTAAATTCAGAAAAGATTTCTACATAAACACCTGCTGGTGTTGACTGGCCTGAATATCGAAGCCAATTGGGATTATGCACGTTAAAATCGCCCGTAATAACGATTTCGGTGCTTGAATTATGGGAAATGATATGGCTTGTATGGAATCCGACAGCGCAACAAATTGGTTCATAGTTGGGTTACTATCTTAATTTGGACTTCGATACAAGAAACAATTAATGGTTCGATACATTTTTTAGGTTCGATAATTATTTTGAAATATTTGATTTCATATTTAAAAAACACAGTCAAAGTCAACAAAATGTTTTTCCTTTGATTTCATTTTTGTTTGAAAAAAGAAATTAACAAATTTTAAATGCAATATTTTTAGACTGATTAAGAAGGCCGGAATCCAAAATTATAACAAAATCAACCAAGCCATTGATGGCAATTTGCTCAAAAAACTCAAAGCTTTATTTCTTTTAATCGCATTTTTGGCAAAAAACTGGTTTGCAATACTATTGAAATTGATCTAGAAATTACATGTACTAGAAAGTCGAAAACATGGCAAATAGAAATTGTTTATTCTTCAAAACTAGGGTATACTTTAAAAAAAAAAACACACGCAAATTTTCGAGAACCGTTTTCGAGAAAAATAAAAAAACTTTTCTTAATGGGTTTTCAACATTTGTATGATATTATTTTATAAAGTGTTAAAAATTACGTAATTAGAAATTACAAACAAATTACCAAATTTCGAAATATTGAGTTTTCAAAAACAAAATTGAAAACAGTTGTTCAAAAATTTAAACTTTTTTGAATTTTTTTCGAGAAATTCATATACAAACAAATGTTAGAGATATTCCTTCTATTTATAACCATTTTTCAAAAAAAAAAAAATATTGGTCCAAAGTAGTTTTTTCTCAATTGAGAAAAAAAAACAACTCTCACCAATTCCTTAAGATTATTTTAAGAAAAATAAAAACTAATAAGAAAATATCAATTTACAGTGAACTAACTAAAGAACCATCCCAAAATGGCCGTTGTTATAAAGCGCTTTTTATGCTTGGACCTGCCAACTGCTGGTCTAGTCATAGGATATATCGGAGCTTTTTTCGGAATAATAGAATTAATTGAGATACTTTTAAGTTTCTTTAATTTAGACGATTTATACGATCAATATCAATACCACAAGGAAAGTCTGCCTGATTCAGAATTTAAATCGAGTAAGAGAATTATTAGAAACATAATAAATGAAATTCTAAATTAAATAATTTAAATATTCTATTTTTTAGTATTTATGCAAGTTGCACCGTACGTGTTGATGGTAATATTTGTTTTATCACTTGTGGACTTGATATCAGCGATCTTGTTGATTTTAGGAATTAAAAAGGTTTTTAATTTCAGTTTTTTTTTTCTTTTAATTAACAAAAATAATATTTATTTATTCAATTTGTTCAATATAGAAATCAGAGAGGATGCTTTTACCTTGGTTAGTCATTAAAGGAATTGCATTAGCAATTTGTATTCCCATCACCTCATTGGGTTTCTTATTTGCAATTGTATCTATTTGTATTGGTTATGGAGTTATGGTACTGTTAAATTCGTTGTTGACGTTGATTTTAGTAGGTAAGATCGATTTTATAAAAATAGTTTGTTTTTGGAAATATTAACCATAAATATACTTTGATTTATTATCCACAGGTCTATGCAGCTACATATATATGGTTATTTATTCACTTTATTATTTTATTCGAGATGAAGTACGAAACTCGGCTCGATTTGATTCAGAAGTACAACAATATCCCAACATACAGTATACTAAAACTTAAAAATCTTCTTGGAATCGAACATTATCTAGAAACTAAACTAAGTAATTTTCACATTATATTGATATTTTTTTCTTTTAATGAAGGTTATTACCAGATTCCAAAGAGGTTAAATTGAAATTTGTTTTATTGCCAAAAATTACGGTACCTGTCATACAACGGTTATGACAAAATATATTTAGCTCGAAAACGGCTCTAACCAATCTAAACTAATTTTAAATAACTTTTAAGGTTATGGTCAATATTGTGGTAAGCAATAGTAATTTATTACTATATTTAATTTCATTTAAAAATTTTCAATAACGGTTATTAAAGGTACCTGTCATATAACCGAATTTTTATTTTCAAATGTCTCGCTAACGGCTTCTCCAATCTCGAGCGTCAATTTCTTGCTACGTAAAAGTTGTCTGCTATTGGCACATAGAGTCACGGCACCTAGCAGTTAGCGCGTGAAACTACAAATGGCGATAGTTTTATTTTCGTTTTGACATTCAATGTAGGTATTCCCCTTTCCCCAAATGAAATATGTAAACAAACGTGTTTTGTTGTTGTCATTTTCCAAAATGGTTGCAAGGCATCATTCAAAACGATATCATGTGCGTAGTCAGAAAGGAGTTTAAGGGACTAGAGTTTCTTATGGATTTAAATGAAACATTATATTTTTACTTTTTATTAACAGTAAAGGAAGAAGTAGAAATATCAGACGTCCACTTAATTGGGTGTATGAAAAAAAGCGTATACCAGGAAATTATGTGTTGCACCCATAATTGCGGTTTAATACTTTTCGATTTGTTTCATTCATTTTTGCTTTCGTAAATGTAGTATTATAACAGATAAAAGTTCTCACTTTAGTAAATGTGATAAGCCAGGGAAAATTAATTTTCCAAATTACCAAAAGGAGTCACCCATAATGCACTTAAGTGATATAAATCTTCATTTTCTTTTTTGTATTAGGTGGAGCTCTGATTGTAAAGTAAAAGTCTGAAATTATTGGTGCACCATTTGTTCGCTTCTTTTAAGCAACCAATAAGTGGCCCTCTGAGAATTATTGTTCAACCTTAATAGCTCATTATGTCAACGTGACAAAGCTTAGCAGTTATGTTAGATTTAGATTAGATTAGGTTTTATTTCTATAATTATGATATTCACATATGTACATATTTAACAATAATAAAGCATGGCTATTTGCCGTCTGCCTGATTGACAACTTTCTCTAAACTTATATTTATACAATTATTTATTTTTAAAAATTTCCTTTTATGATTCTGTTTCTATAAGATAATGCTATTTAACAATATTTGTGAGTATAGGAATTTCAATTTCATTAAGATGATGTATTATAAGCTCTTCTGACAGAAAATCACACCCAAAGATATGTCTTCTTGTTTCTCGAAGAACAGGACATCTACCCAAAAAATGAAAAATGTTCTCTCTTTCGCCCATATTACACAATTCGCACAGCAAGGGCAACACTTCCCGATGCGGAATGAAGTTGAGATTGAGGAGTTCACCTCTTAATCTAAATATCATTGATATTTGATCTATCGTGTAGTCATCACGGAAGTAATTGTTATGGTTTAGGTTGTTGTTCAGCTTACTATATGTAATTCTGTAGATGGATTCTTCTGCTACGGCTGCAAACTCCCATCTAAATCGATCATCCATTATAGAAATAAGCTGATACAGAGAGAGTTTCCACATTAAAATTTAAAAATTGGAAGTTTTCACTTCTTCGGCTTTTTTGGTCATTATAGTTAATTAATGAAAGATGTTCATTAGATTTCCCAACGTTTCGACTGAGTTTTCAGTCTTCTTCAGGGGCACGTTATTAAACAATGAAATTAAAAATAAGATAAAACATTTGTATGTATACATTTGGTTATTATGGTTTTACACTTACAGGTATTATCAACAAAAAATTATTTTTAATTTTTACATTTAAATAAAAAATTTAAAAAAAATTTAAAAATTGAAAAAACAAAATTGTTTAAGTAGGTACGATTACCACTTCTTAGTAAGAAGCTTAGTCAACAAAACTGCTTATTATTTAAAGATAAAAGAAAGATATACACGGAAAAGAAGAAAATTATTTTAGTATGTATGTGTAAATTTATAGTGGTTATGTAGAGACTAGAGAACAATAAACCGATGAAATACATTGTGTGTCTTGCTTCCTGTTCATATTATTTTTGTTATTTAAAATGTGTAATGTTTCTAAAGTGTATCGTTTTGATGTTTGTTTTTCAGTTTGAAGTATTTGTGTATTTTTAAAATCTGGAGCATGGTTTTTTTCTATACTATGACTGGCAAGAGCTGTTTTTTGGGAATTTTTCGATTTTATATCCGATTTGTGATTTGAGATCCTCTGTTTTAAAAGTTGTTTTGTTGTGCCAATATAACAAAGCCCACAGTTTTCTGTTTAGTTGCCTAGACAATCGATCTTATAAACGACGTCTGTGCATTGATCCTTTTCACTTTTTTTGGTCAGTTTTGTGAACAGAGTGTTGAGTGTTTGGTTGGATTTAAAAGCAATGTTGACATCTTTAGCCTTATCACCGATGGTTTTCTTAAAACTTTCAGCAAGCTTCGGCACGTAAACCAAACTTTTAAAGAAGCCTGTTCTCTCATTTTTATTGTTTTGTTGGTGATAAGTATGGTGTTGTTCAAAGAATTCTCGGATCATATTTGGTGGATATCCATTATCCATCAGAATCTTGGTGACTTTATCTTTATTGGCGGGATGGAATTTTTTGTCACTGATTGTGAAAACTTTATTAACAAGGTTAGAAGCCGTATTCACTATAATGTGTTTAGCTTGATTTGAACGGAAATTGACAATTCTGCCGGATGCCGTCTCTTTTTGATGCCAGTCAAAGGAAAGATGATTTCTCTCACGGTGTATTTTCACGTCCAAAAATGCAATCGTCCTATTTTCTTCGTTCTCCACCGTAAATTGGATTTTGGGGTTGAATGCATTAAGACATTCGAACACTTTTTTAATCTCTCCCTTTTCCATTATCGCAAATATGTCATCAACGTATTTGGTGATGAATTTTGGCGGATTTATTGATTTGAACGATTCTTCTAACAAAAAATCTAAAACGAGGTCGGCGATGGTGGGTGAAAGTGGATTGCCCATTGGTACTCCATGTATTTGTTTGTATATGTTGCCGTTGTATTGAAAAAGGTTGTTATCTTTCAAACAAAAGTCAAACATTTCTAAAAACTTCTTTAAACTAAGACTGGTATTTTCACTGATAATATTCCACTTTTTCTTAATAATGTTGATGGCAACATGCACTGGAATATTGGTAAAAAGTGACACCGCGTCGAAGGAAACTAAGACGTCATGTTCACTTAATTTCAATTTTTTTGTTTTTTCAATGAACTCGAATGAATTTTTTACAGTGTACTCTGAGTTGTGAGTAACACAATGTAAGATTCTCCCTATGTATTTTGATAGTTCATAACACGGGACTTTCATAGACGATACAATGGGTCTCAGTGGTAAATTTGGCTTGTGGATTTTTGGCAGTCCATAGATGGAAGGGAGCTGAGCGGTGTATGTTGTCATGTTTTGCTTTTCTTTATCGGTTATTAATTTGTTTGTGTGGAGGTACTTTACAAATTCGTTGTTTTTGTTTTGAAGAGATGAAATTGGATTATTTCGTATTCCTCTGTAGACAGAACGGTCTGACAACAGGTCTAGCATTTTATCTTCGTACTCGCTTTTGTTCATAGCTACAGTGACATTGCCTTTATCAGCTGTGACGATGATAATGTCTTTATTTCGTTTTAAGAAAGTAACTGTCTCTTTTCTAACTTTTGATACATATTTGGCAAATTGATCGTTGTTGTTATTTCTTTGAAACGAGTGAATCATATTGCTATATTTTGATCTCATCAATTCCTGTTCTCTTTCATCCTCAATATTCCTTATTACCTCTTCGCCATCAGCTATGAGTTGAAAAAGGGGGAAGTTGTCTCTTTCTATCGGTAGAGCAAACTTTTTGCCCAGTGATAGAAGCCACCTAGTCTCCAGTGGAAATTCGATGGAACTTTTATTTACGAACCACTTTTCGTGCATAATGATGTTCAAGGAACTCCACAGCGATGATTTTAGATTTTCTATTTTCTGTGTGTTCGATCGTTGTTTTTTTGCATAAAAATTCTTGTAGACTTGTTTTTGTTTTGAAGTGTATTGTTTATATTCAGCTCTCGATAGTTCATCTTTTATACGTTTGTCAATCAATCTGAGTGTGTTCTCCGTTGTTTTTATTAGGTGGCACATTTCAGTGATTTCAATATTGAGAACCTTTTGATGAAATTTTTGTTCTATTTTATTGTAAGACTTTTGAGAATGAATATTTTTCAATAGACGTTTAGTCGAGTTGGTAGAATGTTTTATGTGGTTAGGAATCAGTCCATAATCTCTACATGTTAGTAAGAATATTCTATTTTGTTTCTGTTTTGCTAGTTTCTTTTGAAGTTTGCTGTATTGTTTTAAATGTATGCATACATGTTCCCCGTATTTATACTTGATGTGTTGGTAGTAGTTATTCATGGTTTAACATTAAGTACTCATACGGTGCAACATATATATTAGCATTTTCCGCTAGCTCTATCCAATCTCTAAACCAACTCGATTGACTATTTATCGTCTGAAGTGCTGCTTCAGACGCTCATCAGACATTTTGAGATCGTTACATATGTAGTCAACTTGCAACTTAAGGATTTTAATAAGCAGAGGCGATATACCGGTTTTCAGCATAAGCATATAGCTCGGAGTTATGTTCATAGCGTTATTTGGGACAAAAATAACTCTTATCCTCCATTACAACACAAGATTAGCGCTCTTTTAAAGTGAACTCTTCTCAACTTCTCAAAAATAGAAGTTATTACGAGTGATCGAGCATGACGTTAAATGCATAACTCGCCTCTTTTGTAAACTAAGAAACAATATTTACATTTATAAACTTCAAACCCGAAACAAAATTCTGTGTAAATAATTATTATTCCTTTTCGTGACCTTTTTTTTTAAATAATATTTAAATCCTAAGTGAGCTTTAGGTCTATGTTGAAAATAGATATTGAAAAATATTATTTTTAACGATTTTGCTTCACAAGATTTTTATTAAAATAACTTCATTTTACAAACAAACACGTTTTATAATAATAATGGCTACGCCTCTGCCTTTCTCTTTTTCTAATCGAGTACTTTTGTTTAGGGCTGGCCACGAGACGTGAAAAGTCTCGGTCACGATCTCAGTCTTGCATGATGAGACCGGGACTAGACGAGACTGCCTTTTAAGCAACCGAGACGAGACCGAAATTTACAGAGCCTAATAAATTAAAAAATCCAATTTCAGTTAAATATTATTTTCTTCTGTACATATTCAAACTATAATCGAAAATATTTCGTTCCAATAATCAACAGGTTGTCCGGAAATCGTATTTTTCGGAGACGAGGCCGAGACGAGACTTAATTATACGGGACCGACGCGAGACCGAGACGAGACTGAAAATTTTCGATTTTAACGAGCCCGAGACAAGGCTTACAAAAGTCTCGCAGAGTCTCGTCTCGTGGCCTACTTTTGTTGTTGTTTCTGGTTATAAAAGTGTTTTTTACATTTTTCATTTACAAAGCAAAGCATTTTAACTAACTTTTCTATTATATTTTCGATTTGGTTTATAAGCTTAAACATTTTTTTGATTCTATTTCAATCATAATATGGATGGATACCCATTCATATAAAATAATTTGGTAAAACTAATTTTCTCTTATGGGAAATACATTAAACGTCGAACCGAAAAGAAATCTATCGCCATTTGTAGCTTAACGCACTGAGATGCAGGTGTGGTGTGGAAAGCAACTTACCATGTGTCAATAAGTACTGCTTTCTCACAAAATGAAACGGCAGCCCTGCTGAGTTAGAAGAGATACATACATATATTACAGGTTATATCACTAGCGTTTTCATTTTTGTTCAGTTCTGCGCATGTTGTCAAAATCAATAGTAAAAAAATTGAATTTCAAACAATCACCACAAATTTGTTTTTGTTTACAGTGCACAAGGGTAGCCATCTTGAAATTCGACAATCTGCGCCTGATAATAGGCGTTTTTCTTTTTTTGTTCAGAGCAGAGCCTGAACTGTCAAACAAAAAATTGTGTTTCTTTTTTACCTCTGAACGTTCAGAGCTTCAAATTTGTGTTTCTTTTTTAGTTCTGAACGTGTTCTGAGCTTGTTCAGAGCGCGCTCTATGAGCTCAGAATAAAATAACTGAGCAGACCGAGTTGAATGCTGAACACAAGCATTTGATAGGTGAAATTGCAAAAAAAGTGACAGTTTAGTGTTCAGGTGTGTTTCAAAAATAATTCTGAGCGCTCAGAACCAGAACACGCTTTGTTCAGAGGATGTTCAGAGCATGCTCGATATGCTCGGACTCTGTTCAGAACTCTTTTCTGAGATAAAAAAGAAAAACGCCTAATACCTTAGATACTATGTGTAATGTTCTGTGGGTGTGGACGTGTGGAGTGGCGGTAACGGTTAAGCTCAAGCATTTAGGCCTAATTTATTCACTCAAAGTTGAATATAACTTTGGGATTTTTACAGTCAACTTGAGAAATAGTTTTCATTCACTCTAAGTTGACAATTTCAACTTTTGATTTTCTACGCTATAGTTGATCAACTTTGGATTTTATCAACTCCACGGAATATAAAAAGTTAGCGAGCAAAGTTGGGATTTTTATTCATTCCTGTCTATTCATTCTATCACTATTCAGTTCTCGACCGATCACCGAAATCAAGCATTGTTGGGTGAGTTTGTAGGTACTAAAATGGCGGCCCGCATGAATTGTTTGGTTTCATATTTTTATTTTATAATTGAAATTTGTTTATAAAAATGGTGCCTTCCCCCCACAAAAAACTAGAACAGGTATACAATTTCAATAAACATCGCTTCAGCATCGTGTTCCCTGTTATATACGGAATGATTTGCTGGTCTTGTGATGTTTAAGTAGTGGACGACGATTTCGCCGGACAAGTGTAAAAACATACTCATGAACATGGATCCATTCATGATGCCATTTCACAATAACAGTTCTTACGTTTCATGGAGTTGTTGATCTTTGTTGGCGTTTCCTGTTTGACCCTGCATTATTCTTCTCTGTGAAAATTTGTGTTTCTTCCTTTATAATTTAATTTTAGGAAAACAAAGTAGTAGGAACAGATTATAGTGTGTGAAAACTCACCTCTTATTGCTAGATATATGTACATTTACCCTAAAAATTAAATTTGTACCTAATCGGTTTTGTAGAGCTTTCAATTTTGCTTAATATTCTTTTGATTCGGCGCTTCACAGGGAATGAAAAATCCATTGCAATTATTCGGAATAATTATTAAAAATGCAAAATTATTCTAAAGCAAAACAAAAGTTGAGAATGACGTCATGTGCGTCATGTGTCACAAATATCCCAAAGATATTTTAGAAACTGCAGGTTGGTCAACTTTTGAATTTCAACTCTGGAGTTCAGATTCGAAGTAGTGAATAAAAGCATTTTTCAACTTTCAGTTCAACTTCGTATTTGATGTCAACTTGTAAGTTGGCCAACTTTTGAGTTTTCAGCAAGTTGAGCAATAGTGAATAAATTCAGCCTTAGTGTGTAAGACTGTAGAAGTGTATTTAGATGATGTAAAGTATAGAAAAGGAATTTATTTTATTTCACCCAAACTTTTTTTCTCTTAATTTTGTTTGATCGTTCTCGTTCATCGGTGTGGCCAATAAGTTTAAGTCAGTTCAATTTCTCAATCACGTTTGACACATCGGTTTCTGGCTCGTGGAGAATCGAGTAGTATTCCCAAAAATTGTAAATTGTATTGTTAGATATCTTTTTAAAGAAATAAATTTACCGTAGAAACATAATATGTAGGTGCATTTCAAGTGAAACTAATTTCTTTATTAAATGTGACTCAAACAATTTGCGTATACAATTTAATACCAAATTTTTTGTCCGGGTGTGAATTGATTCTGTAGCTACAATCATATGTATATAGTTCGAAATAATAAACAAAATATTGTTTCTATTTTGAATGTTTAAACATCAAGGAATAAACAACAAAAGAAAAAGCAAACCTACATAATGTATAATATGTATGTTATTACGAAAAAAAGATTAATAAAATAATACTCTGTACGGCATTTTTATTGCAAAAGTAATTAAACCTGCGGTGTGTAAACTGAAGAAGAATTCAAAATTTTAGTTTAGATACCTATTTAGATATCTACACCTACACCACATACCTAAATTGTTTTTTTCTTTTTTTTTTCGCATTCTGAAATAAAATCTGAAATGGAATGGTTAATTTGCTTGTGCTCAATTCAGAAGTTTTTAGTTTTATATTGGTGATCCGATAGTTTGAGTTGTTAGCCGGTTCCGTTTTTAAGTTTGAATCTACATAATGTATATCGTTTTTGCGAAAAAGAAGAAGACAGACTAGAGAATAGTAAATATGTTTGTGCCTATGTCTACCAGAGATGATAATGTACTACATATGTAGTATATCTACTTCATTAATTTATTTTATGCATTTACTACGTAGCAACTACGTGAACTACGTAGAAGCTTCGTGAAACTTTTTCTCTAAAAAGGAGTCATTTCTAAACGTATAACATTGTTTTCTATATACATTTTGATTTCTCATTATCTACTACAAATTTTTGAAATCTACTTCGTTTTTTTTTTTGCCAATTTGCTTCACTTTCTGGGCTCAGCATGATCATCCCTGATGTCTACCCTTTATTTTAATTTGTCATGAAATCTTGTCAAAAGTGTTTTTACTTGTTTTTTGATTTTATTCAATAATTCAATATGCAACTTAACTTTTTGTTAAAATATTTTAAAATACATTTCAATTTCAGTGTAGGCCGAGTGTAATGTGTTATACTATGAACTGCAATCAATGAAGGTTCCTTTGAATATATATAATATGGAGTACAGCCTAACAAAAACCATTTCCAAATCCCAATCATAGGTATGCTGTCATTCATTCTAGTTTATAGCCTTTTCACACCGAACCCAAAACCGGGTTTTCGGCAATTGGCTTACGAAAACTTGAAATGCGTTCACACCGAAAATTTACAAGTTTTCATTTGACATTTCATTTGTTTTGCTTGAACACCATGGTCTCAAGGAAGGGCCGCGCCGCTTTGAAAATTTTCAGTGCCACAGTAAAGTGAAAAAATCAAAAGTTTTATGCGTAATTAAAAGACAAATTATAAATATTGGAATTTTATAATGAAAATGCAATTAATCCTGATTCGTTATATTTAATTTATTTCCTAACCAAATAAATTTAACGTAGTAGTTAGGATGCTCTATACTGCATCGCGCAAAAAAAATATTTTTTCCTGGCAGCAACCCGTCAGCTTATATGACGTTTAAATGAGCGCTGAATGTTTCAGAAGGTGTGTTTGTTTTGTTCATCTTGCAAATCCAACATGTTTTCGACAGGTTTTATTTAAAACTTATGTTTTATCAAAACTTGTGGTTTAGCAAAAATGTATGGGAAAACTTTTGTTTTCGATCTAGGTTTTCAGCAAAAACGATATTTTCGCGAAAACCGGGTTTTGGGTTTGGTGTGAAAAGGCTATTAGCTATAAGCTAACTAATAAAAGAATTACAGCAGAGAGTGCCAAAAAATCTAAAAATTCTCAAACAGATCAGCATGCTTTCTGTCGACACCATGCCTTTCCCAAAACAAAAGCTCATTGCTTCCAGTTCTGGAAGAGATGAAGAGTGAGCCTGATTCAAAAGAAAAGATTTTAAGCCAGTGGAGCAATCTTTGTTTCATAAAATGGAAAAACATTAAAGAGACAGTGCCTTTTTGGTGCGAAGTTTATTCGTATAAGGATGCCAGTGGAGAAAATCCATTTAAATAGTTGGCGAAGTTGTCTATATCAATATTGGTTTTGCCAATTTCCAATGCAGAAGTAGAAGGAATTTGTAGTCAATTAAATTTGATCAAAACGAAACAAAAAAACAGAAAGCAGCTGTTGTTTACTAATTCTCTTTTGACGATACGAAATCATTTTCGCAATAAAAACTATTGCAATAACTTTAGAATTCCTGCAGAAGTAAAAAAAAAAAAGTTGCTATATACAAAAATATAGATATAACCAATGAAATTGAATGTGATAGCTAAGATTTTGAAGATGTTTAACTTTATATACCTTTACTTAAGTACCTATGTACCTATTTTTATATAATAATATTTTATGAAATATTATTTATTTTAATTAAATGGTTGAATTGAAATACCATTAATATTTGGTATTTTGATATTTGATGTTTTTTTTTTTGACTAGAAACAAAAGTTTGAAATATTTGACTTTTTTTTGACTTGATTTACAGATAAAATAGTCAGCAAACAAATCGATATACCTAGGACGGCTGAATTTTGTTTACCTTAAAGATGGCTAAGTTGTTGTTTTTTTTACTGTCTATCTAACTAAAAAACAAGAAACGTCAAAAAATATAAGAACACAAAGTTCTGAATTTTTCTGCGCAAGTTACTTGATTTTGGTGATTTTAATTTTAAAAAGAAAGTAAAATGTCAATTACTGATTAACGTAGATTTTGATATCTTGGTCGATATTGCTACATCAAACTCGATTTTTAGGGATACATAAAAAAGTACGCACGACAGTTTTTGACAGCTTTTACAGCTCCGGCGCGGTGGCGGCGGCAGCGCGGCTAACGGTTTTTTTAATTAAAAGTTACAGACATGAGAAAAGTTAAGTGAGTAAGTAAGTGCTTTAAGCTTTCACTAAATCCAAGTTCATGCGACCCTTGTCGTTCGTTTTATTTCATGTTTTTTTTTAAATATAAGATTTGCGATGTGTTACACTTTTGATCGCTTCAATACTATTTTACCTTATTGACAAACATTTTTTGCCATCGTTGAGGACTATAAAAAAAGTCGAATTCATCGCTGATAACGATGAGTAAAGGACCATTCACATGAGAACGACCAACGACCGACGAATGAACACACAAATGGGAATTACAAAATTAATAAACCTTAATGTCACACAAAATCTAGTCAAAATGGTAGAATTCGATTTAAGATTAATTTTAAAATTATAAAATCTGAATTTTTATTTGCTTAAATATGAGATATTTGAGAAAATAAATTGGTCGTAACGAATTGCGGTTATTCGCGACGAACAAATTGTTTTCTTAAAATTCTCTTGATTTAGCAATTTAAATGAAAATTTTAGTATCTTAAAATAATCCTCAATTATATTTCTTCCATTATGTCTAGATTTTGTAAAGAATTAAGGTTTATTAATGTTTTAAATCCCATTTGTTCATTCATTCGTCGGTCGTTGGTCGCTCTCATGTGTACAGTCTTTAAGAAGTAAATTCATAGGTACTACGTAGTGTTGCTATACCATGTGCTTAATCTTTAAAGTGCAGTGCAATCATAAATAAATATGTAGATAAAAGTTGTTTGTAAACAAACCTTACTCCTTTAGCTATTCCAAAAGTACCTCTATGCGTTTGAATTTAGAAGGAGATAAGGTATTTTCGTATTTCGTATGTCGTATGTCGTACCTACATATATATGTATAGGTAAACCAGTTTTTGCAACTATGTATATCCAAATGTATTAAAATCTCCAGTCTTAAAGGGAGAACTAAATAAATTAATTTTGTTTCTCGAAAGCCAAAAGCCGCACCAGTGCTGCTAAAAGTACTACCTTTGTACCTTTCTCATCCTTACTGCTATTTATTTTGAAATGCCATATTTTTTCACCCGAAAAGTCGGGGGAATTTTTTTTTTTAGCTCAACAAATAACGGTACACGCCATACAACCAACACAAATTGATTTATTTCAAATTTTATTATAACCAGTTCGAACCATTAGCTTTCATAATTATTAGATAAAATTACTTTAGCTCTTTAAATTGAAAATTATTTGTATATGTATATGTTTAATTTTTTCATCACATCAATTTTTGATTTATGTATGTATATGCAAAAAAAATTTCAATTTGCTTAAAAACCTGAAGATGAGAAGATATTCTCGGAAACGTTAGTTTTAAATAAAGCTATATTTGTATGAGAATAAGAAGTTATTCAGTTTCTATTATTTATCTATAAAAGAACTCATACAGTGCCAAAAAAGTAATTTATTACTATATTTAATTTATAATAAATATTTTGGTAGAAAATAAAATATTTATAACGGTTATTAACGGTACCTGTCCTAGAACCGATTTTTTGGTTTTCAAATTTCTCGTTAACGGCTAAACCGATTTCAAACAAAATTTTTAAACGAGAAGTCCTTTAGGATTTTAGCAGCTTTGCATATAAAATTACTCGAACAAATAATTTTTGGATTTTTAAAAAAATATTGATTTTTTTTTTTGAAAATTCAATATCTTGAAATCGGGTTTATGATTTTTTTTTAATTTTGTGCAAAAATGTATTTTAATAAATACTACAAGTTGGCATGTTTTATTTTTAAAAATGTTCAAGAATTTTTAAATATAAAAAATTGATTTTTAAGAAAACAGCTGTAGCGATTTATTTCATAAATTCATATTTAACAAATCAGATGGCATACTTTTCATTAGTTCTCTCTGTTTAGACTATCAAAACTTTTTATTGAATTTCATTCAATACAGTCCACTTAAATAAAAACAGAAACAATATAACTTCTATTGTTTAGGTTTTGTCTTTCTTTACTCTCTGTTTAGCTATTACAATAACAAATTTAAAGTAATTTTTGGTAATTTCTAGTAATAATTTATGTTTTAAATTGTTTTTAAAACTTTTTTTTCATGAAATCATCATGGTATGGAACCAATTCATATGCACATTCTTCAAGCTATGTACGTTAAAGTTGTTATCTACCAGAGAAAGTTTGTGCGATCCACCGTGCCCATTTTATTTTTAAACAAACGACCCATTGGTTATGGCTTCTGTCTTTTTTAATGCCACACTGGTCAATCCAACAAATTGCCAAATTTTTAACTTTTTTATTAATAACCTTCTGCTACTATTTTGATCACAATACTACTCGTTTTAAGCTCCTACTGCTACTATACTACTTTTAAACATTTCGCTCCGGCAACGCTAAGCTCAACTAATAAATTTATCAAGCTTCATCGTAAGTCAGTTGTATTTATTAAGACCAGATATACAGTTGTGGCGCTTTTGTGACAACAGCGCGTGACCGGCGGTATTACTTGTTTGTTTGGGGATTTTTTTTTTAATTTTCTGAGAATTGTAAATACGAGTATAGGTTGTACAAGTTCATACACCCATAACTTAGTGAAACTGCTTGTTTTGTTTTAATATTAAAAACAATTTGTATTTAAAAAGGTAACGTTTTCTTTCTATTTTTAAACATGTATAAGAACGATATAGTGAAGAAAATAAGGTGCTTGTTACTTAAGTGATTTAAAAAAACAATAATTTGTTGAGGTGACGCTGACTGGGTACCTATAATCTTTTTGTTAGTATTCCTTGACCTATATACCTATATAATTAACATTATGTATTTAATTCTTCTAATACAAATAATGAAGGATTAAAGAGTAATATATTACTTCAATGAATATTTTATTAATTAATTGAGTGGAAATACAAATTAAAACAAAAAACCTTCGAAGGTATGTAGGTACCTACTCCAACTCATGTATTGTGTATAAGGCTAGATTAAGAAGGCCTGTTAGAGAGACTTCCATTTAAATTAGAATCATTAAAGTTGACATGCGTTTTTCACTATGTGAGAGATTTTCCCTTTCACGCAAATAATAAATACCTATGTAAATATAAACTTTTATCAATTTCGCGCCATTTTCACTCGGCTAGCGCACGCGAAACAGATTTCACATGAGGTATAACCGGTTTTTCCTCTGTATCTCCATGCTTTATTTATTTATTTCTCAACTACAAACTTACATTATGTTTAAGTTGAATCAAAAATGTAGGTTATACACAATGGTGGATCCAGGGGTGTGGTTATAGGGGCTGAAGCCCCCACAACCTATTCCTAAAATTAATTGAAATATAGAAAGCAATACATTAAAACGTTTTGAGTTTTCATATATATTATATATTTTTAAGCTGTTTAATTTAATCGGAATCAGACAAAATTAGGCTGAACAATTTATGTACATGTCAGGTATGTATTTTTTTCTTTTTTTTCTAAGCCCCAAAAGAATTTGGTTGGTGCTTAGGCCTTCAGGGAATCGGAGAAAAGGAAGGTCGGGACTACGAATAATGGACATGTTTAATGCAATGACAGTAATTATTCCCTTAAAACAAAGCTCAGAAAATTGGGACGGAAAAACCAGCTCGGGAATAAGACTTGACAAGAATTGGACAAAAAATGTGATCGGGGTTAAACAACCAAGTCCCTAAAAACTTAACTTATTCCAGAGAATTTTATGGGGCTCAGCTCTAGAGGCTGTTACAGACCGAATTTGGGGTTAAAGCTACTTCTCAGGAGGAAAAAGAGAGAGCACGAGAAGCGGGCGGTAGAGTCTATTGAGGGTTGTAATAAACAATTTACATGTCAAATGCAACAACAATTTACCCTAAGAACTTATCTTATTTAACAAAAAAAAAATCCAGTTGGGACTAAAATCCGATTAGAATTTGAGAAAAACGAAGTGTCAATTTTAGTATGTAACTGTTAGGTACGGGTTAGGTACGATGATCGACAAAAAAAAGGTCGACTGGTTAAAATGCCGACTTTTATCGACTTAAAAATGCCGACATTATGAAATCTCGAATTGGCAAAATGTCGACTGCGTTGAAAAAAGCCGAGCAAAATATCGCCTTGTCGATATTTTTTATCAACAAAATTGTACGAAGCGCTTGTAAACATCATTCCATAAACCATAATCTGCTCAAAATGTCAACGATCGAATTGTCGACTATTAAAATGTCGATTAACAAAATGTCGACTATCAAAATTTCGATCATTAAAAGGTCGATTAAGGTCGATATTTTGAAAGTCGACATTTTGAAAATCGAATTTTTAAAAATCGGTCTAGTTTATTTCGATATTTTGTTCAGTCGGTCTTTTAACAAGTTGACATTTTTTCTGTCGAGAGTTTGAAAGACAATCTTATGGAGTCGAGGTTTTGAAAGTCGACATATCGTACCGAATCCGTTTAATACAAAAGGAATAATTCCAAGGCTTAGAGAATCTTGGGGCTTATATTTCCAAGGTCGACGTCGACTTTATGAAATTGAGACCTAGAGATTGCACATACTGTCAAAACATAAATGAGCCTCTTAGATATCATTTTCATTTTCATCTCAAACTGGATGTCTCTTCGAAAAACTATTAGAAACCTTTCGCAATAAAACGTTCCCTCTCCCCAAGATAAACAGAAAAAGGCATTAGATACACCCGATTTGCCATCTTGGTATTTCTATGACGTCACAGCTATTAATCATCTTTTGTTATTATTTTTTGTTTAAAGTGAAGTCATAATTAAAGCATTCAAAAAAACTATTTTAAGACGAAATCGATAATAGAAAAACATAATATTGTAATGTTAAATTCTTAAAAAACTACGGCCTTGACTATTATTTTTATTCCTATTTACAAACAAAAGAAAATGTGTTTTGGGTTTGTTGATATTGTTTTTGCGTCTGCCTATCCAGCTGTCTATCATTTCCAGAAATATGTAGTTCGATTCAGAGTTTGGGAATGTTTAGTTGACACTCATTTTCGAACATAAGTTCCCATTTTCGAACATACATTTACTTATGAGTGGTTGGTGAAAAGCGCAAATAATTTTCAAGTTATGTAGCTCATAAACTTAAGAGCACTTTATGAGCGATCGGTGAACACCGGCCTTAGAATCAAAACCAGGACCTTAAATTTACAAAACCCTAAAAAATAAGGAAACTTCCACATAAAAACAAAAAAAAAATAAAGCTGAAGACAATCTACCCGTTATACTGAAATGATTATGTAGCCAAATTATTCTTCGCGTTCATGCCTTACTAAAATTAGAACCGTGTGTATAAATGGTAAAATGGGGGGAGTTACCATATTAGTTCTTTAATTAAGATTGTGACCTATAGCCTACAAAACAAGAAATAGTTACCATATTTGTTCATGGTAATAAAGTTTATTAAAAACAACACAGGAAATTGAATAAAAAAAGATTCTCAGTTTCATACTTATTATCCCAATGAGGAATTTAAACACCCTTCCCCCCTGCCCACGGGCCTGGCTGATATATTTGTAATGCCTAATTATTTTGTCAATTTCTTTCACAAAAGGTAAGGAGGTCGAAAACTTTTATTTACACTCATAATGTCCCTTTAATGATTTGCAAAAAATTAAAGGCAAAATATTCATCTTTGATTATCATTTTGTTTTCCTTTTATAGAAATAAAGATTCTTGAATTCCTGACAAAATGTACACAATCGAAAGGTTTTTCTGCACGGACCTGCCAACTGGGGCAATAGGATTTGGCTTCTTTTCCATTATCTTTTCAATACTATCTGCTATTGTAAGCATCTTTCGAGTCGACTTAGCCGGATTATTGTGGTATACACTTATAGGAGCGGGCACTGGCATTTTACTGATTATAGCTGTCAAAAAGGTTAGTAATT
Organism: Melangyna quadrimaculata; assembly: GCA_949320155.1. NCBI lineage: Eukaryota > Metazoa > Arthropoda > Insecta > Diptera > Syrphidae > Melangyna > Melangyna quadrimaculata. The sequence goes on from OX439485.1 coordinate 13,202,963, forward strand.
TGCAACCATATACAAACAAAAATAAAAAGTTTGAACGAATAAATTTTGCAAATTCTGTGTCTGCTTTAGAGATCAGATGTCTTGCTTTTACCATGGCTAGGTGTGGCTGGATTTCAAATTGTTATTTCCCCCCTAGTCCTAATTAAGCTCATTTGGGACCATATGAGTGAACCTGTCACTTTATTTGGTAATGCAATACCTTTAATTTTAATCACGCGTAAGTAAACAATACTCTTCTAAATATTACCAGAAACTTTAACTTATTTCTTATACAAATATATAGTTGTGATCGGTTATGGATGGATTGGAGTTTACTCACTTTATCTTTTATTAAAGAGCGAGAAACAAAATGGAGCATCAACACGCCCTCAAGGACTAGTTTGAGGATAATAATGTAAAATAAAAAAATAATACTTTTGTACGATAGTGAGCTAAGAAGAAAGAAACTAGATTTTGGTACTTATGTAACCACATTTAAAATGTACATTAGATCAAAAATACATAGCTAATAAAATTTAAGTTTTAATAAAACTAACTATACCTAATATTTGAAGACAATAGGCCTTTAACTAATTCTTCACCTCGCGTCGAGAATGCCGTAAACCATAATAGGCTGATCCTTCTTTCAAAGCGACCAAGCACCTCCTAATCCGGTTTCGTGAATATTCCATCTAACTGGGGGTGTACTCTCATAGTAGAACAGAAGCACTGTGGTCAGTCTTAGTTATTTGGGAAAGGTCTGAGTACATACTAGGCGTGTCTTTTTGTGCCCTCTACAACAACACGAACCTATCCGGACAGCTCTACACAAGTTTTTGATCGCGGCCAATGTCATTGTTATATCAGTGCTGCCAAATTATTTTCTTAAACAACGATAAGGGTTTTTTTGTGCCATTATTTCTTAAGCTTACATAGTCCCGGTCTACATTGAACGATTTTTCCAGTGCCGATCTTTTGTTCGTTGGTGAAGGGAGTGAAAAGTGAGGGGTAGGGATCAAATCGTTTGTACCACAAAACTCAAACGATTTTTCCAGTCTGTTTATGTTCTCTTTCGCCCTCTTTCCAGTTTTTTGTGTGTGTTCGGTGTCAGTGTGCCATTGGGTTGATGGTGTGAGTGAATATCAATGTAAAATGAAGAGCACAGAAATAAAAAATGAAGAAGACAAGGAAAAAATCTCATGGAAAAAATCGTTCTGTGTGTACATTTCACACGATTTCTGGAAAAATCTTCGTGGAAATATCGGGCAATGTAGATCGGGACATAGAGAGCCTATTGGCACAAAAAAAACGCTCATTGTCGCTTCAGAAAAGAATTTGGCAGCACTGATATAACAATGACATTTTCTGACATTTTGGCTGACAAACAATCAACAAAAAATGTACACTAAATGTCGATTAAATTTTGATCAATTAAAAGAAACTTCTCCTACTTGGACCAGATCTTTCTTTATTTATTGGAAATTAACATTTATTTTAAATTAATTATAATTATATTTTAACAAATAAAAAAATGTTTGGTTTTACCTTTTTTTATTCATCCTTTTCTCGATCATTCGACTCGTGTTTCAAGATCCATCTGCCAAATTAGTAATTTTTTTGGATGAATTTTTGACATTTGTTTAGAATTCATTGGATAAACGTAGGAAATAGTTTATGGAAGCACTGTTTTTATTTTAGCTTAATTCTTAAGCAGAGATGTTTATCGCCGCGAACTAAGCATATTTGTTATTGTATTTTACATGGAAATTTGTTTAAAGCTAACAAAGAGGGCACTACAAAACACGTCTATTATTTTAATTGTCTCCTAAGACATAATATGACACATCGTTTGACAAGAAATCGATTGAATTTAAAGCAGGGTAAAATCAATTTTCATTTTCTTTAAACTTCAAACGCATATTGACTTTTCTCATTTAACCCTTTGCTAAACCACCTTCCTTGTTGGTTTAGTAAGCTTGTACGTGGCAGAAATCTTACGCCTAATCCACGAGTTAATGATAACTCGCCACTAGCTCCATTTATTAATATGGGGGAGAAGATTTAAGTAAAAGTACAAGTAGATTAATTTATAGGTTGGATTAAAATAAGAACAATTCTAAAGGCAAAGGTTCTAGTTCCAAACAACCTACGCAAGAGGGGCAATTACCTGGACAAAAAAAATACCTTGAAAATGCATTATCTTCTTTTCAAACCAGGTGTTTATTCTTTTAAAAAAAATGTTATTTTAATGAATAGTTTATGAAAAATAAATGTTCACTTTATTTCAAAGACTAGCAAAACTATGTAGATATTATTGAAAATTAGCTAAGTCTGCTATTACACCATGCATCTAGATGCGTGCAACTTTTCGAACATATGTAAGAGCAAAAGAGAAAACAAATTCGAAAAGATGAGACGGAAGAAAATCTGCCGTGTGTCACGTGGGTAAAATATTCGTGCAACAAGAGAATTCGAAAAAGTTCGAAGAAGTTGCACGCGTCTAAAAATCGAAACAATCGGTTTAACTCAATTAAAAAGAACAAGTGACCTCAACTCCAGAAATTAATTTGTTTCGCCCAGATTGGTTTAACAGCAGATTTCTATAAGGTTCTAAGCTAGTTAAACAGCCAATTTTTCAGAAATACAACTTTGGACTCCAATATCGCATAATCTTCAAAAATATATTAAAATAATTGGAAGCTTTAGCATCATTTTATTTTCCCCAGATCCGACTCGGATTGGACCTGAATACGAAAATACATGTATTAAATTAATATTTTATTTCAAATCCATTCTTATCACATACCCTTAGTACTTCCTTCTGAATATTAGTTTTAACTCTGACGAGTAGATGGCTGTTTGAAGTGATAAATAAAGAAAGGAATAAATGTTTGTTTTATTATCATGATCAAATCCAGACTAGAGCTGGGGGATTATAAAATGCAGCTTTTGTGATATTCGATTTTTATTCATAAAAAATGTACGAGCAAAATGCGAAAAAGTTAACATTACAAATTAAAATACATATAATATAAAAAACATTGCCCACTCAGAAAAAAATGTATGCAACAAATGAAAGATAATAATTATATTTCTTAATGTACCCTATTAAGTATTTCCCTATACCACTTTAATTGTTTTGTTTTTATTTAAGTATCGACGAATAGTAAGCTGCAAAGAAGATAAAGAAGACATATCAATAATGCAATGGGATGATTTTGCACGTTGTTATGAACGGAGTATACAGAGAGGGGGGGGGGGTCACGGGGTCATGTCCTGTGAAACCAAACAGAAATCAAAGTCCGGAGTTGTTTCCAAATTTTCACTGAGTAAGGACCGGTTATAGCGATCAGGAAAACGAATCAGGAAAAACTTTTAAATGATTTTTTTTTTCACTATTTTCTTTCGATTTGAAACACAAATGCTACACTAATCGATGACAAATAACTCAAAGAATTTGTTGATCAAATAAAATTTACAATTAAACAACATTTCTTAAAAATGTATTCATTTATTTTTCCTGATGCAAATTCATTTTACGTGCCAGCTGATCGTTATCTCCCACAAAATGGAACACAAATTCCAATGATTTGAGTTCCAATTTCACTTGCCACTCACAGAATTACGTACGAAAAAGTTTCTCATTTGCATACAGGAAAACTTGGTGGTAGGCCGGCCAACTGACATATTTTTTCCAGTTCGCTATAAAGGACCATCAGGTAGAAATATTTAATTTTATACTGTTTCAACTTTTCCTGATGCGTTTTCCTGATCGCTATAACTGGCCCCTAAAGTCAAAAGTACCTAATAGGATTTTGAAAAAAGAACATTTTTTAATTCAAAAATAAAATCTTTAAACGCAATATATAGTACACTAACTACATTCACGTATGCGTCAAATCTGGCATTTCTGATTTTTTGCTGAGTTGTTCAGAACAATGGCCTAGTAAATAACCTAAGTTTTCGACCTCGAGCGTCGACCGCTTCATGGTCCAAAATCGAAAAAAACGCGATTTTGTCGCGCTTTTTTCAGTTATTGGCGATTTTAGTCCTAAAGAAGTAATTTTAACTAAAAACATTGTTCTACGATTTCAAAGTAACCTACTTTTTTCCAATTTGAGCCCAAAAACCATCTCTGTCGACCGAATGGTTTCCAAAATACAGCATTTCAAAATTAAGTGCTAGAAAAAAAAATATAACAAGCAGTGCTATCAAACAATATAATGGAAGATAAAGAATGGTTGACATAAATGCATCAAAGCACTGGAGCGTGTAGGTTGAGCCAAAATAATAGGACAATCATACTGGAAGGGGGGTCGATATACCCCCGTTAATATGGGAGGGGCAAATATCTAAAAAAATGACTTAAGGTAGATACAACACTATTTGGAAAACAATGGTAACACCCAAAATATTCTCCTATAGCTTATCTTGAACCCAGAAACCCATTCTTGAATTTGCTTTTTAAATAAAGTTATTTTAATCGATAGTTTTTGAGAAATTAATATCCAAACTCAACATTCTGAAAAATAATTTTCTATTATTTACTTAGTATAAACAGGATCCTTGGAGCAAATTTCCTTTTCAATATTTTGAGTTTGGAAAATAATTTCTCAAAAACTATCGATGAAAAAAAAAACTTTATTTAAAAGGCATATTCAAGAATGGGTTTCTGGGTTCAAGACTTAACTTAAGTCATATTTTAAGATAATTGCCCCTCCCATCTTAACGGGGGTATATCAACCCCCCTTCCGGTATGGTTGTCCTATTATTTTGGCACAACCTACACACTCCAGTGCTTTGATGCATTTATGTCAACCATTCTTTATTTTCCATTATATTGTTTGATAACACTGCTTGTTATATTTTTTTTCTAGCGCTGAGTTTTGAATTGCTGTATTTTGGAAACCATTCGGTCTACAGAGATGGTTTTGGGCTCAAATTGGAGCAAAGTAGGTTACTTTGAAATCGTAGAACAATATTTTTATTTAAAATTTCTTCTTTAGGACTAAAATCGCCAATAAACGAAAAAAGCGCGACAAAATCGCGGTTTTTTCGATTTTTGACCATGAAGCGGTCGACGGTCCAAGTCGAAAACTTAGGTTATTAACCAGGCCAATGTTCTGAACAACTCAGCAAAAAATCAAAAATACCAGATTTGATGCAAACGTTGCCTTATATACAAACGACAAGGTTACTGGACTAATAGAACACATATGGCGTTTTTCTTTTTTAACTCTGAGCAGATCACGAAACTGTCAATCAAAAATTCTATGTTTTTTTTTAGCTCAGACATATCAGAGCTCAAAAAGTGCGTTTCTTTTTTTCCATCTGAGCTAGCTCAGAGCTTAATCGATTAGCTCAGAATAAAATGACCGAGCAAATCGAGCGAAACGCTGAGCGAAGCCAACTTCACTTTTTTTCAGTGATTTGACAGACGAAAGAAATACAAAAAATTAAAAATGGATTCCCAGGACAGTCGCCCGTCTAAATCAGGTAAACAAAAATGTATTTTAGTAACACACCTATGAAATGACAGTTCAGTGCTCAAATGTGTTTCATAAATAAGTCTGAGAACTCTGATCATAATCTGCTCAGAGCTTTGCTCTGATCGCTCAGCCTCTGCTCAGAGGTTTATTTAGAGCCAACAAAAAAAAAACGCCAATAGAGAAATTGTTTTGTTTGAATTCGGTATAACAGATTAGATTATTTTTTAAAGCAAACAAAGTGATAACTTTCGATTTATATGTAGTTATTCTAACCAAAAAATGTTTATGTTAAGGAAAAAAAGACATAAATAGTTATATAAAACTATGATGAAAACCTATTATGAAAGGATTTTGTTTGTGCACTTATTCAACATTTACGATCGAACAATAATGTTATTGATTGGGATGAGGAATACTTTTACAAAGTTATCTATGAATCCCATAATGCAAAAGCCAATAGCTATGGTAAAGGAGATTTTTTGGAACTCCGTGCGGTGAACCGTGTGAGCAGTAGCAGATGGCATCCTTGATGGAAACGCGACTAGGCTCACAGAATTTAACAACTTTGTCTATTATTTTTATCAGAGAGTCTTACTGGTAATGCTAGGTTTCCACTTGTCATTTACCAACTGACGAAAGACCAATTTTTGCGTCTTTTAACAAAATGACCTAAAATTACTTGTCTTTGAACTGGCAAACTCTTTCAATGAAAGACAACGGATTTCAAAGACAAGTGGAAATAACTGAATTGACCAACGAAATGTCACTTTGTCTTCTAAGACAAAGAAAATTTTTGTCCAACTTGTTTTATTCTTTGTCAATGAAAGACACTGATTTGACAGCTATAAAGTTTAAACAGAAGTGAATACTTTTTTTTAACTGAAGTTATTTTTTGTAATTTGGCGGGTAACAGAAAATTAATTCCGTTGAATGTGTGACCAGAATATATGTAAGTTATTCCGATTCATACAATTTTGTAGAAGCTTAAAAAAAAGATTTAGGTAGTCTACTCCTGAAGTGGAAAACGAAGATGACACGATATTTAATTTAAAAAGTGCTGCAGTTCAATTAATGAGGAGAGCGCGCTAGAAATGTTAAATGAAAATGGTTAGAAAACAGACGAATATAAATTTCAGGTGTCATACACTAATTTTTGATTTTGCATATTTGAAAAGTTTTTTTCACTATATTTTAATTTTTTTAATGAAAGCGGTTAGCCGATAAAAATGAAAATTCGAAGAGAAATTTACATTTCTGATTTTTGATAAAAAAATATTTTTTTTTTTAAATATAGGTTTAGTAAAAATTGATGAGATAGTAAGCTTTTGCAAAACTGCAATTAATTTTTTTTCTTTATGAATCATTATCTATCTGTTAAAAAAAAAATCCTTTTGCACACATCTACACAAATTTCATCGAAGATGTCATTGACCATGAGTGTCAGTTCAGAAAAGACCATTCCAAGTGGAAATACTTGTCAATGAACTGACAAAGACATCTGTCAAAAATTCTTTGTCTTTGAAAAGACAAAGTAGTTTGTGGCAATTAAAGACACAAGTGGAAATATATTGGCAATTGTGTCTTTCAAAGACCAAATTGACAGCTGTCAATCTGTGTCAATTCAATGACAAGTGGAAACCTAGCATATGAAAGATAAAAAGATAAGACATATTTGATGTACATATTTATCTTGGAAGGTGCCTTTCACTTTCTCATCGTAGCAGTCTTAGAGACATACATTTTTTTTAAATCAGAAGTATATACAAATCACTGGTGCACTTTTTTCACACTTTTCTTGAACAAACAACGAAAACGAATCTTTGTATTCAATTAAAATAAGAATTTGTAATGTATTTTAGTTTTGTCACTATTGTATAAAAAAAAGCAATTTACCCAAGTGGTTGTTTTTGAAAATCAGAACTATTGTTTTGATTGAATATTAATATTTAAGTGAATAAGTGAATATTTGTATTTAACTATTTACTTAAATTTCAGAAACAGAAAACATTGCTCAGTATCTAATGATATTTCACTAATTTTTCCTGCAACTTCAATTCGAATTAGAACTAGCTGAATAAAAACTTTGATATTTTGACAGCTAAATTGAGTTTTTCTGTTCAGGCAACTAAAGATTGCTGTATGCTGTTGCCCTCCGAAACAAAAAATGTAACATTCTGGTCCAGCTAATAAAGGTTCGTTGGACTCAGTTGTTTATTTTACTTTTCCTTGGAACCAAAATTGAGGTAACTTTGCAAATACCAAAAAAGTATTTTCGTCTCAAATTCGGTAATTTGTTTGTATAGCTCATTTCATTTTGAATTGGCTTTGGCAGTTAAATACTTGTTTTCTCTTTCTTTGTTCATGCTAAAGATTTTCAAAGCTTTTAAAATGAATTCCAATCGAGTGCGTTTGTAAAACTTCACTTATTTTCGTGCAAATTTGTTTCAAATTCTCTTATTTCGAAAAATATATTTTCAACGAAATTGCCTAACTTGGAGTATTACATTCTTAGTCTGCTATTTCACGCCGACTTTTGATTGTTGACTGTTAATTAAATGAGTTAAGGTAAGATATCTTTTTACAGGATATGAACGATTTTTAAATATTTTAACTTATTTTCAACAAAGGTAATGTATTATAGTTTAGTTAATTAAGACTTTTTCCCTTTTCTTTTATATACGCACAGTAAAATATGAATAAAAAATATAAGGCACTTGACTTTTTATAAATATTAGTTTGTGTTATTTTTTTGGCATGAAAACACCCCCCCCCCCTAGAACAAAAGCTGTATACGCCTCTGGTTGTTATTGTAAATTGTAAATACTCTCTCTTTTTTCGGCAACCACCTACGCGACAACACCTATCTAGTTTTTTTGCTTTAATAAAATTGAATTTGTTATTAAAATAATAATTATAATATTACAGTTAACTTTGATTCATTTTCATTATTGCTTACAAGGCTGTGGGGGGTAGAGGGACTTCAGCAAAACCTGCAAGTACCTACAAATATTTAACATATGCATGCATGAGCATAGGCTTTGTTGACAAAAACTGTTATTTTTTAACATTTAGGTCAGAATATCTCGAAAACCTGACCACATGTCATGAACCTTATATAAAGTCAGATTTAAATTAAAGTAAAACCGCACTTGACTTCATAGAGAACTTCACGAATTACGACACGGCAAACAAAATTTGTATATGAAATTTTATGAGCTACTGTTAGCGTTCATTCTTTTTTAGTTCGAGCAGAGCCTGAACTGTCAAACAAAAAATTGTGTTTCTTTTTTACCTCTGAACGTTCAGAGCTTCAAATTTGTGTTTCTTTTTTTGTTCTGAACGTGTTCTGAGCTCGTTCAGAGCGCGCTCTATGAGCTCAGAATAAAATAACTGAGCAGACCGAGTTGAATGCTGAACACAAGCATTTGATAGGTGAAATTGAAAAAAAAAGTTACAACTTAGTGTTCAGGTGTGTTTCAAAAATAATTCTGAGCACTCAGAACCAGAACACGCTTTGTTCAGAGGATGTTCAGAGCATGCTCGATATGCTCGAACTCTGTTCAGAACTCTTTTCTGAGGTTAAAAATAAAAACGCCTTATATTGCACTAAACGGCAACTGAACTTCGTACAATTTCATACGAATACGTGTGATGTGTAGTTCCGCTGATGTAAAGTTAGTTCCGTCGAGTGCAGTCTTACCATTAGTAAATAGCAAACAAATCAAATTCGAAGAAAATAATTTACACATACAAATGCATTTTATAGAAAACTGGAAATGGAAGCGACACCTTACTATTTTTTTATTTAATGGCATCAGTAAATAAGTGAATTGAGCCAAAAAAAAGTACCTACCGTTATTTTCCCTTGCGTTGTTTAGAAAATAAAAACAGATTTGTTCGAATTGCAGAAGTATAAACGCACAATGCAAATCTCGTTTAAGCTTCATTTAATTCATCTAATTCGGCGCATTTTTGCGGGAAATTCGTTACGAATTAGGGTTAGGCGTTTCATTTTCGACAATTTTACAAGCTTTAAGAAGCAGTGGAGTGATTGTTCGGGGCAAAATGGCGCCAGCTCCAAATCTGACAACAGCCCACAAACAAAAAATATTGGGACTTGACTGTCAAAGCATGGACCGCAATAAGAAAAGCGTAAGTAACATTTTATTATGTAACGCTTTAACTCTTCTATTTTTTAAAAATTTACTAACACCACAATCTAGTGCATTCTTCTACAAAGATCGTTTGCAGTGACAACAAGAAGTTTAGCCTTGATAAGCCAGATGATTTTAACGGTTATTGGCACAAAAAATTCATTAAATTGTGGCAATAATACATTTTTAAAATTCGAAGAGTTAAAGCGTTAAATAATGAATTGTTAATTACGGTTTTCCAATAGCGGTACATATTTTGACGAGCAAATTCCGATATTTTTTGTTTGTGGGCCGTTGTCAGATTTGGAGCTGGCGCCATTTTGCCCCGAACAATCACTCCATTGCTTCTTAAAGTTCCAAAAATTGTCGACAATGAAACGCCTAACCCCGATTCGTAACGAATTTCCCGCAAAAATGCGCCGAATTAGATGCAACATTGATTGTTCGGTGACGTGTCAGCATCTGCGGACACCCGGGTCTTATTTTCGTTCCATAAGATTCTGGAACGAAAGTCTTGAATTTTGGCCTTTTCCGTATCGCTTAAATGTGTACCATACCACGCGGCTTCGTTGTTTGTCATCTCAAAACTCTTAATTAAATGAAGCTTTTCTTTGCTTTTATATTTTAAAATGTGAACGCTTTTCAAGTTTTTGTAAACTTATTGCCGCAAACCCCGATTTTGGTTTGATGTGAAAATTATATAGGCATCAAAACAAAAAAAAAAATAATAATTTCGCAGGCATATGTCATTTACCTTTATTAATTATACTTATGTATTTATTTAAAATTTGAATTAAGTTATTTTTTTATTCTTTTTCTTAAAATATTTCAGAGAGGCTCCTTCATTTACTGTGAATTGTATTATCGATTTCCGAATGTGTTACAAAAGAGTTAAAATAAATGTAATATTTTTCCGTTTCAAAATATATCCTCACATTAATTTTTTTAAATTTTGTTTACTTTTTTCGGCGACTTTCTTCAGTGTCTTGAAATATGTACAAAATCGAAAGGTTTTTCTGGACTAACTTACCAAATGGAGTAGTTGCTTATGGCTGGTTTACCATTGTCTATTCAATAATCACTGCTATGTTATGCATGTTACAAGCCGTTTTTAACGGTTTAGTTTGGTATACAAATCTAGGAGTGGGCACTGGATTTTTACTGATAGTGGCAGTAAAAAATGTAAGTATTTATAAATATTCTAAATTTATGTTGCAGATAATGTGTTATTCACTATAATATTGGTGTAGCTTTCTTTTATTTACGTGGGTCTTTCGAGGTTAACCACCGGGAGTCTTTTTTAAAGATATAAAGGAATTTAGGCGAAACCAAACTTAAATCACTTTGTTTACAAAATAAACGAGTCTCTGTTATAATCATGAAAACGTTTGTGATTAAGATACCTACAGCACTTTTATAATGACCGACACATATTTATGAAACTTTATATGTATTGAATATCAATCTTTTATAAATCTACATAGATTTTGTATATGGAAAATTAAAAGTTTAAACAAATAATGTCTAATTTAGAGATCAGATATCTTGCTTCTACCATGGCTGGGTGTGAATGCCTTTCATATTGTTATTTTCACCCCCACTGCCTTAATTATGCTCATTTGGAAAAATATAAATGAACTTGATGGTATTTTCTTTGGTGCTTTGATATATTTATCTTTATATACGGGTAAGTTCCTATCAATATAGTTGAACATTTTAACTGATTTTTATAATTCATATAGTTGCGATCTGTTACGGATGGGTTGGAGTTTACTCACTTTATCTTTTATTTAAAAACGAGACTCAATACGGATCATCAACACGAACTCGTGGTCAAGTTTAAGGATCCATCAATTTTAAATAAGACGTGTATATTTACGTCACTAAATAAGTTAATATTTAAAAAAAAACCTACCAATAGTTTTATATAAGTATAAATAATAAATCAATAAAAACTCAATACAATTTTTAAGTGTTAAAAACACCTGGCATAGGAGTTCGAAAATAGGTACATATTTACATAACATTATACTAGTCAATCCAACGAGAAAGAAAGAAAAAAATCGTATCGGAGGCGGGGTCTATTTTGCCCCGTTTAGGCAGAAAAAAATTAAAAAAGAACGGTAACACTACAATGTTACACCTTTGTAAAGCCAGAAATACCTTCTTTTATTGTCTTTTTAAATAAAGTTATTTTTGTCAAAAGTTTTTTGAACAATTAATTTTCAAACTCAAAATTTTGAAAAAAAAAAATGGTCAAATTAATTTTTTTCAAAATTGTACGTTTTTTGTTGTCAAAATTCAATGCTTGTGTCGTAGCGGAAGCTACTGCTAATCATGTATACTCTTCAGAGTGCGGTAATGTCCGACAGTGGAGCGATGCAGTATATGATTATATGTGTGAATAATAACTATACTGTTTTAGCTTTGCTTAAAATATTTATTATTTGTTTTTTGATATTAATGTCGATAAAATTATTTTTTTTTTTGTTTAATGAAACTATTAATTTCATCTTTTTTCTCTTCAATTTAAAATAAAGAATAAATAAAATAATTAATAAATAAAATAATATTTTAAACAGATAAATTATTTGAGATGAATTCCTAAAAGGTAAAAGAATAAAGATGTATTTAAGATCCACTTTTTCCAGCTGAACTATCGTCAATGCTCTTGTCAATTTTTAGTCAAACACTGAAAACGGCATGGTTCTAGGAATTTGACTTTTCAAGATATAAAAAATAAAGATACCAACATCTTAGTAAAAACAACAAAACGAGGTTTATGATAATCCACTGTTTGCTAAAATGATCATTCAGTACAGTCAACGAAGGAATTTTGCTTGGAAAAAATAGTACTCTATGGATTATTTTTGTATATGGTAGGGGTTATCCTCAGGTATAACATACCCAAAGTCCCCAGCCTAGGGCCACGAGATAAACTCAGGAGGAGGGGTGGGGGTAAAAGGTACCCGTTTTAAGATTTTCATGAATATTTGCACAACCTAGCATGTTGTCTGAAAATTTTATACTACAAAGTTAGAGAAAATAAAATTGTCTATAAAAAAAGTTATTTTCATATTTTTGTCAGAGTCAATAAAAAGGTCGATGCAGGGGGTAGAAAAGTCAACCAATCTGAAAAAAAAACATGTTATTGTCTTAGATACTGAATGTTTGCTGGACGCAATTTACTTAACAAAAACAAACAAGGTAAAGACACATTCATTCACTGTTATTTCATCGTGTCGTGAGGCTGAAAGTGGATTTATAATTTCCTTTTTTGTTTTCTATAATATCTAAGACTATACGAAAAAGTTGATGTGTACTAAGTTAGGCAAAATTTAATTTAAAAATTCGTTTCATACTGCGCCAAAAAATGATAACATTTTTCTTAAAGGAACACAATACAATTATTTGTTGACGTAGAGGGGTTGTTTTTCTCCCCCCTTTAGGGAGGAGGGGCATTTAAAAAAAAAAATTAAAAAACAACGGCAACTCTTACAACAACAAAAATGTACCTTTTTTGAAAACCTGAATTCTTTTCTTTTATTTTATTTTCAAATAAAGTTATTGGTGTCCATATATTATGTAAAAATTACTTCCAAAATCGAAATTAAAGAAAAAAACTTTCAAAATTTAGTTTTTGATTGTTGATTTTGAAACGCATCTAAAACTAAACTGCCATACGATGTGATAGAAATCGTTGCGTTCAACGCACCAAAATTAAGAAATTACTTTTAATTTTCATCTGACAGCTGGCCAATAAAAAACTCGAAAAATTAAAAAAATCTGAAGTGAAATTTGATGTGTTGAAATGTTTTGAGAAAAAGATAGAAAGTGAAACTGACTGCGCTTAGATTTGTAAGCAAATGGAGCGTGCTCCGAGCTAGCACTGATTGGAAAAAGAAACATAAGTTGAGCACTCTGAGTGCTCTGATCTATAAAAGAAACACAGACATTTTTTTTTGACAGCTCAGTGCAGTGCTATGAGCTTAAAAAAAACGCCTAATATTGCATTCCAAAATTTTACAAATATATTTTTTATAACTTTAAAAATTGGAGACAAAAAATCAGGATTTAGTATTATGTTTGTTTTTGAAAAAAAAAGTGATGGCAAAAATTAAATGTATAGACTATATTATTCTACAGAAAAATTGTAACAAGAAGATGAAGAAATTTAAATATTAAAATATTGAAATTACTTATATGTTTTAAGTGGAGTGAATGAATATAATTCAATTAAAAAGTACAAGTGACCTCAACTCCAGAAATAATTGTGTTTCGCCCAGGTATAACAGCGGGGTCTTAGGTCTTACTAGGGTATAACAGACTGACTGAAGAGCCCACTGTTATACCTTGGCGAAACACAATTATTTCTGGAGTTGAGGTCACTCGTACTTTTTAATTAAAAAAATGTCACGTTTATTCCTTAGAGCAACAAATTTACAGAAAAAAAATTTATAAGCCCACAAAAAAAATTTGACTTCTAATGTCAGTTCTATTAAAAACTGTGTTGCTTTTGACAATCATAGGCAGAGCCGTAGATTTGTGCACATCGAAGACATATATGTAGGTAATAGACGAATTGGTGCAAAACTAAAATTTACCGATGATAAACGAGAAATTAACTCAGTGGCATGGCCAATATGCTCAAACAATCATTGTTAATTCCATTCAGATCTCTTACCAGACACATCCTTTGGTGGTTGCTATCTCAGTCCCAATGTTATCGTAGTATAGACGAAGAGACTATATGATCAGGCCTGCGCGATTTGTTTTTAAAGTTAGCTATGTAAAATGTCATTTTGCGATATTTCATTTTTTTCGCGATAATTGCGGTATTTTTCGTCTTACAATAAAACAAAATTTCAACCTAAAGAAACACAAATTATCTTATTTGCAACACAATCATTTCACTTTGGAAAGTTGAACTTGCTCTTACCAGCACGTAATGCCATTGTGGAAAGAGCGTTTTCCTTCATGAATGCAATCAAAACAAAAAGCCGTTCTAAGATTAAAGTACAGTTCTTAGATCCACTAATGAGGAAAAGGATTCATTCCCATGTACAAAATAACTCTGCTGCAATAACTTCCAAGCTCCAACTATCCCCAAATATGCTTAAAGCCATCAATTCCAATATGTACGAGCAATACTCGAATGAGGATGAAGAAGATGTTAGCTCATACATTGAATCTTTTTGTATTAATTAAAATAACTCATGTATACTAGGGTGGCGCTTATTTCGGCAGAGTTGGAAATGAAAAGTGGTCAAGGTTGAAAAATAAAAATCTGTGCAAAATTTTGTTGATATCGGTTGACGTTAACACGTGCCACTGAGCAGTTGAAAGTTCCCATACAAAATACATGGAGATTTTTAGCCTTTTACTACAAAAAACCAGCAAAATTGCAAAAACTGATGAATATTTATAAAACTTACCATTTATCTTAAGTATTATATGGCCTAAAAACAAAAAATATTTCCAGAATTTCAAACATTTTTCTTACTAGTTAAAAATCGAAATGAAAATGAGATCACATTTAACGCACTTGACACACGGCCTTACTATAAAATTTTATTTTGAAGCGATTCGCGGTTTTTGTGATATTTATTTTATCATTTTGCTGTTTTTCGCGATATTTTTTTTTTTTTTTTCAAATTACAATTCATGAAAATCTGGCAAGCCTGCCCACTAATTTATCAAGCTCGATCCTCATCGTAATTCAGTTGTATTTATTAAGACCTGAAATATAGTAGTCGCGTTTTTGTGCGGTGGTCCCGGTCGGTTTTTCTTGTTTGTTTGGGGAAATTTCCTGACAATACCTACAACATAGTGAAACTGCTTGTTTGCTCTAAGTATAACAAACAGTTTGCAATTAAAAAGGTTCAGTATTCTTTCTTATTTTTTCATCTCTAAAAACGATTTTGTGAAGGAAATTTGACACCTATCTAAAAGATTTAGAAAATATTTATGAATGTTTGAATGTTCAACAACCACTTGAGTGGGCTACCACCATTGTATTTGGCTGGAATTATTGCAATTTCATGGCTGCCACACCAATTATCAGATTCCTTATTAGTGGTGCTTCAATTTTAATTTATAAATTATTAGTGCCGTCAATTGGAATCGAACCTAGACCAGCTACCTCTGAAGCCTATGCACTATGCATTGCGCCACCGAGGTCACCTGATCATGCTCATCCAATGTAGGGTTTCTGTCTTTATAAATTGTATACTGAGACAACTAGCATTTTTACAAGCCGCACTCAAGTTGGTTGATGATCAAGTGGTTGTTAAACATTCAAACATTCATATATAATATAAATGATGGAGCGAAAAGCTATGCAGCCTAACTGCGCGTGTGTAACACCCAAAAATCCAATTGAATGAAAACAATTCTCGACCAGTGTCAAATCTTTCATACATTCTCCCACCTTACAATTGTCCAACGAATTGTTGGCTTGTAAATCGTGTACGGAGAAAAGAGAAAGAACCCAAATGATGCGAGTGTGTTATCACACAAAAAGCCCAAGAAAATATTTGACCAAGTTACTAAATTAACTTTTTAATATATTCCAAGATATTCCAAGTCAAATTTTGATTTTTTTAAATATTTCATAAAAAAAAATGGTGATGAAATCTAAGAAATATTGGCGTTGAAAACAAAACTTTCTTTTTTACTTGTGGGTTCTGGGCTTACAATTTCCTCCGATCCCAGGCTCTTTCTATCCAACTATTTTTTTCAGTTCGGATTTTTTTTTTAATGGAAATATTTGTTTAAAAAATTTACAAGTTTTAATTTGGAATATTAATTGTTTTCACACCCAGCTGTATACACTTTGAAAAAAAAAGGCGCAGTGTCAAAGTAAAACGCACAAATAGGATGATGTTTTATGATAAACTGAAAGAGAATTTACAAGTTTTGTAAATTAAAAATGAGAATGTAATGAATCCTGACTCATGATATTTAAATCGTTTCTCAAGCGAACCGGCTTTCGTAGTAGTAAGTTTTATCAAAATGTGTGGTTTATAAGAACTTGTGGTTTATCAAAAATTGTTTTTCACCAAAAACGGATAATTTCATGCGAACCGCGTTCTAAAAGCCCAATAAACGAACCAAACAACAAAAATTCCATTTTCTGCCACTTAAATTTTAAAACCAATTTTATTTTGCCAGAATCCAGAAACAAAAAAAAAACAGTGGAAGGAAGAAAAACAAAGATGCATAAGTTGGAATTTAAATACTATTTTGTTTTATATTTTGAGTGAAGCGGAAAGCAACCCATTACAATAAAAACAAATATAATACAGTACGTTCTCGATTATCACAACTCTCGATTCACGCAACTCCTCGATTTTCGCAACAGCTGAATTTATATCATTGTTGACGCAGTAATCGCAACTCTTTAAAAAAATTGACTCGATAAGTGCAACTTTGCATATATTTATTTACTAAAGTTCTTGGTTATGTTTATTTTTGTCTGTTGCCTTACATTTTGTCTTGGCAGTTATTTTACTGCTACTTTTGTTTTGAGTGACAGTGTAATTTCAGACAAAATTAATAAAGTAGCTTCAAGTAATTCATTATGCCGTGAGTATAATGTTCATAAATCTACAGTCAGCAGGATACAACGAAAAGAGGTTGCAACAAGAAATTTTGTTTCTAATGCTGGATATGGACCTAGAAAGAGGACTACATTAAAAGGTGGCGAATGCCCTATGATGGAAAAGGTTTTATTATTATGTGTTATCGAATAAAAATTTGTTGCATTGAATTTATTATACAAGTGCTGGTTTTCTTATTTTCGCTTTGCATCTCGAATTGAGCCTAAAAAAATATTTACTCGGTTATTGCAACAACCTCGGTCATTGCAACCACCCTTGTTTTAATTAGTTGCGATAATGGAGATCAGATTTGACTTTCACATTCGAAAGAGTATTGGTACACGAGTCGTTAACCACATTTTGCACAACTGTACCTAGTGTTATTTATCTGCCATTTTGTGTTTAATGGTAGAGCTTGTGTTTTTGCTCGTAGCTCACGTATTTTTCATTCTAGACGAAAAAATTGTACTACAAACTTGAAGCAAATTTAATTGTCGCTAACCTCAATGGTTTAAAAGTTAAAGAGCTTTTTGTTCAAAAGAGTAGGTTTTGATTTTTTTATTTTCACCATATATTTATTTTTGCCACTAAAAAAAAAAATGTTGCAACAAAAGTGCTAGAGATTTCAATTATCAATATTTTGTATCTTAACAGTTTTTGAATTTGAATAGCGGTTATCGCTCTGGAGCCCATATAAAATCGAGATTTCCGTATACAGGATCATTTTATCAATACGAGATTTTTGAATGATGATATTACTACAGCTGGGAAAAATTCGAGGCAAATTTAGCTTTCAATTTACGAAATAGTTTTGGTCCCGATAAAAGTGGTAGATAAAAGCGGTAGAGCTTTCAATCATCTTTACTTGTTCATAACAGATTTCTTTGCAAATATGGATATCACTTTGCTATTGAACTTTTGAACCTGTATAACTTTTTTTCACGCCACCCAGGAGGTAGAATTTTTTCACTGCAAAAACAACTTATGTATGTATAATGTAAACCATATTAGTCACTTTCGTTTTAATTTTTTTTAATTTTAAAAGAACGACTTTAAAGCACAAATCCGCAACTTAAACTCAATAAAATCGCTCAAGATATACAGATATACATTTTGTAATGCTTTATTATATATTTATTAAAAACAATAGATAAATACAAAAATTAAGCAATACAATATTTCTTAAGAGGGATAAGTTTATCATATTTTTTAACTGTTTGTTTTTTCGTTTTGAAACAGATTTGTCAGGAATTAAATCGGTTCTATCCACGTCTTATCAATTTAGTAAAAGCCTTCACATTTTCTACAGTTTTTGTTTACATTCGAATACTAAAGTTCTGTTTGAATTCGTTTTAATTTAGAGAATAGCCCCATTTTCCATTTTAAAATAAAAAAATGGTGATCCTTTAACTATTTTGTTAGGTAGCTATTATTTTAAATTAATTTTTTACTTTTTTTATAAGTTAAGATGATTGAAAGCTCTACCACTTTAATCGGGACTATTTATTAAATTTTTTTAGTGACAAAAAGAAGATGGTGAAAATAAAGAAAAATCAACACTTACTTTTTTGAATAAAAAGCTCTACAACTTTAAAACTATATGCGTTATCCAACAAATTTGCTTAACATATTTTATAGATAACTAAATTTGCTAAAAGGTTTTGATAAAACTTGTTCGTCTAGGATGAACAAAGAGTGAGTTACGCGTCAAAACCAAAGCGACCATTAAAAACAAACTGGCGGCTAAATAACACTAGGTACAGTTGTGCAAAATGTGGTTTATGACTCGTGTACCAATACTCTTTCGAATGTGAAAGTCAAATCTGACCTCGGATTTATTTTCCGGCAAAAGTCTAAATGCCTCGTACTATTAGAGCATTTTGGTGCAACTGGCCATAATAAAAACAAACAAACAAATAGATCTACCAACTATTGCTCTCAAATAAATGCAATATCCACTTATGTACAAAACACGGATATATTAATGTAACATTGATTTATACTTACGTGTTTCTTTGTGAATCCACAAGTTTTATTTGATCTACAGAGGTTCATCACTTAAATTTTGTATTACACATCAACGAATGACAACAAAATATCAACTGACTTCTTTTCTTATGACATTTGCATGCCTGAATACGTTAAAAATAGCGTCGACAGCATCCAGCAACAGGTCACACGAGCCAGTACTGGCAAGCAAGTTGGCTACATACTTTGACTATCAAATTTCTATACCTGAATATAATGTGACGTAGGCAGCACGCAACTTGTAAGTAAGTTGCTTTTAAGTATCTTACTGGCCAATTTCAGCTTTTACTAGGATAGCTGTCTAGGATTCTAAATACAGATTTTTATTGAATTTGCTTTGGCATCGGACTTCGATTTTTATTACTTCAACGCGTTAATGAAAATGACGTGGATTTCTGCATCAAGACAAGTCAAGTCTTGCGAAGTTCAACGCATAATATTGCCAATGCGTTGACAGACTTTTCTGTCGTAACAAAGTAACATAGATTGACATTCACCTAAATCAAAAATAATATTTAAAACAATTGGATTTTTTGGAGGTTTTTAAATCCATCATCATCATAGCCATTCTTTAATGGAATTTGACTGTTCATACGTTGACAGATAGATAAGAAACTAAAATATGTCGTACGAGGAATATTTCGTTCCAAATGTCACCCTAAATCGCTAACTTTCAATTTAATTTGACAGTCTATGACTTGACAAATCGGTAACAGAATGATCCAAATGTCAACCGAAATCCCCAAAACTCTTATTTGTTCCCAAGCTAAAAATATACTCTCAAACAATTGGGAATTTTAAAAGATTTTGTAATTTATCATAATCATAGCCATCCTTCAATCATATTTGACAGCTGCTGCCTATTTTGGAAATGTTTGAAATGCTTGGTCCCTCCCCTCATTAAAAGTTGTGGCAGAAAGAATTTTTAATTCCCAAAATTTCAACGAAAAGCTATCTACATCGCGAAATTTGGCATCTGGCACTTGATTATTCTTTTAATATTCTTTGCAGCTATTTAATTTTTTTCTTTTAAGTACAGTGAGTTTTCAAAGGTAAAGTGAGTTAACTCGGGTTTAACTTTAACCCCGCACTGAAAAACTGGCCCTTAGAATTCCACACCTAGCCTCTTTCTTTTATTCATATTTGGTATCGATTCTTTTTCTTAAAATGTTTTAGATAAAATCTCTGAATTGTACCAAATAATTTTTCGTTCCCGCATTCGTTTTACACTTCATTCTTCATTAAGCATTTTTTATTTTTTTTTTTATTTTGATTCAAAGATTTTTAAATTCCTGACAAAATGTGCACAATCCAAAAGTTTTTCTGGATGGACCTGTTAAAAGGAGCAATTGGCTTTGGCTTGCTTTCAATAACAACCTGCTGTTGAAAGCATCTCTAAAGGCGACTTAACCACTTTTTTTGGGTTTATAGCGTTACTTGGGGGCACTGGCATTTTACTGATTACAGCTGTCATAAAGGTTAGTAATTTGTAACCATATTATATGCGTAATAAAAATTAAAACAAATACATTTTATAAATTTTGTGTCTGCTTTAGAGATCAGATTGCCTGCTTGGTGGGGTTGGCTTTCATATTTGTGGTTTGCTCTTTGCCCTAATTAAGCGCATTCAGGATCATATGAGTGAACCTGGATATATAATTGGCAGTTTAATAATTGGTAGTTTATTCAGTCGTGAGTATAAGAAATACTTTTCAAAATATTAGTAACATTTTAACTGATTTCTTCTCAAAACATAGTTTTATTCGGTTATAGATGGATTGGAGTTTTGTCACTTTATCTTTTTTTAAGAAGGGAGAAACAAAATGGACCATCAACACGCCCTCATGACCAAGTTTGACGATAATAATGTAAAAAAAACTACTTTTGTACGATAGTGAGTTTAGAACAAATAAACTAGATTTTTGTACTTTTGTACTGATGTGTAAAGATACATACTTAATAAAATGTAAGTTTTAATAAAACTAAGGATATACCTAATACTATTTGAAGACAATTATAGGCCTTTAGCTAATTCTTTACCTCGGAGAATGCGGTTTACTAATGGACGGATGCTTCTCTCAAAGCAACCAAGCACCTCCTAATCGTGTTCTGATAATACTCCATGTATCTAACTATCGGTTATCAATCACATATATGTATGTAGGTTAGCAAGATTTAGTTAGTCTATATTATATTAATTGGTTGCTTATAAATATGAAACATCGATTGACAAGAGTTCATACCGGTTTAATTTAAGGAAGAGGATAATCAATTTGCATTTTCTTTAAACTGTACTGATTAAGCAGTCTTTTTGCGAGGAATTGACAAATCCTCCAAGAGTATCACTTGTCACGAATAAGTGATTCTCGTCTAGCCGTTCGGATTCGGCATAAAATTGTAGGTCCCTTCCATTCCTGTCGAAAAGGCGCACACAGGAATGGTTGCGAGTTGTTAGTCACTAGGCCCTGGTTCTTCATGAGCCGTTGTGCCACCCGATTTTTTTCCTTTCTTTCAAGACACAGGAAGAACACGATATGGATAAAATGCCAACATTGCTTATAGTTAGTGCGTTAAGGTTACATTTCAGGTCAAACCTTGCACTTCATCCTGACGGAATGAGCTTTGGTACACTAATAGTCCATCACGTCCTAACTTTACTTTTAAGAAGTGTTGCCTCGGTGGCAGCACTGGCAGATTGACGATATGAGGGTTGCCTCCTTAACAGGTTGAAACAACGAAATTTCACAAAGATTGGCCTATAAATCGAGAATCGGACTGTGACGCGCAATGTCTATTTTGTTGGCTCCTACTCCACTCTTGCGTTGTGGGGGCGCAAAATACCCTAGGCGGATTAGGGTTTTAGTTTTTCAGAACATAATAGTAATACATATTCATAAAATGTCAAGATTGGTATCGACGCAGAATTTCACACTACAGCATATCCGAAGCCTACTTATTATAATCGCTTTCAAGTGGTGGAGAGGGGGATGTGGAAGTATGTCAACCCGATTATACTCGTATTTGGCTTGGTATAATCCAAGCATATGATGCATGAATTCAGAGCTGTAGTAGTAGCCCAATCTTATGAAACTAAAATCAATGCAATACAACAACCCTGGAAAAAAAATAAATAAATCGGCCGCGGTCAACATTTGCATGAAATTATCTTTAAACATTAAATTGCAAGGTTCAAACTATTGATTCAAATAAATATTTCATTCATTTTTTTAGAATTTTTTGTGTTTTTTTTTTTTTTAAAGTTCTAAACCTCTTAAAAAATCACCCATTAGAAAAAAAAAAAAAAATCGTTAGAGCGGTTTTCTCAAAAATTATATTTTTACATATAAAAATTCTTGAACATTTTTAAAAAATTAAATTTCTCATGCTGGCGTTTAGTATTTAATAAAATATAATTTTGCTCAAAATTAAAAAAAAAAATCATTAACCCGTTTTGAAGATATTGAATTCTCAAAAAAAAACATCAATATTTTTTTTTTAAATCCAAAAATAATTTTTCTGATAAAATGTTAGTATAGGCAAAACTTGTAAAAGTGTAAAGCACATAAAATTTGGTTGAAATCAGGGTAGCCGTTACCGATAACATTGAAAACCAAAAAATCTGTTCAATGACAGATACTGTTAATAAACGTTATAAATATTTTTTTTTCTACCAAAATATTTATTATTGTACCTAATAATAGGACCACGTAAATTTTTCAAAATCGTTGAAACCGTTTTTTAAATAAAGCAATTTATGTATATTGGTTGTATGACTTGTCGTATTTTATTGAGCTAAAAAAAAAAATTTAATTTCACATCAAGAGAATCCGCAAATAACCTTTAGTGCACGTTTCTAGGTGCACGAATTTAAACAAATTCCCCTGGAATAATAAAATTCACAGTATCTTTTTGCTGTGATTTTTATAAGAGTCGGTAAACATAGACCAAAATTTGTGTCTTAGTAGGGTATAACAGATTGACTGAAGAGCCCACTGTTATACCTTGGGCGAAACACAATAATTTCTGGAGTTGAGGTCACTTGTACTTTTTAATTGAATTTTTTTCATTCACTCGACTTAAAACAGAAGTAATTTCAATATTTTAATATTTAAATTTCTTCATTTTCTTATTACATTTAGTCCAAGGTTTGAAGGAAATCACTTCAGACCGACAGAATTGCGAGACCCACTTGTTCGCGTTTTCTATGGTGCCAGTTATAGCTATCATTGAAAAAAGTAACTGTTGATTTTGAGACCCTTAGAAAGTTGAATCATTGAATATTTTAATGCAGAAATATAGCTAACGACTTCAAAACTATTTCCTCCAAAAAAAAATTCAATTTGACCCATATCTTCCCCAAAACGTTACTTTTAATTTTTTCAATGATCATTGGTAAGGTAGTTCCTCATTGAAAAATTAAAAGTCATTTTATGAGAAAAGTTGTGCCAAATTGAATTTTGTTTTACCTAGAAATAATTATTAAGTCAATTAGCTTTACTTTGCCATCAAAATAATCATTTATTTTTTCTTCAAAATCCCTCAAAATTGACGATTAATATTTTCAATGATGGTTTTCAATGATAGCTATAACTGGGCCCTTAGGGAAAATTATTATCTTGAGTTCGATTTTTTGCACGAAACCTAAACTTGCCTTATTGTACGTATTTCGCAAGTTAAAATAGCTGTATATGTACCTACTTAACGAAAGTAAATTTTCCGTAAGCTTCTGTATTACAATAAACCCCTTGCGTGTGTTTAAACAAAATAAAAAAAATGTATACACAAAAGTGTTTTAGACCGTGAACTTCAGAAAAGATAAAACAAAACAATAACTACTTGTTGAATTGAATAGAAAACCCAACAAACAAAAGATTACCGCGACATTTTGTCGCCGCTATATAGTATTGTTATTTTTAAAGCTTTTGGCGTCACCATAAAGTGAAGGTAAAAGAAGAATCAAAACAAAAATCAACGTAAATGCCTTTAGGCACATTTTTCACTTTAAACTGAATTCAGAATTATATGATAATAGATCAAAAGTAAGAAAAATCAACAGAAACAGAGCTTCAAAACGATGCAATTCACTTTTATTCAAAAAAAAAAAAAAACAAAAAAAAAAGATTTCAGGTAGGTAGAGTACTACAAACGCATTTAAAATAACTCTTATTTGCTGATGAGAATATTTTGCACAGAATATTTGAAAAATAAAATCATTTATTCTTGTGATTTGAAAAAAAAAAATTGATATGAGGTTGAAAAAATTGACTCGACAGAATGAATTCATTTGTGATGTCTGTCAAGTTAGCATTACCACTTCAAAATTTTAAGAATCTAATAATTGGATTAATTGTCGTGAATTTGTCGTATATTTGTCGTAAAAGAAAAAAATTGTCGCGCCTATTTTTTAAAAATTAACCCTGGGTAATGCTAACTTGACAGTCAAGTAAGCATTAAACACCCTAAACAAAAATTCTAAAAAAAAAATGAAGATGCCAAAAATTGTCGTGAACTTTTCGTAAATTTATCGTGAAACAAAAAATGTTGTATCACTTGTATTTTCTGAGAAAAAATAAAAATACCCTAACCCTATAAAATCGCATTTTTTTCAATAAATCTAGCACTACCATACCAAAACTTTTTTCCTAGAAGATTAAAAAAAAAAAAAAATGTATCCAAACAATTGTCGTAAGACTAGATTTTAGTGCTATATTTTATGAAAAAATGCTATTTTAGGGGGCTTAGGGCCCAGTTATAGCTATCATTGGAAACGATCATTGAAAATATTAATTGTCAATTTTGAGAGATTTAGAAGCTAAAACAAATGATTATTGTGATGCCAAAGTAAAACTAATTGACTTAATAATTATTTCTAGGTAAAACGAAATTCAATTTGACACATAACTTTTCTCATAAAATGACTTTTAATTTTTCAATGATGAACTACCTTACCAATGATCATTGAAATAATTAAAAGTTACGTTATGGGGAAGATATGGCTCAAAATGATTTTTTTTGGAGGAGAAATAATTTTGAAGTCCTAAGCTACCTTTCTGCATTAAAATATTCAATTATTAAACTTTCGAAGGGTCTCAAAATAAACAATTAACTTTTTCAATGATGTATTTCAATGATAGCTATAACTGGCACCTTAGTCATAAAAAGGTGATTTTTTTTGAGAAAAAAGGGCACGACAAATTATTTGAGTACGTAACTTATCTAAGGACGTCTTACGACAATTGCTTGGATACATTTTTTTTTTTAAATCTTCTAGGAAAAAAATTTTGGTATGGTAGCGCTAGAGTTGTGCTAGATTTTGTGAAAAAATGCGATTTTAGGGGGTTTAGTCATAAAATGGTGATTTTTTTGCGAAAAAAGAGCACGACAAATTTTTTGAGTAAGTGACTTATCTAAGGACGTCTTACGACAATTGTTTGGATACATTTTTTTTTTTTTAAATCTTCTAGGTAAAAAGTTTTGGTATGGTAGTGCTAGATTTATGTGAAAAAAATGCGATTTTATAGGGTTAGGGGTTTTTTTATTTTTTCTCAGGAAAAACAAGTGGTGTAAAATTTTTTGTTTTACGACAAATTCACGACAATTATTGGCGTCTTTTGTTTTTTTAGACTTTTTTTTGAGGGTGGGTAATGCTAACTTGACTGTCAAGTTAGCATTACTCAGGGTTATTAAAAAAAAAAAGGTCGGACAAAACTTTTTCTTTCACGACAAATTTACTACACTATTCACGACAATTATCGGCATCTTAATTTTTTTTTTAGAATTTTTTTTGAGGGTGGGTAAAGCTAACTTGACTGTCAAGTAGCATTAACCAGGGTTAATTTTAAAAAAATAGGTGCGACAAATTTTTTTTCTTTCACGACGAATTTACGACAAATTCTCAAAAATTAATCCAATTATTATAGATTCTCAAAATTTTGAAATGGCAAGCCTAATGGCAAGCTTTTAAGAATTAACCTACAATAAGCTCGAAAAGTTCACGAAAAACGTATTGAAACTATCTACATATATAGAGTGAGCTAGCACTTGGGGAAACAAAATTCACGTCTGTGTCGTATGTACTTGTACTTTAAGCCGTAAAGTTATGTAGTTTATTAAGCAAACGATAACATATTGTTGACTTAAGCATATACATACAGACTTTTCTTATAAATAAAAAAAACTATTAATCGCAATACGTTAGATATGAAATTATTGTTTTTCATTTCTCAAACTATCTTAAATTCACTTCCTGGCTCTGAATATGCTAAATTTATGCAGATAATATACAAAAAAAAAAAATTAGGTGGCACAACGGCTCATGAAGAACCAGGGCCTAGTGACTAACAACTCGCACACAACCTGTGTGCGCCTTTCGACAGGAATGGAAGGGACCTACAATTTTATGCTGAATCCGAGCGGCTAGACGAGAAGCACTTATTCGTGACAAGTGATACTCTTGGAGGATTTGTCAATTCCTCGCAAGAGGCAGTAGCCCTGAAAAAAAACTTTTTAGTTTTTAGGTGGACGAGGCTGGGAAGCCCCAGACCTCCAGCGTGACAGTCGAACGCACTAACTGTCTTTCTAATATGCACTCAATTTCTAGTAGACACATATATCGGTACTCCTAGAAAAGGCAGTTCTGTAATTTCTTATCAAAAAGGATTCTGTCACAGTGAAAGTGACAATCGTACACTGTGGCGTATACGTACTTTTTTTATTTGTGTGTTCTTCAAGGTTTAATAAAAAAGAAAAATAGCTTTTCATTCAGCATTTAGAACAAGAACAATCTGTACATTATTTAAACTACTTCCGGTTATTACTAATTTAGCAAAATGTCACAAATAAGTCTGAAAATGTAAAAAAACATTTTTATTTTATCAAGAATGTAAATCAAAACAATCAAAAGATTATCAAAACATTTTTCTTGCCGCTAATATTGATATCTTCAAAGCATTTGGCGCATATAAAAGTGAAAGTGAAAAGAGAATCAAAACAAAATTCAAAAAATAAACACAATTTTGAAATAACTTTTAAAACTAAAGTCACAATCATCACCATACACCAAGCAACACCCCAATTCATTTAAACAAAGCATCTCCTCTATTTTAAATATCGTCATGCTGACTGTTTTGTTTGTTGACCTATAAGATTTGTGTTTCAGAAGAGCTTTTCAGGTTAAGCACTCATAGGAATGAGAAATTTGTAAAAAGAAGAAAAATAACAACAAAATGAAGAAAAGACTTGTTGTAAGTCAAATAAAAAAAAATAGATGTGTATCATATGTGTGTACAACATAATGTGTGTTGGTTTTTGCAAAGAACGCAAAATCAAAAGCTTACCTATCGAATAATTACGGAAAAACTTTTTCAATCGAGGAAATAAGATGCCCAACTATGTAGCACGTACCTGCTTTTATGGCTTTAAGCTATAATGATGTCTTATCTCCATATGGCTTGCAAGGCTTGATGTTTAAAATTTTTTCAAAAGATTGTATGTCTACCTAAAGTTTGGTAGGTGCACTGTCAAGTCTTCACAATTCAAATCTTGAGGAATTGAGTAGAGTGGAAAGAAAACTTGCCAAGTAAACCTACTAAATTTTTGTCAGTAATCATTAAATAACAAATGTTTCTTATAATTATTGCCACATTTGATATTTTACATTCATAAACTAAGAATTTGGCGTAATTTTAGATCATACTATACTTTTCATTTTGGTTGTTGATTTTTGTATTTTGTATAAAGAAGAACTATTGGCTCCTTTTTAAGCATATGTATTTTCGGTGTGATTTCACTTTATTTAAGTGAAACACTGTTTTTGTTTCTTAACTAATAATTCAATTTATTAAAAAGTTATCTTAAAACTACTTATAATTTTGTTCAATGATTTTTTAGTTTTTTTTATACAATGATATGAAATATGATATGCAATATTTTGCAAAGATTTTTTTGTCAGGTGACAAAATAATGTCAGGGTAAAATAAGGCCACTGAAAGCTCTGCAAGGAAAATTATGTTCACAATCTGTACCTCTTGTTTGCAGTACAAGTCATACCAATTTTTATCAATCATAAGTTCTCCATTTGAATAAAAATAATTATGGATAAGTTTGTGGATGCCACTCCCCCTGCATGGAAATTCTCAAAATGAAAATATATTTCTTTGTATGCACCTCAGAACCTAGGGCTTAAGCAAATTTAATTTTTTTATCGGTATATTATTGCTCCATATAATTAATGTCAATTTTGTGAAAATGGGTCGATGCTATACGCCCCCTGAATTGAAAATCATAATTTTTTTTATTTTTCTTAGCTTTCATTACAAGCTCTATCGCTTTACCTAATTTCATAATTTTTCGACAACCAGAAGTACTACATATAATTGATAACAGCTGTGACAACATGGTTAATGGGTGGATGCCACGCCCCCTTAATCGAAAACTTCAAATTTACTATTTTCAGCTTTAAAGCAAAACTAACCGTTGTACGAAGTTGTAATACTTTTATTTTACAGTATCGGTAACGGAAGTGCTCAACAATTTTGATGATCTGTCAGTCAGTCAGTAACTCTGTCGTTAGCCAGCTAGTCAGTTACGGTTTTTTTCGATTTTTGCATTCTTATATCTCAGAAACCGCTTGTGTTAAGGAATTTAAATTTGGTGAGTTTCCTGAACCTGATGAGCTTAACAAATGCTGCGTGTTTTAAGTTTCTGACTTTATTTGTACTGGAGTAAAAGGGGGGATCATGTAAAAAGGGTGTAGCGAACTTGATTGTGCCCTGGGAACTTGGACTGAAGGAGAAGAACTTGGCTGGGAAGTACCGTGTCCTTAGATATGGTATTGAATTTTTTGATATAATACCTGGTTAATATTAGTGCTTAAAAATATTAAATGATTTCGGCTTGGAAAACCCGAGAATGAAATACTTACAGTCAATAGCTCAATTTTAAAGGATGAAATAAAAAACAAAAGGAAAAAATGAACAAAAT
This sequence comes from Melangyna quadrimaculata, assembly GCA_949320155.1. Lineage (NCBI taxonomy): Eukaryota > Metazoa > Arthropoda > Insecta > Diptera > Syrphidae > Melangyna > Melangyna quadrimaculata. The sequence goes on from OX439485.1 coordinate 13,232,195, forward strand.
AAGACACAATTAAGCGGGGAATGTAGTTATGGGAAAGGTTCTTATAAGTTAAGTTTTATAAGAAAAACTCTAAGAAATGTTGAGTCTTACGACAGAGAGTACTTTACGAACTAATAGGAGAGGTTCTTATTAGGGTGTTGCTGTATACATATAAAGCCTAGTTCATACTTGTGAATCACCTCGTGAACCCACACAAATTTCCCTTTTTTTCACCCGCGTGAACGTGCTAGTCAAGCTGAGTGGTGAACTAAGTGGCGAGTTTTCGTTCAAGGGCAATTCACGAGCAAAATGCACGGGAACCCTTGGTGAAGTTTTGACAGTATAAAAGAAAAAAAATTGTGCATTCCTCATTTATTTTCTGTTTGTTCTTTGCGTAGCGTGCTTTGAGAACTTAAATTAACTTGAAAAATTAAAAAAAAAGGCAACAATAGATGAATAATTAATGAATTTACACACCAAAGTTTTATTTTGTGCTAAGCATTTGATGCATTGAGGTTTCAAACGTCCATCGTTCACAACGCATTCACAAGTGTGTACCAGTGATAAATGCCAAACGTTTAATTTCTCCACAGGCGGATGTTCACTTCACGAAGAAGTATGTGCTTGGCTTAACTAACCTTTCTTTCGACGGTTTGTTCATAAAATTTCCGATATACACACGTACTTACTGTTTGTGCGAACTGCAAATTTGGAGAAATCTCAAGCGTGCTTGGTTCTCGAGATACACTTTGTGACCTGATAACTTTGCTGTGAAGTTAGCTGGTCACTCGATTACACCCACTATTTGTGGAACAGGAAAATCGGCAATAGAAATGCAAACAGAAATGCAAACTACTTTAGTGGTCCCATTACACTAGCTGAAAGTTGCCCTGCCAACTTTACAGACGTTGCAAGGGTGCTTCATGAACATGTATAAATAATTATCTAGAACCATTTGAATGGAAAAAATACCAATAAAAAAAACTAATAAATAAATTATAAGAATAAGATTTTTTTTCAAAACAGTAAAACTGTTTTTAATGAGCTACAAAAACCAGCTAGAAAAGGAGAATGAGCATTTTGGTCTACTTACTGCCCACGAATGAGATTTATATCGTTGGAAAGCAACGCCCTTGTACATCATTTTTTTGTGTGGACACAAAGCTGTAAACCATGGGGCTTAGGTTGATGCAGTATATTACAAAACATAAAACAATTCGTCTATGTTTCTTCCAATTTTTTAAAGTGTTTTTATTAATTTTTGGTCGCTAATTTTAGCCAACTCCCATTGTTAGGTTCACTCCATAAATAAATAAATCGGGTGGCACAACGGCTCATGAAGAACCAGGGCCTAGTGACTAACAACTCGCAACCATTCCTGTGTGCGCCTATCGACAGGAATGGAAGGGACCTACAATTTTATGCCGAATCCGAACGGCTAGACGACAAGCACTTATTCGTGCCAAGTAATACTCCTGGAGGATTTGTCAATTCCTCGCAAGAGGCAGTAGCCCTGAAAAAAACTTTTTAGTTTTTAGGTGGACGAGGCTGGGAAGCGAACCCAGACCTCCAGCGGACAGTTGAACGCACTAAGCATTACGCTACGGGCTACTACACTCCATAGTAACTAATAATTTTCAAAGGTCTCGTTTCTGGGCACTAGGTACTCCAGGTCCCATTTATTTTTGCCTATTCTCCTTTGCCATCTTAGGAAAAAGGCTCTGGCAAGGCAGGAAAATTTAAAAACTAAATTTTTTTCCAATCACTTCAGAAAATTAAGTTTGAAATTTAACATTTAACTAAGCAAGCTTGTATTTGTATCCAAATGTTTGTACAGTAGCATTTGATGTGCTTTGTGGTATTTTTGTAGAGCAACGTTTAGCACAATCAATGTCCGATTAGTGAATATGACTATGAAGCATTTTTACCACGGGACATTTTTTGATTTGATTCTTCGGGCTGAACAAGCAATAAATTAATTAATTGGGCGAATAATGGATTAATAAAAAAAATGACAAAGCGAGCAGGTAGGTTTTTTTTCTAATTTCTTGTCGCCCGATTTGCCGCCCCCAGCAAAGTGCAGCCCTCCTGTCCCCCCACGCTACGCCAACGTGCTTGTGGATTGTGGTTAATCGGAATTGATTGGCTCATAGTTTATAAAGACGTTGACCATATTTTAAATTCCTTAAAAATCTTTTTTTTTGTTTGACATGATTTTTTTTTTTGCAACGAACCAAAATAGAAAATATCAAAATGTTTAGCGTACCTACATAAGTATTACCCCCTATGGTCAGGTCCCCCATTTGTTTACATTTAAGCTACATCCCTGTTGATTTCAGGAAGTCTAAGAAAGCTCGGAAAAAAGCTTTAACAGTTTTCCTCTGTGTCACATCACAAAAAAAAATCTTATTAGCATCAGCTTGTAGTTTATATTTTTCTTCAATGCGGTTTTGCATTTTGTTTCTCAATACTTTAAAGCAATGGATCGGTTGTAAATTTTATATTGTTTATTAGTGCTTATGCTAAAATCTGTTTCGGATCAAAATTTCAAACAACAACAAACAAATAATCACTAAGCAATTGTAGCTTAACACCAAATAAAAAAAATAAAATAAAAACAAAATCCCAAAAATCTTCCTACGAAATGGCCTTAACAATAAATAAGTGCTGCTGCATTAGTCTCCCAACTGCTTGTATCATCATAGGAGTCTTAGGAGGAGTTTTTTCTCTATTAAAATCTATCGAGTGTTTTACGCATCTGTATCTTTTGAAAGAAACTGAAGAAGTCGATGGCTTTTATGACAAATTCAGAATTGGTAAAACTTTTCCAAGAATAAATTTATTATTTGTCTCTCTAATGGTGGTAACTTTTGGTTTATTTTTTATTAAATTTTATATTGAAGATATTTATTATGTACTGGTTCCTAATATTGTTTATGTGATAACATCTTTTTTACTCATCATTGGAATAAGAAAGGTAATTTTTTGTTGTTGTTTTGCAATTAATTTACAATCATACATCCTCTTGACGTGGGTGTTACTCTGACAGATTCATCTACTGGGTCTTATCTGGCATTTTAAAATCGTAATTCGAAGCTTTTTCTTTAAGTTCACATAGAGAGGGATAACCTTCATAGTATTTTTTTTTTTATTTTTGCAAGTCAACGTGTTCTTAACACGCATCTAGATATGTAGGTACATTTTTATGTTAAGATGCTGTATTTTTGAAACAATTTTAAACAAAGGCTTATAATTAAAAATATGTTAGAATATTATGAATGTTGTAGAGGATGTATGTAGACACACTATCTTTTTTCTAATCTATTGCAGTTTTCAAACGTAAGCAAGTAAAATGCACGAGTTACTTCATCTTGTAGCTAACAACTAGAATATCAAGCTATGTTCTTTGACAGTATATAGTAATGGTTTGATACAAAAAAAATATAGCAATTTTCAATTTTTTTGGTTTAATACAAACAAATGTGGAAAAGAGTAAAAATAAACAAATTGATTTCTTCTCGGATTTTATTTTTTCTAAAAAAAAATATTCATACAAATTTTAAATGCAATATTTTTTGACTAGCTTAGAAGTACCGAATTGAAAAGATATAAAAAATCAACTTAGCCATTGACGAGATATTCGGGAATATTTCAACAAACCCAAAAACCTTATTTCCGTTATTCGGTTATTCGAATTTGTTGGCCAAAGCCTGAGTACCTGTACTATACAGTTTTATTAAAATTATTCTAGAGATTTTACGAAGTTTAATCAAAATCGTTAAAGCAGTTTTCGAGAAGACTTGATAAAACTCAAATTGTTCTATGGCAGGTATACCCGTTCTCTAGAGTATTTTATACAAATTTGAAACAAATCCGTCTAACAGCAGAGGCTCTACCTCGCTATACCTACATCAGACATACAAGCAAACAGATCGACGACACGACGCATGGCGACGCACGCACGTCACGTCGAAAATCACTTTATTGGACTTCTCCATCACTGATATGTGTTGATTAAACGTTAAACCTCAAATTTTAAATTGCGTCTTTTGGGATATTCGTGAATATCTCGTAATTCACTTGGTTTATTTTGTCATAGTTTTTCTCATCAACAAATATTGCTATTCAAATCTGTAGGAATCCTTTGTGAAAATAAGATGCAAAATTTAATTTTCCTGTGGCCTCAACCAAGACAACTACTACGGAAAAATATTCATGGAGAGTTTCACAAATTGCAAATACATTAAATAAAATTTAACGAGTTAACGGTAGTGATAGAAATAGAAACAACAAATAAAAACACGAACAAACCTGGACAATTGGGCATTTCATTCTGTGCGAAAAGAGAGTTGAGACTTCTAAAAAAACAATCTGGGCCCTATTTCATAAAAATTGACAGGTGACAATTCTACAAATTTGTCACACTTGTCTGCAAAATCTGTATTTCATAAAATATTGACAGTTGACAAATTTGTCATAAAAGTACAAATTTGTCATGACAATTATGCCATTGTCATATATACTCACACATTTATCGTGAGAATTTTATCATTGTCATACTTACCTGTACTTACTGACAAATTTGTCGTGACAATTTTATTGCATATCTAATCTTGAAATGTGTATGATCGAAAAACGATGAAATATGGAACAAAACCTTTGCATTTTGTTTTAATTTTCATCGTTTCTCGACCAATTTGTTCGATGTTAGGTTGAAGTAACAGAATGCTGGCACTCTTTCAATTTTAAAATGTCCCAGTTTGCAAAATCGTGTTTTAAATATTATTAAAAAGTGAAGTGCATAAAACATAATAAAAACAAATTAAGTTGTTAAAAATCGAGTTTGAAAATGAAAAACATTTTCAAAATAAGTGTTCTAAAGTGGCTGTCCATTGGCAACTACAATGTACTGAGTTCCACTTCAAAGCCAATGTAATGCACATAGAAGTTAGGTTTTAGTTTCCAGAGAGTAAATCCTCTTTATGGGACGCTGTAAACGTGCACCAATTCTCGATAAAGTATATTCCGCGGCTGTTTTTCCGATAAGATACGAAATTCCTAGGGCGCCGGCGACGTTATTACACGGAGACCCAACAGAGAATCGTCAGTGAGTGAAAGTGATGACGATTCTCTGTTGACCATAACTGAGTTTCCTGTCGCAATTGTCAATTAAATACTGACAAATATGTAAATTGTAATTTATTTTCATTTCATAAAAGAAATGTTAGTACAAATTTGTCGGAAAATTCCTGACAATTGTGGAAAAATACTTGACTATTCATTGTCATGACAGTTTCTTTATGAAACAAAAAGATGACAATTGTCGAGTATTTTCCGACAATTCTACAAAATTGTCAAATTGTTTATGAAACAGATTTTGACAATTGTCAAGTTGTAAATTAACAAATTGTCACCTGTCACCTGTCGCAATTGCCAATGTTTATGAAATAGCCCCCTCGTATAATAAATCAATTACGCTGGTCGCACAGCTTTATGCAGAACGAAAAGCATAACGAAATTTTTCGTTTATGATTTCTTCGTGTCATTTGTGTATGGGAATTTACATTTCACATCAGCAGCAGCATATGTTTAACGATGTTAAAATATTATCAAATCAATGCTATAAATACATCGTCAATGTCTGTCTAGTTGTTAGCTACAAGAGCATCAATTAAGTGCGATCCAGTCCTGTATTTTATTAATTTTTTTACTTCAGTATTTTTTTGAGAAAGTTCAAAGTAACGAAATTTATTAATCTCGTTAAACGAAATTTATCTTTTTTTTTAATATTTATAGGTATAGAACGTTAGAAACGCACGCAAGGTTGGCAGCACTGTTTTCATTGACAGCTACTTTGTCATTTGATGTATCTTTATTTTGAATTCTTTTCAACCATTTGACCGCCAAAAACCGATTATTTTCTAAACATATCGATTTGTTTAGAAAAAAATATCAATTTTTCTAAATAAATCGAATAGTTCCTTTTCAGCAAAATCTACACACACTATGAAGATTTGACATCTCTCATTCTTCAATTCATTTTTTTTTTCTTTTTTGCGGTCGCAGAAACAAAAATTCTAATGTCAATAATTTATAAATTTAAGAAAATAATTTCAAATAAATAAAAAAAATTGTGTGTTGATGGGATTAGTAATAATCAGAAATATAATACAAGTGCTTAAAAGATCTTATCAGTCTTCAAACGGCACTCAATATTTATTAATTTCGGGCGCAATAATTTTTTTTATAAAAATTCCTGTCAAATGGTACCAACACAATCACATATTAGAATCGATTTTGTTTTACAAAATTCTTTTCAACCAAAAAAATAACCGATTTGTTATTTCATCATGAATCGACTGACGTCTGAGCAACGCATGCAAATTGTGCTGAATGGGCCATCACACACTGGATCTATTTTGAGCTGAACTAAAGCTAGACTAATTTTCCTTCAATCACACACGAGCTGCACAAAGCTGACTGAAAATTCTGTGTACATGAACCGGCTTTAATTGTATTAGTACTCTCAGTTTGAGAATCGAAAAAAAAAAATAATTTCCTTTAAAATTTTCAGTTTAGCATGACAACCGATTTGTTTATTTTGCCTAGAAACGAACAACTGTGTATGTATTAGTATTTAAACATTGTTAGACCGCTCGAAAAAGGATGAACATTCCAGTCGTTTCTTTCCTCACACTTCACCTCCCTTGCCTACAAACTTTCATTTCCCCAGCTTAGTCTAGTTCAAAATTGAGCCTGTGTGTGATGGCTCAATGGGCTCGAAACGAGATCGCTGTTGACCCCGATTTTCACAATCAAATTTTGTTCAGCGATGAAAGTCATTTTTAGTTGAATGGCTGCATCAATAAGCAAAACTGCCGCATTTGGAGTGTTTTGGGCCTGTGAGTTGGCCTCCAAATTCGTGCGATTTAACACCACTAGACTATTTTCTTTAGGGGGATGATGTGAAGTCGCTAGTCTAGAGCTAAACCGATAATCCAGAGACAACTGATGACTTGGAAAAAAACATTCTAAGCTCTTTTTGTCTACTTTTTTTTCGATAAATCGGTATATAAACTGTTATAAAACGTAGTTTTGTGCGCAATTTCATTGAGAAATTTCGTTCAGTGGGAACATAGTGGGGCATATTCATTGTCACCCATTGTCAACGATAACCCCAGGTTTTACTAAACACAGTTTAAAAATGACTATGAAAACGCCCCAGTATGTTGTATGTATAAGCCACAAAATGTAACCAACTATTCAAAAATTCTGAATTATTCCATTAGAGAATGAATATCAGTCGATAGATAGGTATGCACCTTACTAACTCAAGATTTGACATTATGTTTTTAAAAAATTTCAGGTCAGAGTGATGCCCCTTAAGGCATATGTTTTCAATTATGAGAACAAAAATTCTTAAAAATCATTTTTAAAACGAATTTTTCTCCACCCTTATAGAATTCACATCTGATGTTACTTCCTTGGCTTATTATCAACGTTATTGTGCTACTCTTATCTGTTCCAATTGTTTTGTTTTACTTCTATTACGCTGGTCTTAGGGGAACGACAAAGGATCTTCTTCAAATTATTGCAATTATTTGTTTATTTCTTGGTAAGTTTGAAATTTAGATTGAACAGTAAAATAGGCGTGTTCGGGAAAAGTTGATATCTGAGGTCTTAGTGTGCTATTACACCATGCATCTAGACGCGTGCAACTTCTTCGAACTTTTTCGAATTCTCTTGTTGCACGAATATTTTACCCACACGACACACGGCAGATTTTCTGCCGTTTCATCTTTTCCAATTTGTTTTCTCTTTTGCACTTACATATGTTCGAAAATTTGCACGCGTCTAGATGCATGGTGTAATAGCAGACTTACCAATCTTTTAGTTGCCTCAACAGTATTCTTTAGCCAAAATTCTCAGTTTGGCTAAGGATCTGAGGAAACAAATTTTAGATTCGCTTGCTCACCTTTTGACGGAGCAAAATCTCTGAGATCTCATTTTCCTGAACTTCAATTATAATGACGTTTTCGATCGAATTTTCGGAATGTTTCATTTCTTTTTGATTTGAATCAAATATGAACAAATCTCCAAAATTTGCACCCATAATACCAAATGTTGACATTTATAAAATGACTTCTGCTAGAATTTATTCATGTCAATTAGAGAATCCGCAGTGCAGTGTTTTCTTTCTATTCATTCATTTGCCTCGAAAATAAAGGTGGAGGCTGCACTATGAATCTCTGAGGATCGAGTTTTGCTGATTCTGTAATCGACATGATTAATTTTGCAAATGAAATCGGAAATAGGAAATACTCCGAAAACATGACTTGAAGAAAAGGCACAAATTGAGTGCAAAAGGAGTACCAGTTTCAGTGTTCTCATCTTAATGAGTTTTCCGAGATCTCCTCTTTTAAAAACTGAATGTCTGACAGAAGATTTCTCAGATTCTAATATTATTCACTTTGATGCTTTAACTTGTTTTTATTTTAGGTGTCAGCTGTTGGATATGGATAGCAGTTTATTCACTCTTCCAAGACATTCGAACAAAGAGAAATGAAGAGTTACCAGAAAATGAGAAAACATTAATGAATTTATATCCTCGTTATGAAATCGTTCAATTGGATGTTTAAAGTTTTAATTTTAATTTATTTTTTAATTATACGCCAAGTATAAAATTTATAATCATTAAATAACAAATTTACTGACTCCATCAAAGACTTAAGAATGAAAATATATCGAACAAAAAACTTAAATTAACAATAAATAAAATAAAATGTGTTATTGTTTTTTTTTTCTTTTTTTCTATAAATCTAGATAAATGTATAAATTTTCTTGTTAAAAATTATATATTAAATTAAAAAGTAAAACAATAATCAAAACAAGACAACTTTAAATTGTTAAATATATTTAAGATTATAAAATTTATTTATGTACCTACTGGTGAGACCGATACTGGGGTATCTGTTTCGTTACAGATAGAAAACATCGACAACAAAAAAAAAAATAATTTCAATTGATAAGCTCAAAGGTGAATGTTTTCTTACAATTTCGTTTTGCTTAATAATATCGTTTACCTACAAGAAAAAATAAAAACTATGTATGTGTAAACTTAGCGTAAATTAAATCTAATCTCAAACTTGTATCGGAAAGCAGAAGGTCGATTAAAGATGAACCACGCATTTCAACAAAGGAGAATGGGCATTTTGGTCTATCTATTTCTCTCGAATGAGGAAGATATATTTCTTTAGAAAGCTTAGCCCTAGTACATCATTTCTTTGTACGGATACAAAGCTGTAAACCATGGGGTTTATGCAATATATGGCAACAAAGATCGCAATTAGAGCAAAAATTAATTGCAATGGTGTTCCATTGAAACGACAGTATTGCTCACTTCTGATGAACTGAACAGACCCCAAAAGAAAGGAACTTTTATAACAATGGCCAATACTAGCGATTAATATCATGGTTGGCGAATAATTCGATTTAATGAATGGGATTAATTGTGCACAACGTTGGAAAGCTTAGTTCAAGAGCATCATTTTTGAATATGGACACAGAACTGTAAACGATGGGGTTAAGGCAGTATATTACATAATATAAAACAATTCTTCTGTGTTTATTCGAACTTGCAAAGTGTTTTTCTTTTTTGTCGCTTATTTTAGCCAACTCCCATTGTTTAGGAAAAAAAATACTCTTACATTTGTACACTCCATAGAACCTTATCATTTTCATAGGTCTCATATCAGTGCACTAGGTAGACCAGACCAGGTCCCATATATTTTTGCACATTCTCCTTTTAAAATGTTTGATATTTTTTGTCAAGTTAATGGAATAAAACAATATTGTAAGAAAAAATTCAAAGTTTTTTTCTCCAGAAGATTCGGCTTAAGTACCTGCTTTCGGGTGATTTCTGCAACTTAATACTCATTTAGCTTGAAAATAAAATTCTTCTTATATAGAAAGCGACTAGTTATTTTATATTTTTTTAAGGTTTGAGGATGGCCTGCATTTGAAACCGACCTCTCCTATTGATGCTTAGGCTCAGATTTGAGATTCGAATTTCTACCTTAAACTAACAAAAACAAAATATTGATTCAAAATAGCTTTTAACGGCCTTTAGTCCTTAAAAATCGGCGTTTCGTCCCGGCATGGCGTTACAACTTGGACTCTTCAGTTGACATTGAGGGCCTTGTCAAGACGCAATTTTTATTAAGTTCAGTCCAGCTTACATCAATTTTACAGCGAAAATCAATTGTGAACTATATCCAGCCCATTTAGAATTTATAATCAAGAATTATTGGAAATTTTGTTACCCGTGGCATGGCATTGTTTACATATGAATGGTTTTTTTTATAATACAAATTCTATGCTACTGAAACAAAAACAAAACAGAAAACACTCAGAGAAAAATATCAATTAAATTATTAACAGGAGTGTCTGGTTAAATTGACAAGATGCAGAAAACTCATTATACTGTATACGATTAAAACAATATTATATTTATATAACTAAATTAACACGTCGCACTATTTTGGTAAAACTGTAGTTGATTTAAGATGTTTAAACTTGAAATTCTTGTAATATATTTTTTTTTATTGTTTACATTACCGCAATGTTAATTTTAATCAATATGTTGCTATTTTTCCTTGTAAAGAAGATGGCCAAAATATTTATGGACCAAAAAACCATGTTGAAATATCATTAATAAACGTTCGTGTTGTTTAAATGATCAATTTGGCAAAGAAACTTGTTTAAGTCTCGTTACTGGGTTTTGGAATCTGTCAAATTTGCGTCTCCAGCATATTTTGAGCAAGTTATGGCTGGCTTATATTGACTTTATCAAAAATAATTATTGCGTGATTTAACCCAATTACATTGCGTACATACCAATGAATTTTCAACAATAAAGCAAAACAAAAACAAACAAATGAAAACTAAATTGGAGAACTGTAGATACATATGTAGGTAATAAAGAAAGTAGGTATAAATTCAGGCAATATATACCTAAAATGCCTAAATTTTAAATATACTTTTCTCTCCAAGCAATTAAACACAATTTTCATTCGCTAACCTAAATAGATATTAATTGTTTTCATCACAAACCAGAAAATTTAATTATTTTACCCTATAAAATACAGTAAACTCCGCTTAACTGCACTCGGCTTAACTGAAAACATCGCTTATCTGAAACAATACATTTATCACCTCGAGTGCAAACTGCGGATAATTGAAACAAAATTGTTTGCCTCAAATCAACATTTTTCACTTATTCAACTCCGCATAAATGAAACGACCGGTTGATTGCTGCCATCAAATTTTAGATCGAATACACCCTTTCAATTTGGCATGTCAATTTAAAATGTCAAAATCTCATTTCTTGTCATTTCCTCCTGGTGTCAGTCGTTTCTTTTACATTTTAGGCCTACCCTCAACAATTTTCGACAGAAAACGTATGGCTGACGCAATATTCGTGATTAAAAATGTAAATACTTTTGTTGTTTGAATTGTTTCATAAGGAAATATAACTATTTTGACACAATACAAAAAATCAAACCAACATTTTTTTTTTTTTTGATTTTCAGGCTAAATGAAATTTAATTCGTTCGACAAAACTCCGCTTAGTTGAAACAAGTTTCAGTTATTCGAAGTTCGGTTAACTGAAAACTCCACTTACTGAAACAAATAATGTTCTTCAATTATATGGTGTTCCAGTTAAGCGGAGTCGACTGCAAACGTATAGTAGCAGCACCGGTAGGTACACATAAAATAAAATAATGTATCTTGTAAGAGCAGTAGGTACAAAGAAACTTTAGCTTACTTGTGATATCTGTCAGACGACATTGTGTCTAGCATGTGTGTTGTCTGTTGTGTTGGCAGCTACAAGAAAATGATAGTGAAATAGCAAGGAAAATACTTTTAAATATAGAAGGTCATCCGCTGTAGAAGAAGTATTATTTGTAGGTATAGTTAACTTTGAACTTTCTTTTCTCTGTCACTCTATTCACAGTGACAGCTCAGCTGTTGTTTAATTGCAATTCTAAATTGGCACATACAAAAGATACAACACGAAATTTTCTCTTGTGCTCTCCAAAAAACAGGATTTCACTTTAACCACCACCATATGTGCGCGAGTGCCGCGGCGGTTTTATTTTATAACTCGTTTTATAGCTAATTTTTGATCTAAATAAGGCACATTTCACTTAGATTAATGACAGTTTGTATGAACTGTCAAATTAAATGCACAAAAATCACCTTCACAATAATTAATTTATCTAATATTTCCGGAAATTAGAAGTGCGAATTTTAATATAAAACAACAAAACCAGCAAAAACATACATACAAATTGTCTTGCTTCGTTTTTAGAAAGACAAAAGAGAACAAACAGAACCAACGCACAATAAACAACAACCAAACAAAAACAAAGGGAACGAGCGTGTCTGAAAAAAAATGCAGGTATGTAGGTACAAGTAGGTATAGAGGTACGAGTTCAATCAACCTGAAACTTTGTTTAAGCAAGACACGAAGTTTAAGTGAATAATTTTAACATGAATGTGTCGTTTTATCGTCCGTGTGTATGCCCTCTCTTTGCGGAGTGATCGAGCAAACTATTTTACAAGTTACAACTTTACCAAGTATGAAGCCAGGCCTCCATAGAGCTTGTCTCTTTTATTTTTGTCTACTTAAAATTAAAGCGTTTTATGTGTCATCATCATCATCATCAACAACAGACATTAAAGGAGATGGAGAGACACGGCAGCGCGGCGTCGCGGCGGCGGCGGTTACTAGTTGAGGCAGGCAAATGAGATTAAGCCAAGAATTTTCTTCCAATTTATTGTTTTCCTTCAAGCTTCACTTAAGACTCTGAAAAGTAAAATTTTATAAAACATACAGAAAAACTACAAAAGTGAGTACTATATGTACATACCTATATTACTCTACATTTACACTAATTGGGAAGCTCGATGTCAAAATAATTTTTTGAAAAAACATAATATGGTGAAAAAACATATGATTCTAACAGACAAAAATTTATTAAAAGGTCGTAAAGTAAAAAAAAAAAGTGCGTATACACCCGAGTGTACCACTATTTAAAGCATAGACGCAGCTGATGGTAAACGAAAAATCATATGCAAAAGCCTAGTACGCTGCTGATGCGAAACAAAAAATGACATGACGAAATCATAAACGAAAAAATTTCGTTGTGCTTTTCGTTCTGTGGAACGCTGTTCGACCAGCGAAATTGATGATTATACGAGATTGTTTTGACAAGTCTCCACTCTCTTTTCGCAATGAATCAATTGTCCGGACCATTAATTGTGTGCGGAAAAATGACATTTGGGTTTGTTCGTGTTTTTATTTGTTGTTTCTTTCATTACAGCACTGTTTTTGTTTGAGTTTTTTCGATTTATTTCTTTGCAATTCATTTAAACTCCATGAATATTTTTCCGCTGCAAAAGTGTCCAGGTCCACTCTGTTTTCGCACAGATTTAATTGACATTCACCCATATTCCACAAGTCGTATTTTGTCTCGTACTCGTATTCGAACTTGAACTCGTATCGTATGAAAATCGTTATTCTTCAAGTCGTATCCGTTGTATTGTATGTATTTATTTTATTTTTATTGTATTTATGAGTTATAACACATACCTGAACAAAACACATGACATTAAACTGAGAGCGATAACGTGGACCTAAGACCACTAAAATGCAATACAAAAATTATTAGATCTAAAAGAGCCTTATACCGCTTCAAAGCTCCTGTAGTTTACACGGATATAAATAAAAGATTCAGTAAACGAAATTTGGAGCGTTATAAAGCTATTTTGCTATGTTGCATTTTAATATTGTATTTTATTGGTCTTAGAGTCGCGTTATCACTGCCAGGTTGATTGCATATAGTTTCCACAGAGAAGAGATCTTTTACATCTTTAATTTTTTGTTTGCACTTTAAAAGTGCATTTCGATGGTCTTAGAGCTGCGGTCACCCTCGCAAGTTGATAAAACAAATAGGAGGAATATTGAAAAAAAAATCTATATATATAACTCGTGTAAAAGATTTCAAACGACGAATAAACAACACAAATACGACTTTAATTCGAATTCATACTAGACTCGGAATATTGATAAAATATGAACATTCGTATGCGATGTTGCCCGTTTCTCAATATTTGTAGAAGTGAAGTCGGATATACGACTTTTGGAATACCAACATACGACTGTAGTCGAATTCGAGTCATAAATACGAGTTTCAGAATATGGGTGACTATTTGTGTTTGTGCCTGTAATTAGCCTGATTACATGGTTCGTTTTTTTGATTGTTTCGTTTTTCTTCTTTTTGACAAGAACGTTTGTTCGTGACTCCACTGTTCGATAAAATACGTATAGATATGTACGATATACATACGTACTTCCTTTCGTTATTTTGACGTTCTTTGAATTTGGGGTTGTTTGTGGAAAAATAACCAGCAGCACTCGTAATAATTAAAAATGTTTTTTAAATCCATCTTATCTTTTTATAACACATTTCAAAAAATTATAACCCCGGCCGCAATCAACTTACTGCACTGGAGACAAAATCGAAATACAATGCGCCTACCGATGCAAAAAAAACTAACAAAAACAATGAAATCCTGAAAAAAAGTGAGTCACAATACTTAAATATTAATCTACTTAAAATAGAGTCACCTCTAACATTTAATGAAAAAATCTGTTAGTTTGTCTACCGTACCTATACCTACATGAACAATCTTGCAAATACAAAACCAAAAGCAACACAAAATTCTGTTTTAATAGCCTTTTCACACCAAACCCAAAACCGGGTTTTCGGCAATTTGTTTACGAAAACTTGAAATGCGTTCACACCGAAAATGTACAAGTTTTCATTTGACATTTCATTTGTTTTGCTTGAACACAATGGTTTCGAGGAAGGGCCGCGCCGCTTTGAAAATTTTCGGTGCCACAGAAAAGGGAAAAATCAAATGTTTTTTGTGCAATTAAAAGACAATTTATTCATATTGGAATTTAATAATGGAAATACTATCAATCCTGATTCGTTATAATTAATTTATTTCTTAACCGGTCGATTTCACGTAGTAGTTAGGATGCGCGACACTGCGTCGCGCTCTCTTGTGTTCCAGCAGAAAAAATATTTTTTCCTGGCAGCTATTTATATGACATTTAATTGAGCACTGAATGTTTCACAAGGTGTGTTTGTTTAGTTCATCCTGCAAATCCAACATGTTTTGGACAGGTTTTATTTAAAACTTGTGTTTTATCAAAACATGTGGTTTAGCAAAAATGTATGGGAAAACTTGTGTTTTCGATCTATGTTTTCAACCAAAACCGATATTTTCGCGAAAACCGGGTTTTGGGTTTGGTGTGAAAAGGATATAAGAAGATGTTTACCTAAGTTTAAAATGATTCACCTTTTCAAGGAAATTTTGTTGAATCAATAGAATTATTGAGAAGTCAGTTCATTTTAAACAGAAAAATTATGGTTAGTTTAAGCAGAAAATTCTCAGGAGAATGAACAAATGATGAACTGAATTGAATCTAAGAGAGTTTAAACGGAATCCATATGTTTTGATATGAACATGAAATCCAGTTGTGTTAAGTAGATTTGGTATTAAGATTACCATCAACTTATTTTAAAGTGGCTGATTTGCTCCGTGTATGTACATAATATTAAATTACGAAAAACTCAATCATTTACATGGTTTTTTGCTAACATCGAGGAGCATTATGCGGTTGTCAATTCCAATATGCCAAAGTTCAACAGGAAAAAGTTTTGAAATGTTCTTTAGTGCTTTCGTTACTTCCTTCCCCCTACATTTCTACACCCCTCTCCAATGTTGTAAAAAGACGAAAGACGAGACAAACGAAAAAAAGGAATCTTGTAATCGGGTTCATTGTTGTTTCTTTCATCATGGCTTTCTTTAATTCTTTTTTTTTTTTTTCATTTATTTGCAATTTGTGAACCTCTCCATGAATATTATTTGTTTTTCGTTATTTAAATTACTTGTAAAATGACACCTGATAAACACTAGCGTACGCAGGATTTTGTTTGGGGGGGGGGGGGCTCAGTCTCAATTTTGGTGAAATTTGTTTAAGGTATCAGTGTATCACAAAATAGCAAAACCCCTTCGTGGTTTCAAAGATTTAAACTCCCTTTTCGGGTCCTCTGTCCCGCTCACGCGACTCTGTCGTTTCGCTTAGGGTATGCTCAGTCGTCTGGCAGGCGCCTATGTTGTCAGTCAGTCTGTTGAAAAAAGTTTTATGTACTAAACTAAAACATTTCGATCTACGACTTCGTTATTAATGATAATTGGCCTTAAGAAATTTTGTTTCAAATAAAAATAAATATTTTATTACTTAATAAAGGTATCTACATATTTCCATACATTTAATTTTTTTTCCCATAATAGAATTGTGCAATAAAGTCATACGGCTTTATTGCAAAATGGCTTTGGACTTAATTTCACACCTAGGAGTGCAATAAAGTCCAAAATTAGCTTTTGGACTTTATTTCATTGGACTTTATTTCATGGCACCTTTTCATAGTGGTTTCGCTAAACTCATGTTTTACTTAAGTACAGTTTAAATAAGATCAATTATAACAATTTATTCCAATTCGATTTCTGTACTTATCAAAATGGAAGTATATTAATTTATTAAATTATTGAACGTCAAAAATAGTGCTATAGTGGTTATACTTTAAGTTTTAACTAATCATAATAGTTTATAGCGACTATGAATACGGCCCATTAACTTAAAAAAAAAGAAGAGTTTGAGAAGATTGTCTACCTCTCATACAAGTTAAGGGCAGTTTTTCAAAATGTCATGAATTGACTCTACAGCTTTCTTAATGCCTTATGTCGTAGCATTGGAAATGAAAAATAACATTCGGCAACAAAAGTATGCAGTTTACAGATATTTAAAAATATTTTTCGAATATTTGATACGTTCACTGAGCGTGAAGATACCGGTTAAAGACTAAGGCATACAAAAAGAGAAGACACTAAGAGAATGTATTATGTTAATAAGTGCACTGCATTCGTTATTTCATTCCGGCTTTTTTTTTAAATGGGAAAAGAAGGAAAAAAGTAAATCATCATTTTGCGAATTTTGACTGATTGCAAAGGAATTTTGTTTGGGTACTCAGAAACGTTTTAAATTTTAAACAAAATCTAGACTACGACATCCATGTCTATTGTTTTTTTTTTTAAATTAGAATTGAAAATACTACTAATGTTTAAAATAATAAAAAATAAAATTTGAACTAAAAAATAATAAAAAACTTTCTTCGAAGATATATGAAATCTTAGCACAGTATACTATATTGCCTTGGGGGGAGCTTAAGACCCCTAAGCCCCCCCCCTGCGTACGCCACTGCTGATAAAAAAAACTCTGGGTCCTTATTACGTAAAACGATAACGATCAAACGATTTCGTGTTTGCAGTACCTGTCCCTTTATTTGTCCACTCATACTATAGGGACAGCTATTGCATATAACGATATCGTTTGATCGTTATCGTTTTACGAAATAAGACCTCTTGTTGCCCGGATAAGTATGCCCACTGATTGGGCGGAAGTCCCTGATAGCCTACGAGGCCTAACAAACAGTATATTTAAGATCTTAACTGTTATAAAACGCATGTCTCGTGTCACTCTTTATGAACTTGATTACATTCGATCCGGATAGATCTGCTATCTGCATATAAACGAATTGCGGACATTTTTTTTGTATTCCTCAGAGAAATTCTTAAAATGATGTTTAGGCGTAGGTAGTAGGTACCCAACCCCAAAAAATACAACAATCTGAATCTAACATAGTAAAAAAACAATTCAATTTGTTGAATTTTTGAACAACAACAACAATTTGTTGTTGTTCCGTTTTTGTTTGTCCAGTTGTTGAGATATTTTAACTCATTAAAATCAAAAATTTAGTAGGTACCTCCCTAAAGTAAACATTTAACTACATTAATACATACATATTTAGATACACCATGCAGAAGATAAGAAACAATAAACTCATTGATCAAGAATCAACGGTAAAAAAATGTTCTGAAGACTCTTATACGTTTTATAAACAAGTGCCCAAATGGAGTTAATTTTGTTTTGCTTGGGTTTTTACTTGCGATATGTTTACATAACATATGTATGTAGGTACCTACTATAAGCAGGACATTTTTGGATTCGTAAAAAATGTCAACTCTAAATTAAAACGTTTTAAATAACGGTGCACAAAATCACGGCTTGCAGCATAACAGTTTTAATACATTTGAGTTGTATTTTGTGTGGCTTTTATGTTATAATAAATAAATTAGATTGGGTGGCACAACGGCTCATGAAGAACCAGGGCCTAGTGACTAACAACTCGCAACCATTACTGTGTGCGTGTGTCGACAGGAATGAAAGGGACCTACAATTTTATGCCGAATCCGAACGGCTAGACGACAAGTAATACTCTTGGAGGATTTGTCAATTCCTCGCAAGAGGCAGTAGCCCTGAAAAAAACTTTTTTGTTTATAGGTGGACGAGGCTGGGAAGTGAACCCAGACCTTCAGCGTGACAGTCCATCGCACTAACCCTTACGCTACGGGCTACTACGCCTTTTATGTTAGCTTCACAAAAACACACCATTGGCGCTTATCCCTTTTATAACACTTATAATAGTTTAAATTCTATTACAAAATCTGCTCAGTTCATAGGGGCAGATTTTTATCGCCGCTGAATAAGCGGGATTATATTTGTATTTTATTTATTGTATTGCAAGAATTACCTACTTAATTTTTTTTTAGGCAGATATGACACACATGACCTAAGAACCATCAGGCATATTACCCTGTGGGTGAAGCAATATTATCTGCCGGTCAGTCTACTTCAACCTAAGGCCTAGCCTAACCCAGGGGCTCCATTGGAAAAATATTTGAGGCAGTAATGATTGTCTCACTCATTGCCTTGAAAAATGCCAATGGACCCGCTTTAGCAATGGCAATCGCAATATTGCCCGGTAGATGGCAATAATTGCTTTCCATTGCGAGGCAATGTCGTTTCGCTTGTTTCAAAATAGTTTCTTCCAGACTAAGTATATATTTTGAAAAAATTAAAATTTTCAATTAATCGACATTTTCATTGTTTTTGCCATTGCCTTAAAAATGTCTAATGGATTCACATGGTAATATTCTGAAGCTATTGTCTTCCACAAGTAATAAATCTTTTCCTTAAAAACTTTGCTTTATGAAGTTTGAACATAAGAGCAAGTACGTAAGATCCAATTGTACATTTTATTTAAAAACAACTCCATTCGATTTTGTTTATTAATAAAAAAACAAAAACAATTAAGGGCAAAACTGTCACGTCTGTGTGATAAATATTATGGGCCACAGACGACATAAAGGAGGACCATACAAAAACGGCTTCTTATACTTACGTACGTAGTTATTTATAGAAAATTCAAAGTTAAGTCATCATTAATCTCTTATCGCATTTCCTATTGCTTGGAATATCCTCCTTCATATGTATGTACACATATATGTTTACAGTTTGTGTATCGAGCTCAACTTTTGAAACTCCCAAAAATAATAGAATTATGTCCACAATTTCAATGAAATTGTTGCCAACAAGTAAATATGTGTATTGTGTATCTACCAACTTTTGAGTGCACTTCAATGTGATGATGTTTCTTTGTCAGTTTGTAATACAAATTGTATTCAGAACGTCTATAAGGTAAATAAATTAAACCGGAATTCGTGCAAAATCATATTAATTTACAGTACAGTAGGGCGACCTGCATCGTGCCTGATCGGGAAACTATTGATTGCTCAGAACTTGGTCTGGGCCAGTAGCGCAACAATCAGTCACGATGAAGTGCTTGTTTTACCTCCTCGTGGTGGTCCCCGGGCAACTATTTATGTATCCCAATATACATAAATAGGCCAAAATTACAAGTGCGAAAAGGCCTAGCTTTCTAGGATAGGTTACGGAGGTTAGCATTCTCCGTAACTGAAATCAACCCGCTACCGAAACCAACACTACGCCTCGGATAATTGATGATAACTCGTTGACGACTTTTGGCTATTGTACCCGGACAAAGATTGGTTTCTGGAATGTGAAGACGCTTCTTGACAACGGAAAAGAAGGTCCTCAGAATGCCAGATTCCTGCAACTAGAGAGGGAATTCATGCGGTATAGGATGGACATCTTAGGGATAAGTGAAGTTAGATGGCTGGGTTCGGGGAAGTTCAAGTCACCAACCCGTAACACTGTACTATTCTATTCCGGAAAAACACCTGGTAGCGCTCGGGAATTAGGCGTTGGATTGCTGCTTTCCAAAACAGCTCTCAAAAGCCTAATTTCCTGGGAGCCTTTAGGTGACAGGATCCTGAAAGCCAGGTTCCGGACTAGAGTACGTCGCGTCACCATCATACAGTGTTACGCCCCAACTTTGCTCTCTTCTGACGAGGAGAAGGAGGCCTTTTATAACCGGCTGAGTGCTGCTTATGATAGCGTTCCACGAGGTGATATAGTTATGGTGATGGGAGACTTAAATGCCAAGGTTGGCAATGACAACTCTGGGCTAAGGCATGTCATGGGAAAACATGGTGTTGGTAACCGAAACGACAATGGCGAACGATTCGTCGATTTCTGCAACGCCAACGGCCTTGTTATTGGAGGGACCATGTTCGAGCATAAGACGTGCCACAAAGTCAGTTGGGTGTCGACTGACAGACAAGCAACTTCCAACCAAATTGACCACTTCGCGATCAGCCGGCGTTTTAGAAGCAGTCTCCAGGACGTCCGTAACAGAAGAGGTGCGGACATGGGAATGGCCCGGGACCACCATCTGATGGTTGCTACCGTAAGATTGCGTACAGCTGCAGTTCGTAGATCCCAAGGAAACACTCGAATGCCCAAGTTTAATACAGATAGACTAAAGGATCCCGCAGTGCGCCAACAACTAGGGGACCACCTTTCACAAGGATTGAACGCAATCAGCAGCACGGAAACCACATCCATCGAAAATCATTGGTGTGCTGTGAAAAATGTGTTCATATCCGGTGCTGAAAGTATAGTCGGCCGGGCGCAAGGGAGAAATAGTGCTTGGCTTTCCGACGAAACTTGGGCAAGGATCGAAGAAAGGAAACACCTTAAAGCTCGTATCGCAGCTACCCCAGCAGCAGGGAGAAACGAGCTTGAGTCTACGTACCGCATGAAGATGAGGGAAGTTCACCGTAGTGTGCGACGTGATAAGCGTAACTACATCAACGCACTGGCTACAGAAGCAGAAGAAGCCGCTAGTAGGTGTGACAGTAGGACCGTCTACAGAATTACCAAAGAGCTCACTGGTGTCCAGAGCTCTAAACAACACCTGGTTAAAGACACAAACGGATCCCTGCTAATTTCGGATGAGGACCAGCTCATAAGGTGGAGGGAACACTTTTCTGCGATTTTAAACCGTGTTTTCGCAAGTGAAGTGAACCCTATTCCCACTGAGCTACCCGAAGTAACAATTCCCCGAATACGCACCGTACCCCCCAGTAAAGAAGAAATTATCACCGCCATCAAAGCACTGAAGAACAACAAAGCGGTTGGACTTGATGGTATTCCTGCAGAGCTCTTAGGAGCAGCCCCAACGACATCGAGCGAGCTACTGCACCCACTTATTAAGAGAGCTTGGGAAACAGAGAGCTTTCCTGAAGAGTGGAAAAAAGGAATGATTGTCAAGCTTCCAAAGAAAGGAGATCTCACACAGTGCGAAAACTGGAGAGGAATATGCGTTCTGCCTGCAGTAGCCAAGATAATAGCAAGGATAATATTGGACCGAATTAAAGACCACCTCGAAGACACACTCGACGCCGAACAAGCAGGTTTCCGCACTGGATCTTCCTGTGTGGATCACATCAACACCTTGCGGATCATCATCGAACAGTGCGTTGAATATCGATCACCACTTCACCTGCTGTTCATCGATTTTGAAAAGGCGTTCGACAGTGTCAATAGAGAATTTATTTGGCTTGCTTTGCACAGGAGGGGCATCCCAGATAAATTGATTGCTATTATCAAGGCTACATATGATGGATCCAGGTGTCACGTTTTGCACAAAGGTAGGCTGTCAGAGGAGTTTGAAATCCAAAGTGGAGTTAGGCAAGGCTGTATACTGTCACCAATACTGTTCCTGTTGGTGGTAAGTGACGTACTGCACGCAGCTTTGTCAAATGGAAATGGAGGAATTCAGTGGACTTTGCAATCTCACCTCAAACATCTGGACTACGCGGACGACGTATGCTTACTCTCTCATAGGATCATGGATCTCCATCAAATGACAACAAGAGTGGAGAGAGAAGCAGAAATCGTAGGGCTTAAGATCAACTCGGCAAAAACTAAAAGGATCAGCCTTGGAACTTCCTCATCAATCCAAGTAAATATTTCTGGACAACCCGTAGAGATGGTACAGGATTTCCAATATCTTGGGAGTATTGTCTCTACGGGTGGCGGAACTGAACTGGACGTAAACAGCCGAATCAGAAAAGCAAAGGCTGCGTTCGGAATGCTGTCCAAAATATGGAGAAACAACTCTTTTAGCTTAAAGACCAAGCTACGACTGTTCCGCTCCA